>BSBM01000391.1:20258333-21599166 GCA_027924585.1 Larix kaempferi | reverse complement strand
ATCCAACAAGCACGAAGCATGTTATGTTTCAAATCGCCGTGGTCAAGTTATGTATCATGCAACTGTCAATGGCATAGATTCTCCAAGGGAAAATTAAAGGCCCGAGATCACTGCGCTGATTTTTCTCGCTAGTGATTTAACTGCATCTCAAATCGGCGCGGTCGGTGAAATTAAAACCATCAAACCGTCGAGTTTTGGGCGGGAAAAGATCAACGATGGATATGGATTTACCATCGCCACACTTGGAAGGACGATATGGAATCCAACGTTATAAAATCCAGAGTGGTGCAGAGACTTGGATTCAACCTGTATCAAATATGTCGAAAAGCGAAGGAACCTGATCTCGCAGAGTCGACCAACCAACCAGCAAGTCCAGGTTGTTCAGTCAGGAATTGATATCATATCAACCGAGGCATGACTCTTTAGAGAAGCCTTCGATCCTTTGTTTGTAAATGGGCTTCCTCCCTTTTGGAATGAAGATGGAACCATGCTCACGAAAGGCGAATACAGATCTAAGTTGTGGGGCCGCAGAGTGAGTGAAGATGGTATCCTCAGCAGTGATGCTCCATTGACAAGTGGCACATTAATTGATGCACTGAAGGGTGATTTTGAACTGGCAATAGCTTTCAAAGAGGCTAGAAGTCTTCTCAAGGGTTATTCATATACTGAGCACATTGAACTGAGAATATTGCTCAAAGAGCTCGCTTCTCAAGATTTACCTTCATCCGAACACTGGAAGTTGGTCGAGAAATATGGAAAAGCGAAGTTAAAACTAGGAGCATGAAATGGTGCAGGGGAAACAGAAAAGCATCCAGCATATATGTATCCAGGAGTTGAAGAGATCATGAAAGCAATCCGGCTGGCAGCAATTACATTTTTGTATTTTTGTACTTTTGTTTAAAATAGTTGGACTATGTAGAGAAGAGGCTATGTAATTATAAATGGCAGTTAAAATCTATCCCGTAGATATTTGTTTAAGGATAGAAACAACAAACGATGTCTGTTTTGGATGTTAGATAGGTGCCAATTGGTTGTAACTAATTTATGGTCAGAAGGAGCCGAGTCTAGAGCTCAAGGCCACCTATATATACAGTTGTAATCAGAGACACAAGGGTTGAAAAATCTTATGAGAAAGTATTTGTATTTTGATGATCAGTTTGTAATACATTTTTTTGGAGTTGTTTAATAGAATTTGCAGAGCTTGATGCTTGCGGCTTTTGACAAGGATTCCTGTGTAATCAGTCTGGTAGTCTATGCCTCTCTTTTTCCCATGTGCAAATGTGTTTCTATCTTTTGTTATTCCATTCTATGATATTTCCTTCATGCTTGGATCAGGGTGACAGTTAAGTAGAATTCATAAAGATTATTCTCTGCTTAGCTTATTCCAAGTGTTTCACCAAATATATTCTACTAAAGCTGATGCAGGATTCATCCTTGTTAGATGCCTTACATTGATGGATTATTTCTTCTCTCTTCTGTTCCACAAATTAAAGCTCTTCGACTACTAGCTTCTTGATACCTTGCCCTTGTGAATTCATTCGCTAAATCTTTGTGAATAATGTTTGCAGAACCAGTTAAATGTGACTCCATCACCCCAAATAAAATTCATGCGTTTTCAACCAAATAGCTCTTAAATCATTTTTTGTTCCATAAACATAAATCTGATCTTCTGTGCATTATCGTAATTGTATATCTTTAATGTTGAATGATGGTGTATGTTTTTGTTGATTGACACCTTTGAAGATTTTCAGTATTCTATGAGTTTATAGAGAGAGCCCTCTTTGTTTATGTTTGATCAGAAGTGTAAACCAAAGATTGGTTAGTGGTTACCCGAGATTACCCTCTTTCAGCCTTGGGGGTCAGTTTTAGTGTGAACACACTCCTCAAAGCAAATTCTTTGGAAGATCAAAGGCAACTCCAAGATGGAATCAAGCACTCAGGTATAATAGCAGCTTTAAGGGTTATTGTTATTCTTGCAATGGTTTTGGTCATAGGGCTATGGATTGTACGTTCCATGAAAGAAGAAGTGTTGAAAGTCGAAGTAATCAAATGGGATGTTGCTCATGTGACCGAATTGGAAATGTTACTACAAACTATTATACATTAAGATGCTTCACCTGTGGTGGTGTTTCCCATAAAGCCCGAGCATGCACAAGTTCAAGAAGACAATCCATGAGAAATTTTTCATACCCATCAGTAAGGAAAGTCAATGAATCTTGGAAGAAGAATGACACATAAATATTTGAAGGCCAAAGAACAAATGATCATAGCCAAGGACATCCTAAGGTATGGGTGAGAAATAATATTTTTCTAAATATAAATGAAGTTGATGATCATTGCACAAATGAAGGTGGCTTCCATATGGCAGGCCATGTTTGAGGTCGTTTAAATACCTTGGGTACAACTTGAGTTCATGGATTTTGGAGAAGGAACTCAAAGGAAATTGAAGGATGCTCCTAACAGGTCCTAGGATAGTGAATGCAAATATTGACAGAAATAAAATTAATGCAAGGAAAAGCTACATATGGTGTGCTGATAGGGGGAGCAAGAGTAATGAAATATATCTGTGCTTTCAGTTGAAGAAAATGAATTGAAGAGACATGTAGATGATTGGAGAAGTGTCTTTGATGCATGCTTAACTTCTATGAATTTACTAAATGATTACATTCAAGGCCCTCTCTCTAGATCTTATATGATTGGAAATAAATTCTTCATGAAACACTTATTTGAGAGGAATAAGGAAGAATGTAGCTTGGCTTCCAATGCACAAAATTATGACAGAAGAAAACTTCAGCAAAAAATGTAATACATGTCAACATTTGGAGAACCAATTATCTTAGCTCTAAAAATTGGTGTTTAAATTTTCAGAATGAAGAATACCTCTTAGAAGATGATGTAGAGTGTGACAAATTAACCAAATCAAGATTGTGATCTGAAATTTGGACATATGTTAAAACAGTTCAGAACGCTTATCTCAGAGACAAAGGAAATCCTATGAAGACTTGAGAGTTAGTTTGGAGAAAACTCGGGTAGTTAAACATATCACTATTGTGAACTGAGGTAAGTGAAGGTCAAGGTATCAACCCTAGCAGAACAAGAAATACATACTCAGATATGAAGCATGCAAGGACAAATAAGAACAAGGCCAGATTGTAATCAAGAATTTTGAGAATGATTGACAATGAAGAAAATATCATGCACAAGTCTGAAATGAAAATATGTGTGATGATGACAATCTGAGTAATGATATGATTGATAGGGGGAGTTAGAAATTCTTTAAAAAGTAGGAAAGAATTTTGTTCAGCAAAGGAGTTTGATGTTGATATGATTGATAGGGGGAGTATAGTTAGTAGATGAAATGAATGAACACATTGACGTTTGGAAAATTGATACATGCTTACCTTTTATAAATTTACTAGATGATTGTTGAGCATGACACTCTTGGATATGATTGACAACACTTTTTACTAACATCTAATTGTGTATGCCATTTTGGGAATATAGTTGGTTATAACCTAACTTGGCATTTGAAAACCCCTCGATGATTGAACTATGATTGGATCTCTCTAATTTAGGAAGCAGTGAAACTCCTGTGTGTCTGGATAGAGCAGAATCTTAAGTAGCAAGTGTGACAGATTGGTATAATACAGGATAATTTGGACAGTGACAAGTTGAGTTGACTTAATAGTTGAAGCAGTGGACAAGTTTGGTGAAGACAGCTACAAGAGAGTTAATGATTTCCTGAAATGAAGAAGTATACATGAAAAGGGAGCTTCTTTGAAGCAATTATAGCAATACACTTAACAGGGGTGTCCTCCAAATGCTCGCAGGAATGCCCTTATATCTCCCATAACATTCCCTCAAGGGTTCTTCAACAAATGCTCGCAATGCTCAATAAATTTTTCACAACACTCCTTTAAATATGCCCACAACTGCCTTAACAAATGCCCGCAAGGTCATGTTAGGATATTCCTATACTCCATCCTAGTCCCACCAGTATTTTGATCATTTACATTTTCAGTCATGCATGCACCTTTAGGGTTTGCATGCATCCCAGTCATCAGTCCAGCACCTAGCCCTCAGTTAGCCATCCCCCAGGAGCTTCTCACTATTCAGTTTTAGCCCTCCAGTTGCTTAATGCACCCTTCTTCCTTGATTTTAGGGAGAAACTCGCCCTTCTTTACCTACCAGTCCAGTTGTCACTTAGTTACACTCAGTTACAGTCAGTTACAGTTAGTTACAGTCAGTTACAGTCAATTACACTCAGCTACACTTGGTTACACTGAGTTACACTTAGTTACACCTACCAGAGTTAGTTTGACTGATGGTTGACAGTTACTTGAGCATTGATGACTCCATTGATGATGATGAAAACTTCCAGTTGTGCTCCGATGATCACGAGGACACCTAGTTGTGCTCAAATGATACTCTATTGATCTTATGATCACTCTGAGAGGCTAATTTGAATTTCCACCTTAGGCATTCGAATCCTCTCTACCATTGTACTATTTATTTGTCCATACTGTGATTAATTAATAAGTGTGTGTGAAGTATTATTGCTTCTATCTGAGTTCTACTGTACCATATTATTATATTGCTCATTATACTGTATTGTTCACTCTTCTTCTATTTTCCTGCTTAATGATAATTACTCTTGTGAGGTATACATCATCTATTAGATATGCTGCGAGGATTTTCACATGGTATTAGATCATGTTGAGAGTATTGTTTATCTCCATTCTTGAAAGTTTTTTGCAGGTTATTACAAAGATTTCGAGTGCAATAGTTGTAGCATTTTTTGCATTTTTGTAGGAGTAGCAGTTGCAGTTATTCTATATTGTTTTTGCAGGTCCTCTACAGCTTCTATGTATTCATCAGGAATACTCCTCTTGATCCACTCAACTATGATGAATGGAAACCAAGAAAGCTAGCAGACTTGAAGATCCATGATCTTTTTTATTGTTATTTTGAAAGAGAGTTCGAATCCCCTGAAGAGAAGATTGACTGGTTAAATAAAATTGGCATGCACTTTCAAGCAATAATGTTTTCTTTGTTTGCACGCCAGAGATTCCAATTCAAATACCGTAATGGTGTTGAAACTCCAAAGGTGTTATGGACTCCAAAAGAGATATGGGCTCACCTGGATGAAAAATTTGGCAGAAAGAATGAAGGACTTGGTCCTAACCCATTCGAAATCAAGCAAAGTGATGCATTCGCTCCTCTTGATGGTCTCTCAGATCATGAACCAGTGTCATCTCATATTGAAGTTGTTGACAAAGAACTTGCAGATTCTCCACTCATGCTCAAACTTTCTTCTTTTTCTGTGCCAGCTCACAATCTAGATATTGCAGAAGGTCCTAAATCCTCTCTTGCACCAGAGTCTGTTGGTTTGCATCATGATCACTTGATTATTTCAGAGGTCAAAATAGCTACTGAAGGTAATGCATTCGCTCCTCTCCAACTATCTCCTCTTTTATACTACTATATGATCATAAATTCATGCTTTCAGAAGGTTATTGAAGATTATGGCCATTGCCATTCGCTTGGGATAAATTCTCATGCAATTACTTGTTTTGATCTCACCTCTCATGGTTCAAAGGAGATCTCAAGAAATCATGATTCAAGTCCTGGATCTAATTTGGATTCTAAGCAATTACTGCTTGGGATAATTTCTCATGCATATGATAGTTTTGATCTCACCCCTACTGGTTCAAATGAGATCTCAAGAAATTGGTTTTTAAGTCTTAAATCTGATTTTGATTTCAAGCAAACATGTAATAGTTATTTTTGGCATAATCTCACCCATGGTGGTTCGAAGGAGAAGACAAAAGACTATATGCACTTTCACAGATTTGAGCCTACCTCAGCTGATTCGAATCACAAGTTCAAGGACCATTCTCATACTGTTGGATTTGTTCTCATCACATTCGATCTGAAGAGAAAGTACAATCACATGATTTTTGAGCATGATCCACTTCTTCCCAAGAAGAAGATACCTCCAGACATATGACCAAGCATCACACATGCTTGATTTTGGAGCATTTATTTTTATGTGTGCCTTACAGTTTATTTTTTGATGAGGGGGGTATATTTCCCATGAAATTTTCCCACTTCCTTGGTTTATTGATTGTTATTATTCATTGTATTGGGTGACCTTTGGTCTTAGTTACCAGGGCCCAGGATGGATTAAGGGGGGGTGTTAGGATATTCCTATACTCCATCCTAGTCCCACTAGTATTTTGATCATTTACATTTTCAGTCATGCATGCACCTTTAGGGTTTGCATGCATCCCAGTCATCAGTCCAGCACCTATCCCTCAGTTAGCCATCCCCCAGGAGCTTCTCACTATTCAGTTTTAGCCCTCCAGTTGCTTAATGCGCCCTACTTCCTTGATTTTAGGGAGCAACTCGCCCTTCTTCACCTACCAGTCCAGTTGTCACTTAGTTATAGTCAGTTACAGTCAGTTACAGTTAGTTACACTCAGTTATAGTCATTTACACCCAGTTACACTCAGTTACACTTAGTTACACTGAGTTACACTCAGTTACACCTACCAGAGTTAGTTTGATTGATGGTTGACAGTTACTTGAGCATTGATGACTCCACTGATGATGATGAAGACTTCTAGTTGTGCTTTGATGATCATGAGGACGCCTAGTTGTGCTCCGATGACACTCTATTGATCTTATGATCACTCTGAGAGGCTAATTCAAATTTCCACCTTAGGAATTTGAATCCTCTCTAGCATTGTACTATTTATTTGTCCATACTATGATTAATTAATAAGTATGTGTGTGAAGTATTATTGCTTCTATCTGAGTTCTACTGTACCATATTATTCTGTTGCTCATTATATTGCATTGTTCACTCTTCTTCTATTTTCCTGCTTAATCATAATTACTCTTGTGAGGTATACATCATCTCTTAGATCTGCTGTGAGGATTTTCACAGGTCATTTAAAAATTCCCGCCATGGATTTATAAAATTCCTGTAGCAATCCCTTGAAAACACCGCATGGGATTTAACTAAATGCCCACAAGGAACTTATAAAATGCTCGCAAGGGCTCATAAATTATGCCCGCATTGGATTTTTTCTCATGCCCGCAAGGGCCTTAAACAATTCCCGTAGGAGCCTTATACAATTCCTGCATTCACTCATTTAAAATGATTGCAACAACTTCGAAAATGCCCGCAGGCTATCCAAAATATGCCCGCATCACTTAAAAGAAACTTTCGAAGATGTGCTTTGAATATGCCTGCAACTCTACTCCATTTTCCTCAATGCCTCGTCATGTCTTCCATGTCATCCTTCAATGTTTTTCATGCTTCTTTGTCCTTTTCCAAGTTATCAACTTCATGTCACCAACACTTGTCATGCTATCAATGGTTGTCCTTTGTCATCATGTCCTTGGATTTTATCCATCTTTCCTTCATGCTCCATGCCTTGTCATGTCTTCCATGTCATCCTTCAATGTTTGTCATGCTTCTTTGACCTTTTCCAAGTTATCAACTTCATGTCACCAACACTTGTCATGCTATCAATGGTTGTCCTTTTTCATCATCTCCTTGTCCTTTATCCATATTTCCTTTTTCCTCCATGTCACGAATCTCTTCATCAATCCACTCCATCATGCTTGCTATGTCATCTACCTTGTCAGGTTTCTTGTCTTTTGTCCATTGCTTGTCCTCCATGTCACCTTTTCCATGGCATGCCTCTTGTCAAACTTGTCCTTTGTCTTCCATGTTTGTTCTTCAATTCTTTGTCATGTCTCCAGCACCATCATGTCTTTGTCAATGTCATGTATTCAATATTTTTCATGTCATACATGTCACCTTTGCCATGTCATTCAATGTTCTTGTCCACCTTGTCCTATGTCTTCCATGTTTGTCATGTCCTCCACTCATTATCCTTTGTCATTAATGTACTGTCATCAATGACAATCATATTGATCACCTCTTAGCACTCTGTAATGGAAAGACCATCAAATTATGTAATATCCCGATTTTGACCTTATTGCATTAAAATTGTAAATGATGTAAATATCGTTATTAAATCATGGAGAGGAGCTCAAGGCCAAGGCCCCACCATCGATTTAGCGTTTTATGTATCAGGAATTAAAAATCGATGCATATGGTTCTTGTGCTAAACATGCACAATAGAAATTAAGGCAACATGTAAATATGAATTTTAATGAAATACCCACAACTAGCTATGCAATGCAACATGAGATGGGGGCATGATTTTTACAAGGAATAGGGGGGGTTAATATTCAAACCTTTGAGCCAATAGTTTCAATCCAAGTTTCAATGAGTGAACCCATAAACCATTAACTACCCATTTGACTTATGCACCCAATCATTTAATTCTTCCAAGAGTTGGTTGAGGTAGTTAATGCCTTGGGAATGGAGAGGTATGGCAGCCAATTTCGTGTATCGGCAAGCCATCAATTTGGGAAATCATATTTTGGCTCCTTGGGAAAGAAAAAACCCATGAAATTGTGCCCAATCAATTCTTCACCAATGGTATTTGCTCCCTCACGCAATCTGAGCTAGATGGGGCGTTTTCCTTCATGTTTTCCATCATTTTTCTTCATTTCCCATACCTGGGAACTCGTTTTTGTGTTCCACAGTGGCTGGGAGGAAGAGAGTCATGATTTGGGAGTTTATAGAGGTTGTTTCTGCCCCTTGAATGCGCATAAACGTTTTCTGAAATCGATCTGCTCTTCGAGAATTGATTCCCCATATAACATTTCGTATTTGGTTGCCCATGATTTCTGAGACTAATGGAAACACCATTTTGGGCATCTCATTGTCAAAATGTTTTCCTCATGCCCAACAGTTTCGTTTTTTTGTTATGTGCACCCTTGATTTGAGTTGAATGGTGAGTAAGAAGCTAGAAGTGGAAGAGGATTAGTATTGGCTTGATAAACCTAGTGAAGAGAGTAACCTCACAGAAAGATCAAAAGGGCTGGCTACTCTTCTATGCACACGTTGAAGAGCACTAGAATGGAAGGTATGGCCTGAGGGATTGTGTAGCAGTGAAGGGAATAATTTCAGTGTTTGGTGTGTAGGTATTGTGGAGATGAAGCTAAATACATCTTGCAAAGGTATCCATAGCTCTGTGGTTGAGCTCACTAGCTTATCAATTCATTCCCTTCCATTTCCTTAGCATCCTGATAAACCCAACTGTGGATTGGCTTGGTTGATTTTGGTGTATATTTGGCTATGTGTGAGTCTGTTGTTCCCTTTTTCCTTGTAGAAATCATGCCTACCTCGAGGGTGGAAGTTGTGATGAGCACAGTTGGCCTATGGCTGGGTGAAACGTCATAGTTGCATAGCCAGTTGCTAGGGACTACTTTGTTTCAATATAAGTACTCTCTTTTGTTAATTCTGTAATGTCATTCATTTGATGACTATCATGAATATGTTGAATGCATGCTAGATGTGTAGTTGAATTTACTTCCGTTGTGTTTCTTACATTTATACATCTACATATGTCTTTTTATTTTCTATGAATTTTCTTAATGAACATGGGGCTAGATGCCCATTTTTAGGGTCATGTTCTCTCCATCTCACTAGGATGATGGGAGGGGATGTGAAAAATTACCTACCCCTGTTCTCTGAGATAACAAACCAACTCTGCACTATATAAGAACTGCCCCTTTTGTTGCACCCCTGCAACACAAAAATTTTCACATTGAACCTCATTCCAAGGTCAACCACACCGATGCAATGGATTGAAATCATAGTGATGTGATATTGGAGTTTCAAGATTTGAGGAGGAGTGACCTGACTAATCCTGATATTGAGGACCTTCTATTTGGGACACGGGCCTAATTCGCTCATAACTATCTGAGGCAATTCGATTTCCATAGAAAAACCAATAGTATCTACTTCCTCTGCCATGATTTCATAGCTTTGAGTATGTTGAGTGCCAAAACTTAGAGGATGGACGAAAAGTGTTTGCATAAGTGTCGAAGTTGAATGTCCACTCTTGTAATTTTATGATAAGTGGAGAAAATGTAATGAAGCTCTCAGCCTCTATGACCAAATGCAATGGGTGGGTATACATGCAAACATGTATATATTTGCATACATTTTTAAGGCGTATGGTGGTTTGTGAGATCTGGAAAAGGGCAGGGAGATCCATGATTACATTGCAAGAAGTGGCTTTGAGTCAAATTTTTTTGTGGGGAATGATCTTATTGAGATTTATGTAAAATGTGGGAGTGTTGAAGACACACATCAAGTGTTTGATCAAATGTCTTAGAAAAATTTTGTCACGTCCCCTTCCATCAATCCAGTTCCAAGAAGGAAACATGACCAACATACCAGGCTTATTGGCAATCTCAGCCCCAACATTGCTCAGAAATTCATGGATAAATAAAACTTGTGTATACAAATTCATAACCAATATAAACACAGCGGAATTAAATCATATTTGCACACACACAAATAGAAATGCATCAGCATATCTAACATAGGCATATGGTGAATCAACATGCAGAGAATTCAATCTCGTCCTCATGCTATGCACAAACCTCATATCAATTCCATTAAGCTAATCATTTCCTTTCATTAACATTGACAATTAACATTCAGAACAGAACACATAATGATCATAATTTAAATGACATGGACTACTTATCTTTGAGATGAAGCTGTCCAAACAACTGGCTATGTGAGAGCAACGTTCCACCGAACCATAGATCTCTGTCTAGCCTATATTCTTTCAGTTGAGAGATCACCCCCGAGCTGGGTTATGTATCCACTAAGGAGGAACTAGATGGGCTCACTCATAGCCATGGTTTCACTCAACAGCTATGCTAATCCAACACAAATTTGGGTTTATCAAGCATACAAAAGACGAAGGAGGGAAATGCTAAGGCAGTGAGATCAACCACAGAGCTATAGGCATCTCAATTTAATTCAAACAATCAAGGCACCCATAGTACCTACCACACCCAACACAAGGAAGGTCCCCTTCTCTGCTGCATAGTTCCTTAGGCGTCCCTTCCCTCCAGTGCTCTTGAGGATGGGCATAGAAAAGTCCAAGCTGATAAATCCTTGAGATTCAAGCCTTCACTGGGTTTATCAAACATTCCCAACCTCTATTCAGAATTCACACTTGGAATTTCTCAACTCGGTGATCATATAACTCAATCCGGCACTAGACTTATGGGCTATAGAAACTGGGTTTTTCTATGGATTTCAGGGTATCTAATTCTCTCACATTCGCCCCAAGGTTCATACCTATGGAGCCCCCATTGGATTTTACTGTCAATACCAAATTCTAGGCATTTATGGCTCTTCAAAACGTGGGTTCTTGCAAAGTTGTGATTTTTGGTTTTTCTCACTACTGAGACTTCGTAATGGATGAAAAATGATGCTGGGCTCTTCAACCCTGGAATGGGAATGAGGAATTACCAATTTCCATGAGGTAGAGTGACTTGTGGTACAAGAAAAACAGAGCCCATACCTGCCATACGAATTTCTGGGCTGCCCATGCTCCATCGAAGCCATGGACTGAATTCTTCAACAAATTCCTTACAAAAGAATTAAATGTCAACAAGAAAAGTCAAATGGGTTCACAAGATGACGTTTGGCATCATATGGTTCATCCCCACAACCCCCTCACCATTCCCTAGTGGATACACATGTCCCCTTCTCATTCGTTGCTTCGATAGCCAGTTTTGGTATTTTATTGCAATATCAAATATTTACATCATTTACAATATTCCATGGCTTAATAGCTCATGGATAATAAAATATCAAATACTTGTCCATTTTAAATAAAATCTGAACATACACTAGCGAGGCCTTGGCCTTGAGCTCCAGGCTAAGGAAACATACATCGCATGTAAACAATATTTACATTAAAAGCCAATATTTCATAAGGGTCAATATTGGGGTATTAGAAATCTGATCTCATGGAATGTCATGATTGCAGGGCATGCTCAGATTTGTCACTGTAATGAGGCTTTGGATCTCTTTCGTCTAATGCAAGAGGGTGGCATGAAGCCCAATTTGTCTATTTCCATGAGTGTTCTCCTTGTGTGTGCACAGTTGGATTCTTTGCAACAAGGTAATGAGATTCACAGTTATATTGCAAACCTGAGTTACACCTTATTGAGAACTTGAGTCACAATGCTATGCACTCCATAAACACGCTTGATTTGGGGGTTGGCAACAATTCAATGAACCTACTAATGGGGCATGGTTTCATTGAATACAAAATGTTTTTGTATATCTACATGTCTATTCCAATGGCTATGTTGTCATTGGAAATTTGGTCCAATCGATTATATATCTGGTCCTTGAACTTTTTTGGGGATTAAACGTCTCTTGTTTTAAATTATTTAGGGTATAGACCTATCTACAATGGGTCATTGCGATGCACTATTCATATCCACTAGGTATATGGTATACCTACATTGGCCCCTAAGACACAAAGTGGAACTACTCAAATCAAGACTACTGCTAGTGGATCATCTCGAGAGAAAACAGATGATGATGCGTTAGAAGTAGAAATAGAGGCCAATCAATCAACCATTGATCCAAGTGATTTTAAAATAATGCGAAGGTCAGAAACAAATAGTTGTTGTGTTTATTGATTTCCATGCACAATTCATTACAGTATAATTATTCTGATTGCATTTTCTAGCTTAAAAGATAGCATAGAGAAAGTATGCCAATTGGTCTAAACATAGTTTATACTTAACATATGCATACTAAGCAAGTTTTCATTCTATTTTTTAGCACTGGGTAATGAATTTCGAAGATGATTGTCCGCATCATTATTGTTTTGCATCATTCTTGGCATTTGGATAGTTAAGTGAAATTTAGTGCTTAGACAAATATGGATTCTTTCATTTTGACTAGTTTTAGGCTTCAAACTTTCGACTGAATCTTGGAAAAGAGTGGTTTGATATGCCATACCTTAGGTATTTTTGGATAAATTACTCAGGCCACTTTGATCTTGTGGCATTAGCATTATGCATATCTTTTCTGAAATATTGCATTCCAACACCACAAAAAGTAACAATTTACAACTTTTTACATGGACTTGGGGCTCGGACAGCAATATTTTCTTTTGACACAATACCTTAGCAATTTTAGTATACCTTATTCTATAACGTCTTGAATTAAGTTTATTCTTCAAATATTTCAGGTGATCTACTCAGGGATTTTGAAGACTGGTGATGATTTGTTTGTCTCGTATCTTTAGATATAGAAGGTACATTGGATATCAAATAATAATAGGATTAATTCTCTTAATGTGATGTGCTTCCCTAAGTTGCTAAAAAATAGTAGATTGTTGTTAAATTTTGATGGAGACCAGTGATTTTGAATGGAATAATTAAATCGTTTATTTTATTTTTATGGTTGAAGTTTCATTGAAATTTGCAAGAGAAAATTTTTTCAAGGATTGTTTAGAAGATATGGAACTTAACTTAGGGAAATTAAGCAGTGTCTTGGAGTAACTAGCCTTCATAGGAAGCAACAATTGCAAAATGGGTAGAGGTAAATATCTAGTGGCAACAAATTACCAAACGACCTGTGAAACTTGTGGGAAATACTATTCTAAATGAATATGTACATATCAAGCAATAGATACACCTGAATAAATTGCTTATTTCACATGTTGCAATTGAACTTTTAGACTTTTATAATACTTTAATTTCTTGTGGGACATGTTGTCCATTGATTCTTTTGCTGAAACATATATGCTAATGTGAAATTACTCTTCAAATGTGTGATAGCTACCACTATTCACCGTGTAATGAGTAAGAGGAGCTAAAATCAACATGAAGTTACATCCTTCCTAAACGTGACTTGATTAGAGACTGTCAGATTAAGTCTCAGATTGTGAATGATGCAACTTTAATCTTTTTGAATACTTTAATTTCTTGTGGGATATGTTGTCAGCAAGTGGTAGAATAGATCATGCATGAGCATAGTGTTGCAATACTAGAGCATAGATTGCAATACTAGATTACTTTTACAAATATACCTGTGTAGTGATGGGAAAGACATAAAAGGAAACTGCACTAATGGGAGGATACTGATTTTTTTTCTGAAACTTATATGCTAATGTGAACTTACACTTCAAATTTGTGATATCTATAGTCATTAATCCAAACATTCTCTTAATATTAGTGAGAATAAGTTGAATCACATTAGATACCATTGTTCACTGTGTAATGTGTAAGAGGAGCTAAAATCGACATGAAGTTACAACCTTCCTGAATGTTACTTGATTAGAGACTGTCATATTAAGTCTTAGAATGTAAATGATGCAGAAGTTGGAAAGGGTGATTACAATAAATTGGAAATATTTAATTGAATAAGCGCATTGAATTTTTTGTACAGAGATTAGTGAGGTACTCTACAACCCAGTATGGCGGAGATGTTGTCACCTAATGTCTGTAACACTGATGTGGAAATATAACCCACATTACAAAAGAATAACATGTTGGATCGTAAAATAAAAAAATTAAAACCAGGATGGCTCCATATTAAACCTGGATCTATCAAGCACCTAGAGGGATCAAAACCTTGAGGTGTATTTTTTTTTATCTTAAATTTTTTACACATTAAGAAGAAAAAATTTACACTTCAAGAAATTAGATCCCTCTCAGCGCTTAATAAATCCGAGTTTAATATGGATCTATGTTGGTAGTTTTAGATTCTAGAATATTAAAAAAGAAACAAACTAAAAATCATGTTAAACATCATTCTAGAGACGCAAGTAAAGTACACAAAAATATAGTAACATACATATAAAAAATTTCTAAGAACGTCTGAAATATTTTTCTTAAGAAACAAAAAGCAGAAAAGGAATAGTGAGGTTTGGGATCAACATGGTCTTAAAAACCTTGGTAAAATTACACATTTTAGTGAATCAACATTGACTTTACTCCTTTTGGACAACAACAAGCAAGTAGATCCAATTGTTTATGCAGTTGGTCCATCTTATCCACCACATGGTACAAACAAACCACTACATGGGGACACGAACCACCACCCGGTTAACCATCGTCACATGGGGAATGACCACCTTATGGTGAACAGTAGCCCCCTATGTTAACAACAACCACCTTATGGTTAACCAACTAGAGGAGAACACGTGGAGAACCACTTCGGATTATATTGTGACATTGAGCAATATTTTTCCTCTATAACTTTGGCTTGTAGAGGAGAAACATCATTCTTGAATTCAATATTATCCAACCAGCACCGTTTTGTATAAGCGGAGCAAGCGTCATCTGTATTGAATAAATGGATAAGTTTAGTCTTGGCGCATTTCCTCAAGAGTCCCTTAGCTTTACCCCTTGCAAGGTTTCCTCTGTCTTCATGCATGTTGGTAGCAATATAAAGGTTTTTACCAAATGCTCGTGTTGGTAGCAATGTGAGGTACTGATCCCAAATGCTTCAGGAACTTCGTAAGAAATTATAGTAGATCCAAATTGTCTCTCTCTCCTTTTAAAACTTTAAAATAATGGATAAGTTCTTGAGTTAGAACCAGAAATAAAGGCGAATCAATCAACCATGGATCCAAGTGATTTGAAAATAATGTGAAGGTTAGCAACAAATGGTTGTTGTGTTTATTGATTGCCATGCACAATTCATTACAGCCTAATTATTTTGATTTCCTTTTCTAACTTAAAATATGCCGTAGAGAAAGTATGCCAATTGGTCTAAACATAGTTGATATTTGATATAACATATGGATACTCATAAAGTTTTAATCCTATTTGTTATCACTAGGTAATGACTTTCCAATATGGTTGCTTTTGAATATGATTGTCTCCATCATTTGTTTTTTGCATCATTCTTGGCATTTGCATAGTTACGTGAAATTTAGTGCTTAGCCAAATATGGATTCTTTCATTTTGACTACTTTTAGGCTTCAAACTTTTGATTGAATCTTGGAAAAGAATGGTTTGATATGTCGTACTTTAGGTACTTTTTGGATAACTTACTTAGGCCACTTTGAACTTGTGCCATTGGCATTATGCATATATTGTCTCATAGATTGCATTCCAACCCTTGGGCCACAAAAAGTAACAATTTACAACTTTTTGAAATGGACTTAGGGCTCGGATAGCAATATTTTCTTTTGACGCAATACCTTAGCAACTCTAGTATACCTTATTCGATATTTAGTCTTGAATTAAGTTTATTTTTCAAAGATTTCAGGTGATCTACTCAGGGATTTTGAAGACTAGTGATGATTTGTTTGTCTCATATTTTAGATATAGAGGGTGTTAGTGCTAGAAGTTGTTTCTAGACTACTATAGAAACAATCCTAGCACATCTTATATGTATGATTGGATTTGAGATAGTTTGGATTTGGAATATAGATCAGAAAGACTCAATGAGAGATGGAGAGGGAAATAAGAAAAATGCATTTCAATGATACACTAGATTGGGAATGGAGTCATGAGAATTATGTAGATCAAAGCAAATCGAGCCGAGTTATTTGATGATGGCATATGAAAGAAAATATAAGGAAACATAAAGTAGAACATCCATCAAACATAGATCCTCTCTGTTAAATGAATTAGAAAGGTACTTCAACAAAAACAATGATTGATAAGAAAGTTACAACATATCCTATGCTGCTCAGGAATCTATTAATCAAAGACAACAATTGATCCTCAAAGTCTGTGATTCATTCAAGCAAGATGCCTAAATAAATGAAAGAGAAAGAAGTTAACATTTCGATGAAACAAATCTCATGAATCTTCAATAATAGAAAATATTACACATTAAAATTTACTCAAGCTTACATTCAAATTCATACAAGCTTCTACTTCCTAAATCTCTCCCGAGCCTCTTGACTGAAACCCCTTACATTAAAAAATAATAGAATCGAAAGAAGATTACATAAACAGGCTATCACTAGAATTTTGGAACAAAAGTCTCACAAAATTGATTTCGAATTAATTGCAAAAGTTCACATAAAATATTTAAATTTGTCCCCTTGACTATTGATCTCGTGTTTGGATATACTCTACCACCTCATACTCAGTCTCTTCAAAATTTGGAGTCGGTTATCTAGGTGTTCTTCCATTTATGTATAATCTTCCCATATGACTCGTAATGTTGGAATTGCTGCTAAGAATGTTGACCTATGGAAGTAGATCAATCCATCTAAAAATAAATGAAAATTGTGATTTGTCACATGAAATATCGAAACACTAGAGCCAAAAACCTCCGAACCTAGGAATAAGTTGCAACTATCGAATATTCTTCCTTAAAATGCTCTTCTCTGAGATCCATAATTTGAGGAAAAACTCAACTCAAGTAAATCTTTCACCTTGTATTACCATTATCACTTAATAACTGATTTGAGAAAATTGCCCCTTGAATCTGATCCTTCAGATATTTTCTAAACTTCTTTCATCATATACACTTGTAACTACCAAATATTTCGATGAGGCTAGAGGACAGGTGCTTTTACATTTGGATGCTTGAAATTCTTCGGGTATTATTCATCAGCACTATGGGCTTGACAATTTGAACTTTTGAACATTGTTGTGGCACTTGACACATAGGAGTGGGAATTCGCCCAATGCCTTTCGTTTCTCCGTAATATAACATGTTATTATTTCTTTTAGCAAATATCACTTCCAACCAGATTTATTATTCAAAACAATATCAAAATTGATGCCATGAGCAGTTTATTTCAGTTCTTATTCAAACCATTCAAAACAAAACCAAGGTTAGTTTCATAGGAAAGTTGACTATCTTTTACATATTGAATAATTTATCATCAACTCTGAACTATAACATGCCCTTCCTCAACATCTGAAAGTTCTCATTTGACAACTGGCTGCAATGTCTTCCCTTTTATTTTGATGAAGACTAGACGATGCTTATGCTTTGAAAATGTGACATAGTGGTTTTCATATCTTTATAAGGCCAACGATATGCATGGAAATGTAATTCTTTCACATCCTCGGCCAAAAGGTTAGCATTGACCTCTCTTTGGACAACCCACGTTCCTTCAACTTCCCACAAAATTCTATTGTAAAATTCTATGTAAAGAAATGAATCTGAGAGAAACTCATCACCAATGAGAAGGTCCCAATGGAATATTATTTGATGAACTCGTGAGAAAATTTATATCCCTTGCTACTACAAAAAATACATGTGAGGACCAATCCATAAACTGAAAGACTATCCAAAACAACATTTGGTTTGTTTCCCAAAATTCCAAGACACTTAATAGTATAAACAAGTGTTGGTCTGCTTGGGCTGACTCGGGTTCGACGAAGTTTCTTATAGAGACAAAAAAAACCCTTTCACTGGCCCTTTCGGCATCAACCTGTGAATAGGCTGAAGTATCACCCGAAGTGAAGATGGGGGGCTACAAATCAGGTTTCTGTAACCGTGGCGATGTGCATATGTGTTAAACAACCTCACAACATGTCTCTAACTTAACATATATTGCAAGGATAGAACAAACAGGTGACTTCGCACCTCGCAGCTATCACTGTATATAGAAATCCACTGAATCTCTATTGTCTTCATTCTATAACTATGCATTCATCATTCTAAGTGTTACTTCGCAACATTCATACAGTACTTGTATTCCATCTACTTCACATATTATTATCATTCACATACATACGAAAGAAAATACCTAACACATCATCACTTGTATACAAAGCACATCATAACTTCATACGCATAAACACATTATTTACATGGTTCACACCTAGGCGGGAGCTACGTCCACATGACCTTTTATTTCTACAAACTTGGAAGGGTAATAGTTCTATTATGCGCACTTAGTTGTAGACTCTTCTCTACAATCAGATCCCTATGCACTCAGCTGTAAATTATTTTCTCTCTTTTCCTCTCTTTTCTTCTCTGGTCTATCTAACCTTCAAAATCACAACAATAACCAACCAAAACCCAACCCTTCCTCATACAAAAACACCCTTATATATAGATGTTCCCGAAGTTCACATATGACAATAACTATGGGCCAACCCCCATAGTACCCTTAAACCAAGAAACCCCGTGGTTCTCCTGTAGACCACGCTAAGCTTTAACTCTATTGTCCTTCTAGAGCCGCTTCTTCTGACTCTGATGCTTCCTCTGACATCGCAGTTATGAATTTTGCAGTAGCGTGTCCTTTACACCATTCCACTTCTTTACTTCATGCTCCTGTAGCAGTCAGGCCGTCGCTTGATCTTTAACTGCTTCAACCACTTCTCGATGTCCTTAGTACTTTGTCTTTACTAAGAAAACAGGTCCTTTCTCCTTGAATGAACTTCGGTCCATACCCTCTTCCCAGGATTTGCAGAGTCGCTTATCTCCCAAAAATGGTCAATGCCAGACCTTGCCTAACTATACTTTTCCTTCATAAATTCCTTTTCTTTGGGCTACGCCCAACAGGCCCCTAACACCTACTTGTGGCTCGTCCTAGAGCCACTTACACTAGGATTCTTTGACTTCGCATCACTTGGGATGTTTATCTTTGTTTCAAACTCTTGAAATGTTGTGTTCAACTTCGCAAGAACCTCCTTAGTCTCATGCTCATATTCTTTTACTGTGTCGAGCAACATCACGGATACTGGTTCTTGCATTTGGTCCTTCAACGTGCTCTTTGTCGTGTGAAGCTCTTGCAGCTTCACCTCGATCTCTTCAAGGACTGCCGATGCCTCTTCCTGCATTGGTTGCAACTTTGCCAAAGTTTTAGCTTTCTTAGTCCTTAATGCCTTCAGTTCTTTCTGAAGCTCCTTCGTTTCTGTGTGCTTATGTATTGTTTGTCTTGGCGGTAAATCCTTCATGACCATGTTCATTGAGTTGAGGTCCTTTTGCTTCTTCTACACTTCATCCTGAATTTTCTGTAATTATGGGTGCTCTTGCAGTGTGGCCCAAGACTTGGTCACTTCTTCTAGCAAAACTTGACACCTTGCAACTTCTACGAAGATGTTCTCTATCGAAGTTTTCAATTCTTTAGCTCTTGCTAATTTTAATTCTGGTGGAGTGCCAGGTTGTTTTCTAGACTCTAATTCTGCAATTTTTTCTTTGTAATAAATATCCATATCTTCCATGTTTGCATTGAGATTGTCTACTGCAGCATCAATCTTAACAATGGTAGCTTCTACCTGAGGTTCTTTGTTAAAGTATGGGATCTTTGCACAAACTTCCTCTACTTCTTTCTTCATCTTCTTCTTCCTTCCTCGAGCATATACTAGCTCATCCGTTTTCTGTTAGCATTCATTCCTCAACTCTCTATAACTCCTTCCATCTTCAGATTCTGGTTGTATGCGATCATGTCCGTATCCTTGATTTAATCTACAACTTTCAAGTGTAGACTAGGCAGTCCTTCAATGGGTAACATTCCCACATTAATGTCCAAGTGCGCGAGTTGCTTCGCACCTTCAGAGATTTCATCATATGGGAATATGACATTTGTTGACTCTATGCGCAGTAACCGAGGTTGCATCATTAGTGCAAGCGCTTTCCTCTTTCTTTGGCTTGAATCCTATGATCTTTCTTTAGAGTCTAATTCCGTCATTAGACCTCATTGTACTTTCTCTACTCTTTCCATCATACTTTTGAGCTCGGCAATGATTTCTACCATGCTTGCTTGAAGTTTCTCTTTCTTCTTGTATTTTTATGTGAGCATCTCTTCTATATATGCATGTACTATGGATGTGTTGCACTCATAGTCATCATCTTGAAACTTCGCATCTAGTAGACTCTTAGTCTCTTTTTGTGTCTTTCTTTTCGACCCCTTCAGCACCTCTGTGTCGGGGTTCTTTCTCTTTTCTCCTGCTGGCAAATCAATAGTTTGTTGCTATTCTTGTTCTTGATCTTGCCCTTCTTCTTGCTGATCATCGCCTCCTTTAGCAGCATTTTTCTCTATTTGATCATTGTCATTGGCGCTCTCATCAGATGTCATCAATAGTGCTTTTGGCGCATCAACTTTCCATTCCGGTGGCCAATATTCAATGATGAGATCGATTTTATGCACATCCAAATGATATTGACCCTCACACCATTTTGGTTTTGATGGATCTCTGTGCCATATGAATATAGAATGGATCCCAGCTCTGAATCTCCTCTTCCATATATAAACCGTTGTTATTTCTTTTGGAATACATGAAGTTTCCATAACCACTTCACATAATTGCTCATAAAATGTGTGCAACTGGACATTGTTCAGTTTTTGTCTTTCCAACCTTGAATTTCTCCACATGTTCACATATCTAGGTCTATGGCAGTCACCAACTAACACCGGTAAATCATGTTGTTACTCTGGCTCTTTCCATCCCACAAATGCGATGAGTACTATCAGCCAGGTGAAGTGAAACTGATAGCCATTGTCTTGCACATCTGCTACATCATCCATAAATTCATTCAATATGTAACCTACCTAGTTGAATGGTAGTCCATCCTTAGCTTTAGAATCTAGGGAGATCGCATCGATCGACACTTCTGTCGGTCTGCATTTTCTTAATACTCTGTCTACGAGCAATTGCACTGTGAACCTCATGGCGTTATCTTTAATTTGGTCTTCCTGGTAGCTACGAGTTCCTTTAACTAGCCCAAATTCACTCTTGATCCTCCTGGTGAGTTCTTTATCTTTATTTTTTCCCATAATTTTTTTTGCGGGTTCAGTGTCTCATTTGCTCAGATGGGTGATCCTGTATATCAGATCAATATTAATATCTATCTTTTGGTCTAGACACAAGTATCCTTGGTGCGTGCATGACAACAATGTGCGCACAGCAGCTGTTATCTCCGGACTTCATCCAAAGCGCAGAATTATCACAAGGTTCAACAATCCTGAAGATTGCAATGGTGCAATCGAGTCCTATTCTTAAATGGTTGTTTCTTTATTAGTTTCATCATACTATCGACACATGTATCTATCTAGTTGAAACCGTGGATACATATTCAAGTTCATCAGATCATAATCTACGAACTTACATTCATGGATCTTTCCCAGCAAGTTGTCTTTCTCCCAAACATGGCTTGACATAGGTGGCAGTGGGATGTCATACTATGGATTCTTTTTCAGTACTACCACCGGTGCATCATCTATGCGTGACAGAATGTATTCAGGAATCATTAGAATTGGCCTATCGCGAGGTCCCTTTTCCTTCTTTTCTTTTGGTGTTTCTATATCCTACAGTTTCTCATATTCCTTGGGTTTTTGGTTATCCTTATGATTAAGTTCTAGTGCATTCCGCGGTGAGGCTCTAGAGGTCCCACCCTTCTCTTCAGTTGCTTTCTTTATGGGAGATTTCATGACTACTTCTAGACCAAAATGCTGGAATTTCTTTAATATATCCTGTAGGCTCTCTTGCTCAAACAAATACTGTCGGAATGCTCTGTTCTTCATGAGTAAAAGCTCAGAATTTACTCGCGGTAAAAATAACAATCATGGTAAAACAGGTAAATGTGCTCTCCTTTTCTATTTATAGCCATAAACCAGGTAGGATGCGCCCAAAAATGGCTAAGTTAACATTACATGTTGTGTCCATTGTCCAAATGTTGCTTAGATTCTGGTCCTTTCGTTACATTAAATGTGTCTTCTATGGACAAGTATGCCTTAAAGCAGAAAAATATGTTTTCTTCAAAGTACTGTATGATGACTAGTTTCTAGTCAAAACTATAATGGTTAGTTTTCATTAGCGTCGCCAAAGGTTAGGTGAGTGGCGAGGCTCACTTTGCATTTTCCTTCTTTTGATGGAAGTTCGCAACACTACCCCCTTCTTTTACTTCACAATTTGACTTTCTATGTGTGCTTCGCAGCACATCTTCAAATCTTGTGAACTTCACATTAAGACAAAACTTGTTGTGTGCAAACTGTGCTCTCTGTTTAGTGCCCAATTTCAAATGCGCTTGGCACTTAAAATCTATTGTGTTGTTTAAATTTTGTTTGTAGGAGTAGGGCCATCCCTGTAATGCTTTAGTCTACTCCCATTGACAAGTGCTTGCAATTTTTACCCAAGTAATGTGGCTAGCTGTACTGTGCCACCATTAGTAACATGTTTTACAATGTATGGCCCTAATCAGTCCATTCTAAATTTTCTAAGGAATTAAAAACTTTTCTATCATAAAGGAGGATAGGGTCTCCTACCTAGAAGAATTTGTGTTTTATGTGTCTATCATGCCATACCTTTTCTCTAGCTTTCTGGACTTGTTGGTGAAAGGCTACAATGAAGTAGTCTTCCTCCAATCCAATCAATTGTAATAGTATTTCATCCATTGTCTCGGCATCATCCATATCTGTGAATGCTAAAATTCTCAAGCTTGGTACTATGAATTCCATGGGCATGATAGCTTCATTTACATAAGTTAATATGAAAGGTGTATGACCTGTCAATTTTTTACAAGTTGTCCTATATGCCCATAATACTGCCGGTATTCTGAGATCCCAATCATCCATGTTTTTATTGGATACCCTGGTCAATGCATTCTCCAATACTTTATTAAAGGCCTCTACAGTTCCATTAGCTTGTGGATGATATGGTGTACTCTTCTGGTGATATATCTGAAATTCTTCTGTCAGGGCCTGAATGGTTATGTTGAGGAAGTGAGTTCCCTGATCACTAATCAAAATTTTTGGGTATCCAAATCTTGTCAATATGTTCTCAAAGATGGACTATGTTGCTATGACTACGCTACAATCCTTTACTGGTTTTTCTTCTACCCATCTGGTTAGGTAATCTGTATTTGTAATGATGTATCTCGAGCCAGTTCTCTTTCTTGGTGGTTTAATAGGTCCCACAAATTCAATAGCCCATTTATAAAAGGCCTGTAAAGTCAGTTGTGGCATAAATGGAATCTCATCTCTGCGAGATGGCTTCCCTGTTCTCTGGCATACATCGCAATTCCTGCAATGCTTTTTTGAATCTTTATGTATAGTAGGACACCACAGTCTTGCTCTCAAAATATTCTAATAGCTTTTCCTACATAGTGTCCTCCAGATACTCCTGAATGTGCTCCAACAAGTATGATAGGTCTCTCATGTTCTAGTATGCACCTATGCAATACTTCATTTGGTCCCAATTTATATAATTGTCCTGCAATTAGGGTAAAATCAGCTGATCTTACCACCAACTGTTTCTTCTTCTACGTAGTGAACTCTACAGGTGCTAACCCTGTGTTTATAAATTCTACAATGTCTCTGAAGTAGTCATCTGCTATGTGAATAGAAAACAATTCTGCATCTGGTAGATTATCCTCCAAATTACTAGGTTCTCTTCCTGACTCGATTCTTGAAAGATGGTCAGGTACTGTGTTCAATATTCCTGGATTCACTATGATTGCGAAATTATATTCCTGAAAAATTAGAATCCATCTGCATATTCTTCCCCCTAACACTGGCTTATTGACCAAGTACTTTAAATCTAAATGGTCAGTGAACACGCAGAAGTGTGAAGCTAGCAAATAGTGTCTAAATTTTTGCAATGCATACACCATAGCTAATCCTTCCCTCTCTGTTGTGGTGTAATTCTTTTTTGCTGAGGATATATTTCTAATATAAGATGTGATTGGATGGTCGATTCCTCCATCACCAGGTTGTGCTAGTACAATGCCAAGTGCTAGAGATGAAGCATCTGCATGCGCATGAAATGGTTTATTCCAGTCAGGAAATAATAGGATAGGTGTTGTAACCATTTTTATTTCAGTGTGTCCAATCCTTTTTGGCAATCTTCAGTCCAGTTGTACTTCTCTTATTTTTTCAATAATTTCCCCATAGGCGCAATTATCTGTGCATATCCTTTAATAAATTTTATAAAGTATCTTGTGTGTCCCAATGTAGTGCGTAGCTGCTTAACTGAATTAGGCAGTGGGAGGTTTACTATGATCACTACCTTCACGGGATAAACCATCAATCCTTGTTTACATACTATGTGTCCCAACAAAATGCCACAAGGAACACAAAAAACACACTTCTTCAAGTTCAAGGAAATATGAGATTGTCTAAACTTTGCTAACATCATCCTTAAGCTTGCATGATGGTCCTTCAAAAGGCCAAATATTGTACATTCATCAACGTAAACTTATAGTAATTTATGGATATAATCCTTAAATATAGCTACAACCACTCTTGAAAAGATAGCAGGTGTGTTATTCAGTCCAAAAGGCATAACAATGTACTAAAATTATCCCCATTCAGTAGCAAATGTAGTCTTGTGTTTGTCTTCCGTAGCAATTTTGATTTGATGGTAGCCAGAAAATCCATCAGTGAAAGAGTATGCCTCTTGTCCACCTACATTATCTAGTACTTCGTCTGTGAATGGAGTAGGAAATGGGTCATGTACAAATTCATCATTCAATTTTCTGATGTCCACAAAAATTATGATTTCTCCTTTAGCTTTCCTGTCTTGACTTATCCATTATGACTGTTCTACTGGTTCAATGATTCCTGCCTCCAACATTTTATCAATTTCTCCTTTCACTCTTTCTTTTTATCTAGGGTTCAATATGTAAGGTCTTTTCTTAATAGTCTTCACATCATTCTTGAGAGGTATTATCATAATTCCCAAGTCACCTAAAATGCCTTTCATTTCAGAAAAATTGGTTGGAAACAAATCATGATATTCAAGCAGTAGGTTTGTGATTTGTCCTACTGTTTCTTCATCCCAATAATCTCCAATAGAGTAAAGCTTTGGTTCTTCATCCATACTAATACTGATCTGTTTAGTTTTAATGGGATTGCTCATCTCTGGAATTTCCATGGCAGTTCCTTTTACATCGTGTTTTCCTCCAGATTCAGGTATATTCACATCGTGAGGGTCTCCATTTTCATCTTCATCCAGTGTAAAATTATAACACTCAAGTTCATGTTCCATCTATATTTCCCAATCCGGATAATTGTAAACAAGAAATGGGACATCATCAAATATATTGTTTTTAATGATCTGTAGGGCCTCACTAATGCTCAGACAATAATCCTCAAAACTGAAGGTTAGTTGAAAGTTCTTTATCATCATGTTCCAATTTGTTGTACCCTGTCAAAGTTTTGTTTCTATATACCAATTTTGTGCTATTGGATCCAATGTGTGCATGAACATATGGACCCATTCTGTCTTTGGTATGTGCCTCCATGTTTTTAAGCAAGATTCTATATGATCTCTAGGATCAATCTGTCCATTGTAGTTTGCTTGTGCATTCTCATTTTGTTCAGTAAATCTAACTTCCATTAAGCGTTTACATTATTCCCATGTGTTCAGGTTGACTTTGTTCCCATCCCACCACCTAGTAGGTGTATCCCACAATGCTATGTCTAAAGCTACTAGCTTATGTTCATCTGAAACTAATGCTAGATATTCATGAAAGAATAAATGGATACTACTCAAACCATTGTTAGTAGGAATTGGAATTACCTCTGTTCCAATCCAGCATACTGACTTTGTCATCCTCACACATCATCTAGCTAATACTTCATGCATTCGGCTCTACCAATTTTCCAGTCGTGTGTCTGACTCTGATACACAAGAACTGTCGCATCTATAGCTCAATGTTCCATCTTCTGTAGGGCTAGTGTAATCTTCTTGATTAACTATCATCTTATAATTATTATCTAGTTCTTGAGCTCTGCATTCTTCTCATATTGTCTCAACATATCTTGTTCCTTGTGAAGGATGTAAGGGTGCAATAACCTTGATATCCCGTCCTTCAAATATCATTTTTTTTTCAAGTTGATAATTACGAGGTTATCAATTTCCCAATAAATCCCTAATAATGCAGGATAAGGATTACTATCATGTATGATCTCAATCACCTCAAAGTCTGCTTTACTTCGCACTCCATCAATGTCAATAGGAACACTTGATAGCCTCCAAAAAGGTATAACCTTTTGTTGGTTAGTTAATCTCAAATGTATAGGAGACCATGGTAATTTTTAGGGGCGAAATTTCACCAATTGGCTATTTTTGGGGCTTTTTTTCAAAAAATAAATTCGCTATTTGGTATTTTTTACACTCTAATATCACATGTATTTACATAAAATATGTCTTTTTATCAGAATATTCGCCAAAATTTACAAGTCTTGGTAGTAAATTGTATCTTTTATATTTAATATTCTCCTACCTATCTATATATATGATTTTTTCAATCAAAAATAATCACCTAGAATACTATACTTAAGTATACTATTAGAATCCTTAAAAGATACCCTGTAGGAGACCAAGATAGATTTGGTTTCCCCATCTATTCCCATGATTTTTTTGTCAACATGTTCACCTCTGAGCCTAGATCAAGAATGGCTCGATTCATTTCAAAATATCTAATATGCGCGCTTAGCCTCATTTCTCTTCTTGTCCTTCTATGGTTCTTGATGTGATGGACGGCTCTATGCTCGTCATTTAGTGTACTACGGTGTTCGTAATATCCCATCACATTCTATAATTCCCCTAGGTGTGCTCATGCCTTAGAATGTTTATGCATCTCTATAAAAATTATGTTAACGGACTTGTTTGTCCTGGCGAAGCTTGCGACCCATCATACCAGACTGGCATACCTAGTACAAGTGTCTGATTACTTCACAAAGGGATCCTTGTGGTCAAAGCTTTCAAATCCTGAAATACTTTTCTTGCTTCAGTGAATACTTTCTTTTCTATGTTAGGGTTAAATGCAAGCACCTTTCCAGCTGCTTTCCTCACACAAGGCCCATCGGTAAGCTTTGGTCTATTCATGTGATCATTAGAAGTCGATGCTTCATTTGTCCTTTCATTTAATTTCAAAGCTCCACTTCGCGTCACAACATGGATGTTACGATCTTTGTTTCTTTTCTCAGCTGCGATCATTTGAATATTTTGGTTTTTTCCTTCTAGTCTTTTTTCTTTCATTTTTACTAGAAAAATGTGACATGATTCAATGATATGGTCATAGGATTTATAGTACTTACAAGTAGTGAACGGGTTCTGACAATATCTAACCAAATGTCCAGGTTGAGGATAGTTATAACATAAAATATGACCTCTACCTCATCCTTGGCCAGTATTACGTCCTCTTCTTCTAAATCCACCACGTCCTCTGTATGTAACCTAATCATACTGTGCATTCTCATTGTTGTTCTGTATTTCTCCTTGGACTCTATAGACATAATGCTTCCTTTCTATCATAAGGTCATATGTTATACAGTTGGTATCATCGTGGCCAATTGACTTACAAAATGTGCAGTACAGGTTCTTTGGTGCCTGTACATACTTATGGAGTAGGTAACAGTCCTCTACATCGAAAAATCTCGCACCATGGTCCTTGAGGTTGATTTAATGGGTTTGGTGCCCCAGTGGCGAGGTAATCAATGAATACAGGGCAATGTTCCTTGGAATGTCGTTCCCCTTTACATTTAGTACACCAAACCTCTTCTCTTACTTATTTTCCATTTTGTATATGCTATAATTGTAATGTCAGGTTTGTTATTTGTGTCTGTATCTATACCATGCCTGCACAAGTTTCTCCTACAGGAGAAGCTTCTAGCTTCATCTCAATTTCCAATGATTCCATTTGCAAAGCAACCTTTTGTAGCATCAATGGTAATCTAATGTGGGGCAACAACACAGCTATAAACCACTATTGATTCTGTTGCAGTTCGATGTCAAACCTAACTTGATCCAACAAGGCTTTGAACTTCTGATCAAATTCCCACACAGTCTCATTAGGCTTCTATTTTATTTCTTTCAACTCTGTGATGCACTTTGACTCTAACTTAGGCTTCTTAAATTCTCTAACAACGAACTCTGATATCAGCTAATGTTATGTTATGTCCAGTAGAGTATTTCATAAAACATATTAAAGCTCTATCTTTGAATGTAGTGACTAGTTGAGCTTGCTTTATGTCATCATCTTGTACTTGTTTAACATTCTATACAGCATCGCAGAGAAACTAATGTTGCTCTGGATCTTCTAGACTGGTTCCTTTAAAAACATGTAGCTTTATATCTTCTTCCATCCTTCTTCTAGGAGGTGTAGGGTTTTGAAACACTATAGTACTACTTGTAGAGTGATATGATGGAGGTATACAACTACTTGGTTGATTCTTTGTGCGTGTTCCTGCAATATTACTACTACTAGTGTTTTGCGAACTAGTAATATTTCTTTCCACAAATATAGGTTTATGGGGAGTGATAGGCTGACAGCCAATATGTCTAGGTTTTGTTTCACTATCAGACTCAACTAGAGATGAGTTTCTATCACTTTCTAATTCAGTTTCTAGGAATGTGTGAGGTTCAACTTCATGAGACCTCTTTCTAGTGCTAATTTTATATCTTTTTCCACTACATGAAATGCTAATATCTTCATCTGTGTTTCTATCTGTTTTTTTTAACATCACAAACTCAAGCCCTATGAATCTGACTGCATTCTTAATGCACCTTCTTTAGTTAATAGCATTTTAATGCATAAAGTCATGTTTTTCAAGTACTTACCTCTAAATCCCTTGGAAATGTATCTTTTGGCTGCATTGTAAGAGTTCAAAGTATCCATGGCAAACTCTGTAATGTAGCCTTCCAACAAGCTATCCAGCCAAAATTCTACTGCTCTTGAAATCTGGTTATTAATCCCTTTAAGCCTCTAAATCAACTATGGATTCCAAACTGTAGGTTCTCCACCCTGAAAACAATTTTTTCTTTCTGCTAGCCTAGATTTCTACTCATATAACTCGTTAGCAAAATATGCGAAGAAAAATTCATGTAACTCAATAAATATGTACCTTTGTAGCCACTGTTCTGTAGTGTGCTGATAATGTCTATTTTATTTCTTCGCAAACGTGAGTTCTATCTGATTCACCCAATTATGTATTTCATTCTTCTCTAGATTCCAAATCAACATGACACATTACCAAAATGTCATTTCAAAGCACGACAATGGAACCATTTGTTGGTCTGCTTTGGCTGACCCAATTTCAGTGAAGTTTCTTATAGACACAACAAAACCCCTTTCACTAGCCCTTTCGGCATCAACCTGCAAACATGATGAATTCTCACCCGAAGCGAATATGGTGGGTTACAAAATCAGGTTTCTTTAACCATGGCAATGTGAAGATGTGGTAAAAATCCTCACAACATGTGTCTTACTTAAAATCTATTGCAAGGATAGAACAAACAGGTGACTTCACACCTCGCAGCTATCACAGTATACAGAACTCCGCTAAATCGCTATTGTCTTGACTCTATAACTATGCATTCATCGTTCTAAGTGTTACTTCACAACATTCATACACATGTAGTCCATATACTTAACATATGATAAACATTCACATACATACAAAAGCAAATACATAGCACATCATCGCTTGTATACAAAGCACATTATAACTTCATACACATAAACACATTATTTACATGGTTCACCCCAAGGTGGGAGCTACGTCCACAAGAACTATTCTTTCTATTAACTTGGAAGGGTAATAGTTCCAGTATGTGCACTCTGCTGCAGACTCTTCTCTACAATCATATCTCTATGCACTCAGTTGTAGAGTCTATTCTCTCTTTTCCTCTCTTTTCTTCTCTGGTCTATCTAACCGTTAAAATACCAAAAATGACAAACCAAAAACCAACCCTTCCTCATACAAAAAATCCCTTATATATAGATGTGCCTGAAGATCACATATTACAATAACTATGGAAAACCCCCATTATACCCTTAAACCAAAAAACATCATGGTTCTCTTGTAGACAACGGTAAGCTTTAACTTCATTGTCCTTCAGGCGCCGCTTCTTTTGACTATGACGCTTCCTCTGGAAGCGCAGTTTTGACTTATGCAGTGGCATGTCCTTTACACCATTCTGCTTTTTTACTTCTTGCTCCTGTAGCAGTTAGCTCGTCGCTCGATCTTTAACTGCTTCAACCACTTCTAGTTGTCCTTAGTACTTTGTCTTTACTAAGGAAATAGGTTCTTTCTCATTGACTGAAATTCGCTCCATTCCCTCTTCCTGGGATTTTCGTAGTCTCTAATCTACCAAAAATGGTCAATTCCAGGCCTCTCCTAACTGTCCTTTTCCTTCATAACTTCCTTTGCTTTGGGATGCACCCAACAACAAGGGAGGAATCGTAATGATCCATTTCCGAGCTTTTCGTGACACTTTGGATTAAACTTGAGCATTTTCAATGCTTGATATTTGGATGATGAGCAGAACCGTTTAGCAATTTATTGTGAAAGAGATGATTCATGGATTGAGAATAACTTACACTATCTATGAACTCTCCCTTTTTTGGTTTGAGTGAGTGCTCTTCTTTGTAATATGGATATCCATTTGATACTCCATGTGGGAACTCACAATCAATTGGATTTTATTTTGGGCACTAAACATTTCATTTGATAGCTGAAAACTTTGTGATGCGTTTCTCTGGGTCAACCACAAGATCGTGCCTCCATATTCTACCAATGAACATCTTTCTGGATTTTGAAAGTTGACTGAACTTTTCTAAATAACCAGGTTCCCCAATGAGCACATCAAATGCTTGTGAATTATTCATTTACAAAATTATTTCTATATACTTCATTGGTCGTTGTTTTAATATTGGAAACACCTGCTGACTCACCTATTCTTTATGTGCTTGAGCACACTGCTTCAAGTGTCTTGTGGAGTATACATAGCATTTTGTATGTCTGAGATATAAATATCATATGCAAGAGATATACAACTCCTAGATATTTTATATTGACCTTTATTTTATGTCAACATCCCTTTTGTACCTTCACTCCTTGTGACTAGGCATAAGATATATCCTTCGTCAGTCCTCTAGCTCCTTGGTGCCTTGTGTGATGTGGATGAGCTTGGATTATGAAGAGTGGGATTTAGCATTGATTTAAAACAATACAAAAGACACTTTTAAAAATAAATCAAACTTATCCCATTTTTACAAGAAATCACGTGATATTCTAATTAAAAGGATTAATGGGTTAAAAAAAATAATAAATTTTTTAATATTTTTTTATAAAAATTATATTTTAACTAAAAGGTTAAAATATCCTTCATTTAAAATAATAATAATTATAAAAATTCATAATGCACATGGGATAAGTTGGACCCAAGAGTGATTCCCTTGAAAAAGGGATACTTTTTCAGGTGATGGAAAACTTAATAGGATGACACAAAAACTTAGGGATTTGGTGAAAATATTATTGAATTTCAAACTTCTGGTAGCGCCTCCTTTGGAATTTTCGGTCAATGAGCGGCCAGAAACTAAAAATTTTAATGTGTAAATTTCATTGCCAACAAAAGATATACTGGATATCAAGTAATCACAGGATTAATTCTCTTAGTGTGATGTGATAGCCTTTGCTTAAAAACAGTTGATTGTTGTTAATGTTTGATGGAGATTAGTGATTCTGAATGGAATCATTAAATTATTTATTTTATTTTTATGGTTGAACTTTTATAGATATTTGCAAGGGAACATGTTTCAAGAATTGTTTAGAAGATAGGGAACTTAACTTATGAAGATTAAGCAATGGCTTGGGATAACAAGCCTTCATAGGAAGTAGTAGTCGCAAATTGGGTAGAGGTAAATATCTAGTGGCAACAAATTAGCAAAGGCCTTATGAAGATTTTGGGAAATTATATTCTATAAGAATATGTACATATCAAGCAATAGATACATCTAAAGAAATTTCCTACTGTTCATGTGGCAATTGTACTTTTAGTCTTTTAGAATACTTTAATCTCTTGTGGGACATGTTCTCCATTGATTCTTTTGCTAAAACTTATATGCTAATGTGAACTTACAATTTGAATTTGTGATAGTTATAATCATTACACTAAACATTTTCTTAAGATTAGTGAGAATAAGTTGTAACACATTGGATAACATTGTTCATTGTGTAATGCATAAGAGGAGCTAAAATCAACATGAAGTTACAGCCTTTTTGAACGTGACTTGATTAGACATTATCATATTAACTCTCAGAATGTAAATGACGATGGTTTCCTATAATTTGTCCTTGCAAAACTAGCTAAACAATTGACCTTGTCTAGCACACACTTTTAGATTTTAGAAGGAAAAAAGTGTTGATGTATATGTAACTTCAGAATGTATTTCATATTTGTATATTGTATTCCTATAGAGATGTTATTATTCCTCTATATGAAAGTGTCGTCATTTATATTGTAAGTGTCGCAACTTTTAATTGATGGGTTATTAGACCACCTTGTTGGGGTCGGCCCTGTATAAGTCATGTGGGTTGAAGGGTTATTAGACCACCCTATTGGGGGTCATCCATGTGGGTCAAAGGGTTATTAGACCACCAAGTGTGGGGTCAGCCTGGATTAATTTAACCATGGGTTAAGCTAGACATGTAGGCCTCATTAGTTTATTAGGAAGGACAAGACAAGTATAAATAGAGATCAGGAGATCTCTATTTGATCATTCATTCACACACTTCTCTCATTCAGAAAGTGGCGCACTTGTGAGGAGGAGCCTCTGCTGCTAGGAGAAGACTATCTCTTGTATTATAGTTGTATCATTGCTCTATCTATCTCTGAGGAAGCTATTGGGGTTTTTCACATTTATGGTTTTCCCCAAGTAAACACTGTGTCTCTTGTGTGCTTGCATTAGTGTGTCCATGATTGATATGCTGTAGATTTGCTGTACATGTTCTTCTCTCAGTTAAGATCCTAGATCAGATTGAAGTAAATTCTGAAAATTTAACATGGTATTAGAGCTAGCCTGAAAGAAGGCATGATATGGCATGTATGTGTTGCACTTACGATGCTAGGGTTTGATATAGCAAAAACTAGTCATCGTAGCACTTTCGCTATAAATACATTTTGGTGAAGCTTTCGGATCAAAAACTTTTACAAGGTGAATATCAGATCCCCATGTACCTTGTGTCGAAAGGAAAACCTCTAATTCGTTGTACTTTGTGATTTATGATCTGTACAATATAGGGTTTCTGCCTCTTCCAGATCTGATTCAAAAACAGGTGACCTTGGAAAAAAGGTCATAACTTGGGTTAGGAAGCTCCAAATGAAATTTCGTAAAAATTGACAGGTAGAACATAGAATTTACTATCGCAAGAAATGTTTTTAGAGGCCAAATTTTAACCGGTGACACGTGGAACGCCATACAAGTTTGCTCTCTTGTTTTATCCCATAAACAGGTCACGTTGCGACACTTGGAATAACTCTCTCTCAGAAAATCCAATTGAGGTCAGACCTATCGAGATGGAAACATAATAGGTCAGGATACCACAGAAAACATTTTCACACCTTGTGGATCGTAAAGTGAGGAGTTACACCAGAAACAATTAGGTACATATTTCTGTCAAAACATAATTATTTTTTGAGCACCTTCATTCATGGCTTCCGGAATTTAGGGTTTCGGAGAAAGTTAGAATTTTTGTAATTGGAGACTATGGCTGAATGCTACTCATCAAAATAGAAATTTAGAGACCAAGATCATAATTTTTGGTTGGACAGAAGGTCGGGCTTGATCAGACCCTAGTTCGGGACTTTCATAGGAAAAGTGGAAATTTAGGGCCTCTGCAAAAATAGGAATTTTTGAAATATGTGACCACGGTAGGAAGATCCTTAGAAAAATAGAATCTTAGAGCTTTGGATCAAACCTTTTGATTGGACAAAAGGATGGGCTTCATCAAACCCTAGTTCTAGGTCATGTCCAGTAAATCCAGAAGTTTCAAAGGCAAATTTGAGGGATGAAACTTTGCAATTTTCAAATTCTGAGTATACCAGCGTGATCAGATCATCAAGGCGCATATTTCTATCCTTTTGGAAGTTTGAAATACAAAGTTTGAATTTTTAGGGTTTCTCTAACAAACCCTAATCCAGCTCCAAATCTAGTTCTTGCAAATCAAGTGGATTGGGTTAATCCTAGAAGAAGATGGGTTGGTCACCTGCATAAGTGAAGAAGTTCCTGTTTCAGAGGGAGATGAAGCTAAGGCCTTACATAAGAAGATTACAAGCAATATCGACAGGTATGACTTATCCAGGTATGTTTGGAGATTTTTTCATGATTAAGTTTATGGTATATTTGTCTTCATATTATTACGGTTAGTACAATCTTGATTAAATCTAGACTTGTCGTATCACCTTAATAAAATTATGAATGCACAATAGAAGATATTCATTGATCAGGGTGTTGACACTTATGATTGTACTAATTCATTATGGTGTTGTATGAGGTTTATGTTGTCTACTAACATGAAAGGTACACCAAGAAAGACAAATCATGTTCTAGTTCAAGAACATATGATCATGATGACACGAGGACAAAGATTCATCCATTGTCATGGATCGCTTAGAATATCTACTTATGAGGTATGTATAACTTGGTCCTACAATGGATAACTTATGAGACATGCAGGTTACTAGCACAAGTCATTGAAGATTACCAGAAGACATTATGCGGGTATGTTAGACATAACTAGCTAGCATGCTAATCCAGGTATGTTTTTCCTATATCAAGCTAGAATCCTACCTTGTGTTAGGATCTTATACTGTTGTGTTGTTGATAATGATTATTCATGAAGTCATAGGTTTGAATAATCATAGGTGTATGCATATTATGTTTCTTACCTTAATTGATGATATGACTAACCAGAAGAGTCATGAAAGTATAGGTTTGAGTAATCAAGGATTTATGCATGTTATGTCTCTTATCTTGATTGATGATGTAACTATCCAAAAGAGTCCTATGATCAAATAAGAATATGCATGAGTAAAAGAAGACTTCCTTGAAACCTTGAATACTAATGTTTATTATCTGTATTTGAAATGATCATGACTATACATATTTAAGATTATTGTGTTTTGATAGTATTAAGATTATACTAATGAATGTGTGATTGTGTATGAGACCTCAAGGATAACACAATGATGATTATAATGAGCATGCATAGTGATGGATATAAGTTCAAGGACAAGTAATAGAAGGAATCAAAGATCAAGAGGGAGCACACTTCAGTAGTTTCTGCAAGGATGCAGATATTAAGAGGGAGTTGACCACTTCTTACAATCCACATCAAAATGGAGTTATAGAAAAGAAGCAAAGACTGAGAGGGAGTCAACCCAACAAACAAACAAATATAAGTATTTGAATTATCATTCCTTGCATATTTTATTGTTTAAATAATATTGTTCAATAATGTATATACTTATGTTCCTAGAATTAGGTTGTGTATTATGCATATTAGAATAGTTGCATTGATGAACAATATACTACTAATATACATGGGTAAGTGGCCTATGGCACTGTACAACATTCTTATCTAGAATGAAACCTCTTTGCTGACATGTTGGGAGTTGTGCACACTCTTAACAATGTTCTGGTAGAGATTGGAAGGCATCTAGAAAGTTACGGAATATGGATAAATGTTGTATTGGCTAAGATAATTGCATAACTGTATGAAATATTTCTTTATGTGTAAGAATTTGTTCTAAAAACTATGAAATGTTTTCTAATCATGCAATTTAACTTGTTGTGTAGGAAAGATCGTATACCATCACCTACAAAAGAAGGACTACAACATTTGCTCAGCAACAAAGTTATCTATTGAAGATATTGAAGTTCCCAGGATCTGGGAAGAATGCCATGATCAAGGAGTACTAGTCGATCATGAAGATGTTTGGGATGCAGTCCCAAGACCTGAAGGGGAGTCTGTAGTGGCTTTCAAGAGGATCTATAAGATCAAGCATGCTCCAGGTGGTAGCATAGAGACTTTTGCCCCTGTATCTAGATACACTTCCATTAGATCAGTACTTGCTCTGGCTGCAGTGATGAAGTGAAAGATACACCAGATGGATTTCAAGACAGCTTTCTTGAATGGTGTAGTTGAAGAAGAAGTGTATGTGGAGCAGGCACTTGGTTCTGAGACACATGACAGGGAGACATATATGCGCAGAAATTGGTATGGTAGGTTAGATAGTTTCCTATCTAGTTTGGGCTTTACCAAGAGTAAAGCGGATTCCAACGTTTACTACAAGGTTGAGGAAGGGAATCCTGTGATTCTACTCCTGTATGTGGATGACCTGTTTGTAACAGGAGATGACAGATTGATTGCTGATACAAAGAGGAAGCTTGCTTCTGAGTTCGATATGAACGATTTGGGAATGATGCACTATTTCCTAGGTATCAAGGTGTGGCAGATTGCAGATGGGATATTCCTTGGTCAAGGGAAGTACACAGTAGATATCCTAAAGAGATTCAGGATGTTGGATTGCAAGGCCATGGCCACACCTATGGCATTGAATCTGAAGCTTCTGTGTGATGCTTCATCTGAGCCGGTGGATGTCTCTATGTACCGTCAGATGATTGGGTCCTTCATGTACCTGACGAACACGAGACCAGATATTTGCTTTGCGGTGAACACATTGAGCCAGTTCCTGATGGATCCGAGGAGTGCTAAGCTAGTTGCTGTAAAGCATATTCTAAGGTACCTGAAGGGTACAGTTGATTATGGGCTCAAGTATGATGCGAATCAAAATTTTAACCTGCAGGGTTATGTTTATTCAGATTGGGAAGGAAGTGTTGCAAATAGGAAGAGCACCTCTGGGTGCTACTTCAATATGGGCAGGAAGCAGTCCTGCATAGCACTGAGTACAACTAAGGCAGAGTATGTTGCAGCCTATTCAGCTAGTTATGAGGAAGTATGGCTTTAGAAGCTACTATCTGATTTATTTGATCTCCCATTGGATGCTACTGGTATCTTTTGTGATAACCAGAGTTGTGTGAAGCTGTCTAAGAACCCAGCGTTTCACGACAGGTCGAAACACATAGATATCAAATATCACTATATCAAGGATATGGTGCAGAGAGGAGCAGTGAATCTCCTGTATGTTGCGACAGATGAGCAGATTGCAGATGTACTGACGAAGCCACTAGCCAAGGTGAAGTTTGCGTACTTCAGGGAGAGGCTTGGTGTTCTTCAGATCGATGACACTTCGAGGAAGAAGTGATGGACACATTTGCTGAAGCCATTCCAAGCATGTTGGAAGGAGTATCCTTCACATGGCTGTGGATGTAAGTGCTAGATGATGAACATCACGACGATGCTGCAGTTACTGCTCTGTATATGCATCAGGATGATGCTGGATATGATCAGTTGGATCATCTATATGTATATGTATGTATGCATAATGTTGGTTGCTGGATATGATCAGTTGGATCATTTATATGTATGTACGCATCATGTTGGATGCTGGATATGATCGGTTGGATCATTTGTATGTGTTTTGTATATGCATCATGTTGGATTCTTGGACCATGTATCTGTATATTTATTAGGTGGATACATTGTATGATAAGGTAGATCATGTATGTTGATATGTATCAGGGATGATCAAGTGGATCATGTATTTTTATTAGGTGGATACACTGTATGATCAGGTGGATCATATATGATGATACGTATCAGATAAATACTTGGTATGCATCAGGTAGAGGCATGGTATGATCAGGTTGATCATAGATGACGAGCTTCAGGATGTTGCTCCAAATGAAATGTAGCAGGATGTTGCAGTGATGATGATTAGGATGATCATGTGTACATCAGGATGATGTATGGTGAGCATCAGGTTGATACTCTATGGCCGTGGAATAGGTTGTGTAGATAAGCATGTAATTTGTGCCTTGGGAGATTTGCAGATACTCTTTCGAGGTTTTTCCTATGGCATGTAATTTGTACCCTGGGATATCTGGCAAATGCTCTTTCGCGGTTTTGCTTGGGAGGACATGTAATTTGTACCTTGGGAGATTTGCAGATAGTGTTTCGAGGTTTTGCCTATGGCATGTAATTTGTACCCTGGGATATCTGGCAAATGCTCTTTCGAGGTTTTGTCCTATGGCATGTAATATGTGCCCTGGGAGATCCGATAGGTTGAGCCATGTGCTCGTAATCAGTCATGGGATTCTCTTTCGAGGTTTTGCCATGACCACATGTAATTTGTGCCCTGGGAGATCTGATAGGTTGAGACTTGTGCTCGTAATCAGTCCTGGGATGCTCTTTTAAGCTTTTGTGGTGACCACATGTAATTTGTGCCCTAGGAGATCTGATAGGTTGAGCCTTGTGCTCATAATCAGTCCTGGGATTCTCTTTTGAGGTTTTGTGGTGGGGTCACATGTAATAAGTCCTGGAGATCTGGACAGGATGAAAAAGGCCTCAGATGCTCTTTAGGGTTCTTGCTAGTCAAGAGACTCTTTTAAGGTTTTGTGATGCACGTAATAAGTCCTGAGGATTCCACAATACGGCCAGTGATGATGAAGACCTGTAGGTGGTGGGCCTACATCTAGTATTAAAAAGGATTGGCTATGTAGGACTTCCTATGACGAGTAGATTCAGAGATTGATTGAGATAGCAGCAGCAGTGACGACAATGATGACTCGATGATGATTATCCAGTGACGATGATCCAGAGAAGAAGACTTGTGCTAGAAGACATGTGTCAAGAAATACCTTCCTAGTTAAGAGGGAGTGTTGATGTATATGTAACTTCGGAATGTATATCATATATGTATATTGTATTCCTATAGAGATGTTATTATTCCTATATACGAAAGTGTCATCATTTATATTGTAAGTGTCGTAACTTATACTTGATGGGTTATTAGACCACCTTGTTGGGGTCGACCCTGTATAAGTCATGTGGTTCGAGGGGTTATTAGACCACCCTATTGGGGGTCGGCCTTGTGGTTCAAAGGGTTATTAGACCACCAAGTGTGGGGTCGGCCCGGATTAAGTTAACCATGGGTTAAGCTAGACATGTAGGCCCCATTAGTTTATTGGGTAGGACATGACAAGTATAAATAGAGATCAGGAGATCTCTATTTGATCATTCATTCATGCACTTCTCTCATTCAAAAAGTGGTACACTTGTGAGGAGGAGGCTCTGCTGCTAGGATAAGACTATCTCTTGTATTCTGGTTGTATCATTGCTCTATCTATCTCTAAGGAAGTTATTGGGGTTTTTCACCTTTATGGTTTTCCCCAAGTAAACTATGTGTCTCTTGTGTGCTTGCATTATTGTGTCCATGATTGATATGCTGTAGATTTGTTGTACATGTTGTTCTCTCAGTTAAGATCCTAGATCAGATTGAAGTAAATTCTGAAAATTAAACAAAAAGGTATATTATTAAACAATAGAAAACATTTCACATGTAGATTGTTTCTTTTGGTGTGTTAATCTACGACTTGTCTTCATCGGATATGGAGAAAAATTATCAAACTTACTTTAGGCCTAATTCAGAATATATTTATATTTTTTCAATAGTTAAAACATATGTCAAAGGAATATTTAAAGTCCCACTCTAAATTGCTCAAATTTTCAGGGATTAAGTGAGGTTAGAATGAGTTTTGAATGCCCTCATAAAAATATGAATATGAACTATGACGGAAAGGGAAAGTGTTGTATATAAATCCAAAAAAGTTTGACCAAAATCATCCACCTTGCACAGTAAAAATAATATCATTTATGTCTTGCTTGGAAATCAATTAAAGTAATGATGATAAGTGTGTCAAGGAGAAGAACCTTTTGATGGTGTGTGTGGATGCATAGGTATGGATTTTTTTATTATTTTTTATTTATTTTCTAAAGTCATAATTTCTATATATACTACCTATTTTATAACTAGGGCTCATTTCCAATTACATACGTGTAACAGAGTGATAAGAAGAAGAATACTTGGGGTGTCATTAACTACCACCTACAAAGAGTGAGCAAAGGAAAGAACTCGTGAATAATTCCATTTATGGAATCATGTAAATTATGCATTTTACTAGGCATGGATGATTTTTCCTTATTTATGTTCAGGTACACAAGGTGCTCCCAAAAGACCGAACACCTAGAGAAACCACTTCACACAAACATATCGCATATCGATACATCGATGTTTTGACGTGGTTTAAACCCTCGAGAGGGAAACACTCCACGGCCCTGGCCAAATAGCTTCTAAGGAGCAATTTATTATGCAAAGAAAGAAAGTTACAAATGAGCTTCTCATAATTGATCAACTAGACAATGACCCTCCATGCTCTTTAAATAGAGATCATGGACCAATTGGGTGTTAAGCCATGGATCAAGGTTCGGTATGATCTAAGAGAAGTTGAGCCGTCGGATCACTCTATGTCTAAAACATATCGTGACCATCGCATTAAATATTTACAAATGCATACTAATGCATACTAAAGAAACACACTTTTCCTAATGGATATAATACACAAGTTGATCTTAACTAACTCCTAAGTGTCTAAATATCCTAACATCCCCCCTTAAGAAAAAGTTGGGATAGGATTGAAGGATTTAAAAAAGTGACGCTATTAGGAGAAGCAAGGAGGCATTAGAGCCTATCCCCCCTTAATGAAAAATTCCTAAACTCCTAACATAGATCGAAGTTTAGAAAACTTCGCTTCTGTAAGAGATTTGGTGAATATGTCTACAACTTGATCATCTGTAGGACAAATGAGCACTTCAAGAAAACAATTTGAAGAAAAAGCAAGATCTTGTTGTTTCTTACAAGCCCAAGTGATAGGTCCAGATCCCAGACTGAAAACATAACCTACTGTAGACTTTCGATCATCAGGATCACCGACCCAATTTGAGTCAGTGAAACCAACCAGCAAAGGTTTCCCCCCTGTACTATAATGAATCCCAAACTAAATTGTACCTCGAATATATTGAAGTATTCTTTTAGCTGCTTTCTAGTGACTTTCATGAGGTGTTTGCATATAACGGGCAACATGACCAATAGCAAAGGAAAGGTCAGGATGGGTATGAGTCAAGTATAAGAGACTACCAATAAGTTGACGATACAAGGTGGCATCTACTTCAGGTGAAGTACAAGTGGCAGAAAGTTTGACTGCGGGCTGGAAGGGAGAAGGGGCTGGTGTACAATCTTCCATGTGAAAGCGATAAAGAAGGTCACAAGCATACTTATACTGAGAAAGAAACATTCCTTCTTTGGTTTGTAGGACTTGGAGACCAAGAAAATAATGCAAAAGTTCTAAGTCTGACATTTCAAAATTTAGCTTAAGACTAGATTTCACATGGGTTATAAGCTTAGGGTCACTACCAGTAAGAATAAGGTCATCAACATATAGAACAAGTATGATGAGATGGTTTCCTACTCTCTTGGTATAGACATTGGGGTTAGAATGACATCTAGAAAAAACAGTTCCAAGGAGAAAGCTATCCATTTTGGAATACCAAGCTCTAGGAGCTTGCTTAAGGCCATATAAGGATTTCTTAATGTGATAGACAAGGCTAGAGTTATTTTGAACATATCCAGGAGGTTGTTCCATGTAAATTCCCTCCTATAAATCACCATGTAAGAAGGCAGACTTGACATCCATTTGATGGACTTCCCAGTTATGTAAGGCTGCAAGGGAAAGAATAAGGCCGATGGAGTTCATTTTTGTGACAGGAGGAAAGGTTTCATTGTAGTCAATCCCTTCAACTTCAGAAAAGCATTTGGCAACTAGCCTTGACTTAAGTCTTTAAACACTTCCATATGATGCATACTTAGTTCTGTAGATCCATTTACATTTGACAATTTTTCTTCCTTTTGGAAGAGGTACAAGATCCCAAGTATCGTTCGTCATTAAGGAATGATATTCTGCATCCATAGCTGCATCCCAATCTAGATTTCCAGAAGCTTCTGCAAAGGTTTTTGGATCATGATTCTCGAAAACTTGAGCCAAAAGAGAAGAGGCTCACTGAAACTGAGAACTTGTTCAATGTTGATCTCTAAGATCACCGGCAAGATCACTAGCTGCTTCACATGTTGAATGGACCCATCGAGGAAGCACTTGTGTTGGTGCAACTGGAGTAACATGAGCAGGCGGAGGTGGATTTTCATCCTCACTGTCATCATCAGAAACTGGAGTTGGAAACCTATTAAGAAAGTTTGAAGAAGAAGAAGGCACAATTGCCGAATCAGGCTCGCAGGCCAAAGATGGCACAATCACCGAGTTAGGCTCGTAGGCCAAGATATTTTCATCAAATTTAACATCTCTTCTAATGATTACATCATGAGAATGTGGTTGAAGAAGTCTATAACCTTTTACATCTTCAGAATATCCAACAAATATGCACTTTTCACTTTTAGGCTGCAATGCTTTCCATTTTTCATCCGGAATGTGAGCCAATGATTCACTACCAAACACACGGAAGTGACTTACATCCGGTTTAATTTTACTCTATGCTTCTTCTGGTGTGATACCTTGTAAGGCTTCAGTGGGGGTGCGATTACCTATGTAATTTTCACAATTTATGGCTTCAGCCCAAAATTGAAGACTTAGTCCCTTAGATTGGATCATACAATTAACCATTTCTTTTAAAGTGCGGTTCTTCCATTCAGCTACACCATTTTGTTATGATGTATATCGAACAGTGTGTTGTTGTTGGATTCCTTGTTCAGTATAGAGAGTAGTGAAATTTTTATTAACATATTCTTCTCCATTTTCAGATATTAACTTAATAATTTGATGACCAAATTGTTTTTCAACAAGGGCCTTGTAGGCCAAGAACATGTTAAATACTTCACTCTTAAGTTTTAGGAAATAAGCCCAAGTGCATATAGTGTAATCATCAATGAAAGTTAAGAAATATTTTAAACTAGAAAAGGAGGAAGATGGAAGAGGACCACACAAGTCACTATGCACAAGCTCCAAGGGAACCGAGGCATGCCAAGTGGCACGTTTGTCAAAACTGTCCTGATGATGTTTTTCGAGTACACAACCGGAACAGATACTATCCCTACAAAATACCATCGAAAGACCTGTCACCATATTGTCTTTACATAGTTGTTGCAATGAGCGATAATGTAAGTGACCAAATCACTCATGCCAATGTTTGCTCAAGTTATCAGTATCAGCAACAAAAACTGAAGGAAAAGGTGATGACCCAAAGTTGTTAAATTTGTAGAACCTGGTAATATCATCAACAATTCCAGTAGCTAGGACCTGTTGAGGATCTTTAAAATCATTGATTACAACTTGGTGAGGTGTAAACGTCACAGTTTTACCTTCACCAGAATGAGTGATTTGATAGACTAATAACAAATTGCAAGAAATTCTTGGAACACATAGTACATCACTGAAATGACCATTATCTACTGGAAATGTTCCAGCTCCTACAACACTTAGAGATCTATCATCACCAACAAATATTTTTTTGGTGTTACATTCATGCATAGTAGAAAAGATGGCTTCATCCTTAGCCATATGATAAGATGCTCCATAATCAATGAGCCATTCATTTGAAGTAGAAGAAGAAGATGCATTATAAGAATAACCAGAAGCACAAAGTGCATGTCCATGAGAGGTAGATTATGAAGGCGAATCTAGGATGATGTGGTGCTTCTTCATTGTTGCTTCCAAGGTTGCCATCTTTTTGAAACACTTAGATTCATCATGATTATCTTTCCCGCAATAGTTGTAATGACGATGAGTCTTCTTTCATTTTGGCTTGGATCCTTTGTCATTTTTTAAAGAAAGAGCTGACGGAGAGAGTTTGGGACCCTTGTTTTACTTATTATTGAGAAAATTTTATTTCTTGGGAGGCTTGGAATTTTCTTTTTGTTGGGACCATAAGGATTTCTCAGATGTATTTGCATTGTTAATTATTCCAAAATAGATGAGCTTATGTTGCTCTCTAATCAAGGAATCACAAAAGGATTCAAGAGTAGGCTCTTGATAGCTAGCTGCATTCAAGGAATCTTTCATGGAGTAAAATGTAAATACAAAAATAGAATATGCAGGTCCAAGTTTGGAAAGAATATGATAGATGCATTGTTTGTCTTCCCTCTTAATCTTGCATTCTTCACATAAGAGTTGAAGAGTTCTGTACTTAGATAAATAATATTGTATGCATGAAAAATCACTTGGATTTAAATAAATCAACTCATTTTCGAGTTTGTGACCTCAAATTTCATTGTGTTTACCAAACACAGATTCCAACTTGTCCCAAGCAGCATCAGGTTCATCAATTCCAGATATGTGGAATCGCAAATCAGTAGAGATTGACATTCCAATCAATCCACAAGCTTTGTCACATCTATTTTCCCATTTGATTTTCTTATCGTCATCAGTGGGTTCTGTTTCTTTCCATGAGGTAATTCTGAAAAGTCCTCTACCTCGTAGAACATCCTCCATACGAGATTTCCATGAGAAATAGTTGGAACTGGTAATTAGAATATCACAAGGCGATGCAATATTTGTAAATTAATGGCTTTAAAAGCATAAACCAATAGTTTGGATGTGAAGAGCTCTAAAAATAGGTGGTTTAAAAAGAAATGGCATTGAAAACTGACTCCGTATGATGAAGTTATGCTTGATCAAAGAAAATGTTAAGGATGCCCCCAATAGTGACGTGGCAGATAGAGAATGACGAGCTAAAAAAAAAAGAACCGCCATCTTCCCAAGATGAACCTTTGACAATCACTTTACAAGAAAGTTTCTTTAAGTGATTTCACTTTTACAATGATGTTACTTTAAATAGTGCAACAATAAAAAAGAACTTAAGTGACTCACTTTTTATTTTTATTTTTTATTATTTAAGTGAGATGCACTTTTTACAATAAAGTAACTTGAAAATAGAAATTGCATGCACTTTTTCTTTTAAAAGTAACTTCCTAAGACTTGAAATCAAGACCTATTAAGGAATAAAACAACTTTGAACCAAGTAAGGTAGATTAAAAGGTATGTAAAATATGAAAAGGAGGAAGGTTTTTTTTTTTTTTTTTTTCTCTTCTTGCTCGATTTCTGTGCTTTCCTTTTTTTATGCAAATCACACCATAAACCAAAACAAAAAAAAATTTCCATGCTTGTGGGGTTAGATCTCATTAGATTTCCCAGAAAGTCTATGTTTTCTCTCTGTTTCTGATTTCCCGAGATCACACAAGGTGCACGGCAAAGAGCATACGCAGCCGAGAAAAACCCTTTCCCTTTATGTTTCTAATTCACCGAGATCCCACAAGGTGCACGGAAAAGAGCATATGCAGACAGGGAAAGCAATAATCCGAAACTAAAAAAAAATTAATAATAAAAACTAATAAAATATGAGATATTTTTTTAAAAACAGAAATAAAAAAAAAGTCACGATAACATTATATTTTCAGATCTGATGAAAAACACGTTTCTGAAGCAACCGAGAACTGTTTTCGATCAAACGAATACTACTTCCCAATGGAAATGGCGCTTCGGACGCAATGGAACACCTCCCATAGCCCAGAAATGTATAGAAATACCAAAACCAGAAACCCTTTCAATTTTTGTTAACAACAGTTCAAGATCTAGATCATAACTGGAAGTGGCTCTTCATAAAAGCTCTGATACCATGTTCAGGTACATAGGGTACTCCCAAAAGACCAAACACCTAAAGCAACCGATCCACACAAACAGATCACAGATTGATACAATGATGTTTTGACATGGTTTAAACCCTTGAGAGGGAAACACTCCACGGCCCCGGCCAAATAGCTTCTACGGAGCAATTTATTACAATTTACAAATGAGCTTCTCATAATCGATCAACTAGACAATGACCCTCCATGCTCTTTAAATAGAGATCATGGACCAATCGGGTGTTAAGCCACAGATCAAGGTTAGGTATGATCTAAGAGAAGTTGAGCCGTCGGATCACTCTATGTCTAAAACATATCCTGACCATCGCATTAAATATTTACAAATGCATACTAATGCATACTAAAGAAACACACTTTTCCTAATGGATATAATACACAAGTTGATCTTAACTAACTCCTAAGTGTCTAAATATCCTAACATCTCCCCTTAAGAAAAACTCGGGATAAGATTGAAGGATTTACAAAAGTGACACTATTAGGAGAAGGAAGGAGGTATTAGAGCCTATCCCCCCTTAATGACAAATTCCTGAACTCCTAACATAGATTGAAGTTTAGAAAACTTCGCTTCTGTAAGAGATTTGGTGAATATGTTTGCAACTTGATCATCTGTAGGACAAAAGAGCACTTCAAGAACACGATTTGAAGAAAAAGCAAGAGCTTGATGTTTCTTCCAAGCCCAAGTGATAGGTCCAGATCCCAGACTGAAAACATAACCTACTGAAGACTTTCAATCATCAGGATCACCGGCTCAATTTGAGTTAGTGAAACCAACCAACAAAAGTTTCCCCCCTGTACTATAATGAATCCCAAACTAAATTGTACCTCGAATATATTGAAGTAATCTTTTAGCTGCTTTCCTGTGACTTTCATGAGGTGTTTGCATATAACGGGCAACATGATCAATAGCGAAGGAAAGGTCAGGATGGGAATGAGTGAAGTATAAGAGACTACCAATAAGTTAATGATACAAGGTGGCATCTACTTCAGGTGAAGTACAAGTGGCATAAAGTTTGACTGTAGACTGGAAGGAAGAAGGGGATGGTGTACAATCTTCCATGTGAAAGCGATAAAGAAGGTCACAAGCATACTTAGACTGAGAAAGAGAGATTCCTTCTTTGGTTTGCAGGACTTGGAGACCAAGAAAATAATGCAAATGTTCTAAGTCCGACATTTCAAAATTTAGCTTAAGACTAGATTTCACATGGGTTATAAGCTTAGGGTCACTACCAGTAAGAATAAGGTCATCAACATATAGAACAAGTATGATAAGATCATTTCCTACTCTCTTGTTATATACATTGGGGTCAGAATGACATCTAGAAAAACCAATGTCAAGGAGAAAGCTATCGATTTTGGAATACCAAGCTCTAGGAGCTTGCTTAAGGCCATATAAGGATTTCTTGAGGCGATAAACAAGGCTAGAGTTATTCTGAACATATCCAGGAGGTTGCTCCATGTAAATTATCTCCTGTAAATCACCATGTAAGAAGGAAGACTTGACATCCATTTGATGGACTTCCCAGTTATGTAAGTCTGTAAGAGAAAGAACAAGGCCGATGGAGTTCATTTTTGCGACAGGAGGAAAGGTTTCATTGTAGTCAATCCCTTCAACTTCAGAAAAAGGTTTGGCAACTAGCCTTGCCTTCAGTCTTTAAACACTTCCATCTGATGCATACTTAGTTCTCTAGATCCATTTACATCTGACAAGTTTTCTTCCTTTTGGAAGAGGTACAAGATCCCAAGTATCGTTTTCCAGTAAGGAATGATATTCTGCATCCATAGCTGCATCCCAATCTAGATTTCCAGAAGCTTCTGCAAAGGTTTCTAGATCATGATTCTCGAAAACTTGAGCCAAAAGAGAAGAGGCTCACTGAAACTGAGAACTTGTTCGATGTTGATCTCTAAGATCACTGACAAGATCACTAGCTGCTTCACATGTTGAACAGACCCATCGAGGAAGCACTTGTACTGGTGCAACTAGAGGAACATGAGCAGGCGAAGGTGGATTTTCATCCTCACTGTCATTATCAGAAACTGGAGTTGGAAACCTATCAAGGAAGTTTGAAGAAGAAGAAGGCACAATTGCCGAATCAGGCTCGCAGGCCAAACATGGCACAATCACCGAGTTAGGCTTGCAGGCCAAGAGATTTTTATCAAATTTAACATCTCTTCTAATGATTACATCATGAGAATGTGGTTGAAGAAGTCTATAACCTTTTACATCTTCAGAATATCCAAAAAATATGCACTTTTCACTTTCAGGCTGCAATGCTTTCCATTTTTCATCTGGAATGTGAGCCAATGCTTCACTACCAAACACACCGAAGTGACTTACATCTGGTTTAATTTTACTCCATGCTTCTTCCGGTGTGATACCTTGTAAGGCTTCAGTGGGGTTGCGATTAACTATGTAATTTCCACAATTTATGGCTTGAGCCCAAAATTGAAGACTTGGTCCCTTAGATTGGATCATACAATTAGCCATTTCTTTTAAAGTGCGGTTCTTCCATTCAGCTACACCATTCTGTTATGGTGTATATGGAACAGTGTGTTGTTGTTGGATTCCTTGTTCAGTACAGAGAGTAGTGAAATTTTTATTAACATATTCTTCTCCATTTTCAGATATTAACTCAATAATTTCATGACCAAATTGTTTTTCAACAAGGGCCTTGTAGGCCAAGAACATGTTAAATACTTCACTCTTAAGTTTTAGGAAATAAACCCAAGTGCATCTAGTGTAATCATCAATAAAAGTTAAGAAATATTTGAAACTAGAAAAGGAGGCAGATGGAAGAGGACACACAAGTCACTACGCACAAGCTCCAAGGGAACCGAGGCATGCCAAGAGGCACATTTGTCAAAACTGTCCCGATGATATTTTTCGAGTACACAACCAGAACAGATACCATCCCTGCAAAATACCATCGGAAGACCTGTCACCATATTATCTTTACATAGTTGTTGCAATGAGCAATAATTTAAGTGACCAAATCACTCATGCCAAAGTTTGCTCAAGTTATCACTATCAGCAACAAAAATTGAAGGAAAAGGTGATGATCCAAAGTTGTTAACTTTGTACAACCTGGTAATATCATCAACAATTCCGGTGTCTAGGACCTGTTGAGGATCTTTAAAATCCTTGATTACAACTTGGTGAGGTGTAAACATCACAGTTTTACCTTCACCAGAATGAGTGATTTGATAGACTAATAACAAATTGCAAGAAATTCTGGGAACACATAGTACATCACTGAAATGACCATTATCTACTGGAACTGTTCTAGCTCGTACAACACTTAGAGATCTATCATCACCAACAAATATTTGTTTGGTGTTACATTCATGCATAGTAGAAAAGATGGCTTGATCCTTAGCCATATGATAAGATGCTCCAGTATCAATGAGCCATTCATTTGAAGTAGAAGAAGAAGATGCATTATAAGAATAACCAGAAGAACAAAGTGCATGTCCATGAGAGGTAGATTCTGAAGGCGAATCTAGGCTGATGTGGTGCTTCTTCATTGTTGCTTCCAAGGTTGCCATCTTTTTGAAACACTTAGATTCATCATGATTATCTTTTCCGCAATAGTTGCAATGACGCTCAGTCTTCTTGCCTTTTGGCTTGGATCCTTTGTCATTTTTTAAAGAAAGAGCTGACGGAGAGAGTTTGGGACCCTTGTTTGACTTATTATTGAGAAAATTTTGTTTCTTGGGAGGCTTGGAATTTTCTGTTTGTTGGGACAATAAGGCTTTCTCAGATGTATTTGCATTGTTAATTATTCCAAGATGGATGAGCTTATCTTTCTCTCTAATAAAGGAATCACAAAAGGATTCAAGAGTAGGCTCTTGATAGCTAGCTGCATTCAAGGAATCTTTCATGGAGTAAAATGTAGATACAAAAATAGAATATGTAGGTCCAAGTTTGGAAAGAATATGATAAATGCATTGTTTGTCTTCCCTCTTAATCTTGCATTCTTCACATAAGAGTTCAAGAGTTTTGTACTTAGATAAATAATCTTGTATGCATGAAAAATCACTTGGATTTAAATAAATCAACTCATTTTCGAGTTTGTGACCTCGAATTTCATTGTGTTTACCAAACACAGATTCCAACTTGTCCCAAGCAGCATCAGGTTCATCAATTCCAAATATGTGGAATTGCAAATCAGTAGAGATTGGCATCCCAATCAATCCACTAGCTTTGTCACATCTATTTCCCCATTTGATTTTCTTATCATCATCAGTGGGTTCTGTTTCTTTCCCTGAGGTAATTCTGAAAAGTCTTCTACTTCATAGAATATCCTCCATATGATATTTCCATGAGAAATAGTTGGAACTGGTAAGTAGAATATCACAAGGGGAGGCCATATTTGTAAATTAAAGGCTTTAAAATCATAAACCAATAGTTTAGATGTGAAGAGATCTAAAAAATAGGTGGTTTAAAAAGAAATGGCATTGAAAACTGACTCCATATGATGAAGTTATGCTTGATCAAAGAAAATGTTGAGGATGCCCCCAATAATGACGTGGCTGATAGAGAATGACGAGTTAAAAAAAAAGAACCCCCATCTTCCCAAGATGAACCTTTGACAATCACTTTACAAGAAATTTTCTTTAAGTGATTTCACTTTTACAATGATGTTACTTTAAATAGTGCAGCAATAAAAAAGAACTTAAGTGACTCACTTTATATTTTTATTTTTTATTATTTAAGTGAGATGCACTTTTTACAAGAAAGTAACTTGAAAATAGAAATTGAATGCACTTTTTCTTTTAAAAGTAACTTCCTAAGACTTAAACTCAAGACCTATTAAGGAATAAAGCAACTTTGAACTAAGTGAGGTAGATTAAAAGGTATGCAAAATATGGGAAGGAGGAAGGGTTTTTTTTTTTTTTTTCTCTTCTTGCTTGATTTCTGTGCTTGCCTTTTTTTCTGCAAATCACACCATAAACCAAAACAAAAAACTTTTCCACGCTTGTGGGATTAGATCTCGTTAGCTTTCCCAAAAAGTCTACGTTTTCTCTCTGTTTCTGATTTGCCGAGATCGCACAAGGTGCACGGCAAAGAGCATACGCAGCTGAGAAAAACCCTTTCCCTTCATGTTTCTGATTCGCCGAGATTGCACAAGGTGCACGGAAAAGAACATACGCAGACATGGAAAGAAACAATCCGAAACTAAAAAAAAATTAATGATAAAAACTAATAAAATATGAGATATTTTTTTAAAAACAGAAATAAAAAAAAGTCACTATAACATTATACCTTCAGATCTGATGAAAAACACGCTTCTGAAGCAACTGGGAACTGTTTTCGATCAAACGAATACTATTTCCCAATGGAAACGGCACTCCGGACACAACGGAATACCTCCCACAGCCCAGAAATGAACAGAAATACCAGAACCAGAAACCCTTTCAAGTTTGGCAACAACAGTTCAAGATCTAAACCATAACTGGAAGCGGCTCTTAATAAAAGCTCTGATACCATGTTCAGGTACATAGGGTACTCCCAAAAGACCAAACACCTAAAATAACCAATCCACACAAATAGATCACAGATTGATACACCGATGTTTTGACATGGTTTAAACCCTCGAGAGGGAAACACTCCACAGCCCCGGCCAAATAGCTTCTACGGAGCAATTTATTATGCAAAGAAAGAAAGTTACAAATGAGCTCCGCATAATCGATGAACTAGACAATGACCCTCCATGCTCTTTAAATAGAGATCATGGACCAATCGGGTTTTAAGCCATGGATAAAGGTTAGGTATGATCTAAGTGAAGTTGAGCCGTCAGATCACTCTATGTCTAAAACATATCGTGACCATCAGATAAATATTTACAAATGCATACTAAAGAAACACACTTTTCCTAACGGATATAATACACAAGTTGAACTGCACTAACTCCTAAGTGTCTAAATATTCTAACAATTTATTTATTTACTACGTAAATACTTCTTATATTACATAAACTAGAAAAAATATATGTAAAAAGGAGAATAATGTAGAACAAATAATCTATGCTTTATTGGTGTTGTGGATGCAACAAAGTTAGAGTAGTTCAAGATGATGTATTGTTTTCACTTCTGCCAGGTAAGTCTTTTTATCATGCTATGTTTCCTCCTTTAATGTAGGTAAGTGATAATGTTATGTTTACTCTTTTCAAAAGATGTATTCAAAGGACTATGTATTCATCTCATATTACAATACTTCACAAAGAAGTACATTAAAATGCATTTCCTGGAGATTCTTGTTTGGAACTCTCCTCATATTTAGTATGAAATAAGGAGGAATGTGGAGGTGAATTCCCCTTTAGAAACACATAGATAAGTTGTTGATTTAAAACATAATTAAATATTTGTTGAATAATTTGTTGACAGGATCAGAGAAATGCCTGAAGGAGATGGTAAAAACTTAAAAGAGAACATGTTTGGAGGAAGCCCCATTTTGATGAGGTGGTTGCAACAACCAATTGGTTCCTCTTGCACACACATCTATAATATACACTATATGATGAGTGTCCTAGCTTTGTGGAAGCACATAACAATCAACAAGTATTCCGCAAGTTCAAGTCTCATAATTCTAGGATGCCCCATCTAGGTAAATGTCCAATACATATCAAAGGTTGATAATAGGCTTTCTCAAAGGTTAAAGAAGTGAAACATTCCACTCTTGTGAATACATTATGGAGAAATAATTCGATCAAGCCACACATCGATATCAGGCACACCTTTTAGGAGGTTGTTTTATAAACCACTAAACCACCTTTGCACCTTGTTACAGAGTTTGTGTGCATTTTAAAGAGGATGCCCAACTTAAGAGGAGGACAATTAGATAGAATCATATTCTCCAAAACCTTTGAGGATCCTAATAGGAGGATGATCAGATTTCAAGGAGATTTTTAATGGTTTAATATCCTCTAAATTGTTGATATAATTATGTTATTCTTATATCTTGGAGAAAAGCATGAATCTAGATATTTTAATTCTCAATTCTTGGAGAAAGTGTGGATCTAGATCCTTCTTGGTATTATTTTATTGTGAAAGGTTGAGGTAGAGACTCTATTTTAACAATAGTTGTCTCATTTGTTTCTCTTGATTGGTTTGATAGGGAAAATCCCTCCAATATTAGTTGAACATTATGTAGGAGGTGGAAGTAAAGGTACAAGCAAGTGTATGTGATTCTCTCTTCATTCATCTCTTTTATCTTAGATAATTTGGATATTATGTTTGAGTAACTGTTGTATCTTGTTGTTGGGATAATCTCTAGAAGGAAAATATTTTCATGAGTAGGATCTAAGTGTGAAATCAAGAATAGATAAGTGAGGTAGTGAATAGATAATATTCACCTCTTAATTAGCATTTCACAAGCAAAAAGCATCACCATATTTTAAAGAGAAATAGCATCTTGATGACAGATCATATTCAACATTTAAGGAGGATAATTCCAATGTTGTTTTTGGGGCGTAAGTTGTCTAAAAAAGGTTTATATATGTCTTATCCTTAGAACCTTTTGGAACCTCTTCAAGACAAACTGGGATAGGTTATCCTTGGGGGAAAACACATCATAGGAAAAATCTTCAGGTTTCACCAACATATTTAGGTATAAATACAAAAGCATGGGGAGGAGCAAAGGTTTGGTACTCGGTGTTCGTCACGCTTCTTCAAAAATCTAGTATTCTTCTCTTCATATTATCTTTTGAATCTAGAAGCTACTGTTAGATGTATTAAGTGTTCATAGGTCAATAAGTTCTAGAGTAGAAACATAATATCATGCCCCTTCGGATCCCTAGGGAAATTCATGGTCTGGAATTGTATCAGAACTTTGTACTTTGAAACTTTGTTTAAAGAAAGACATGTTGTTTAGTTTATGATGACTTTTGACTGCTGAGAGTTCAATTCATGTGCCTAGTTTTCATAACTTCCTTGATCATATCTTATTAAATAATACAATCTATTGTCATTTGCTAGCCATTAGATACTCAAAAGGCATGTGTTGATATTTTGTACCATTATAGAGGACTCTATAAGTTAGGTTTCCAAATTCGTAAAGGGTGCTAGCTCAATGGAAGAGCGTCTTCCTTATAATCAAGAGGTTGGTGGTTCAATTCCTCTGTGCCCTAAAGATATTGCAATATCGGTTAAAAATGACTAAATTATTGACCAAAAAATGAGAGATAAGTGACTAAACAAAAAGACAAAAATTCTCATAAAAATGACTAAAAACAACTAGATTAGTGACAAAAAATGAGAGATAAGTGACCCAAAAAACAACCAAAATTTGCATATAAATGACCAAATGGTAGTTTTGGTGGCTAATTTTGGGTCTCTTATCACGCGACCAAAAATGTGTTCATATTTAGTTTGGTCATTGATAGCTTTCCTTGTGGTCATTAATTTGGTCATATTTTTGTCATTAATTGTGACAATTAATGACCAAATATACAACCAAATTAATGACCACAAGACAAGCTATAAATTACCAAACTAAATATGACTACATTTGTTTTCGCATGATAAGAGACCAGAAATTAGCCACCAGTGATCGCGAAATCAAAAGTGGTCATTTATATGCATATTTTGACCATTTTTTTGGTCACTTATCTCTCATTTTGTACTAGAGTAGGAATGAGAGTGACTAGTGAGTGGTAAAGGGTAGAAGCTCCTTCTCTTCCTTGTTTGAATTAGGGAACTTGTTATTTTTGTATGACCAATATAATAGTTTTTCGTAACCGACAAGTTAGATGACTAGTCACGTGTGAGAAATGGCAGCGACTCATTCTCTTCAGATGTAAGGGAAATAGATCATTGCTTTCAAAAGTAAGAGAAGTGGCTCATTCTCTTTCTCGCTTGATTTAGGGAACTTGTTATTTTTTCATATTATGGGTGACAGGGATATTGGAAATCAATATATTAATTTTGGAAACCGATAATGTGGATATTGGAAACAGACATCGCAACTATTGGGAACCAGTATATCATGTATTGGAAACCAATATATCAAGTATTAGAAACCAAGACTTCAAGGATTGGGAACCGATATTCATAATAAATCTATGTTCGCTTAGATTGAGATTAGTCCAAATTTAATGAAATGGGGCCCATTCATACCTCAACTCTTGATTAGGGATAGGTTTTTGGACCCTCTAGAATTTTATTGAAATTAAACATATGAATAGATCCACGCGTGTGGCTAATGAGAATTGATGTGGAATCCACTAAGCACCATGGTGGTAAACTACATAGGTCATCTTATGGGAGGCATAGCTTCCAGTTCACACGGACTTTGATTGATGAAATTATTGCACTATTGGAAAGGTATTGGTGTGTAGAATATGGAATTTTAGTCATATCTATATTCAAGACCAAAAAATGCCATTTAATCACTCAAAATTGCTCTAGAAGGTTTCAAGTAGTTTTTTGACCAAAAATATGAAAAGTAATACTTAACCTTAAAATGGTCCCTACAAGCAAATTAATCTAATATTTCCACCCAAAAAGCACCATAATAGACGTAAAATTATATATTGATCCAATTTGGATTGTGGCTCTCCATTTTAGGACACTTTTTTCCCTGAAATATTTTACTAAATGAGGTGAGAATTTTTTTCCTCTACTTTCTCCTGGGAGTACCATTTATCCTTTCCTGGAAGTTTTCCTTTCAACCCTTTCTATCAATGGTCATGCTACCCCTATCTAGTACTTCTTGACTTCTTTTGCAAAACTGTGTATTTTTCCAACTTTGGTTGAGCATCAGGTACTAACTCCTCTATGGTAGGTAGGACATACTCGTCCTCTTGATATAACATCGAAGGCTTTCCAAAATGTTCACATTCACCAAAGATTAAATGTGCATGTATGGGGGTAGATTAAGTATGTAATAATTATCTCCCACCCTCTCCAATACCTCAAAAGGGCCATACTCCAGATGCCTGATCATATTAAAAGGACCTTATACTCTTTCTTTTTAATTACCTGTAACCAAAATCTATCCCCCACTTTGAATGATTTATGAACCCTCCATTGGTCATGTCTAGCCTTGTAATTTTCCTATGAATTATTCAATGTCTATTGTACTCTCAAATATATTTTATTGATCTTATAAATGTTTTTTTTTATCTCTCAATGCTTCACCCATGGTTGCTTCCCTCGCTCCCCCACACTATTTGTATATAACATTTAGATTTGAATGTGGTAGATATCCAAAACAAATTTCAAAAGGGGACCTACCAATGGAGGTATGGACTACAATATTATAAGAGTGATAAATATAGATTATAATTTAATCCCAAGTCTACAGGTGCTTCTGATTGTAACACCTCAAAAGATGCACCAAATTCCAATTGACTGCTTCTTTTTGTACTTGTTTCTATGGATGGACTCATGTAGATCTCTTCAGCGTAGTTTCTGTATTCTCCCAAAGTGTAGTCGAAAAGGAATTGAGAAATATGGTACCCATGTCAAATATGATTTTCCTTGGTGTCCTATTGATGCCCTTGGATGGATGGAATGGTTGGGGAGTCAAGGCTAAGGAGAGTGATATGAACCAGGAAATTCAAAGAACTCTGCGCAAGAGATCCTCTATTTCCTAGTAATTGAAACTGACCACTTCTGACGGATTTAAGCCTTTGTTGGATTTATCTAAGTTTTTTCTTGCTCCTTAAGGGAGACTTATCATGAGAAAAAATTGATTCTATTTGTCCTAATATAAAAATGAGAAAATGAAATTTCCATGTCCAGACAGAGACAACTGTTTGAAATGAATAAGTTTAATTATAAAAAAAAATACTAATGTTATTTTATAAATTATCAAAAAACGAAATATAAATCCCCCTATTTCACAAACCCCTTGCTAATAAAATCACTCAAACATCAAATAATCCAATCAGCTTTAATATCACATAAATAAAGCATCTAAATTAATAAGTAACCAAAGAGTTAGTGGACATTAAATCAATTATCTCTGCACATTGTTGATTCAAAATAAATGTAATCAACAATAATAATTAGAAAAAAAATCACATTAATCTGCACCCACAAAACATTAATGATGAAAACATTTTTATGAAGTTCTATTGAACCAAAATCATGAGATCTTAATAATTTGAATATAACATGAGAAGAACATGAGAAAATAAAATTGTATCTCAATATATGTGAAAAACAACTACAGGCATGATCCATATTTCATTAACAGGTTGCAAGAAATTACAATCAAGTTTTTTGGAAGAAATATTTTCCAACATGTCTGATACAAAATAAATTACATCATAGCTCCCAAAATTGTTTCCTTTGTAACCCCCTTTTTTCCTAACCTCAAAGATCAAAATAAATACAATAAAACTGGGATCTTAGATCCATAAAAATTTTCTAGTTCTCATACATCTAAGGGATCCCAACCTAATTCCCCTTATCTGGATTAGTTATGTGCTCTTTCCATGCAACATATACATCTAGCATATGTGCAATATCAAGGTATCTTGGATGCTCTAGTTTCAACTAGGATTTGCACAAATAAGATGTGATATCCTTATTGTGGATCTTGGACCAAGAATCCAGAAAAATATACAAGGTGATCTTGAACTTATTTGGAACCATGATGAACGATCTAAAGAGTGAAATGTCCATTTGAGCAACATCTCGTATGGATTGAGTGGTTTTCTCCCTTTGATATTCCACTTCAACAAGCCTGATATTAGTAGGCACTGAGTCAACCAACTGGGAAAAAACATGAATCTCCATACTCTCAAGGTGATTATATGTCAACATCCACTGCCTGGCACATATTTCTTGTCCCTTTTCAATCATTTGTGCAACTTCTTCACAAACAAGTCCCTAGGACTTGATAGAAATTATGCCTCTCTTTAATTTATGATGATCAAGCCGAGGCATGGGCTGTGGGATATTTTTCATATGAGCCTGCCACATGCACAACTTCTCATAACCTAAGTGTGCCTTATTTCTTCTATCCATGTGGTCATCTAGAGGGTCTATCAAGGTTTTAAATGCATTGAAGTCATCTTGAATTTCATTTAGGCCCAAAAAGTACTGCGTTTGGGTCTTCTTGAGCTTAGTGTTACAAGCAATGGCATCATCCTTGAATTCTTGGACAATCAATTTGAAGAACTCAGAAAAAGAACCATGTTAGTTTAACCTTAAGGCCAACTAAAGTATTAGATTTCTCTAATAATTTCTCTTCAACAATATGATTTTGTTGAGTGAGGTAGTGAATTTGATCTTGAAGATTGTGCAAGGGAGAGTTATGTTGAGCTTTTAAATCTTCAGCCTGTTTTGTAAAATTTTGTTGACAGGAATCCTTCTCTACCTGTAGTGCCAAATTTTTAGCCTTCTCCTCTTCCAATGTAGCATTCAAGGTGGAGACAATGTCAAAATTAGCTCTAGAAAAATCTCATATGGAAGCAACAACATCAATGGCTTCTCTCTGTGGATCATCTATGGCTTGTTTCCAAATGACTTGATTAAGTGTTGGACCTTGCTCCAACCTATACTTTAACTAAAGTGGTTCTTTTGGTGTCCTTTTAAGTATGGGTTTTCTTCTTTTGTTAAAACAATAGTCCCCTAGGCTCACCACAACATCCTTCCCAAAATATGTTGTGTCCTCTACTGTAGGAGACAACAATGCAGTAGCTGGAAGAATAGGATCAGTTTGAATTATAGTAGCATCCATGGATTCTGCTGAACTGTGAGAAGTAAATGGATCAGGTAGAGAAGAGGAAGACAGGGAAGACAATATGGAAGGGTGAAGTGGATTAGTTTGGGTGTTGATTTGGGATTGTGAAGAAGTGAGATTTAGAGTTCATGGAGGATTAAGATGAGAGCTGGTAGACTGTGGTACAATGGTGGTATCAACTGGAGTTTTCAATGTAGAGGTAATGGGTAGATCAGGACTCTGTGTGGCTACAACAAAAGCATTAGGTGTAGTAGATGGATTGTGAGCTGAACTAGATACATCTTGTTGCATAGGATCATCGACAGTAGGTACACACGATATACCAGTATCTTGATATTAATGAGGGATATTACCATTAACATTTCAAATATAACTTTCAACTAGTGGTGGATATGGTTCTTAAGTCCTAGGTGTTGGGTTAACTACTTCTATAGGTTGTTCTTTATCTAAATAAATAATATCACTAGTAGAAGTATGTAAAGGTGGATTGACTTGCAATGTGGTAGAATTATCAATCTTAACATAAAGATCAGAAAGTATTTTGGAAACAGAGGAAGCATCATAAATAGTTTGATTGTGAGTGGTTTAATTACTTTGGAGATCATGGGTCTTCTATATAAGAAAATTAAAGTTTTGAATAGGAGTGGTAGAAGGACATTGTTCCATAGGATGCTTACCCTATTTATTTTCAACCTCTTTCTATGTACTAGATGCAGCTGAACTCAATACTATACCTTCGTCGGCAGATTCAAGGCTTCTCTAGCAACATCTTATTGTTTTTGGAAGAACTTGTGTCTTTCTTCCAATACCCTGACTTTCTGTTGCTGTTGTGCTTCACGTACTAGAAGCGTTTGACCTCCATCAGGTATTTTTATGATCATTTCCTTGAAGGAATGAGCATTTTTACATATGAATTCATCAGGATGGACTTCATGAACACGCGAATTCTTCAGATGAGCTTGAACAAAATTTTCTGCTATAAGACCCTTAGGTTCATGCATTCTCTTTCCAACAAACCCTAGATCAATCCAATTCGTTCTTTGGATAAGTTTATTCCATGGGTTGAATTTGAAGTAACCAAATGTCTAATGTATAGTGGAAAATTGGGTCATGCCCTCCTCTTCGAGGAATGGCACTAGACATGAACTCCCTCATATACACTTTGGAAGGCTACCTTGGAGAGCACCATCCTATCTAGGATCGCCATGGGAAGAAGGTGAACTGACTTGCTTCTCCAAATCCTGACATAAATGAAATGTTCTCCCACATACTATTCTCCCATAGTGGAAACTAGAGAAATGGCATCTTCAGAAATCCTTGGAGCGACCCTTTTGAAAATGGAATAATAAGTCATAGAGGTGAACATGTCACAGATATCATCGATGTGTGGGGCATAATTATATTCCCATGGAATTTTAAAATACATGTGAATAGGGGGTTTCTCCCTGGTCCAATGCCAGTCTAGTGCACAATAGGAGAAGGATGTACAAATGATATCCATAATATAGGATGACATGAAAAACCTGGGCCTTCTCACTGCTGGGGTCTTCTTCACTATGGAAATTGCATCTCGAAATGTAATAGAGAATATTTGGGCCCAATTGAAAATATTACTGGTAACAGTGATGTAGTGATCCAAGGGGAGCCATTCCATTTTAAAATACTGGCACATCTCGTTTCCATAGAACCTGTAGATCATAACCTATAGCAATTTGTAGAGTTCTCTGAGTAGAGCGATGGGATATTGCCTATTCATTCTGAGGAAAAATGTGTCTCACTGAACCATCTAGGACTTAAGGAGTACATCTAGTTCATATTTTGTCTCGAATGCTCGGATGAAATCCTGTGTGAGCAACTGCTGGGGAGTCTTCAAATTGTAGATCCTGGAAAAGGTCTGTGGCTTAAAGGAAGCATAAACAATTTGAATAGCATCCCCAAAAGTGCTATTTGGAATGTCTATGTAGTCTATAATCCATTTCACAAGGTATGTAAATGGCATAATTGCAGGTAGTGCCGCAATTGCTTGTAGTTGTGAGTTGTTTATATTCTGGTACAATGGGGCATCATCTTTGAAAATTTGGAGAATTCGTCCTCGTCGAAAACGATGTAGATGCTCGACCCCTCTAGACATTGGGTATTTGAAACTCTTGCATCTCAGTTGGAATAGAACCTGAAATTAGGTCCTTAAAATTCAATTCCTCAGTTGTGGCCTTAGATTTGGTCTCTTCGCCATTTCTGAAAGAGTGATCCTATAAAATCAGAAGAAAAAAAAAAAGTCACTTGGAAATGTATTAAAATCATTCCAAATAATGCCAACTAAATAATACTTGTAAATCAAACAGAGCAATCGAACTAAGCGACGCAAGATCAAACACAGGGTGCCAAGTTACAAGGGTGCTTGAGCAAGAAATTACTATGCGGTAATAGCGAAAAAATCAAATTTTGACTAAGTAAGGATTAAGTTAGAGAATCATTTATTATCCATTAATTAGGGTAGGTTACCAACAAAACCGACGGTTAAGTTTTAAACCAATGATCGATTTGATTGGTTGACACATAGTTCAATAAATCTGGCATGCACAAAGAGATTGAGTTCTGACTCGTGAATTGTCTTAGCGACTGAAGAGGGTTCCACGAAATTCAGGATTCGGGATTTGGGGGTAAATTGTGCATCCTGGTAGAAAATTGGCTGACTACTGACTTTCGCATTCTAGGTTCCGTAAGAGTCGGGAGTTTGGATTCGGGGTGAACAACAAATAGGAATAAAAAATTGAGATGATGGCTGACTTCCGCAATGGGGTGTTGTAGATTCTGAAGTTGGGAGTTGGGGACCAATAAAAGTTTCAACATAAAATTCTGCCGACTGTCGATATTTTGGTCATAGAAAAGTCGGGAGTTGGGAGTTGAGGATGAGAATTTTTAAAATACTTAACCATCGTGACTTTCGAATTCCATAACTTTATTGGCTTTGAGAGGTCGGGGGTCGGGATTCGGGGATGGTAAACTTATTTGAAGGTAATACATCCCAAATTTTGACTTCCGCATAATCTGGAGGGAGAAATTCGGGAGTCAGGAGTTGGAGGACTTTAAACCAATGTTGCTAAAGTTTTCCCTAACTTTCGACTTTTGCGACTTTTTTTCTAAAGCAAACCAACCAATTGATAAAGTGCATAAAACTTGATTTGCTTGAAATTAGAGTCTGTAAAAGTATGATTAAGATGGATTTAAACAAGTCATTAAAAAATTGATCCAATAACTCTGAAAACCAAAAGAAATCAAATAGTTATCTACAAGTGAGATTGAAATGGGGCTCCCATATTACCTGGGTTAGATGGGATCTGTTGGGGGTGCAATAAATGGTGGCTCACTGGGGACGGCCAATTATTTCTGTTTGCTCATAAAAAAAATGAAACTTACATTTAGATTTTGTCAACTATCACTTACGGAAAACAGGACTAATTATCTTAAGAATCATAAATCTAAAATCCTCTTATAACATATTTTCAAGTCAATCAATAGATAATCAAAGATGATAAAAAAAAGAATGAATGTGTTTCATACCTGAATCATGATAGCGGAATAAACTTTCGTGAATCAAATTTGGTAAGAATTAGCAAGACTAAAAGATGATTAAAAGGATAGTAACATCACTCAGAAATAAAATCCCAATATCATAGGCATTGTATCTACTGGCAGTGGGTGTCCATAGACCTGACAAGGTTTCCTTTTAATCCACTGAGTCGCTTTTGTCCCATTCACTTTTAAGATTTTTTTGGATACTAATATTATATTTATGTTTCTCAAATGAGGACTAGAGAACACAACCTTGATTTGGTGGTCAGATGGTAGCAATGCCATTCACAAAAAATCACATAATGTAATCAGGATAGCTCATGATGAGACCCCCTGCCTTTCGAAAAGGGCATTGTTAACACCCAAAAAGTGCTCACTAGCTCATTTCCTTATTCACATGACCCATTTGTCTACTTTTCCACCATTTGAGCCTCTAAAGCCATCAAAAGGTCATCAAAAGACCATAATACACCCCTTTTCCCCCTCAAAATGAATATTTTTCCTCAAAAAAACATAAAAAACCCTAAAAAAGGGTCAAGAATTCCCAAAAATATTAAAAAGGGAATAAAAATATTCAAAATATTCAAAAAAGGAAAAAGGAGGGAAAAGGTACCTAAACCATGTTGGTCAATACCATTGGTTTCCTCAAAACCATAATGGTATTCCCCACCACCAAAAAGTATAAAAAGGTGGTAGGGGCTCCTCACTTTCGATCCATCCATCATCCTATCCTCACGTTGTCAAAAACTCCCATGAGACTTTTGGCCATTTTCAGCATCTTGGAGAAGAGACCATTGGAGCTTGGAGATACTCACCCTTGGAGTTGCTCAACACAAATCCTCACCATTTGAGGTATCTTAATACAAAACCTCTATTCTTTTTATTTCTTGTTTCCATTAATCGTTTTTAAAATTTATTTGTAATATGCATATGTTAGTTTAGATTCAGATTTAATTCATAATCGTTTTTTCTTTCAATATTGAAACTGCTATCACATTGTTGATAGGTGCCCATTGCACAAAGCTTGGTTGCAAAACCAAGCCAACAGTTTTTGGCGACTTCGTTGGCTTTGAATTCTTAGATCTCAGTTTTTTGCTTTAGATCTTAGTTTTAATCATTTTAATTCATAGATTTTCCATCCTAGACAGTAGATCCATTGTTGTGCTAGATCTTGGCCCTTTCTATTGCCATTAACATCCTGAAATTTCCATTTTCGGGTTCATTTTTCGGTGTCTATTTTTCATCTTTTTCCTCACGGTTTTTTGGCTGACAGTCGCGTGGCTCATCGTGACCTCGCAGCTTTTTTCCGCGGGGCGCGCCGTGGCTTCGCGGCCATTTTACGCACTAGACATTGCGGCTTCATAGTCATTTTCCCCATTGCACATCGTGACTGCGCGGCCGAAACCCGCGCTACACATCGCGGCTTCACGGCCGAAACCTGCGCTGCACATTGCGACTGCGCAACCGAAACCCGCGCTGCACATCGAGGCTGTTTTCCCAAAACCCACGATGTAATTATTTTGAATTCGACCAATTTTAAAAAAAATAGTTTTTGCTGTATTTTCTGCCCATTTAGCATATTTTACAGCATTAATTTTTCTGCATTTTTACAGCCATATTAAATCTTTTACTATTTATAATGCTCCATTAAAAGTCTTTTTAAAAATTTTCAGTAATCAAAAGAAAGATTTTCTGCATTTTATTTAGATCAAGGTTTTACTGTTTATTTGCTCAATACTTTGTCCAAGCAATTTTTTAAGAGATCCATTTATTTCTTGAAATATTTATATTATTTGCTTTCCTTCAAATTATTTCAAAGATCCATTATTTTTGAATAGTTTTTTCAAGCATTTACATTTCAAAAATGCCTTTATTTTTTGCAAAACAGGAAGCATCTTTTCTTTCATTTGTAATCAATCGTCCAAGCGAGGCAAATCAATTTCAGTTTAAATACCACACTTGCACCCACTCTGCCACATAATTTAAACTGAGTCTTAAAATTTACCTTAAACTCAACAAACTTTTAACCCCACTTGGGGAGCGCTTAAAAGAATTTTGTAGTTAGGTAGAATTGAGGGGATAGGTGTTCCAATAACACCCCTCAATTATTACATTTGAGAAATAGTGGTTGTCCTCCAAAAATTCCTTATAATTTTGACACGATTATCGACCAATTTATCGGGAAGGCCTCTCCCTTAGGAGGGTTGAAGTAGCCAGACTGGTTCCGGAAGTCTGAGTGAAATATCGCAATCCATTCAGTAACCGAAGGATACCTTTCGAAGTTCTCTGTGTACACCCAAGAGGGTGTACAATGGTGATAGAACCAAACTGCAGATTCACCTAACCGAACGTGTCATGAACAGGGTATCCTAGTTGCCACTCTTTAGGATTGTCTACTCGGTGTCCCTCCCGTAGGGGGGTATCTAGCCGTTGATTCAACACTCTATATTGTCTGACTTAGATTTCATCACCTTGCAGAGAATATCGTTTGTTGACTCACAATACCTCTAGTTAGGTGTTTGCATGATACATTACCCACCTTTGGTCTAGTAACACCACGTTTTTCTACGAACTGTTTGACTTTTGGTATTCTGACCAATTTTGTTGCATCCCTCCACTTATTATAGCACAATTGCTATAATAAGTGCTTTTTGAGGTTGGTTGTTGGCCTGAGAGCCTTTATTTTTTCACTCCCCTCTTGCACTCATTGTTGCTTTCGGGTTTCGAGTTTTTTACATCACCACCTTACACTGAAATTTTTAAAATATTTCTCACCATTGAGAATTTAAGACGATCTCGTCGTCTTTAGGGTGAACCCCCTCAGTTCGGTACACTTGGCTCTACACGTCATAGACGTAGATCCTTAGCCGTTGACTCGACAGGTCATCGGCCAAACACACAGTCATCCGATTCTGACATGCCTCACTTCACATCTGATTCTGACACTGAATCCAAAAACCCTACTGAAATATCACCAACCAACCCCATGGCTAGATCACCATATGATCCCCTTTTCACCAGTACTATTAGAGATACATCGACAAGCCCTGCTACTATAGTGCCACCCATGGTAACAACAACCCCATTAGGCATGCCTAATATAGGGGGCATTCCCCCTTTAGGTATGCCCAACACAGGGCCACCACCTGTTATGGGTATGCCCAACATAGGGGTCACACCCCCTCTCATTACCACAACCAAAATCCTAGGAATTCATGGCACTATTCCTAACCCCTCTGCAACCCATGTTGCACTTGGGAGCACTGGCCTTTCCCACACCACATCGGTTGGAGCACACATACCTTCCATACCTAGGATACCCTTAGGGCCACTGGACCACTACATAATGCTTCCATTAACAGTTATGTCCTAGCCACTACATCACACCCCTCGGCCAGTCTATCATTTCTGGCAATTTTGAATTTGCTAGACTTGGCAAGACTAACTAATGATCCTATTAGACATGACCCCACTTGGCCCCCCATGACCACAAAGCTTCCCTCGGACATGCCGAAGTTTGAAGGAAAACCTGGGGAATATCCCCAAAACCAAATAATGTCATTTCACCTATGGTGTTCATCTAACTCCATAGTGGATGACTCCATTAGACTAAGACTGCTACAACGAACGTTCACTGGCTCTGCAGCCAAGTGGTACATTGAGAAACCACATGGGACCCACCATACATTTACATCCCTCGCATCCACTTTCCTTCAGTTTTTTCAGATACCTGTACGCTATGATGCAAGAGTTGAAATACTGTTGTCTTGTAGACAAAACATGGCTACCCACATCACCGACCATATCCATGAGTGGCACAAGCAGCGTAGCCTCTGCAAGATAAAACTGGACGACCGTATATTTTTGGATTGGTTTCTCAAATCACTCCTACCCCTCATAGCCAAGGATGTAGCTTCTGAACGACCCCAGTCGGAAGAAGAAGCCATTCTAAAATCCCAGTAGTTTGATCTGATCTAAGCCCAGTGTGGCTTCCTCTATACCATTTTACCTGACGCTCCCCATGGCGATTCCTCTCGAACTGACACGCCGGGGGCATCCCATGCCACCGACGGCATCATTGGACAAGTTGCATCCCACAACCAACCATTTTCCATTATGCGCAATAATAACAGCCCCAATCTTTCGCGGGACACATATCACTCCGGAGCTACAACTTTATATGCTCCCATGGCCCACCCCCACCACACTCATGGACCCCCATGTCCACCACAGTTTTATGGTCACTCACCTTTAGCCTATCCACCTCTGGTTGCACCCCCTATGTATTACCATCAACAGGCCACACATGCTCCTGTTCACTCACAAGTCCCAACGACTTATTTCCCACCACATGTATTCCTTGCTGCACCACAACCTCCAATTGTTCAGACTTATCCTCCAAACAACAACAATGCTACCCTCACCAACCAAAACCCTGATCGACCACTGAAACAGGGTAAGAACCCCAATTTACGAACAAACCACCCATGTTCCATATGCAGGGTATACAACAATTATACACACACTTGCCCCCATTTGGGGCGAGCATGCCAACTGTGGTCTGATGACGCCCAACACCAAGGGCACGTGGCACAACCAGCGCCACCTCCTCAAGCACAACCCATGGTGCTGCAGAATCCTTTTCCCACACAAGGAGTGGCGAACACTCGTCTGTTGGATCCTCCTCAAGGAACCACAACACCACAATAGCAAATCACATATGCTACACACACAAACCAATCAATGGATTCATGTAGTCATCATCTCCTTATGATGTCATCGTCCGACATGAATCTCCAAACACGTCGAAACCAATACGCCCCCACTACACCTTAAAATGTTCTCCCTATGATTGAACAACCAGTTCAGAATGCACCTACATCGTTCGTATCCACAGTTAGACCCGGATTATACTCAGAATCACCTATGGCTTCCACATTCCAATCCATCCCACCCCCTTTGAATATAACCGAGATATCTGATTTGTGCACCCTCTCGCAGAACACACAGGTACCAAACCAACAGCCCCCTTTACTCCCACAACCACCCTCAGTGCCAACTCATGTAGGAGCCACACCAATTCATACTATCCCATTCTTATTTCCCCCTTCATGCGCCATCAATACACCGGTCATGGCTACACTTAATCTCCCATGATTAACTTAATCGCCATCTACCTCACCATTTCACTCTTGTTCTCACTTCCTCTCCACATTGATTCCATTAAGATTACCATATTCATCTTATATTATATTTACCACTCCATTAATAAAATCCCTTTATGCATTAAAGCTCGCAAGTTTCGAGAGTACCAAGCCTTTGTAATATATTAAATATTCGAGAATACACAAAGTCTAGATGGAGGAGATTTTATAGATGGGGTTGCAATACATGTCAAATGTTTATGAATCTAATGAGATATGCTTTGTTTGAGTAACCGGATAGAGTGCCTAGCTTTCAATACAACGCAGATAGATAATTCTTTGTGCAAAGTCGAGAGTCTGCCAAAGATATGTTATGTATCCAAATGCCCAAGTGGCCACATTGTGCCAAGAGAGAAAATGGTTTTATTTTAACGCTGATGAAGGGAGAGACTCCACCGAGCACAACATCAAATCTTCATGATTGTGGTTTGATTATCTCATTAAGTTGAAGTCTGGTCGTTATCACATTGCCACGCTATTTCCAAGTGCCTGAAATCCAAATTCACAATTATCTCACAGAGTGAATCAAGGTTTGAAAATTCAAGTATTAAAGAACATGAGTATGCAGGAAGATGGGTTAAAATCTATGTGAATATCGGATTTCAATAGCGTTATGACACCTACTGTTAGAGAAGATACGGGTTCTCTGTATCTTTACTGTCAAACAAACTCTACCAGAAAGAAGGACAAAGATCAAACAGACAGGAAGCTTACTATTCCCATATTTGTAGGAGACAGAGCATTAGGTGGCAGAACATTTTAATGCAAGATAATATTTATGGCAATTTTGGAGAAATTTATCTCCACGGTTATCTGGTAGTTCCAGTTTTCTTTGTAAACAATTGTGAATTCAGTTATTTGGTTATCAAATCAGAGTATTTATTTATTGGTTTTGTATAATTGGTTTTTAGAGGGATTTCGACAAAAGGATCTTCGATCTGAACTGATAGAAGGATCTTATATATTGTAAAACTGATTTGGGGCAAGAGGAGGAGGTTCCAGCCGGAACACTGGAGAGAGCTGTAAGGGGATTTCAAACTAATGCGAGATGGATATTTCTGGACTGTATCAGAGCTTGTTTATCTTCTTTAAGTTAATACAGAAGCTCTTCCTTTCTTAAACTGAGTTTCATTACGGTACTATTGTTCAGTATGTATTTCTTTTATCTACATTCATGTCTGTGTTCTATTTCCCGGTATAACTATGTAGTTTGGTGAAGGAATTCATCTATTTGATGCTCCTCTCCATCATTTATTATAAATGTTATAAATTATGTGTAAATGGTTGTTTTCAAAATTTATCACTATCAGATGCTCTGTTTATAATCGTTCTTTAAGTTAATTCTTCTAAAGCTGTGTTAGAGATTCATCCATGATAGATGCCTCTTGTGTAGTGAACTGTTTCTTCATTTCGAACTGTTTTTCATCTCTTATGCGTTGAACATAATACTTACCTTGCCTCAGAGTTATTATAAAGGAATTTAGCTAGTTATTAGCTATAAGTCATTGAGATTCAAGTTTTGATTCCATGCCCAACAAAATATTTTTGATCCATAGTTATCTCACTGCCCTTTCTCTTTCTCATTCGGTCTTTCTGATCCACTTATTATACTCAAATTAATCACTCAACTCCAAGATATGCTAGCAATGCTCCTTTTGTAGTCAAGGAACATTTTCTAGCACAAATAGTCATATTGTTGGAAAATACCTTTTTGGGTGCAAGTAACATGTCTTATGGCTTAGGATGGATGTATAATGATGTTATACAGTGTTGGATAATATTTCTCAACCTTGGTTTAGTTGCTTGCTTAGATGTAAAATTTATTTTAATTAATTTGTGATTATAAATGTTTTGTCGTAATTAATTTGTGAAAAATGAAATTAAATATTTATTATATTTTTCCATTGTTCTTACACTTTGTAATTAGACTCTTAGTGCTAATTATATGTCCCTATTTCCATTTGATATCCCAATGGTACATTACAAGTGGTATTAGAGATTAGGTTCCAACTCTGCGGCTGTTGGGCCTATTATCGATTCATAGTTCTGTTTACATGAATTTGGAATTTTATAAATGTTCTTTGTGAAAGAATTTTAACCTCCCTTATGTTAATGGAAGAATCATAAGCCTCACTTCAAAGATCAGTTTGTTGAATGATTTAGAAATAACTAATATCATATTTATTGTTCAATAGATTGATTGGTAAGTACTATGCGGTGCATATCTAATAATCAAGTAGATTGATTGGTTGATTCATGTTCACCTTACATTGCCTCTTTTATTTTTCAGTGATTTGATCAGTCGATGCTTGTGCATTTCCTCTTTTACTGCTTTAGTGACTTGATTGGTTGATGCTTGTGCTTTGCCTATTTTATTGTTCAGTGACTTGATTGGTTGATGCTTATGAATTGCCTATTTTATTGTTCAGTGACTTGATTGGTCTATGCTTGTTAGTCATGCATTGCCTCTTTTACTACTTATTGACTTTTTTAATATCAAAATGCTTCTTGTGGTATGATTGATGTAGTGGTACATAATGATTATTAATTTATAAGTAAATAATTTTCATTCTATTAGTAAGTAATATGTACCATTATCAGTATTAATTTAATGCTAAGTTATTAAGATGATATAGTTGTATTATTATTAAATATTAATATGATTTATTAAGTGGCATTTATACCCTATATGGATTTTGGATTTTCTATTGATGGTATTTTTTTATAATATTATTAATGCCACTTGGATGGTGGTGGTTACATTGATGAGTAACTCTTTGTCTATTTTCGGAGGAAATGAGCCACTTGTCTTTAATGAATCATATTCTCTTAATTTTATTTATTCTATTTTATGTGTGTAAGTAGGTAGTATAGTAGTGTATGATAATGTTATATTTAAATTTATGTCATATATATATATATGTGTGTGTGTGTGTGTGTGAGTGACATAAATTTAAATACTTATAACATAATATGTGATGTAAGATAGATGAGGGGTATATGACAGTGAATATAGCATAATATAAATGTTATATATATATATATATAATTGTATAATATTTGTGACCTATATATATAGTTGTTAAAAGTATATGTATGTATGTATGTATGTATGTACTAACTATAATATCTATTTTAAAATATGCAATAATTATTAGTATTATGTGTATATGATATTGTGTATATACTATATGTATCGATGTGAACGTATGTAATGAAGTAAGTTTAAAGTATCTGGAAGTGTTTGGGAGTATTTGAGAGTATTTGGAAGTGCTTGGAAGTATTTGGGAGTGTTTGGAAGTGTTTGAAAATATTTGGGAGTATTTGTAAGTGCTTGGAAGTATTTGGGAGTGTTTGGAAGTGTTTGAAAATATTTGGGTGTATTTGGAAGTATTTGGGAATATTCAAAAGTGCTTGGAAGTTTTTGGAAGTATTTGGAAGTTTTTGGAAGCATTAGGAAGTATAGTGTGATTATGTTAATATATGTGTTATAATGCGTACCTAATATGATATCATTGGATTAAGTAATTATACCACTATAATTGTATGGATATTATGGTATGACATTATGATTATACGGGTGTATAAAGTATAGGATATATAGGTTATATGACTAATATGATGTGAATATGATTAATAATAATATGATATATGATTGAAGAATTATAATATGTATGTAAACAAATGGGTGTATGTATAGAAATAATACATAGTACTAGTAAGTATGGTCTATGGTATGAGTGTATGGTAGTGTGTTGTATAACTAGTAATTATTTTATCACTGAATATTAGAATATTTTGGTGGCAAGATGTTTGGTTGCTTGAGATGACTATGTATTTACTTTCGCTGATAGTGTAACTAGTGTGCTACGTGTAAATAAGAAGTAATGTAATGTATAGTTAGCATATGGGGATTAGATGAGATTTCCATCAAAGTATGTATAACATTTCTATTGATAGAGTATGTATGCATGCAAGATGTATGAAGCTGTATGATTGTGTATTTGTTGAGTGGTTACATAAGTACTGTATTAGTAGTGTTTGTGTTATGTTGTTGGTTGTATATATGTATTGTTAATATATGGATATCATATATATTGTCAGGTGCTAATAATTATATATAATGTTATGATAAATAGTAACTATTCAAAATGATTGATATGGTCGATGTATGATGTTTAAATGGTTGATGTATGTTGTTTGATACTATTTGTTTTTAATGATTGGCATTGGTTTATTAATGGTTGATACATGTATGATTTGTTCATTCATGTATGTATGCATATTATTGGTTGTTCTTGGTTGTTATGGTTGTTGTGTGTATTCTGAATGAATTATGGTTGATGTTGATTAGATGATGTCTGGCTGATATTGATATTCATATGGTTGCTATTGGTTGTTATTTTTCTTCACTAGTTGATATTGGTATGATTGATGTATTATGATTGAGGTATTCTAATTGAAGTATTTCGGTTGAGGTATTCTGGTAGATGCATTCTAGTTGAGGTATTTTTGTTGATGTACTATGATTGATGTCTCTATGGGAAGTTGAAGCATGTATGGTTGTCATTGGTTGATATTGGTGTATGATTGATAAATGATAGACATATGATTGATATATGGTTGAGGTATTATGGATTGATGTATTATGGACTGGTGCTTGTATGAATGATGTATGATTCATATTGGTTGATGCTAATTACTATTGGAAGAAGTATAATGAATTTTTGGATGTTCTCTAAAGAAGAATTATGCTTTATGTGGAGATGAAAGGTAGTATGTTTAAATACTAGTGTTATGGCCCTTTTTTTGTTTATTAGTTAGATTGAAATTGTTGCATATAAGTTCACTTATCTGTTACAATAAGTGCATAAAATGGTCAGGTGATATTTGTTAGAAAAATATCCTTTTGATATTTGCTGAAAGTATCTTGTTACGGTATCTGTGCGGTATATCAAATACCTTTGTTCAAAGGCATATTTGTAAAGTATTATGGTAATTCTCATGCATCCTTGTAGGGAAAGTATTTGGGTGATAAATCATGTAAAATCATCTCAGTAATGCATCTTATGTTACTAACTAATTGGAATGCATTTCATATATCTTAGATGCATTTCATGTATTTTGTTGATAAAGCATATGCATGATGCATTTCATGTATTTTGTTGATAGAGCACATGCATGATGCATTTCATGTATATGTAGGTAAAGTATATGCCTTTCATGTGATTGATTGACTAAAATGCATTTCATGAAGAAAGAGTACACACTTGATGCACTTTATGATATTGAATGGTATACTTTATTCTCTTAATGAAATTGATTGATACACCTGATGCATTTCATATTATTGAATTGATTAGAATAATATTCATGTAGATGCATTTCATGTATTTTGTTGATGAATTATATATATCTCATGTACCTTGTAGATACTAATGTATTTCATGTGATTTATTTCATGTATAATGTATCTTGAAGAATTATTTTATGTACCTAGATGAACAATATATATACATATTTGTTGTTGATCGTGTATTGGTTGGAACGTAAAAAAAGTATCGTTGTAGAAGAATATTTTTATATCATGTATCACATATTTATATACATGATGTTAATCATATGAGTGAATGAATTATGATTTTTAGGTGGATGTATATTTGTTGAAGATTGACTACCTTGTAATGAGATTTAAAGGCCTTGTAAAGAGGATTGAATGCCTTGTGATGGGGATTGGAGATCAACCCTTGCTTCTTTCAGTATACTCTATTAGTCCCAGTTCTCACATGGGAAGTGGAGATATACAAGAAACTAGGTGGTAGTGGGAAGTATTGTGGTTACAAAGATGTTATCTTTATTAGCCATGTATGGGCATGTCTGTGAGAGTTTGAAAGATGTTATATTTCTGAGGCATGTATCGGCATGTATGCTATCCTTCTATAAAGGCATGTATGTAATATTCATCGAGGACAATGAATTGTTTAAGGGGAGAGGAGATGTAATACCCTCTTGTTTAGCCCGTGGACATGTTATTGTTGAAGAATGTAACTTCACAAATATTCTTATTTGTATCATTTGTACCATTTGTATTGTACTTCCTTCAGGAATTATTATTGATGTAATTCATAATGTAAAATTCATTGAAAGAGTCAATGTAAACCCTAACTCTTAGGTCAGCCTGGAAAGATCCATAAAATATTATTTTATTGTTAACAAGACAAGTCGGCCCTATTAGGAGAGTCAAGTCGGCCATGTTGGGGAAAAGTTCAAGTCAATGTTTAGTATGAATGAGAGGCTCTCCCTCCTAATTTGGTCACCACACTCACTCATCAAGTTCGCATGAGTATAGAGATAGAGTCAAAGTGAGTAGTTTCTTTTGGAGTCTTCTTATTTTGGGTTATTGCATGAGGACTACTATTGTACATTCTGATGAATCTATATTGAAGAAGTTTGTTGGGTTTTTATGCCCAAAATTTTTCCCAAGATAAATGATTGCGTACTATTGTCTATGATGTGCTTGTTTATCTTTCATTGATCCTTATTGTTATTGAATTTAAAATTATAACATGGTATCATAGATGGCCTGAAAGAAAACACGATGCAGCTACTGCTACTGCTGGAAGTGAAAAATAGGGTTTCCCTTCCGTAGGTTTTTCTCCATAGATTGGCTAAAAAGGAGGGTTAAGGAAACGCACCCTACTAGGGTACAACTTTCTTTGGTGGCAGAATTGATATCAGAGAATTTTCATTTTTGGGCCCACCACTATAGCTCAGAAAACTGGTGTGATATTTTACAGGAGAGATCACACAGTTGGAGTAAAACTCACTAAAACTCACTCAACAATAGCATAGAAGAGAAGAACAATATTGAATCAATAATCACTCATTAACACAGGAAATGGAAAAAATTGTTGTATCATACATCACATGTAAGCTGGCACTTTGAATAGTGAATAATAACTGAATAGAATCAAATGGATTCAAATTCCTCTAAGGTTATTTGAATTCTCCTCAATGTGTGGCTTGGATAGCATTGGAGACATCATCCAACTAGTGGCAATAGTCACAAGTGGTCAAAGTTCAGTCAAATAAGTCTAACTGAGTCTAACTGAGTCATGTGAGCACAAATCAAGGGATGGAGACTCCAAGGAGGGTGCATGAGGCTGATGATGTTGTTAGTAGGTCAAGTGGCACTCTGATATAGACAATGGGCAGCTACAGGTAGTTAAAATGAGAAATAAATGAATAAACTAGTCAATAAATGTTGCAACTAACTGTTAATAATCCAAGTAGTGTAGTAGGGTGCATTAGTCTTCTGGTGAGGAAAAAAGGCACACTAGGTAGGTAGGAGGGCTCCTGAGGGATAAAAACCGGCTCTATGGGCATGAAAATAGGATATATGTGCTTGGGAGACTGCCATATTGTTGACTGAACGCATGCAGATGCATGCATGATGACTGGATGCATGCAGCATGCAAATATAAAAAATGATGGTGAGAATATTCAAACACCCCTCCGCAAGCTAAACATGAGGAAACAACTTAAAGAACTGATTGTAGGGCCCTAGTGACTGAGACCAAAGGTCACCCCATACAATAATATAAATAAATAAAGTGAGGAAAGAGGGAAAACCCAGTGGGAAGAAATCCCCCCCCAAAAATAAACTATGGTAGGATAATCAATCATGCATATTCATTCACCCCAAATGGTAAGTGAATGTATCCACCGAAGAAGGATCTATCAGTAGGAAATGGATCAGTAATGTGTGAAGGATGAAACCTTCCATTCTGATAATCAGATATAGTCCTCCTTTGATCAAGTGGATCTCCCACAAGAGCTCCAGCATATCTAAGAGTAGTGGCTGCCCATCTAGGAAGAGGAGGATCTACAAGCTGTAGATCTGAATCTTGGTATTCCATTCGCTCATCTTCACTAATAGATGCTAGATATTCAGGTTCTTGTGGATCTAGATCTAGCATTCTCTATTCATCATATTCACTCTCATACTCTGAATCTGAACTGTCTTGTGATGAAGGTTCGCTCTCTTGGAGCTCATAAGGAAGTGGCGGTGTGGTAGGAAAGCTCTCTTGCTCAATAGGATGAGCATCATGTAGAGGTCATTCCTCAAACTATACACTCCTATCAAGGAATGTTTTCATAATAGAAAGATCAAGAATCTTGTAGGACTTTGCATTCAATGCATAACCCACCATAATACACTCTATGCTTCGTGGACCTAGAGATCTCGTTTTCTCTGTTGGAATCTATCCCATACTCTGGATCCAAACACTCTCAGATAAGACACATTAGGTTTGTATCCCAACCATGCTTAGAAATGAGTCATATCTTTGAGTCCTTTGTGAGGAACTCTATTATGAAGATAGGTGTCACAGTTGATGGCTTCTACCCAAAGACTAGGGTGAAACCCTTTCGACTTTAGCATGTAGGTGGCCATTTATTTCAATGTTCATTTCTTCCTATTAGCAACACGATTATGTTGTGGTGTGTATGGAAAATTATGTCGCATCTCAATTCCTTCTTCAGAAGAAAAGGTTTGAAAGTCACCCTTGATGTACTCACCTCCATTATCAATGCGAACAACCTTGATCTTTCTATCTGAAAACTTTTCTGCAGAAGACTTGAAAAACTTAAAGAATCCAAATACTTCTGAAATTAATTTGAGAAAGTACACCAATGTAAATCTTGAATAATCATCAATAAAAGTAAGAATATACCTTTCCTTGTTTAAGGATAGATATGGAAATTGCCTTGTGAAATCACTATGAATTAGATCTAGAGGTTGAGAGGCTCTCCTTTCCTTCCCCTTCTCAAACTTATTTTCTGGATGCTTTCCCATCAAACAACCATGACAGTTGCCTTTAGCAAACTTGATCTTGGGAATCCCTTCAACCATCTCTTGAGTATGCATTCCTTGCAAGTATTGATAGTTGAGATGCCCAAATATTTCATGCCATAACCTAATCTCTTCATTTGCATGAGTGTGAAAAGAAGATTGTTTAGAGAGAGGTCGAAAATGGGAGAACTCATAGAGTTTCAACTTGTGGTTTGCAAGACCTTTTGCAATGGTAGAACTTGATACCATGTCTTGGATTTCGACCTCATTTAGAGTGAAGATAACCCTCTTGGGCTCTACAGTATGGGACATCTGATATACTAAAAGTAGATTAGTAGTAAGTGTAGGTACATAGAGCACATCTGAGAAGTACCCATGATCAAGTTTGATTCTTCCAATCCCCTCAGAGGAGACCTCATAATCATTCCCCAACATGATGGATGGTCCAAAAGTGGATTCGAAACTAGTAAAGATATTTTTGGAGGAAGACATGTGTCTTTATGCTCCTGAATCTATGACAAACGAGGATTGTGTTGATGCAGCTTCCATGAGGGCATGACATCTCTCTTTGTCCTCTAATATTGATGGTTCACCTTCTTTCTTTTCAGCACATGCAGGTACTAGAAGATTATTATTTTCAAGAAGTGAATCCATGATATCTATGGTCTTCTTCATACATGAACTCTCAGGGTGATATCCTCTATTGAAGTTTGTGCATTTGTATTTCCCCTTTTGGGTTTGCGTGTATTTATTATGATTCGAAACTCCATCTCATTGATTTGGAGCCTCCTTATGCTTATGCTCATTCAAATTTCTGTCAAATCATTTTTTCTTACCCTTTCCATTATCTCTCTTCATCTTAGTGGCTGCAAGAGATGAATAAAATTTGGGTTTTATCATTCCCATATGAACTAACTTCTCCTCCTCAACTGTGAGAGACTCGATGAAGTCTTCAAGAGTGTGAAACTTCCATTTTGGGATGGACAGCTTCGCTGACTGAAATGTAGAGACAAATACTGAGTAGTTAGGGCCTAGTTTTGATAGTATGGAAAGGATGATTTGCTTCTCTTCCTTATCTATCCCATATCTTTTCAACTGTGAAATCAAGTTTTTGAACTTGTTGAGAAACGCAGTGATGGTTTCAAAACTGCTTGGGCTCAAGGACATGAGCTCGTTTTCCAATTTATGACATTTCAAGTCATCCTTCTCACCTAGAAGAGATTCAAGCTTGTCCCAAACTTATTTTGGAGTCTTCGGATCTATGACATTAAAATAGAGGTCATCAGAAATGTTGAAGAGTAGCAGTCCTACTGCTTCATCAAGTTTGTCTAAGTACTTGGATTTATCTAATGCACTAGTGGGTTCGACTGTAGTCCCATTCAAAACTCTAGAGAGGATCTTGGAATTCATGAAGATGTCCATCTTGGCATTCCATTCGAAATAGTTGAATGAATTCAGTTTTAGATCCATTGGTAGCTGTTGAAGTCGAATTGAAGATGAATTCAAACGATGGAGATAACCTGCAAAATAATGAGAATTGTAAATGTAGATATGATGCAATTCTAATTGAACACTTACTTAGGAAACTGAGCACATGTGACTGGATCCTTCACACCTGGATAGACCTCACTGAATTTCTCTAGTGAATTCAATACAATTGCACCAGGAATTGGTGTGGAAATCCAGAGGCTTTCGGTGCTCAATGAAAGACAGCTACTCAACGAATTGTTGCAACTGTTGCAATTCGAATAGCTGATTCCACCTCTGATACCATGTAATATTTTACAAGAGAGATGACATAGCTGGAGCAAACCTCACTAAAAATCACTCAAGAATAGAAGAGAAGAGAAGAAGAATACTGAATCAATAATCACTCAATAACAGAAGAAATGGAAAAAATTGTTGTATCATACATCAGCTGTAGGCTGGCACTCCGAATAGTGAATAATAACTGAATACAATCAAATGGATTTGAATGCCTCTAAGTTCATTCGAATTCTCCTCAATGTGTGGCTTGGATAGCATTGGAGACATCATCCAAGCAGAGGCAGTAGTCACAAATGGTTAAAGGTCAGTCAAACAAGTCTAACTGAGTCATGTGAGCACAAATCAAGGGATGGAGACTCCAAGGAAGGCGCATGAGGATGATGAGGCAATTAGTAGGTCAAGTGGCACTCCGATACATACACTTGGTAGCTATAGGAAGTTAAACTAAGCAATAAATGAATAAAATAGTCAATAAATGTTGCGATTGACTGTTAATGATCCAAGTAGTGTAGTAGGGCGCATTAGTCTTCCAGGTGAGGAAAACAAGTCGCACTAGGTAGGTAGAAGGGCTCTTGAGGGATAACAAAAATCTCTATGGGGATGAACATAGGCTCCAGGTGCTGGGGAGACCACCATACTGATTGCTAGATGCATGCAGTTGCATGCATGATGACTGGATGCATGCAGCATGCAAATATAAAAAATGATGGTGAGAATATTCCAAAAACAGGGGCATAAAGTTTTTGGAGGTTTTGTCCACAGATTTGGAGAAAAAGTACCTTTTCTCGACTCTCCTTTGGGAGTCACATCTTTTCCTTTTCTCAATTTTTCAAGCTCTCGAAGTTGAAAAATTAGGGTTTCTCTTACGAACCCTAGGACCTCGTGAATCCATATCTCATAATACAAGTTTTGATTAAAGCATCTCATTTGGTAAGTTTTACTATATCTATTTCCATTTGAGGCTCTCATTTATCAATTTTATCAAGATGAAAAATCACACCAAGCTTGAGGATAAGCTTGAAGGGGAAGATAACTTATGTGCTTTGAAGTATAGGGTGATGCTCATTATGGAAGAGAATGAGTTAGATAATTATATCAAAGAAGAAGTTGTGGAGCTAGAGGGAGATGAGGATAAATCCAAGAAAAAAAAGAACATGATAGAAACCAAGAGGATCATAGCCGATTCCATCAAGGATCACTTGATCCCACATATCTCATCTCTACGAAATTCGAAAGAGATGTTTGATGCACTGTAGAGATAATTTGAGGGAACAAAAATCAATAGGAAGATGTCCTTGAGAACTCAACTCAAGGATGCGAATATCGAAAGAAATGAACACATTTAGTATTACGTCACAAGGGTCTCCCATATCAAATACCAACAAGAATCCATTGTAGATCATGTCAAGAATGCAGAAATAGTGATGACTACCATAAATGGACTACCAAGGTCATGGGATTCATTTGTTCAATGAATATGCTCCAAGAAGAATCTCATTAGATTCAATTCACTTTGGGAAGTTTGCACCGAGGAAGAATAAAGGAATGAAGCCAGAGAAGAGAAGTTAGGTGATGAGGATAACCAAGCTCTGGCAGTTCATGCCAAGAAAAGCAAGAAAGAAGATCATCATCACAAGTCTAACAGATCCCACAAATGTAGAAGACCTCCTAGATACTATTTGAGTATTAAATGCTACAATTGTGATGAGATGGGACACATTACAAGAGATTGTCCCAAGAAGAATGGAAAAAATAAAGGAAGCAAGAAAATACATTATGCTCATGTTGCGGAGGATGATGAACCCATAAAGAAGAATGCAAAAGAGGATTCTTCAAAGTGATGAAGAATATGTTATGATCTCATCACTTACAAGTATGGTCTCACTTGGAAATAATGATTGGCTTGTTGATAGTGGTGCTTCTAATCACATGATATGTTTCAAGGATTCTCTCAACAACCTCACAGAAAATGACTCACCTCACAAGGTGAAACTAGGAGATGATTATCAACATCCCATAAAAGGGGTAGTAGAAGCTTCTTACAAGATTGAGTTAGGGAATCCTATTAAGATGAAATATGTCCTATATGTAACAGGACTAAAGAAGAATCTACTTTCCATCTCAACATTATATGAGAAAGGATTATGAGTAGCATTTGTCAATTTCCAAGTACTTCTGTGGCCCAAAGGTAAAATGTTTGATGATGCAGTAGTAATTGGATTGCAAGAGAAAGGATTGTAAAAACTCAAGGGACAACCAAAACAAGCCTTCATTAATGAAATTGTGGAACCAAGTGAATTATCGCACAAAAGGTTTGATCACATAAACTGCAAGGCATTTCCAGTCATGACAAAGATGGTGAATGGATTACCTGAAATCCAGACTAAGCATGAAGGCATATGTAAAGAATGTGAAGAAGTCATTTCCAAGTAGTGACATCAAAGCCAAGGATATTTTGGAGCTTATACATTTAGATGTTTGTGGACCTATCTCTTCCAACTCACTAAGAGGGTATGCTTACTATGTTTATTTTAATGATGATTTGTCACGTACCCAAAATTTCGTAAAAATTTAAAACTTTTCTAAGTGGTCTAAAATGCTACTAATATGTAGAAAGTGTGGGTTTACTTTCTTTAAATACTACTTACAAGTGATTAAAACTTTGCGACATTTATTACTGTTTATAAATGTCGTTATGATAATCAAAGAAAGAATCCCTCACATGTAATATATGTATATTAAGTACTATCTCCCATCATATTTGCACAAATAAGATGGACATTTACTTTTAACTAAACCAATGCTTAACTTAAGATGTCAACCATTTCTTAAATCTTGCGGAAAACACAAACTTCATTATGTCTTGATATACATCCTTAAAGAAACATATACTTCTTTCAATAAAACAATCTCAATGGTAACAACGCAATCATAATCATAAGAGAAGCATTATATCAACAACCAACCTTCTATATGAATTGTATACATCAAAGTAATCATAAACATTTTTTAAAGACAGAATCAAGTACTCATACATAAGACACATTGAAAAACACCATAGGAGACAAAAATATAACGTGGTTCACCCGTACACGGGCTAGTCCACAAAGGTGTGTGCATCTTTTATTAAATCAACAAGGAGGTTACAATCTGCAATAGTAGTTGTTGCTAACTTACCTAAAATAACCAACCCAATGAGGGTAGTATCACACCAAAATAACATGGCAACCTCTAAGGGTAATACACAAGCATTTGGATGCTATGCCTCTTCTTCGATGATATCTATATATCCTTTTTACAAAGGATGTAAATCAACCACTATCTTCTCCAAGCGGTAAAATTATATATATATATATATATTCTCTTCAATATTTTATCCAAGAATATCTTTCCATACTTATTCAACTTTTTAACTAGGGAAAAATCTTTAGTATTTGGACTAGGTTTCAATCATCTTGCTAACCAAACTAATATCATGGTTTTTTTTTAAGATGAACCAAATGCTTTCTAAAAGAATATATTAATACCCTGTAACATATATAAATGATATATATATATTAACCTTAGTATAAGCTATTATTTACTTCAATACTAAGATAGACAAGTATTTATATAAGATCTAAGCATAAAGTGCTATGATCTATTCCTTTATCCAAAAGAAATACACCTTACTTTTAAATCATTTAACTTTACATCCTCTTAGTTTTAAATCTTTTAACTTTACATCCTATTATGGATAGAGTATACATAGTCACAAAGTTTCTATTTATATATATATAAATAAATAAATCTCTATTAGTTTTTAACTAAGTGTTAGGCATAATATAAAATGATTATTTTGAAAAGTCTATATAAAATAAGAATTCTCTAAAAGCTTTCTACTAGCTTCCAACTCATTATTAGACATAAGACAAAATATCTTCTCAAGTTTAATATGCTTATATATTACTTTAAAATGTTGGCTTTTTCAAAGTAGCCTAGAGAAAATAAATAAAATAGATTTAAATGGATTTGGAATAAGAAATCCGATATCACTCACAAGGATAATCATTCGATTTTTCAAAGAGAAACTTCTACTTCCTTTTAAGAATTTAGGCTTTGAAATAAAAACAATATCCAAAGAACTTTCCAATAGGGAAGTTAAGGAGAAAACAGTGTATGAGTTTGCGCATAAGGTATGTCGAAAGGGATACAAGTAACTTAACTTTCTAAGTCTCAAACTTGCAGTTCTCCTTCACAATGATCCTTTTGCTTAAGCAAAGATCATACCTGTCGGAGCGAATCATCTGTAGAGTTATAGTATGTGAATTATATAACTAAGACCTTAAACTTTTTCATCATTTACACTTGGCTGAAACGTAGGGACCATTCCAACCCAAAACAATTTTCTTATAAATCAAAATTTCAGTTAAGGAGATTAGTTTCATGAAAAAGAGCAGAGATTAAATATCTACTGCGTGGTACAGGTAAAACATTTTGAAGGAAGTATAGTAGGTATATAAAACTTCCTAAGAATTCCATTAATAAATATACGGCAAGTAAAGCTCAATATTGATGGAATAATTAATAAGATTATTGTAATAACGTATAAACTAGGTCTGTCTCTGTATAATGAGTTACTCGGGGGTCGCTAGGATACTAGTTCTGTCTATCAGAGATTGCATTCAACAATTATCGTCATAAGGTGTTAAGTTTAAACCAAATAACCAAGCAAGATCACTGAAAGAAACACAATCACAAGATAAACACACAATATACCCTGGGAAACCCTCATGGGGTAGAAAACCCAGCAAAGCTTTCCTCAATAAGATGATCAACCAAAATACAAGATGTGCTCCTCCTTCCTTTGTCTCCTTAGCTGATCTCCCAGACAAGTGCGCACTCTTCCACAAGTGAGTGAGTGATCTAATGAGGAGTTCACCTCCTCTATTTATACTTGACTCTCAACTGACTAAAAGACCTTATGGGGCCGACCTCACCTGCAGAAGTCTAATAACCCCTAAAATATAACTACAGGGCCGACCCACACATGGTGGGTCTAATAACCCTAGTTAATACCAAACCTTGGAGGAATAAACATCTCCAGATACATAATAGGGTTACCTCGGAGGAATGAAACATCTTCGGAATAAATAATGTACAAATATAATATTCTTAGAAGTTACAATATTCAACACTCCCCCTTAACGAGAAGGATATTATAACAACATCTGCAGGAGCAAGGAGTCATTTACTACATCATCTATATATCATCGGAAGCTTTCTTCAATTCATCATCATCAGTAACTTGACTAGTTACTGGAACATTAACATCGTCATCGGCATCGTCATCACATGATCAATCATCACATGAGCATCAGTATCGTCATACAATCATCAGCATCGTCATCACACGATCATTATCATCATCATCACACGATCATCAGCATCGTCATCACACGATCATTAGCATCGTCATCACACGATCATCAGCATCGTCATCACACGATCATCAGCATCGTCATCAAATGATCATCAACATCATTAAAGAATGATGTAAACCAGTCATGTACCTTTTGAACCGAAGTCCAGGGACGATCCAGTCCTATCATGTTCTTGGAGACCTCACGTCTACGGCTCAGTTTATAGGACCAAAGTCCAAGGATGATCCAATCCTTACCATACATTTAGGACAGCGTCCAAGGATGACTTAATCCTCCACCGTACATTTAGGACCACGTCCAAGGATGACTTAATCCTCCACCGTACATTTAGGACCACGTCCAAGGATGACTTAATCCTCCACCGTACATTTAGGACCACGTCCAAGGATGACTTAATCCTCCACCGTACATTTAGGACCACGTCCAAGGATGACTTAATCCTCCACCGTACATTTAGGACCTACGTCCAAGGATGACTTAATCCTCAACCGTACATTTAGGACCACGTCCAAGGATGACTTAATCCTCAACCGTCCACCAAGGACTTCATTCTCGAAGACATACGTCTACGACTCTTCTTTAGGACTGAAGTCCAGGAATGATCCAATCCCTTCACATGTTCATCAAGAACTTCATTATCGAAGACATACGTCTACGGCTCTTCTTTAGGACTGAAGTCCAGGAATGATCCAATCCCTTCACATGTTCATCAAGAACTTCATTATCGAAGACATACGTCTACGGCTCTTCTTTAGGACTTAAGTCCAGGAATGATCCAATCCCTTCACATGTTCATCAAGACAGAACATGTATCCTCATCATCATAACATGTATCACCACAACATGTATCATCATCATCAAAACATGTATAACCACAACATGCATCATCATCATCAAAACATGTATAGCCACAACATGTATCATCATCATCAAAACATGTATAGCCACAACATGTATAATCATCATCAAAACATGTATACATCTAACCATCAAAAGCATGTATACATCTATCATCAAAAGCATGTATACATCTATCATCAAAAGCATGTATCAAAAGCATGTATACATCTATCATCAAAAGCATGTATACATCTATCATCAAAAGCATGTATCAAAAGCATGTATACATCTATCATCAAAAACATGTATACATCTATCATCAAAAGCATGTATACATCTAACCATCAAGATAAAGAATATAAGAATCCTAAATCTAAATAATTTTAGGTGAGTAAGTGCAAAGAAATAGGTAACATCATCATGATGAGATAGGCTTGTTTGTCTCATACTTTGCTACTCCCCCTTTCGAGGAGGGTTCTTCTGAACTACACCAAGCTTGTTTCGGAAGTGTTCAAACTTTACTCAATACAAAGGCTTGGTCAGGATATCAGCAATTTGATCCTCAGTGCTTATATACTCCAACTTGATAGCTCCTCTCTGCACCATGTCTCGTATATAAAAGTATCGGATCTCTATGTGTTTTGACTTATCATGAAATACAGGATTTTCAGTCATCTTGATGCAGCTTTGATTATCACACATAATCACAGTGGGGTCCATTTCTAAGTCAAACACTCCAGATAAAAGTTTCCGAAGCCATACTGCTTCACAGCTAGCAGAGCAGGCAGCTATATATTCTGCTTCAGCAGTACTGAGAGCCACACTGGATTGTTTCTTGCTGAACCAGGAAATCATGGCAGATCCAAGACCATAACATCCACCAGAAGTACTTTTTCTGTCTGAGACACTTCCTGCCCAATCAGAATCTGAGTAACCATGTAACCTGAGTTCATGATTTCCAACATAAAATAGGCCAAAATCTAATGTACCTTTTAGGTACCTCATTACATGCTTTGCAGCTATTAAGTGAACCTTTCTAGGTTCTACTAGATACTGACTTAGGGTATTTACAGCAAAGCATATATCAGGCCTAGTATTAGTTAAGTACATCAATGATCCAATGATTTGTCTATATAGAGTTATGTCCACTAATTCTGATGAATCATTAACTAATAACTTTAAGTTGGAGTCCATGGGAGTGGCCATGGCTTTGCACTCCAACATATCAAATCTTTTGAGAATCTCCACAGTATACTTACCTTGATTTAGAAAGATTCCTTTTGGTTCTTGTCATACTTCTAAGCCTAAGAAGTAGTGCATTAATCCGAGATCTTTCATCTCGAATTCTGAAGAAAGCTTCTTCTTGCTTTCAATAATCTGTTTCTCATCTCCAGTTAAGAAAAGATCATCTACATATAACAGCAATATAACTGGTTCATCATCCATTACCTTGAGATAAAGATTTGGGTCAGCTTTACTTTTGGTAAAGCCCATGCTAGTTAAGAAATTATCAATCCTTCCGTACCAAGCCCTTGGAGCTTGTTTCAACCCATATAATGCCTTCTTCAATTTGCATACATGAGTTCTTCCATCATTAACCTCAAACCCTTGAGGTTGCTCTATGTAAACTTCTTCTTCAATTACACCATTAAGAAAAGATGTCTTAACATCCATTTGGTGTAATTTCCACTTCATCATGGATGCAAGTGCCATGATAGTTCTAATTGAAGTATACCTGGCAACCGGTGCAAATGTTTCTTCATAATCAATTCCCTCCTTCTGAGAGAATCCTCTGGCTACAAATCTTGCTTTGTATTTTTCAATACTTCCATCTGCGGCATGTTTTATTTTGAAAATCCATTTGGAAGAAACCACACTTTTATCTTTCAGTTTGGGAACTATATCGCAAACATCATTTTTCATTATTGACTGGTATTCTTCAGTCATTGCTTCTACCCATTCTTTCTTTTGAGCTGCTTCTTCATAGCTAGTAGGTAGTTGATCCACAAGGTCACACATTAAGGCCATGTAGTTGGACACCAATTTTGGCTTCTTCCTTTCTCTAGTGGAGCCTTCAGGAGCACCATATCTTTCAGCTCCTTAAATAATATCTCTAGCCCATGCTGGTCTTCTCTTCCTGGATAATTCTGCAACAGGGGGTTCTTGTGGTTCCAGCATGTCATGATCCTCTGGTGTAACTTCTTCAGGGATGTGAACAGTCTCTGAGATCTTGGGTGATGAATATTCTTCATAAACTTCTTTAAGTTGACACTTTCTGTATTTCTTGAGAGCTGCTTCCTCATCAAAGGTTACATCTCTACTTATTTCTATATGATGGAAACTTGGTATGTAGATTCTGAAGGCTTTGGAAGTTTCACAATAACCAACAAACATTCCCTTCTTACCTGAGGGATCCAACTTGGTTCTCTTTTCTTTTGGAATGTGGATGTACACAGGACACCCAAATATTTTAAGATGACTTACCTCAGGTTTCTTACCTGTAAACACTTCTTCTGGAGTTTTGAATTCAAGAGCACTGTGAGATAATCTATTTTGCACATAAACTGCTGTCTTGGCTGCTTCAGCCCATAAGTACATGGGAAGATCTTGGTCATGTATCATGGTCTTCATAGCTTCCATGATTGTTCTATTTTTCCTTTCAGACACCCCATTTTGTTGGGGATTGTATGGAGTAGTTAGTTCCCTTTTAATTCCAGCTTCTTTGCAAAAGTCCTCAAATTCCTTTAAGGTGAATTCTCCGCCATTATCTGTTCTGAGAATTTTGATTTTCTTGTCTGATAGATTTTCATATTAGAGCCTTGAACTCTTCGAATTTTCCAAAGACTTCATTCTTACCTTTTAGGAAGTATATCCAAGTTTTCCTTGAATAGTCATCAATGAATGAAAGATAGTATTCAAACCCACTTAATGAAGTGGTGGGCATTGGTCCACATACATCTGAGTGTATAAGCTCTAAAATGTTCTTAGTCTTTGTTTCACTCTTTGGAAAGGGGTTCTTGATATTTTTCCCTTTCTTACATCCTTTGCATGAGCCATCATGATCAGCTTTCAATTCTGGTAATCCTATGACTACCTTGCTTACATAGGGTAAGGCTTTATAATTGATGTGAGCTAATCTTCTATGCCATAGCTCACTGGGGCTAGAGATCTCATGTGCAAGGGCAGCTTCTGGATGTCCCTTGAGCTTATAGAGACCTCCTTCTTCTTCACCAATAACAACTGCATCTTTAATTGTCTTCCCTTTGGACCACATGAGTACTTGTCCATCTATGAAGGCTACTCTGAAGCCTTTCTTGTCTAGTGTTGAAATAGAGAGAAGGTTCTTCTTTAAACCTGGTACATATAAGATGTCTTTCATCTTCAAGGGTGTTCCAGAGTCTAGCTTATAGCTATCTTCACCAATTCCTTTGATGGGATATTGGTAGTCATCTCCTAGAGATACTTTCTGTGAAGAAGACTTTTCTTCAAGATTTGAGAAGGTCTTCCTTTGACCTGTCATGTGCTTGGAAGCACCACTATCAATGAGCCATGTATCTTCTCCAGGAGATACAGATCCAGAGAGTGCAGAGAATAGAACATATTCTTCTGGATCTTCTTTCTTCACCTTACATCTTTTCCTTTTGGGTTTTACCTCTACCTCTTCTTCTTCTTCATCTTCTTCCTCTTCTTCTTCTTCACTATCATTTTCTGCCATATGTGCATGATGTCTTTTGTGGAAGACTTTCTTCTTTTGAGAAGGACAAAATCTGGAGATGTGTCCCAATTTATGACAATTGTAGCATTCTACCGTGGAAAGATCTCTTGTGAATTGGGTCCTCTTCTCTTGTTAGATCTAGAGAAGTGTTGAGATCCTATGTGGTCAACTCTCTTGAGATGAATCATTCTTCTTCTTTTGGTATGAGTCGCTAAGGCTTGGTCATCCTCTTTGAGAAGGGCTTCTCTATTTGCAACCCTAGCTTCTTCTTGAACACAATCCTCCCATACTATATCAAACTTCATGCTCTCTTTCCTGGCACACATGGTTTGTATAAATGACTCCCAAGATCTAGTGAGACCATTGAGGGCAGTCATCACAAGTTCATCCTCATCAAGGGTATCACCAGTTGCATCTAGTTGTTCCTTGATTTGTGAAACGCTTGAGAAGTAGTCTTGAATGGATTCTCCTTTGTGCATCTTGGTACTCTTCAATTTAGTCCTTAGGTTCATCTTCATATTGATGTTCTTCCCTTCATACATTCTTCCTAGGGCATCATACATTTCCTTTGGAGTCTTCTTGGAGGCCACTTGGGGAATCAAGTGGTATTTAATGGAATCAGCTATGATTCTCTTTGCCCTAATCAAATCTTTCCTATGCTTCTCTTTGGCTTCATCTCCTTCTGGTTCTGCAACTTCTTCCTTGATAAACTGAGCAAGATCATTCTCTTCAAGAATGAGACCAATTCTGTATTTCCATGCCCGGAAATTCTCTATGCCTTCTAGCTTGTCTTCAAGCTTAGTATTTGGAGCCATCTTCTCTTGGGGGATTCCAAGAGACATAGTAGACTTACTTGGAAAGTTACTTTTTACTTTTCCGGAATCTGAAACGGAATTTTATCGCACTTTTGGTAGAATTAGGGTTTGACTTTCCCGGAGTTCTACTTAACCAAAAAGTTCGATCTATAGCTTAAAAGAATGTTCTTGAGAAGGGCTATCCAACCATGTAATCAGAAATAAAAAATTCCAACTTTTTTCTGAAACCAAAATCTGACGTATCACACTTTTGGTAGAATTAGGGTTTGGAATTCCCGGATTTCTACCCAACCAAAAAGTTCGATCTAGGGCTTAAAAGAAAGGTATTGAAAAGGGCTATCCAGCCATGCAACCAAAAATCAATAATACCAACTTTAGGCCGAAACCCTAACTTCACCAAAGAGAGAGAGAGAGGTATTCTTACCTTGTGAAAGATGTCCTATTCAGTCTAGCTCTGATACCATGTTAAGTTTAAACGAAATAACCAAGCAAGATCACTGAAAGAAACACAATCACAATATAAACACACAATATACCCTCGGAAACCCTCATGGGGTAGAAAACCCAGCAAAGCTTTCCTCAATAAGATGATCAACCAAAATACAAGATGTGCTCCTCCTTCCTTTGTCTCCTTAGCTGATCTCCCAGACAAGTGCGCACTCTTCCACAAGTGAGTGAGTGATCTAATGAGGAGTTCACCTCCTCTATTTATACTTGACTCTCAAGTGACTAAAAGACCTTATGGGGCCGACCTCACCTGGAGAAGTCTAATAACCCCTAAAATATAACTACAGGGCCGACCCACACATGGTGGGTCTAATAACCCTAGTTAATACCAACCCGTGGAGGAATAAACATCTCCAGATACATAATAGGGTTACCTCGGAGGAATGAAACATCTCCGGAATAAATAATGTACAAATATAATATTCTTAGAAGTTACAATATTCAACATAAGGTAATTCTACTAGTTATGGTGTGGAAGTAATTCATCTTTTCCCAGCTTAGTAATCCAATCAAAAATGAAAATCAAGTGAAGAGAACATTCTGATATCTACTGTGCAAACACACCGACCAGTACTGTGATTAAGGCAGAGTTTAATTAGGAATACTTATTAACTGCAAAGGTTGGTATTTAGATAACACCAGTAGAGACTATACTTAGCGATTAACTATGGTTTAGACTATTACTCGAATGTGCAACAAAAGATATGTGAAGGTAAGACTAAATTGGCTAATCATAAAAGCAACTGCAGTTCTCTTATACTCAAAGGTGTGTTATCAAACAAGTAAAGTAGAATTATGGTGTTTTCATCTTCTGATGTTCTGTGGAAATCGCTGAGTGACATCACAATTAGTGCAAGAAATGAACAATGCGATGGCAGTTAACAGGCTAAAAGGAGACAAATATAACTAATGCTTCTACAACGCATTAGAAATTCTGTTAAGACTTATGTGTAGGTCGTATTTTGCAAATTCTGTAAGCCTAAACTCCATTCCTAAATGTTGCTATCTTAACTAGTAAAAATCGCACTCTATAGGGTTAAAATCTCCGTCAAATCAGCAGTAACACAAAACAATTTTATTTGCTGTCCTCCGAATGTGTAAACATTAGAAAGGAACTGAACTCGATCCTCAACTAGATGTAGAGGTCATGTAAAAAAAATTGGAGGATAACCACCTATATGTAAAAATAACCTAAACCTTTATGGATAAAGCTTAATTTGCAGAATATAAGTGCAAGTAAGATCTTTCCTTTAATACAGTCAATAAACTAAGGCATGTTTAGATCTTCTCCTTTAGGCAGATACTAATACATATTTCAATACTTATGGAATGAGAGCTTCAAGAGTTCTTCTATGAATAAGTATAGCTTACCTCTATCGAAATTCCGTTTTGCAGGTATTACCATTAAATTTCCATCGCAAGTATGTGGAGATACCAGTACTGGTTGATCGACTCCTTAATACATAGCGGTGTGGAGTTGCTTTCCTTTCAGCACCCGATTTCCCATTGCAGTCTTCAACTTACTTAGATACCAACACACTCTAATTCCTAAATCGCATAACCTCCTTGTTTCGTCCAGCGCTTCCCCAGACAAGAACTCCCTCTTCCTTCTAAAGGAGGATTACCACTCTCCCCAATTACACACTCTTGGCTCAATGTATGCGAAAACATGTGGTGGCAAACTTGGAGAAAAGTGTTCAAAACGAGATGGCCTTCCTTAACATACAATGACCAAAATCTACGAGGGTAACCCTAACTTTATGCTGTGTTTAATCAGCAGGTCGTGGAGAAAACAATGGAGAGATTGAGTTTTAATGCCGAGCTCCTCTCTTTTTTAAGCCATGCATATAAAATCCACCTCAAAAGACACTTGTCGGTTTCCAGAGCACAAGTGGAAGGATGAAGCATTAAATTTAAATGACAATACTCTCTTTGGAGAGTCCGCCCAGAGCAGGCCATCTCTTTCTAGAAACAACCGATATTCCCCCCAATGAAGGAAGGTCGGTTTCCCCATTTTGAAAGTGTGAGAACTCGCTGGTTAGTCGTGGGGTTACGGAGCAATTCAAATGTTGTTAGTGGGCATCAAAACAAATGATGTGGCAGCAGCATATCTCCGAGAAAATAGTGGAGTTTTCCACCTGCTCTCGACGTTTTAATTCCCGAGATATGCAATTTGCAAGAGCCATATCCCCGAAATATCCAGTCTCGTTCCTTTATTTAACCTTAAGCTACCACCATGATGTTTTTGGTTGATGCTCAAAATACTAAACAACCATATTTATTGTATATACCAAAACAGTTCCTTATATCTATTCAACCATAGCATAATATATATATAAACATTGTTCATATGAATATATATATTTAAGCAACCACACTTAATGTATTTCAATTTAATATATATATTATCATATCTTTATGATATGTTTCAAAGTATAATCAAGTGTGCTATTATGTAATATTCTTTACCAATAGCCTTTAGTTGTTATTTAAATGTGAGTAATTTTCTTTACTCCACTTTCAATGTGTTACTCATGCCCATTTAAATAATTTGTAACTAAATATGCAATTGTCTCACTAGTTTATATAATCATACTTACTAATATCTCATATGAAATATACTAATATACTAATAAATCATATGAGTTGAGCTTTAACAAAGTTATCAAAATAATCTCAGTTTGATTTTAGCTTAGGAAGTTTTGTTGTGCTCCCTAAAGCTTCTTTGTTGAGATCTATGTCATGGTGTTTTTTAGTGATAATACTTAGTTTTACTCCCATAGGTGTAGCTCCATGCTAAAAGGTAAGTTGTCAAAATTAAACTAGTTTGTGACGACTAGCCATTTTCCCAAACTTATGTGATGACCTTACCACCTAAGGTACTAGCCAAAAATGCTTTATCTATACTCTTGCAGCATAGGATGACCTTACGTCTCTGAATGCATGCCTTGTCATTGTAGTTGCGTCATCCCTAAGTCTCCTTAAATAATACCTTAAATAATACTTACACACAAAATAGTAGTTTCCTCGTCCACTGGTGGGGCCTTGGCCTTGAGCTCCTCACCAGGGTTGTTTACATAATTCATAATTACATTTATAAGAATAATAACAATTAGGGTCAAATTTTAGGGATGTTACATGATTATTCTCGTAAGACATGGATCTATTTATTGAAATCTAAAGATAAAGTATTGAGCAAGTTTAAGGAATTCAAATCCCTTGTAGAAAATCATACTGATAAGAAAATAAAAACCTTAAGATTAGATAATGGAGGTGAATTTACCTTACGACACTTAAAAACATTATGTAAAGAATCAGGGATTAAGAGGGAGATGAACACTCCCTATAATCCACAACATAACGGTATTGCAAGAAGGAAGAATAGAATGATAATGGAAGCAATGAAGGACATGATCCATGATGAGGACCTTCCAATGCACTTATGGGTGGAAGCAGTAAGAACAACAGTATATGTTCAGAATAGAACTCCCCACTGTGTACTTGAGAAAAAGACACCTCAAGAGATGTTTACTGGAGAGAAGCCAGAAGTCAGCCATCTCAAAATATTTGGCTTCCATGTATACATACATGTTCCCAAAGAGAAAAGAACTAAGTTGGAGCCTTCAGGAAAGAGGGGAATCTTCATCAGTTATAGTGATTCAAAAAAGGCCTACAAAATATATATACCAGCATTCAAGAAGTTTGAGACTAACATATATGTTACCTTTGATGAAGATACAACCTAAAACATATCTAGGAAGATTCACTCTGATGAACCACACGTAGAAGAACCTAAGACTTATAGAGTTAGAGAAATAGTAAGGGGAGAAAAAATACCAGAATAATCTGAAGACCATGATATGACTAAGCCACAGAGACTTGTAGATCCACCAAGAGAGGTGAACACACACAAGAGAAGACCAACCTAGGCACAAGATATTATTCATGATGCAGAGAAGTATGGTGCTCCAGAAGGGACTTTCGAAGAAAGCAAGAGACCTCGACCATACTCCAGCTATGTGGCATTACTGTGTGACATCATTGATGTAGAACCTTCCATTTATGAAGAGAAAGATTAAAAGAAACACTAGTACAAAATGAGAGATAAGTGACCAAAAAAATGACCAAAATACGCATATAAATGACCACTTTTGAGTTGGTGACCACTGGTAGCAAATTAGTGGCCATATATCACGTGACCAAAAATTTGGTCATTTTTAGCTTGGTCATTTATAGCTTATCTTGTGGTCCTATATTTGGTCATTAATTTGGTAATATATTTGGTCATTAATTGTCACAAGTAATGACCAAATTTATGACCGCATTTTTTGTCACGTGATAAATGACCGCTAATTTGCTACCAACGATCACCAACTCAAAAGTGGTCATTTATATTCATATTTTGGTCATTTTTTTGTTACTTATCTCTCATGTTGTACTGGTGGTCATTTATATGCAAATTTTGGTCATTTTTTTTGTCATTTTGCTACCAACGATCACCAACTCAAAAGTGGTCATTTATATGCATATTTTGGTCATTTTTTTGCCACTTATCTCTCATGTTGTACTGGTGGTCATTTATATGCAAATTTTGGTCATTTTTTTAGTCATTTATCTATTTTTTTGTTTCAGAATATAAATAGGGCACGAATCGAACCACCAACCTCGTGCCTATAAGGCAGGTGCTCTACCATTGAGCTAGCACCCTTAAATAGAATATATTATATAATTTTACATCAATGATTTAAGACAAAAGCATGGTATCTTTAAAACTTAGGTTTTAAGTTCACCTACTCAAATGGCTTAACTTCATTGATTTTATTTTGTTATTTCATTCCCCAGGATTTGTCTTGCTACTTCAACCGAGCACAAAAGTCGTATCCTTCAGTCAAGGCCTAACTTCCATATCTAATGGGAAAATAAACATCTTTCACTATGTATTCTAGAAAAATGCAAAATATACACTCACAAATACATAAAAGTGAAAATTACAAAATGTTTCAGAGTAGGGACACTACTTTTGCATGTGATTCTCCAATGTTTGCACCCCCATTTGTAGGCGGGTTTTTAAAAACAAGGCTAAACCCCTCCTTTGAGCACTGAAGACAAAGAAATACATATTAGATTTTAACTGATACACTTGTTAGAATATTTTCAAAGAGATCACAATAACTTGGAAGCATTTGTACTCTAAAAAAAGTAATGCACCAAGTTATAAGGATGGAAGCTTCTTCTATAAAAAACAAAAGGGACATATTAACACTGAATAGCTATTGCTATCATGACAAGATTTTGGAGAGGATCCTCATACCAGTTCCTTTAGTGAAACAATCTAATTATATGATCCTTTCGTGTTGTCATCTAACCTATGTTGGACACTTAATGTCGGCTCTGATGTACTAGCAACTTGTATGTCACATGTACAAGGTCTTCTAACAACCCCTATAGAGCTTTTGGTTTCTCTCAAAGATAGGTCATCTCTTCTTCCACCAAAAACCTATGTATTCTTGCTAACACTGAAGGACTTGCAATAGGTATGTTACCTTGGATAAACAAATAAGCCCTGTGGGTATATGCAAATATTTTAATTGTTTTTCACTTCACCTAATATAGCTATTCCCACCTCCACATGCTATGAAACTAGGTTGTGGCGTATGGTTCCCTACAAGCAAAAAATGATATTGTTTATGGGGCTTAATTTCACTTGCATTACAGAGAAACCAATGGAAGGATACTAACAAAATAAGGAAAGAGGCATCTAAGGTTATGATACAAGATGCATAAGCAAAGGAGAAACATGATTTCCCATAGTAATTCCAATTCTTAAGCTTTTTAAATAAGATCGTTGATGTAAAAAAGATAGTTTATAGATTTAACATAGTAACTAAAGTTATCCAATTATTGCAATTAACCATTCTAGAAATCTTTCCAAGTGTAAATTTTAATGATGTCTCTAAAAAGTTCAATTGAAAGCAATGTGTCACTTCATAAGTTAATTGTCAAGTATAAAATGGATAAAGACAATACCAATTAAATTTTATATTGTGTTATAAAGGAGTTGATTCTCTTATAAAATGGATAAAAGTAATCTCTTCATAAGTTAATTCTCTTATAAAATGGATAAAGGCAATACCAATTAAATTTTATGTGTTATAAAGGAGTTGATTCTCTTATAAAATGGATAAAAGTAATCTCAAGTTAAATATAACGTGATATTATAAATTATAATCTTATAAAAATAATCATATAATACTTTTGCAAACCTACAATAGAATGCCCCATGACTACTCCTTTCAAAATTGCACATACCCCCAACATCAATGAGATGAATGTGCATGAATGTGCATGAATAAAGCTTGAATGGATGTGGACAAAGTTTCAGAGAGGTGAATCATTAGATAAATAAACAAAACTAAAGTTTTCTCAGCAAATGCATTCATCCCCATTGAATAAAAATAAATAAAAAATAAATTGCTTTCCTTAGTAAACGTAAATATCTATCTAGTACTTCCTCAAATGGTTGCAAAGAAGAATACCTGGAAAGGAAGAGTAATCACGAAACATGAAATCAGGCCTAAGCTTGTTATTGACACGAAATCCTTGTTGAGAGACACTATCTTGTCAAAAAAACCAGCTATATCGTCAATTTGAGAAAATTATTCATTACCAATGGATATGCCATACCAAAGTAGTACATTCACAGCATGAATAAGCCAATTCTTTTATTACACATATGTAAAAATACATGAATATCCTGATATGTCCTTCTAAGAAGAAACAAGTCTCAGAGTTCTTCTATGTACCTCTTTAGGCGGTCCCCTTCTAGAGTCGCAATTATGCCTATCCATGCTAGGAGGATATTCTGGGCCACCATAAAAGGAATTCTTAGAATGTCGTGTATCGTTTGAGGTTCGGGTCTAAAGGCTATCCCTTGTGATGATTTTATAAGCTGGGTGCATATTATCTCTTCTGCTCCTACCCATCCAAAGGGAAGTTGATTAAGTTGGGGTTTACTTTGTGGCATAAACATCAAATATGATGGGGGATCTGCAGACTTGGAGTTATGCACCCCATTATCTTTTCCATGCTGTAAAATCAGCAGTCTCCTCGTATCTGGATCCAACTCATTTTTTGGGATTTCTCCTTCTTCTCTACCTGGTGAACCATTAGCATTTGCTTTTGAAGCACCAATAGTATTAGAATGAGAAGACTCTATAGGTGGAACTCCGCGAGAATGTTCAGGAACCCTGTCATGTGGTTGGGTCTGGATATCTAATGGAGGAATGACAATGGGTTGTTCTTCCTAAAGGGAGAGAATAAATGATTTTGGATCTTGAGTGTCCATCACAATACAAGCAACGCTAGATTTTGGAACTACATTTTCATCCTGAAACAACAATCAAAATTGTAAACAAAAGATTGATTTGCATAGTAGGTCCTAATGTACTTAAAACAATAAACCGAGATAACAATGGGCAATATGCTAGAACTAACAAATTGCTCTCAATGCTCAATCCATTATTCATAATATAACCAACCCAGCATTGAGCTATAAAAAGGATAGAAATTACTTGTTTCAACCCCTTTTCAGATTCATAATAAATCATGCCATCTTACACAGGCAAGTCAGTATTTCCATTTGCCATTTGCTATAGCTGCTTCATCCTGTATAGCCGCAAAGAAGACAAAGACCAAGAGAATTTCAGTCAGACATGAATGTTGAAGCAGGCATGGGGGACACACAAGGAATATAATCCGACAGCGGAATATGAAAAACAACATGACAAAGAGAATCCAGAGAGTTCTCACCTCTCTCACCAAGTAGTTGCTAACATTGGGTGCACATGGAAGATCTGCCACATCAGTTTCATATAAGATTCTGGCCACTGTTTGAGAAAGACCCTCATCAAAATCTCTATAATAACAAGAATCCAATAAAATTAAATCATATTTAGCTCCTGACAACATAAAGAGTATTTCCATTAATCAAGTAGAACAAAAATGAATTTCTTTCTTGCTGGTGAATTTTTTTTTTAAATTTATTTTTAAATGTGTAATCGATACTAGACTTTTATCATCCAAAATTGAAAAGAATCCAAAAACATATTACTCGATTAAAAAAACCACCTATGACATTACAAGCTACATTTCTTGCAATACACAATATTGGTACAGGTTGACCTTTCTGCAGAGCAAAAAACTAAGAAATTAGTAGAGATATAAAGTTGGACTCCTCGAAGATATGATTATCTCTCATAATACTAACGAAAACAATATAAATGAGCAATACCTCTAGGGTTTATGCCAATGACATCTCTAGGGTTTTCATGGTCCAGATCCAACTGTTAATTGTGTACATTGCCATTAGGTACAACGTTTTGGGAAGCGGGTGATTATTATTATTAATAAGAATTCGCATCAGCTCATTATTATTATTATTATTAATTTGCATCAGTTGATGTTTCAACAGAGCATTATTATTTTGCCTTATCTGAACCATAACTTGTATCAACTGACATTGTTGGCTCCTGCACTTGCTTAATAACAAATACATTATCATTTCTAGGATATTCCAATCTTGCTAAGTAGACATTTCCGTTGCTGTGGCCATTTGCCTTTGGGTCTCCTTCCCAATTATTGAGGTGATCTGACATCAGAAACCTTCCAAAGCATACAATTAGTAAACAATGCACTGTAATAACTTAAATTTATATAGATATCTAGTTGTGTTAAATTATGATTTAAAGGTAATTTTAATTGATAATGAACTTGTCTTAAGAAAAATAGGTTGGAAGATTCAGCGCAATGTACAGTAGGAGTAAAAGATAACAGAATGATATAACAAAATTTCTCTAAATTTCTCAGCGCATTTTTTTTTTTTACATATAAAAAAATGATGTAACAAAATTTTATATGGAAATCTAAATCTTGAATTATTTAGCAGAATTTAAACCCATACTCCTAAGTATTGCAGACATTTGCCTTTGGGTCTCCTTCCCATAACCCATCTTATTTAATAATTATCTATCTAACTAAAGATAGAGAATACCATTTTGTTCATAATCTTAAGAAATTAAAAATATCTGGTTTTGTTGCTCAATCTCATGAAAAAATCTTAACAAAGACCTCTTTCAAGTTCCGAATTCTGTTTTTAATTGAATGGATCTTTGAATTGATATCTTTCTCATCCTCTTAATGAGTTTCTCTCGGTTCTCAGCAATTATCTGAGATTTTCTCATCCTTTTTGTTTATGTTTCCCTTAGCTGCTTCATCCAATGTCAAAGGCAAACTATAATCTTCCAAATGAAACAGCAAACATACCTTCTTTTCACTTGTATTTTCCTGTTATTTGTTGTAGTCGGTTCTCTTATCATCTGAACTCTTCTGATCTGTTTTCTTCTCGTCCCCACTGTACACCAGCTCCTTTTTCTTTTTCCCTACTTTCTTCTCGACTAACTTACATGGTTTCTGAGGATCCACCTTCCCTTTCACTCTAACATTAGTATTCTTCAAATCGGTTATCATTAATTCAACCCTTGGTACAAATGCTAAACTTCAAATATCTCATACCACTCTTTGAAAACAAAAAAAATCTACATGATTATGATTTCCATTTCTAGATCCCAGAAAAAAGCTAAAATCACCTTCATATCCCTGTAAAGCCATTTCGGTCTTCATGGAACAAGCTTGACAGTGCATATACACCTTCAGTTTTACTGCAAATCGGTTGGTGGGTCGACTTCCTTCTTGCACCGTACTCCGATCATATTTACTTACCGAACAACAAAATTTCTCTCCAAATCTCAACTCTGCCAATCTTCCAGGCGCAAATATCAAAAGAGTTATTGCACAGCTCAACCATAAATCGATAATAAATATAATAATAATATTATAGATTGGGGTTATAATTTATCAAATCTTACACGCAATCATACGCTAATTTCCGAATGGATCATAGATCGGGTTAATTAAGTAGCATTGCTAGAGTGAAGTCAAGAAGAGTGGTGAATTTAACCACTTTGTCACTATGAATTTTATCGGTATTTTGGCATGCTTATAAGTTAAGTAGTTTTACTGTTTTGGAGTCCTCATTCTTCTCATTCCCTTTCTTTTCATTCTCTCCCTGCAAACATCAAAACCTTGCCCAGTTGAATATGAAAAAAATATAAAATAAAAACCTTGGCCAGTTGAATATGGATAATATATAAAATAAAATGCTTAGAAGTCGTGTGAATGGATTGAACAGAAAATTGCTTTTAGTGAAAGCATTCAAAACCTTGCCCATTGTCTCTGTGGATCTGGAGCTTGAATTAATGGAATTAATGTACAGATAGGACATATGAGAGTCAGGCAGATGTTGTATGTATATTTGAAACTGTGTAAGCAAGTTGAATATAGATAATATATAAAATAAAATGCTTAGAATTCCTGTGAATGGATTGAACAGAAAATTGCTTTTAGTGAAAGCATTCAAAACCTTGCTCATTATCTCTGTGGATATGGAGCTTGAATTAATGGAATTAATGTACATACAGGACGTATGAGATTCAGGCAGATGTTGTATGTATATTTGAAACTGTGTAAGCAATTCGGGGATATTTCGACGTTGATATCGACCAGCAACTCAAGGAAGCCACAATGAAGCAAACACCTTGCATTCGTTACTGAGATAAAAATTTGATCAATGCCATCGACCCTAGCTTCGCTTAAATTCAATTCATGGATATATTGTATCTTGCCATGTATCTTGTATCTCGTTTGAAGGAGGAGAAGTGGGTGAGAGTAAAACTACTGAGAATGTGCCATGCACATGCCGTGTAATTGTCAAAAGAAAATATTTAGTCTGTTTAGCGTGCTTCTCATTCACCAACGAACCCTCTCATGGTTTAGTTGTTGAAAAGGTGGACAAACCCTAACTTTTCGAGGAATATGTTGAACTCTGTTGCACCTTGGAAGATTATTAATTTAAATTTAAATAAAAATTAGTGCTTTGTTGTTGAATTTACTTGTGATTTTAAATAAGTTTGTGGACAACAAGGGACATCTGTACATACTCCACTTCAACCTGTGCAAAAAATGAACTATTCATTGGTGTTTTACCATTTTGTGGAAAGCTAGGCACATATGAATATGCCCACTTCAGCCACAGTAAAAATCATTTGTTGGAGTATTTTTTGACTTTCTGTGAAGAATATACTGCTAATAAAAAAAGTGCAGGTCCATAGGTAGAGAAAGAATGCCATTGCAGGGTTTATTCGTAGATCATTTGTTTGCAAATCATCTTCATTATCTTCTCTATTTCTTTACCAATATATATTATTTGAATAAATTAGCAATAAATTAGTTTTCCAAGGGTAAAATGCATAGCTTAAAAATTACCCAAAATGCATAAAATATGTCATAGAAAAAGAGTTTTGGGCCAAATACGAGTATTAAAACCCCTAAAACTGTCAAATAAAGAAAACTAGACAAAAATAAAAATAACCTCAATAGCAGAGAATATAACCAAGCTTAATTGGTAGAAAAGAATTTTTTTATCAAACTCATGGAAGGTAGGCCTGAAGCCCTAATTTATATCACTAAAGCAACCTGTAACACTTAAAGTAGTGAAACTCTAAAATGAAACCCTAAAAACCAAAGCAAATAGAACAAAGACCTCCAAAATTTTAATCGATCTACATTGATTGTAGAAATAATCACGCAGATTTCATAGAAAAATAATCCTCAAATCATTGACATGTTGAAAAAGATAAATATTATAAAAAACAACCGCAAATAGAAGGGTAAATTCGTAGATTCACGAGTAATTGAGCCAATTTTAGTTGAAATTCCTTCGAAGTTCTGGAATGAACAGGGCGCTCAATTCTAGTTGAAATTCCTTCGAAGTTGCGGGGGCTCAACGATGTGCGGAATCGAACTCTTAACATTCTATGCTTCTTTCTCTCTCTGTTCTAATCGAGTTCTAAGTTGAGTTTGAAATTTTGGAGGGACATTCATTAATAGAGCCAATAGTGTAGAATATTCCAAAAATCATTTAAATATAATTAGCACAGTCACAAGTACTGTGGCTGGTGAATTTGGATAGTGGATAAGTGTAAGAACCATTTAGTTTTGTGAAGATGATTGGCTGTTAACTAAAGCTAAACATTAAATTAATTAATATAAAAACATTAAACAGAACATAAAGATTAAATTAATTAATATAAACATAAAACAAATACCATTTAATAAACATGGCTTTTTTTAACCACCATAAAATGAATAAAATCCAAAGATAATATCTAAATGCCTATTCATAAGTACCCTTAGTATTGCCATGTGAAATAATTTATTTTTTTTAATTACATATTATTCTTGTTGTTACTATATGATTAAATAATTATATTTAATGTTATTTTTTTAACCCACCATGTTATAAATACTCTTAATGTCATGTGAAATTATTTATTTAAATTATTTAGGTCCTTATTGTTGTTATCCAAAAACCTTGTACCCAATTAATACATTAAACATCAATAATCATATGGTGCAATCATGCGATGTAGTTAACTATTTAGAAAGAATCCATGTTTTGAAGAGCAACTTAAATTAACTTTAATATTGTAAATTTAGAGTCACATTTCTAATAACATAATCAATGTCCTCTCCATGGGATGATGACAAATATTTGAATTTCCATGTATCTAAGGACTCAAAAGAAATAATATCAAAATTTTATGAACACATGTATTAATCCATTGATCGTGACTTATATGTTGATGGTAGTCAAGTAAGAAATATTTTGTTGAACTTCATTCTTCAGTTAAACTAACTGAATAAGTGCCATGAAAAAGCATACAAATATTTTATGATATAATGGAAGCTATCATTATCATTGTTTCTTACACTAAAATAAGATAATGAGCCACATGGCTTGATCTACATGCAATCAAACATTGTCACTCAGCATATCCCAAATAATTTAAAAAAAAAAAAATGGTCAATGATAGCCGCATTGAGCTTTAGATTGAGCTAGGCATATCTTAGACTTGTTCTAAATGGCTAGCCAATAAATGTTTTTTACTTTTTTTATATCTTTCAAATTAAAGCCATTATTATATAAAAAACATAGTAAAATCTTATTGAGTACAGAAGAGGAACGAAATTGTGCCCAATATCTTGGGCATTGTCTCAAGAATAGACGGGCTTGGCCTCCATTTTTCTTCTATTTTTTCACATGATATTTGAACCAATATACATGAGAGACAGTCATTATTTGAACCGTTATACACCGAAGAGCGTCATTTTATTTTGTTTCCTTCTAGGCTCGTTTTCATCTGAATTTTTGACATAGTAAGCGATGTATAGAATATCAGGCTTCCAACCATTGATACAAAAAAAATCACTAAAAATGTGGAAGTCCCAAAATAACCAAACACATTGAAAAGAAAAATCCTCCATCATTTTACTGAGTCTTTTGAGCCTACACAATGCCTGACGGTGAAAATACTTAGTATATATAGGATCCAAACCCTAGCACAGTGCCTGACTGCGAAAAGAATTGACAGACACAAAAGAATTGACAGACACAGAGATAAATGGACACAAATTACTCCTGACATTACATTGTTGATTGGAACATTTTCAGTACAAGAATTTTCTAGTATCGAAGCATTAGATCACAACCACTTGGAGGATGGCACAACAATCCAAATCAAGGACAATGGATAGTCAAGTTTCCCTAGTCTCGCAGATCAGGACTAATTTTCTGCAACATTGACAGAAGTTGACGAACAATCGATAATCGATAGCACAGATAATCGGTAGCACAGAAGTCCATGAAAAACACACAATTTTTTTTAACAAAGATGATGGATTAATATTATGCAAATCCTGGAAACCAATAATACATTCCCTAAAATAAAGTAAAAACTAATTGTCACCCAAACCAAAAAATGGCTGAAAATAACTATTTATTAATAAATAATAACCTAGATTCCATTGAGACACCCACTCGTGACGATGGACTTAGCTTAGATTCAGAAAAATATGTAGAGTTTAAAAACTACACGCAGGGTCTCCTATTGTCTCCACTCACAATTAATTATGTTTAACTAAAATACGACGACCATAGAAACAATCTTCATCGCACAAGTGTCATATGAAACCTTGAATCTAGAAAATCTACTCTTCCTGGTCCATCTCCAAAATATAAGATATAAACGTCTATCGATGTAATTAATTTAATATGTTTGTTTGACTTTCAAGTTCTCATGTCTAACCATTATAGATAATGCATGATTTTTGAGTTTTAAGCATTATAGAGAATGCATGATTTCCGAGTTTTAATCACAATGGAGAAGGTAAATTCTTGAAGCAATAAAAGACCATCTTGATTTCCTTCATTTTATTTTAGGTAGGCAAATCAAAGCAACTTGACTTATTATTTCTTTATCCCCTCGCTGAAACATTTCCTAATGTTTCTATTGAACTTATTATTATTTTGAAAAATATAAATAGTAATTGTGAATTTTTAAATTTGATTATTTGAAGTTTTTTATTTGGCTAAAAAATTAAGATGGGACTTAATAGCGCATAGGAATCATTTCTTGTGTTTTTCATAGTAAAAAATTATTTAAAAATTAAAGTTTTATAATTTTATGAATTAGTGTATGGAAATATTTATATTTATGTTGTTGTTTTTTATGTCAGTATTGAAAAATAATCCAAGTTGTGTACTATTAATGTTACAATTTACTAAATTTTAACACTGAAGATGGATTCGGGGGAGTGTTAAAATTTAGTAAATTGTACATATTCATTATCAAAATTATAATTTTTCATTGCGAGAATGACACAACTAAAAATGACCAATTGTTATGTGGTCATTTTTAATTTTGTTCTTATCTCGTGACCAAATTAGTCATTTATCTTGGTCATTTTTAGTTTAGTTCTTATCCCATGACCAAATTGGTCATTTATCTTGGTCATTTTTAGTCAGTTGACTTAAAATTTCTCAATTTTGGTCATTTATCCCTTGAAAAAGCTATGGTGACCAAATTTTTTGGTCACGTGGTCACTTATCTCTCATTTTGTACTAGTGAAAGTATGGAAGGATGCTATGATCAAGTAATATCAGTCGATCATGAATAATGATGACTAGGAGGTGGTTCTAAGACCAAAAGGGAAGTCACTAGTGTATTCCAAATGGATCTACAAGATAAAACATGCGGTAGACGAAAGTGTCAATAAATACAAGGAAATATTTGTGGCTTGGGGATTCTCCTAGAAATAAGGCATAGATTATGAGGAGACATTTTATCCTGTGGCTAGATACACTTTGATAAGATCTATACTTGCTACATCCAAAGTGATGAAGTGGAAGGTACATGAAATGGATGTGAAGATTTCTTTCTTGATTACCTTAATAGAGGAGGAAGTGTATGTGGAGCAACCACTAGGTTTTCAGACACATGATACGAAGACTCACGCATGATAGGAAGACTCATGTGTTCATACTCAAGAATTCCTTGTACAGTTTGAAATAGGAACCCAGGAGATGGTGCGGTAGGATTGATGGGTTTCTGACGAGCTTGGGATGTACCAAGAGCAAAAAGGATTCTAACCTTTACTACAATGTGGAAGAGGGAAATCCTGTGATTCTACTTTTATATGTAGATGATTTTTTTTTTTATAGGTGATGAGAACCTCATAGTATAAACAAAGAGGAAACAAAGAGGAATCTTACAACAAATTTTGAGATGAAAGATATGATGCACTATTTATGAGGTCTTGAGGTGTGGCAGAATCAGGAGGAACTTTTCCCGAGCCAGGAAAATATGTGATAGAGATCCTGAAGAGATTCGGGATGATGTATTGTAAGGCCATCGCCGCACCTATGGCATCGAATTTGAAGTTGTTGAGTGATACTTATTCAAAATTGGTGGATGCCATAGTATATAGGAAGATGGTTGGTTTGTTGATGTACTTGACAAACATGAGGCCATATTTATGCTTTGCGGTGTACAATCTAAGTTAGTATATGGTAGATACTAGACAAGCTCATCGGGTTACGACAAATCATGTGTTGAGGTACCTGAAGGGTACGGTTGGTTATGGCCTCAAATAAGCATCATTTCATAGGATTAACTTACATGGTTACAATAATGTGGATTAGGTCAGGTGTGTCACTGATAGAAAGAGAACAGCAGGGTGTTGCTTCAGTTTGGGATTGAGTATGATCTAATTGTTCAGTAGGAAGAAGATGAGTATGGCACTCAATACAGTCGAAGCCAAGTATATGGCAGCTTGTTCGGTAAGCTCCAAGGAATTATGGCATTGGAAGTTGCTTGTAGGTTTGTTCAATATCGAGTTAAAGGTGACTTGTCTCTTTTTTGACAACGAGAGTTGTGTAAAGTTGTCTGTGAACCTAGGGTTTCAGGACAAGTCGAAGCACATCAAGATGAGGTATCACTATATTAGGGATATGGTGTAGAAGGGAGCTGTGAAGCTCCAGTATATAGAAAAAGAGTAGCAGATAACTGATGTTTTGACCAAGCCTCTTTCGAGAGTCAAGTTCGAGTACTTCAGGGACAAGTTTGGGGTGGTCCAGATCAAGAGGGATTGATAAGCACGTTTCATGTCTCCTCTTACCAAATTTTTTTTTCATGGGTCTAATGACCCTATAGTACTGTTTATACTTACGCCATCAGATGTGGATTATACTTGGCAATATATCATAAGCATAACATGTTAAGTAAGTCTGTCACACATTCTACGGAAATGCTTGTCGTGACTTTTACCAAAATGCTATAGTCTTTCAGACTATACGCACCCTTACGTCTTATGTGTTGTAACATAGTGTACACTTGAAAAAGCGTATGTGACATGGAGGTCCTTTATGTCGACATGAAGACATATCCTAACGTCTACAAATGTGACAGTGAACACATGCTTTCTACCTAAACCAAGGGTGTAAAAATTCAAAGACCTGCCTAAGCAATATGCACTTAAATAGAGACGCACTAGGTTCTGGTATCTTTTCAACTTATTCTGTCTATTCATATAAGTATATAGCTATATACTCAATGCATATCGATACATATGCATGTATGTGGGTCTTGTGTTGATTAATGTATTCAACCATAATACAATACATTAATAATTTATTACCCATAACAACATTACTCTTCATTTTATGCATATATATATATTGACTACACACACACACATACACACACACATATATATATATATATGAATACCAACATTTATTAATATTATTCATTAATATTACAATTATCAAAATGCAAGGACTTCATAGTTCTATAGCCACTGATACAATTATTGAAGGACTATGTATTACAATTGACAATAATCAATATATATATTTATATGTATTAATACATAATGCCTATGTATTAATACATTACACCATATAAGACTTGTATTAATAATTCAATATATATACACACCTATGAATATGAGCTAAAGCGCATAGGAAGATTAGTTGACCACTATACCAAACTATGGCTAACAAGCATGTAAATATATAAAATTATATATATGTTTACACATGATAATAATGCACCCATTATCCTAAGGCTTAGAAATCGTACCCTTACACATATAATATGGGACTTATAACATAAGGTAGAGCGTTAGCCTAAGGCTCAAGGACAACCTACATAAGCATGTAATGCTTAAAAGCGTGGTCGCTAATGAAAGACAACCCTACCATACAACTTGGCTCATCCTCCAAATGTTAACACTTAAATGTTAAAGGTTAAGACCGGTCAACTCACGTTGACAAGGATGGACATAATGCCACATTATAGTGACATGGAACCACTAATCATCATAGCACTTAAACAAATGAATGAATGTGGGTTTACGAAAAATGACACAACACGTTACACGTTGGCTCTATCCATAGGTGGTTTGCGTGATGCGTGCCTTGTGCCACGCGGGCTTCACCACTCCTGGAAATCATTTTAAATCCATTGAAATGCTTCCATGATGGTAGGTGCTTGCACTTCGCTCATGTGGATGAAGGCTTACTCATCCTCCGTGGGAAGGTTTCGGTGACGATTTAAGAGAGGGTCACTCCATTTAATGGAGCTCCCTCATCCTGTTGTGCTCCAACAAAGGGATACCACTTCGAGGCGTACCAAATAACAACTCTGCAATGTAATAAAGCTTTGTTCATTATGGTCCGTTAATGGAGATCCTAGCTGGTGCATGGATAGTTTAGAGAGGTTATGTGCCATCGATCCAGGTGATGGACTTTCGCACCTAGCCAGCATCACATCTGCATTAACTCCACACTCTACTAGGTGCAGTGGTATTCACCTGCACTACTCGGTGCACCATGTTGATAGTCGTTCAGCTTAGCATTTGGCTCATTGTTGAAGTGTTGCACCGAGAGATTCGGCTCCGCGTGGCCTGTGAAGTATTATAGCCATGGTGTGGCTGCACCTTCATTCTCCAAGAGGCATCACTGAACCAGTTTGTGCCAACCACTCAACCTGGCCATTGCTTGCAAGGAAATAAATTACAGTGCTCTTTAATTAGCAAGCTTTTCATTCCAAGCAACTCGTTGAATATTTGTCCATATTACATTTTATATGCCAATACTTGACCTTTGTCATGGTTATGTGACAGGTGCGGTCTATGCTGAGCTGCACTGCAACTCTGCTTCTCAAACAGGTAAAATCACGTTTGAACCCTTGAGCAAATTCGTTGCGGCTTGTGTAACTTCTATTTATTAGTTTTGTTTGTGTCTCCCCGAGGTTTGACCTTGTGCTACCATGCATTGTACAGGGAAACAAAGATAGGAGTGGATTTGGTGCACTCTTGCAAGCTCATCATCAAAGTTGAAACATGGAGGCTCGCTACACTACCAGGTAACTCGTCGACCAACCACCTCGTGTTTGGTTTACCCCATTGGTGGGGGTAAAGTTACTTAAAACATTGGTCAGTCAAGGGTTAGTGTTTTCTCCTGCTTTCATTTTTAAGTTTTTAAGGAGCATGACCATCGGCCCAGACTGTAGGGGCATGCATCCAGCCTACGAGAGATTCATGCAACCTCTGTGTGCTCCATCAGTGTCACAGGGTTGACTGTACAGTTAGAAGAAAAGGGGTCCAATGGATTCCCCATAGCCATTCGTAGTTTAAGTGTTCAACGATGCTCTACCCTGGAAAAGGCGTCAGGATTCTATGTAACAAGTTTTTTTTGTAAAGAAACTAGCAATGCTACCACGTTGCGATCCCATACATCACCTGTGTTTTTTGATAAATGATTTGATTTCATAATGATAAAAGTTTGCAAGCCCAGCTTGACTTTGTAAAGACTCTACTGCGTTTCGCCAAGTCTGTATGGTTTATTTATAATATAATATGATATGCATTGGATACACAGTCTCTATGTTAGATTCCCTTGGCATTCGATATTTTTAACGCAATGCATATGTATTTCGTTTACAATAGTATGAGCATCAAGATTTATAATAGGTGCATATATGGATGCTTTGTTTAATGCTCAAATAAATGGAAATTGTCCTCATGCTATGCATCTTTAATGACTTCGGTTTTGCATTCAATAAACATGTTGTACATTGTTTTAATTCCTGCATAATGAATATGTTTTAGGGTGAAGGTGTTAAGCCTACCCACATGTATGCACAAATGTCGATTTATGTGGATCATTGTACTATTCTCTTCCAACAATGTTTAATATATAACATGCGTTTATACTTGAATGCTCCCTGAGCACCAATAGTTAGCTTCAACTCGGAAATTTTTATGTATTTATTATATACAACACATGGTTTAACCATTATGTGGAAATGTGAGTCTTTAATACAATGCGCATATCAATGCATAGTTCCATACCTTATTAATAATAATAAGAATGCTAAGGGTAAAACCCTTGCTTACATGATTCATTTTCATCCTGCACTTAATGCATTTAAATCGCAATCATTTTATATGCAAGCATGTATTAAATCAATTTGGGTTATCCAAGATTTGCATATCACCCTAGGCGAGTGAATCCATAGGAACATCAATAAAATTAATATAACCATGCTGTCTGAATAAACCAATATTTGTCTAACTCAGAATGATATTTATACATAGATTCAACTTAGAAAATATATATATAGAAGCATATAGTTTGTTTCATTTCTCCAAACTTAACCTAGAAATGTCATATAAATGCATAAGGTCGATTTTGACCAGATCCAATTAGAATATTGAACTCTGCAAAATAATAATAGTAATAACTCATAATATAACAGATCTAAGCATTAGCGTTATATAGGTTTCTCTTTTGTGAAATAAACTTTGATATGAAAGAGTTGATAAAATATAAGGGCTAGGCATGTAAACCCCCAGGTTTACATGTCTTCCCTAAACACAACATTGCGGTGTCAAACATCAGATCTCTGTTAAATACTGGAACATAATTAAATATAAATGTTAATTTTAGCGTAAGTTCATAAGCAAGATCACTGAAAGAAACACAATCACAAGATAGACAAAGATTTACCCTCGGAAACCCTCATGGGGTAGAAAACCTAGCAAATATCTCCCCAATATAGATAATCAACCAATACAAAGATGTAGTCCTCCAAACAAGATCTCTTTTCTCCTCCTGTGCAGATCTCTCTCTCTCATATGTGCAATACACAAGTGAGTGGATGAGTTATAAGTGAGGAACACACCTCCTCTACTTATACTCATCTTTTAACTAACTTTTCACCCGAACTGGGCCGACCTATTCTAAGAGAGTCTAATAACCCATAAACAGCTAACTCAGGGATGACCCCACATGGGAGATCTAAAAACCCTAGTTACCACAATCTCTCGGAGGAATAAACATCTCCGGATATACAATAGGGTCTCCTCGGGGGAATGGAACATCTCCGTAATAGTCTAGTACAAATATAATATTCTTAGAAGTTACAATATCTCAACACTCCCCCTTAGCGAGAAGGATATTATAACAACATTTGTAGGAGCAAGGAGTCATCAGATACATAATACATGATACATGATACATCTATAAATCATTGGAAGCTTTCTTTAACATCATCAGTAACTCAACCAGTTACTAGAACATATTTAAATCTTCAATATTGGAACATCTTCAGTATTGAGTCTTCATCTTCTGCAGCATCCAAATAGCTACAACAACCTGGATTATCTCAATCGACACATCTGGATCATTTCGATCAATAGCAACATCTCGATCAATATCATCATCTGGATCATCTCAATCAACATCATCATCTTGATCATCTAATTCATCATCATCTGGATCATCTCGATCAACAGTATCATCATCTCGATCATCTGTATCATCATCAACTGGATCATCTCGATCAACAGTATCATCATCTCGATCATCTCAATCATCATCATCTAGATCATCTCGATCAACAATATCATCATCTCGATCATCTCGATCATCATCATCTCGATCAACAGTATCATCATCTCGATCATCTCGATCATCATCTTGATCATCTTAATCAATAGTATTATCATCTCGACCATATCGATCAATAGTATCATAGAAGCATACTCTGCAATACACATGATCCAATTACAGGATGATCAATCCCTCTCACTTTAAGACACCTCTCATGTCTATGGACGATGCAATCCAGATCTACTTACAGGATGATCAATTCTGGTCCTTTTAGGACACCTCTCATGTTTAAGGACGATACAGTCCTTGATCCATTTAAGACACCTCTCATGTCTAAGGATGATGCGGTCTTTAATCCATTTAAGACACCTCTCGTGTCTAAGGATGATGCAGTCCTTCATCCATTTAAGACACCTCTCATGTCTAAGGACGATGTAGTCCTTGATCCATTTAAGACACCTCTCGTGTCTAAGGATGATGCAGTCCTTGATCCATTTAAGACACCTCTCATGTCTAAGGACAATGCAGTCCTTGATCCATTTAAGACAAATCTCATGTCTAGGGATGATGCAGTCCGTGATCCTTTTAAGAAAAATCTCATGTCTAGGGACGATGTAGTCCATGATCCTTTTGAGACAAATCTCATGTCTAGGGACAATGCGTTCCATGATCCATTTAAGACAAATATCATGTCTAGGGACGATGTAGTCCTATCACGTACATTTTTAACTAAATGTTCAGGGACGATGCAGTCCTATCACGTACATTTTGAACTAAAGGTTCAGGGACGATGGAGTCCTATCACATACATTTTGAACTAAACGTTCAGGTACGATGCAGTCTTATCACGTACATTTTGAACTAAATGTTTAGGGATGATGCAATCCTATCATCCACATAGACAAAGTCTAAGAATCACATATCGACCTAGTTATCAGAACAGGTAGCCTCACCATCGACCTCATCATTGGAACAGATAGCCTCATCCTTATTCTCATCAGTACAGGTATCCACATCATCGACCTTGCCGTCGATGCAGGAGATCTCATCGTCAGTGACCATATCGCTCCCCTTTTCGAGGAGGGTCATTCTAACCTACACCAAGCTTGTCTCAGAAATAATCAAACTTTATTTGAGACAGAGGTTTGGTCAATATATCAGCAACTTGTTCGTCAGTTCTCACATACTCGAGCTTGATAGCTCCTCTTTGCACCATATCTCATATATAAAAATGTCGGATCTCTATGTGCTTTGACTTGTCATGGAACACTGGATTCTCTGTCGTCTTGATACAACTCTGGTTGTCACACAGGATCATAGTGGGGTCCATCTATAAGTCAAATAATCCTGATAACAACTTCTGAAGCCATATTGCTTCACAATTAGCGGTACAAGCAGCAATATATTCTGCTTCAATTGTGCTGAGAGCCACACTAGACTACTTCCTGCTAAACCATGAGATCATGGCAGATCCCAGACAATAACATCCTCCCGATGTGCTCTTCCTATCTGATACACTTCTTTCCCAATCAACATCTGTGTAGCCATACGATTTGAAATCATGATCTCCAAGATAACATAGACCAAAGTGTATCATACCCTTTAGGTACCTCATCACATGCTTTGCAGCTATCTAGTGAACTTGTCTAGGTTCCACTAGATACTGACTCATGGTGTTCACAGCAAAGCATATATCTCACCTACTATTTGTCAGATACATCAGTGACCCAATAATATGTCTGTACAAAGTCACATCCACTAACTCTGATGAGTCATCAGCTAACAACTTCAAGTTGGAATCCATGGGAGTGGCCATGGCTTTGCATTCCAACATATCAAATCTTTTCAAGATTTCCATTGCATACTTTCCCTAGTTGAGAAACATTCCTTCTAGGCCTTGCCATACTTGCAGACCTAGGAAGTAGTGCATCAATCTGAGATCTTTCATCTCAAACTTTGAAGAGAGCTTCTTCTTGCACTCAATAATATGTTTCTCATTTCCTATCAGAAATAGATCATCCACATATAGCAACAGTTGACAGGTTCATCATCCATAACCTTCAGATAAAGATTAGGATCAGATTTACTTTTGGTAAAGCCCAAGCTTGTCAAGAAACTGTTAATTCTTCCATACCAAGCTCTAGGAGCTTGTTTCAACCCATACAAACCCTTTTTTAGATTGCATACGTGGGTTATTCTATATTCAACCTTAAATCCTTGTGGTTGTTCTATGCACACTTCCTCCTCAATCACACCATTCAAGAAGGCTGTCTTCACATCCATCTGGTGTAATTCCCACTTCATCATGGATGCAAGTGCCATGATGGTTCTAATGGATGTGTACCTTGAAACTGGTGCAAATGTCTCTTCATAGTTAATTCCCTCGTTCTAAGAGAATCCTCTGGTCACAAACCTTTCCTTATACTTTTCAATGCTGCCATCCGCATCATGCTTTATCTTGTATATCCATTTGGACGATACCACACTCTTGTCCTTTGGCTTGTGAACTATATCCCAGACATCATTCTTCATTATTGATTGGTACTCCTCTGTCATTGCCTCCACCCACTCTTTTTTATGAGATGCTTCTTCATAACTAGTGGGTTCTTGATCTACAAGATCACACAACAAGGCCATATAGCTGGAGAATGTCTTTGGTTTCTTGCTCACTCTAGTGGACCCTTCAAGAGCTCCATACTTTTCTGATCCTAGTATAATGTCTCTTTCCCATGCTGGATTTCTCTTCCTTGATATGTTTATGGCAGGGGGTTCTTGTGGTTCCATCATGTCATGGTCTTCACGTGTTGTCTCTTCAAGGGTGGGTGCAGCTTTTGTAATTCTGGAAGGTGCATATTTCTCATATACTTCTTCATACTGGCACTTCCTAGATATCTTGAGAGATGCATCTTCATCAAATGCCACATCCCTAGTTATTTCCATATGATGGAATCCTGGGATGTATATTCTGAATACTTTGGATGCTTCACAATATCAAACAAATATTCCCTTCTTCCTAGAAGGATCTAGCTTGGTCCTCTTTTCTTTTCGAATGTGAATGTATATTGGGCATCCAAAGATCTTGAGGTGACTTACCTCAGCCTTCTTTCCTGTGAACACTTCTTCTGGGGTCTTGAAATCAAGAGAACTATGAGATAGCCTATTCTGCACATAGACTATTGTCCTGGTTGCTTCATCCCATAGATACATAGGTAGGTCTTAATCATGAATCATTGTTTTTACTGCTTCAATAATTGTTCCTTGGTTTTTCAACCAAGCATGTGCAAGGATGCACCTACTAACTTGTAGTAGCATTCTTCAAATTGAAATCAAATACAACTATAAATTAATCTGAATCTAACATGTGCATATAACAATAAACTTGAAAAGATTTAAGAACAAGAACAAGAAACGAAATAAAAAATTGAATTTTGTATTATAATACCTCAAATGGTGAGGATGTTTGGTGTTGAGTAGCTCCAAGGTTGAGATGCTCCAGGCTCCAATGGCCTCTTCTCCATTATTGCTACAATGGTCAAATAACTCAAGAGAGATTTTGACAGTATGAGGATAGGATGATGGATGGATGGAAAGTGAGGAGCCCCTATCACCTTTGGTGATGGGGAATACCATTGTGGTTTTGAGGAAACCAATGGTATTGACCAACATGGTTTAGGTCTCTTTTCCCCCCTTTTTTCCTCTTTTTGAATATTTTATTCCCTTTCAATGTTTTTTGGGAATTCTGGACCCTTTTTTAGGGTTTTTTGTGTTTTTTGAGGAAAAATATATATTTTGAGGGGGGAAAAGGAGTATTGTGGTCTTTATGGTGACCTTTTGGATGTTGTAGAGGCTCACGTGGTGGACAAAGTGGACAAATGAGTCATTTAGATAGGGGAATGAGCTAGTGAGCACTTTTTGGGTGTTAACAGATTGCCCCGTGATGTGTGAGGGAAGGAGCTCATCGTATGGCTGATATACATCATAGTTCTTTTGTCTTTTTTTTTCTTGGGGTTTGGAGGAGAGAAGAGACCAATTGGAGACTGGAGCAACGGTCCCTTGGAGGTTGCAAAAACAAAAAATATTACATGGCCTCAATATGGATGAGGAATAATCTCTGATAATGGATGAGGCGGGCATACCCATGCTCGTATCAAGACATATACATAACAATTAGTCCCAAGAAGGGGGACCTGAATAATACATAAAAAATCTGCCAGTACATCATAATGGTCTAAAGGGGACACTAATTTGGGATGTACTCATGATCATAAAATGACTGATCTCAATAACTAATACACTGGAAATGCAACAATCGTTCCGAATAAGGTTTCAGAAGGGTTGATGAACTGCTGAAACTAAAGGGGTCCAACATCTATAGGGACTCAACAACCGTGAGTCAACTCTGAGGAGTATATGTAACTGTATACTTGAGGGAGTATAAAACTGGGGTACATCTGAATACTGTCCCCATGCGCAACCCAAATATCTATAGGAAAATGCAACTAGTTGTTTCCATAAGTAGACTCTCAAATGTGGTAGAGTCAGATGATATCCGGGGTCTTCAACAAATAACTGAAAGGACTGATACCCTGTACGAGTCTCAGCGATGCGATCAAGGTGTTGAATTCAAGCATGTGAGAAACAGTCATTTGGAGAGGCACTAGGGAGTCCTTTCGAAATGATCTGTAGGCTCTCATCATAAATGGTGATGAGTCCAAGGCACAGGGACCTATGGGTCTATCCTATGGAATATATTTGGTTGGTGTCGATAGAGGGAGACCAACAACTACCAAGGCAATGATGTTTCCTTGATAGGAGTGTGAGGTGCACAACTGATATGTGATAGTACTGGTGGTAGGACTGACATACTGTGAGGATGGGGAATAACTGGGGTCATAGAGTGGGTGGACTCAAACTTCCTTTGTTCAGAGCATGATGACATGGTTGACCTGGAAGCATAGGAAACTGACTTTTAGGAGTGGGAATCATAGCTTAGGGGTATGTATTGCAGATTTGAGTGATCTGGGGGGGTCCAGCTGATGGTTGCTGTAGGGGGAGTATCGGGGTGACACACTGCATAATACTCTGAACAAAGGTGACCAAAATGGGGAAGCTGTCGTATGGGTAGACATGATCTGTTGTGGTGCCGAGAAGCACCATTGGGTCCTTCTTCATAGCTTTAATGAGCTCTAAGAAGGGATAAAAATGTGCTCTGAAATGGTACTATCCTATGGATTTGTGCGAGCCCAGGACTATTCATGCTCATAAGTGCTTTCATTTTTAAGGAGTCTGAAAACTATAAGAAGACTTTGTAGTGGTGGTGGAGTATCGTCCTATGGATTTATATGAGCCCAAGATGGTGATTGCTTGTGGTTGCTTTCATTTTTTGAGAGTCTGAAAGTGGTAAGTAGACTCCATTGGTGTTCTTTTTCGTAAGTTATTCTCCAAGGCCCAAAAAAGCATAAAATGTTGCAAATGGAGAACTCTTCTAGCCAATGTGACTCGATTATTCCTTTTTTGTAATTAGTCTACAAGGTCCAAAAAAGGGGTAAACTTATACTAGGTAGACTCCCTTTCAAATAATTTTAGCAAGCATGAAAGGAAGCAAGGTTGCTCGACGATCTTTTCATTGTTTTAGGAGTCAGAAAAGAGCTTAAGAGAAACTCCCTAACTGCCTTTTTCGTACAGGAATTGCTCAGCCCGAAAAAGGGATAAAATTATACCGAACAAAAAGGTATTGGTGAGAGCGAGGAATGATCTCGAGCATCGTCATGAGCACAAAAAACTAAATCCGACAACATGAAGATCGTAAAAGACGGGCAACGGTCGATGTGGCACGTGAACCGAAGCAATGAGTGGCATTTTGAAAAAATGCCCAAAAATCATGGGGTGAGAGCAAGAAATGGTCTCAAGCATCATCACGATCACGAAAAACTGAATCTGATGATGTAAAACTTGTCAAAAATGGACGACGGCCGATGTGGCACGCAAACCAAGGAAATGAGGGGGCATGTAAAAAAATGCCCAAAAAATATGGGCGTGAGAGCGAGAAATGATCTCAAGCATCGTCACGAGCGCATAAAACTGAATCTCGCGAGAAAAGACTCATAAAAAATGGACGATGGCCGATGTGGCATGCAAATCGAGGCAACGAGGGGCATGGGAAAAAATTCTCGAAAATCTAGGCGTGAGAGCGAGAAATGATCTCAAGCATCATCACGAGCGCGAAAAACTGAATCCGACGATATAAGACTCCTCAAAAATGGACGACGACTGATGTGGCATGCAAATCGAGGCAATGAGGGGAGGGTGAAAAAATGCCCCAAAAATATGGTGGTGAGAGTGAGAAATGATCTCAAGCATCATCACAAGTTCGGAAAACTGAATCTGATGGTATAAAAATCGCCAGTAAACTAACAATAGCCAATGTGGCATGCAAATCAAGGTGCCATGGGGCATGGAATGAATGACCGAAATTTTTTTTGTGAGAGCGAGAAATGATCTCAAGCATCATCACGAGCACGGAAATATGAATCCGGCGGTGCAAATGGTGCAAAAAATGGAGGTCATAAGGACTCCGGAATGGTCGAAGGAAATAACTAGGTTAAAATATGGCTACAAATAAAGGTGAGCCCACCAAGCCAAGGATGCAATGGTGAGGAGAAATGATTACCCGTGGGGGAAGAATACTAGGTGTATCAAATCAAATCGAATACACAAGTGATATGTGACCTCAAAAATGGTTGAGATCACGCATGTGAAAAAGTCAGTAGGGTTAATGACCTGCCCCCATGCTATGTGCATGGGGTTTGTGATTGTGGATCACATATGTGTTGGTTTGAACAATGGGATCATTGAAATACTGAGATAGATGTGATGGGGAAGGTTCAAAATGATTGATCATGCCCCCTGTCCCACGGTCGAGGTAATCTATTATGCCCCCTAACTCAGATGTGTCAATGTTGTGTAGATGTTGTCTCAGAGAGGGATCAATAGGGCATTGAGCAACCGCTGGTGGGGGGGTATACCATGAGGTTGTGGGTCGTGGTGGCATACTGAAGTGATGATATGATGATGGGGGATTCCCCTTGTGGGTTGGATGCCCCCAGTATCTCCGATGAGAATCACGATGATGATGAGTAGGCAAGGTTTTGGGCCTGCCCCCATGTTTTGGACATGTGGTTTCCTCATCAATTTGAAAGGGTTTAACATGTGTGTCAAAGGGATCAATGGAAGGTGCCGACCGGATAGAGGGGTATCCGGTGGAAACTGTGTAAATGGTGTTAATTTCTTTCGAGGAGGAAGATGGTGGGGGATGAATTTCCTCAATGAGAGGAGGGGATATCTCTAGGTCAGCATTATTCAATTCGTATAGTGCTTCTCTGTAATTTGGCAGATCGAGGCAGTGATGTGAATAATGGTCGTAGATTCCGCATATTGCACAAGGATGGTTTGTGTGCAATGATTTATCACGAGGTTGAGGTGGTAATTCTAATTTGACAACTGGAATATTGGTATCATCATCCAACATATTGATGTGTTCTTGAAGTGCCGCTAATTGTGGACATTGATGGGTAGCATGGCCTATATCGTAACATAAGGAGCACTTATAGAGTACACGAGTTGTTGGGGGATTCTTTGCTAATTTTGGGGTCACTGGGGGGGTTCGAGCTGTGGGTCCAGTGGTGTAGGTTTGTGGACCTTTGCCTCCATTGTTGTGAAGTGGTGGAGGAGTATAACTAGATGTTGATGTGTTGGCCACAGTTGGGGGTGGTCGGCTTTGGAAGTTCATGACAACGGGGGGTGGGTGATTGGATGTATTGATAGGTTGCACCGGTTGTAAAATGAAATTCGGTGTCAAAAGAGAGGTTGGGGCAGGTAGGTACCACACAGGTAGTACTAATGTTAATCCTCGGAGATTAAGTGTAGCCATGACTGGTGTGCTGATGGCGCCTGAAGGGAGAAATAAAAATGGGATAGTATGAATCGGTGTTGCTCCGATGTGCCTAGTCACCGTGGGTGGTTGTGGAAGTAATGGTGGTTGTTGATTATGTGGTTGTGTATTGTGCGAAAGGGTGCATAGATCATATATTTCAATTATCTGCAGCGGGAGTGGGACAGATGTGAAAGTGGAGGTCATGGGAGTATCCGAATATATCCCGGGTCCGACCAAGGAGACAAACGATGTGGGTGTACTCTGAACGGGTTGCTCGATCATAGGTAGAACATTTTTAGCTGCACCGGGGGCGTATTGGTTTCGATGCATTTGGAGATTCATGTCGGTCGATGACATCATAAAGAGATGATGAATACCTAAATCCATCGATTGGTTTGTGTGTGCAGCATATGTGATTTGTTGTTGTGGTGTTGTGGTTCCTTGAGGAGGATCCAATGAATGAGTGTTCGCCACTCCTTGTGCGGGAAAAGGATTCTGCGGCACCATGGGTTGTGGTTGAGGAGGTTGCGCTGGTTGTGCTGTGTACCCTTGGCATTGGGCGTCATTAGTCCATAGTTGGCGTGCTCTCTCCAAATGGGGGAAAGTGTGTGTGTAATGACCATATACCCCGCATATGGAACATGGGTGGTTTGTTCGTAAATTGGGGTTCTTACCCTATTTCGGTGGTCGATAAGGGTTTTGGTTGGCGGGGGAAGCATTTTTGTTGTTTGGTGGATAAGTCTGAGCGACTGGAGGTTGTGGTGCAGCAAGCATTGCCTGTGGTGGGTAATAAGCAACTTGGGCTGGACCGGAGTCTAGTGGGCTGGTTGGTTATAATATGGAATTGGCGCATAAGCTGGTGGTGCATGCCCATAACATTGTGGTGGACATGAAGGTCCATGGATGTGTTGGGTGTGTGTTACTGGAGCATACGAAGTTGTAGCCCCAGAATTAGATGAAGCCCTAGAAAGGTATGGGGTGTTGTTTGTACTTGTCATGGTAAACGGTTTGTTTTTTGCCGTAACCTGGCCAATAATACCATCGACGGCATGGGATTCCCCCGACATGTCATGGAGGGATGGATCGCCGTGTGGGGAATCAAGTAAAATAGTGTATAGATATCCTGACTGGGCATATATGAGGTCGAATTGTTGAGCTTTTAAGATAGCTTCTTCTTCTAATTGGGGTCGTTCGGAAGCTACATATTTTTCTATGAGGGGTAGGAGTGATTTGAGAAAATAATCCAAAAAGATACGGTTGTCTAGCTTTATCTTGCATAGGCTACGGCGGTCATGGATATGATCGGTGATGTGTGTAGCTGTATTCTGTCTACAAGACAAAAGTATTTCAACTCCTGCATCATAACGTATAGGTAGTTGGAAAAACTAGAGAAAAGTTGAGGCGAGGGACGTAAATGTGTTGTGGGTCCCATGTGGTTGCTCAATGTACCACTTGGTTGCAGAGTCAGTGAAGGTTCTTTGTAAAAGTCTTAGTCTAATGGAATCATCCACTATGGAGTTAGCGGAACACCATAGGTGAAACGACATGATGTGGTTCTGGGGATCTTCCCCGGCTTTGCCTTCAAATTTTGGGATTCATTTGTTCAATAGTGATGACTACCATAAATGGACTACCAAGGTCATGGGATTCATTTGTTCAATGAATATGCTCCAGGAAGAATCTCATCAGATTCAATTCACTTTGGGAAGTTTGCACCCAGGAAGAATAAAGGAATGAATCCAGAGAAGAGAAGTTAGGTGATGAGGATAACCAAGCTCTGGCAGTTCATGCCAAGAAAAGCAAGAAAGAAGATCATCATCACAAGTCTAATAGATCCCACAAATGTCGACGACCTCCTAGATACTATTTGAGTATTATATGCTACAATTGTGATGAGATGGGACACATTGCAAGAGATTGTCCCAAGAAGAATGGAAAAAATAAAGGAAGCAAGAAAATACATTATGCTCATGTTGCGGAGGATGACAAACCCATAAAGAAGAATGAAAAAGAGGATTCTTCAAAGTGATGAAGAATATATTATGATGTCATCACTTACAGTTATGGTCTCACTTGGATATAATGATTGGCTTGTTGATAGTGGTGCTTCTAATCACATGATATGTTTCAAGGATTCTCTCAACAACCTCATAGAAAATGACTCACCTCACAAGGTGAAACTAGGAGATGATTATCAACATCCCATAAAAGGGGTAGTAGAAGCTTCTTACAAGATTGAGTTAGGGAATCCTATTAAGATGAAATATGTCCTATATGTAACAGGACTAAAGAAGAATCTACTTTCCATCTCAACAATATATGAGAAAGGATTATGAGTAGCATTTGTCAATTTCCAAGTACTTCTGTGGCCCAAAGGTAAAATGTTTGATGATGCAGTAGTAATTGGAGTGCAAGAGAAAGGATTGTAAAAACTCAAGGTACAACCAAAACAAGCCTTCATTCATGAAATTGTGGAACGAAGTGAATTATCGCACAAAAGGTTTGATCACATAAACTGCAAGGCATTTCCAATCATGACAAAGATGGTGAATGGATTACCTGAAATCCAGACTAAGCATGAAGGCATATGTAAAGAATGTGAAGAAATCATTTCCAAGCAGTGACATCAAAGCCAAGGATATTTTGGAGCTTATACATTTAGACGTTTGTGGACCTATCTCTTCCAGCTCACTAAGAGGGTATGCTTACTATGTTTATTTTAATGATGATTATTCTCATAAGACCTGGATCTATTTATTGAAATCTAAAGATAAAGTATTGAGCAAGTTTAAGGAATTCAAATCCCTTGTAGAAAATCATACTGAAAAGAAAATAAAAACCTTAAGATTAGATAATGGAGGTGAATTTACCTTACGAGACTTCAAAACATTATGTGAAGAATCAGGGATTAAGAGGGAGATGAACACTCCCTATAATCCACAACATAACGGTATTGCAAGAAGGAAGAATAGAATGACAATAGAAGCAATGAAGGACATGATCCATGATGAGGACCTTCCAATGCACTTATGGGTGGAAGCAGCAAGAACAACAGTATATGTTCAGAATAGAACTCCCCACCATGTACTTGAGAAAAAGACACCTCAAGAGATGTTTACTGGAGAGAAGCCAGAAGTCAGCCATCTCAGAATATTTGGCTTCCATGTATACATACATGTTCCCAGAGAGAAAAGAACTAAGTTGGATCCTTCAGGAAAGAGGGGAATCTTCATCAGTTATAGTGATTCAAAAAAGGCCTACAAAACATATATACCAGTATTCAAGAAGTTTGAGACTAACATATATGTTACCTTTGATGAAGATACAACCTAAAACATATCTAGGAATATTCACTCTGATGAACCACACACAGAAGAACCTAAGACTTATAGAGTTAGAGAAATAGTAATGGGAGAAAAAATATCAGAATAATCTAAAGACCATGATATGACTAAGCCATAGAGACCTGTAGATCCACCAAGAGAGGTGAACACACACAAGAGAAGACCAACCTAGGCACGAGATATTATTCATGATGCAGAGAAGTATGGTGCTCCAGAAGGGACTTTCAAAGAAAGCAAGAGACCTCGACCATACTCCAGCTATGTGGCATTACCGTGTGACATCATTGATGTAGAACCTTCCATTTATGAAGAGGAAGCTTAAAAGAAACACTAGTACAAAATGAGAGATAAGTGACCAAAAAATGACCAAAATACGCATATAAATGACCACTTTTGAGCTGGTGACCACTGGTAGCAAATTAGTGGCCATATATCACGTGACCAAAAATGTGGTCATTTTTAGCTTGGTCATTTATAGCTTATCTTGTGTTCATATATTTGGTCCTATATTTGGTCATTAATTTGGTAATATATTTGGTCATTAATTGTCACAAGTAATGACCACATTTTTTGTCACGTGATAAATGACCGCTAATTTGCTACCAACGATCACCAACTCAAAAGTGGTCATTTACATGCATATTTTGGTCATTTTTTTGTCACTTATCTTTCATGTTGTATGGTGGTCATTTATATGCAAATTTTGGTCTTTTTTTTAGTCATTTATCTCTTTTTTTGTTTCAGAATATAAATAGGGCACGGTGGAATCGAACCACCAACCTCCTGCCTATAAGGCAGGTGCTTTACCATTGAGCTAGCACCCTTAAATAGAATATATTATATAATTTTACATCAATGATTTAAGACAAAAGCATGGTATCTTTAAAACTTAGGTTTTAAGTTCACCTACTCAAATGGCTTAACTTCATTGATTTTTTTGTGTTATTTCATCCCCAGGATGGATTTGTCCTGCTACTTTAACCGAGCACAAAAGTCTTATCCTTTAGTCAAGGCCTAACTTCCATATCTAATGGGAAAATAAACATCTTGCACTATGTATTCTAGAAAAATGCAAAACATACACTCACAAATACATAAAAGTTAAGATTACAAAATGTTTCAGAGTAGGGACACTACTTTTGCATGTGATTCTCCAATGTTTGCACCACCATTTGTAGGCGGGTTTTTAAAAACAAGGCTAAACCCCTCCTTTGAGCACTAAAGACAAAGAAATACATATTAGATTTTAACTGATACACTTGTTAGAATATTTTCAAAGAGATCACAATAACTTGGAAGCGTTTGTACTCTAAAAAAAGTAATGCACCAAGTTATAAGGATGGAAGCTTCTTCTATAAAAAACAAAAGGGACATATTAACACTGAATAGCTATTACTATCATGACAAGATTTTGGAGAGGATCCTCATACCAGTTCCTTTAGTGAAACAATCTAATTATTTGATCCTTTCGTGTTGTCATCTAACCTATGTTGGACACTTAATGTCTGCTCTAATGTACTAACAACTTGTATGTCACATGTACAAGGTCTTCCAACAACCCCTATAGAGCTTTCGGTTTCTCTCAAAGATAGGTCATCTCTTCTTCCACCAAAAACCTATGTATTCTTGCTAACACAAACATAATCAATGCATTGACTGTAATGAAGGACTTGCGATAGGTATGTTACCTTGGATAAACAAATAAGCCCTGTGGGTATTTGCAAATCTTTTAACTGTTTTTCACTTCACCTAATATAGCTATTCCCACCTCCACATGCTATGAAACCAAGTTGTGGCGTATGGTTCCCTACAAGCAAAAATGGTATTGTTTATGAGGCTTAATTTCACTTGCATTACATAGAAACCAATGGAAGGATACTAACAAAATAAGGAAATAGGCATCTAAGGTTATGATACAAGATGCATAAGCAAAGGAGAAACATGATTTCCCATAGTAATTCCAATTCTTAAGCTTTTTAAATAAGATCGTTGATGTAAAAAAGATAGTTTATAGATTTAACATAGTAACTAAAGTTATCCAATTATTGCAATTAACCATTCTAGAAATCTTTCCAAGTGTAAATTTTAATGATGTCTCTAAAAAGTTCAATTGAAAGCAATGTGTCACTTCATAAGTTAATTATCTCATAAAATGGATAAAGACAATACCAATTAAATTTACATTATGTTATAAAGGAGTTGATTCTCTTATAAAATGGATAAAAGTAATCTCTTCATAAATTAATTCTCTTATAAAATGGATAAAGGCAATACCAATTAAATTTTATATGTATTATAAAGGAGTTGATTCTCTTATAAAATGGATAAAAGTAATCTCACGTTAAATATAATGTGATATTATAAATTATAATCTTATAAAAATAATCATATAATACTTTTGCAAACCTACAATAGAATGCCCCGTGACTGCTCCTTTCAAAATTGCACATACCCCCAACATCAATGAGGTGAATGTGCATGAATAAAGCTTGAATGGATGTAGACAAAGTTTCAGAGAGGTGAATCATTAGATAAATAAACAAAACTAAAGTTTTCTCAACAAATGCATTCATCCCCATTGAATAAAAAAAATAAAAAAATAAATTGCTTCCCTTAGTAAACGTAAATATCTATCTAGTACTTTCTCAGATGGTTGCAAAGAAGAAGACACGAAATCCCTGTAGAGAGACACTATCTTGTCAAAGAAACCAGCTATATTGTCAATTTGAGAAAATTATTCATTACCAATAGATATGGCATACCAAAGTAGTACATTCACAGCATGAATAAGCCAATTCTTTTATCGCACATATATAAAAATACATGAATATCCTCATATGTGCTTCTAAGAAGAAACAAGTCTAAGAGTTCTTCTATGTACCTCTTTAGGCGGTCCCCTTCTAGAGTTGCAATTATGCCTAGGAGGATATTCTGGGCCACCATAAAAGGAATTCTTAGAATGTCGTGTATCGATAGTTTGAGGTTCGGGTCTAAAGGTTATCCCTTGTGATGATTTAATAAGCTAGGTGCATATTATCTCTTCTGCTCCTACCCATCCAAAGGGAAGTTGATTAAGTTGGGGTTTACTTTGTGGCATAAACATCAAATATGATGGGGGATCTACAGACTTGGAGTTATGCACCCCATTATCTTGTCCATGCTGTAAAATCAGCAGTCTCCTCCTTGTATCTGGATCCAACTCATTTTTTGGGATTTCTCCTTCTTCTCTACCTGGTGAACCATTAACATTTGCTTTTGAAGCATCAATAGTTTTAGAATGAGAAGACTCTATAGGTGGAACTCCGCGAGAATATTCAGGAACCCTGTCATGTGTTTGGGTCCGGATATCGAATGGAGGAATGACAATTGGTTGTTCTTCTTGAAGGGAGAGAATAAATGATTTTGGATCTTAAGTGTCCATCACAATACAAGCAGCGCTAGATTTTGGAACTACATTTTCATCCTGAAGCAACAATCAAAATTGTAAACAAAAGATTGATTTGCATAGTAGGTCCTAATGTACTTAAAATAATAAACCGAGATAAAAATGAGCAATATGCTAGAACTAACAAATTGCTCTCAATGCTCAATCCATTATTCATAATATAACCAACCCAACATTGAGCTATAAAAAGGATAGAAATTACTTGTTTCAACCCCTTTTCAGATTCATAATAAATCATGCCATTTGCTATAGCTGCTTCATCCTGTATAGCCGCAAAGAAGACAAAGAACAAGAGAATTTCAGTCAGACATGAATGTTGAAGCAGGCATGGGGGACACACAAGGAATATAATCTAACAACGGAATATGAAAAACAACATGACAAAGAGAATCCAGAGAGTTCTCACCTCTCTCACCAAGTAGTTGCTTACATCGGGTGCACATGGAAGATCTGCCACATCAGTTTCATATAAGATTCTGGCCACTGTTTGAGAAAGACCCTCATCAAAATCTCTATAATAACAAGAATCCAATAAAATTAAATCATATTTAGCTTCTGACAACATAAAGGGTATTTCCATTAATCAAGTAGAACAAAAATGAATTTCTTTCTTCCTCGTGAATCTATTTTTTTTAATTTTTTTTAAATGTGTAATCAATACTAGACTTTTATCATCCAAAATTGAAAAGAATCCAAAAACATATTACTCGCTTAAAAAAATCACCTCTGACATTACAAGCTACATTTCTTGCAATACACAATATTGGTACAGGTTGACCTTTCTGCAGAGCAAAAAACTAAGAAATTAGTAGAAATATGAAGTTGGACTCCTCGAAGATATGATTATCTCTCATAATACTAACTAAAACAATATAAATGAGCAATACCTCTAGGGGTTATGCCAATGCCATCTCTAGGGTTTTCATGGTCCAGATCCAACTGTTAATTGTGTACATTGCCATTAGGTACAACGTTTTGGGAAGCGGGTGATTATTATTATTAATAAGAATTCGCATCAGCTCATTATTATTATTATTAATTTGCATCAGTTGATGTTTCAATAGAGCATTATTATTTTTCCTTATCTGAACCATAACTTGTATCAACTGATTCATTGTTGGCTCCTGCACTTGCTTAATAACAAATACATTATCATTTCTAGGATATTCCAATCTTGCTAAGTAGACATTTCCGTTGCTGTGGCCATTTGCCTTTGGGTCTCCTTCCCAATTATTGAGGTGATCTGACATCAGAAACCTTCCAAAGCATACAATTAGTAAACAATGCACTGTAATAACTTAAATTTATATAGATATCTAGTTGTGTTAAATTATGATTTAAAGGTAATTTTAATTGATAATGAACTTGTCTTAAGAAAAATAGGTTCGAAGATTCAGCGCAATGTGCAGTAGGAGTAAAAGATAACAGAATGATATAATAAAATTTCTCTAGCTCATTTTTTTTTTTTCACATATAAAAAAATGATGTAACAAAATTTTATATGGAAATCTAAATCTTGAATTATTTAGCAGAATTTAAACCCATACTCCTAAGTATTGCAGACATTTGCCTTTGGGTCTCCTTACCATAACCCATCTTATTTAATAATTATCTATCTAACTAAAGATAGAGAATACCATTTTGTTCATAATCTTAAGAAATTAAAAATATCTGGTTTTGTTGCTCAATCTCATGAACAAATCTTAACAAAGACCTCTTTCAAGTTCCGAATTCTGTTTTTAATTGAATGGATCTTTGAATTGATATCTTTCTCATCCTCTTAATGAGTTTCTCTCGGCTCTCAGCGATTATCTGAGATTTTCTCATCCTTTTTGTTTACGTTTCCCTTAGCTGCTTCATCCAATGTCAAAGGCAAACTATAATCTTCCAAATGAAACAGCAAACATACCTTCTTTTCACTTGTATTTTCGTGTTGTTTGTTGTCGTCGGTTCTCTTATCATCTGAACTCTTCTGATCTGTTTTCTTCTCGTCCCCAATGTACCCCAGCTCCTTGTTCTTTTTCCCTACTTTCTTCTCGACTAACTTACATGGTTTATGAGGATCCACCTTCCCTTTCACTGTAACATTAGTATTCTTCAAATCGGTTATCACTAATTCAACCCTTGGTACAAATGCTAAACTTCAAATATCTCATACCACTCTTTGAAAACAAAAAAAATCTACATAATTATGATTTCCATTTCTAGATCCCAGAAAAAAGGTAAAATCACCTTCATATCCCTTTAAAGCCATTTCAGTCTTCATGGCACAAGCTTGACAGTCCATATACACCTTCAGCTTTACTGCAAATCGGTTGGTGGGTCGACTTCCTTCTTGCACCGTACTCCGATCATATTTACTTACCGAACAACAAAATTTCTCTCCAACTCTCAACTCTGCCAATCTTCCAGGCGCAAATATCAAAAGATTTATTGCACAGCTCAACCGTAAATCGATAATAAATATAATAATAATATTATAGATTGGGGTTATAATTTATCAAATCTTACACGCAATCATACGCTAATTTCCAAATGGATCATAGATCGGGTTAATTGAGTAGCATTGCTAGAGTGAAGTCAAGAAGAGTAGTGAATTTAACCACTTTGTCACTATGAATTTTATCGGTTTTTTGGCATGCTTATAAGTTAAGTAGTTTTACTGTTTTGGAGTCCTCATTCTTCTCATTCCCTTTCTTTTCATTCTCTCCCTGCAAACATCAAAACCTTGCCCGGTTGAATATGAAAAAAATAAAAAATAAAAACATTGGCCAGTTGAATATGGATAATATATAAAATAAAATGCTTAGAAGTCCTGTGAATGGATTGAACAGAAAATTGCTTTTAGTGAAAGCATTCAAAACCTTGCCCATTGTCTCTGTGGATCTGGAGCTTGAATTAATGGAATTAATGTACAGATAGGACATATGAGAGTGAGGCAGATGTTGTATGTATATTTGAAACTGTGTAAGCAAGTTGAATATAGATAATATATAAAATAAAATGCTTAGAATTCCTGTGAATGGATTGAACAGAAAATTGCTTTTAGTGAAAGCATTCAAAACCTTGCTCATTATCTCTGTGGATATGGAGCTTGAATTGATGGAATTAATGTACATACAGGACGTATGAGATTCAGGCAGATGTTGTATGTATATTTGAAACTGTGTATGCATTTCGGGGATATTTCAACGTCGATATCGACCAGCAACTCAAGGAAGCCACAACGAAGCAAACACCTTGCATTCGTTACTGAGATAAAAATTTGATCAATGCCATCGATCCTAGCTTCGCTTAAATTCAATTCAAGGATATATGGTATCTTGCCATGTATCTTGTATCTCGTTTGAAGGAGGAGAAGTGGGTGAGAGTAAAACTACTGAGAATGTGCCATGCACATGTCGTGTAATTGTCAAAAGAAAATATTTAGTCTGTTTAGCGTGCTTCTCATTCACCAACCAACCCTCTCATGTTTTAGTTGTTGAAAAGGTGGACAAACCCTAACTTTTCCAGGAATATTCTGAACTCTGTTGCACCTTGGAAGATTATTAATTTAAATTTAAATAAAAATTAGTGCTTTGTTGTTGAATTTACTTGTGATTTTAAATAAGTTGTGGACAACAAGGGACATCTGTACATACTCCACTTCAACCTGTGCAAAAAATGAACTATTCATTGGTGTTTCACCATTTTGTGGAAAGCTAGGCACATATGAATATGCCCACTTCAGCCACAGTAAAAATCATTTGTTGGAGTATTTTTTGACTTTATGTGAAGAATATACTGCTAATAAAAAAATTGGAGGTCCATAGGTAGAGAAAGAATGCCATTGCATGGTTTATTCTCTACATGTTTTGTGGTCATTTGTTTGCAAATCATCTTCATTATCTTCTCTATTTCTCTACCAATATATATTATTTCAATAAATTAGCAATAAATTAGTTTTCCAAGGGTAAAATGCATAGCTTAAAAATTAGCCAGAATACATAAAATATGTCATAGAAAAAGAGTTTAGGGCCAAATACGAGTGTTAAAACCCCTAAAACTGTCAAATAAAGAAAACTAGACAAAAATAAAAATAACCTCAATAGGAGAGAATATAACCAGGCTTAATTGGTAGAAAAGAAAATTTTTATCAAACTCATGGAAGATAGGCTCTCAGCCCTAATTTATATCACTAAAGCAACATGTAACATTTAAAGTCGTGAAACCCTAAAAACCAAAGCAAATAGAACAAAGGTCTCCAAAATTTTAATCGATCTACTTTGATTCTAGAAATAATCAGCAGATTTCATAGAGAAATAATCCTCAAATCATTGACATGTTGAAAAAGATAAATATTATAAAAAACAACCACAAATAGAAAGGTAAATTCGTAGATTCACCTGTAATGGAGCCAATTCTAGTTGAAATTCCTTCTAAGTTGTGGAATGAACAGGGGGCTCAATTCTAGTTGAAATTCCTTCGAAGTTGCGGAATGAACACGGGGCTCAACGATGTGCGAATCGAACTCTTAACATTCTATGCTTCTCTCTCTCTGTTCTAATCGCGTTCTAGGTTGAGTTTGAAATTTTGCAGGGACATTCATTAATAGAGCCAATAGTGTAGAATATTCCAAAAATCATTTAAATATAATTAGCACAGTCACAAAAGTAATGTGGCTGGATAGGTGTAAGAACCATTTAGTTTTGTGGAGATGATTGGCTATTAACTAAAGCTAAACATTAAATTAATTAATATAAAAACATTAAATAGAACATAAAGATTAAATTAATTAATATAAACATAAAACAAATACCATTTAATAAACATGCCCTTTTTTTAACCACCATGAAATGAATAAAATCCAAAGATAATATCTAAATGTCTATTCATAAGTACCCTTAGTATTGCCATGTGAAATAATTTATTTTTTTTAATTACATATTATTCTTGTTGTTACTATATGATTAAAATAATTATATTTAATGTTATTTTTTTAACCCGCCATGTTATAAATACTCTTAATGTCATGTGAAATTATTTATTTAAATTAGTTAGGTCCTTAATGTTGTTATCCAAAAACCCTCTACCCAATTAATACATTAAACATCACTAATCATATGGTGCAATCATGCGATGTAGTTAGCTATTTAGAAAGAATCCATGTTTTGAAGAGCAACTTAAATTAACTTTAATATTGTAAATTTGGAGTCACAATTCTAATAACATAATCAATGTCCTCTCCATGGGATGATGACAAATATTTGAATTTCCATGTATCTAAGGACTCAAAAGAAATAATATCAAAATTTTATGAACACATGTATTAATCCATTGATCGTGACTTATATGTTGATGGTAGTCAAGTAAGAAATATTTTGTTGAACTTCATTCTTCAGTTAAACTAACTGAATTCAACACATGTAAGTGCCATGAAAACGCATACAAATATTTCAGGATATAGTGGAAGCTATCATTATGATTGTTTCTTACACTAAAATAAGATAATGAGCCACTTGACTTGATCTACATGCAATGAAAGATTGTCACTCAGCATATCCTAAATAATTTACAAAAAAAAAATTGTTCATGATAGCCGCATTGAGCTTTAGATTGACATAGGCATATCTTAGACTTGTTCTAAATGGCTAGCCAATAAAGGGTTTTTTATATCTTTCAAATTAAAGCCATTATTATATAAAAAACATAGTAAAATCTTATTGAGTACAGAAGAGGAACGAAATTGTGCCCAATATGTTGGGCATTGTCTCAGGAATAGATGGGCTTGGCCTCCATTTTCCTTCTATTTTTTCACATGATATTTGAACCAATATACACGACAGATAGTCATTATTTGAACCATTATACACCTAAGAGCGTCATTTAATTTTGTTTCCTTCTAGACTCGTTTTCATCTGAATTTTTGACACAGTAAGTGATGTATAGAATATCAAGCTGCCAACCGTTGATACAAAAAAAATCACTAAAAATGTGGAAGTCCCAAAATAACCAAACACATTGAAAAGAAAAATCCTCCATCATTTTACTCAGTCTTTTGAGCCTACACAATGCCTGACGGTGAAAATACTTAGTATATATAGGATCCAATTCCTAGCACAGCGCCTAACTGCGAAAAGAATTGACAGACACGGAGATAAATGGACACAAATTACTCCTGACAGTACATTGTTGACTGGAACATTTTCAGTACAAGAATTTTCTAGTATCGAAGCATTAGATCACAACCACTTGGAGGATGGCACAAAAATCCAAATCAAGGACATTGGATAGTCAAGTTTCCCTAGTCTCCCAGATCAGGACCAATTTTCTGCAACATCGACAGAAGTTGACGAACAATCGATAATCGGTAGCACAGAAGTCGATGAAAAACACACAAATTTTTTTAACAAAGATGATGGATTAATATTATGCAAATCCTGGAAACCAATAATACATTCCCTAAAATAAAATAAAAATCTAATTGTCACCCAAATCAAAAAATGGCTGAAAACAACTATTTATTAATAAATAATCACCTAGATTCCATTGAGACACCACACTCATGACGATGGACTTAGCTTAGATTCCGAAACATATGTAGAGTTGAAAAACTACACACAGGATCTCCTATTGTCTCCACTCACAATTAATTATGTTTAACTAAAATACGACGACCATAGAAACAATCTTCATCGCACAAGTGTCATATGAAACCTTAAATCTAGAAAATATACTCTTCCTGGTCCATCTCCAAAATATAAGATATAAATGTCTATCGACGTAATTAATTTAATATGTTTGTTTGACTTTCAAGTTCTCATGTCTAACCATTATAGATAATGCATGATTTTTGAGTTTTAAGCATTATAGAGAATGCATGATTTCCGAGTTTTAATCACAATGGAGAAGGTAAATTCTTGAAGCAATAAAAGACCATCTTGATTTCCTTCATTTTATTTTAGGTAGGCAAATCAAAGCAACTTGACTTATTATTTATTTATCCCCTCGCTGAAACATTTCCTAATGTTTCTATTGAACTTATTATTATTTTGAAAAATATAAATAGTAATTGTGAATTTTTAAATTTGATTATTTGAAGTTTTTTATTTGGCTAAAAAATTAAGATGGGACTTAATAGCGCATAGGAATCATTTCTTGTGTTTTTCATAGTAAAATTTTTTTAAAAAAATTAAAGTTTTATAATTTTATGAATTCGTGTATGGAAATATTTATATTTATGTTGTTGTTTTTTATGTTAGTGTTGAAAAATAATCCAAGTTGTGTACTGTTAATGTTACAATTTACTAAATTTTAACACTGCAGATGGATTCGGGGGAGTGTTAAAATTTAGTAAATTGTACATATTCATTATCAAAATTATAATTTTCCATTGCGAGAATGACACAACTAAAAATGACCAATTGTTATGTGGTCATTTTTAATTTTGTTCTTATCTCCTGACCAAATTAGTCATTTATCTTGGTCATTTTTAGTTTAGTTCTTATCCCATGACCAAATTGGTCATTTATCTTGGTCATTTTTAGTCAATTCACTTAAAATTTCTAAATTTTGGTCATTTATCCCTTGAATTTTGGTCACCTGGTCACTTATCTCTCATTTTGTACGAGTGAAAGTATGGAAGGATGCTATGATCAAGTAATATCAGTCGATCATGAAGAATGATGACTAGGAGGTAGTTCTAAGACCAAAAGGGAAGTCACTAGTGTATTCCAAATGGATCTACAAGATAAAACATGCGGTAGACGAAAGTGTCAATAAATGCAAGGAAATATTTGTGGCTTGGGGATTCTCCTAGAATTAAGGCATAGATTATGAGGAGACATTTTATCCTATGGCTAGATACACTTTGATAAGATCTATACTTGCTATATCCAAAGTGATGAAGTGGAAGGTACATCAAATGGATGTGAAGAATTCTTTCTTGATTACCTTAATAGAGGAGGAAGTATATGTGGAGCAACCACTAGGTTTTCAGACACATGATACGAAAACTCACACATGATACAAAGACTCATGTGTTCATACTGAAGAAGTCCTTGTACGGTTTGAAATAGAAACCCAAGACATGGCACGGTAGGATTGATGGGTTTCTGACGAGCTTGGGATGTACCAAGAGCAAAGAGGATTCTAGCCTTTACTACAATGTGGAAGAGGGAAATCCTGTGATTCTACTTTTATATGTAGATGATTTTTTTTTTATAGGTGATGAGAACCTCATAGTATAAACAAAGAGGAATCTTACAACAAATTTTGAGATGAAAGAGTTGGTTATGATGCACTATTTATGAGGTTTTGAGGTGTGGCAGAATCACGAGGAACTTTCCTCGAGCCAGGGAAAATATGCGATAGAGATCTTGAAAAGATTCGGGATGATGTATTGTAAGGCCATCGCCACACCTATGGCATCGAATTTGAAGTTGTTGAGTGATACTTATTCAAACTTGGTGGATGCCATAGTATATAGGAAGATGATTGGTTTGTTGATGTACTTGACAAACATGAGGCCATATTTATGCATTGTGGTGAACACTCTAAGTTAGTATACGGCAGATACGAGACAAGCTCACCGGGTTACGACAAATCATGTGTTGACGTACCTAAAGGGTACGGTTCGTTATGGCCTCAAATAAGCATCATTTCATAAGATTAACTTACATGGTTACATTGATGTGGATTAGGTCGGGTGTGTCATTGATAGAAAGAGAACAACAGGGTGTTGCTTCAGTTTGGGATCGAGTATGATCTAATTGTTCAGTAGGAAGAAGATGAGTATGGAACTCAATACAGTCGAAGCCAAGTATATGGCAGCTTGTTCGTTAAGCTGCAAAGAAGTATGGCATTGGAAGTTTCTTGTAGGTTTGTTCGATATCGATTTAAAGGTGACTTGTGTCTTTTTTGACAACTAGAGTTGTGTAAAGTTGTCTGTGAACCTAGTGTTTCAGGACAAGTCGAAGCACATCAAGATCAGGTATCACTATATTAGGGATATGGTGTAGAAGGGATCTGTGAAGCTCTAGTATATAGAAAAAGAGTAGCAGATAACTGATGTTTTGACCAAGCCTCTTTCGAGAGTGAAGTTCGAGTACTTCAGGGACAAGTTTGGGGTGGTCTAGATCAAGAGGGATTGATGAGCACGTTTCATGTCTCCTCTTACAAATTTTTTTTTTCATGGGTCTAATGACCCTACAGTACTGTTTATACTTACCTCCATGTCACACATTCTACGTAAATGCTTGTCGTGACTTTTACCGAAATGCTATAGTCTTTCAGACTATACGCACCCTTACGTCTTATGTGTTGTAACATAGTGTACAATTGAACAAGCGTATGTGACATGGAGGTCCTTTATGTCGACATGAAGACATATCCTAACCTCTACAAATGTGACAGTGAACACATGCTTTCTACCTAAACTAAGGGTGTAAAAATTCAAAGACCTGCCTAAGCAATATGCACTTAAATAGAGACGCACTAGGTCCTGGTATCTTTTCAACTTATTCTGTCTATTCATATAAGTATATATCTATATACTCACTGCATATCGATACATATGCATGTATGTAGGTCCTGTGTTGATTAATGTATTCAACCATAATACAATACATTAATTATTTATTACCCATAACAACATTACTCTTCATTTTATGCATATATATATATTGACTACACACACACACAGATATATATATATATATATATATATATATATATATATATATATATATATATATATATATATACCAACATTTATTGATATTATTCATTAATATTACAATCATCAAAATGCAAGGACTTCGTAGTTCTACAGCCACTGGTACAATTATTGAAGGACTATGTATTACAATTGACAATAATCAATATATATATATATATATATGTATTAATACATAATTCCTATGTATTAATACATTACACCATATAAGACTTGTATTAATAATGCAACATATATACACACCTATGATTATGAGCTAAAGCGCATAGGAAGATTAGTTGACCACTATACCAAACTATGGCTAACAAGCATGTAAATATATATAATTATATATATGTTTACACATGATAATAATGCACCCATTATCCTAATGGTTAGAAATCCTACCCTTGCACGTATAATATGGGACTTATAACATAAGGTAGAGCATTAGCCTAAGGCTCAAGGCCAACATACATAAGCATGCAATGCTTAAAAGCATGGTCGCTAATGAAAGACGACCCTACCATACAACTTGGATCATCCTCCAAATGTTAACACTTAAATGTTAACGGTTAATACCGGTCAACTCAGAGTGACAAGGATGGCCATAATGCCACATTATAGTGACATGGAACCACGAATCATCATAGCACCTAAACAAATGAATGAATGTGGGTTTACGAAAAATGACACAGCACGTTACATGTTGGCTCTATCCACAGGTGGTTTGCGTGATGCGTGGCTTGTGCCATGCGGGCTTCACCACTCCTAGAAATCGTTTTAAATCCATTGAAATGCTTCCATGCTGGCAGGTGCTTGCACTTCGCTCATGTGGATGAAGGCTTACTCATCCTCCGTGGGAAGGTTTCAGCGACGTGGTAAGAGAGGGTCACTCCATTTAATGGAGCTCCCTCATCCTGCTATGCTCCAACAAAGGGATACCACTTCGAGGCGTACCAAATAACAACTCTGCAATGTAATAAAGCTCTGGTCGTTCTAGTCTGTCGATGGATATCCTAGCTGGTACATGGATAGTTTAGAGAGGTTATGTGCCATCGATCCAGGTGATGGACTTTCGCACCCAACCACCATCACGTCTGCATTAACTCTACATTCTACCAGGTGCAGTGGTATTCACCTGCACTACTCGATGCACCATGTTGATAGTCATTCAGCTTAGCATTTGTCTCATTGTTGAAGTGTTGCACCGAGAACTTTGGCTCTCCACGGCCTGTGAAGTATTATAGCCATGGTGTGGCTTCACCTTCGTTCTCGAAGAGGCACCACTGAACCAGTTTGTGCCAACCACTCAACCTGGCCATTGCTTGCAAGGAAATAAATTACAGTGCTCTTTAATTCGCAAGCTTTTCATTCCAAGCAACTCGTTGAATATTCATCCATATTACATTTTATATGCCAATACTTGACCTTTGTCGTGGTTATGTGACAGGTGCGGTCTGTGCTGAGCTACACTGCAACTCTGCTTCTCAAACAGGTAAAATCACGTTTGAACCCTTGAGCAAATTCGTTGCGGCTTGTGTAACTTCTGTTTATTAGTTTGGTTTGTGTCTCCTCGAGGTTTGACCTCATGCTACCATGCATTGTGCAGGGAAACAATGATAGGAGTGGATTTGGTGCACTCTTGCAAGCTCGTCATCAAAGTTGAAACATGGAGGCTCGCTACACAACCAGGTAACTCGTCGACCAACTGCCTCGTGTTTGGTTTACCCCATTGGTGGGGGCGAAGTTACTTAAAACGTTGGTCAATCAAGGGTTAGTGTTTTCTCCTGCTTTTGTTTTTAAGTTTTTAAGGAGCATGGCCATCGGCCCAGTCGGTAGGGGCATGCATCCAGCCTACGAGAGATTCGTGCGACCTTTGTGTGCTCCATCAGTGTCACAGGATTGACTGTACAGTTAGAAGAAAAGGGGTCTAGTGGATTCCCCACTGTCATTCGTAGTTTAAGAAGTGTTCAATGATGCTCTACCCTGGAAAAGGTGTCAGGATTCGATGTAACAAGGCTTTTTGTAAAGAAACTAGCAACGCTACAGCGTTGCGATCCCATACTTCAAATGCGTGTTTTGATAAATGATTTGATTTCATAATGATAAGAGTTTGCAAGCCCAGCTCAACTTTGTAAAGACCCTACTACATTTCACCAAGTCTGTATGGTTTATTTATAATATAATATGATATGCATTGGATACACAGTCTGTATGTTAGATTCCCTTGGCATTCAATATTTTTAACGCAATGCATATGTATTTCGTTTACAATAGTATGAGCATCAAGATTTATAATAGGTGCATATATGGATGCTTTGTTTAATGCTCAAATAAATGGAAATCGTCCTCATGCTATGCATATTTAATGACTTCGGTTTTGCATTCAATAAACATGTTGTACATTGTTTTAATTCCTGCATAATGAATATGTTTTAGGGTGAAGGTGTTAAGCCTTCCCACATGTATGCACAAATGTCGATTTATGTGGATCACTGTACTATTCTCTTCCAACAATGTTTAATATATAACATGCGTTTATACTTGAATTCTCCCTGAGCACCAATAGTTAGCTTCAACTCAGCAATTTTTATGTATTTAATATATACAACACATGGTTTAACCATTATGTGGAAACGTGAGTGTTTAATACAATGCGCATATGAATGCATAGTTCCATACCTTATTAATAATAATAAGCATGCTAAGGGTAAAACCCTTGCTTACATGATTCGTTTTCATCCTGCACTTAATGCATTTAAATTGCAATCATTTTATATGCAAGGATGTATTAAATCAATTTGGGTTATCCAAGATTTGCATATCACCCTAGGCGAGTGAATCCATAGGAACATCAATATATTTAATATAACCATGATGTCTGAATAAACAAATATTCGTCTAACTCAGAATGATATTTATACATAGATTCAACTTAGAAAATATATATAGAAGCATATAGTTTGTTTCATTTCTCCAAACTTAACCTAGAAATGTCATATAAATGCATAAGGTCGATTTTGACCAGATCCAATTAGAATATTGAACTCTGTCAAAATAATAATAGTAATAAATCAGAATATAACAGATCTAAGCATTAGCGTTATATAGGTTTCTCTTTTGTGAAATAAACTCTGATATGAAAGAGTTGATAAAATATAAGGGCTAGGCATGTAAACCCCCAGGTTTACATGTCTTCCCTAAACACAACATTACGGTGTCAAACATCAAATCTCTGTTAAATACTGGAATATAATTAAATATAAATGTTAATTTTAGCCTAAGTTCATAAGCAAGATCACTGAAAGAAAGACAATCACAAGATAGACAAAGATTTACCCTTGGAAACCCTCATGGGGTAGAAAACCTAGCAAATATCTCCCCAATATAGATAATCAACCAATACAAAGATGTAGTCCTCCAAACAAGATCTCTTTTCTCCTCCTATGCAGATCTCTCTCTCTCATATTGGCAATACACAAGTGAGTGAATGAGTTATAAGTGAGGAACACACCTCCTCTACTTATACTCATCTTTTAACTAACTTTTCACCCGAACTGGGCCGACCTATTCTAAGAGAGTCCAATAAACCATAAACAGCTAACTCAGGTCCAACCCCACATGGGAGATCTAAAAACCCTAGTTACCACAATCTCTCGGAGGAATAAACATCTCTGGATATACAATAGGGTCTCGTCGGAGGAATGGAACATCTCCGTAATAGTAAAGTACAAATATAATATTCTTAGAAGTTATAATATCTCAACACTTCCCCTTAGCGAGAAGGATATTATAACAACATCTACAGGAGCAAGGAGTCATCAGATACATAATACATGATACATGATACATCTATAAATCATTGGAAGCTTTCTTTAACATCATCAGTAACTCAACCAGTTACTGGAACATATTTAAATCTTCAATATTGGAACATCTTCAGTATTGAATCTTCATCTTCTGCAGCATCCGAACAGCTACAACAATCTAGATTATCTCAATCGACACATCTGGATCATGTCGATCAACAGCAACATCTCGATCAATATCATCATCTGGATCATCTCAATCAACATCATCATCTTGATCATCTAATTCATCATCATCTGGATCATCTCAATCAACAGTATCATCATCTCGATCATCTGTATCATCATCATCTGGATCATCTCGATCAACAGTATCATCATCTCGATCATCTCAATCATCATCATCTCGATCATCTCGATCAACAGTATCATCATCTCGATCATCTCGATCACCATCATCTCAATCAATAGTATCATCATCTCGATCATCTCGATCATCATCTTGATCATCCCGATCAATAGTATTATCATCTCGATCATATCGATCAATAGTATCATCATAGAAGCATATTCTGCAATGCACATGATCCAATTACAGGATGATCAATCCCTCTCACTTTAAGACACCTCTCATGTCTATGTACGATGCAATCTAGATCTACTTACAAGATGATCAATTCTAGTCCTTTTAGGACACCTCTCATGTTTAAGGATGATACAGTCCTTGATCCATTTAAGACACCTCTCATGTCTAAGGATGATGCAGTCTTTGATCCATTTAAGACACCTCTCGTCTCTAAGGACGATGCAGTCCTTGATCCATTTAAGACACCTCTCGTGTCTAAGGATGATGCAGTCCTTGATCCATTTAAGACACCTCTCGTGTCTAAGGATGATGCAGTCCTTGATACATTTAAGACACCTCTCGTGTCTAAGGATGATGCAGTCCTTGATCCATTTAAGACAAATCTCATGTCTAGGGACGATGCAGTCCGTGATCCTTTTAAGAAAAATCTCATGTTTAGGGACGATGTAGTCCATGATCCTTTTGAGACAAATCTCATGTCTAGGGACGATGCAGTCCATGATCCATTTAAGACAAATATCATGTCTAGGGACGATGTAGTCCTATCATGTACATTTTGAACTAAACATTCAGGGACAATGCAGTCCTATCATATACATTTTGAACTAAAGGTTCAAGGACGATGGAGTCCTATCACGTACAATTTGAACTAAACGTTCAGGGACGATGCGGTCCTATCACGTACATTTTGAACTAAATGTTTAGGGATGATGCAGTTCTATCATCCAAATAGACAAAGTCTAAGAATCACATATCGACCTAGTTGTCGGAACAGGTAGCCTCACCATCGACCTCATCATTGGAACAGATAGCCTCATCCTTATTCTCATCAATACAGGTATCCACATCATCGATCTTGCCGTCGATGCAGGAGATCTCATCATCAGTGACCATATCACTCCCCCTTTCGAGGAGGGTCATTCTAACCTACACCAAGCTTGTCTCAGAAATAATCAAACTTTATTCAAGACAGAGGTTTGGTCAATATATCAGCAACTTGTTCATCAGTTCTCACATACTCGAGCTTGATAGCTCCTTTTTGCACCATATCTCATATATAAAAATGTCGGATCTCTATTTGCTTTGACTTGTCATGGAACACTGGATTCTCTATCATCTTGATACAACTATGGTTGTTAGACAGGATCATAGTGGGGTCCATCTATAAGTCAAATAATCCTGATAACAACTTCTGAAGCCATATTGCTTCACAATTAGCAGTACAAGCAGCAATATATTCTGCTTTAGTTGTGTTGAGAGCCACACTAGACTACTTCCTGCTAAACCATGAGATCATGGTAGATCCCAGACAATAACATCCTCCCGATGTGCTCTTCCTATCTGATACACTTCTTTCCCAATCAACATCTATGTAGCCATCCGATTTGAAATCATGATGTCCAAGATAACATAGACCAAAGTGTATCATACCCTTTAGGTACCTCATCACATGCTTTGCAGCTATCTGGTGAACTTGTCTAGGTTCCACTAGATACTAACTCATGGTGTTCACAGCAAAGCATATATCTCACCTGGTATTTGTCAGATACATCAGTGACCCAATAATATGTCTGTACAAAGTCACATCCACTAACTCTGATGAGTCATCAGCTAACAACTTCAAGTTGGAATCCATAGGAGTGGCCATGGATTTGCATTCCAACATATCAAATCTTTTCAAGATTTCCATTGCATACTTTCCCTAGTTGAGAAACATTCCTTCTAGGCCTTGCCATACTTCCAAACCTAGGAAGTAGTGCATCAATCTGAGATCTTTCATCTCAAACTTTGAAGAGAGCTTCTTCTTGCACTCAATAATCTATTTCTCATTTCCTATCAGAAATAGATCATCCACATATAGCAACAGTTGACAGGTTCATCATCCATAACCTTGAGATAAAGATTAGGATCAAATTTACTTTTGGTAAAGCCCAAGCTTGTCAAGAAACTATTAATTCTTCCATACCAAGCTCTGGGAGCTTGTTTCAACCCATACAAAGCCTTCTTTAGTTTGCATACGTGGGTTATTCTATCTTCAACCTTAAATCCTTGTGGTTGTTCTATGTACACTTCCTCCTCAATCACACCATTCAAGAAAGTTGTCTTCACATCCATCTGGTGTAATTCCCACTTCATCATGGATGCAAGTGCCATGATGGTTCTAATGGAAGTGTACCTTGAAACTGGTGCAAATGTCTCTTCATAGTTAGTTCCCTCTTTCTGAGAGAATCCTCTGGTCACAAACCTTTCCTTATACTTTTCAATGCTGCCATCCACAGCATGCTTTATCTTGTATATCCATTTGGAGGATACCACACTCTTGTCCTTTGGCTTGTGAACTATATCCCAGACATCATTCTTCATTATTGATTGGTACTCCTCTGTCATTGCCTCCACCCACTCTTTTCTATGAGATGCTTCTTCATAACTAGTGGGTTCTTGATCTACAAGATCACACAACAAGGCCATATAGCTGGAGAATGTCTTTGGTTTTTTGCTCACTCTAGTGGACACTTCAAGAGCTCCATACTTTTCTGATCCTAGTATAATGTCTCTTTCCCGTGCTGGATTTCTCTTCCTTGATATGTTTATGGCAGGGGGTTCTTGTGGTTCCATCATGTCATGGTCTTCACGTGTTGTCTCTTCAAGGGTGGGTGCAGCTTTTGTAATTCTGGAAGGTGCATATTTCTCATATACTTCTTCATACTGGCACTTCCTAGATCTCTTGAGAGATGCCTCTTCATCAAATGCCACATCCCTACTTATTTCCATATGATGGAATCCTGGGATGTATATTCTGAATACTTTGGATGCTTCACAATATCTAACAAATATTCCCTTCTTCCTAGAAGGATCTAGCTTGGTCCTCTTTTCTTTTCGATTGTGAATGTATATTGGGAATCCAAAGATCTTGAAGTGACTTACCTCAGGCTTCTTTCTTGTGGACACTTCTTCTGGGGTCTTGAAATCAAGAGAACTATGAGATAGTCTATTCTGCATATAGACTGTTGTCCTGGTTGCTTCATCCCATAGATACATAGGTAGGTCTTAATCATGAATCATTGTTTTTACTGCTTCCATAATTGTTCCTTGGTTTTTCAACCAAACATGTGCAAGGATGCACCTACTAACTTGTAGTAGCAGTCTTCAAATTGAAATCAAATACAACTATAAATTAATCTGAATCTAACATGTGCATATAACAATAAACTTGAAAAGATTTAAGAACAAGAACAAGAAACGAAATAAAAAAAATGACTTTTGTATTATAATACCTCAAATGGTGAGGAGGTTTGGTGTTGAGTAGCTCCAAGGTTGAGATGCTTTAGGCTCCAATGGTCTCTTCTCCAATATTGCTACAATGGTCAAATAACTCAAGTGAGATTTTGACAGCATGCGGATAGGATGATGGATGGATGGAAAGTGAGGAGCCCTTATCACCTTTGGTGATGGGGAATACCATTGTGGTTTTGAGGAAACCAATGGTATTGACCAACATGGTTTAGGTCTCTTTTCCCCCCTTTTTTCCTTTTTTTGAATATTTTGAATATTTTATTCCCTTTTAATGTTTTTTGGGAATTCTAGACCCTTTTTTAGGGTTTTTTGTGTTTTTTGAGGAAAAATATATATTTTGAGGGGGAAAAAGGAGTGTTGTGGTCTTTTTGGTGACCTTTCGGTGGTTGTAGAGGTTCACATGGTGGAAAAAGTGGACAAATGAGTCATGTGGATAGGGGAATGAGCTAGTAAGAACTTTTTGGGTGTTAACAGATTGCCCCGTGATGTGTGAGGGAAGGAGCTCATTGTATGGCCGATAGAAATCATAGTTCTTTTGTCTTTTTTTTTTCCTGGGGTTTGGAGGAGAGAAGAGACCAATTGGAGACTGGAGCAACGGTCCCTTGGAGGTTGCCAAAACAAAAAATATTACATGGCCTCAATATGGATGAGGAATAATCTCTGATAATGGACGAGGCAGGCATACCCATGCTCGTATCAAGACATATACATAACAATTAGTCCCAAGAAGGGGGACATGAATAATACATAAAAAATTTGCTGGTACATCATAATGGTCCAAAGGGGACACTGTTTTGGGATGTACTCATGATCATAAAATGACTGATCTCAATAACTAATACACTGGAAATGCAACAATCGTTCCAAATAAAGTTTCAGAAGGGTTGATGAACTGCTGAAACTGAAGGTGTCCAACATCTGTAGGGACTCAACAACTGTGAGTCAACTCTGAGGAGTATATGTAACTGTATACTTGAGGGAGTATAAAACTGGGGTACATCTGAATACTATCGCCATGCGCAACCCAGATATTTATAGGAAAATGCAACTGGTTGTTTCCATAAGTAGACTCTCAAATGTGGTAGAGTCAGTTGATATCCGGGGTCTTCAACAAATAACTGAAAGGAATGATACCCTATACGAGGCTCAACGACATGATCAAGGTGTTGAAGCCGAGCATGTGAGAAACAGTCATTTGGAGAGGCACTAAGGACTCCTTTCGAAATGATCTGTAGGCTCTCATCATAAATGGTGATGAGTCCAAGGCATAGGGACCTATGGGTCTATCCTATGGAATATATTTGGTTGGTGTAGACAGAGGGAGAGCAAAAACGACCAAGGCAATGATCTTTCCTTGATAGGAGTGCGAGGTGCACAACTGATATGTGATAGTACTGGTTGTAGGACTGACATACTGTGAGGATGGGGAATAACTGGGGTCATAGAGTGGGTGGACTCAAACTTCCTTTGTTCAGAGCATGATGACATGGTTGACCTGGAAGCATAGGAAACTGACTTTTAGGAGTGGGAATCATAGCTTAGGGATATGTATTGCAGATTTGAGTGATCTGGGGGGGTCCAGCTGATGGTTGCTGTAGGGGGAGTATCGGGGTGACACACTATAGAATACTCTTAACAAAGGCGACCAAAATGGGGAAGCTGTCGTATGGGTAGACATGATCTATTGTGGTGCCGAGAAGCACCATTGGGTTCTTCTTCATAGTTTTAATGAGCTCCAAGAAGGGATAAAAGTGTGCTCTGAAATGGTACTATCCTGTGGATTTGTGCGAACCCAGGACTGTTCATGCTCGTAAGTGCTTTCATTTTTAAGGAGCCTGAAAACTATAAGAAGAATTTGTAGTGGTGGTGGAGTATCGTCCTGTGGATTTATATGAGCCGAAGACGGTGATTTCTCGTGGTTGCTTTCATTTTCTGAGAGTCTAAAAGTGGTAAGTAGACTCCATTGGTGTTCTTTTTCGTAAGTTAGTCTCCAAGGCCCGAAAAACCATAAAATGATGCAAATGGAGAACTCTTCTAGCCGATGTGACTGGAGTATTCCTTTTTTGTAATTAGTCTACAAGGTCTGGAAAAGGGGTAAACTTATACCAGGTAGATGCCCTTTCAAATACTTTTAGCAAGCATGAAAGGAAGTAAGGTTGCTCGACGATCTTTTCATTGTTTTAGGAGTCAGAAAAGAGCTTAACAGAAACTCCCTAAGTGCCTTTTTCGTAAAGGAATTGCTCAGCCCGAAAAAGGGATAAAATTATATCGAACAAAAAGGTATTGGTGAGAGCGAGGAATGATATCGAGCATCGTCACAAGCACAAAAAACTAAATCTGGCAACATGAAGATCATAAAAGATGGGCAACGGCCGATGTGGCACGCGAACCAAAGCGATGAGTGGCATTTTGAAAAAATGCCCAAAAATCATGGGGTGAGAGCAAGAAATGGTCTCAAGCATCATCACGATCGTGAAAAACTGAATCTGACGATGTAAAACTTGTCAAAAATGGACAGCGGCTGATGTGGCATGCAAACCGAGGCGACGAGGGGGCATGTAAAAAATGCCCAAAAAATATGGGCATGAGAGGGAGAAATGATCTCAAGCATCATCACGAGCGCGGAAAACTGAATCTAGCAATAAAATACTCGTAAAAAATGGATGATGGCCGATGTGGCATGCAAATCGAGGCGACGAGGGGCATGGGAAAAAATGCTCGAAAATCTAGGCGTGAGAGCGAGAAATGATCTCAAGCATCATCATGAGTGCGAAAAACTGAATCCGATGATATAAGACTCCTCAAAAATAGACGATGACTGATGTGGCATGCAAATCGAAGAGACGAGGGGCGGGTGAAAAAATATGGTGGTGAGAGCGAGAAATGATCTCAAGCATCATCATAACTTCGGAAAACTGAATCCGATGGTATAAAAATCGCCAATAAACTAACAACAGCCGATGTGGCATGCAAATCAAGGTGTCGTGGGGCATGGAACGAATGCCCAAAATTTTTTTGTGAGAGCGAGAAATGATCTCAAGCATCATCACGAGCACGGAAATATGAATCCGGCGGTGCAAATGGTGCGAAAAACGGAGGTCATAAGGACTCCGAAATGGTCGAAGGAAATAACTAGGTTAAAATATGGCTACAAATAAAGGTGAGCCCACCAAGCTAAGGATGCAGTGGTGGGGAGAAATGATGACCCACGGGGGAAGAATACTAGGTGTATCAAATCAAATCGAGTATACAAGTGATATGTGACCTCAAAAATGGTTGAGATCACGCATGTGAAAAAGTCAGCAGGGTTAATGACCTGCCCCCATGCTATGTACATGGGGTTTGTGATTGTGGATCACATATGTGTTGGTTTGAACAATGGGATCATTGGAATACAGAGATAGATGTGATGGGGAAGGTTCAAACTGATTGATCATGCCCCCTGTCCCAGGGTCGAGGTAATCTATTATGCCCCCTAACTCACAGGTGTCAATGTTGTGTAGATGTTGTCTCAGAGAGGGATCAACAGGGCATTGAGCAACTGCTGGCGGGGGGTTATACCATGAGGTTGTGGGCCATGGTGGCATACTGAAGTGATGATATGATGATGGGGGATTCCCCTTATGGGTTGAATGCCCCCAGTATCTCCGACAAGAATCACGATGATGATGAGTAGGCAAGGTTTTGGGCCTGCCCCCATGTTGTGGACATGTGGTTTCCTCGTTAATTTGAAAGGGTTGAACATGTGTGTCAAAGGGATCAATGGAAGGTGCCGACTGGATAGAGGGGTATGCAGTGGAAACTGTGTAAATGGTGTTAATTTCTTCCAAGGAGGAAGATGGTGGGGGATGAATTTCCTCAATGACAAGAGGGGATATCTCTAGGTCAACATTATTCAATTCGTATAGTGCTGCTCTGTAATCTGGCAGATCGGGGCAGTGATGTGAATAATGGTTGTAGATTCCGCATATTGCACAAGGATGGTTTGTGCACAATGATTTATCACGAGGTTGAGGTGGTAATTCTAATTTGACAACTGAAACATTGGTGTCATCATCCAAGATATTGATGTGTTCTTGAAGTGTCAGTAATTGTGGACATTGATGGGTAGCATGGCCTATATCGTAACATAAGGAACACTTATGTAGTACACGAGTTGTTGGGGGATTCTTTGCTAATTTTGGGGTCACTAGGGGGGTTCGAGCTGTGGGTCCAGTGGTGTAGGTTTGTGGACCTATGCCTCCATTGTTACAAAGTGGTGGAGGAGTATAACTAGATGTTGATGTGATGGCCACAGTTGGGGGTGGTCGGTTTTGGAAGTTCATGACACCGGGGGGTGGGTGATTGGATGTATTGATAGGTTGCACCGGTTTTAAAATGAAATTCGGTGTTGGAGGAGAGGTTGGGGCAGGTAGGTACCACACAGGTAGTCCTAATGTTAATCCTGGGAGATTAAGTGTAGCCATGACTGGTGTGCTGATGGCGCCTGAAGGGGGAAATAAAAATGGGAAAGTATGAATTGGTGTTGCTCCGATGTGCCTAGGAACTGTGGGTGGTTGTGGAAGTAACGGTGGTTGTTGATTATGTGGATGTGTATTGTGTGAAAGGGTGCATAGATCATATATTTCAGTTATCTGCAGCGGGGGTGGGACAGATGTGAAAGTGGAGGTCACGGGAGTATCCGAATATAGCCTGGGTCCGACTGAGGAGACGAACGATGTGGGTGTACTCTGAACGGGTTGCTCGATCATAGGTAGAACATTTTCAGCTACACGGGAGTGTGTTCGTTTCGATGCATTTGGAGATTCATGTCGGTCGATGACATCATAAAGAGATGATGAATACCTAAATCCATCGGTTGGTTTGTGTGTGCAGCGTATGTGATTTGTTGTTGTGGTGTTGTGGATCCTTGAGGAGGATCCAACAGATGAGTGTTCACCACTCCTTGTGTGGGAAAAGGATTCTTCGGCACCATCGGTTGTGTTTGAGGAGGTGGTGCTGGTTGTGCCGTGTACCCTTGGTGTTGGGAGTCATTAGTCCATAGTTGGCATGCTCTCTCCAAATGGGGGCAAGTGTGTGTGTAATGACCGTATACCCCGCATATGGAACATGGGTGGTTTGTTCATAAATTGGGGTTCTTACCCTATTTCGGTGGTCGATCAGGGTTTTGGTTGGCGGGGGCAGCATTTTTGTTGTTTGGTGGATAAGTCTGAGCGACTAGAGGTTGTGGTGCACCAAGCACTGCCTGTGGTGGGTAATAAGCAACTTGGGCTGGACCGGAGTCTAGTGGGCCGGTTGGTTATAATATGGAATTGGCGCATAAGCTGGTGGTGCATGCCCATAACATTGTGGTGGACACAAAGGTCCATGGATGTGATGGGTGTGTGTTACTAGAGCATACGAAGTTGTAGCTCCAGAATTAGATGAAGCCCTAGAAAGGTATGGGGTGTTGTTTGTACTTGTCATGGTAAACGGTTTGTTTTCTGCCGTAACCTGGCCAATAATACCGTCGACAGCATGGGATGCCCCCGACATGTCATGGAGGGATGGATCGCCGCGCAGGGAATCAGGTAAAATAGTGTATAGATATCCTGACTGCGTGTATATGAGGTCGAATTGTTGAGCTTTTAAGATAGCTTCTTCTTCTGACTGGGGTCGTTCGGAAGCTACATATTTTTCTATGAGGGGTAGGAGTGATTTGAGAAAATAATCCAAAAAGATACGATCATCTAGCTTTATCTTGCATAGGCGACGGCGCTTACGTCACTCATGGATATGATAGGTGATGTGTGTAGATGTATTCTATCTACAAGACAAAATTATTTCAAATCCTGCATCATAGCGTATAGGTAGTTGGAAAAACTGGAGGAAAGTTGAGGCAAGGGACGTAAATGTGTTATGGGTCCCATGTGGTTGCTCAATGTACCACTTAGCTGCAAAGCCAGTGAAGGTTCTTTGTAAAAGTCTCAGTCTAATGGAATCATCCACTATGGAGTTCGCGGAACACCATAGGTGAAACAACATGATGTGGTTCTGGGAATCTTCCCCAGCTTTTCCTTCAAATTTTGGGATATCTGAGGGAAGCTTTGTGGGCATGGGTGGCCACGTAGGGTTGTGTCTAATAGGGTCGTTGGTTAATTTTTCCAGGTCTGGTAGGTTTAGACTAGCCATGTATAGCAGACTAGAAGATGGGTGTGGCATGTTCATTGAGGCATAACTATTAATGGTAGTATTATGTAGTGGTCCAGTGGCCCCTAAGGGTATGTTAGGTATGGAAGAGATGTGTCCTCCAACTAATGTGGTGTGGGAAGGGCCTACGCTCCCAAGTGCAAAATGGGTTGCAGAGGGGTTAGGAATGGTGCCAGGAATTCCTAGGATCTGGGTTGTGGTAATGAGAGGGGGTGTGACCCCTATGTTGGGCATTCCTAAGGGGGGAATGGCCCCTATATTAGGCATGCCTAAGGGGGTTCTGGTTACCGTGGGTGGCACAGTAGTAGTAGGGTTTGTTGATGTAGCTCCAATAGCACTGGTGAAAAGGGGGTCATATTGTGATCCAACCATGGGGCTGGTTGGTGGTGTCTCAGTAGGGTGTTCGGATTCATCCTCAGAATCAGATGTGAAATGAGGCGCGTCAGAATCGGATGACTGTTGTCTATGTCGATGACATGTCAAGTCAAGTGATAACGCTCTTCGTCTATGATGTGTAGAGTCAAGTGTACCGAATTGAGGGGTTTCACCCTGAAAACGACGGGATCGTCTTAAATTCTCAATGGTGAGAAATGTATCAAAAATGCTAGTGGATGGTGGTGATATATAAAAAAACTCAAGACCCTAATGCCACGATGTGTGCAGGAAGGTAGTATGAAAAAATAATGGCTCTCAGGCCAACAACCAACCTCAAAAGCACTTATTATAACAGTTGTGCTATAATAAGTGGAGGGATCCAATCAAGTGGTCAGAATACCAAAAGTCAAATAGTTCCTCGAAAAAATTGGTGCTCACTAGACCAAAGGTGGGTATTGTATCATGCAAACACCTAACTAGAAGTATTGTGAGTCTAAAAACTATATTCTTAGCAAGGTGATGAAATACAAGTCAGACAATGTAGAGTGTAGAATCAACGGCTAGATATCCCCCTACCGAGAGGGACACCATGTAGACAATCCTAGAAGTACGGCTACTAAGATACCCTGTTCATGACACGTTCGGTTGGGTGAATCTGCAGTTTGGTTCTATCGCCGATGTACCCCCATACGGGTGTACACCGAGAACTTCGAAAGGTATCCTTCGGTTACTAAATGGATTGCGGTATTCCACTCAGGATTCTGGAACCAGTCTGGCTACTTCAACCCTCCTAAGGGAGAGGCCTTCCCGATAAATTGGTTGATAACCATGTAAAAATTATAAGGGATTTTTGGTACCCTAAAGGACAACCAATATGTATCAAATGTAAATAATTGAGGGGTGTTATTGGAACACCTATCCCCTCAATCCTACCTATCTACAAGATTCTTTTAAGTGCTCTCCAAGTGGGGTTAAAAAGTTTGTTGAGTTAAGGTAGATTTTAAGGCTCAGTTAATTAAAAATGTGGCAGATTGGGTGCAAGTGTGATTATTTAACTGAAAATGGTTTGCCTCGCTGGGGGGATTGATTACAAATGAAAAACAAGATGATTCCAATTTGCAAAAAACAAAGGCGTTTTTTGAAATGTAAATTCTTTAACAAAAATACTTCAAAAACTATGGATTTTCGAAATAATTTTTTCAAGGAAAGCAAATATTGTAAAAATTGTAAGAAATAAATGGATTTCTAAGTGTTTGCTTGGGCAAAACTATTGAGCAAATTTGAAGTGAAATCTATGATCTAAACAGAGTGCAAAAAACCTTTCTTTCACTTACTGAAAATTTTGAAAAATATTTTAATGGAGAATATGTAATAGAAAACAATTCACTATTGCTGCAATAATTAAAACTGAATGCTGGAAAAAATTATAGGGGAAAAATAATGCTGGAAAAATAGGCTAAATGGGCAATAATACAGCAAAATTTTTTCTAAAAAATCGGTCGAACGAAAAAACACAGCATTGCGGGTTTCTAAGCAAAAGCCGCGTTGGGCATCGCGGGTTTGGGCCGCGAAGCCGTGATGTGCAGAGCGGAAAAATGTCGTGTAGCCGAGATGGGCAGCGCAGGAAAAGGCTGCGAAGCCGTGGTGCATAGCGCGGAAAAAGGCCGTGAGATCACGGCACACAACGCGGAAAAATACTGCGAGGTCGCGACGAGCCACGTGACTATCGAGCAAAAAGTCACGATGCGAAAATGGAAAAATGAGTTGCCAGAAATGAAACCGAAAAGTGAAATTTCAATCTGTTAAAGGCTACAGAAAGGGCCAATAGCTAGGGAAGCAATGAGGATGCTATCTAGTATGGCAGATCTGCTAATTGGAATGGTAAAAACAAGTAAAAAACTAAGATCTAAAGCAAAAAATTGTAAAAATTTAAATCTTGAAACCCAGCGGAGTCGACAAAATACTGTTGCTTGGTTTTTCAACCAAACATGTGCAAGGATGCACCTACTAACTTGTAGTAGCAATCTTCAAATTGAAATCAAATACAACTATAAATTAATCTGAATCTAACATGTGCATATAACAATAAACTTGAAAAGATTTAAGAACAAGAACAAGAAACAAAATAAAAAAATGACTTTTGTATTATAATACCTCAAATGGTGAGGATGTTTGGTGTTGAGCAGCTCCAAGGTTGAGATGCTCCAGGCTCCAATGGTCTCTTCTCCAATATTTCTACAATGGTCAAAGAACTCAAGAGAGATTTTGACAGCATGAGGATAGGATGATGGATGGATGGAAAGTGAGGAGCCCCTATCACTTTTGGTGATGGGGAATACCATTGTGGTTTTGAGGAAACCAATGGTATTGACCAACATGGTTTAGGTCTCTTTTCCCCCCTTTTTTCCTTCTTTGAATATTTTGAATACTTTATTCCCTTTTAATGTTTTTTGGGAATTCTGGACCATTTTTTAGGGTTTTTTGTGTTTTTTGAGGAAAAATATATATTTTGAGGGGGGGAAAGGGGTATTGTGGTCTTTTTGGTGACCTTTTGATGGTTGTAGAGGCTCACATGGTGGCAAAAGTGGACAAATGGGTCATGTGGATAGGGGAATGAGCTAGTGAGCACTTTTTGGGTGTTAACAATAATGGTTCTATTCTTTCTCTCTACAACACCATTTTTTTGAGGATTGTAGGGAGTGGTTAGTTCCCTCTTAATTCCAGCTTCCTTACAAAATAATTCAAAATCATTTGAAATATATTCTCCACCATTATCTGTCATGAGTATCTTGATCTTCTTTTCTAAATGATTTTCTATCAAGGATTTGAATTCCTTGAACTTTCTGAAGACTTCACATTTTCCCTTTAGGAAATATATCCAAGTCTTCCTTGAGTAGTCATCAATAAATGTAAGGTAATATTCATACCCACTCAAGGATGTGGATGGCATTGGTCCACATACATCTGAATGAATCAATTCCAAAGTACTATTAGTCATTGTTTCACTCTTTGGAAATGGATTCTTGATATTCTTCCCTTTCTCACATCCTTTGCATGTGCCATTATGATCAATCTTTAGATCTGGTAGTCCTATGACTATCTTTATCACATCAGGTAGTGCTTTGTAGTTAATGTGAGAAATATCCTATGCCATAGCTCACTTGGGCTAGTGGCTTCATGAACAAGGGAAGCTTCAAGATGACCCTTGAGTTTCTATAGACCTCCTTCCTCTTCACCAATAACAATTGCATCCTCAACTGATTTTCGATTGGACCACATCAGTACTTGTCCATCTATGAATGCAACCCTATAACCTTTCTTATCTAAAGTTGAGATAGAAAGTAAGTTCTTCTTCAAACCTGGTACATATAGGATTTCCTTCATCTTCAATGGAGTTCCAGAGTCAAGCTTGTAGCTTGCTTCACCAATTCCCTTGATGGGATATTGATAGTCATCTCCCAGAGATATTTTTTGTGGAGAGGTATTTTCTTCTAGAATTGAGAGAGTCTTCTTTTGTCCTATCATGTGCTTTGAAGCACCACTGTCAATGAGCCATGTATCTTCTCCAGGTGTTACTGACCCAGAGAGTGCAGAGAATAGAACATACTCTTCTGCATCTTCTTCTTCTACTTTGGATTTCTTCCTTTTAGGCCTTACCTCCTCTTCTTATTCACTATCATCTTCTACTAGATGTGCATGATGTATTTTGTGAAGATTCTTCTTTTTCTTTGAAGGACAATTTCTAGCAAAGTGTCCTGGTTTGTGACAACTGTAACATTTAACTGATGAGAGGTCTCTTTCTGAGCTTACTCCTTCTTTCTTTTTAAATCTATGTGGAGGATAAGATTTCTTATGGCCATTCTTCATGGAGTTGAAATGACTCCTTCTTCTTCTGGTGTGAGTGGCCAAATCTTGGTCATCTTCTTTGAGAAGGGATTCTCTATTGGCTACCCTAACCTCTTCTTGAATGCAATCCTCCCATACCACATCAAACTTCATCCTTTCTTTTCTTTCACACATAGTTTGGATGAATGACTCCCAAGGTCTAGTGAGACCATTGAGTGCAGTCATGACTAGTTCATCTTCATCAAGGGTGTATCCAATGGCTTCTAGTTGTTCCTTGAATTGGGAAACCCTTGTGAAATAATCTTGAATAGATTCTCCTTTATTCATTTTTGTATTCTTCAATTGAGTTCTCAAATTCATCTTTTTGTTTATGTTCCTCTCTTCCTACATTCTACCTAGGGAATCATACATTTCCTTTGGGGCTTCTTGGATGCCACTTGGGGAATCAAGTGGTCCTTGGTAGAATCAACAATGATTCTCTTTGCCCTTATCAAGTCCTTCTTATACTTCTCCTTGGCTTCATCTTCCTCAGGTTCTGCAACCTCATCTTTGATATATTGGATAAGATCATTCTCTTCATGAATGAGACGAATCCTATATTTCCATGCCTGGAAATTCTCTATACCCTCTAGCGTGTCTTCAAGCTTAGTGCTTGGAGCCATCTTATCCAGGAGGTCACAGAAATTGAAGTTTCTCAAAACATAAAATAACACTTACTAGGAGATGTGCTTGTTTGAATTGAGATAACTGGTAAAATCTGCTTCTAGAAACTTCAACTTTTCTCCCTTCAAATCTGATCAGCACTTTCGGATCTGCAATAGAATTTCTAGTTTTTTGGTTCACACTTTTTCTGGTTTACTGGTGCACAGGTGTGCACTTTTTCTGGTTTATTGGTTTTCAAGTTTTCTGGTCCAGAAGTCAAACTAGTGTTTGACAAAGCCCGGCATTCTACCCACTCAAAAATTTTGATCTAGGGCTCAAAACTTTGATTTTGAGGAGGGCTATCCAGCCATGCAATCAGAATCCAAAAATTCCAACTTTTGCAGAAACCCTAATTTTCACCGGAGGAGGAGAGAGAGGTATTTTCACCTTGTGAAAGATGTCCTATTCAGGCTAGCTCTGACACCATGTTAATTTTAGCCTAATTTCAAAAGCAAGATCACTGAAAGAAACACAATCACAAGATAGACAAATATTTACCCTGGGAAACCCTCATGGGGTAGAAAACCCAGCAAAGCTTTCCTCAATATAAATAATAAACCAATACAATGATGTAGTCGTCCAAACAAGAGCTCCTTCTCCTCCTATGCAGATCTCTGTCTCTCCTATGCGCAATACAAAAGTGATTTAATGAGTTATAAGTGAGGAACACACCTCCTCTACTTATACTCATCTTCTAACTGACTTTTCACCCTAACTGGGCCGACCTCTCCTAAGAGAGTCTAATAACCCCTAAACAGCAAACTCAGGGCCAGCTTCACATGGGAGTTCTAATAACCCTAGTTACCACAATCTCTTGGAGGAATAGACATCTCTGGATATACAATAGGGTCTCTTAGGGGGAATTGAACAACTCTGGAATAATAAAGTACAAATATAATATTCTTAGAACTTGCAATATCTCAACAATAAACACCTGCAATATGAAACATGCCTCATCAAACCCTAGGTTAGTAGATGGTTCATATCAATCTTGTATTAGCTACTATAAACATCTTTAATTGTATATGGAGCATAATGTTGCATATCTACTACAAGAGCATACAGGTATTTCCACAGCCATCCCATAACATAAGTATTCCAGATCTTAAGTCTGCTCATAAGATAATACTCAATACAGAGATCTATTTATCTAGTTGAGATTCATGCTCAAAATATTCGAAACAATATATACATGGTCAAATCTGATGCATTTTCCATTCAACTATAAATCATATAAATTCAGAAACATATATAAATATTGTTCCAAAACCAATACTTTGGAAGTTCATAATATAAACACTTATCTGAAATTCTCCTGACCAGTGGAACCAAGCACAAACCTCCTAGCCTTTGACCAGCAAGTTCTCATTTCTTCCGGGTCAACCCCGAGCTGAGTTCATAGTCCCCCAGGTAGCGTATAGACTTTATTTTACCCTTAACTTGTTATTCCCCAAGTTATTCAGGATATTTCAAAGGTAGTAGGCAACCTAACACCCAACTCAGTACTCCTGAACTCCAGGATGCTCCAGGGGCTTTTAAGCCTCAACCATTAAGAGAATCACTAAAACACAATTTATTCAGGTAAATGCAGTACTCCTGCAAGCTTGGGGTAGTTCTCCTACCTACACATAATTAAGTGGCCAATCTCATACAAAACTGTATGTTTTCTCTTGTTCTGAGTCAGTTTGGTCCTCCCAAATATGCCCTCAATCACTTGGCTTCAGGACCAATTTGGTTCTCCCAAATCTGTCTTCCCTCACCAGCATTCATTGTCTCAGGTTGATGTTTTCCCATTCACATTTCTCTTGTGTTCAGCTCATGAGTAGTGAATAATGAGAGTTTTCCATGAGTTTTCACCTTTTATTCTCTTAGTGGAAAATTTCCTCATTTTATGAATTCTTTTAATTCATTAATCTCTCAATTCTTTTCTTTACGGTTTTCTAATTGTCTCTAATAATAATTTCTTTTTATTATTATTAAGTGGCATTATTCCCTCCAACCCTTAGGGGACTGTGACTCCCTCTTTAATGTGTTGGTCCACATGGTCAATAGAAACCACTTTTTAAGAATTCTAAATTCTCCTAAGTAAAATGAAACAATACTTAGCAGAAATATAATGGGGTTTAAAGTCCAAAATAGGGGTATTACATTTCCCCTCCCCTTAATTTTTCATTGTCCTCGGTGTTAAATAGTTTTGCAAAACAACAAAAATTAACATAAACAAAATTTAGTTTTCGTCATGGTCTCCATCGAACAGGAAGGGGTATGTTGCTCGCATTTCTCTTTCCATTTCCCAGATAGCCTCATGAGGCTTGTAGTGCTCCCATTGCACTTTTACCTGAATGATGGTTTAATTCCAAAGTACCACCTCTTTCTGATCTAGTATGCATATAGGGTCTATCTAGAAGTCTCCTTCTGATTCCACCTGAATCACATGCCAGTTTACAAAATGCTTAGGATCATATACATACTTTTTCAACAATGAAACATGAAACACAACATGTACTTTAAAATTTGCTGGTAAAGCTAACTGATAAGCAACATGTCCTACTCTAGCAAGTATTTGGAAAAGACCACAAAATCTTGGTGCAGGCTTGGAAACCTTTCCCAAGCTAAAATAAGTCTTCTTGGCCTTCACTCTTAGGAATACATGATCACCCACTTTGAATTATTTGTTTTCCCTATGTAGACTAGCATAGCTTTTATGCATGTCCTGGGCAGTTTTCAAGTTTGTTCTAACTTTTTGCATAATGTTTTCTAATTCAATTAGAATTTTGGGACCCATCACAATCTGATTTACCGGATCTTCCCAAGTCATAGGTGTTTTACACTTTCTTCCATATAGTACTTTGAATGGACTCATTCCTGCAGAAGTTTGGTAACCATTATTGTAGGAAAATTCAGCTAAGTGTAGGTAGTTTTCCCATTGCTTCGGATTGTCCATGACATATAAACGAAGCATGTCATCAAGGAATTGGTTCACCCTTTCATCCTGCCCATTGGTTTGCGGATGGTAGGTTGTACTAAAGCTCAGTTTAGTGCCCAAACCTGCAAACAGATCTTTCCAAAAGTGTGAGGTGAATTTGGTGTCCCAGTTGGATATAATCACCTTGGGAATTCCATGAATTCGAAAGACTTCCTTCATGAAAACCTCTGCAATGTTTATTGCATTGAAAGTGGATTTGACAAGTATGAAGTGAGCTTCCTTAGTCAGATTATCCACCACAACCATGATTGCATCATGTTGCTTAATGTTTTTAGGAAATCCGGTGATAAAATCCATGGAAATGGTTTCCCACTTCCATTTTGACACTAGTATGGGCTGCAACAAACTAGCCGGGTGTTGATGTTCTATTTTCACCCGCTGATAGTCCATACATTTTGCAATGTATTCAACAATTTTTTATTTCAGTCTTGGCCAACAATGTTGTTTCTTAACAGCTGTCAGCATTTTCTGGTAGCCAGAATGACCAGAATATGGCCTCATGTGAAATTCATCCATAATTAATTGTTTTAATGTTGCCTAATCCAGTTTGTACAGCCGTTTTTGAACAACAACAGTCCATCCTTGGATATGTTGAAATCTGTTGGTTGCTTATCTGAATTATCTGCAAGACATTTTTGTTTTATATTCATATATTTCTGGTCCTTTTCAGTTGTTGTCCGGATCTGCGATATTAAATCAGACTGAAAATTGTTGATTGATGCCATAGTTAGTAGATGCATGCGTCTACTAAGTGCGTCAACAATTTTATTTTCCTTGCCTTTGAATTGATGAATTTCAAAGTCAAACTCGCTTATGAAGGACAGCCACCTTGCTTGCATTTTGTTTAGATTTGGTTGTTCGAAAAGATATTTCAGCCCAATGTGGTCATTTTTCAAAACAAACCTTTTTCCAAGAACGTAATGTTGCCACATTCATAACGCATGAAAGATAGCATCCAACTCTAAATCATGTGTTGCAAAGTTCACTTCATGTGTTTTCAGTTTTATCGATTCATACCCAATTACTGTGCCATCTTGCGTTAGCACACCTCCCAATCCATCCTTGCATGCATCCGTGCATACAACAAAATCACAATAAGGATCCGCCACTTTTAGGATAGGGGCAGAAGTGAGCAATTGTTTCAGCTTACCGAAACTTGCTTCACACTTGGCTATCCACAAAAACTTTAGTTCCTTCCTCTAAAGCGAAGTAATGGGATGGGCTACTTTGGGAAATCCTTCAATAAATTTCCGGTAATTCCCGGCCAGACCAATGAAAGAGCGGGCATTGCTTACATTTTGGGGTGTAGGCTAGCTCATTATGGCCTCTATTTTTTCGGGATCCACCGCAATACCCTTTGCTGATATAATGTGACACAAATATTGTATTTGGTCCTTATAAAAATTGCACTTGGATAATTTGGCATAAAGCTGATTTTCTCTCAAGACTTGCAACACTAGCCTTAAGTGTTCCTCATGCTCATTTTCTTTCTTCGAATAGATGAGGATATCGTCAATAAACACCACAATAAATTTATACAAGTACTTGCTGAAAACAATATTCATTAGGCACATAAACGTGGCTAGTGCATTCATCAAACCGAATGGCATCACCACAAACTCGTAATGTCCATAACAAGTTCGGAAAGCTGTTTTGTGCACATCCTCTTCCTTAATACTAATTTGATGATAACCTGATCTTATATCAATATTTGAAAAGACAGTGGCACCCACAACTTGATCGAACAGATCGTCTATCCTTGGCAAGGGATACTAATTTTTTATGGTTACCTTGTTCAACTATCTATAGAGTATGCACAGATGGAATGTGCCATCTTTCTTCCACACAAAGATTACCGATGCTCCCCATGAGGACACACTAGGGTGGATATATCCTTTCTCAAACAGCTCTTGCAATTGTGCTTTCAGCTCTATCAATTCAGGAGTACTCATACGATACGGTTCCTTAGAACTTGGCATGGTTCTCGGGGACAGGACTATGGTAAATTCCATTTCTCGCCTAGGAGGTAACTCTGGAATTTCCTCGAGAAACACATCCTTAAACTCAGCTAACACAAGAGTCTTTGTGAAATCTACACTTTCAGTTTTCTGATGTTTTTTCATGTGGACAGCATACAGTTTGCACCCTTTTTCGTGCATTCCTTTTTAGTTGAAGAGCAGAAATTTCCCTTAATTTCACTGCTCTTACAATCCCTTGGATCTTTTCATGCTGTCTCACATCATTGGTAAATGTAACAGATTTTTGATAGCAGTCTAAAACAACCCTATGTTGTTCCATCCAATCCATAACAATGAGCAAATCATAAGATCCTAGCGGAAAAACATTTAAATCGGCACTAGTAAAGGATTCATTCATCTGTAAGGGACACTGATTTACTACCTTGGAAAATTTCCTTTTTGTCCCTGTTGCCATTTGTACCAGCTAAGGCTGCATGTATTTGTTTTTACTAAGTTTGCATGAAACACACAGTTTTGGGTCTATGTAACTCTTACATGCTCCAGAATCAATCAAGATAGACACGTTTGTCCCGGAGAGCATACCTTCAACCTCGATTACCAAAGCTTGATGTTTAGCCCGACAGTTGTTCAATGCAGCATAGATTCTCGGACTCCTTGCTACTTCTTGGACCGTAGAAGCCTCTTATAGATTATGAACAGGATTTCTTATGTCCTTTTTATGAGGACAATCATATCATCGATGATTTTCTCCATAGCCCCAACACTCGATTGGTGACCTCGATGGTGTTGGTTCTGGTTTTCTGGTGCCTTCATTGTTGAACTTTTTAGTGGGTGGAACAAATTTGGAAACTGGCTTGTTTCCCTCAAATTTGTTGCTGGAAGGTGTCCGCGAACTTTGGGTTTTGAAATGGTTGGGTTTGTGACCCTCTTGCCTTATTTCATATTTGTGCTTCTTCTTTTCATTGCACTTCTTGGACACTTCATCTCTGTTCTTACCCTATTCATAACATAGTCTAGCTTTCCTGAAAGCATCTTCCAAGGTCTTGGTATCGTCAAACTTTATCCTATCTTTGTACCCAAAAGGAAAACAATTTAGGAAACGCTAAATTCTGACTTTTTCATCCTGGATGTAAGGAATGTACTTCAGTAGTTCCAGGAATTTACTGATTAGCTTCTCCATGCTTTGGTGTCCCAGCTTAAGGTCATAGAAATCTTTTACCTTTTTGTCGAAGTACCTTTCATACAGGTACTTCTGCTTGAAGAAGGTTGCAAAATTTTTCCACTTTACCTCCTTCTCCTTGATCGAGCGGGTCAACTTGAGATCATCCCACCAAGATGAAGACTTACCTTGTAGGTTGAAAACAACAATTCTAGCCTTCATGAGGTTGGAATAATCGAACATGCATAGGTAATTTTCCATGTCCCTTAGCCGCAATTCTACCTCTTCTCTTGTTCTAATTTCTCCGTTGAAAATAGGAGGCTTGATCTTCCTCAATTCTAAATGTAGGTGATGTACTTTTCCTTTTTTCTTTTTCTTCTTAGGAATGTACTCTTCAGAATCCTCACCCTATGACTCCTCATCACTGATGTCCATATTAAAACTCACAGAATTTCTTGGAGGTGTAGTTTGAATTTTGAATTTCTTTTCGTGACTGATTTTTCTGCATGATGCTCCTTTGGTGTGGGGAGGTGACTGTTTTCTTTTTCCGTCAGCTTTTGCAGTAGGATAGCATTTATTTCTCACTGTTCTTCAAAGTTCTTAATGTTTTCTTCTTTGATGCTTATTAATTCTACTTTCAGACTTTTCACTGTTTCCAACATCGCGCTGAATGTGGTTGCCCTTATTGGAGAACTTGGGTTTCTCCCATGCCTGCTGGCCATCTCTCTGTGCTGACTTGATGTTTCTATAGCCATCCCTCCTTTTTGCTATGCGGAATTTAACTATGCCATTAAAGTTTCAGCCGCTCTGTTGTCTAAGTCTGGCCAACCAGCTGTTTGTTAGAATTTATAAACAGCTAGGTAATTAATATAAAAAATTATAGGCAGTATGCTACAGGAAAATTTTTAAGCATTTATTAAAATAAAAGCACAACATTCTCGCAATGAGCTTAAGGTCCTAGTGTAGTGACCATGCTCTGATACCAATTTGTCATGTCTCTTCTTACCAATTTTTTTTTTTTGCATGAGTCTAATGACTTTACAGTATTGTTCATACTTATGCCATTAGATGTGGATTATACTTGGAAATATATCATAAGCATAACATGTTAAGTAAGTCTATCACACATTCTATGGAAATGTTTTTCGTTACTTTTACTGAAATGCTATAGTCTTTCAGACTATACGCACCCTTACGTATTATGTGTTGTAACATAGTGTACACTTGACCAAGCGTATATGTCGTGGAGGTCCGTTATTTCGACATGAATATACATCCTAACCTCTACAAATGAGACAGTGAACACATGCTTTATACCTGAACCAAGGGTGTAAAAATTCAAAGACATGCCTAAGCAATATGCACTTAAACAAAGACGCCCTAGGTCCTGGTATCTTTTTAGCTTATTCTGTCTATACATATAAATATACAACTATATGCTACTACATATTGATACATATGCATCTATGTAGGTCCTGTGTTCATTAATGTATTCAACCATAATACAATACATTAATAATTTATTACCCATAAAAATATTACTCTTCATTTTATGCATATATATATATATATTGACTACACACACACATATATATACCAACCTATATTAATATTATTCATTAATATTATGATGCAGGAGCATCGGGGCCTAGGCAGATCCGTTGAGGTTGATCGATAGGAGGGAGATGACTAGCGAGAGTGCTGATGACTAGTGGTGCGGGGATCAGGTTGACTTGTCGAAGTCAACAAGTTGAGCAGAAGCAGTCAGAGTGCGACCGACTGGAGCAACGCAACGAATGTTGCGATTGGTCGAGAATTGACAGGAATTAGTCAATAGACGATAGGTGAAGTGAGTAAGACGTCGGGTAGTCGACGAGTGGTTGAACTACGACGCGACAGGTTTGGCGAAGCCAAGCACGAAGGAAGGGGAGGATTGGAAAACTGCAGAAGATGAGAAGCAAACTGACAGGAAAGTCGAGATGTGACTGACTGTTGTAGCGCGGTCAGAAAGGCAGAAAGTGAAGGGACTATACCTGGAAGCTATTTAGGGTTGCTGAGGAAGTTAATACAGTTATTGCAAGTTGGTGAAAGACATGGATTTGGAAGGATCGGTGGATAGGAGGATGTGTGTCTCGAGGATTGAAACAGTCTAGAGAACAACAGCAACAACAAGGTAAAAGATGGAGAAAGGAGATCAGAGGGACCTTCAGTCTTTGATCAGCAGTATCAGAGAATAGAGCTGAGAAAATTTGTGAAGAGTCACACCGGCCAAAGAAGAGAGAGTTGAGATCAAGCCATAGCTCAGAGTTCTGAGTCAAACCAGGAGAGGGTGAGGTCGACACAGAGGGAGAACACACCATAGTTACTTCTAAGTTGTAATGGCTAAGGCCAACTGTAGTTAGTTATTTGTTTACAGTTATTCTGCATTGTAACCGAATTCAGAGAAGTAATATAAAGCCACTTCTGGAATCCTGTTTTACACCTGTTTTGTGTAAGCATTGTGGTTTGTGTCGTGTGTATTGTTAAGCAAGAAAGTATCCAGTAAGGTGACTTGTGTCAATTGGTATCAAAGTGCGGATCATAGCAGATCAGAGTGGGAACAAAGAGCCAGAAGAAATTCTGGTTGAGAAGATTCCTATACCAACTTGACTTGCATTAGTTGGTAGCAGAGCAAAAGAATCCGTCGAGTTCGTGATATTAAGCCTGCAAGTGAGTTGGATAGCTCCAGCTGCGGTTGGGTAGAGTTGTGCATGACTTTTTTTGAATTCCGGTTGCGATTGGATGCGTGAGAGTTTTAGCATAGGTTGGAAATGGCTTATAGAGGCGCTAATGTCTGAGGACGAAGGAGGTGTAGTGCAGCAGCTGTCACAGTGGATCGTGAGATGTTCGACGAATGCGTCAGAACAATGCAAACTTTGACAAATGAAATTGCAATGATCAAAGAAACCCAGAGGCGTGGTTGTATTCTTGAAGCACTAGACCACAGCGATGAGGAAGTCGAAGAGGTGGAAGCACGGGATGTAACCGAAGAGGAACCAGAGGAAAAACTGATGAAAGTCCTGACAGATGTGAGAGGAAGGGAAAGGATAGATGTGTGTACGTACTCAGGAATCCTGGACCTAGAATATTTGATCGACTGGTTCAGAGAGATGGAGAAATAATTCGACATAGAGCAGATCGAGGATCATAAACGGGTTAAGATTGCATGTTTGAGGTTGAAAGGTCATGCCTCGTTGTGGTGGGACAATGTACAGGCTGAAGACTTAAGAAAGGCAAGGAGAAAATAAAGTCTTGGGACATAATGGTTTCCAAGTTGAAGGGAAAGTTCTTTCCATTGACTATGTGATTTCCTTGTTCAGGAAGTTACAGAACTTTCGACAGAAAGAGATGACCGTGAAAGAGTACATGGAGGAGTTCTATCGATTGTCGATTCGGTAAGGACAAACTGATGAAGGAGAGGAAGCTGTCTTCAAGTATGTGAATGGATTGAAATATTCTATTCAGGATGAACTCATCATGTTAAGATTCAGAGAAGTCGATGAAGCCTACTAGTTAGCTCTGAAGGAAGAAGAGAAGCTGGAAAGAAAATCCACAGCGACTAGGGGAAGGATGATTAATCGAGGTGCGAGAACTGTCTCCGCAAAAGGCCAAAGGAGTGGGTATAGGAAGGAATTTGTCGAAGATAGCCGACACGCAGAAGGGACATCGAAATGGGAGAAAGAGTAAGAAAATCGACGCGATGGTTGTGAGAACCGCGGTCGAGGTGCGTATAGTCGAAGGGGTCCATCGGACAAGAAAGGAGCTAACAGAATAGCCATAATATATTACAAGTGTCGAGGAATGGGACACAAGGCATATGAGTGCCCAGAGAACCTACATGCTGTATAGGATTCAAAACCTACACATCCAAAGGATGAGCAAGTCGATGAGAGGGAAGAATCGACGTCTGACAGCAGTGGAGGTGAAAAGAAGAAGAATCGGAATTTGACGGTTCTAAGAGCCTTGATCTAGGAAGATCAATGTGACCCGATGGAACTAGCACAATGGAAGGATATCTTTCAAACGAAGGTGCGAATTGGGGAATGGCATTGCAAAACCATAGTGTATGGTGGAAGCACGGTGAATCTTGTGTTGACAGAAGTCATCGAAAAGATCGGGTTAATGTGTCGAGAACACCTACACACCTACAAGATCTCATGGTTGAAGAAAGGACACAACGTCAGGGTGACCAGAAAGTGCCTGATCAACTTCAGAGTTGAAGGATTAGAAGACAGCGTACTATGCGATGTAGTTGCCATGGATGCATGCCATCTATTTTTAGGAAGACCATGGCAATATGATTGGAAAATGATCTATGATGTTCGAGCCAACAAAGTTAGAGTGTGTAAGAATGGCGTGAATAGGTCTCTTAAGTCGAGGTGAGAAGAGCAAGCCGACAGTAAGCACGATGAGAGCAATATTTGGGAGAAGCGAGTGTTGATGAGCACCGCGAAGGAATTCCTTGCATAAGAGGATAGACAGTCGGGATGTTTTGCGATCATTCCAAAAGGACCATATGCCGAAAGAATTACTAGAGAGGAGAATATTCCAGTCGAGATCGAAGAGTTGCTCGAAGAATTTAAGGACATAATCGCTGATGAGAAAGCGACGGGATTGTCACCGACAAGGAGCATATCCCATCATATCAACTTGATTCTAGGGTCGAGTCTGCCAAACAAAGCACCATATAGGATGAGTCCGACAGAGGGACAAGAACTAAATCGACAGGTCCAAGAGTTGTTGGACAAAGGTTTAATCAAAGAAAGTTTGAGCCCATGTGCAGTACTAGTGGTATTGACATCGAAGAAGGGTGGAGAATGGAGAATGTGCACCGACTCCAGAGCCATCAACAAGATCACGATCAAGTATCGGTTTCCATTGCCGAGGATGGATGACTTGATGGATTTCCTGAGCAGAGCAACATACTTCACAAAAATAGACCTGAAGAGTGGATATCACCATATTAGGGTCAGAGAAGGAGATGAATGGAAGAAAACATTCAAGACAAAAGAAGGGTTATACGAGTGGTTAGTCATGCCATTTGGGTTGACTAATGCACCCAACACATTCATGAGATTGATGAATGAGGTGTTGAAACCATTTCTAGGAAAGTTTATCATAGTCTATTTAGATGACATTCCGATTTTCATTCAAACCAAGGCAGAGCACTTGGAGCACATTTGACAAGTATTGCAAAAATTGCAGGAAGAAAAGTTGATGGTGAACCTGCAAAAGTTTTTCTTCATGAAGAAGGAATTAGTGTACTTGGGGTTTGTAATCTCGAGTAAAGGGTTGGTGATGGACCCAGAGAAGGTGAAGGAAATAGTAGATTGGCTGGAACCGACAAGTACGACTGGAGTGAGAAGTTTCCATGGACTTGCTAGTTTCTACCAGAAGTTCATCCGGGGATTCAGTCGGATTTGTGCACTAGTGACAAAATGCATGAGAAAGGGTGAGTTCAAGTGGACGGACAAAGCCCAGAAAGCTTTTGATGAGTTGAAGGAAAAGGTCACTGAGAGCCCAGTCTTGGTGCTCCGAGACTTTGACAAAGTTTTCCAAGTCGATTGTGATGCGAGTGGAATGACAATTGGAGCAGTGTTGATCCAGGAGAGCCGACCAATTGCATTCTTTAGTGAAAAGCTGAATGAAGCAAAGCAGAAATATTCGATCTATGACCAGGAGTTTTATGCTATCATTCAAGCACTAAAGAAGTGGAAGCATTATTTGTTTCCCAAGGAATTTGTGTTGTACACAGATCACCAAGCACTGAGGTATTTGAACACTCAGTCGAAATTGAATCAGAGACACATGAAGTGGGTGGAGCTACTCAGAGATATATAATCGTGTTGCGACATAGGTCGGGCAAGTCGAATAAAGTTGCTGACACATTGAGTAGGAGAGTTGCGCTATTGAGCACGACGACAGTTCAGGAAATAGGGATAGAGTTGATAAAGATGGAGTATGAGATCGACGAGGATTTTGCGGAAGCATGCTTGTCGAGAACCTTGGAGTATCGACAAGACTCCATATTTGAGTTACTTCATCCAAGAAGGCTATCTGTTTAGGGGAAGTCAGTTGTGTATTCCCAGAGGATCAGTAAGAGAGAACCTAATCCGAGAATTCATAATGGTGGGTGAGTAGGACACTTTGGCATCGACAAGACCAAAGAATTGGTTGACGAAAAGTATTTCTAGTTAGGGATGTTGACAGACGTCGGAAGGTGGGTTCGACAATGTCAAGTTTTCCAGTTGGTAAAGGGAAGAAGTCAGAACACAAGGTTGTATACACCATTGCCAGTACAAGATATCCCTTCGGAGCATCTTAGCATCGATTTTGTGTTAGGATTACCGAAGACTCAGCAAGGAAGCGACTCAATATTTGTTGTAGTCGACAGATTTTCAAAGATGACGCATTTCATACCGTGTAAGAAGACGAGTGACGCCACATGGATTGTTGTACTATTCTTCAAGGAGATAGTCAGATTGCATGGGTTTCCAAAGAGTATCACATCGGATCGGGATACCAAGTTTATGGGGCATTTATGGAGAACCCTATGGAAGACAATGGACTCGAAGTCGCATTTTAGCTCGACATACCATCCACAGATAGATGGATAGATTAAGGTGGTCAACATAACTTTGGGGAACCTTCTGAGATGTCTAGCAGCTGACAGACCCAAGCAATGGGAGAATGTGTTGGCACAGGTGGAGTTTGCATATAAAATTCTGTGAATCGGTCGACGAGATTGAGCCCATTCTAGATTGTTCAGGGGAGAAGCCCACACGGAGTGGTGGATTTGGTCAAGTTGTCAACAGAAAATAGAAAGAGCACTGATGCAGAATCGTTCGCAGAGCATATGCATGAAGTTCATGAAAATGTGCAAAAGGGCATAGAAAGGCGTAATGCGGCATACAAGTTGAGGGCCGACAGGAAAAAGAGACTACAATCATTCCACGAAGAGGACTTAGTCTATGCATATTTACAGAAGGAGAGATTTTTGACAGGAACATACAACAAGTTGAAGCTAAAGAAGATAGGACCATGCAGAATTCTGAAGAAGATTTCAGACAACGCTTATGTGTTGGAATTGCCAGAAGACTTGAACATTTCAGCAACATTCAACATTTCAGATCTGTATAAGTTTGAAGAGGGGTCAAGTAGTGGAAGTGAGGAGGTGCTAAACATCGACTGGATAGACAAAATTCCAAATCGACACAAAGAAGAGATTGCAGAAGTGATTGAAGAGCACGAGGTTGGGCGAATGCATAGCGCACGAAAGAAGGAATACTTAGTGCGATGGAAATATGATGGGTTGCAGGAGGCGACATGAATTTCTGAGGAAGAGTTCAAGAGACTGACGAAGCAGTCAAATTCTTTTTCACCTGGGGAGTCTGATGTAGGAGCATTGGGGCTTAGGCAAATCCGTTGAGGTTGATCGACAGGAGGGAGCTGACCAGCGGGAGTGCCAATGACCACTGGTGTGGGGAGCAGGTTGACTTGTCGAAGTCAACAAGTTGGGCAGAAGTAGTCGAAGTGCGACCGACTGGAGTAGCACAGCGAATGTTGCAATTGGTCGAGAATCGATAGGAATTAGTTTATATATGACAAGTGAAGCGAGTAAGATGTCGGGTAGTCGACGAGTGGTCGAGCTACGACATGACAGGTTTGGCGGAGCCAAGCACGGAGGAAGGGGAGGATTGGAAAACTGCAGAAGATGAGAAGCAAACCGACAGGAAAGTTGAGATGTGACCGACTACTGTAGCAGGGTCGAAAAGGCAGAAAGTCAAGGGACTGTACCTGGTAGCTGTTCAGGGTTGCTAAGGAATTTAATACAGTTATTGCGAGTTGGTGAAAGACATGACAGGTGACGTCATGGATAGAGGCTGTGCAGCATGGTTAGGAGCTGACAGTTGCAGGTTCCCAAGATTTGGAAGGATCGGGGTACACGATGATGCGTGTCTCGAGGATTGCAATAGTCTTGAGAACAATAGCAGCAGTAGGGCAAAAGACAGAGAAAGGAGATCAGAGGGATCTTCAGTCTTTGCTCAGCAGTATCAGAGAACAGAGCCTAGAAAAGTTGCTGAGACTCACACCGGCCAAAGAAGAGAGAGTTGAGATCGAGCCGTAGCTGAGAGTTCCGAGTCAAACCAAGAGAGGGTGAGGTCGACACACAAGGAGAACACAGCACAATTACTTCTAAGTTGTAATGACTAAGGCTGACTGTAGTTAGTTATTTGTTTACAGTTATTCCGCATTGTAACCGAATTCAGAGAAGTAATATAAAGCCACTTCTGGCATCCTGTTTTACACCTGTTTTGTGTAAGCATTGTGGTTTGTGTTGTGTGTATTGTTAAGCAATAAAGTATCCAATAAGGTGACTTGTGTCATATTACAATCATCAAAATGCAAGGACTTCATAGTTCTATAGCCACTTATACAATTATTGAAGGACTATGTATTACAATCGACAATAATCAATATATATATGTATTAATACATAATCCCTATGTATTAATACATTACAGCATATAAGACTTGTATTAATAATTCAATATATATATACACCTATGATTATGAACTAAAGTGCATAGCAAGATTCATTGACCACTATACCAAACTATGGCTAACAAGCATGTAAATATATATAATTATATATATGTTTACACATGATAATAAATCGCCCATTATCCTAAGGCTTAGAAATCCTACCCTTGCACGTATAATATGGGACTTATAACATAAGGTAGAGAATTATACTAAGGCTCAACGCCAACATACATAAGCATGTAATGTTTAAAAGCGTGGTCGCTAATGAAAGCTGACCCTACAATACAACTGTCACATACCCCAATTTTGCAAAAATAATGTATTATTTTATTAATATTCCTGAGACATTATGTTAAATTTAATGCTAAGTAGGAATTGATGACTCAGCAGAGTCACCAGAAATGGAATGTAAATTCTGAATATTTTATTATTAATAAATAAATTATGGAGACAACAACATGGGAGAGCTGTTAAAAGAGGTTACTGGTCTAACTGGTGGGTGGAACTAGGTGGAAAGGCAAAAGACAAGTGGCAGCATCCTCAAACACTTCCTAAGTTGCAGGTGGCAACTTCCCTATATTTTGGGGTCATGATTCCCCAAGAAAGTGGAATCTGAGCAGGTGGCTCATTAATGACAGTTAACCCAACTAAGACCTAGGCAATCTTTTAAATAGCACTGAATGAACTGAGCTGGGGGTTCAACATTGTTCTAGAGGGAGAATACATTCAGGTGAATGTTATTCAGGAGTCCCATTGAGGAAGAGGGAAAACAGTAAGGAAGTGTTTGAGATAGGAAGCTGCAGTAACTTGGTTCCATTTTAGCTGTTTGGTTGTGTGAATGGTTTTGCTGCACCTAGTTCCAGCCAGGGAGACCAGAGCAAGCTCGGGGGTCCTGAGAAGTGCTGTCTGGGCACTCTCCAGGAATTGGTAGGGAGGAACAGCCTCCCATAGCTGTTGTTGTCCACAAATCAAGACAGGTTATGCTACTTACTCCTATATGTTCATTAAGGAAGAATTAATGCATGTTATGTGAACTGTTAATATGTTTAAATGGTAATTAATCTGGTAGTAAATTGAATATCTCAGAATATCAGTAGAAGATTTCTGAAGTTACTGTGATTTTCTGATTTGTTAGGATGAGTTAATATCTTTGTTTTTCTATTATTAATGCATTTATAATTTACACAGAAAACCATCCTTATTTTATACAATAGTTTATAAACTGTAAGCATAAGCTAGATTATTATTATTTTGTTAAATACAAACCCTAGCAGAAAATATTATAGTTGGAATATTAAAACAAATTCAAGAAATTAGAACCCTATTGCCGAGCTTAACTTTGTTTTATCAATCACACTTAAATCCTAGAACTTAGATTCGGTTTTTACAACCAAACAACAACAGAATAAAAGTCTAATTCATCTATCGAGTACAGTAATAGGAAGATATCATTCTTTTTATTTGCATTTAAACGAAAACAGAGTTGAGACCAAAGTAATAGAAAGACAGTACAACTGTAGGATTCATTAAACCCTATTACTCCAGTTCTCAACTTTTAGAGTTGTTGATCAGTTAATAACCTAGCTGTTAAATCCATAAAAACGAAACCGACAGAACAACTTACAGTTCACTATCGAGTTCCATTATAAAATCTTTCTTCTGTTTCCTTAACTACCAACAGTAAAACATTTTAACTACAGAATCATAATATAACTAAATTCATTACTGTGCTTTCGGATTAGACCCCAGGGTGCTAGAAGTTACATGTAAGCATGTAAACATTGAAGAGTTTTATAATAACCAGACAGGTAACTAAACCAAAATACGAATGTGTGTTCACTCGAACCACATTATCCCAAGTTTTTAAATAATAATAAGTTCAAGTAAAGGCAAACATGGTATTTAAATCCTCAACAAAACTAAAACTTACAGCACAGTTGTTTTGCTCATCATCGAGCTCTCTTATCATTACATTACATAACATTGGTTCCACATTTATCAACAGATGAAAACCATAAAATCAACAATTAAAAATAAATTATCGCCGTAGTTTCTTTTAATTTATTTCTATCCCCTCTGATTTTGTTTTAATACAAAAGAAATAGTAAGGATAATTTACAACAATTCACATATGGCCGTAGCCCTATTTTTTTTTATCAAACATAAACAGTAGATAATTATAGAAATCTTATAATGCATTCCATTCCCAGCTCATTGTACAGTTCAGGACAAAGATAGAACAAGCATTATACAAGCCTGTGTGTAGGCAGAACTATATTAAGATATATTTCGAAAATTCCTGGAAAACATCCCACACCCTTTAAGAAAGGGTTCTAACAAAACTTAAAACACCGAGGTCGTAACCCCTTTTTGAACAGGCTTACAAGCCTCTATTCTCTTTTTAAAAACAAATTTACATCACGACTATTCGGTACCAAACAACCTAAGTGCCGATAGGAGTTCCAATAGCCACAACAACGATTGAAGCCATGCTTCCAAAACCAAAGCCCTACAGTGCAAACAATCCACAAGGAGGACTTGCCATGGTAGAACCAGGCTTACCGGGTTATGCAATCAACAGCCGAAGCCTGAGTCATCCGCAATGTGAAGGGAGTCCGAGCCTGCAACAAAACAAAAGCATTATTCATAATCATATTCATATATACAAAAATGACGAGTCTTAAAAACAACTTGTGGTGTACAGAAAGACAAGGATAAACCTATAAGCTTACCCGAGGATGATTGCAGGCATGTACAATAGGTTGGCTATCGTGAACCCCTCTCACTTCACCAACGAATAAGAATTGAGTAAAAACGCAAGGCCACACCGTGACAAAAGACTCCACTGTTAACAAAATTACAAACCCTAGATGCTTGACTAGCTACCGTTACTTCAACAACGAAAACAAAAGACTCTCAGACGAGGCTATGAACAATACGAAAACTGAGGTAGCATGCAAGCCGTAGCACCCTGTAAAAATGGCAACCAGACCTGTAACTGAAACCAAAGGAAAAACCCTAAGCACAAAAACTACCCATAGCCGACCACAGTTACTGATAAAGACTTACAAACGAAACCATAAGCAAAGGAATGGTAAAAGTCTAAGAACTGTAACAACAACAACGTCATCATAGCTCATATCTGGAGAGGTTGTAGAGAAAGACCCGAGCCCGAAGGCGAAGGAAATGATGAGGTAGGGTTAGGTCCAGAGTCTTATATCATCCAGCACTTGGTCCTCGATGAGCCACGTAGTAGTTTAATATTTCAAAGCTGTGGGTCGAGACTCCATAGTTCTTTCCAATTATTGTTAATCGATTAAAAATCATAGCAATGATACCCAATTATGATGATAAACCATAGTTATAAACTTGTCAACATTTCCATGTTAACATATTTCTCAAATTGATAGTGGAACGCCATAAAGCTTGGACCTACAAACAAGGTATTGGTGATAATAACTTTAATGATCAACGATCTCAATGATATTCTTATCATTGTTGAAAAACAAACACTCATAATATGTATATTTAAAACATTATGGTAAGATCCTCATAATGAATAATTCAAATAATAAAACATGAGTAAGAGAATTACTTGCATGTAATCATTAAAAGTTTGACTTGGCATAGTTCCTAGGTCATCCTTTAAATAAACAATACCTTAGATAATAGCTTGAGTCTCTATTATTCTTTGTAGAATAAAACTTGACTCATTAATTCATGCAACATGGGCGTTGATCGAAACTTAGGCTTATATTATTCTAGACATAGAGGGAGTGCATAACTATATAATGGTTATTGTGAGTAGGTAAGTAATGTAAGTTGGAAATAGCATAAAACAGTGTAACAATAATTACGTCTTAAGCCTAATCCCACAAGCGGCAAGGGTACAATCAAAACCTATGAACCTACAAACTATTAAGATGAAGATAAGCAGTATAACTTGCAAATTTTATTATATCATTGTCACTAAATTAGTTGAAGACCTTGATTATCATACAGTGCAGGTAATAAGTTAATTATACATTACAAATTTCTAGATCCTTGTAAGTGTAATCATAAAGCACACAGAAATGACAGATAAGCAAAATGTTTTGATTTCCCATATCTTTCCGTGACATTACATAATGATAGATAAAATATATTATTACAACACAATAATAATACCGAAGAGCAGTACTCCATGGTGGAATTTAAAACAGTCTGATAAAGAACAAAATCTATCATATGCTCATGCAAATTGGTCAATTCTCTAACAGTAAGAACGTATGAGTATTACAGGAATGAAACTTCTACCTTTTTACACTTGACCACCTGTCTCGCATGATTAAACTTGTACTGGACATTTTGGTACAATTAAATAAACTTTAATGCTTTAAAAAAAGTAATTGCAGTGATCATATTCTACCTGTATACCTGTAGAAAAAGGACGGATTATGCATTAGCTCAAAAGCTAAGTAAGCCAGTTAGCTATGGAAATTTCTCCCCTTGAGGATTAGAGAACAGAAGACAATCTTTAACTGCAATTAAAAACTCACATTAAAATATAAGTACAATAACAGATCATTTAGACAAAATTATGATCACTTAAATAGAACAAACAGATCAAGGAAGGCAATTAATAACATTTATTGCTATCTTAAAAATTTTAAATTTTTTCGTAAATTCTGGGTTTTGACATGTGGTATCAGAGCATGGTTCATACACTAAGCTTGGATGTGACTCCACTAGTTTCCGCAGAATAGTGCAACTGAAAATAAAATTTTATATATATATATATATATTATGTACTAACTTATACTTTCTGTTTCAAAAAGACAGAGCAGAAAATTTCTTTTTCTGAATCTAACAGGCAGGTATGGAAAAACTGGGAGAATATGCTAAGGGGGAATCTCCAAACACTGCGACAAGACAGATGTCGAGAGAACCGGAGACAGAGGAGGGAATTGCTCACTCCACTGAATTGATGCAGACCATAAAAGGTTTAAAGACAGAAATAGAAACAATCAAGAAGGACAATGAAAGGATTCTGAAAACGCAAGAGCAGTTAAATCAGCTATTGATAGAAAAATTTCAGACAGAAGGAAGGAGTAAACGAGCTGACTCAGAAGAAGCTAGTCATCAAAGAGGGTCTAAAAGGATGAAGCCAGCTAAATCTGACAGCAGTTCATCATCTGAAGAAAGAAGGGAGCAACACAGTCATCGCACTACTAGTGACAGCAGTGAAGCTGAGCTGCACCACCAAAGGAAAAAGTACAGACCTTATGAAGAGATTTTCGAGGAGTTTAAGAAAATAAAACCCCCAACATTTAACGGAGAATCTGAAACAGGAGAAGAGGCAGAATCTTGGTTATCGGGAATGAGAAAATATTTCCAGATTTATAACTATTCAAATCAGCTGAAGGCACGAATGGCCATCTACAACCTTTCTGGAAAGGCGGACATATGGTGGCAAGTCCTGAAAAGGGTCAAGGGGATTAAAGAAAAAGAAGTTAATTGGAGTACCTTTAAAAGATACTTCAAGAAGAAATTTCTGTTTGAACAGTACTATGAAGAGAGGGCCAAGGAATTTTATGAACTGAAGCTAGGATCTATGACGATGAAGGACTTAAACAGTAATTTCTTAAGTCTGTTAAGGTATGTGCCGTATTTTGTCGAAAAGAAACCAAAAATACAGCGGTTTCTTAGCTGTATGCCCTATCATATCAAGGACAGAATCGAATATGATAACCCCAAAACGCTGGAAGAAGCTATGCGAAAGTCAAATTTCTGTTATGAACAGAATAAAAGGAAAGAAGGGATAGCTAACTGGAAAGCTAAAAAGAACAGTAATCATCTTGAGTACAGGAAAAAGGAGTTTGTCCCTCATAAAAGTTTCAAGAATAACAAGAACGAAAACCATTTTAATGGTAAAAGCTTCCAGGGAAACAAAAATGGAGCTGCTAGTCATTCCAACAATTTCAAAAGCAGCAAGGAGGCTCCCAACAATCATGGAAATTACACTAAGAACTTTGAGCGAAAGGAACCTGTTAAGTGCTGGGAGTGTAATGGCCCACATTATGCTTCAGTTTGCCCAAATAGAAAGAAACAAATCAGCAATATTCATACTGTTCAAGATGAAATGACTGTTGGGGACTTTGCATGGACTATGCCCCGAATCAATGCAGCATTGGAAAACCGCCAAGCTGACTACCAAACTTCCATGGTGGAAGTAGGAGGTATGATTAACAAAACCCCTGTAACTATTTTAATAGATCCGGGTGCTAGTCTTAGTTATATTTCACCCCAACTAGTAGAAAAATGTAAGTTGACTGTTGAAAGATTTGATAATTCTTGGTCTGTACAACTAGCTACTGGGGCAAAAAGGAAAGTAAACTGCTATGTTAAGGAATGTATCTTAAATATGAATGATTTTAGAACTACAGTTAAATTAAATGTCTTGCCACTCGGCTCTTATGACATACTTATCGGAATGGACTGGTTGGAACAGCATAGGGTAGTTTTAAACTGTTTTGACAAAACCTTTAGATGTGTAAACAGTAATGGACAGCCTGTAACTGTCAGGGGTATTCCTAGGAAAACAGTAGTTAGGCAGATTTCTGCCTTACAACTTAAAATGGCAGTCATAAAAGGGTGCAAGACCTATGCTGTAACTATTACAGATGAGACAGATAAGTCTGAAAGCAGCAAGATAACAGTAGAGAACATCCCTGTAGTCAATGAATTTATTGATGTTTTTCCGGAGGAAATCCCAGAACTACCTCCCAAAAGGGAGCCGGACTTTACAATTGAGTTGGTACCAGGTGTTGTTCCCAGTTCAAAAGCCCCGTATCGTATGAATATTTTGGAGCTTAACGAATTGAAAACTCAGTTAAAGGAGTTAATAGACAAGAATTATATTCGACCCAGTGTATCCCCTTGGGGAGCACCAGTAATTTTTGTTAAAAAGAAGGACGGAACTATGCGACTTTGCATAGATTACCGTCAACTGAACAAGATGACGATTAAAAACAGATATCCGTTACCTCGCATAGATGATCTGTTTGATCAGCTACGTGGAGCTATGGTATTCTCCAAGATAGGCCTGAGATCGGGTTATCATCAAGTGAGGATTAAAGAAGAGGATATATTTAAGACAGCTTTCAGAACAAGATATGGACATTAAGAGTTCGTCGTAATGCCATTCGGACTTACTAATGCCCCAGCTGTCTTTATGTGCTTAATGAATAACATAATGCATAAGTACTTAGATAAATTTGTTGTCATATTCATCGATGACATATTAGTTTATTCTAAGAATGAAGAGGAGCATAAAGAACACTTACGTATAGTCTTACGAGAACTAAGAGAGCAGCTGCTCTTTGCGAAGTTCAGTAAGTGTGACTTCTTTAAAGACGAAATCCAGTACTTAGGACATGTAGTCACTAAGGAAGGGATTTCAGTTGATCCTGAAAAGATTCGGGCAATTTAAGAATGGCCAGTACCAAAAGATGTAACAGATGTTAGATCCTTCATGGGAATTACCGGTTACTACCGGAGATTTATTGAAGGTTTTTCAAAAATAGCCAACCCAATTACTTCCTTGCAAAAGAAAGGCAAGAAGTTTGATTGGAACGTGAAGTGTGAAGAAAGCTTTAAGAAACTTAAAACTCTATTGACAACTGCGCCTATTCTCAGAATAGCAGACCCTAATAAAGATTTCGTGGTTTGCACCGATGCTTGTAATGACGGTTTAGGCGGAGTGTTGACTCAGGATGGACATGTCATTGCTTACGAATCTAGGAAACTGAAAATTCATGAAAAGAATTATGCCACTTATGACCTAGAATTAGCTGTTGTTATCCATGCTTTAAAGATGTGGTGACACCACTTAATAGGCAGAAAATTCACTTTACTGACTGATAATAAGGGTCTGAAATACCTTTTAGATCAGCCTAATTTAAATGCAAGACAAGCCAGGTGGTTGGCATTCTTAAGTGAATACGATTTTGAAATTCAACACATAAAAGGAAAGGAAAATAAGGTGGCTGATGCCTTGAGCAGAAATGCAAAGCTGAATTTTGTATCAGCCAGCAGCACTTACACCTCTGATTTAAATGAACAGTTGGATGAAGGGATAAACTCAGATGAAAATTATCAGCATTTACAAGCTGCAGCCAAAGAACAACCTACAGAAAGTGTGATAAAAGGATATAGTTTAAATGAAGATGGATTTTTATTGTTTAAAGACAGGCTGTATGTTCCAAATGCACCTAAAGTTAAACTGTTAATTCTAGATGAAATTCATAAAACCCCTTACTCAGGGCATCCAGGCTACCAAAAGACTGTCACCATGTTGAGAAAAGAATATTTTTGGCCTAATATGAAATCTGAAACAGCTGAGTATATAGCTAAATGTTTGGACTGCCAACAAGTGAAAACAGAACACCAACATCCAGCTGGATTGATGCAACCTTTACCTATTCCTAGCTGGAAGTGGGAAATAATCAGCCTAGATTTCATCACGGGATTACCCAAAAATCAGCATCTGAATGATTCAATCATGGTGGTAGTAGATAAATTAAGCAAATCAGCACACTTTATTCCTGTTAAAACCACATACAAGGCTGCAAACATAGCAGATATCTTTCTAAAACAGATTTTTCGGTTACACGGTATTCCAAAAGTTATTATATCAGACGGGGATCCTAAATTCACAGGGAATTTCTAGAAATCCTTGTTTAAAGGATTAAACACCACATTAAATTTCAGCACTTCTTTCCATCCTCAGACGGATGGACAAACCGAAAGAGTTAATCAGGTATTAGAAGATCTGCTAAGGATGTATGTTAAAGATCAACCAGGTAAGTGGGAGGATTATTTACATTTAGCAGAATTTGCATACAATAACAGTTATCAATCATCAGCTAAGTTTAGTCCTTTTGAAATTTTGTTTGGACGCAAATGTAACACTCCTATCTCTTGGAGTAATCCCGTAGACAGGTTAGTGTTAGGACCTGATTTATTAAAAGAGATGGAACAGATTGTGAAACAAGTGCAGGTAAATTTGAAGATTGCCCAGGATCGGCAAAAGAGTGAAGCAGATTTGAAAAGAACTCCTAAAGAGTTCTAGGTAGGTGAACATGTGTTCATCAAGGTAAGGCCCAAGAAGAGCTCTCTAAGACTGGGAAGTTGTGCAAAATTAGCACCACGTTACTCTGGTCCGTTTGAAATTTTATCTAGAATCGGTCAAGTTGCTTAACAGCTAGCATTACCACCAAATTTAAAAGTACACAATGTTTTTCACATCTCTGTTCTGAAAAAGTATGTTCATGATGCTACTCATGTTATTGACTGGAACATTTTACAGGTAGAACCAAAAGGGGAAGTTCTGGTGGAACCGGATTGTATCCTCGGGAGGAGGGAAATTACTCTGCGGAACCGCATAATTGGACAGCTGAAGGTGCAATGGAAGCACCTTAGTCCTGAAGAAGCTACCTGGGAACTGGAAAGTAAGATGCGGGAAGCATACCCACATCTATTCCAGCAGGTGGCTGAAGATGAAGAATAAGTAACATCGAGGACGATGTTACATTTTAAGGGGGTGTGTATGTCACATACCCCAGTTTTGCAAAAATAATGTATTATTTTATTAATATTCCTGAGACATTATGTTAAATTTAATGCTAAGTAGGAATTGATGACTTAGCAGAGTCACCAAAAATGGAATGTAAATTCTGAATATTTTATTATTAATAAATAAATTATGGAGACAACAGCATGGGAGAGCTGTTAAAAGAGGTTACTGGTCTAACTGGTGGGTGGAACTAGGTGGAAAGGCAAAAGACAAGTGGCAGCATCCTCAAACACTTCCTAAGTTGCAGGTGGCAACTTCCCTATATTTTGGGGTCATGATTCCCCAAGAAAGTGGAATCTGAGCAGGTGGCTCATTAATGACAGTTAACCCAACTAAGACCTAGGCAATCTTTTAAATAGTACTAAATGAACTGAGCTGCGGGTTCAGCATTGTTCTAGAGGGAGAATACATTCAGGTGAATGTTATTCAGGAGTCCCATTGAGGAAGAGGGAAAACAGTAAGGAAGTGTTTGAGATAGGAAGCTGCAGTAACTTGGTTCCAGTTTAGCTGTTTGGCTGTGTGAATGGTTTTGCTGCACCTAGTTCCAGCCAGGGAGACCAGAGCAAGCTCGGGGGTCCTGAGAAGTGCTGTCTGGGCACTCTCCAGGAATTGGTAGGGAGGAACAGCCTCCCATAGCTGTTGTTGTCCACAAATCAAGACAGGTTCTGCTACTTACTCCTATATGTTCATTAAGGAAGAATTAATGCATGTTATGTGTACTGTTAATATGTTTAAATGGTAATTAATCTGGTAGTAAATTGAATATCTCAGAATATCAGTAGAAGATTTCTGAAGTTACTGTGATTTTCTGATTTGTTAGGATGAGTTAATATCTTTGTTTTTCTATTATTAATGCATTTATAATTTACACAGAAAAACATCCTTATTTTATACAATAGTTTATAAACTGTAAGCATAAGCAAGATTATTATTATTTTGTTAAATACAAACCCTAGCAGAAAATATTATAGTTGGAATATTAAAACAAATTGAAGAAATTAGAACCCTGTTGCCGAGCTTAACTTTGTTTTATCAATCACACTTAAATCCTAGAACTTAGATTCGGTTTTTACAATCAAACAACAGCAGAATAAAAGTCTAATTCATCTATCGAGTACAGTAATAGGAAGATATCATTCTTTTTATTTGCATTTAAACGAAAACAGAGTTGAGACCAAAGTAATAGAAAGACAGTACAACTGTAGGATTCATTAAACCCTATTACTCCAGTTCTCAACTTTTAGAGTTGTTGATCAGTTAATAACCTAGCTGTTAAATCCATAAAAACGAAACCGACAGAACAACTTACAGTTCACTATCGAGTTCCATTATAAAATCTTTCTTCTGTTTCCTTAACTACCAAAAGTAAAACATTTTAACTACAGAATCATAATATAACTAAATTCATTACTGTGCTTTCGGATTAGACCCCAGGGTGCTAGAAGTTACATGTAAGCATGTAAACATTGAAGAGTTTTATAATAACCAGACAGCTAACTAAACCAAAATACGAATGCGTGTTCACTCGAACCACATTATCCCAAGTTTTTAAATAATAATAAGTTCCAGTAAAGGCAAACATGGTATTTAAATCCTCAACAAAACTAAAACTTACAGCACAGTTGTTTTGCTCATCATCGAGCTCTCTTATCATTACATTACATAACGTTGGTTCCACATTTATCAATAGATGAAAACCATAAAATCAACAATTAAAAATAAATCATCGCTGTAGTTTCTTTTAATTTATTTCTATCCCCTCTGATTTTGTTTTAATACAAAAGAAATAGTAAGGATAATTTACAACAATTCACCTATGGCCGTAGCCCTATTTTTTTTTATCAAACATAAACAGTAGATAATTATAGAAATCTTATAATGCATTCCATTCCTAGCTCATTGTACAGTTCAGCACAAAGATAGAACAAGCATTATACAAGCCTGTGTGTAGGAAGAACTATATTAAGATATATTTCGAAAATTCCTGGAAAACATCCCAAACCCTTTAAGAAAGGGTTGTAACAAAACTTAAAACACCGAGGTCGTAACCCCTTTTTGAACAGGCTTACAAGCCTCTATTCTCTTTTTAAAAACAAATTTACATCACGACTATTCGGTACCAAACAACCTAAGTGCCGACAGGAGTTCCAATAGCCACAACAACGATTGAAGCCATGCTTCAAAAACCAAAACCCTACAGTGCAAACAATCCACAAGGAGGACTTGCCATGGTAGAACCAGGCTTACCGGGTTATGCAATCAACAGCCGAAGCCTGAGTCATCCGCAATGTGAAGGGAGTCCGAGCCTGCAACAAAACAAAAGCATTATTCATAATCATATTCATATATACAAAAATGACGAGTCTTAAAAACAACTTGTGGTGTACAGAAAGACAAGGATAAACCTATAAGCTTACCCGAGGATGATTGCAGGCATGTACAGTAGGTTGGCTATTGTGAACCCCTCTCACTTCACCAACGAATAAGAACTGAGTAAAAACGCAAGGCCACACCGTGACAAAAGACTCCACTGTTAACAAAATTACAAACCCTAGATGCTTGACTAGCTACCGTTACTTCAACAACGAAAACAAAAGACTCTCAGACGAGGCTATGAACAATACGAAAACTGAGGTAGCATGCAAGCCGTAGCACCCTGTAAAAATGGCAACCAGACGTGTAACTGAAACCAAAGGAAAAACCCTAAGCACAAAAACTACCCATAGCCGACCACAGTTACTGATAAAGACTTACGAACGAAACCATAAGCAAAGGAATGGTAAAATTTTAGGAACTGTAACAACAACAACGCCATCATAGCTCAGATCTGGAGAGGTTGCAGAGAAAGACCCGAGCCCGAAGGCGAAGGAAATGATGAGGTAGGGTTAGGTCCAGAGTCTTATATCATCCAGCACTTGGTCCTCGATGAGCCACGTAGTAGTTTAATATTTCAAAGCTGTGGGTCGAGACTCCATAGTTCTTTCCAATTATTGTTAATCGATTAAAAATCATAGCAATGATACCCAATTATGATGATAAACCATAGTTATAAACTTGTCAACATTTCCATGTTAACATATACCTCGAATTGATAGTGGAACGCCATAAAGCTTGGACCTACAAACAAGGTATTGGTGATAATAACTTTAATGATCAATGATCTCAATGATATTCTTATCATTGTTGAAAAACAAACACTCATAATATGTATATTTAAAACATTATGGTAAGATCCTCATAATGAATAATTCAAATAATAAAACATGAGTAAGAGAATTACTTGCATGTAATCATTAAAAGTTTGACTTGGCATAGTTCCTAGGTCATCCTTTAAATAAACAATACCTTAGATAATAGCTTGAGTCTCTATTATTCTTTGTAGAATAAACCTTGACTCATTAATTCATGCAACATGGGCGTTGATCGAAACTTAGACTTATATTATTCTAGACATAGAGGGAGTGCATAACTATATAATGGTTATTGTGAGTAGGTAAGTAATGTAAGTTGGAAATAGCATAAAACGGTGTAACAATAATTAAGTCTTAAGCCTAATCCCACAAGCGGCAAGGGTACAATCAAAACCTATGAACCTACAAACTATTAAGATGAAGATAAGCAGTATAACTTGCAAATTTTATTATATCATTGTCACTAAATTAGTTGAAGACCTTGATTATCATACAGTGCAGGTAATAAGTTAATTATACATTACAAATTTCTAGATCCTTGTAAGTGTAATCATAAAGCACACAGAAATGACAGATAAGCAAAATGTTTTGATTTCCCATATCTTTCCGTGACATTACATAATGATAGATAAAAGATATTATTACAACACAATAATAATACCGAAGAGCAGTACTCCATGGTGGAATTTAAAACAGTCTGATAAAGAACAAAATCTATCATATGCTCATGCAAATTGGTCAATTCTCTAACAATAAGAACATATGAGTATTACAGGAATGAAACTTCTACCTTTTTACACTTGACCACCTGTCTTGCATGATTAAACTTGTACTGGACATTTTGGTACAATTAAATAAACTTTAATTCTTTAAAAAAAGTAATTGCAGCGATCATATTCTACCTATATACCTGTAGAAAAAGGACGGATTATGCATTAGCTCGAAAGCTAAGTAAGCCAGTCAGCTATGGCAATTTCTCCCCTTGAGGATTAGAGAACAGAAGACAATCTTTAACTGCAATTAAAAACTCACATTAAAATATAAGTACAATAACAGATCATTTAGACAAAATTATGATCACTTAAATAAAACAAACACATCAAGGAAGGCAATTAATAACATTTATTGCTATCTTAAAAATTTTAAATTTTTTCGTAAATTCTGGGTTTTGACAACAACCTGGCTCATCCTCCAAAATTTAACACTTAAATGTTAGAGGTTAAGACTAGTCAACTCACGTTGACAAGGATGGTCATAATGCCATGTTATTGTGACATGGAAAAATGAATCATCGTAGCACTTAAAAAAATGAATGAATGCGTGCTTAAGAAACATGACGTAGCACGTTACACGTTTTCTCTATCGATGGGTGGTCTACGTGATTCATGGCTTGTGCCACGCGGTCTTGAACACTCCTGACAATCGTTTTAAACCCATTGAAATGCTTCCATTCTAGAAGGTGCTTGCACTTCACTCACATGGATGAAGGCTTACTCATGTTGCGTGGAAAGGTTTCATCAACGTGTTAAGAGGATGGGTCAATCCATTTAATGGAGCTCCCTCATCCAGTTGTGCTCCAACAGAGGGATACTACTCTGAGGCGTACCAAGTATCAACTCTGCAATGTAATAAAGCTCTTGTGGTTCTGGTCCGTCGATGGAGATCCTAGCCGGTGCATGGATAGGTGAGAAAGGTTATGCGCCATTGATCTGGGTGATAGAATTTCATGCCCAGACACCATCACGTATGCATTAAATCCACACTCCACTACGAGGATTGGTATTCACCTGCACTTCCCGCTGCACTGTGTTGATAATCATTCAGCTTAGCATTTGGTTCATTATTGAAGTGTTGCACTGAGAGCTTCAGCTCTATGAGGTCTATGAAGTATGATAGCCATGGTGTTGCTTCACCTTCGTTCTCGGAGAGGCACCACTTAACCAGTTTGCGCCAACCACTCATCCTGGCCATCGCTTGCAAGGTAATAAAATACAATACTCTTTAATTCACAAGCTTTACATTCCAAGAAACTCGTTGAATGTTCATCCATATTACGTTTTATATGCAAATGCTTGACCTTTGTCGTGGTTATGTGACAGGTGCGATCTGCGCTGCAACTCTACTTCTCAAACATGTAAAATCACCTTCGAACCCTTGATCAAATTCGTCGTGGCTTGTGTAATTTTTGTTTATTAGTTTGGTTTGTGTCTCCCTAAGGTTTGAACTTGTGCAACCATGCATTGTGTAGGGAAACAACGATAGGGGTGGAGTTGGTGCACTCTTGCAAGCGCGTCATCAAATTTGAAACATGAAGGCTCAGTACACACCTAGGTAACTAGCCGACCAACCGCCTCGGGTTTCGTTTACCCCGTTGGTGGGGGAAGAGTTACTTAAAATGTTGGTCAGTCATGGGTTAGGGTTTTCTCCTGCTTTCATTTTTAAGGTTTTAAGGAGCATGGCCATCGGCCCAGTTGGTAGGGGCGTGCAACCAGCCTATGAGAGAGTCATGCGACCTCTATGTGCTCCATCATCGTTGCAGGGTTGACTGTACACTTAGAAGAAAATGGGTCCAATGGAGTCCCCACAGTCATTCATAGTTTAAGAATTGTTCAACGATTATCTACCCCTTGTAGTGGCGTCAGGATTCTATGTAACAAGTTCCTTTTGTAAATAAACTAGCAATGCTACCGCGTTGCAATCCCATACTTCAACTGTGTGTTTTGATAAATTCTTTGATTTCGTAATGATAAGAGTTTGCAAGCCCATCTTGACTTTGTAAATACCCTACTGCGTTTCGTCGAGTTTGTATGGTTTATTTATAATATAATATGATATGCATCTGATACACAGTCTGTATGTTCGATTCCCTCGTCATTCGATATTTTTAATGCAATGCATATGTATTTTGTTTACAGTAGTATGATCATCAAGATTTATAATAGGTGCATATATGGATGCTTTGTTTAATGCTCAAATAAATGGAAATCGTCCTCATCCTATGCATCTTTAATGACTTCGGTTTTCCATTCAATAAGCAGGTTGTACATTGTTTTAATTCTTGCATAATGAATATGTTTTAGGGTGAAGGTGTTAAGAATGCCCACATGTATGCACAAATGTTGATTTATGTGGATCATTGTACTATTCTCTTCCAGCAATGTTTAATATATGACATGCATTTATACTTGAATGCTCCCCGAGCACCAATAGTTAGCTTCAACTCAGCAATGTTTATGTATTTAATATATACAACACATGGTTTAACCATTATGTGGAAACACAAGTCTTTGATACAATGTGCATCTGAATGCATAGTTCCATACCTTATTAATAATAATAAACACGTAAGGGTAAAACCCTTGATTACATGATTTGTTTTCATCCTACACTTAATGCATTTAAATTGCATTCGTTTTATATGCAAGTATGTATTAAAGCGGTCTGGGTTATCCAAGATTCGAGTATCACCCAAGGCAAGTGAATCCATAGGAACATCAATAAAATTAATATAACCATGTTGTCTGAATAAACAAATATGCGTCTAACTCAGAATGATATTTATACATAGATTCAACTCAGAAAATATATATAGCAGCATATAGTTTGTTTCATTTCTCCAAACTTAACCTAGAAATGTCAGATAAATGCATAAGCTCAGTTTTGACTAGATCTAATTAGAATATTGAACTCTTTCAAAATAATAATAATACTAATAATAACTTAGAATATAACAGATTTGAGCATTAGCATTATCTATTTTTCTCTTTTCTGAAATAAACTCTAATATGAAAGAGTTGATAAAATATAAGGGCTAGGCATGTAAATCCCCAGGTTTACATGTCTTCCCTAAACACAACATTACAGTGTCAAACATCAGATCTCTGTTAAATACTGGAATATAATTAAATATAAACACCTACAATCTGAAACACGCCTCATCAGAACCTAGGTTAGCACATGGTTCATATCAATCTTGTATTAGCTACTGTAAACATCTTTAACAGTATAGGGAGCATAATGATGCATATCTACTGCAATAGCATATAGGTATTTCCACATCCATCCCATAACACAAGTATTCTAGATCTTAAGTCTGCTCATAAGATAATACTCAATACAGGGATATAGTTATCTAGCTAAGATTCATGCTTAGAATATTCATGAAAAAAAATATACATTGTCAGATCTTATGCATTTGCCATTCAAATGTAAATCAAATATATTCAGAAACATATATAGATATTGTTCCAAAACTAATACTCTGCAAGTTCAGAATATAAACACTTATCTGAAATTCTGCTGACCAGTGGAACCAAGCACAAACCTCCTAGCGTTTGACCAGCAAGTTTTCCTTGCTTTCAGGTCTCCCCTGAGCTTATTTCACAGTCCCCCAGGTAGAGTATAGATTTTATTTTACCCTTAACTTGCTATTCCCCAAGTTATTCAATATATTTCAAAGGCAGTAGGAAACCCAACACCCAACTCAGTACTCCTGATCTCTAGGATGCTCTAGGGGATTTTAAGCCTCAACCATTAAGAGAGTCACTAAAACACAGTCTGTTCAGGTAAATGCAGTACTCCTGCAAGCTTGGGTTAGTTCTCCTACATGCACACAATTAAGTGGCCAAGCTCATACCAAACTGTATGATTTCTCTTGATCTGAGTTAGTTTGGTCCTCCCAAATCTTCCCTCAATCACTTGGCTTCATGACCAATTTGGTTCTCCCAAATCTGTCCTCCCTCACCATCATTCATTGTCTCAGGTTTATGTTTTCTCATTCACATTGCTCTTGTATTCATCTCATGAGATTGTGAATGAATCATGAATAGTGAATAATGAGAGTTTTCCATGAGTTTTCACCTTTTATTCTCCTAAGGGAAATTTTCATCATTTTATGAATTCTTTTAATTCATTAATCTCTCAATTCTTTTCTTTAGGGTTTTCCAATTGTGTCCAATAATAATTTTTTTTTATTATTAATAAGTGCCATTATTCCCTCCAACCCTTAGGGGACTGTGACTCCCTCTTTAATGTGCTGGTCCACATGGTCAATAGAAACCACTTTATCATATTTCTAAATTCTCCTAAGTAAAATGAAACAATACTTAGCAAAAATATATTGGGGTTTAAAGTCCAAAATAGGGGTGTTATAGCTTGGATGAGGTATAAGGGAGTCACGGGTTATGTGACGTAATTGAGTCTCCTAAGCTACAACAGAATATGGACATGTGGTGAGGTAATGCAAGTGATTGCGGTGTGCAATTTAATGGAGCTGCTGGGTTGAACCCACTAGATGGCTTGCTCAGTTCATGGAAGAGGACAATTGCATCTAGTATAAGAAAGAAATAACTCTATAGGATAGTTTCATAGAGTATGAAAAAGGACTAGCTATGCAGGACAATTGCACCTAGTATGAAAAAGGACTAGCTCTACAGGACAACTACATCTAGTATGAGAAAGGACTAGATTCATAGCAAAGTTGCATCTACTATGAAAAAGGAATGGACCTACAGGACAGTTGCATCCAGTATGAAAGAGGACTGGCTCTGTAGGATAGCTACATCAAGTATGAAAGAGGAATGGATCTGTAGAGGTGCATCCAATATCAAAGAGGACTGGATCTGTAGTATAGCTACATGTAGTATGAAAGTTGGTTGGCTCTGTAGAGGTACATCTAGTATCAAATAAGACTAGCTCTACGGGATAGCTACATCTAGTATGAAAGAGGACTCGATTTATAGAGGTGCATCTAGTATGAAAGAGGATTGGCTTTGCAGGATAGCTACATCCAGTTTGAATGAGGACTGGCTTTGTAGAGGTGTATCCAGTATGAAAGAGGACTAGATCGATAGAGGTGCATCCAGTATGAAAGAGCACTAGCTCTACAGGATGGATACATCCAGTATGAAAGAGGATTGGCAATGTATAGGTCTACATCTAGCATGAAAGAGTGTTAGATCTATAAGATAGATACATCCATCATGAAAAAGGGTTGGCTCTATAGAAAGTCACATCCAACATGAAAAAGGGTTGGCTCTATGGAAATTTGCATCCAGCATGAAAAAGGGTTGGCTCTATGAAACTTCTTGTCATGTATAGATTCAAGAGATGTCAGATGTCAATAGTCAGAATACAAAAGTGAAGCAGCTAGAAGACGATGGTGACAGTGTCATAAGGATACCTTCCTTGTTAAGAGGGAGTGTTGAATAATATAACTTTGGAACATATTATTATTTGTATCATTTATATTATTTGTATTGTACTTCCTTCGGGAATTATTATTGATGTAATTGATAATGTAAAAGTCATTGAAAGAGTCAATGTAAACCCTAACTATTAGGTCAACCTAGAAAGACCCAAAAAATATTATTTTATTGTTCATTGGACAAGTCAGCCCTATTAGGAGATTAAATTCGGCCTTGTTGGAGAAAAAGGTCAAGTAAATTACTAGTATGAATGAGACGCTCTCCCTCTTCATTTGGTCACCACTATCACTCATCAAGTTCGCATGAGTAGAGAGATAGAGTCAAAGAGAGTAGTTGCTTTTGGAGTCTTCTTGTTTTGGTTATTGCATGAGGATTACTATTTTACATTCTGACGAATCTATATCAAAGATGTTTGATGGGTTTTCCCTGGATAAATTATTGTGTACTATTGTCTATGTTTTACTTGATTATATTTCAGTGATCCATATTGTTATTGCATTGAAAATTCTAAAAGTTATTATTATTATGATGATGTGACATTATGGCATGAGGTGTTGGGACTATGGTTTGCACATTATTATTATTAATTAATAAAATAAAACAGTTGATATGGGCCGATGCTACATAAAAGAGTATGAGGAACCATGATGTTACGAGCAATGGGAAGTGGGAAACTGTGTTCCTAAGTGTTTGTGTCTATGTTAGTGAACCCTCTTGAATTACGAATCCTCTTATGTTGTCTTCCTCCTTGATTTCATTATTCCATGATGGTTTTTATTAAAATTGGAGTCACTCTTTCTCCTAGTGAACCCCCTTTGAGTGCCAGTTGGTGTTGCCTCTCATGAAAGTTGTACATCCTCCTTAGTGGTTTTCTATTCTGGGAAATCAACTCCCATTATGACTCTCTCTCTTCCCCAACACGATTTCTCCATGAGTAATTCGAATTGGTTGGTGCGTGCTTCACTTTTCTCTTGATTTTTTCTTCTTGGTTCTTGTTCTTGGTTCTTGGCTTCATTCTCTGTGTTCTTGGTTCACTCACTCATGTGCATTGATCATTGGAACTTGGGAATTGATTTGATACCCTTGTTATGTGTGAGAATATGTCATCTAGTGGTTTGTTTGGATGGTTGATGTTCCTTTTCCAATCCTGTGCACAAACAGAGAGACTTGGTTGTTGCTAGTATATTTGTCCTGAAAGCTGTGTGTCCTCGATTGGCAGTGGTGGAATCCACTTGCCATTGGATGTAGATAGACTAATGGTGGATTAGTGTTTTATTGAGTCTCTCTATAATGTATTTTTATGTCCTATATTGGAAATAGTGGGATGTATTTTCCATTGGAACACAGTTGGACATATGGTAGACTTGTGACTATATGTCTTCGAGCTATTGTCCTGGATTTGAAGTGATGTGGAATCCACTTGCCATTGGAATTTTGTTTGGAATGATGATAGTTTGGTTTTATGTTTGAGTGCACTCTTTATTTTGGCATCGTTGTTCCATATTGGGGGTGGCCTATGCAAAGAAATATTGGGCTTGTATAGTGTCTACGGTTGGGTGGATCGTGGCACGGTCAATTCCAGTTCTGGGAATTTGCAAGTTAAGTGGTTGTATTTTATTTATATGTGTTATTTGTTTCTAATTTGACATATATATGTATGCATATGAACTGTTTTATGGAATGCATGAATCAAATGTGGAATTTTCATTTTATGATTCCGGTTTTTTTTTCCATTACTAGTTCTTTTGGAAAAATTGTGAAAGCTAGTTTTGGGACTTTGCAATATAAATGTTTGTTAAAATGTCTATTAGACTACTATGCTATAGATATGATTTTTATTTCTCTGATAATCTTGGTATAAATTTTTATTTGAATGTGGAATATTTTTAGAAAGGTCTATGTAATCCATTCAAAATGAATCGAGTTGTTTTTCAATTACTGGTTTTCTGGAAAAATAGTTTTAGCTAGATTGAAGACTTTGCAAGAGACATGTTTGTTAAAAATTCTATATGATTTATTTAATCCAGATCCTATATTTTCATCTAATATGTTTGGATAAATGTTTGAAATAGATTCCAATATAGTCTATAAAATTTATTACCGATCCTAGTCTATCTCTCGAACTGTTATTCTTTTGGGGGAGGTTTCCATAGCTATATTTGGGATTTGAAACTTGCAATGTATATGAGTATGATTCTACAACCATATTAATGTACATTAAATCTAATATTCTTATCCTAACCTCTAATCGTCATTTCCTTCTTGTTGAATTGCTTTTGAAAACTAGAATTGGAAACTAGCATCGAAACGATGAAATTTGTAACTAGTTTTTGGTTTCAAATCGTTGTTTTTGGTAAAAGATGTTGATGTATATGTAACTTCAGAATATATTTCACATATATGTATATTGTATTCCTATAGATATGTTATTATTCCTCTAGTGGTTGTATTCCTATAAAGATGTTATTATTCCTCTATATGGAAGTGTCATCATTTATATTGTAAGTGTCCTAACATATACTTGATGGGTTATTAGACCACCTTATTGGGGTCGGCCCTGTATAAGTCATGTGGTTCAAAGGGTTATTAGACCACCCTATTGGGGGTCAGCCATGTGGTTCAAAGGGTTATTAGACCACCCTAGTGGGGGTCGGCCCAGTCAGCATTATGTTAAGTGGTTAAGTTGAGGCCGACGTAGTTGAGTAAAGGTCAAGTCAAGTTAGTGTATAAATAGAGAGTGTGTGTCTCTCATTTTACACATTATATTCTCTCACACACACTTGGGAGAGTGGCGCACTTGTGGAGGAGGAGGCTCTACTGCTAGGAGAATACTATCTCTTGTATTCTGGTTGTATCATTGCTCTATCTATCTCTGAGGAAGTTATTGGGGTTTTTCAGGATGATCATGATGATGAGCTTCAGGGTGTTGCTCCAGATGATATGTATCAGTATGGTACAGTGATGATGATCAGTGTGATCATGAGCATCAGGATGATTCTTTTTGCGATGATGATCCATTGGATCATGAGTATCAGGTTGATACTTGTAGGTCAGAGATGATATGTGGCAGGTTGTGCAAATAGCATGTAATCAGTCCTGGGAGATCTTGCCGGTCGTGCTGCGGCACATAAATGTTCCTAGGATACTCTTTCTGGTATTGCTATGTAGTATGTAATCAGTCCTCAGATATCCGATAGGTTGAGCTATGTGCTCATAATCAGTCCTGGGATGAGGTATTACTACGGAGACATGTAATAAGTCCTAGAGATCCCAGAGGTTGAGCTATGTGCTCATAATTAGTCCTGGGATGCTCTTTAGAGATCTTGTCGGTCATGCTGCGGCACATAAATGTTCTTGGGATTCTCTTTAAAGGTTTTGTCTATCCACATGTAATCAGTCCTGGAAATCCGAGAGGTTGAGCTGTGTGCTCGTAATAAGTCTTGGGATGCTCTTTAGAGATCTTTCCGGTCGTACTGCGTCACATAAATGTTCCTGGGATGCTCTTTAAAGGTATTGTGGAGGAGATGCATGTAATCAGTCCTCGGAGATCTTGTCGGTCGTGCTTAGGCACATAAATGTTCCTGGGATACTCTTTCTGGTATTGCATCCACACATAAAATTAGTCCTGAGAGGCCACCTCTATCAGACCATTCACATAGATGATGAAGACCTGCAGGAGGTGGGCCTACATCCAGTATGGAAAAGGACTGGCACTGTAGAACTTCCTATGACGAGTAGATTCAGAGATTGATTGAGATAGCAGCAGTAGTGACGATGATGATGACTCGATGACGATTATCCACTGACGATGATCCATAGAAGAAGACTTGTGCTAGAAGACTTGTGTCGAGAAATACCTTCCTATTTAAGAGGGAGTGTTGATGTATATGTAACTTTAGAATATATTTCACATATATGTATATTGTATTCCTATAGAGATGTTATTATTCCTCTATACGGAAGTGGTTGTATTCCTATAAAGATGTTATTATTCCTCTATATGGAAGTGTCGTCATTTATATTGTAAGTGTCGTAACTTATACTTGATGGGTTATTAGACCACCTTGTTGGGGTCGGCCCTGTATAAGTCATGTGGGTCAAAGGGTTATTAGACCACCCTATTGGGGGTCATCCATGTGGGTCAAAGGGTTATTAGACCACCCTAGTGGGGGTCGGCCCAGTCAGCATTATGTTAAGTGGTTAAGTTGAGGCCGACCTAGTTGAGTAAAGGTCAAGTCAAGTTAGTGTATAAATAGAGAGTGTGTCTCTCTCATTTTACACATTCTATTCTCTCACACACACTTGGGAGAGTGGCGCACTTGTGGAGGAGGAGGCTCTACTGCTAGGAGAAGACTATCTCTTGTATTCTGGTTGTATCATTGCTCTATATATCTCTGAGGAAGTTATCTGGGTTTTTCACCTTTATGGTTTTCCCCAAGTAATCTATGTGTCTCTTGTGTGCTTGCATTACTGTGTCCATGATTGATATGTTGTAGATTTGTTGTACATGTTGTTCTCTCAGTTAAGATCCTAGATCAGATTGAAGTAAATTCTTAAAATTTAACAAAAGAAGAATGTACAACCATATTATTTGTTTTTTGTACTTTATGTTTTTTATGTATAATGATATTTTCCATATTTTTAACTTCACCTATGTGTGACTCAGAACTCAGTATGATTGTTTTGATTGAATTCGTAGCAATGTTTATTAGCTAGTTGTACTGATTAATCTTGAAAGATTCTCCGTTTATGTACCTGGATCATAGATGAAAATGTACTTTTAACTTTACTTAAATGCATGATTATTTATGCACATAATGTATTTATGTTCACTTTTTGGATAGTTGGTATGGTTGTGCATTGAAAATGCACAAGACTAGTTGTTTGCCTAGTGAAACTAGTTGACTAGTTAGGGTATCTCATTTTCGTGTATATTATGTTTAATTATTTAAAAATGGTTAGTTGGCCATATTTGCATGGATTTAGGTTTTAAATAGCCATTTGGATTGATAAATTGTGTTAGTTAGTTGAACAAATTATTTTATGCTAAGTATCCTGATTTGAAAGTTAAGTATTGTAATTAGCGCATTAATTACCTTAATTAACTAATTAAATACATATTGTTGGAAATGACATTTTTGGGGTCAAGTAAATTGTTTTACATATTGGGATGGATGTATAATGATGTTATATAGTGTCTTATAATTTTCCCCATCCTTGGTTTAGTTGCTTTCTCATATGTAAATTTTATTTTAACTAATTTGCGATTATCAATATTTTGTTGTAATTAATTCGTGAAAATTGAAATTAAGTATTTATTCTATTTCTCCGTCATGATTTCACTTTGTAATTAACCTCTTAGAGATAATGATATGTCCCTAATCCCATTTTATATTCCTGGGGGAAATTTCACCTCGCTTGGTCATACATATGGTGAGCTCTGTCTTTGAATCTAATAATCCCTTGGAAGTTGGAAACCACCAACACCTCTATGCATGGAATCATCGGTACATGATGTCAGAGTGCTTCTATATGCATGTATAATTCCACATTGTTGTCAATTTTCCTCTTTTTCTCATCACTAAACCAAAGTATATCATACCTAGTGGCCAAATATTGACCACTCTGACTATCCACTGCTTGGTACTCCTCAGGTTCATCCCAAGAAACAAAAGAAATTAAAATGATAAGACATGAATAGTGAAATGGGTTACCTTTCTCCAATGCATCTGTAATGTCCCTTCTTAAGAATTTTATTACAATGGCAAATTTTTCACCTTTATTCCCTACTTCAACCTTTGACTAGTTTTGAGCTCTAGGTCTCCAATTTGCTCCAAATGCTCCCAAATATTCTGAGAAGGTGTATGAATGATATTAGTACTTTATTATGATGTTCAGGGATGATTTAGACCCATCAAAATACTTCTGCAAACCTCTTTAAGATTATGTCCAAAGTAGGGAGTTCGACTAGCAATTTCTCTTTGACTAGTATTGGTCCCTTGGTCTCCAAATGACTCCAAATTTTTCCAAATGGCTACAGAAGGTACTAGGATGATATTAATACATGTTTATAATTTTTATCAATGCTATGGAGTTTTAATATGACTTCTACAAATCCTCTTTCAAATCTACTGAAGATAGGGATTTTTACTAGTAAATTGTGGTTCAAATCCCATAGGGGTAAATGATGAAAATGACTTTCCAAATGCACTCAATCCAACTCGAATTTATGAATGGAAGAATGGTACATATAAATTACATCAACATGAACTCATATGCATCACTATTCAACTTTTAATGTCTGCTATAACTCCCTTAAATCAAATGCAAAAAGACTAGTTTCAACCTTGCGGGAAATGGCATTAAATCTTCTTCAAATGATATTAAACATATCAAAATGACTCCAAATGCTTAAGTACTCAACATGAAACTTGTGCATATCATAAATGACATTCCATGAATCATAAATACATCAAACGAATAATATTTCATTCGAATACATCAATACATCATTGCTATACATCAAGGTAGTGGGGAAATGGCACCATTCTTTCATTAACAATCAGATTTATACATTTCCACTTGGAATTTCGACCTGAAACTTTCTGAATATGAATAACAGAGTATTTAATTCATATTAAAAAATAAAGGGGGCATCTTAATCTCCTCCAAAGAGTACACTAGGTCACTAAAAACGCCCTTCCTCAAGGAGCAAGAATATGCAATGAAAATTGGAATTGGTTGAGTGAGTGAGCTGCAATAGAAGAAACCATGAGCTTCCCTGTAGCTTAAACCTAAAAATAAAGACTCCATTAAAGCTCCATGAAAGACTTGAATGGCCTCTCCAAACACCAACTTGGATGGGAATCTTTCACCCTCGAAATTGGCTAAGGAAAGAAACTAGTCATCCACTAGCTCCTCTCTCACAAATGCAAATGCAAATTCTAAAAATGATCAAAATATGGTTTCATTCTTTGTTCTTGAAATTTATAAAGTTTCCAATCTCTCTATGGGTCGAATTAATTCCAAGAGAGGCATTCCAACTCAAGTTGGGAATAGATTCCAAAGAATGTCACTTGTACAACAATTCCTAGTCTCCCACTTCCACCAAATCACATGTGGAAGCATCTTAGATTCCCTAACTCCCTTGAGAGCCCTCTTGGAGTCTATTTTTATCCCTGACATTTCATATATGTCATACGTCAGCCTTATGGTCTGATTTGTGTCATAGGTGTCATAGCATCTTCATCATTGTTGTCATAGAGCTAGGGAATCTAGTCCAAGTGTCTCACTAGCTCCAAAATGCCTCTTCCTCTTCCTCTTCCATGGGAGTTACTCTTACACTCCAATTCGACCTTAATTGATTCATTCCAAGTATAATGACCTTCCAACTCATCCCAATACCCTTGGTATTCTTATGGATTCGAAATGACAAGAGGAGGATGCCATGTGGCATATAAAATCTAGCTTGTGTGGGTCCCACTTCCTCCATGTGTCTTCATGGTCAAATGCCACTTTGATTTTCCCTTGTATATATTTACTTATATCCTTTATTAAATATTTATGCTATTCTAATGTCCACACATCATTTATTATCCTTCTTATTTCAAATCCCAATGCTTCCACCCACAACCTAGGAAACTAGTAATTTTCCTCCTTGGAAATTATTTGACCCTTAACATTAATTTGACAAACTCTCATGAATATAGCCAATGGGATTAGGCCATTGTTACCCAATACAAAATTTAGGACATGAAAAACCCTCCCTTCCCAATATTTCTTGTTCTCAAGCAATTTCAAACATGGGTGTTGAAGAACCTTATTTCCGTATAATTCTTTGAAGTTGCCACTGAGTTGCCCAGCTTTGAGTCTTCGAGCTTCCATGAAGATTTTAGAGAGGAACCACCATGCTTGCTGCTGCACTACTCTGATTAAAATCACTTTATTAAGTGGGGAATCCATCCTCCATACTACTTATTTCCCCCAAAAATTGAAACCAATGAGACTAAGAATTATCCCAGGGTCCCATTGCTTGTATTGCACTCCAACAATTAGAAGTGCTCGCCAATGCATAGTTCTTGGATCCCATTGTCTTGTATGCATTCTTCCAAACATCATGAGTACAAAATATATATCATCAAAATACATAACAACATAATTAAAATGAACATCAAGAAGATGCTTCATTAAATAATCATGAAAGTGCTTATACCTCCAAACAAGTAGACCACCATTTTCCAAGTGCATACAAGCATCAAGTAACCAATCAAATCTGCTCCAATGACATAGGTGAGGATCCCATGTCCTATAATTATGCTCCAAAAGGATGTGATATGCATCAAAATATTCAGCCATGTATTATTTCATCCAAGAATTGAATGATGAATCTCCACTAAAATCTAAACCAAATAATGAGCAAAAAGAATAAGGAGACTTCAAATGACTCAAATAAGTCTCACCCATACATCCATGAATGTGAGAATCATAAAGATATAACAAAGTATGTGGCTTCCAACAAAAATGTTCTCCTATCATAAATTTGTTCACCCCTATGTTGGATGAAATTCCTCCAACATCAAATGAACCAAGTGTAGAGCAAGAAAAACCATGAATCTTCAAGTGACACAAATGCATATCATAGGTGCATCATGTTGGTTGTGGAGCCTGATCTCCTGATTCAGAGATATTATTATTTATCCGTGTCCATACCCTAGGTTTGGTTATGATCCTGGCACGATCCCCAGGGGGTCCTGCGGGCACGGGGGTAGCGCCCCCGAGAAAATGGGGGTTCAGGGGCGTAGCCCCCGAGAAAAAATTTTGGGGTTGTTTTCGCCAGTTGTTTTCGGGCCCATGGTTTTGGATAACCCGTGGTATTTTCCCATTGTATTTCCCTTATAAAAGAAAGACATTGTAATATGGCTAGGGTTGATGTATTAGGTTTTATGCATTGTAAATATCTTTGATATCAGAAGAGATATTGTGAGACAGTGAAGAGGAAGTGCAGCAGTTGTGTTGTAGGTTGTATCCCTTTACTTTGTTGGACGGAATAATAATAAGGACTGGCAACTTTAGTGTGGATGTAGCCCAATTTGGGTGAACCACAATATATCTGTGTCTCTCTTGTAATGTGTGTATGATTATATTTGCATTTCTGTTTATTGTTATTGCTCTGCGATCCTGTTTTTCTAACAATTGGTATCAAAGCTAAAGGTCTATTTGGCAGATAAACTCGCAGGAAGCTAGGGTTTCTAGTTCAAGTGGGAGAAATGGCAGAAGAAGGAATGTTTAAGGTCAAGAAGTTTAATGGCCAAAAATTCCAGTTATGGAACATGCAAATGGAGGACTATCTGTATCATAAGGATCTATCCCTACCATTTCGAGGGAAAGCAAAGTAGTTGGCAGCCATGAAAGACGAAGAATGGGAGGTTCTAGACAGAAAGGCTATGGGAACAATACGGCTGAGCCTGGCTTCGTCGGTGGCTTTCAATATCTCAAAAGAAACGACAACAGAGGGGTTGATGAGCGCAATGGGTAAGCTGTATGAAAAACCCTCGGCCTCCAACAAGGTATTTCTAATGAAGCATTTATTTAATATGAAGATGTCTGAAGGTGGATCTATTATTGATCATTTAAATGAGTTTAATATGGTTACAAATCAACTAAGTTCTATAAGTGTGAACTTTGATGACGAGGTTAGGGCTCTTCTAATCTTGTGTTCATTGCCAAAAAGTTGGAATAGCTTAGTCATGGTTGTAGGTAAATCTGTCTCTGGTTCAAACACCTTGAAATTTGATGATGTTATTGGTGTTATTCTTAGTAAGGAAATGCGAAGAAAAAGCACAGGTGATACATCAGGTAATGAGTTGACCATGGAGAGCAAGGGAAGACAAAAGGATAGAGGAAAGAGCCAACGTAATTGTGGCAAGTCTAAAACAGGCAGATCCAAGTCCAGATTGGGAAAAATAGAGTGTTGGAACTATGGAAAGAAAGGACATCTGAAGAAAGACTACAGATCTCTAAAGAAGAAAGGAGATGCACAGAAGGAAACTACCCAGGAAGCAAATGTAGCAGGTGATGTGTTACAAGATGATTTGATTCTTGCATTAGATAATACAAGTGATTAATGGGTAGTATATTCAGGGGCTTCATGTCATGCTACACCCCATAGGAAATATTTTCATGATTATGTTCCAGGTGATTTTGGACATGTTTTATTGGGTGATGATGAGCCATGTAAAATTGTTGGAATGGGTAAGGTATGGATAAAAGTTAAGAATGGAACTGACTGGTTGTTGGAAGATGTTAGGCATATTCCTTCTATGAAAAGAAATCTGATCTCAACAAGGTAGTTGGGAGATGGCCGCTGTCTATCTACGTTCGGAGAAAAGTGGTGGAAGATCACTAAAGGATCAATGGTGATAGCAAAAAGAGACAGAGCAGGTACGTTGTATTTATGTCCTCATAATATAGACCATTCTATCTCTTTAGCTACCACATGAACAAATACAACATTATGGCATCATAGGCTTGGCCACATGAGTGAGAAGGGGATGCAGATTCTCCACTCAAGGAAGTTGCTGCCAGATTTGAAGCAGGTAAGTTTGGAATTCTGTGAAAACTATGTTTATGAAAAATAGAAGAGAGTTAGATTTCTCAGGGTTGGGAAACAAAAGAAGAATGAAAAGTTAGAGCTTGTGCATACTGATGTATGGGGACCAGCTCAGGTACAATCTCTTGGTGGCTCTCATTATTATGTTACATTTATTGATGATGAAACTAACACATATTTCATTAAATTTGGAATTATACAAGGGATCTAGAATTTAGAACTTCAACAAGATTGAGTTTTCAAAAAATGAAAAACCAAAAAATTACTTAATTCACTCATTTCAATCTTTATATTCACCATTTTTTTATAATATTATCAATATAAGCTATATAAAATCAAATTTATAAAAAGTTGAAGCATATCTTCCTAATATTAAACTTAGATTCCTTACATTATTTTATTATTATAATTTTTTAATTTGTAATAATATTTGAGTTGATCAAGGTTTACCTCATCTCATGAACAATAGATGTTGCAAGAAATTTCTTACCTATTAAGTTATCTAATGACATTATTTGTATGTTGAAATTATTAACCATTTTATTTATAATTTGATAAAGCATATATTGTGCATGTGTTGAATTACCATATTAGTAAGAGATTGTCTCCATTTTAGAGTGACCTACAAAGTTATTTAATGATATAGCAGTCAATGTGTTTGTTACTGTAACAAATTTATGTATTGGCATAGTAACTTATTAATTCCCAATCTTGATAATGGGTGGCTAGAACATGGGGATTTTTTCTCAACTTCAAGAAACAACAAGAACTAGAAATGCCTAGGAATTGGCTGAAACCTCTAATACCATGAAAAATTATTAGCTCATATAGTCACTGTAATATTGAAGCTGTGGATGAGGACACTACCCCTAATCATATTTAGAATATTGACTAGAAAAACAATTAGTAACATATACACAAGCAACAACATGGAAAACTAGGTCATACTCTATTTTATTTTCTTCCCTTTATATGTATTGTCGAGTACGGATCTAGAATTTAGAACTTCAACAAGATTGAGTTTTCAAAAAATGAAAAACCTAAAAATTACTTAATTCACTCATTTCAATCTATATATTCACCATTTTTTTTACAATATTATCATTATAAGCTATATGAAATCAAATTTATATTAATTTGAAGCATATCTTCCTATGCTTAAACTTAGATTCTTTACATTATTTTATTATTATAATTTGTAATTTGTATTAATATTTCTTGGCTATTAATTTATCTAATGGCATTATTTGTATGTTGAAAGTATTAACCATTTTATTTATAATTTGATAAAGCATATATTGTGCATGTGTTGAATTACCATATTAGTAAGAGATTGTCGCCATTTTAAAGTGACCTAGAAAGCTATTTAATGACATAACAGTCAATGTGTTTGTTACTATAACAAATTTATGTATTGGCATAATAACTTAATAATTCTCAATCTTGATAATGGGTGGCTAGAACATGGGGGGTTTTGCTCAACTTCAAGAGAACGAGAACTAGAAATGTCTAGGAATTAGGTGAAACCTCTAATACCATGAAGACGTATTAGCTCCTATAGTCATTGTAATATTGTACTTGTGGATGATGACACTACCCCTAATAATCTTTAGAATATTGACTAGAAAAATAATCAATAACATGTCTACGAGCAACAACATGGAAAATTAGGTCATACTCTATTTTATTTTCTTCCCTTCATATGTATTGTCTATTGTATGCCTTAGGACATTTTTGTCAATTATATAGCACAATAGGTACTTAGGCACTTCACTTTTTCCCTTCATTTTATGGGATTATTATGAGCCCACAAGTTTCTACATGTTTTGGACATTGTTAACTATCAATTATTACTTTGGATTATGTTGATTGGTTAAGCCTAGATTCCTTTTTATAATATAAATATAATCATCTAACATTTAAAGAAATATTCATTATTCAATACTATATATTATGATATGTGGTTGGCACTATTTTAGAGCCAACAAGAGAAAATATTGTATTGGATAAAGTCTAAGTATACCAATTAAGGTAAAAAAAAATTATTAATTAGAATATAAATTTTATAGTACAATTGGTTTTTTTTTCAAATACATGAAAAAAGAGGGAAAACACATTCTAGTTATTGCAAGTGTCCAGTATTTATTTTTGAAATGTTTGAACATATTACATTGAAAAAACATTAACTAGCTAGTCCCATAGTAAATTTTTTATAGACAAAGTCTATAATATGTTGTATGTCCAGTATTTATTTTTGAAATGTTTGAACATATTACATTAAAAAACATTAATTAGCTATTCCCATAATAAAAATTTTATAGACAGTCTATAATATGTTGCTTGTAAGTGCTTTACTCGACTCCATTAACCAAGTTTGATGGATCGAGAAGTGTGGTACATTTGAAATCAATGAATTAGAATAGAAACATTGAAGTACATTTTTGTTTCTTACAAATACAAAAGTGAAAACCCACTAAACTTATTAAAAGTGCATTTAACAATCAATTTTTTTTATAAGTATCTGTGTGTCATTTAACAATCAAAATCAAATTATTATGAATTTTTATTGGTAGTGCATTTAACAATCAAAATATTTTATAAGTATTTTTGTGTCATTTAACAATCAAAATCAAATTATTATGAACTTTTATTGGTAATTTTTATTGGAAACATTTTACAGATGTCAAAAGAAAATTATTTATAAGTCTAGCGTGTTTTTTAATGATCAAAATAAATAATTTTGTTATGAATTGGAATAGAAACAAAGTAGTACAGTTTAATTTATTTTATTATAATATCTATTCATGAAGTGTTTGAATGTATTATATTGAAAAGAATACGAATTACATAGCCCAACATTATCGTTTTAATAGATCGTATCTAGAAGATGATGCTTTTAAATGTATTATTGAACTTGATTATCTAAGTTTGATGGAGTGAGAAGTTATGTCGATCTAGACAAAGCATTGGAATTTGTAATTTCCATGTTAGATATTGTTTGGTGTTTGAACGTATTACATTGAAAACAATGCTAATTAACTCCAAACATTATCGTTTTAATAGATCGTATCTAGAAGATGATGCTTTTAAATGTATTATTGAACTTGATTATCCAAGTTTGATGGAGTGAGAAGTTATGTCGATCTAGACAAAGCATTGGAATTTGTAATTTCCATGTTAGATATTGTTTGGTGATTGAACGTATTACATTGAAAACAATGCTAATTAACTCCAATATAGTTTTAATAGGCCAAAACTAGAAGATATTGATTTTAAGTGCATTAGTGGACTTGATTATCCAAGTTATGGGAGAAGTTATGTTAATATAAACAAATCATTGAAAGTTTAATATTTCATGGTGTCATGTAATTTGCATGAAGTATCGTCACATGAATACATTGCAATTTAAACAAAATTTTCATATTTGTAACAAATAATATAAAACTCCTCAAATAAATTTGAAGAGAATATTCAATATACAAGAAAAATTGAAAAATGTTTCTTCATGTATTAAATGGTCCTCCAAAGAACAAAATTACATCCATGAATCATCTCCACCTAATCTCATTTTATTCGTTCAAGTAGGTCAAGGACAACTTGTACACCATGTTTATTTATCTTGGCCTTCTTGCAATGTTCTTTCTTAGCCATCCATGCACAAACTATGGTATCAATTGGAATAGATCCAAGCTCTATGTCATCAGGATTTGGTACCCAATATTCTTCTAATACTTTTCCATTGTATTTCCCTGAACCGGGCTTCCACCAATCAACTTTAACATGAAGAGTATCACTTTCATCATCTTGAAATATATTTGAGGTGGCTTTTGCCATCCAAATCATCTCCCCTTCTTCCTCGTTTCCTGATCTAACTAGCAACATCTTTCCTTTCTCAACATCATTAATAGGGTTGAATGTTGTCTTTGGCTTATTGCACTTGGGTCCAACATACACGGGTTCACCTGTCATAGTATCAAAATCCCCATCCATAATATTTGAGATTGCATGAAGCACATTACGACCAACATCCGGAGTTTGCCTTGTCTTGGGCCAGAAATCCTCAGAAGATGAATCATGATCATTGTAATCTTCATATAAAGTATTAAGAACTTTTTCCCAATACTCTACCTTATTTTTCCATTCTGGTGTAACAATTGGAAAATCCTCACCACCCATTGTGTCTTTCCACATTTTTATGTATGATGTTATTCCTTCTTTTAGTTCTTTTAAATAGATTTCATTCTCTTTGGGATGTAAGAAAGATGGCTTCCCTATGGACAGTTTAGATCGACCTTCATCGTCTGTATTCCATAACTCAACTGGTTCTGACCACTCAACATCTCTTATGGATTCTTTATACCTTAATACCGGAACATCATTGAGTACAAGAAATTGGAAGTACTGAACATTAAGATGTCCAACTAGTGCATTTTTTCCTTCCTTGATGTATCCATTAAGGAAGCTTTTGAAGTCATACACCTTATCAATCAGTTTAGGTGGAAACACTCTTTTTTCTTCAATTTTGAGATATGTATCCATCATCTCAGGTAGAGAATATATATCTTTACTTTTCAAGTTGGAAGACATTCTCCCATAGGTCCCGTCTATGTCTTCATGGGTGTGTCCCACGAGCAAGAACCCAACCTCAATAGTGATGAAGACACCAAGTGCAGTGAGAAGTGATAGAAACATGAAAAGATAACGATTTTTATTATCACTTGCTGCATTATCCAATTGTAACAATAAATGTGGAGGAAGAGGTTTAAAATCGATATCTTGATTTTCTAATCTTCCATGAGATAAAAATTCATCCTTGTACACTCTACATTTTGAGTAAATAGAGGTGTCAAGTAATGCATTTGAAAGTGGGTTTCTTGAACTTCCACTCTCATAAAGAAGATCACCATACATATCAAGATGTGGGTCTTCAAGGTCCCTAAAGCACTTAGCAAGTGATGTAATGGTAAATTGTGATCCCATATGTACAAATGGTAGGGAGAAATGACCAAAACCTCCTGTCTTATGCCCATGTGTTAGCATACCTATCAATGACAAACCCAAGTTTATTCCTACAATAGATTTTGATTTGACGCGTAGCCTTGGAATTGAAGTCTTTTTTTTATCCATTTTATCATGGATAATACTCAAATACTCCTTTGGAAACCTCTCTGACATGATTCTGTGGGCATAGTAGCAATGTCTTCCGCACATAACAATCTTGTTATGTTTGTTCAATCTAGCGCGTGCCATTTCTTCCAACTCTTTTGTAGTGTTGATGTATATGTAACTTCGGAATGTATTTCACATATATGTATATTGTATTCCTATAGAGATGGTATTATTCCTCTATAAGGAAGTGTCGTCATTTATATTGTAAGTGTCGTAACTTATACTTGATGGGTTATTAGACCACCTTATTTAGGGTCGGCCCTGTATAAGTCATGTGGGTCAAAGGGTTATTAGACCACCCTATTGGGGGGTCGTCCATGTGGGTCAAAGGGTTATTAGACCACCCTATTGGGGGTCGGCCCACTCAGCATTATGTTATGTGGTTAAGTTCGAGCCTACATGAGTTAGGTAAAAAGGCAAGTCAAGTCGAGTATAAATAGAGTGCGGGAGGCACTCTATTTACTCACTCACATCTCACATATGCACTCAAGGAGGAGTGGCACACTTATGGAGGAGGAGGATCTTCTGCTAGGTTATGGCTATCTCTCTTGGTTGGTTGTATCATTGCTCTATCTATCTCTGAGGAAGTTATTGGGGTTTTTCACCTTTATGGTTTTCCCCAAGTAAATCTTTGTGTCTCTTGTGTGCTTGCATTATTGTCTCCATGATTGATATGCTGTAGATATGCTGTACATGTTGTTCTCTCAGTTAAGATCCTAGATCATATTGAAGTAAATTCAGAAAATTTAACATGGTATCAGAGCTAGCCTGAAAGAAGGCATGATATGGCATGTATGACACTTGTTGCACTTACGATGTTAGGGCTTGATATAGCAAAAACCAGTCATTGTAGTACTTTCTCTATAAATCCGTTTTGGCGAATTTTTCGGATCTGAAATTGTTACAAGACGAAGCTAAGATCTCCAGGTACCTTGTGTCCAAAGGAAAACCTCTAATTCGTTGTACTTTGTGATTTATGATCTGTACAATATAGGGTTTCTCCCTCTTCCAGATCTGAGTCAAAATCAGGTGACCTTGGGAAAAAGGCCATATCTTGGGATAGGAAGCTCCAAATGAAATTTCGTAAAAAATGATAGGTAGTACACAGTCTGTTCTATCTCAGAAAATGTTTTCATAGGCCGAAGTTGAACCAGTGACACGTGGCACTCCGTACAAGTGCGCTCTCCTGTATTATCCCATAAACAGGTCATGTTGCGCCATTTGGCATACCTCTCTCTCAGAGAGTCCAATTGCGGTCAGACCTGTCAGGATGGAAAGTTAACAGGCCTAGCTATCTCAAAAAACTTTTTCAGAGGTCGAAGTTAAAACAGTGACACGTGGCACGTCGTACAAGTTCGCTCTCCTGTTTTATCCCAAAACAGGTCACGTTGCGACATTTGGCATATCTCTCTCTCAGAGAATCCAATTGAGGTCAGACCTGTCAGGATGGAAAGATAACAGGTCAGGCTATCTTAGGAAACTTTTTCAGACCCTGTGGATCAAAAATTTCAGAGTTACACCAGAAACAATCAGGTACATATTTCTGTCAAAACAGAATTATTTTTTTGGTACCTTCATTCATGGCTTCCGGAATTTAGGGCTTTGGAGAAAGTTGGAATTTTTGTAATCGGAGACCATGGCTGGATGCTACTCATCAAAATAGAAATTTAGAGACCAAGATCAGAATTTTTTTTTGGGCAGAAGGTCGGGCTTGATTAGACCCTAGTTCGGGACTTTGATCAGAAAAGTGGAAAATTAGGGCTTCTGTAAAAATGGGAATTTTTGAAATCTGTGACCACGGCTGGAAGCTCCTCAGAAAAATAGAAGCTTAGAGCTTTGGATCAAACATTTTGATTGGGAAGAAGAGTGGGCTTCATCAAACCCCAGTTCAGGGTCACGTCCAATGAATCCAGAAGTTTCAAAAGCAAAATTGAGGAGTGAAACTTTGAAGTTTTCAAAATTCTGGATATACCAACTTGATAAGCTCATCAAGGCACATATTTCTATCCTATCAGAAGTTTGAAATTCAAAGTTTGAATTTTTGTGGTTTCTCTGACAAACCCATATCCAGCTCAAGGTCTAGTTCTTGCAAATCAAGTGGATTGGGTTAATCCTAGAAGAAGATGGATTGATCACCTGCATAAGTGAAGAAGTTCCTATCTCAGAGGGAGATGAGGATAAGGCCTTACATAAGAAGATTACAAGCGATCTTGACAGGTATGACTCATCGAGGTATGTTTCGATATTTGTCCATGATTAAGTTTATGGTATGTTTGTCTTCATGTTATTACGGTTAGTACAATTTTGATTTTAGATTTGTCGTATAACCTTAACAAAATTATGAATGCATGATAGAAGATATTCACTGGTTAGGGTGTTGACACTTATGATTGTACTAATGCATTATGGTGTTGTATGAGGTTTATGTTGTCTACTAACATGAAAAGTACACCAATAAAGACAAATCATGTTCTAGTCCAAGAACATATGATCATGATAACATGAGGACAAAGATTCATCCATTGTCATGGATCTCATACAAGATCCATTTACGAGGTATGTATAACTTGTTTATACAATGGTTAACTTATGAGACATGCAGGTTACTAGCACAAGTCACTGAAGAGAAACAAAAGACATTATACGGGTATGTTAGACATAAATAGCTAGCATGCTAATCCAGGTATGTTTTTCCTATATCAAGCTAGAATCCTACCTTGTGTTAGGATCTTATACTGTTGTTGATAATGATTATTCCTGAAGAGTCATAGGTTTGAATAATCATGGTTTTATGCATATTATATCTCTTATCTTGATTGATGATTCAACTAACCTGAAGAGTCATAGGTTTGAGTAATTACAGGTTTAGACATGTTATGATTTGACTAACCATAAGAATCCTACATAAATCTTGAATGCTAATGCTTATTATTTCTGTTTGAAATGATCATGACTATACATGCTTGAGATTATTGTGTTTTAATAGTATACTAATGAATGTATGATTTTATATGAGATCACAAGGATAACACATTCATGATACTAATAAGCATGCATAGGGACCAAGGATGAATATGAGTTCAAGAATAGGTAATCCAGGAAGCAAAGATCAAGAGGGAGCACACTCCAGTTGTTCCTGCAAAAAACAAAGCAAAGGAGCACACTTTAGTAGTTTCTGCAAGGATGCAGATATTCAGAGGGAGTTGACCATATTTCCACAACAGAAAGGTGTAGAAGAAGCTACTTCAGATTAGGACTCCAGCAGCTCCTGCAAGGAAGCAAAGACTCAGAGGGAGTCCACCCAACAAACAAAGAAAGATAAGTATTTTAATTTCTTGCATATTTGTTTGTTTAAATAAAATTGTTCAATGATGTATATGCTCATGTTCCTAGACTTAGGATATGTATTGTGCATATTAGAATAGTTGCATTGATGAATAGTATATTACTAATATACATGGGTAAGTGGCCTATGGCACTGTTCAACATTCCATTGCTACTTATCTAGAATGAAACCTCTTTCCTGACATGTTGGGAGTTGTGCACACTCTTAACAATGTTCTGGTAGAGATTGGAAGGCATCTAGAAAGTTACGGAATATGGATAAATGTTGTATTGAAGCATTGGCTAAGATAATTGCATGACTGAATGGCATATTTCTTTATGTGTAAGAATTTGTTCTGAAAACTATGAGATGTTTTCTAATCAGGCAATTTAACTTGTTGTGTAGGAAAGATCGTATGCCATCTCCTACAAAAGAAGAAATACAACATTTTGTTCCATCAACAAAGATATCTATTGAAGATATTGAAGTTCCCAGGATCTGGGATGAAGAAATGAAATGTCATGATCCGTCGATCATGAAGAATGATGTTTGGGATGTAATCCTAAGACATGAAGGGAAGTTTGATATGACTTCCAATTGGAACTATCAGATCAAGCATGTTGCAGATGGCAGCATTGAGAAATATAAAAGTGATGAAATAGAAGATACACCAGATGGATTCAAGACAGCTTCCTTGAATGGTGTAGTTGAAGAAGAAGTGTATGTAGAGCAGCCACTTGGTTCTAAGACAGATGATAGGAAATCATATATGTGCAGAACTTGGTATGGTGAAGATAGATTGATTGCCCACACACAGCGGAAGCTTACTACCGAGTTCGAGATGAAGAACTTGGGGACGATGCACTATTTGTTTTTGGCATGGCGGTGTGGCAGAGTGATGGAATATTCCTTGGACAAGGGAAGACTGCAGTAGAGATCTTGAAGAGGTTCGGGATGATGGATTGCAAGGCCATGGCCACACCTATGGCATCGAATCTGAAGCTTCTTGGTGATACTTCATCTGAGCTGGTTGATGTCTCTATGTATCGTTAGATGATTGGGTCCTTGATGTACCTGACGAACACGAGACCGGATATTTGCTTTGCTGTGAACACATTGAGCCAGTTCCTGACGGATCCGAGGAGTGTTCACCTAGTTGCTGTAAAGCATGTTCTGAGGTACCTGAAGGGTACAGTGGATTATGGGCTCAAGTATGAGGTGAATCAAAAGTTTAACCTGCAGGGTTATGTTGACTCAGATTGGGCTGGCAGTGCTGCAGATAGGAAGAGCACATCTGGGTGTCGCTTCAGTATAGGATCAGGTGTGATCTCTTGGTTTAGCAGGAAGCAGTCCTGCGTAGCACTGAGTACAGCTAAGGCAGAGTATGTTGCAGCCTGTTCAGCTGGTTGTGAGGCAGTATGGCTACGGAAGCTATTGTCTGAGTTATTTGATCTCCCGTTGGATGCTACTGGTATCTTCTGTGATAACCAGAGTTGTGTGAAGCTATCCGGGAACCCAGTGTTTCATGATAGGTCGAAACACATAGAGATCAAATATCACTATATCATGGATATGGTGCAGAGAGGAGCTGTGAAGCTTCTGTATGTTGCGACGGACGAGAAAATTGCAGATGTGCTGACGAAGCCACTAGCCAGAGTGAAGTTCGAGTACTTCAGAGAGAGGCTTGGCGTTCTTCAGATCGAGGACACTTTGAGGAAGAAGTGATGGACACATTTGCTGAAGCCATTCCAAGCATGTTGGAAGGAGGATCCTTCACATGGCTGTGGATGTAAGCGCTGGATAATGGGCATTAGGATGATCTTCTGGTTTCTGCTTGGATATGATCAGTTGGATCATTTATGTATGTATGAATCATGTTGGATGCTGGATATGATCAGTTGGATCATTTATGTATGTATGCATCATGTTGGATGTTGGATATGATCAGTTGGATCATGTGTATGTATTTTGTATATGCATCATGTTGGATGCTTGGACCATGTAACTGTATATGTATCAGGTGGATACATTGTATGATCAGGTGGATCATGTATGGTGATATGTATCATGTATCAGGTGGATACATTGTATGATCAGGTAGATCATGTATGTTGATGGGTACATTGTGTGGATCATGTATCCTTGTATGATCAGGTAGATCATGTATGTTGATGGATACATTGTGTGGATCATGTATCCTTGTATGATCAGGTAGATCATGTATGTTGATGGGTACATTGTGTTGATCATGTATCCTTGTATGATCAGGTAGATCATGTATGTTGATGGGTACATTGTGTGGATCATGTATCTTTGTATGATCAGGTAGATCATGTATGATTGATGGATACATTGTGTGGATCATGTATCTATTTGTGCATCAGATGGATGCATTGTATGATCAAGATGATCGTGGATGACGAGCTTCTCCATATGACATGCAGCAGGATGTTATAGTGATGATGATCAGGATGATCATGTGTACATCAGGATGATGTTTGATGAGTATCAGATGATACTTTGTGGCCGTGGATCAGGTTGTGCAGGAAAGCATGTAATTTGTTCCCTGGGAGATTTGCAGATGGTCTTTCGAGGTTTTGCCTATGGCATGTAATTCGGTGCCCTGGGACATCTGGCAAATGCTTTTGCGAGGTTTTGCTTGGAAGGACATGTAATTTGTGCCCTGGGAGATCTGCAGATAGTCTTTCGAGGTTTTGCCTATGGCATGTAATTCGGTGCCCTGGGATATCTGGCAGATGCTCTTGCGAGGTTTTGTCCTATGGCATGTAATTTGCTCCTGGGAGATCTGGACAAGATGAAAAAGGCCTCAGATGCTTCAACCAGGTTTTGCCATGACCACATGTAATTTGCTCCTGGGAGATCTGGACAGGATGAAAAAGGCCTCAGATGCTTCAGCTAGGTTTTGTGGTGGACCACATGTAATGTGCTCCTGGGAGATCCGACAGGTAGAGCTGTGTGCTCGTAACAGCCTGGGATGCTTCAGCCAGGTTTTGTGGTGAGATCACATGTAATGTGCTCCTGGGAGATCCGACAGGTAGAGCCGCGTGCTCGTAACAGCCTGGGATGCTTCAGCCAGGTTTTGTGATGGGTCACATGTAATGTGCTCCTGGGAGATCCTACAGGTAGAGCTGTGTGCTCGTAATAGCCTGGGATGCTGCAGCCAGGTTTTGTGACGCACGTAATAAGTCCTGAGGATTCCACAGTATGGCCAGTGATGATGAAGACCTGCCGGTGGTGGGCCTACATCCAGTATGAAAAAGGACTGGCTCTGTAGAACTTCCTATGACGAGTAGATTCAGAGATTGATTGAGATAGCAGCAGCAGTGACGATGATGATGACTCGATGACGATTATCTAGTGACGATGATCCAGAGAAGATGACTTGTGCTAGAAGAACTATGCTGAGAAATACCTTCCTAGTTAAGAGGGAGTGTTGATGTATATGTAACGTCGGAATGTATTTCACATATATGTATATTGTATTCCTATAGAGATGGTATTATTCCTCTATAAGGAAGTGTTGTCATTTATATTGTAAGTGTCGTAACTTATACTTGATGGGTTATTAGACCACCTTATTTGGGGTCGGCCCTGTATAAGTCATGTGGGTCAAAGGGTTATTAGACCACCCTATTGGGGGGTCGTCCATGTGGGTCAAAGGGTTATTAGACCACCCTATTGGGGGTCGGCCCACTTAGCATTATGTTATGTGGTTAAGTTCGATCCTACATGAGTTAGGTAAAAAGGCAAGTCAAGTCAAGTATAAATAGAGTGCGGGAGGCACTCTATTTACTCACTCACTTCTCACACATGCACTCAAGGAGGAGTGGCACACTTATGGAGGAGGAGGATCTTCTGCTAGGTTATGGCTATCTCTCTTGGTTGGTTGTATCATTGCTCTATCTATCTCTGAGGAAGTTATTGGGGTTTTTCACCTTTATGGTTTTCCCCAAGTAAATCTTTGTGTCTCTTGTGTGCTTGCATTATTGTCTCCATGATTGATATGCTGTAGATATGCTGTACATGTTGTTCTCTCAGTTAAGATCCTAGATCATATTGAAGTAAATTCAGAAAATTTAACATGTAGTTGCTGACTTCATTTGTGCTTTCAACACAATACATTCACCACATTTACTGAAGTTGGTGTTCTTTGAGAATGCCACATCTCGAAAATGAGTGTTCCAAATCTTGCTCATTGTTGGTTGTGATATTAATGGACAATTGAGCTTTTCCAAACCCACATTGATCTCTTTTAACAAAGAGCTTTGTGTGTAAGTCGAAGGCAACAATCTTAGAGGAGAAGAAGTTCCATCTGCTTCGACTTGACGTGTTTGGTTTGGCGAACAAATCTGAATTGTCCATTACAATTTTATGCAGTATTTCTATGGCCGCCACAGTTTGTGCACGTGCTTTACATGTATTGGTGTTACCATGAATGGATTCCATATGTCCTTGTTCAAAATTATGTTGGTAGCTATAGAAGGTGCTTTGAGGAATCTTATGTATCTTGTACCATGCTTTCTTACAAATAACATTACCATCAAATCTCATGTCCTTTACTTTTCTAATAATAGGAGGTAGGCCATGGCCATGGCTCATTGACATGATAGTGTTTGAAACAAGTGAATTCAATACAAATTCCCTGATACCAATTTTTCCTTTGCATTCCATATCCCTTCTAGCATTTGCAATGGCATTCCTATCCACATGTTGAAGACAATCTTGTTTACAACATTCATCTGCAGCCAAAAGTCGGACTTCTTTCTCTTTATCTATCTTGGTTTGACGTTTTGCAACTTTTTCTCTTGTCATAGCTCGTTTAATCTTTTTATATGGCCTCGATGCATTAAGAACATTGACATCTTGATCTTTTTTATTATAAAGATCCCCATCCCATTGGTATAAAGGACTTGTATCCTCTATAACATCCCATATCAGCATTTCCATGGGTGGCTCTTTGTACTTTGTCTTGACCCTTAACATCTCACCTATGTTGTCCACCAATTTATGTATTGGCCATCTAACCAATCCATGTATAGACTTATCCCCAATCTTGCATCTTTCACAATACCCATGTATCTCTTCCACAAAAACACCAAAGTTATCTTCACCTAGTGTTTCACCCACAACCATGTCATCCTCATGGACATTAACTATCATTCCTTTGGCAATGCACATAATTGTTCCTATGCATCCATGTGTAAGAGAAACCCTTGTACATGTGAATTTAGCCCTATCTTGTGGAATATTTATGGGTTGATCTTCACAATGAGGTTTCAAATCTATTTCTGGCCAAATCTCATAAGATTCTATTGCACCCCCTAGTGTTTCCTCAAATCCAGTTGGATGTGGTAAAGGAGCATCATTTTTTAACACCTTCTCAATTCTAACCACTATGCATCCTTTCTTTACAATCTTTCCATGAACCTTATTCCCAACTTCTATATTGAATATGGAGCCCTCACCCACCTTCACTCGATGTTGTAAAATATCTACTTTGTCTCCAATATAAAATGTTGAACAAACATTTGCACCTGTACACCAAACATAACAAACTTAGTATTTTCTCAAAAAAACATTCAATAAACTATGAATAATTCTTAACACGTGCTTTGGTATTTGATTTACCTATGGTGTGCCTCAAATCTGTAGTTCTCCATGGATGTGTGTCCCCTTCATCAACATATTCCACAACCAAATGTGGTTGAGTGACATCAATTATCAAAACCATAACATAACCTGCAACAACCCTTCCTCCGCCATAATAAGTTCCAACTTTTGTAGATTCAACCTTTCCTAGCCCAATAACTTGACCATTAACCAGGAGGTCAACATAGTCCCCTTTTGTGAAAATTATACTTGCAGCCCTATCTTGTGGAATATTTATGGGTTGATCTTCACAATGAGGCTTCAAATCTATTTCTGGCCAAATCTCATAAGATTCTATTGCACCCCCTAGCGTTTCCTCAAATCCAGTTTGATGTGGTAAAGGAGCATCATTTTTTAACACCTTCTCAATTCTAACCACTATGCATCCTTTCTTTACAATCTTTCCATGAACCTTATTCCCAAGCTCTGTATTGAATATGGAGCCCTCACCCACCTTCACTCCATGTTGTAAAAGATCTACTTTGTCTCCAATAGAAAATGTTGAACAAACATTTGCACCTGTACACCAAACAGAACAAACTTAGTATTTTCTCAAAAAAACATTCAATAAACTATGAATAATTCCTAACACATGCTTTGGTATTTGATTTACCTATGGTGTGCCTCAAATCTGTAGTCCTCCATGGATGTGTGGCCCCTTCATCAACATATTCCACAATCAAATGTGGTTGAGTGACATCAATTATCAAAACCATAACATAACCTGCAACAACCCTTCCTCCACCATAATAAGTTCCAACTTCTGTAGATTCAACCTTTCCTAGCCCAATAACTTGACCATTAACCAGGAGGTCAACATAGTCCCCTTTTGTGAAAATTATAATTGCAGCCCTATCTTGTGGAATATTTATGGGTTGATCTTCACAATGAGGTTTCAAATCTATTTCTGGCCAAATCTCATAAGATTCTATTGCACCCCCTAGTGTTTCCTCAAATCCAGTTGGATGTGGTAAAGGAGCATCATTTTTTAACACCTTCTCAATTCTAACCACTATGCATCCTTTCTTTACAATCTTTCCATGAACCTTATTCCCAAGCTCTGTATTGAATATGGAGCCCGCACCGACCTTCACTCCATGTTGTAAAAGATCTACTTTGTCTCCAATAGAAAATGTTGAACAAACATTTGCACCTGTACACCAAACATAACAAACTTAGTATTTTCTCAAAAAAACATTCAATAAACTATGAATAATTCCTAACACATGCTTTGGTATTTGATTTACCTATGGTGTGCCTCAAATTTGTAGTCCTCCATGGATGTGTGTCCCCTTCATCAACATATTCCACAATCAAATGTGGTTGAGTGACATCAATTATCAAAACCATAACATAACCTGCAACAACCCTTCCTCCACCATAATAAGTTCCAACTTCTGTAGATTCAACCTTTCCTAGCCCAATAACTTGACCATTAACCAGGAGGTCAACATAGTCCCCTTTTGTGAAAATTATAATTGCAGCCCTATCTTGTGGAATATTTATGGGTTGATCTTCACAATGAGGATTCAAATCTATTTCTGGCCAAATCTCATAAGATTCTATTGCACCCCCTAGTGTTTCCTCAAATCCAATTGGATGTGGTAAAGGAGCATCATTTTTTAACACCTTCTCAATTCTAACCACTATGCATCCTTTCTTTACAATCTTTCCATGAACCTTATTCCCAAGCTCTGTATCGAATATGGAGCCCTCACCCACCTTCACTCCATGTTGTAAAAGATCTAATTTGTCTCCAATATAAAATGTTGAACAAACATTTGCACCTGTACACCAAACATAACAAACTTAGTATTTTCTCAAAAAAACATTCAATAAACTATGAATAATTCTTAACACAAGCTTTGGTATTTGATTTACCTATGGTGTGCCTCAAATCTGAAGTCCTCCATGGATGTGTGGCCCCTTCATCAACATATTCCACAATCAAATGTGGTTGAGTGACATCAATTATCAAAACCATAACATAACCTGCAACAACCCTTCCTCCACCATAATAAGTTCCAACTTCTGTAGATTCAACCTTTCCTAGCCCAATAACTTGACCATTAACCAGGAGGTCAACATAGTCCCCTTTTGTGAAAATTATACTTGCAGCCCTATCTTGTGGAATATTTATGGGTTGATCTTCACAATGAGGTTTCAAATCTATTTCTAGCCAAATCTCATAAGATTCTATTGCACCCCCTAGTGTTTCCTCAAATCCAGTTGGATGTGGTAAAGGAGCATCATTTTTTAACACCTTCTCAATTCTAACCACTATGCATCCTTTCTTTACAATCTTTCCATGAACCTTATTCCCAAGCTCTGTATTGAATATGGAGCCCTCACCCACCTTCACTCCATGTTGTAAAAGATCTACTTTGTCTCCAATAGAAAACGTTGAACAAACATTTGCACCTGTACACCAAACATAACGAACTTAGTATTTTCTCAAAAAAACATTCAATAAACTATGAATAATTCTTAACAATTGCTAGCTTTCTAATAGAAAAACTCTAGCCATGAAGGGAAGCTAGCAGTCGTTAGCTTTCCAATTGATAACACTGTCCATGGTGATTGGTGGTTGCTAGCTTATACCTTCAGCTTGCGCCATGTGCTCTATTTTGAAATAAACACATGGCACAAGATCAAGGAAAACTAGCAACTGCTAGCTTTCCTCCTAGCATAAGCATTTCCTTCTAGGATAATAACACATACTTATGCTAGAAGGAAAGCTAGCAGTCGCTAGATTTCCAATAGAAAAATCCTGTCCATGGTGATTGGTGGTTGCTAGATTATACTTTGAGCTTGTATCATGTGCTCTATTTTGAAATAAGAACATGGCAACAGATCAAAGAAAGCTGGCGACTGCTAGCTTTCCTTGTAGCATAAGAATTTCCTTCTATTATCCTAGAAGGAAATGCTTATGCAAGAAGGAAAGCTAACAGTCGCTAGCTTTCCAATACAAAAACCCTGTCCATGGTGATTGGTGGTTGTTAGCTTATACCTTGAGCTTGTGCCATATACTCTATTTTTAACGAATGCTACCTTTCCTTCTAGCAAATGCATTTCCTTTTAGCATGACACACATGCTTATGTTAGAAGGAAAGCTAGCAGTGGCTAGCTTTCCAATAGAAAAACCCTGGGCATGGTGATTGGTGGTTGCTAGCTTATACTTTGAACTTGTATCATGTACTCTATTTTCAAATAAGCACATGGCACAAGATCAAGGAAAGCTAGCGACTGCTAGCTTTCCTTCTAGCATAAGCATTTCCTTCTAGGATAATAACACATACTTATGCTAGAAAGAAAGCTAGAAGTTGCTAGCTTTCCAATAGAAAAATCTTCTCCATGGTGATTGGTGGTTGCTAGCTTATACCTTGAGCTTGTGCCATGTGCTCTATTTTGAAATAAACACATGGAAAAAGATCAAGGAAATCCAGCGACTGCTAGCTTTACTTGTAGCGTAAGAATTTTTCTTCTAGCGACTGCACACATGCTTATGCTACACGGAAAGCTAGCAGTCGCTAGCTTTCCAATAGAAAAATCTGTCCATGGTGATTGGTGGTTGCTAGATTATACTTTGAGCTTGTGCCATGTTCTCTATTTTGAAATAAGAACATGGCAACAGATCAAAGAAAGCTAGCGACTGCTAGCTTTCCTTGTAGCATAAGAATTTCCTTCTATCATAAACACACATGCTTATGCAAGAAGAAAAGCTAACAGTCGCTAGCTTTCCAATACAAAAACCCTGTCCATGGTGATTGGTGGTTGTTAGCTTATACCTTCAGCTTGTGCCATGTACTCTATTTTTAACGAATGCTACCTTTCCTTCTAGCAAATGCATTTCCTTTTAGCATGACACACATGCTTATGTTAGAAGGAAAGCTAGCAGTCGCTAGCTTTCCAATAGAAAAACCCTGGGCATGGTGATTGGTGGTTGCTAGCTTATACTTTGAACTTGTATCATGTACTCTATTTTCAAATAAGCACATGGCACAAGATCAAGGAAAGCTAGCGACTGCTAGCTTTCCTTCTAGCATAAGCATTTCCTTCGAGGATAATAACACATACTTATGCTAGAAAGAAAGCTAGCAGTCGCTAGCTTTCTAATAGAAAAATCTTCTCCATGGTGATTGGTGGTTGCTAGCTTATACCTTAAGCTTGTGCCATGTGCTCTATTTTGAAATAAACACATGACAAAAGATCAAGGAAAGCCAGCGACTGCTAGCTTTACTTGTAGCATAAGAATTTTTCTTCTAGCGACTGCACACATGCTTATGCTACAAGGAAAGCTAGCAGTCGCTAGCTTTCCAATAGAAAAATAATAAGAATCTCTTTAAGTTCACATTTCCTAAAGATTCATAATAGCCTATCCCATAGAGACCATCATTTAACTTGTTAGATGAATAACTTTTGGACATGTCAACATGAGAGAATAAGTGTTTATAAATGACAAGCTTTAAAAACTCAGCGTCTTCTTCCACATTCACCTCATAATAAAACTTCCCATTACATAGTGTTAGCACTTAGATTTTATTCCAGTTGTAAAAGAATAACACCTAAGGTAACCTATTTCAAACCAAGCTTTGGGTGGAAAACTCAGCCATTTTTCCACCAGAGAAGCTCTCTCACAATACATATACAAGGACTGAAAAATATAAAAGTTCTCTCAAATTTTCTCAAAAGGATTTTCTGGTTGAAAAGGAAAACAAGAAACGTTGGGCATGGAGTCAAAGTTTCAAATATACAATATACCAGTAAGAGATTTATACCAAACAGATTTCCACAGAGGCAAGATAGCAATCATATTACAGTCAATTTGATTTTTTCAGGTGGTATAGAAAGAAATAATGACATTCCATCAACAACAGGCATCTAACTTAGGATGAATCCATTATCAACTTTGGAGAAAATAGTGAATATTTAAATGATATAAAACGAGGCATAACCAATATGAATCTCGAATTATTTCAGACATTCATTTAAATATAGAAGAAAAACATAATGGAAGATATAACAAAGGAAGTGAACATGCACATATAAAGATAAAGAAAAAACGGACTGTAAAGCTGATCAACAGATGAATCTCTAGTCTCAAAAGATGGGTATTTTCACTGTACTGCTTTTATTTATCAAAAAATAGATCTCCAAACATACACTGTCTCTCAAAAAATTTCCAACCCCTTCAACAATGACTCTCATTGTTCTTATACAAAATTTGGAAGAAGCTTGACATAACTGGTTCTTTTAACTAATAACTAAAAATATTTTAACTTAAAAGATAACTGTCTTTGAGCAATAGATAACTGTCTCCAAATAATATTACAAATTTAAAATAAAAGTATATTTTTGCCACTTGGCAAAAATTTTGAATATCATCTTTTCGCCACTTGGCGAGAGTTTTGAAAGCCTCTATGAATGGACAGAATATCTTGTCCTTCCATATTTTTCCACATAAGTCCACTGGTCGGCCGTGTGTAAGTCATAGTTGGTCATTTCCTTCACCAAGACTCGCATTTCAACATGACCTGCATAAGAAACAGGAAGAAGGTTTCCACAGGTTGATATTAGCATATTTAAAATTTCAAACTCCCCTGATATTTTCTCCATTAAAATTTTCCCTGTAAGCATATGATCCAGTTGCTGTAACTTTCTGTGATCCATCCTCATATCAAACAGCAATCTCTTATAATCATTCGGAGGAATTAATTCATTTTTTTCATTCCAAAAAGCAGGGAACCCTTTGTTTACTAATTTTTCAAATTGCTTTTTGAACTTTACTACTTCTTCCCGTATTTCTCCAGCTTTAGCTTCAACATTCTCAACATGCGAGTATTTCCCCAAGATCCTTCTGGCCCATGTGATGACTGAAATTCTGTTCGTTATATTCATGGCTATCAGGTCTGCTTCAGTTAGACTGTTTAAAAATGTTATTGCTTTCTGGGCTACGTCTTTTGGCTTTTTATTTAAGCTTTCCCTGACGGCTCTGCAACTTTCGAAGGCATCTTTGACCACCTTTTCTTTGACTCTTATGTAATCCAGATATGATCTTAGTTTCTCAAATTCTTTTATAATTTGGTCCCACACTAGGTGTTTACAACCTTGCATAGCAGCTTGCCCTTTCACATGAGCTGCTAATCCTTTATTATTATTACTTAATTCTTGATTCTTTGTTTGCAAGGTTTTTATTTCTTTATTTTTTATTTCATTCTCTTCTGTCAGCTTCTGTATTTGAACCTTCAATTCTTTGATTTCATTTTCCCTTAAGCTTACCTGGGACATAGCCTGTAAAATATCATCTACTCCCGTTTTATCTTCTTGTGTGTCTGTTTGTACTTGTTGCTGACCACTTCCTGCTAATCTTTTCCTTGCTTCTGCCAACTGTTCTTCTAAAATGATTTTCTCTTTTTCCCACCGATCTTTTTCATCAGAAAGCTTTAACATTTTAGCAGTAACATCATTGACTTCATTAGATAATTCTTCTTTTTCTTTTTCCAATATTGTCAATTCTTCTCCTTGGATGAGTACAGTGTCTGGAATTTTTAATTTTCGTCTCAACACCTGGATCGTATCGTCTTTCTCTTTGAGCAGTTTGGTTGCTGCATCTCCTTCTCTATTTATCAAATCTACTTGCAATTTTTTGATCTGTTGTTGTCAAGACTTATTCTCTGCCTTCTCCTGTCTCAATTGATTACTCAATTTATCCACTGAACTTTTCAACTTGTCTGCTCTTAATATGGCTCCCAAATAGTCTGAATATATGACTTCTCCAGTTTGTCTATGCAATAAAATTTTATCCGGGGCATTTATTTTAGACAAATCTATATTCATTTCTGAAATCTTATTTTTTGTGACAACTGAAAATTTCAAGGAATTTTCCTTGATATTTCTGCTAGTAAATAAGCTTACCGCAGTATTAGATATACTTCTAACCTTTGGAAACAATTGACTGGTTTGTTTCGCGGACTCCTGTTTATTTCGAATATGCTCATCGAACACATCCATGATATTCTGGGGTATATTTACATCACCCTCTATAGGGGTTTCTTCAATGTTGTACTCTTTAACTATAACCTCTGGTATTTCTTTTTCAGCTGTTTTAACCTCTTTTGAAATTATTGTTAACTCCTGTGGTTCATTCATTTTCAATCTTTTTCCTCTTTCTGTTTCTTCATCTTCAATGATCATTATGTCCTGTATGGGTCTTTTAGATCCAACCAATGCACTATCTATTTCGCTTTCTGTCCCTGTTGTTGTGTCAATCAATGCCATTTCTTTGTCGGATGCATCCAGAATGATTTCTTCTTTATATTCTAGCCAATTGGCTCTGTCCGACATTCCTTCAACAATCTGATGGTTCAGGGCCTTGATACGATGCTCCGTTCTTCGTTTTGATATGATGTTTAACGGGTCATACTCCATAGCCGTATCTGACTCAAAATTCATATCCTTCAACAACTTCTCTATATACACTACAACATTCTTATTCTTTATTGTGAACGGACCAAATGTTAATGGGTATTTAATGTCTGTAGCTTTTCTGTGAACCAAAAAATTGTTATCTTCCACAATCAACTTTTGTCTTAAGAATTCCAAGGAAAAAACCCTTAAAGTAAGAAAAGCTGGTAACACATAGGGTTTATGTCTGAACCCATATAATCTGATTACTGTACTGTCTTTCGACAAAAACCAATCTCCTGTTGCGTATTCTGTACTCAATTGCATGGATGCCTACATTTCCGGTAGTACTCTAGGCAGATTTTTTCCAAATATCATTCTATAAATCTCTGAAAGCATGTAATTGATGTAATTTAACATGTTATTCTCTAGTAAAGTCGTGAAAATGATTTCTGGGAACTGCAACTCGTCTTGACTGGATGTCATAATCATTTTCATCAAAAAGGCCTGAAACCTGAAATGTCTGAGAGTGGGAAAATTGACCATCTGGTCATGAATCTTTTCTGTTAAAAATGCTTCAAAATTAAGTCGAGGGATTTAATTTTCACCAATCCCTGACTGGACTGTACTCATTTTGTACAATAAACTCAATTGAAACTTGGTTACATACAAATCCGTATCCAAACCTAGAACTACGGCCAATAATGTCAAAACTAACTGGGTATTTTCATTAAAAAGATTGATATCTATAGGGTATGGGACCTCCGAAATGCTGGTCTCTAGCTTGAGACACGATGAAAAAAACATTTCCCTATCATTTTGAGAAACATGATGATAATTTTCAATAATGGGGACTTCAGAGAAAACCTCAGGGTCAAGGGTTTGGGAACAATCTACTTCTAGGGCTTTAATTAACTCTGCTAGCTTTAATTCGCAAATGACTCGGGTTTTTTGACTGTTTAGAATGACTTTCTCTTCCCGGGAGTAATTTTCGACACACCATGATACGAATTCTGGGAAAGAAGGGATTTGGTCGGGGCAAAAGGCTATCAAAGACGACTGGTGAACTCTGTGGGGTCTGTCCCTTCCTTTAACAATTCACACAACCTAATTTTTATATCAGATATTGGAAACCTAATTAGGGTATCGTAGACATCTTCATCTCTATCCTCTAGGGCTTATTTTGATTTAAAAACGTCTATATCGTGCACAGTCTCCATTTAAACGTTTCTTTAAACAAAATTCTGTTTAAAAAAGTAGGACAGGTAACCCGACCCTACCTGTATGTACCCGCCTTTGGCCTTCTGTCGCAATCGCAGACCTCCACCAGTCTTCAGAGCTCTTCGGGATAGTGAGAAATGCGGAATGCCGTTATGTGGAGCCCCTTTTATTTTATATAATACTTTTGAATTAACTTCCCTGCACCTTTATGAATGCGGTTCATATCTTACCATTGATCTCGAGACTTTGTTTTGGACCATCAGATCTCGCCTCCCTTTATTCCATCTGGTGGTATCCGCGATCAAAAAGCTATTTTCTTTTCCGGTTTATTCTCTGCGCGGATCAGCCACCTGCTGACACCTGTTCGAGTGGTTTATTCTTCGCGACCGCTCTTCCTCATATCCAGTGTGCACCTTCCTAGATGCGGATGAAACAATGGTCGTTGATTTGATTAAGGTTTATATCGGCCCTCCGATTGCTACAAAGTACACGCCATGTGATATGACCCCGCCATGCTTGCTCTATCTGCCACGTATCAGGTCCCACCCTGCCACGTGTACTGACCCCACCGCGCTTCCATATTTGGTGGTTCCGCCCGGTGCTATGGTGGTTTCCTTTACCAATATATTACATATGCGGAAGGATGAGGTTTGGACACGTGTCCCGGTGGTATTGAGTCTGCTACCGCCCACATCTATTTGCCGCCGATCACTTTGGCGATGCAGGAAGCAATATCGGCCGTTGATCGAGATTTTTGACATCTCCGCCACCGAAACTTGATCGGGGTTTAATCTTTTCACAAATTTGCTTTCGGACTTTGCATAAGTGGGTTTTTTCCTCTTGTTTTTGAATTGTCAACCTTTTCTTCAACCTCCTTTGTGATAATTTCTTCCTTTTTTGGACATTTTAGCAAACCTTTTGGATTTAGTCATTCTCAAACCTTAGTGTCAACACATAGAATGCCAATCTTTTCTCTTTACATGAGAATTAGCACCCATCTGCATTTCATAGTTCAATACATCTTCCATCCTCTCAAATTCGTGGTGTATTTTCTCCATATCTAAAAAAATTGGATTTCTCTTTTATGATGGTCTACCTCTATACCAAGCTGGTAGATGTTGCAAGTTTGTTGAATTGTAGCAACAAGGGAATGCAAATTGTAATTAATCTATACCTTACTCTAATTAATTTTTTTCCAATGACAAAGAATCTGTATGCAATCTCCCCTAAGTCAAATAAGTTCCCGAGAAGGAATATTTTCATGACTGCCATGTTATTCGCTTGTTAGTTAAGCTCTATAGTCAAGATTGCTATCGAGCCGGATCTCCAATACAGCCTGACCTCTTCGGACGATGTCACATGGTCTCGTGACTCATCAGGTCGGCCCTCTTCCCTATTAATCAGGTCGAATGGGAAGTTCCCCTCATTCTTGTGCGCTATCGCTAGTATATGCAGTAAGACGCCCAAAAAGGAAAGCCCGAGCACCTCAACATGGCATCGGTGGGATCTCAACATGGCATCGGTGGGATCTATATCTGGAGGCAAGTCTGTGGAGGATCGGCTGGACGAGCTACAACAATCAATTGACCTCCTCAAAGCCAGGTCAGAGGAGCAAGAAGGGCACCTGCAATCCAACTTCGCAGAAGATCTCAAAAAATGGAAGAAGTTCAGTAAAGATCTTCAGAATATCAAAGAGGAACTCAAAGACTCTAAGGGAGAATTTGCTTACTTCGAAGAAGTGGTCTTCACCCATTTCAAGGACTTGGCAAATACCTCAGGGAACTTTGGAAACAGAATTGCTGCCTTGGAAGTCGTTGTCCAGAAGATTTTGGAGAAGCTCAATCTCTCTTAAGCTCTATTCAGATCTCTCCTTCGCCCTCTTGGTGAATTGCAGAACTATAGTTTACCCTGGAACTACCTATGCAAGCTTGTCTTTTGTTATTTTGCTCTACAACTCTAGAATCTCTGGGCATTTCAAGTCCAAGAATTTTGTTAATCCAGATCGCAATATCTATGTAATCAAGCACCCGGTGGCTATTTCACCGGTTATCAATTAAATCTACCCTATGTTTCAGTCAAAAAAAAAAACTACATCTCTCTATATAATATTCCCTATCTCTCCATATAATATCCCCAATTGTACTTGTGGGTCCCCTATTAGGGTTATCCCTATTAAATATTCATGTAACCACATTACCTATATATTCAACCCCATATATACATCCCATGGAGTTATAACATATCACCCCATAAAAAGGATTCGTCATCAAATGTTTGTAGCTAAGGCTTTTATATGTGATGAAACCTAATAATAGTAATGGTTATTTATATTTGTTCTCTCTTGCTACTACTATTGATTATCCATCCATCTATATTTAATTTTTTTTTGTCAATTCTTCATGGCTTCCTTTCCTTTGATTGCATGTGCATTATTATAGCTTCTCCAATTTGTTATAGTTTTTGTTCTTTGATAACATCACATTAAATAATGGTCCCTTTTTTCCTCATTATATGAACCATTGATTATTTCATCTTCATCCTTTGCAATGTTGACACTTATTGTATTTTTTTCCAATATTTCATTGTAAAGAGGTATCAATATGGTTCCACCATTAATGGTGCTTCGTAAATTTTGATGCCCTTATCACCCCCTCTCCTTTTTGGTATAATGACATGCTCCAACTATTATAATTATTGACCTTCAATTGCTTCTACTTTTGAGATAATAAGATCATATTTTTCCTTCATATTCTGAAGATGATGTTCAAATTCAACAATTATTTTATGGTGACCTTCTTATACCTTCTCATCCTTCTCCTTTTGTACTAAATGGTTGATGTTATCCATCATTCTATCCTTCTTCGATTATAAATTGAACTTTTAATTTGACATATATTCAAAATTTAGGGTTTCTTCAACCTTCTTGCCAACATAATATTCAAGTGTTTAGGTAGTTTATTCATCTATAATCTTTCAAAATACTAACTAATGACATAGACCATATCCTTAGTCATATTATATGATTCCTAAGAGTGATCTCCCCGCAAAGTGATATTCTTAGCACGTACTATAGCAATCTAAGATAATCGAAGAGTTTATGGAAGCATGGGTATAGGCGAAAATAAGGGACTTCCTATATACCCAAAGGTACATGGAAGATTAAATCTCTAAGCATATTTTATGTAATGTGGTACTAATTGCTAGATACCAACATAGGTTCACTAGGGAGCCCAACCAAGTGACTCAAATTTCCTACATGTATGTTTCCTAGTACTGTTTTTTTCCTAGTAAATAGCATATATTTGTGTTTAAAGATGCTTGAACATGTTTCTAGCTTTAAAAAAATATGTAAAAATTGGACATGTGCTAGCATTGGAAATGTAATAACCCAAAAAAAAGGAATGCAGAAATTTTAAAACTTTTATTTCCTTTTCTTCAACAGGAGTTTGGCATAGGAGACAAGGGTGACAACTAAACCCTTAAAGTACATATGGACTCTAAGATTCAACAAGAAAATGTGAGAGGCAGGCATCGAGCAGAAAAGAGTTGTCACATAAATGAGCGATCGCTCAAGGGAGTTAACCAAACTGTTTTTCTCCGCTAGGGTCAACCTTCAAATATTATGAAGATTCTACCACAAGATCTACGATCGAGAACCGAGGGGGTATTAATTCCCAACTATATCGCACCATCATCATAATAGACTGATTGTTTTCAGCCCAAAACACATCACTCAACTGCTGCATCACAACCCAAAAATAATGGGAGGATCTCACAAGGAAGAACATGAAAACGCCGAGCTGGCAAGTAGGGAAACATTCCAAAAAGTTATTGAGGGTTCTTGTATTTCACTTAACAGTAAGTTCACAAAATTTAACAGTTATTTGCAGACCATGACCAGATTTTGCACATCGCATGCACTCCACAAACGTATTACACAGGCCTTAATACCACAATTCACTTGGTACTTAACACACAATCACTTCAAATATATAAAATAATCGACTTAACCCTCCACCCTTTAAATCGAGGTCCCTGACACATTTCACAATCTTTTGATAGATCGGTCTAGGGCTCGCTTCCTGCATTTCACATACTTAGTTTCTTGAATATACAGACAGGGAGGCGAACGAAAGGATTGAACACAGATAACAATTCTTGATTGTAACCATATCCGAGAGCATTAACATGATCATACACAAAGAATTACACTGAATAATAAAATTTGAATGAATTCATGTGCTAGCTAGAGTTAATATATAAGGGAAAGCGGGATGGCAAAGTGTGCAGGTATTTCCCATGAGATGTTGCAGTTGTTTCTATGAACATTCCACGCACTAAACCCGACTATACCAGAAATTGGATAGTATATGGTTTAGGGACTAAAATTTTGTTAAGAAAATGCCAGAGAATTTGATGAGACAAGAATGCCTTGTAGCACTAGGAGATAGGATGACATGGAAGAGAGATGTACCTGTAACTAATGTGGTGTTATCAAGATGATTCATGGAGATGGATGAAACACCGAATGAAATGCTGCTGGCCACCCACGCTCGTGAAGGTTATTTCGGCCTGCCAACTCCTGTAAAAAATTCATTACACATATCTTGAGAGCTAGAGATACCAACAGAAGCAATTTATGGAAATAACAACAAATAATGCATACGCTGAGGCTATTTAGTTTATATACCAGTTGGTGCAAGGAGGAAATGTGCCCTAAGAAAGCATAGACTGGATCTCGTAGTTGAGCATAATATTGTGCCTTGTAGGATGTGTGACAACTATTTGGCAGCGCTAGATTATGAGAATATATAGCAAATATTTCCAGACAATGCTCGCCCCAAAAATCTTATGAACTGTTGCAAAATGCTCACCGCCTTCATCATAGCCTTAGTATGGAGAGAACATCATCCTTTCACCCATTTCCTTCTAAGAAACTTGCAAGCCCTGAAGGCGCTCCTCCAATGCACAAGATTTGAACTACCGAGTCCCGACGGTGAGTTTTCTGAGGTATCCTTGATGGATCTTCTGCCATGGCGAAGAATGGAGGAAATTGGTGAGGAACCGTCCTTTGGTAACTTTCGTGGAGCGCGGGCATTTGAGATTTGAAATTCAAATTCGCTTTTTTGAACACCGTGTCTGAACATTGAAGGGACAGGATATATATATTATGCATTATATGCATGGACTTGGTATATGACATACATTAGATTCTTAATAAATTTGTGGTCAAAATAGGTTATTTTGATATAAGATTATTTTATTTTTTATATATTTATTTCTTCTTCAAATATAGGATCAAAATAAGATTGAGTTACAAATTTTTTAATTGAACTAGCTCGGACTTTAGAGTGCTAACAATATATTAAATGAACTAAATCTGTGAAGTTGGTTATTATTACAGCAAACTAAAGAGTTGATGGGTATAATTCTATGAAATCATATTTATGCAGATTAAGTACAATGCTTCGAAAGATATAAGTTGAAAATAGAAAAGCACTACAAACATAAAAGTTGAAACAATTTTAGAGGGCATACAAAACCAAATTATAATAAGGGAATTTCTCTACTCATTTTCATTACTCAAACATAACAATATATATACACATTTACAACATTTTCCTTACCACTATGTTTGAGGTCCATGGTAGGCTCTCTCAATTGCCATGTCTCAAGACCATCTAGCTAACCCCTCTCAAATGACAACCATTTTTTTATTATTCATGTTTACTCATGGTGCAGCTTCCCCTACGCTCCATCCATCTTCAACTACTCTTTAACTTCCATATGACTACTTGAGCACATATTTGTCGCTTCAACTTCCACATTGATATTTCATCTTCCCTTAGTGCACTTATATGTCATGCACAGTTACCCCATGCTCATCATGTGCACTCATTGTCATGCACATTTTTGCTCACATGCACTTGACTCATAGTTGGAATAACTAACTTGCATCCTCCTTGGATGCACATTCCACTTGAGCACACCCCTCAAACTATCGCATGTTTTTTTTTGTCAATCCATGCATGATCGACATTATGTTATTTTCTCTTGCCGTACCACATTATATCTTTTATGTTTTCTTTTGTATCAAACTTGCTTGTGTAACACTAGCATGTACCAAGTACTGGTACATGCTAAGTACTGTACTTCCTTGAAGCCTGTACCTAGTCACTTAAGTAGTCCTAGTCCCCTTGTTGTTACAACTATGTTTGAAATTCATGCAAGCAAGCATTCTTTGACATTGATGTTCGTGGAAACAAAAAAGGGATTTGATTCATTGGAATACTGGTTGTGTTCCAATAGGTTTCCACTGTTCCAGCAACCAGTATTCATGGAGATAGAAGCCAAAGGAGCGTGAGAAAATGACTTCAAGCATCGAGCTATTGACTCATCAACCGTGCGAGCTCCATCGACCATTCAACCAATGTTACATAACGATGTGCGGGCTCCATCGACCATTCAACCAATGTTACATAACAATTAGCGGGCTCCATCGACCATTCAACCAAAAGTTGTTTGATAGTGCACAGAGTCACATTGTATCGTTTTGTGCGGGCTCACGGTTATGATTGGAGACTATTCCTTGGAGGGTGCACAAAATGGTACGTTGTGCAGCCCCTCCGCAATGCCAAGAGTCAATACCATGATCTGTGCACAAAACTAAACTCGTTGTCCCATGTGCAAGCTCGACTCTACATGCGACGATACACATTTGATGGTTGCACCATGGTATTGCGGGCTCATCATATACACATTGGCCAGTGCAAAGGTGATTTGTGCGAGCTCAGCATGGAAATATGTGATTGGTCTTAAGAGGGTGCGCAAACTTTGCTTCGTACTTTGTGCAAGCTCTCGTCACATGATGTTGCAAATAAGATTGGACGCACAAAATGTATGATATACCATATGATATAACCCATGTAACATTTCATCATTTTTCACCGCTTTTCATATGCCATTTCCGATATGTTACATGGGTGTATAAAGCTATTTTTCCAAAATTATTTTTCCAAGGACGCTTCTTCGAAAAAACTAAGTCTTTTCTTATTTTTCTTTTAGGTTCACTCTTTGGATGGTTTAGGGGTGAAACTAACTGAGGGTTTTCATCAAGTGGAATTTAAGCTTATGGAATCAGGGATAGTTTTCTCACTCATATTTTGTCAAACTTTTCAAGGATGAATTGCTTGTACAGAAAGAATAGGCAGTAAGGGCAGGGGGGGTTTACTATATCCAAGTGTATGGCATGATAATAAAAAAACCTGTAAAGGAGAAATATTAGACATGGTATGATAAAACATACCTTATAAGGACTCCGTCCAAATTGTAGTTGTATAGATGTCATGTCCCCTCCCATTCTATTCAACTAGATGGAGAGGATGGTGAGGTTAAACCGGGCATCCAGCCCCATACATTATTAAACAAGCATTCAAAGTGAATGAAAATGTACATATAAAAGTGCATAACAGACGTGATGCTAAACTGGGCGTCTAGCCCCATATAACTTTTAACCATATGCATTCGCATAATATAACAGAGACATATGGAAATGTATGATTATTTTTATAACACAGCGGAAGTAACATCATTTACACCATCACCATTCATTCGGATATCCATCAATTAAATAATTGCAAGAATATACAGGAGAATACTTATCTTATACAACAATAGACCCACGCAACTGGCTATGCAACTGCAACGTTCCACCCAACCATAGGCCAGTTTGCTCCTCAATCTCTCAGCACCACTGCCACCCCCGAGCTAGGCATGATCTCTACAAGGAACCAGGGAACATCAGACTCACACATAGCCAATCATACACCAATATGAGCCAAGCCAATCTACAATTGGGTTTACCAGGCTGCTAGGAGATGGAAAGGAAGAGTTGCTAAGCTAGTGAGCTCCAGCACAGAGCCATGGATAACCTTGCAAGATCTATCTAGCTTGGCACCCACAATACCTACACACCCAGCACAAGGAAGTATTCTTTTCACTGCTGTACAGTCCCTCAAGCCATACCTTCCCTATCTAGTGCTCTCAGGGCATGCATAGAAGAGTAACCAAAGCCCTCTTGATCTTCTTGAGAGGTTGTCTCCCCCACTAGGTTTATCAAGCCACTTCTGTCCACTACCACTCCAAAACTTTAGTTCACAGGTTCAAACCAAAAACGAGGATGCACCCAACAGCAGAACACAATTATGGGGCAAGATAAAACGTTTTTACAGTGAGATGCATGAGGTGGGGTTTCAGTTAACTCAGAAAAACGTGGGAACCCACAAAAACAAAATGTGAAGTTGGGGAATAACCCTGGAAAGCTAAATCCATTTTTGTAAAACGTCCAGGGTCAATTCGGGGCAAAAACGACCTCCCTCCTAGTCCCCAATTTGTGGCCTTCCTCTCCCAACTGTTATCCAATGCAAAAACGACTCCCAGGCATGGAAAAATACAGTATTTAGATGAAAAACGTAAATGGAAAGACCCAGCTAGCTCCCCCTGCGTGAATGATGAAAGACTGGCTATTTAGAATGGCTTTGGGCACCATTTCGTGGGTGTTTTCTTGCCCAACAAGCAAAAACACGAATTTCCAGGTTGATGGCTTGCCCATGCACGAAATTGGCTGCCATACTTCTTCATTTCCAAGGCAATAACTGCCCCAACCAATCTTTGGAAGAATTAAATGATTGGGTGCATGAGACAAAATGGGTAGTTGGTGGTTTATGGGTTTCCCCATTGACACATGGATTAATACCATGGCTCAAGGGTTTGAATAATTTCCCTCCCTTTTCCTTGTAGAACCATGCCCCATCTCTTTTGTTGCATTGCATAGCCGATTGTGGGTTTTTCATTAAAATTCAAAATTACATGATGTCTTGTATACATCGTGCCCTTCTAGCACAAGAACCATAGGCATCTATTTCTTTAATTGCCGATACATGAAACGCTAAATCAATGGTGGGGCCTTGTCCTTGAGCTCCTCACCATGATTAAATATCAGTATTTACATCATTCACAATTTGATACAAAGGGGGTCAAAATGGGGACGTGACAATAGACATCATTAAAGAGTAACAACACTTGGATCAGTGGCCTTTAGCTCAAAATTTCAGGTGGGGCCCCACATCACATAACTTGGGGAGTTGTTGAGGGATCAATAGATTATTACATACACCAAAGGAGAAGCTCAAACTAGGCATAAAGTTACTTGTGGAAGGTATTCCAAGACTAGGAAAATGTAGGGTTGTAATGTGTTTGCTAATAGATGGCATTATGAATGAAGAGACATTGGGAACATGTGGCATATGGGTAGAAGAAATGATTTTGATAACTAAATATACATAAGAAGCATTCATGTTTCCTCAAAAGACACTAGGTGTAGTGGAAGTACATCCCATGCTTGTTAGATTAACCATAATTTGGTTCTAGACATATTATGTTGTACATTTTGAACAAATTTAAAGGGATCTATGGGAAAAGGTACATCTAGTTGTATCAAGATATGATCGTTAGGTTGGGTCAAGGGAGGATTATAATGGGTCAGTGTCTAAATGTCAATAACTTCAATTTTAGGTGTCCCTAAATATTCGGTTAAGTTTGTATTTGTATCAGGTGGATACACAGTATGATCAGGTGGATCATGTATGATGATATGTATCAGGTAGATACTTGGTATGCATCAGGTAGATGCATTGTATGAATTGAGAAGTATGTTGAACTTGTGATATTCATTGACATTGATTGGTATATTGAATTACGCCTTTTATATTACTTATTTGTCTTTATTATCCATTGTTGACTCCATGCAAGGCACTAATATTATCCATAATGATTGTAGAATGGTATTTCCAGGTGTGTTGGTGCTTACAGGTGTTATTCCTCCATTAGGGACTCTCCCATGGGTTTAGGACTTAACCAAAGAAGATGAGGAGTTAGGTTATGGTGACATTGGACCTATGTCCTCCCCACTTACTGTAACTAGCCCCTTGGTCCACACAGCCTAGGTGTTCTAGGGATGATAGTTTGTATAATAACAGGGAGGAGGAGAGGGGTTAAAGAGAGAGAGGGAGAGAGTGTGGGAGTTAGAACGGAGGGGGGTTAAAGATAATCGGAGAGAGAGATGGGGTTAGAGAGAGAGTGGGGGGGTGGGGTAGAGAGGTGGTTTGTTATGGAAAAGGGTATAGAAAGGGGGATGAGAGGGAGGGAGGTAGCATGGGAGGTATAGATTAGCAAAGGGATAGATCTAATGAGTATGGTGGGAAGTATGGAGGAGGGGATTTTTGGAGGGATATATTGAGAAATGGTGGGAGGGAGAGAGAGGGGTAGGGTGTGAGAGATAGATAAGGAGAGATGTAGAATGAATATATTAGGAAATAGTGTGAGGGAGAGAGAGGGTTAGGGTTTTAGAGATAGATAGTACTTAAAACCAGAGTTTATTATTATGAGGACCCATCCTCCAACATAGTTAAGAGGGTTTTAGGAATAGTAGATTTCAATTATCCAAGACATGTTCCCCTACATACAAGGAAATCATCCAAATGGGTCTATTTACCCAATAGCTCCATTGGCCTAGTCATGATGGAGACATTCATCAAAACATTCTTACCATGCGAGCATTAACGAATTCAAGATAAAATTCTTGCAAAATTACTACCCATTTCGTATAGTTTCCCCTGATTATACGACAGGACGAAATGTGTTGCATGGGGTTCATTTTAGACACTATTTTTGTTTTTCATGGAAATATATAATGCCCAAGTATTTAATTAGCATGAACCACTGCTAAGGCAAACTCCTCTACCTAAAAATACCTAAATTCAAGGACAACAAGGCCCTTACCAAGATAGTATATGACATATTCCCGATATGAATCATCTTCTTGTACTAATACCATCCCTAAACTAGATTCGGTAGCTTCCAAATATAGCAGAAATATATACTATAGTTTAGAGGACTAAGTATCAGGGTTGACATCAAGATTTTCTTCAATGCATCGAGTGAGTGTTGAGTTTGGTCATCCCATATGAATGGTGCATCTTTTTTGAGAATACACATGAAACATTTATCTATTTTGGCATAATTTGTGATAAATCTTCTAAGTAAGTTTGATTTCCCTTGTAGCATTTGAAGTTGTCGGATTGTTTTCAGGGAGGAGGGGGGGAAACTATAATATTGCATCAACCTTAAGGGAATAAGCCATAATCCTATACTTGGATACAATGAAACCAAGTAATCTTTGAATATCCACACCAAAGATGCATTTATTTGGGTTCAACCTAATGTTGTACTTACGACATCAAATGAATACAACATGTAGATGTGCACAGTGTTCGGCCCTTTTCTTAGATTTAGCTACCAAGTCATCAAGATAAACCTCGATGACTTTCCGAATGAGAGAGAGATGACTTTCCGAATGATCTAAATAGAGATCTCCTGATCTCTACTTATACAAACCTATTTTCCCAGTGACCTTATGGGGCCGAATTGTCTAGCTAGGTACATCCACAATATAATATATATTTCAGGGCCGACCCCACACATGGTGGTCTAATAACCCATCGGCAAGTACACACACTTGCGACACTTGTCAATCCACATGACGACACTTCCTTATAGAGGAATAACACATCTCTAATAAGGGTACAATAAATATATATATGAAATACATAGATGAAATACATTCCAAAGTTACATATACATCAACACTCCCTCTTAACTAGGAAGGTATTTCTTAACACAGATCTACTAGACAAGTCTTCTTCTCGAGATCATCGTCATCGATGCATCGTCATCATCATCGTCACTGCTGCTGCTGTCATATACGTGTACTTCAGATATAGGAGCATCATATAAATACCCAACTTAATTAAGAAATAGGCATAATCAAGCTAATGTGAAGTTTAAACTCAAGCAAATATGTCAATTGAAGGAGGAAACTGTTGTATTACAAAGAAGCTCTGAATCACTAAAAAAGGAAAATGTGGCCTTCCAACGCAGTAGATCGACGATGTGATAATTTGCCATAACATTCTCCAATGATTGTTTATGTTTAGATATATGCAAATGCCTAAAGTACTCAAATGCATTTCTAAGTAATGCTCTAGGTGCAAACTTATATGTTTTTATGCAGTTAAGTTTAACAAGCATTTTCACTAGGAGCAAGCGGATCAGTGCTTATCTGCTCAAGCATGGTATTCCGTCAGAAGTCGACATCGTCGTCGCTCTCCCTGTGTGTGATTTACCTGTACTCTACGACCCTTCATATTCCTTTGTGTGTCCGTCGGTGAACCGTTTCACCTGTCGCTACACACATTTCTCAGAAACGTAAATTAGTAGCAATGTCCTCAATAATCACAATTTGATTTATAAATTTGTTGCTTCATTAAGAATCTATAGTTTACTCAATCGTTACTCATTCATCTAATCACATAATCAATTGCACAACTAGTCGTTAAGCACCATTCATATGTACAGTTTTCATACCAAAGTTAATTGTTAAACAACATGAAATCGTCCATTCACAATAACTACCCAAATGCACATATATCAATCAATCGTAATCATAAATATACTCAAAATAAAATCATAGGTTTATTTTATTAATGTTTCAAACAGTCAGGTCACTCAGCAGGTGCCCTCAATGTCTACAGTAGTCTAGGGGCACTACATACACCCCTACTTATTTAGAAATTCGTCCTGAAGTTCAGAATAAATGCAGAAATCTATGATGCATCTCAGCTGCATCCTCCCAAGTCGCATAGCTAGGACTATAAATGTCCCACTACACTTGACTTGATCAATCCGTGCTAATCATTAAGCAAGATGTAATCAATCAATTATCCCACCCCACACAATATAATTTAATTCCTTAATTCATTTATCAATTATTATCGTCATTCACATCTTCAGGTTTTCCTCAATCATTTAAGACATAACAAGGCTCAAGAGACCACTATATGGAAGTTGTTCAGCCGGGTCACTTGACAGGTGCCCTTAAGGTCCACAGTCATTCTAGGGGCATTACATACACCCCCTCTTAAATAGAACTTCATCCTGAAGTTAATTTGTTTTCTTGTACTTTTGACACTAAGCTTTATCTTAATTTCCTATTATCATCTTCTTTCCATTCCCTTCTATTTTTCTCCAACAATCATGGCCATATTAAGCACAAGTGGTTCTAATCATTATTATTATTATTATTATTTTCCAACATGGTTCCAATACATTCTCAAGAACTCAATCATAATTGTGTATAATATCAATTCGATAGTACATTCAATAACTGTCGGTCCCAACTAGATTTTCGATATCACTTATTCTTGTCATTAGTATCATCATGTTCAGCTCCATGAGCTTATCATGTATTTCCCTTATCTCTTCGTTTATGTTGTCATAGGACCACTTCGACAGATTCATCAAGTCGCACAAAGTGTCTTCTTAACCCCATCAAGTTCCATCTCGAGGGCTAGTTGTCATTTTATCATGTTTGATTATGACCTAAGGTTAGCTTCATTGCGTTCTATTTATTATACTAATCGTCTCCATACTTCTTTTTACAAAACATTGCCTTCATTTGACCATTTCGATACCATGGTTAAATTTCAAGTTCGTAGTCATGAGTTTTCATAAATGGTTTTGTCGTAATGCAAAATGCATGTCGTTGAGTTCAGCTCATCATACCAATCACATTGATATCTCGTTTTCAAATTTTAAGTTGGTTTCTCTTCCTCGACAATCCGTCAAAGTCTCGTCAATCTGAGCATCTTGGTGTCTTATCATTTAAAATTGATCAATTTTTCGTCATTTAGCAAATCCACCGATTATATCCATCCACTTGTTTTCTCATCATGGCTATGTAGAAAAAGGTTTAAAATATCGTTGGTCTTTGTTCCAAGTTTCTCCAAGTAGATTTTTCTTAAAATACAATTTTACGTTATTGATACCATCTCTATTCGACAATATAATGCTCGTAGTTAGTGAATGATTTTTTTTTTTTTCTTCTTCTTCTTTTTTTTTTTTTTTTTTATACTATAAGTGTCTACTCCTAAGTTATAGTTCTTTGGCTTTCCAAAGCATTTGTTCTGGAACAATTATTCCATATGTGAATTGGCAAGGATCTCTATCATAGTTGAAATATATCTTAAATAAGTAACACTTGCAAACGGAAACCCTAAGGGTACAATTTGACAAAAAGGAAGGCTATGTCTTTAATTTTACAACCTACAATCCCCTAAGTGAACTGTGAAATATAGGCATGTGTTAACTTTTCATCTAGTTCATTTTATAACATCAAGAAATATCATAACAGTATCTTATCTTTCAACCAGTTCATATTATCATATAAACGTAGTATAAATATAATAATTCATTAGCCTTTCATAGTATCCCATAAAATAATTATGAACTATAAACAAGGAATTAACCTTTCATTTACATCTTGCTATCCCATTAACGAAATATGAAATATGGTGATGCATTATCCTAAATTTACCTAATTCATTTCATCACATAAACGTAATATAAAATATAATATAATAATACATTTAACTTTTCAAATTACATAAGAAAGTACAAAATATAGACAAAATATTAATCTTTCTTCTACTTCTAGCTATCCCCCAAAAAAATGTAATATCACACTACTTTATACTATCATGCATAAATAAAAAATATTACAATATCTTTCAACTAAATCTTATAATTATAATAAGGTATTATAAAATATAATAATACATTAACTTTTCATCCATGCCATAAAGAAATATGAAATAAGAACATGCCATAAAGGAATATGAAATAAGAACATACCATACATTATCATCCATTTCATGTCATTGCATAAATGAGAAATATTGCAATATCATTCAACTAGTTTTTATAATTATAATAATGTATTATAATTATTGACGTAGTACCACACGAAGCGCCATATAGTCCCATCGAAAACGTGCAGCTTGATCATGAGCCAGCTGCAGCCATATCCTGGAGATCTCATCATACACAGTCTCGCTCCCGCCATATCCTCAAGGTTCAACGCCCACCTACCTGCATTCAACGCCCATCTACCTGCATTCAAGGCAGTGCAGTCCATTGCAAAATGCCAAGAGACCTGGTCCTCATTCTCGTCCTGCAAATTCCTATAGCTGGAGCTACTGAAACATTGTTCTTGTCCTCTGCAAATTAGAACCTGAATCCTATTGCGAGCAGCTGGAGCGGCTGAATCGTCCTCTTGTAAATTAGAACTTCGGGTACTCCTCGTCCTATATCATTCTCGTCCATTTAGTTTAGTATCTGGATTTTGTACAAGGCCCATGGGGTATGGGTATTTTTGTGCCTTCTTCAAGTTATAAGAGGTTGCATATTTCAGTTACTGGAGATATCTACGAGTCTGTTGTATGCTTGAAAATCTTGATCTGAACATTCCCATATAAATTTCGTAGCAACGTTTAAATTTGTAGTTTGTATGTTCTTATTTCAAACTTTATCAGTTTTTAGAGGTTTGTACTGGTTCTTATACTTTGTAGTGCAACTTATACTGTAGCATGGATTTATATTTAGTGTACCTGACTATTGCGCAAGGGACGCTCCCTCCAGTCACTCATCCTAGTACTTTTGTTTAAAGCACTTCCCAGCACAGTCTTTGCAAGGTCGGAAAGCCCCCGTGGAACAGATGGAAAAACCTTTTGAAGGTCTAATTTAGGTGCTTCACAGTGGCAAAAACACTCCAGCTCTCCATAGGAATCAGAAAGACGCTTCAGGTCAGAGTGCAAAGCATACCCTAACTTCAAAATGCTAGTTGAATGAAATACAGCTTTAAGGCACAAGTCCAGTGCACCTGGTTCTTTATTAAATAAATTCACCATCTCAAATATAAAAACCTTTTTTGCAGTAGCAATCTCTGATATCGAAACCTACATAATTGAAGGTAATTCAAGGTTCCAAAAAAATAAAAGACAAATCATCCTTGGTTAATCGAGACGATGGAAGGGATGATTTTCCATAACTTGATTGCAATTATCTTTTTGAGGATCTTGTATTAAACGTTGTAGAGGGAGATGGGCCTAAATCTATCTACAAATGTCTATATTAACGTCGTTTTCCATGAAACCGTTTTCTTGTATCGCCCATTTGAATTTTGAATTTTGAAATTTTTTGTTCCGCCTTACTACCAGATACAAGTGACATTGCCGCTTCCCGCCCTCGTTTGAGTTCGAACATATTCATAGATAGGAGCACACGATATTTTTTTGTCACTGGCCTGGAGTTTAGTTCAAAACCATGGCTGACCTAAAGCCTATAAAAGCCTATTTGTATGGATGAGCTGCTTACTATCTTATGAAAATCTGCCTCCTCAAATGATGATGAGAAGCCCAAATTGAGAGTAAGAGGTTATATAATTCTCTTTGTGGAGACTTTTGTGGGGGATTTCTCCCTACTTCATGTCTAAATAATGACACTGATATTACTATTTGCATTTTACACCACTATCATTACGATTTGCATTTACACCTCTCTCACTCTGCTGTCGTGACTATGCAAATTTAGGTAGTTACCATCCGACTCAATTTTCCAGCATGATGAATCTTTACCGCCAACCTTTACAGGTTTTGTAAATGGGAGTAAAATGGTACTAGTGTAGTGTTCTTCCGTAAAAATATATTAAGAAAGGGTTCACTCAGGTGTAGAACTATAGACTTATTTGATTATTCTGCCAACTCAATGCAAGTTTTGGTTACAACTCTTTTGACATTAACATGGTTGGAAACTTTTAATGCCAAAAATAAAAATGTATTTTATTTTTAGATAATTTATTTTTTATTTATCAAATTTAAAAAATGTAGATGTTATAAATTGTGAAAACTTCAATTTTATAATACCATGAATCTGGGTTTTTGACAAATGGTACTGACATGATAACATGATAGTAATTTCACAATTGCATTTAATATAGGCCGTTATTAGGTTTTCTTAATATAATGGATCTATATTAAGCATAACCTCTTCTCAATTGAAATATATACTTATTGTTGTGCTCCAAACTAACTTTATATGAGTCGATTGAATTGTAAAAGTTTGTAACTTCATATGAGTAGGCTGATTTGTAAAAGAAATATATACTTATTCTTGTGTTCCAAACTAACGGCATATGACTGGGTTGAATTGTAAAAGTTTGTAACTCCATATGAGTAGGCTGAATTGTAAAAGTTTGTAACTCCATATGAAAGTGTCTATTGTTTGGATTGTTTTAGTATTTTTTAAATTATTAATGATATTTTAATGGAATTTAATATTTATGTTAATTACTTTTAAACCATTCACACTATCACATTATCATTGATGTTTATCTTAATTAAAAAAAAATTACCTAAATTATCAAAACATTTTATGATTTTGGTTTGGATTGTTTATTTTATGAGATTGTTTAAAAAATAAATATTTGTCATTAGAATTATCAAAATATTTTATGATTATGTTTTTGAAAAAATATTTAATGATTTTGTTGACTTGAATTACATTACATCATTTAATGATTTTCTTTTTCCACTACCCTTGATCAATGCATTGATTGCATTATATCATCTCAATTATTGGCATATGACTTGTACCACATCTCCTTCATCTTCTTGCCACATATTTTCTACTCATCCCAAGGATTTTTTTGACTTTCTACTTTCCATAACACTTACTTAAAAATGAAGGGCTAACATAGAACATGTTATTATGAGTGTATAAATATTATTACGTCTAAATTTATGATAGAAATAGGAAGTGTTCCCCTTGTCATCCATAAGCAAATGGAATAGTTGAGTGATTTAATAAAAAATTTGTAAAAGGATTTAATAACAATCCACCAGTGTTTGGTCTTGGAACCCTCTCTTATTCTTGAGGTTTTGGAATCCTTAATTTTCTTTAAAATATAGATAAATTTCTAGGAAATAGTTTACATTGTTCAGATAGAGCCATAATTTAGGTGTTTTTCTATTTTCGAAATATTGATTTTAAAAGTATACCATTAGTTAAAATTGATTTAAAATTTTCAATTGGATATATTTAAAAAATAATAATAAATCCATAAGTAATGAATGTTTTTTTGCAATAAAATTGAGTTTACATTTATTAAGCTTAATAGAGTAGTAAACCTTTTTCTAATTTACTTACATTCAAAACATGAAATGAAGCATCCAATAATTCATATTACCCCATCTTTGAAAAACCCAAAATTCCATGATGATGAACTTCTTTTCATCTTCAATATAATTTGCTATTTGTTATTTCATCTTGGTATTGTTTAACACAAGCCATTCAACTTTCAATTCACCTAATTAACTTTCAATTAAAGATGGGCATCTAGGTCATAACATGGTTAAGAGAGGTAAAGAATTATTAAAATTGCAATTTCAACTTTAGAATTATTATGTAGGAAAATGCAATTTCGGCATTCTGATAATTACAAGTTTTAGAATTTCAACAAGTATAATTGAGAATAACTCACATTCTGTAAAATGAAAATGCAATTTCAACGATCATGAAATGCAATGAACCAAGAATTGAAAAATTAAAGATATTGTAATTTTTTTATGAGAAATTGTAATGTGACCATCCAAAAATTGCAATTGTAATTTTTTTTTATCATTATATAATTACACCTACATATTTTTTGAATTTAAATTTATGTAGGATGTTAAATATAATAAATACTAAGACAATTTGATTAAATACATGGATTTATAAAACCCTAGATCTTCACCAAACCACTTAAACCACTCTTTATTATTTATTTATATATATTTATTTATTTATTTATTTTCCAAAATTTTAAATATTTATATATATTAAATTTAAATATTTTAAATTTCTCCCTTAAATATAAATTATAATTTAAATTTTATCTATGCTAATTTAAATATAACTTCACCAACCACTTCAACCTTACTATAATTGACCTTAAAACTTTAAATCTATGAAGAACTTTTAAATTGAAAGTTCGTGAGTAGCTTTATATTTTTAAATATTAACTTTTAATTTTTTAAGAAACCTAGGTTATAACATTATATGGAATCTAATTAAATTTAAATAAAATAATACTAGCGCTATATAATTATACACGAAATTTAAATAAAAATATATACGAAATTTAATTAAATATAAATAAAATAACACTAGCATTATATAATTATATAAGAAATTTTGCCGAAACCCCTTTTTATTTTGACATGGTATTTTTTTTTTTAATTCTTATCAACAACTAAATTAAATTAAATTAAATAATAATTAATAAAATTAAATAAAAAAAAATTAAATTAAATTGAATTAATTAAAAAAAAATTAAATTAAATTAATTAAATTAAATTAATTAATTAAATGACATTAAATTAAATTAATTAAATCAAATTAAATTAAAAGTCATTAAATTAAATTAAACGAATTAAATTAAATGAATGTTCAGAGACACTACATTAAATTAATAAAATTAAATTAATATTTAAAAAACATTAATTTAAAATAATAAAAAAAAAATTAAAACAATATAAAACACAAAAAAAAAACCTTTTCTTTTACATGGTATTTTTTTTTTTTTAAATTCTTATCAACAACTAAATTAAATTAAATTAAATAATAATTAATAAAATTAAATTAAAAAAAATAAATTAAATTGAATTAATTAAAAAAAAAAAAAAATTGAATTAATTAAATTAAATTAATTAATTAAATGACATTAAATTAAATTAATTAAATCAAATTAAATTAAAAGTCATTAAATTAAATTAAACGAATTAAATTAAATGAATGTTTTTTAAATATTAAATTAATATTTAAAAAACATTAATTTAAAATAATAATAAAAAAAAATTAAAACAATATAAAACGCAAAAAAAACCTTTTCTTTTTCGCATGGGGATTGACGCCAAGGCAGGATCGACGGCTCTCCTTATTCCGTGTCGGCAAATGCACGCATGGTAAGGGTGGTTGGTGGTCGCGTAAAGGAAACCACCATCCCACGTGTTCATTCCTTACTCGTCCGCATTCCAATAAAGCGGTATAGTAAACCGCTCATGGGCAACGCGGAAACCGTCTCATGTGCCGTCAAAAGTATACCTATTTAAGGAGGAAATAAGGTTTTATTTGGCATTGTAGGGCTGCTTCGACTTGGCTCTTGGTTTCATGTAAGAGCCTCGGTGATGGGCAGATATGTGGGCAATCTCATGGACGATGGGAGATATGATATCCGTGGGACCCTCCTGGCTTGGCATTCGGTTCCCTGATGAGTCCTCGGCGTTGAGCACAACGCATCTTTTATATATTCCCATCCTCTTATGTGAACTCAGTGCATGGGATTCGATGGTGGGCATTGATCTGTTAAGTGCGTGGGCCAAAAGGCTCTAGTTGTTGAGTTCGGGCTGGGCACAAAGGAAAGAAGAAAAACGCTTGGAGGACAATTGATGTGGTGTTGGGCTCCGGGCGCTTGGTACACCTGGCTTGAGCGCTAGGGTTTCAAAGGAAGCAAGGGCTAGGGTTTCAAAGGAAGCAACATTTTGTATGAAATTCGTTGCGGACAAAACAAGCAGCAACAATGGAGAGCAGTATGGAAATCGTTTCATGCATTTGCCATGCTTGTAAATCCTCTTAGTTATTGGTCAAAATGGATCATATCGAGCTCAAATGAAACGATTTCTGCGTCGAAATTGCTGCGATGCTTGTATTATAAACAATATTGTAGGCAACAAAATTATTTGAATATTTGTTTTATGCCACCTTTATTGAAATGAATGTTTAAAACAAAATGTTACAGGCAAGAAGGCAGATCTGCATTAAAATAATAGGAAATGAAAACTGATCACTTTGGCTGCAGGTCTAAAATTTGGAGAACCCTCTGTAAATCCTGTGCGAGACTCATTGTTTCGTATTTATTATGAATACAATTTCTTTATATAAATGCAATGAAGTGTTTTTTTTTTGTTAGTATTAAATTTTAGATCTAAATTTTATAACGGTAATATATATAGTGTTGTAACTTGGTTTATATGTATTTATTTATTTGTTTAAAAACATTATTTATCCCAAATGCTTTAGCATTGGATTAATATTAGGGTTTGAATATTAAAAGAGTGTATATAGAAATGTTGTTGTTTTTCTGGAAAGGTTTGTTTAATGGGGTCTAGACTGAGCGCTAAATAATCAGTTATATATATATATCATTCAAATTATGTTTCTGTTACGCCTTACGAATAAATGGGAAAAGGCTCTTCAAATTATCTTTTTGCAGCCATCATACTGGTTTGTTATTTTCTAGTAAATTTCACTAAAGTTCCAGGTGTAGTTAGGCCCTAAGGTCTCATTGTCTGAGCCTTGCACTCTGATACCAACTGTAGTGCCCTATCTAGGCACTGGGTCTATTCCAGGTTATCAGGTTATACCTAGTTTTTCCCTTAATTATTGTTAGAAGAAAACAAGAGATTCAACCATCTATATTTCTGTTTCTGTAAATGTTTAACTGTCTTTTTTCTATATGTTTACATGTCTCTGCAGTTAAATAAACATAATCCTAAAACTTTCCATTTAATTCTGTTCGTTTGACATTCATAGCTTGGAAATAAAAGAAAATACATTCTAATTAAGCTGGTTCAGAAAAATACCTGAAACCGTCGATTGCAGTAAGATAAGAAGATTTCTGGAATGGATTCTGTAAGTTACCTTAACAACCCAAAATGATGTGTCCACCCTGCCGATCAGCTATTATCATGCTGACCCTAGGAAATCAACGAATTTCCTACCCCCCGAGCCCACAGACCGATAATCCCGACAGCCACTTTCCATGGTAATCATTAATGCATCCCCTTTTGAGGTAATAAGGTGGATTATATATTATTTTATATCATCCCAATTTCTCTCTAGTAATGGAATTATTCAATAATTTATTCAAACATATCCTTTTAATTTACTTGGGATAATTCCGTTCGTTAATTAAATTAATAATTTATTTAATAAATTCATTATTATTCAACCCACTATACTTTATAAAAGGGATTATTATCATTATTATTATTAATTAAATAATATTAATAATATAATAATAATAACAATAAAATTAATAATAATAATAACAAATAATAATAATAGTAATTAATTTAAATTGTGAATAGTAATTTAAAATATTTATTTGGTTAATGGATAAGTGTCAACATAGTACCTCTGTGTATAAACAATGAAATATAATTAATGATTTAATTAATCATGATCAACAATTATATAGCACACTCCTCCATTATTAATGTTTAACTTTTATACTTCACCTTGAAGACACCTTTACTTGAGGATACTTACAATTAATGACATTTATTTTACACATGAGAACTTGATAATCTTTTACTAATTAAGTCATCCACTTAACACTTAATTGACTTATCCATGGACTTATCCATGATAACTTATATCATTGTTAAATCTTGACCAATTAACATATTTGTTGAAAATATTTATACAAGAATACTATAATGTTTTTTGAAATTTTTGTACTTTTTATGTTATTTGGTTTGTCAACAACCTTTTTATAAATATATAACTTCCTCTTTTTTGTGATATATATATATATATATATATATATATATTTCCTATGGGATAGAGGAGGGCATCTTTTAACACATTGGTGACCCATTCTAAGTTTTCTGGTTTTCCCCAAGTACTGAACCGGTAATATTGGTGACCTAAATAACTATTTTAAATAATTGCCAATCATTTATTTGAATGTTGTATTTCTAAATTTCATTTTGTAAACCTCCATGGTATAATCAACTCTATGAATGTATGTAGGATGTAATATATGGCATTACTTGTACATAAAAATAGCTATCAACTCTATGAATGTATATAAGTATATGGCATTACTTGTACATAAAAATAGTTATCAACTCTATGAATGTATATAAGATGTAATATATAGCATTACTTGTATATAAAAATAGCTAAATAGCTAGTGTTTTTTATATTTAATTATTTGATATAAGTTTGTAACTTACAGATAGTTTCAATATATTGTACAGTTTCAATTCAAGTATTCTTGGCTTCATAGCTTCTAGATTATTGTCTATCAAAGAAGCAAGACCAACTAAGATGAAGATGAAGTTATGGGAAAAAATGGCATTGGCATTGGCATTAGCTTTAGTCTTAGCCAAACAAAAAGTAAAGAAGAAGACTGGATTAAAAAGAGGTTGAAAATCTTGGTAAGTTTATAGATTTTTTTTTACTTTTACAATTTTGTTTATAGATTTTTTTTTTTTATTTTTACAATTTATTTTATTTAGTTTTTTTTACATGGTTTACATGGTTTATTTAGTTGTTTTTCTATTAGGTTGAGTTGCATTATTTTCATTTTAAAAGAAAATCCTTTTCATTTATATGCAATATCTCATGTGCGCTCAAAACCGTCACTTTCTTTGATGCACACACACACACACAAAACACTCTCTCGTCACTCACTAAGTTCAAAAATAGCTTAAATCTACTCACTTAATACCTCCATAGGAGGGCACAAAAGAATCTTGTAGTTTAGGTAGGATTTTGAGGCTAGGCATCCAAAAACATAGTTGTTGTCCTTAGGGTGCTTTATAAATCCTTCTAAATCAAGTGGTCGTGTATAGCCACACGGGGCAACTGAAAGAGCGGCGCCGCGCCATAGGAGGTCAAACCCAAGGTTGCGGGTGTATGTTCTCTCAAGTGGGCTCACCACCACTTGTTGAAAAGGAGACGAACCAATACCGTTCGAGGGATAACTGCTCTTTCTCCACTTGACGAAGGTACTTAGTGACCAACTTAGGATGTAATTCCTTATAGGTGACTGTCGTGGAAGCCGACAGTACCTGAGACAAATTTTGTCACAAGATCAAGGAAATCACACGTCACAAGATCAAGGAAAGCTAGCAACTGCTAGATTTCCTTCTAGGATAAGAACACATACTTATGCTAGAAGAAAAGCTAACAGTCAGTAGCTTTCCAATAGAAAAATCATGTCCTTGGTGATTGGTGGTTGCTAGCTTATACCTTGAGCTTGTTCCATGTGATGTATTTTGAAATAAGCACATGGCAAAAGATCAAGGAAAGCTAGTGACTGCTAGCTTTCCTTCTAGCATAAGCATTTCCTTCTAGTATGAACACACATGCTTATGCTAGAAGGAAAGATAACAGTTGCTAGCTTTCCAATAAAAAACCGATGTATTTTGAAATAAGCACATGGAAAAAGATCAAGGAAAGCTAGGGACAGCTAGCTTTCCTTCTAGCATAAGCATTTCCTTCTAGTATAAACACACATGCTTATGCTAGAAGGAAAGCTAACAGTTGCTAGCTTTCCAATAAAAACCCATGTCCATGGTGATTGGTGGTTGCTAGCTTATACCTTGAGCTTGTGCCATGTGATCTATTTTGAACGAATGCTAGCTTTCCTTCTACCATAACACACATGCTTATGTTAGAAGGAAAGCTAGCAGTCGCTAGCTTTCCAATAGAAAAACCTTGGGCATGGTGATTGGTGGTTGCTAGCTTATACCTTGAGCTTGTGCCATGCACTCTATTTTAAAATAAGCACATGGCACAAGATCAAGGAAAGCTAGCGACTGCTAGCTTTCCTTCTAGCATAAGCATTTTCTTCTAGGATAAAGAACACATATTTATGCTAGAAGGAAAGCTAGCAGTCGCTAGCTTTCCAATAGAAAAATCATGTCCATAGTGATTGGTGGTTGCTAGCTTATACCTTGACCTTGTGCCATTTGCTCTATTTTGAAATAAGCAAATGGCACAAGGTCAAGAACACATACTTATGCTAGAAGAAAAGCTAACAGTTGCTAGCTTTCCAATAAAAACCCATGTCCATGGTGATTGGTGGTTGCTAGCTTATACCTTGAGCTTGTGCCATGTGATCTATTTTGAACGAATGCTAGCTTTCCTTATACCATAACACACATGCTCAAGGTGATTGGTGGTTGCTAGCTTATACCTTGAGCTTGTGCCATGTGATCTATTTTGAACGAATGCTAGCTTTCCTTCTACCATAACACACATGCTTATGTTAGAAGGAAAGCTAGCAGTCGCTAGCTTTCCAATAGAAAAACCTTGGGCATGGTGATTGGTGGTTGCTAGCTTATACCTTGAGCTTGTGCCATGCACTCTATTTTCAAATAAGCACATGGCACAAGATCAAGGAAAGCTAGCGACTGCTAGCTTTCCTTCTAGCATAAGCATTTTCTTATAGGATAAAGAACACATATTTATGCTAGAAGGAAAGCTAGCAGTCGCTAGCTTTCCAATAGAAAAATCATGTCCATAGTGATTGGTGGTTGCTAGCTTATACCTTGACCTTGTGCCATTTGCTCTATTTTGAAATAAGCACATGGAAAAAGATCAAGGAAAGCTAGCGACTGCTAGCTTTCCTTCTAGCATAAGCATTTCCTTCTAAAATAAACACACATGCTTATACTAGAAGGAAAGCTAACAGTCGCTAGCTTTCAATTAGAAAAACCCTGTCCATGGTGATTGATGGTTGCTATCTTATCCCTTCAGCTTGTGCCATGTGCTCTATTTTAAACGAATGCTAGCTCTCCTTCTAGCATAACACACATGCTTATGCTAGAAGAAAAGCTAGCAGTCGCTAGCTTTCCAATAGAAAAATCATGTCCATGGTGATTGGTGGTTGCTAGCTTATACCTTGAGCTTGTTCCATGTGATGTATTTTGAAATAAGCACATGGAAAAAGATCAAGGAAAGCTAGCGACTGCTAGCTTTCCTTCTAGTATAAACACACATGCTTATGCTAGAAGGAAAGCTAACAGTTGCTAGCTTTCCAATAAAAAACCATGTCCATGGTGGTTGGTGGTTGCTAGCTTATACCTTGATCTTGTGCCATGTGATCTATTTTGAACGAATGCTAGCTTTCCTTCTACCATAACACACATGCTTATGTTAGAAGGAAAGCTAGGAGTCGCTAGCTTTCCAATAGAAAAACCTTGGGCATGGTGATTGGTGGTTGCTAGCTTATACCTTGAGCTTGTGCCATGCACTCTATTTTCAAATAAGCACATGGCACAAGATCAAGGAAAGCTAGCGACTGCTATCTTTCCTTCTAGCATAAGCATTTTCTTCTAGGATAACGAACACATATTTATGCTAGAAGGAAAGCTAGCAGTCGCTAGCTTTCCAATAGAAAAATCATGTCCATAGTGATTGCTGGTTGCTAGCTTATACCTTGAGCTTGTGCCAAGGTGGTTCGGTGCTCCATCAGGAACTGTTAGTCCTCAGTTGCATCCTTAATTGCTCAGCGCGTGAGGGTTCGTGTAGTAACTTAACTGCTGATTCTTTGCTCAGGCAGTTTGAATGTCTTGTTATTTCCTCTGATTTTGGCATAATGGCTCAGCCAAGGGACAATACCGGCATCCAGGACATCAAGAAAAGTTTGGGGCGGCTGTATGAGATAGTCTCCATAGGAATTATGGATAACAGGGAGATATCCTGCCTTATAAAAAAGATGGAGGACACTGTGATCTACACTTCCCTTCAAATCAGCAACCATGACTCCAGGATCGATGATAATGAAAACTCCTTTCGCGAGATGATGGGGAAGGTGGATATGATCCAGGAGGACCTTTTTGCGACTCATTTCCATGAACCAGGGCAGCAGGAACAATGCAGTAACTGTTGAAGGGGAGCGTCAGATGGAGGAAGAATCAGTGGTGCAGCCAGTCCACTTCAGGGGCCACCTGTAATCTGGTTTTTATGGATATATGTTTTTTTGTCTTTTATTATGTAAGCAATATATAAGGGTATATGCTGCCCGTTCTGTTAGTCATCATGGAATAAGCATTTACTTATAGGATAATAACACATACTATGCTAGAAAGAAAGCTAGCAGTCGCTAGCTTTCCAATAGAAAAATCCTGTCCATGGTGATTGGTGGTTGCTAGCTTATACCTTGAGCTTGTGCCATGTGCTCTATTTTGAAATAAGCACATGGCAAAAGATCAAGGAAAGCTAGCGACTGCTAGCTTTCTTTCTAGCATAAGCATTTCCTTCTAGCATTTTTGAGAAGGAAAACTTTTCTTTTTAATGAGTCTCTACTTGTGCTAGATGCAATAAATTTTTATTTATATTTAAGTATTTAATATGTTTCCAGGACACATGACCCTTATGTTGTTTAATGAGTTAACAAAATCTAATGATAAAAGAACTACTTGGTTAATGACATAAAAATATGATGATTTAAAGGTCTTCTCTGACGGACAAGGGGGTTCGGTGCTCCATCAAGAACTGTTAGTGCTCAGTTGCATCCTTAATTGCTCAGCACGTGAGGGTTCATGTAGTAATTTAACTGATGATTCTTTGCTCAGGCAGTTTCACTGTCTTGTTATTGCCTCTGATTTTTCCAGAATGGCTCAGCCAAGGGACAATACCGGCATCCAGGACATCAAGAAAAGTTTGGGGCAGCTGTATGAGATAGTCTCCATAGGAATTATGGATAACAGGGAGATAGCCTGCCTTATAAAAAAGATGGAGGACACTGTGAGCTACACTTCCCTTCAAATCAGCAACCATGACTCCAGGATCGATGATAATGAAAGCTCCTTGCGCGAGATGATGGGGAAGGTGGATATGATCCAAGAGGACCTTGCGCGACTCATTTCCATGAACCAGGGCAGCAGGAACAATGCAGTAACTGTTGAAGGGGAGCATCAGATGGAGGAAGAATCAGTGGTGCAGCTAGTCCACTTTAGGGGCCACCTGTAATCTGGTTTTTATGGATATATGTTTTTTGTCTTTTATTATGTAAGCAATATATAAGGGTATATACTGCCCGTTCTGTTAGTCATCATGGAAGAACTCTGTATATAGTTTTTTGGACCCTTTGCAGGCTTAGTCTACAATGCTCTATCTCTGCTCTGCAGGACTATCCTTCCTCTCTTTTTGCTATGTACTGAATGGCTATGCACAACCCCTTTATAATATACTCCTTTTTAGTTTCTGTTCAAAAACAATATATGATGATTTATAGTCTATCATTTATATGGGTTCAATTTATTTATTTTTTTGTTCACAGGTCTTTAAGTAAACCAATAAACTTAATTTGGTATAAAAGCTATAATGAAGGAGGTCTTCTTTATGTATATTTTACTATGTTTATGTCTATTTTCACATTAGAGGTAATCTATGTGTAACATTTAATTGTTATTAGCAATAGAAAACTAGAGGTAGTGTCTTTAAAGGTATAATTTACTTGTTATTAGCAATAGAAATTATCTCAAAAATTATATTCTTGGTGTAGCCTCCAAGCTTCACATGAGGTCACAAAACATAAATTAGTTAGGTAAGGAAATCCTTGAACTTGTGCCATGTACTCTATTTTCAAATAAGCACATGGCATAAGATCAAGGAAAGCTACCGACTGCTAGCTTTCCTTTTAGCATAAGCATTTACTTATAGGATAATAACACATACCTATGCTAGAAAGAAAGCTAGCAGTCGCTAGCTTTCCAATAGAAAAATCCTGTCCATGGTGATTGGTGGTTGCTAGCTTATACCTTGAGCTTGTGCCATGTGCTCTATTTTGAAATAAGCACATGGCAAAAGATCAATGAAAGCTAGCGACTACTAGCTTTCTTTCTAGCATAAGCATTTCCTTCTAGCATTTTTGAGAAGGAAAACTTTTCTTTTTAATGAGTCCCTACTTGTGCTAGATGCAATGGATTTTTATTTATCTCTAAGTATTTAATATGTTTCCATAACACATGACCCTTATTATTATTGTGCATGTGAATAAAAGACATGTAATAGAATATTGTTTGATAATGCTCATTATTTCATGTATTTTTAAAACAATTTAAATTTATAGTCAACTATTTATTATTGTTTTTAGAAGCTATGGACTCTGGTGCAATGACAATTCCAAGGAATAATTTGAAGAAAAAATGAATTGCAAGTGACACACAAACAACGTCTCCTCCATGTGGTATGGTGGTTTTAAATATTATTCTCTCATTTCTAAATGCTTAGACTAGAAAACTATATGGTAATAATATTTGTGATTTTGATTTCATTTTATTTATAGTAATAATTGCTTATTATTGTTTTTAGAAGCTGTCGTCTCCAAAGCAAGTAAAATGCCACAATCATCATTCAAAAAACAAAAGCGTCATTCAACTCAGATTATAGATTCAACAATGGGTTCTAATTTTGAAATGATTAAAAAGTTCAAAACATCTGCTGCATATGAGTATGTCGAAGATTGGTATGTTGAGATTGAAAGTCCCATGAATATGTTTCCATATATGTATCTATTTGGATCCATGGATGGAAATGATATACAAAGGCTAGGGATAATTGTTAGTTGCTATGCTCTCAATCATAGTTAGATCGATTTTCAAATGGAGGTAATTGAAGAAAATGAAGTGAAATTATTTTCTTGCCAAGTTGATTACACAAAATTTAGACCAGATTTGATTGATACTAATACAGAATTTCCAGAGTCAATAAAAAAGTCACAGTTTAAGTTGGACAGTTTTGAGAGTTTCAATGAATCTGGTCTAAAGAGTTATGATGATCTTGTACAACGTATTACCAACGTTATGAAATATCGCTATGTGAGATGTAAGAAAACATCATCCGTGTTTCTTTATTTGCAACAAAGAGGTAAACTACTTGATAAAATACCAGATGATAAACTCGAGGCTCAAATGCTTGATTTGAGAAGGGTATATTTAGCTGAGCTAGAACAGAGCATTAAATAAAGTGAGTTCATTCCTACTACAGAGTTTGTAAAATCCGAAAAAGAAGACTCTCAGATAGAGAAGCTTGCTGACCAATGCGATGAAATCCATGAAAATTTTAAGGACAGTTATTTATTTTCAAGCTCTTTTACCATGAAGGTGGATGTTCGAAGATGTGTAGAAGCACCCAAGTTATATAAATTAAGATCACGAGATGATTTAAATGTTCGAGTATTAGTAAAATCATTCCTACAGAAATTTCAAGCATCATTGCTTGATGCTCTTCTGATTCCATTTGACACAAAAGAGTCTGATCCGATTGGAAACCCTGTGAAAATCATGAATGAAATGGATATAAATGCCGAGAACATCAATTTTTGGATAGTTGATGGGCAACACACCATTCAAGCAGTAAAAGAAATATTATCAAATCCTAAATTCAGTCTATCTGGGGAGGCAAAACAGAAGTACAAAGAACGTAATGCTCGATTCTTAGATCCATTAGTTGCTCCCAGTGTGGTGATTCGTATTTGCTGCCAGTTAAATTCTGCAAACACAGTGTTCTTCAAAACTCCATTCATTGATTCTGTGCGATCTTCAAGACAATTCCTAATTGCCACAAATAAATTAAAGAAACAAAAATGTGGGAATTCTAAGACGGCTGAAGACAAGGTATGCAATTTTTTTTTTGTTGCACATAGTTTATATTGTTATAACTAAATTCATGGCTATTTTATTTTTGATATCACATTCTTACTAATTTATATTTGTTATTTTATAACAGGTTGATGATGAAATGTTGTGCTCTTTCTTCGATTGTCCACTAACAAACTTTGCTGAAAAAAAAGTCTTGTTATATCTTGATGATACTACTTGGGATAAATGGGAAGTTGTTTTTAATTGTTACAAACTAGGGACATTAATGTGTTCTCCAAACCAACCTAAGGATCCAAACTATAAGACAAATAGTCTGAACAGTTTGGTATCAAGTTCTTTCCGTCCCCTTCAGGGACTAACCGCTGAAGAAATGTGTTCTGTAGCAGATAAACTATTGGATGGAACTGTCTGGTTTTCTATTCCAGTGAACCATCCAACCAATGCCATAAAAATGAAAGATTATTGTTCACAATTGAAAACCAAAAGAACAATTTTGGAGGTAATGGTAACATATTGCAAAATTCATGATAAGAATCTGAATGATAAGATTCTTACAATATCCAATATTCTTGAGCATTATGGAATTACTGATATCATATTTGCCAACTTCTGTAAGACAATGGAAGGGTGTAAATATGTAAAAGGATCACGAAATACAAAAATAGAGCCCCTTTCTCCACAAGCCTGTGTGGTCCTTGATAGAATAATTGATGCATCGACAGATATACAGAAAATTGAGAACAGTTTTGAATTCGGTTGTCATTATGGGGGTCCTAGCCTCTTGTCAACACTTTTGCACTCTTTTCCTTGTCAGTTTCAACCAATGTTATACACTGACTTTGTTGTGTTGGATACATTGGCTTTGAAAGATGAATCATTCCTTAAGGATCACTATATTGAATTGTTTCGATTTTTAATCGAAAAAAATGGGTTGAAAGATTTTACTATGATTATCTTAGTAGAAATTTGGTCTTGTAAGGATGTACGCCAAGCTCTGGAGATTGTTGTCAAGGACTCAAATGTCAACTATAAAATGGCTACCGGTCTTTATGAATATAAAGAACAAAATAACTATAGTTATGATATAGTTTTAACTATACATTTCTATAGTGAAAAGTCAAAAAGTTTAGAGGCTTCAATATACTCTCACAGTTTTAGAGACATATCTGATGAAAATGAGAGAGATTTTGAATTCTGGGAAGAATTATTGCAAATGCATCAACAACATAGTGATCTAAATTTGATTATTTCTTTTTATGTGGGGAAAAATTTACAGCAGGCTTGCTGTACCTATGGAAGAAGAATGTCATGTGTCGTAGAAAACGAGTTACAAAGGACTACCATGCTGACTAATCAAGAATCCTTCCAATTGCAAAAACCAATGTCTAATATATTGTTGTTGGAATATCCAGGTATTGTACTTGTTTTGTTCTTTCTCTAGTGATTCTTTGGATTCTATGCTATTTATAAATCTTGATTAACAAGATGTTTACTATAACTACTAATGGTGGAAATTGTAAAGAAAACGACGACGACACTTTGCAACAAAGCAATGATCAACATAGTGTGCACAATGTCGAAGAAGTTTTCGAGATGCAAATACAAGACGAATAAAATACCATACCAGGTACATAATTTATTTTGTTTCTTTTGTTGTATTGTACTTGTTTTGTTCTTTCTCTAGTGATTCTTTGGATTCTATGCGTATTTATTTAATGAATTTCATTCGTTGATACATTTTATAACATTTCATATGTTTATTACAGTGGCAAATGAGGAGAAAAAAGACAGTGATCAAGGGAATGTGACAGAAAGCCATAGTCAAGAACATGATATCATATCAGGTACTTCACATGTCTCTTATTTTCAATTAAACATAAAATATGTCTTATAAAAAAAAAATTGATTTAAATAAGTATTATTGGTATTTGATTGAAGGTTTGTTATTTTGGCTCTAGGTTCTATGAAGACAATACAAGAGAAGTGTGGCTTATCAATAACTAGTACAAAAAATACTCAAAGTGAGTGTATTTCTTCAACAATTTTTTTTAATAATAATTTATGTAGCATGAATAAAATGAATTTACTATGATATCCATTGTTGTTTTGAAGCTATTATAAGTCAAAAGAAATTAGTTATTTTTGAATTGAATAGCATTTTCTATCAGAGCGTTGATGGTGATGCATCACAAAAAGAATTTATCGAGAAAATGGGAAGGGCTGCAGATTACACGATAGAAAAAAAATCATTTTGGTTTCGTCCACATGCAAAAACATTTCTTGAAATGCGTTCCAGAAAAGAATCTCTTGACATTGCAATTTAGACGACATCTTTGAAACAAAACACAACAAGAGTTATGAAAAAGCTGGTTTCAGAAACATTACAAGCTAAATTTTTGTTTACATGGACTGCTTCGGATTGCAAACAACAAAAGGGAAAAAATGACATTGATAATTCAACACAAGTTATATACAAAAAACATCTGAAAAAAGTGTGGAGAATGTATTCTCAATATGATGCTACTAACACTATTCTAGTGGATTGTTCAATGGAGACAAAGAAAGAAAATCCCAAAGAAAATGTGATTATTGCCCCTTCGTTTGATGGAAAGAATGAGGATAAATGGTTGATCGCTGATTTGTGGAGCTTATTGAATAAATTCTACAAGGCAACCGATGTTCGAGATATTTTGAAGAATCTTCAATGACTTTTAATAGTACATTAAGATGACTGTTATTCATTTCCTCTATAAACAAAATCTTGAAGTTTATAATATAAATTCTTGGTCATTGTACATTTGATGACTTAATTCTACATGTGATGTGTTATTACTGTGTTTTATTTTATTATCAATTTAATGTCAATATTATTTCATAATACTCATATAAGGATTGTTGTTGTGTCATTATTATAAATTAACATATTATTATTTTGTTTATTTATATTGAGATATTGAGTTATAAAAAGTTAGTGATTTGAATAATAGTCTTATGTGTTTGCATAAAAATGTAGTATTCCATATTAATTAAATAATTGTATTAGGTTGTATGTATAAATTAATGTACAATTACTATGTTTGAGCAATTGCAGTTTATTTATCAATTGCGTCTTAATTGATCATTAATTTGTAATAACTCTTACAAATCAGTGATTTGAATGTTAGTTCAATGTTATTATATGAAATTTTCTTATTTCTTAGAAATTAGAAAAATGGAAAATCATATCACGTTGTATGTAAAAATTACCTATAATTAGCTTGTTTAATTGAAATTTAAAAAATTGTAAATCTAGGTGGTGTGTATAAATTAACATATAATTGGTTTGAATTGGACCATTGTAACTATATTTTTAAATTATGATTTGAATTTCATTGCAATGTGCTTATATGAATTTTTCTTATAATTTCTTGAAAATTAAAATATCGTATGAGGTTGTATGTAAAAATGAACATATAAATAGTTTGCTTGATTTAAACTTAAAAACTGTAAATTTAGGTAGTATGTAGATATTAACATATAATTAGTTCAAATGAATTCGACTATTGTAATTATATTTTTAAATTGTAGTTTATCTCATTACAATTCTTAAAAATTAGTGATTTGAGTAGTAGTTGAATGTGTTTGTATAAAAAAACTATTCCACGGAAATTACTTTTATTTTTTTCATTAAGTTGTTTGTTTGGGAGTGGAAATAAATTGGATATGTTTTGATGCCATTAAGCAATGAAGTTTTGAAGTGAAAATATGTTAATTTTATATATGTGGCAGCAATGCAGATGGGAGTTAATATCAGTCGGAAGATCTTGTTGATCTTTGAAATGGAAGGAGTATTCTTCTCGTCGTATTCCAAAGATGATACGAGTTGTCAAATTCAAAGAAAACCAGATTGGGATATTGGTGATAGATCCTACTTTTGTAGGCCTTCTCAATTAGAAGTATTAAAATACTGCCTAAAACATTATGATGTTGCGATATGGACATCAAATGTTACTAACAAGTACATTCGACAAGTACTTGAAAAATCAAATATTGATACAAGTGATTTTGAATTCATATGGAATAGGTCCCATTGTCACCTGCAAACAAAATTCAAATCATGTAGTATGATACAGTTTTATGAGAAAAGGCTAAGCGACGTGTGGTCCCAATATGGAAATAAGTACACAGAATCAAATGTATTGCTAATAGATACATCAAAGCCTACTTCTCAATTCCTCGGATATCGGTCAAACTGTATCTTAATAAAGGCTTATATAGGACATGAACACGATACTTGGCTTGTGCAAGTTCTATTCCCCTTTTTAAAGACACTTCATCGCATCAAACAGAAACGCAACTACATTCGAATGTTCAATAGAACATTGAGTTCTTTGTATTAAGTGAAGATATTATTTTATGGAAATTTGTTGACGATTACATTGCAATACTTCAATACAAGTTGGACACATTTTTTAGTGAATTAATTTGTATGATTTTATAACTTTTATAGATAGATGATAATTGACAATGATATATAAATACAATTATTAGTATTATTTATGATTGCTTTTAGATTGACAAGTTTTTGTATCATACAACACTTGATTTCCCCATTCAAAATATTTTCTAAATTTGTGCTCTTAAATCAACTATTTGTAATTTAAATCATCTCATAAAAGCCAACAAGGGATGCAAGAAACTCTCTTTAGTTTTATTTATCTATATGTATTAATACAAGTGCATTACAACACTTGATTTCTCTATTCAAATATTTTTTAAATTACATACTCTTAAATCAATTATTTGTAATTTAAATCATCTCACAAAAGCCAACAAGGAATGAAGTTCTCTTTAGTTTTATTGATCTATATGCATTAATACAAGTGACACACAAATTTTGAATTAAACCTCCATCTATATAAAAGCACATTTCTTACAAAAAATATTACTTCAATGATAATGAGTGCTAAGTGTACTAGAATTTAGATTAAAGCATGATGAGTCATAGATGAATGATTTTGAAAGGTATAGGCATTTGATTTCCCAATCTATAACTTATTGTAAATGTGTATTCTTAAGTTAATAGTTTATAATTGCAATAATCTCATATAAGCCAACAAGATATGAAATAAATTATTGATTGTTATTAGCCTATATTCATTAATATGAGGAGTTTATCAATGCAATATGTAATTTTTGAAATAAAACCCCATATAATTGAAGTTGCAATTGTTTTAAAACACAAAATTAATTGCTAATGAGTGCTAAGTGGTATTAAGGGTAGTACAACATTGGTCATAAGTGAGTGACATTGAACTATAAGAAATTTGATTTCTCATTTCAGTTTTTTGTAAGTTTGTATTATTAACTCAATTACGATTAATTGAAATAATCTCATAATAGCCAACAAAGCATGAGATACGCTCTATCTTTTATCTTCTTGTATGCATTAAATGAATGTATAAATGTGATATGTATTTTTTGGAATAAAATACAATGTAAAAACATTCCACAAGTAGTTGAAAAATCAAATTCTGATACAAGTGACTTTGAATTCATATGGGACAGGTCTCATTGTCACTTGGAAACAAAATTCAAATAATGTAGTGTGATACAATTTTATGAGAAAATGTTAAGTGATGTGTGGTCCAAATATGGAAATATGTACGAAAAATCAAATATATTGCTAATAGATACATTAAAGCTTACTTCTCAATTCCCCGGATACCGGTCAAATTGTATCTTAACAAAGGCTTATATAGGACATGAACCTGATACTTGGCTTGTCCAAATTATATTCCCCCTTTTTAAGACACTTCATCGTATCAAAGAGAAACGCAACTACATTCAAATGTTCAATAGAACATTGAGTTCTTTATAGTAGGTGAAGATATTAATTTTTAGAAATTTGTTAACGCGTACATTGCAATATTTCAATACAAGTTGGACACATTTTTTGATGACTTAATTTGTATGTTTTTAAAACTTTTATAGATAGATGAGAATTAACAATAATATTAAAATACAATTATTAATATTATTTATGATTGCCTTTAGTTTGACATTTTTTTGCATCATATACCACTTGATTTCCCCATTCAAAATATTTTTTTAATTTGCGTTCTTAAATCAAATATTTGTAATTAAAATCATCTCATAAAATCCAACAAGGCATGCACAAAGTTTTGTAAATGTGTATTCTTAAGTTAATAGTTTATAATTGCAATAATCTCATATAATCCAACAAGGCATGAAATAAATTATTGACTTTTATTTTCGTATATTCATTAATAAGAGGAGTTTATCAATGCAGTATGTAATTTTTATTGCTAATGAGTGCTAAGTGGTATTAAGGGTAGTACGTGATTGGTCATAAGTGAGTGACATTGAACTATAAGAAATTTGATTTCTCAATTCATTTTTTTGTAAGTTTGTATTACTAACTCAATTATGATTAACTGAAATAATCTCTTATAGGCCAACAAAGCACGAGATATGTTCTATCTTTTATCTTCTTATATGCATTAAATGAATGTATAAATGTGGTATGTAATTTTTTCAATAAAATACAATGTAAAACCATATAATTAATTGATAATGAGTACTAAGTGGACTATTTAGACTCATTCGATATGTGCCATAAATAAATTCAAAAGAGCATGGGGATATATATAAAGTTCAACTAAAAGATTTGAAAAATATGTTTCAACATCTATTTCTTCGACATTTAAAAATCTTATCATTTTCTTTGCCTTTTGGTGAAAGTAATTCTCGGCCATGATTTCTTAATTCGATTTCTTCACACTTTCATTGTGTATGTATAATGTTGTACCTAACAACTATCCCAATTTTGACAAATTTATAGTTATTATTTGGTTCGACATCAATACATTTCTTATAATTTATTTTATTTTAATTTAATATTGTGATTTCCTTCCAATCATGCTATATTATAATATGTTATTTAACAATAAAAATATTTAATATGATACTTTGTTCACTTCAAATATAGATAGGGATCTTCTTGTAATAAAACATGCAATTATGTTTGCAACTTAACTTCATTAATCCTACATTTTATATCTTCATGAATATTTTTTCTCACGATTCAACAAATTACAGATTTTCATATACTCCTCCTAATTTATGGCATACCAAACTAGTTATAAATGATACAACATTTCATTTTTTATGATTGTATATTAAAAACACTCGGAGTAAATAAAATTTGTGATCAATAAAAACATTCTTTCTAGGATTAGTTTTTCCAATTTTAATGGAATATTTCTTTAATGCATAATTTTTACAAATTAAATGAAATAAATAAAATGTTTACAAAAAAATTCAATGTCATAGAAGTCCTTGTAATAGATTTTTTCTAGATTTAATGAAATAGGTGTTAACTAGAAAAATTTGGGTTTATTGCATTAGGCAGAAATCTGATGTGTTTGCTACTTTTAAGAAGTGGAAAGATTTGGTTGAGAATGAGACAGGTAAAAGGTTGAAGTGTCTCAGATCTAATAATGGAGGTGAGTACTGCGGCAAGGATTTTGATAGTTACTATTCATACCATGGGATTCATAGAGAGAAGACAGTCCCAACAACACCACAAGAAAATGGTGTGTCAGAAAGGATGAACAGAACGATCATGGAGCGTGCAAAGTGTATGAGACTGCATGCAGGGTTGCCCTTACAGTTTTAGGCATATGCTGTAAATACTATTGTTTATTTAATAAACAGAGGACTTTCAAGTGCTTTGGATGGTGGTATTCCAAAGGAGTCATGGACAGATAAAAAGGTAAACTACTCATTTCTGAGAACGTTTGGTTATGAAGCATTTGTCCATATTGATAAAGAAAATAGAACAAAGCTTGAAGCTAAATCCAAGAAATGTACCTTTGTTGGATATGGGGTTGATGATTTTGGTTATCGTTTATGGGATTATGAAAATAAAAAAAAGAAATCATTAGAAGTAGAGATGTCATATTCAATGAAAAGGTCATGTATAAAGATCAGTTGCAGAGAAAGAAACAACAAAAGGAAAACACAGAGTACACAGTACTTGATGAAATTCAAGAAAATGAAGTTCCAAAGGTGCCAGAAAATCAAGAATAGCAGCAATTACCTGGAACTCCTGCAACTGCAAGAAGATCTACCATGTTAAGTAGAATCCTTGAATGGTACTCTCCTTCAATGTATTATTTTTTGATGACTAATGCTAGTGAACCAGAATGTTATGAAGAAGCAATGCAGGTTGAAACTAGAAAGAAGTGGGAGCAAGGCATGAATGAGAAGATGGACTCATTGGTAGGAAACCAGACTTGGGATCTGGTTCAGTTGCCTGCTGGTAAAAGAGCATTGTAGAACAAATGGATTTATATGTTGAAAGAAGAAGGAGGTAAGGAGCGATAAAAGGCTAGACTTGTTGTAAAGGGGTTTGCACAGAAGAAAGGTATTCATTTTGATGAAATATTTTCTTCTATTGTTAAGATGACTTCAATTAGGACTATCTTAAGTCTAGTGGTGGTAGAAGATTTGCATCTTCAACATTTAGATGTAAAAACAACCTTTCTCCATGGGGATTTGGAGGAAGAGATATATATGCAGCAGCCACAAGGGAATGAGGTCAAAGGTAATGAGAATTTGTTGTGCAGGTTGAAAAAGAGCTTGCATGGATTGAAGCAAGCTCCAAGGCAGTGGTATTTAAAATTTGACAGGTTTATGATAGAACAAGGTTCGAATAGATGTCATTCTGACCACTGTGTTTATTTCAAGAAGATAGACAATGAAAGATATATTATCTTGTTATTGTATGTGGATGACATGCTTGTTGCAGGGTCTAACATGCAGGATATAAATGTACTCAAAATGAAGCTAGCTAATTCATTTGTGATGAAGGATTTGTGTGCTACAAAGAAAAACCTTGGTATGAGAATAACGAGAGATAGAAAAAATCACAAATTGACATTGTCTCAGAGTGATTACATACAAAAGGTGTTGGAGAGGTTCAAAATGCAGAATGCAAAACCAATAAGTACACCTTTGGCTAGCCATTTCAGTCTAAGTAAGGAAATGTGTCCTGAGACACAGGAAGAGATAAATTACATGTCCAAGATTCCCTATCAATCAGCAGTTGGTAGCTTGATGTATGCCATGGTGTGCACAAGACTAGATATTATACAAGCAGTGGGAGTTGTGAGCAGATATATGAACAAACTAGGTAAAGAACATTGGAAAGAAGTACAGTAGATTCTCAAGTATTTGAGAGGTACCACCACTCAGGCATTATGTTTTGGAGGTTCAGACACTGTTCTATAGGGATATGTTGATGCAGATATGGCAGGTGATAAGGATAGTAGGAGGAGCACCACAGGGTATGTGTTTACTGTAGGTGGAATAGTAGTAAGTTGGATTTTGAGATTGCTGAAGGTTGTTGCACTTTCAACAATGGAAGCAGAGTATGTTGCTGTTACAGAGGTTAGTAAAGAGATGATTTGGTTGCAGAGGTTTATGGAGGAAGTGGGTAAGAAGCAGAAGGATAGCAGGTTGTATAGTGATATCCAAAGTGCCATTCATCTTGCAAAGAACTTAGCATTCCATTCCAGGACTAAACATATACAACTCAAGTACCATTTCATATGCTCTGTTCTGGAAGATGAACTGTTGAAGCTGGGAAAGATACATACTAGCCAGAATCCTACAGACATGTTCACAAAGGTAGTGACCAGAGAGAAACTAAGTTCCTACTCGGTTTTAGTTGGCCTTCTAGCATGAAGGTGAAGAGGAGAAAGTTTCCAAGTCCAAGTCCAGCAAGTGCAACAGTGGTGGAGTTGTTGTGATCAGTATCCAACTGGGAGATTGTTGCTTGTGGAGCCTGATCTCCATATTTAGAGATATTATTATTCAGCCATGTCCATACCCCAGGTTTGGTTATGATCTCAGCACGATCCCCAGCGGGTCTAGGGGAGTTCTCTGCACCTCCCCTGGCTGGGGGCGTGGGGGCTAGCGGGCCCCCGAGAAAGGGGGTTTGAGGGAAACACCCTCGAGAAAATGGGGGTTCAGGGGCGTAGCCCTTGGGAAATATTTTTGGGGCTATTTTCACCAGCTGTTTTCGGGCCCATGGTTTTGGGTAACTTGTGGTATTTTCCCATTGTATTTCCCTCATAAAAGAAATACATTGTAATATGACTAGGGTTGATGTATTAGGTTTTATGCATTGTAATGATCTCTGAGATCATAAGAGAGACTGTGAGACAGTGAAGAGGAAGTGCAGCGGTTGTGTTGCAAGTTGTATCCCTTTATTTTGCTAGACGGAATAATAATAAGGACTGGAAACTTCAACTTAGATGTAGCCCAAGTTGGGTGAACCACGATATATCTGTGTCTCTCTTGTAATGTGTGTGTGATTATATTTTCATTTATGTTTATTGTTATTGCTTTGCGATCCTGTTTTTCTAACACATCCATGTAGATGTGCATCATCATAAAGTAACAAAGGATATTTCTACAAATGTGAATAAGAATGTGCTCCAACCATGTCATCATAAAAATTAAATCTAGGAGTTCCATACTCCTCATGTGGCACCATAAAAAAGAACCCTTTCACCCATACCTCATTGAGACTAATGCTGCAAAACATGTAATTGTAGGATGTAGGAGAATGAACTAACTCACCCAAATGATCAAAAAGTGTAGAAGTTTCATCATGGGAAGGAACCATATGGTTAGTATCATGCAGCTCCTTCAAAAGTGTGAAACCTTTGTTGTAGATTGGTTCCAATGTAGAGGAATCATGCTCTTCTTTAAAAATTGCATAACCTCAATCAAGAGACAATTCAAGTTCCTCTTCCACCACATCAATTGTTTGGATCTCTTCAAGTTCATATTCAAACACATCAAGCACATTCAAATTTTCACATTTCTCATTATCCACCATGTCATGAGAATCCTCAAACAATCTACATTTTACAATCTGAAACATAGGAGGAAGAACAAGTATCTTGCAACTTTTCAAGAAGTTGCTCATTTTGAATTGTGGGATTATGATTATCCTCATTATTCTTCAAGTATCATGTAACAATTCATTAAGCTTAAACAAATGGTTTCTATAAAAAATCAAAGACATGAAATTACCTTTGATGTGGCACATTGCTCTTTGAATCTTCTCCATGTCTTCAAGGAAGGATGTTTCCTCTAATGAAGTAGCTCTCCAACAATAATTTGACACCAATGCTTGAGTGTCATGGAGAATGCTAAGGGACTCCTGAATCTTCTCTTCAGTCATCTTTAAAGACCCTTCATGAAAATGAGGCTCTTGCAAATGAACCTCCTCATCTTCTTCCTTCTTACTTGGACCAACTTCATGAAGCTCAAGTGGTGATGGGGAAGTTGATCTTGTGTCTTCTTCAACTGCTACAAGGTCTTCATTTTCATGCTTAAGGGAATTTTGGATTGAAACAATACTTTCAAAAGTGATCTCTATGTCACCAACATAGAGATGTGAGCTCCCATCATTAAGTACTCCTTCATATTTCAAGCATCCATCAGTAGATGCTCTTGGTTTCATTTCCAAGGTAGAATGTGTCTCGAAATGATCTTCAATATTTTCAAGAGAATCTTATTCATGCTCATGTGATGTCTCTTCAAATTTTTCAGAGTCACTTGGGATTGAATTTCGATCCTCTTCATGTACTGCTTCTTCTACTTCACCTATTTCAGAACTAGGTGGTTCATGGGTCTCCTCCTTTTTCTCCTTCAAGCAAGCTGATTCATTTTTCCCCTTGGTTTTCTTAAGATCAATATATTTTCTCCAAAGTTGGATAGCCAACAATTCAAATCCTTTAATAATATAATTTTTCATGTCTTCAAATATTTGTTTCATAATTTTTATATTCTACTCACCATCATATGAGGTTCCCTTTTCATCCCTAGTCATAGTTTCCTCAAAAAAATTGCTCTTCGTCTCCTACTTTTTTTCCTCTTCAAAAAAAGCACTTTTGGTTTCAATATCTAATGGTGGTGCCTGAATTCTTGTCCTCATGAATATCAGACCACATTAGGTGCCAAGATCATGCTCTGATACCACTGTAATGTCCCTTCTTAAGAATTTTATTACAATGGCAAATTTTTCACTTTTTCTCCTAGTTCAACCTTTGACTAGTTTTGAGCTCTAGGTCTCCAGTTTGCTCCAAATGATCCCAAATATTCAGAGAAGGTGTATGAATGATATTAGTACTTTATTATGATGTTCAGGGATTATTTAGACCCATAAAAAGACTTCTACAAACCCCTTTAAGATTCTTCCCAAAGTAGGGAGTTTGACTAGCAATTTCTCTTTGAATAGTATTGGTCCCTTGGTCTCCAAATGACTCCAAATTCTCCCAAATGGATACAGAAGGTACTGGGATGATATTAAAACATATTTATAATTTTTATGGATTCTATGTTGTGTTAATATGACTTTTTCAATTCCTTTTTCAAATCTGGTCAAGATAGGGATTTTTACTAGTGAATTGTGGCTCAAATCCCCTAGGGGTAAATGATGAAAATGACTTTCCAAATGCACTCAATCCAACTCGAATTTCTGAATGGAAACAGGGGAAATATAAATTAAATCAACATGAAATCATATGAATGACCATTCAACTTTTAATTTCTTCTATAACTACCTTAAATCAGATGCAAAAAGACTAGTTTCAACCTTGGGGGAAATGACATTAAATCTTCTTTAAATGCTATTAAACTTATCAAAATGGATCCAAATGATTAAGTAATGAACATGAAACTTGTGAATATCATAAATTACATTCCATGAATCATAAATACATCAATACATCATTGCTATACATCAAGGTAGTGGGGAAATGACACCATTTTTTCATTAACAATCTGATTTATACATTTCCACTTGGAATTTAGACCTGAAACTTTATGAATATTAATAATAGAGTATTTAATTCATATTAAAAAATAAATGCGGCATTATAATCTCCCCCATGGAGTACAATAGCTAACCAAAAACGCCCTCCCTCAAGGAGCAAGAATGTGCAATGAAAACTGGAATTGGTTGAGTGAGTGAGATACAATAGAAGAAACCATGATCTACCCTGTATATTACACCTACAAATAAAGACTCCATTAAAGCTCCATGAAAGACCTGAATGGCATCTCCAAACACCAAGTGGATGGGAATCTTTCACCCTCGAAATTGGCTAAGGCAAAAAACTAGTCATCCACTAGCTCCTCTCTCACAAATGCAATTGCAAATTCTAAAAATGATCAAAATCTGGTTTCATTCTTTGTTCTTGAATTTTATAAATTTTCCAATCTCTCTATGGGTCGAATTCCTTCCAAGAGATGCATTCCAACTCAAGTTGGGAAGAGATTCCAAAGAATGCCACGTGTACAACAATTCCTAGTCTCCCACTTCCACCAAATCACTTGTGGAAGCATTTTAGATTCCCTAACTCCCTTGAGATCCCTCTTGGAGTCTGTTTTTAGCCTTGACATTTCATATATGACATATTTCAACCTTCAGGTCTGATTTGTGTCATAAGTGTCATAGCATCTTCATCATTGTTGTCATAGAGCCAGGGAATCTAGTCCAAGTGTCTCACTAGCTCCAAAATGCCTCTTCCTCTTCCATGGGAGTTACTCTTCCACTCCAATTCGACCTTAATTGATTCATTCCAACTATATTTACCTTCCAACTCATCCCAATACCCTTGGGATTCTTATGGATTCGAAATGACAAGAGGAGGATGCCATGTGGCATAGAAAATCTACCTTGTGTGGGTCCCACTTCCTCCATGTGTCTTCATGGTAAAATGCCACTTTGATTATACCTTGTATATATTTACTTAGATCATTTATTAAATATTTATGCTATTCTAATGTCCACACATCATTTATTATCCTTCTTATTTCAAATCCCTATGCTTCCACCCACAACCTAGGAAACTAGTAATTTTCCTCCTTGGCAATTATTTGACCCTTAACATTAATTTGACAAACTCTCATGAATATGGCCAATGGGATTAGGCCATTGTGACCCAATGAAAAATTTGCGACATGACAGCATCCTGGAAGTCGCTGAAGAAATCATTCAATAGAAAGGTGTTCAAGTTCATCTACACCCCCTGCACACATAGCGATGCTACCGCAATGACTGTTGCAGGTAGTTGGTTTGGGAGACACTTCCTTATCACTTTTATTGGTAGCACCTTTGCTGCAAAGAGCCCTTCATGGTCATTGATTGAGGCTATCTTGTAGAACCTATTATACTTTGTAAAATTATACTTTTCCTTCATTTAGTTTTCCATCTCCCTATATTTCTCTTTTCACATAAAAAATGTACTAAGGTGGAGGCCTGCTTTTGAAAATCCCGTGATTTATGCAATTAAGTCAAAATCGATTGAAATTTTTTTGTCGAGCCATAAGAACCCACCATGCAAACAAAGAAGCAATTGTTTGACGCATGCATTAAATTCCATAGACCTCCCAAAATGTTTTATGTAGAGCAGCGACAGAAATCCTGATCGCTATAATCCTAAGGTCCATTTTATAGGCTCCAAAACAATTGTTTATGTGTGTAACATCCCTACTATGAAAAATTAATTAATTTGGAAAACAATTTGAACTTTGGATTGGTGAACTCAAGCTGCTCCAAAAGCACCAAAATTCCCTTGAATTTTGTAGGAAGGTACTTGGGAGGATTTAAGACACCTTAATGCATCCCTTAGACTCTTATACAATCATTAGAAACATTCAAGGTTTGCAATTCTCAAGGAAGAAGAAAGGGGAGTAAAACTAGTAGAATTTGATGGTTGAAAACCCCACTAGACTAGTATCTTTTTGGCCTTCCAAACACTATACGACCTTCCCTATTTTCTAAACTGAGACTTGGTTCTGATAGAGGACCTCAAGCGAAACCAAAATGTAGCATTAACTTAGCTTTTAGGGTCTTCTATGACTCCCAGAAAACAACAGGTTGTATGACATGGAAATTGTGAGAAAACGGTCAACAAAGAACATAAAATTTATCGTACAATATTTTAACAAAACTCCAAGGTTCTACACAAAACATTTTGGTAATACATATTACTTCATATGAATCCCATACATAATCTAAAACTCATAAAAATTATGATATCACACTGATACAAATTCACTCCAAAAACACCATGTGAAACTAATGCGGAAACTAGCTCGAATCTTGATTTTGCTTAGAAATATTACATGAAATTTATGGTATTTCGAGTTGCGGCTCCAATATGCAGTTCACTACAACAATATATATTAGACATCATTACCATGGATTCAAAATATCATTCTCCACAAACTTTATCTAGCTATGAGTGTGCCATCACACTTGCACATGGACATTGAGATAGTTTTGAGAGAGAGAGAGAGTATAGAAAGAAGATAGAATATGAACTCGAACTCAAAGGGGGCTCAAACCAGCATAAAAAAATATCCATTAATATCTGTTGAGATTTATGAATGGACTCTCCTCCAAAAAGATTCAATGAGAATATTTCACCTTCGAAATTGGTTCTAAGGCAGGGAGGATGAACATCCATCGTACAAGGACAAGCTAAACTCTCCAAAAGTGAGAATGAGAAACGACCAAAAGCTGCTCTCCTTCATCCTCCTTATATTTTATTAACTTCAAATGGAATCAATAGCTCTAATTCGCTCCAAGAGTTTTCACTCAACTCGAGCTAGTGATATACTCTCATAGAAGACACTTGTTGTTAAGTTTAAACTAATTTGACTAGCAAGATCACTGAAAGAAACATAATCACAAGATAGACAAAGATTTTACCCTGGGAAACCCTCATGGGGTGGAAAACCCAACAAATCTTTCCTCAATAAGATGATCAACCAAAATACAATATGTGCTCCAATACTTGACCTCCTTCTCTACCTCCTATGCAGACCTCTCAAACATAGGTGCACTACTTTCTGAGCTGAGCAAGTGTGTCAAATGAGGAGCTCTCCTCCTCTACTTATACTAGTTCCCGACGGACCAAAATCCCTAATGGGGCTGACCTCTCCTAGTGAAGTCTAATAAACCCTAAATAATAAACTCAGGACCGACCCCCACATGGTGGGTCTAATAACCCTAGTTACCACAATTCATCAGAGGAATAAACATCTCCAAATACATAATAGAATTACCACGGAGGGATGAAACATCTCTGGAATAATAAAGTACAAAATATAATATTCTTAGAAGTTACAATATTCAACACTCCCCCTTAACGAGAAGGATATTATAACAACATCTGCAGGAGCAAGGAGTCATCGACTAAATCATACATGATACATCTATAAATCATCGGAAGCTGTCTTCAATACATCATCATCAGTAACTCAACCAGTTACTGGAACATCAACATCATCGTCATTGTCATCGCACGATCATCGACATCATCATCACACGATCAACAACATTGTCATCACATGATCATCAGCATCGTCATCACACAATCATCAGCATCGTCATCACATGATCATCGACATCATCGTCACACTATCATCAGCATCGTCATCACACGATCATCAGCATCGTCATCATATGATCATCTTACAGGATGATCAATCCCGCTCTCTTTAGGACATAGGTCCATGGATGATACAATCGAGATCAAGTTCTAGGATGATCAATCCTTATCACTTTAAGACAAGTCTCATGTCTAGGGACGATGCAATCCCATCTCATACATTTTGAACCAAGAGTCTAGGGACAATACAGTCCTATTATCAATTCTCAGATACAAATGTCTACGGATCAATTCTGGGACCAAAATCCGAGGAAGATACAATCCCCTACCTGTTCATTCAGGACTACATTCTTGGATACCCAGTCTACGGCTATATTCTGGGATTGAAGTTAGGGGAAGATGCAGTCCCCTACCTATTCATTCAGCACTTTATTCTCGGAGACCCAGTCTACGGCTTAATTCTGGGACCGAATTTCGGGGAAGATACAATCCCCTACCTGTTCATTCAGGACTTTATTCTCGGAGACCCAGTCTACGGCTCAATTTTGGGACTGATGTCCGGGGAAGATACAATCCACTACCTGTTCATTCAGGACTTTATTCTCGGAGACCCAGTCTATAGATCAATTCTAGGACTGAAGTCCGGGGAAGATACAATCCCCACATGTCCACTCAGGACTTCATTCTCAGATACATTTGTCTACGGATCAATTCTGGAACCGAAGTCCGGGGAAGATACAATCCCCACCTGTCCACTCAGGACTTCATTCTCAGAGACATCTGTCTATGGATCAATTCTGGGACTGAATTCTGGGGAAGATACAATCCCCACTTGTCCACTCAGGACTTTATTCTCGGAGACATCTGTCTATGGCTCACTTCATGACTGATGTCCAAGGATGATCCAATACTCATATGTCCATGATAGACTTCATTCTTGAAGACATATGTTTACGGATCACTTTAGGACTGAAGTCCAAGGATGATTCAATCCTCACATGTTCACGAATGTTGTAGAAATTTCTCCCTACGGATAGGTAGAAACTCTCTTCAGTTAAAGTAGAGTTTAATTGACTCTAAACTCAGACAAAAACATAACAAATTCTACCTTGAATTCCTAGATCTAAACAAATATCTCAAGATTATATTGCTATAAGAAATGGAAGAGATCTAACAGACCCTTGATTCAATTGCTTGTCCTAATGGTTGCTCCAATCTCCAAGTCCTCGTGAATGAACCTGTCTAAATGAAACCAAGATACAAGCATATACGATCTTCTAGCAACTTGAAATATGAGTTAGGATCTAAATCTATAAAAGATACAAATCATATGATTGAAACAAGATCAACATACATGATTTGGGAAACAAGACAAGTTATGTTTTATTACCAACTTGAAGTCACTTACAATGGTTGCTTCATATCCAAGCCAACTCCCAGCTCCAAGTGCTTTCTCCTCTAGCTATCTCCACAAAGATTCAAGACCATAAGTTTGACGTCTCCAAAAGTCCTCCCCTTTTCTCATGGAAGGCCTCTCTCTTATAGTGTGTAGTAGGGTTAACCAACAAGAGAGAAAGTGGATCTTGGGAGTGTTTAGTGGATCAGGCCCACTAATCTGAGAAAGTGAGTTAGGATCGAATCAGGGATACCAATCCTCAAAAATATCTCGAAAATCAAGATTCCACAAGCCATGGCAAAAAGGGAGTACCACACCCCTTGAACTGAGCATAGCGCAGTAGTACCGTGTGGAAGAGAAGAAGCATAGCGTAGTAGTGGGGACTACCACTCCATCAATGATGACCAAGGCACGGTAGTGTAGGTATATGAAGTCTCAGGTGGGTTGATTCTTGACAGGATAGGTTTGTCTTCAAGGATCATTCATCATATTTCTCTTCTAGGTGTTTTAAGCAGTAGGGGAAGTGTCGTCAACTATTTTTATGGTGAAGATGTGACACTGTGAAATATGGAGGTATAACAGATTCCCCCTAAAGTGTGAGGTCAGAAGGGACTGATGGCCAAAAGAATTTACAAATACTATGTGGAGATAGCATTGAGGAGAGCAACAAGGAGCTCAAACAAAAACAAAATGTCAGGTACACCTGTTAGGATATTCCTATACTCCATCCTACTCCCACCAGTATTTTGATCATTTACATTTTCAGTCATGCATGCACCTTTAGGGTTTGCATGCATCCCAGTCATCAGTCCAGCACCTAGCCCCCAGGAGCTTCTCACTATTCAGTTTTATCCCTCCAGTTGCTTAATGCACCCTTCTTCCTTGATTTTAGGGAGCAACTCACCCTTCTTCACCTACCAGTCCAGTTGTCACTCAGTTACACTTAGTTACAGTCAGTTACACTCAGTTCTCAGTTACACCTACCAGAGTTAGTTTGATTGATGGTTGACAGTTACTTGAGCATTGATGACTCCACTGATGATGATGAAGACTTCTAGTTGTGCTCCGATGATCATGAGGACACCTAGTTGTGCTCTGATGACACTCTATTGATCTTATGATCACTCTGAGAGGATAATTCGAATTGCCACCTTGGGAATTCGAATCCTCTCTACTATTGTACTATTTATTTGTCCATATTGTGATTAATTAACCAGTGTGTGTGAAGTATTATTGCTTCTATCCAAGTTCTACTGCACCATATTATTCTGCTGCTCATTATACTATATTGACCACTCTTCTTCTATTTTCTTGCTTAATCATAATTACTCTTGTGAGGTATACATCATCTCTTAGATCTGCTGTGAGGATTTTCACATGGTATCAGAGCATGTTGAGAGTATTGTTTATCTCCATTCTAGAGATTTTTTTGCAGGTTATTATCCAGATTTCGAGTGCAGCAGTTACAACAGTTTCTGCATTTTTGCAGTAGTAGCAGTTGCAGTTATTCTATATTGTGTTTGCAGGTCTTTTACAGCTTCAATGTATCCTGAATTAGAGGAAATCACTCCTCTTTTTCTATTCAACTATGATGAATGGAAAGCAAAAATAATAGCATATTTAAAGAGCCATGATCTCTTTGATTGTTATTTTGAAAGAGAGTTCGAATCCTCTGATGAGAAGATTGACTGGTTGAATAAAGGTGACACACACATTGGAAGAATGAAGCTTACTATGTTGGATTACATATTTCTCCCAATCATTACTGATATTGAAACTCCAAAAGAGCTATGGGCTCACCTGGATGAAAAATTTGGCAGAAAGAATGAAGGATTTGGTCGAAACCCCTTCAAAAGCAAGCAAAGTGATGCATTCGATCCTCTTGATGGTCTCTCAGATCATGAACTAGTATCATCTCATATTGAAGTTGTTGACAAAGAACTTGCAGATTCTCCACTCATGCTCAAACTTTCTTCTCTTTCTGTGCCAGCTCACACTCTAGATATTGCAGAAGGTCCTAAATCCTCTCTTGCACTAGAGTCTGTTGGTTTGCATCATGATCACATGATTATTTTAGAGGTCAAAATAGCTAGTGAAGGTAATGCATTCACTCCTCTCTAGATATCTCCTCTTTTATACTACTATATGATCATAAATTCATGCTTTCAGAAGGTTATTGAAGATTATGACCATTGCCATTTGCTTGGGATAAATTCTCATGCAATTACTGGTTTTGATCTCACCTCTCATGGTTCAAAGGAGATCTCAAGAAACCATGATTCAAGTCTTGGATCTAATTTGGATTCTAAGCAATTATTGCTTGGGATAATTTCTCATGCATATAATAGCTTTGATCTCACCCCTGCTGGTTCAAAGGAGATCACAAGAAACTGTTTTTTAAGTCTTAAATCTGATTTTGATTTCAAGCAAACATGTAATAGTTATTTTTGGCATAATCTCACCCATGGTGGTTCGAAGGAGAAGACAAAAGACTATATGCACTTTCACATATTTGATCCTACCTCAGCTGATTCAAATGACAGGTTCAAGGATCATTCTCATACTGTTGGATTTGTTCTCATCACATTCGATTTGAAGAGCAAGTACAAGCACATGCTTTTTGAGCATAATCCACTTCTTCCCAAGAAGAAGATACCTCCAGACATATGACCAAGCATCACACATGCTTGAGTTTGGAGAATTTATTTTTATGTGTGCCTTACAGTCTATTTTTTGAGGAGGGGGTATGTTTCCCATGAAATTTTCCCACTTCCTTGGTTTATTGATTGTTATTATTCATTGTATTGGGTGACCTTTGGTCTTAGTTACCAGGGCCCAGGATGGATTAAGGGGGGTTTTTAGGATATTCCTATACTCCATCCTAGTCCCACTAGTATTTTGATCATTTACATTTTCAGTCATGCATGCACCTTTAGGGTTTGCATGCATCCCAGTCATTAGTCCAACACCTAGCCCTCAGTTAGCCAGCCCCCAGGAGCTTCTCACTATTCAGTTTTAGCCCTCCAGTTGCTTAATGCACCCTTATTCCTTGATTTTAGGGAGCAACTCACCCTTCTTCACCTACCAGTCCAGTTGTCACTTAGTTACACTCAGTTACACATAGTTACAGTTAGTTACACTCAGTTACACTCAGTTACACTTAGTTACACTCAGTTACACCTACTAGAGTTAGTTTGACTGATGGTTGACAGTTACTTGAGCATTGATGACTCCACTGATGATGATGAAGACTTTCAGTTGTGCTCCGATGATCATGAGGACACCTAGTTGTGCTCTAATGACACTCTATTGATCTTATGATCACTCTGAGAGGCTAATTCAAATTGCCACCTTGGGAATTCAAATCCTCTCTACCATTGTACTATTTATTAGTCCATATTGTGATTAATTAACCAGTGTGTGTGAAGTATTATTGCTTCTATCCGATCTCTACTGTACCATATTATTCTGTTTCTCATTATACTATATTAACCACTCTTCTTCTATTTTCTTGCTTAATCATAATTACTCTTGTGAGGTATACATCATCTCTTAGATCTGTTGTGAGGATTTTCACAATACCATCGAGGCGAGCATTCCCATGCTCGGAAACAATCGACTCAAAGCATGGTTGCCAACCAATACATTGCAGATCCATGAGTATTGAGATGATATAGATTGTAGACAAATCATGGCTACTATGAACAAGCGTAGATCCATGAGATAGTAATGACACAACCACGACCAATACAAAAGTGGATCTGTGTGACAATGCAAAGGACATCTCCATCGCAACCTGGACACAATAAAGATACAAAGGTGCGCCCGGGGTCTTCTACTCAATCACGAATGATACCAATCTAGCCATGTGATTACAAGGTGTTGAAGTTGAACATGGTAGAAACCATTTGATTACTGGTCACTGATGTGAATCGTTAACAAATGTGAGGGATATCACCAATGATGACGATGATCCCCAAGGTATCTGTAGTACATCTCAACGAAATGCGAATCAATGGGTTGATGTCGAGCATTCGAGAGATCGTTCGATCAGAGGTCAATGATGTAAACCTACTGTCGAACACAAGGAAACCTGCCATTGAGGCATGCAGGTACCAAGGTACTAATGGTTGATCCCTAATTCCAATTCCTGGATAATGATTTGGTGTCGACGGGAATAGACTCATCGAAGGTGGGCCATAATGATTCCCACATCATCGACACGAAATCGGAACGAAATATAGTAGACGATGATGAAACAATGGAACATGTACTGACACAATGGAGGTCTGACACAATGAATGACTCTAAACAATGCAACCCTTTGAACATATAACGGCATGTAACAGGACTTGGCAGCAGGGATTATTGATAGTAGAGGATAGATACCGAATGAGTAGGATCGTGGCCAGAGAGACGACTCAGGATGATGACCATAACTCAGCGAAAATAGATACCCAAAATAGACAAGGGACAGACGCATGCCATGTTCAAAGGTGACGACTGACAAGCTGCCAACAAAATAAACTCGACTTGTTTCCCATTTTCCCTCGACATGATAGACGAGTACCTCTTTGTTGTTTTTTGAGCTTGAAGAGGATAGCAAATGCTCGGTATAGCTCATCTCATAGATGAGTCCAATCTCACATGTTTTACGAACCTGAGAAAGGAGGCGTTCGTCCCAAAGTGGGTCCTTTGATGTCAAATTTTAACGAGTCCAAGGAAGTAAAACTCGGTAGTTTTTCACATTTAGAGAGCCTAAAAAACTTAAAGAAGGCTCCAAAGTGTACTTTTTCATAAATTTAGTCCCTCAATCCTGAAAAAGTGTAAAACAATTCCCGAGAGAACTCTCCAAGCCGAAAATTGAGCGAGGTATTCCTTTCTCATAAATAGTCTAGATGGGCCGAAAAAGGGGTAACCTATCACTGAATAGATGACTTTTCACATACTTTTACAAGTGTGAAAGAGACAAGATCACTTGGCAATATTTTCAATTTTAGGGAGTCTGAAAAGAGCTTAACTATGGACTCCAATGGTCTTTTTCATAATTTTTAATTATTCTTGTCCGAAAAAAGAATAAAATACAACCAGGATAATACTTTCCTCATCGTTTAACGAGCATGAGTAAAGCTGACTAAGCTCAACACCGTTTACTTAAGTTTGACAAGCACGACACGGGTGTAAAAGCGCTTGGAATCTTTTTCAAGTTTTAATCCAGAGCACGAAAAAGATAAAGTAGGCTCGAAATGAAGGTCAAATAATAAATGCATGCCAGTGTGAACACTTTTTAAAGGAGACCCTGTCAACAAATGCTCATGGAACCAGATATTAGTAATGTGAAATGGGTTTTAATTTAACCAGATAAAATAATGAGTAAAAAAAAAGTGAAAAAGTTATATAAGGAATAGGTAAATATGGAAAGTTACCATTTCACTTGTGCATTTTCCAAAAGAGGATATTTTACCCATTGAGGAGCAAAAACTTCAAGAGTTCATATCTAGAGATCCGAAGCACCACTTCAACAGCCGTCTGCGCCAGGTAAGAGCTTTCAAGCCCCTCTTTCATTTCATCTATGAATAACTCGATTTCAGTAGGGAAAAACAATTTTTTGGGCAAGCCCTAATAGGCAATTTTTTGCCTTCCACAATACCGCGCGGCAGCTATATCGGGAAACGCGGTACTGTGTAAAAGTACCACGCTATAGGGTTAAACAGGGGCGCGTTACTATGTAGTACCGTGCAGTCACGTTGCCCCCAGGTGCGGTAGTGGCAATTTTTAAGATGAAAACATTGGTTTTTCTCTAATTTTTTGCTAAGATCAAGTTGTTAAATGATTAATGAATGTTTCCCATGACCTTTTGCAGGTTTTTGCAACTTGTTTGGAGCAAAATGGTCAGTTGGAAAGAAAGAGAGCATGAGGCAGATGATTTGTTGGCTGAAGATGACCAAGAAACCTTGATTGCACTGTGGGAATGTGGCTTGTTGAAATTATTCAAGACTAAAGGTATCCGCAAGCAAGCCAAACTACTCACCCACATTATTCAAATGTGGGACCCCGACATTCAAGCTTTCCGAGTTGGAGAACACACCCTCGAGATTGAACTCGAGGACATTTATTTTCTCACGGGTCTCTCAAAGAGAGGAGCCCGTATAAGTTTTATTGGGTTCACGGCCTCGGAGGCGAGCACTAATGCTTTAATTGCTCGTTATTGTCGTCAAGGTTCGGGGAAGAAAAGCGATAAGGTGGTCATTAAGGATATTATAGAACTTCCTTTAAAAACCATGTTGTTCACCATCACACATGCCGCAGGGAGTATGGGTCCCCATCTGGAATCCCGTACACAAATGAATCTTGCAGTGGATTGAATGGCAGGAATAGTATTCAACTGGTGTGGGGAAGTATTGACCAACCTCAAAGAGTAAGTGAACAAGTGTAGGCTTGGAGAGAAATCCCAATTTGGGTACGGGAGCATCTTGGTCACCTTCTTCTTGGCGAGGGTGCCGTTGTTGCGTCCACAGCTGGCTATGCCCCCCCGTCCACCCACCGAGCCATGGATGGCTCGATGGAGTGAGTATGCAGGATGAATTGGAGGGCCGCAACATTTGGCTTTCGGTGAGGATTTCTTCTCGTGGCTCGAGGAACAGATTGTGATGATCGATGACTACCACTATGCAGGGGTGGACTTCCATGAGGACATAGACTTGGCACTACTGGAAGATGAGGATTGGGACAATTCAAGTATGACCTTCATAAATGTGTCTTTTAATTTTTTGAATATATAATTTTTATTTATTTTTAGAATGTGTAAAAAAGATTTTAATATATATACGTGTGCATGTCGCAGATCATGGACCATAGAGACCGACAGGGTACTCACCGTTACACTGAGGTGGTGTTGATCACCGAGCTGCTCCGGAGAAGGAAGAAGACGAGGATGAGGCGGGAGGGGTCCAGGAGATAGAGAGGAACCTACAGGCCTTAACCCACGGTGTCCCCGCTATGGGGATGGACGACATCCCTTTGCATCTCAAATGGCATACCGTAGGTGTGCCTAGGCATATTGGGTGACTCCTCCGTAGGGTGGCTCAGGCTATAGTGTGTTATCACTAGCAACGTGAGGAATCTGAGGAGGAACACGATAGATCTCCTAGATCTCCTTAGATGGTAGATTTTATCTTTTTGCGGCATGTATACGATATGTAGGCTTTTGAGAGCCAAATTTTTGTATGGGACTAGGTCCCAAATTTTGTCTTTAAAACACAAACTTTATGTATTTGAAAAAACACTTTTATATGCAGTGATATATACATGGACCTACTTTTATGACCTATTTATTTACAATGACTTGTGTGCTCATTTTATGATGTGTTTTTATGTATGGGCAAGATGCAATAAAATTAAAAGATCATTCCAAGAGGCATACCCTTCGAAATAAGCGAAGTAGGATAGGATCGCGAACTGTGTAAACACGATTCAGATGACAAACCACGAGTTGGGAGTCTAGAAAGACTGATAAGGAGTCAATTCCAAGGGAAGCAGCCTCCATCAAGAGTCCGATGACTGCATGGTACTCTACAATATTGTTGGTTGCGGGACCCAAACAATTGGCTTCTGAAGATAGCAACTCGCCAGTGGGAGAATAGATTAACCATGCTGCGGAAGCGAGGTTCTGGGTATGTCGGCTCACACCATCAGTGAATCCGTAGTAGGAAGACATCTATGCATAAAAGCACAAGTCAAGGTAAGAATGGATACATGAGGTCCGTGTGTGCACACAAAAAAAGACAGGTGAAAACAAGCTAGGTACATTATGTACAAAAAGTATTTCGCGCAGGATAACCCTACGCATAGAAGCGTTTAAGGTACAACCCATTGCGGGGCCATGCCAATGGTGTGCCATCACAATCGACAAGTTCATAGGCTCCTTTCTCCAAGACACGTTTTACAACAAAGGGGCCATACCACATAGATTCTAGCTTTCCTTTTCTAATTTTATCATGCATTTGATCATATGTGAGTACGAGATCACCTTCATTGAAAACCCGAGGTTGAACGGATTTGTCATACTGTGCTTTGACGCGTTTTTTGTGAGCTTCATTGGCTAAAGCAGCATCTCAACGAGTTTCATCTAGCTTGGCTAGGTATAGAAACCGTTCCTCTTCGGAAGTGGTGTGGGGAAGTAGCTCTATGGCTATCTTAAGTGATGGAATTTCACATTCAATCGGTAAAATGGATTCCAGGCCATACACTAGCTGGAACAGTGTAAACCCAATAGCACTTTCTACTGAGGTTCGGTATGCCCATAGTGCTGAAAACAGAGCTGAGTGCCAATTGGACTTATGTGTACCCACCATACACTGAATCATTCATTTCAGAACTTTGTCAATGGCTTCAACTTGGCCATTAGCTTGTGGGTAGTATGGGGTTGATTTTTCATGGCGAAAACCCAACTTGGCACTCAGTTCCTCAATCATATGGTTCCTGAAGTGGGAGCCATGATTGGTCACAATGGATTGTGGGACACCAAATCTAGCTATAATGTGATTGAATATGAATTGTGCTGCTGTTTTGCCATCCTCAGCATAAGTAGGCATCGCTTCAGCCCATTTTGTGAAATAATCCACAGCTACTATGACATAGCTATGCCCCCCGGCTGAAGTGGGCTTACAGTGCATGAAATCTATACCCCATTTAGAAAAGGGGCTAACAGCAATAACAAATGGAGCGGAGCAAGATGCGAGTGTGTCTTACTATGGAAGAATTGATAGGGTGGACATTTCTTAACCGTTTCAATGTAGTCTTTGAAGATCAAGGGCCAGAAATATCCTGCTCGCAGTATCTTCTAGGTCGTAACCATCCCAGAGAGATGACCACCACATGCTTGAGCATGGCATTCATTAAGAACGCGTTCCACTTCATCTAAAGTCAAACAACGTCGAAGAACAGTGTCGACACCATGCCGATAAAGGGTATCGTTGACTATGAGGTAGTACTTGGTGTGATGTCGGATACGTTGACGTTCATCGAGAGTGAGGTCGGGGCGGAAACGTTGGGTTTGGATATATAATAAAATATCCCTGTACCATGGGTCATACATGCTAATGAGGAACAACGATTCATCAAGAAAAGAATCGATGGGCTCGGTTTGCTCGGTAGCACAGGGCAAGTTACAAATCAACTCAGCAAAGACCAAAGACTTCTTGGACTTGGCTTTGGCAAATTCTGATTCAAACTCTTGTAGGATGATGATCCAATGATAATATTTGCCCCCAAGCATTGGATTCCTAAGGATATAATACATTGGATTGAAATCCGCTATAACAGTGTTCCGACGGAGTAGAATGTAATGACGGAACTTCTGGACAGCGAAAATTGTTGCCAGAGCCAGTTTTTCAACATGTGAATAACGAGTTTCAGAGTCGAAGAGACTCTTACTAAGATAGTATACCATATGTTCTATGCCGTTATTGTCTTCTTAGACTAGCATCATACCGCTGGTGGAAATCGAATCGGCGAGATAAATAATGTAATCCCGTGTGGAATTGGGGGGTTGAATCACAGGATCTTTAGTTAAGGCTACCTTTAGATTATCAAAGGAGCATTGGTCTTCGTCGTCCCAGATAAAGGGAGTGTTCTTCCTAATAAGCCTCATATAGCCTTTTGTTATCTCGAAAAAACTACAAATGAAACGGCGTAGAAAGTTTGCGTGCCATTGCAAACTTTGAAGTTTTGGGATGTTTGTGGGGGAAGGCAGGGCTAAAATAGCTTCTACCTTCGCAGGATCTAAGCGTATCCCGCTTTTGGAGACTATGAATCCCAAAAGTTTTTCGGCTTCAATGCAAAAGACGCACTTATGTGGATTCAAACGGATATTGTAGCGACAGAACCTTTCAAAAATGGGACCTAAGTGATCGGGATGGTCTTCCCGGGTCTGAGAATAAGCGGGAAGGTCATCAAGATACGGTTCTACAATATGTTTGATATCGTGAAATGCGTATGACATCGCCCATTGGAAAGTTGCCCTGGCATTTTTAAGGCCAAAAGGTAACTTTCGATATGCAAAAATTCCCCAAGGGTAGATAAAGGCTATTTTATGCTGGTCGGTTGGGAGGATATCGATCTAATTATAGCCAAAAAAGCCATCCATAAATGAAAAGATGACACTCCCGACGCAGTTATCGATGATCTGGTTGATGAACGGAGTTGGGTAGTTGTCCTTTGGACAAGCTTTGTTCAAGTCGCGGTAATCGACACAGACCCTAATCATTCCCTGTTTCTTGGCTACGGGAATGATGTTAGATACCCATTCTGTCAATGGGACATGATAGATAAAACCAGCACGCAAAAAATTTTCAACTTCTGCTTTAATAGCGGCTGCCTTACGAGGATGGACGAGTTAGAGTTTCTGCTGAACTTGGAATTTCATGGACCACAATCGAGGGGTCTATTCCTGGCATTTCTTCATAACTCCAAGCAAAAACATCATGGAAGGTTTTAAAGTAGGTAGTGTAGAACTCCATTTAGAGGGGAGTGCATGTTTTTCCAATATGAATGTTTTCCACGATACTAGGCTTCACTGAAATGTCAATTGGAGTGGTTGCCATAAGGTTGGCCAAGTTTCCTTCGGAAAATACTTCGTCGAGGGAAGTGGGAAACTTGGTTTGAACCATTCCAAGTGAAGGGATGGATTTTGTATCGGGCTCAATCATCTGAATGGTGGGGAATGAAGATCGATGATGAAAATCTCCCCATGGTGGCTCATCACCGCACATAACCTCCATTGATTTGTCAGTGGGAAAAATCAAAGTGAGAGGATCGATGAGTGGTGGGGATGAATAAGTCTCAGACGAGAGTTGCGCCACGATGTGATGGGTAGAACAATCGACCCAATCGATGGCTAACTGGATTGCTTTGTACGCTGCGAGGTTTCCATTCAATGGCATGGAGTTGCCGTGGTTTTCAATCTCAGTAGGACTCGATATCACCCATGAATCATTGGAAGGGGTGACATTTGATGATATCATGTTGATTGGTTGAACATGGGACCCCAGCTCTGGGAAAAATCCAATAAGAGAAGAATCCTTCATAAGACCAACGCCAATGTCTTGGAACCGGTACCGAGGCTAATCCAATAATGGGATGGTGTTGGCGGAGTTCAGATGAGAGTCTGGGATACAGTAATCAAGTTGATCTATGGTGACAATTTTTCCTTCATGAGGAAATCGAACGATTCGGAAGACAGTAGATGCTATGGCAGTCATGGCGTAAAGCCAGTTCCGACCAATTAGAAGATTGTAATCCAATGGTGCATCCACAACTTTGATGTGTACGGATACTATTTTTCCCCCTAGTTCAACACCAATTGCAGGAATGAGTCCATATGGTTGAAAACCATGTTCTTCAAATGCCCTGAGAGTGGTGGGAGATGTCATGACTTCGGGTGAGCCTAAGGCTCTCTAACAATTCAAAGACATGATCGACGTGGAGGAACCTTCATCTAAAACAGTGCGATGGATGCTATTTCTACAGATTTTTGTATGAACCTGGAAGGATAACTGGTGGGAAATCCGAGGTTTGGCATACTCCAAGTTAAACATGATAGTGTTAGAAGTATCTGGGTCCACTGTCCCCAGTGGAGTCACCAGTTTTTGTTGTAGAAATTTCTCCCTACGGATAGGTAGAAACTCTCTTAGGTTAAAGTAGACTTTAATTGACTCTAAACTAAGACAAAAAGATAACAAATTCTACCTTGAATTCCTAGATATAAACAAATATCTCAAGATTATATTGCTGTAAGAAATGGAAGAGATCTAACTGACCCTCGATTCAATTGCTCGTTCTAATGGTTGCTCCAATATCCAAGTCCTCACAAATGAACCTATCAGAATGAAACCAAGATACAAGCATATATGATCTTCTAGCAACTTGAAATATGAGTTAGGATCTAAATCTATAAAAGATACAAATCATATGATTGAAACAAGATCAACATACATGATTTGGGAAACAAGACAAGTTATGTTTTATCACCAACTTGAAGTCACTTACAATGGTTTCTTGATATCCAAGCCAAATCCCAGCTCCAAGTGTTTTCTCCTCTAGCTATCTCCACAAAGATTCAAGATCATAAGTTTGATGTCTCCAAAAGTCCTCCCCTTTGCTCATGGAAGGCCTCTCTCTTATAGTGTGTAGTAGGGTTAACCAACAAGAGAGAAAGATGGATATTTGGGAGTGTTTAGTGGATCAAGCCCACTAATCTGAGAAAGTGAGTTAGGATCAAATCAAGGATACCAATCCTCAAAAATCTCTCAAAAATCAAGATTCCACAAGCCATGGCAAGAAGGATAAAAAAGGAGTACCACGCCCCTTGAACTGAGCATAGTGCGGTAGTACCGCGTGGAAGAGAAGAAGCATAGCACGGTAGTGGGGAATACTGCTTCATCAATGATGAGCAAGGCGCGGTAGTGTAGGTATATGAAGTCTCCGGTGGGTTTATTCTTGATAGGATAGGTTTGTCTTTAAGGATCATTCATCATATTTCTCTTCTAGCTGTTTTAAGCAGTAGGGTAAGTGTCGTCAACTATTTTTATGGTGAATATGTGACACTGTGAAATATGAAGGTATAACAACGAAGGACTTCATTCTCGAAGACATATGTCTACGGCTCACTTTAGGATTGAAGTCCAAGGATGATCCAATCCTCACATGTATCCTCATCAATATAGGTACAAGTATCCTCATCCATACAAGTACATTAATCAATACATGTACATACAAGTATTCTCATCAATACATCAATATGTAACAGTACAAGTATTCTCATCAATACATCAATACATGTAATAATACAAGTACTCTCATCAATACATCAATATGTAATAGTACAAGTATTCTCATCAATACATCAATCCATGTAACAGTACAAGTATTCTCATCAATACATCAATATGTAGCAGTATAAGTATTCTCATCAATACATCAATAGATGTAATAATACAAGTGCTCTCATCAATACATCAATATAAGTATTCTAAGTATAAATATCCTAAATCTAAGTAATCTAAGCACATGTAAATATCTAGGTGTAATAAACAGGTATCCTCATCATCGACCTTGCTGTCGATGAGGGAAATCTCATCATCAGTGACTATATCACTCCCCCTTTCAAGGAGGGTCCTTTTGAACTAGACCAAGTTTGTCTCAACAATATTCAAATTTCACTCAAGACAGAGGTTTGATCAATATATCAGCAATTTGTTCCTCAGTACTCACATACTCAAGTTTAATAGCTTCTCTCTGCACCATATCTCGTATGTAGAAATATCGGATCTCTATGTGTTTTGACTTCTCATGGAACACTAGATTCTCTATCATCTTAATACAGCTTTGATTGTCACACATGATCACACTGGGATCCATTTCTAAGTCAAACACTCCAGATAATAGCTTCTGAAGCCACACTGCTTCACAACTGGCAAGGCAGGCTGCTATATATCCTGTTTCAGCAGTACTGAGAGCCACACTAGATTGTTTCTTGCTGAACCATGAGATCATGGCAGATTCAAGACCATAACACCCACTTGATGTACTCTTTCTGTCTGAGACACTTCCTGCCCAATCAGAATCTGATTAACCATGTAATCTGAGTTCATGATTTCCAAGATAATATAGACCAAAATCTAATGTACCCTTTAGATACCTCATTACATGCTTTGCATCTATTAAGTGAACCTTTCTAGGTTCTACTAGATACTGACTCAGGCTATTTACAGCAAAGCATATATTTGGTCTGGTATTTGTTAAATACATCAATCACCCAATGATTTTTCTATATAGAGTTATGTACACTAAATCTGATGAGTCATTAACTAATAACTTCAAGTTGGAGTCCATGGGAGTGGCCATGGATTTACACTCCAACATATCAAATCTTTTTAGAATCTCCACAGCATACTTACCTTGATTTAGAAAGATTCCTTTTGGTTCTTTCCATACATCTAGACCTAAGAAGTAGTGCATTAATCTGAGATCTTTCATCTCGAATTCTGAAGAAAGATTTATCTTGCATTCGATAATTTGTTTCTCATTTCCGGTTAGAAATAGATCATCTACATACAACGACAATATAACTGGTTCATCATCCATCACCTTGAGATAAAGATTAGGGTTAGCTTTACTCTTGGTAAAGCCCATGCTTGTTAATAAATTATCAATCCTTCCGTACCAAGCTCTGGGAGCTTGCTTTAATCCATAGAATGCCTTTTTTAGTTTGCATACATGTGTTCTCCCATCTTTAACCTCAAACCCTTGTGGTTGTTGTATGTACACTTCTTCAATTACACCATTTAGAAAAGCTGTCTTAACATCCATTTGGTGTAATTTCCGCTTCATCATAGATGCAAGTGCCATGATAGTTCTAATTGAAGTATACCTAGCAACTAGTGCAAATGTTTCTTCACATTCAATTCCCTCTTTCTGAGAGAATCCTCTGGCTACAAATCTTGCCTTGTATTTTTCAATGCTACCATCTACAACATATTTTATCTTGAATATCCATTTGGAAGAAACCACACTTCTATCTTTTGGTTTGGGAACTATATACCAAACATCATTTTTCATTATTGACTGATATTCTTCTATCATTTCTTCTACCCACTCTTTCTTTTGAGCCGCCTCTTCATAGCTAGTAGGTTGTTGATCCACAAGATCACACATCAAGGCAACATAGTTGGATACTAGCTTTGGTTTCTTTCTTTCCCTAGTGGAGCCTTCAGGAGCTCCATATTTTTCAGCTCCTTCAATAATGTCTCTAGCCCATGCTGGCCTTCTTTTCCTAGATAAGTTTGTAATAGGGGGTTCTTGTCGTTCCAACATGTCATGATCCTCTGGTGTATCATCTTCAGGGATGGGCACAACTTCTATGATTCTAGGAGGTGCATCTTCTTCATAGACTTATTCAATTTGGCACTTCCTAGATTTCTTGAGAGCTGCTTCTTCATCAAATGTTACATCTCTACTTATTTCCATATGATGAAAACTAGGTATGTAAATTCTAAAAGCTTTGGATGATTCACAATATCCAACAAATATTCCCTTCTTACCAGAAGGATCCAACTTGGTTCTCTTTTCTTTTGGAATGTGAATGTACACAAGACATCCAAATATTTTGAGATGACTTACTTCACTCTTCTTTCCTGTGAACACTTCTTCTGGAGTCTTGAATGCAAGAGCACTATGGGAAAGTCTATTTTGTACATAGACTGCTGTCCTAGCTGCTTCAGCCCATAGATACATGGGTAGATCTTAGTCATGTATCATAGTCTTTACAGCTTCCATGATAGTTCTATTCTTTCTTTCAACAACCCCATTTTGTTGGGGATTGTAGGGAGTGGTTAGTTCCCTCTCGATTCCAGCTTCCTTACAAAAGTCTTCAAAGTCCTTTGAAGTATATTCTCCGCCATTATCTGTTCTGAGAATCTTGATTTTCTTTTCTGAGAGATTTTCTATTAAGGCCTTGAACTCTTTGAATTTTCCAAAGACTTCATTCTTACCTTTTAGAAAGTATATCGAAGTCTTCCTTGAATAGTCATCAATGAATGAGAGATAGTATTCAAACCCACTTCAGGAAGTGGTGGGCATTGGTCCACATACATCTGATTGTATTAACTCCAAAATGTTCTTAGTCTTTGTTTCACTCTTTGGAAAAGGGTTCTTGGCATTCTTCCCTTTTTCACATCCTTTGCATGAGCCATTATGATCAACCTTCAAATCTGGTAATTCTATGACCACCTTGCTTACATAGGGTAGGGCTTTGTAGTTAATGTGAGCTAATCTTCTATGCCATAGCTCACTAGGGCTAGAGGTTTCATGAGCAAGGGAAGCTTTTGGATATCCCTTGAGCATGTAGAGACCTCCTTCCTCTTCACCAATGACAATTGCATCTTCAATTGATTTTCCTTTGGGCCACATAAGTACTTGTCCATCTATGAAAGCAACTCTAAAACCTTTCTTATCTAGTGCTAAGATAGAGAGTAGGTTCTTCTTCAAACCTGATACATATAAAATTTCTTTCATCTTCAAGGGTGTTCCAGAATCAAGCTTGTAGCTTGCTTCACCAATTCCCTTGATAGGATATTGATTATCATCTCCTAGAGATACCTTTTGCGGAGAAGACTTTTCTTCAAGTCTTGAGAGAGTTTTCTTTTGACCTTTCATGTGCTTTGAAGCACCAGTATCAATGAGCCATGTATCTTCTCCAGGAGACATAGATCCAGAGAGTGCAAAAAGTTGGACATATTCTTCTGGATCTTCTTTCTTTACTTTAGATCTTTTCCTTCGAGGCCTTTCCTCTTCTTCTTCTTCTTCTTCTTCTTCTTCTTCACTATCATCTTCTGCCATATGTGCATGATGTCTTTTGTGAACAAAATTCTTCTTCTTTGCTAGTAAAGTACAGTTTCTAGCATAGCATCCTAGTTTAAGGCAATTGAAAGATTGGACTGTGGATAGGTCTCTTTCTTATTTTTTTCCTCCTTTCCTTTTGAATCTATGAGAGGGTTGAGACTTATTGTGGTCCACTTTCTTGAAGTGACCCTTTCTTCCTCTTTTGGTGTGTGTCGCCAAGGCTTGGTCATCCTCCTTGAGAAGGGATTCTCTGTTGGCTATCCTAGCCTCTTCTTGAACACAATCCTCCCATACTACATCAAACTTCATACTTTCTTTTCTGGCAAACATAGTTTGTATAAATGATTCCCAAAGTCTAGTGAGAGCATTTAGAGCAGTCATCACAAGTTCATCTTCATCAAGAGTATCACCAATGGCATCTAGTTGCTCCTTGATTTGGGAGACCCTTGAGAAGTAGTCTTGAATGGATTCTCCTTTGTGCATCTTGGTACTCTTCAACTAAGTTCTTAGGTTCATCTTCCTATTGATGTTCTTTCCTTCATACATTCTTCCTACGGCATCATACATTTCCTTTGGAGTCTTCTTGGAAGCCACTTGGGGAAGCAAGTGGTCTTTAATAGAATCAGCTATGATTCTCTTTTCCCTAATCAAATCCTTCCTATGCTTCTCTTTGGCTTCATCTCCTTCAAGTTCTGCAACTTCATCCTTGATATAATGAACAAGATCATTCTCTTCAAGGATGAGACCAATTTTGTATTTCAATGGCCCGAAATTCTCTATACCTTCTAGCTTGTCTTCAAGCTTACTGTTTGGAGCCATCTTCTCTTGGAGGAGTCGAAGAGATAAGAGATAGATTAGTACTTACCCGGAAACTTTAACTTTTCACTTTTCCAGATCTGCAACAGAATTTTTGGTTTATCGCACTTTTGGTAAAACTAGGGTTTGACTTTCCCGGAGTTCTACCCAACCAAAAACCTCGATCCAAGGCTCAAAAGATAGATCTTTAGAAAGGCTATTCAGCCATGTAACCAGAATCCAAAAAATACTAACTTTTGCAGAAACCCTAATTTTGGGAGAGAGAGAAATATAATTTCACCTTGTGAAAGATGTTCTATTCAGGCAAGCTCTGATACCATGTTATTTTTAAACTAATTTTACTAGCAAGAACACTGAAAGAAACATAATCACAAGACAGACAAATATTTTACCCTAGGAAACCCTCATGGGGTAGAAAACCCAACAAAGCTTTCCTCAATAAGATGATCAACCAAAATACAAGATGTGCTCCAAGACTTGACCTCCTTCTCTACCTCCTATGCAGACCTCTCAAACACAAGTGCGCTACTTTCTGAGCTGAGCAAGTGTGTCAAATGAGGAGCTCTCCTCCTCTACTTATACTAGTTCCCGACTAACCAAAATCCCTAATGGGACCGACCTCTCCTAGTGAAGTCTAATAACCCCTAAATAATAAACTTAGGGCCGACCCCCACATGGTGGGTCTAATAACCCTAGTTACCAAAATTCATCGGAGGAATAAACATCTCTGGATACATAATAGAATTACCTCGAAGGGATGAAACATCTCCGGAATAATAAAGTACAAAATATAATATTCTTAGAAGTTACAATATTCAACACTTGTCCACTTCTTTCTTGCATTCCTCTTCCCCCAATTCAAATTGGGAATCTTGGCTCACCATAACCCCCCCTATGCACCCTCTTGGTGGATATTTTAATCCTTGATATGCCATATCTTTCATAGGTCTGAATAAGGTCTTAATTTGTCATATTTTACATAGATTCCATGGAATCTAGCTACAAGTGTCTCAACTTCTCTATGATGCTTCTTCCTCTTCTATGGGATTTACTCTTCCACTCCAATTCGACCTTACTAGATTCTTGTCACCAGTAATTCCTTTTCAACTCCCCCAAGAACGTTACCCTGCACCTTAGAATCAAATTGGTGAGAGAATGATGCCAAGTGTAGTGGGTAATCTTGCCACATGTGGATATCACACCAACTTATGCACCCTCATTACCAAATTCCAACATATTTTTCCTTCATTATTATTTATTTTATCCAATTAATGTGAATTTGCAAGTCTAAAGTCAATTTGGGGTCTTGTATCTCCCTTATTTCGATTTTTAATGTTTCCACCCCAACCTAGGGAACTAGTAGACTAGTGCAATTTTTTCCTCCATGAAATTTATTTGGATGTGGACATTACAGTCCTCTGCACCCAGGATTTCTTGTCCCCAAGCAATTTTAGATTTGGATGCTGCAAAAATTTTTCATATTCCCATGTGGCATCCTCACTTGGTAAATCCTTCCATTGCACCAAATATTCTCTTATGATTCTGCTCCTTAATTTTATTTCCCTTACCTTCAAATTTTTTTCTAGAATAACCATGAGCTTCTCTTCATAATCTAAAGGAGGAATTGTTTCTGAAATGGAAATTTTCTTCCCAACCACCTTTTTAATACATGATACATGGAACACATTATGTATTTTACTTCCTTTCGAAAGTCCCACTTCATAAGCTACCTCCCAACCTTTCGAATTATCTAGTATGGGCCATAAAACCTTGGATTTAAATTTTCGGCTCCTTTTCCTTTTAAGGTAGTTTTTTTGTAAGGTTGTAGAATCAACTAAACCAAATCATTCACATGAAAAATTATTTCTTTCCTATGTTGATCTTCATTTTGTTTTTGTTAATTTTGGGCAACCTGCAAATTGTCTTTTAAAAGCTTCAAAATTTCTTGACTTTCCTCAATCCAATCCTTAGATTTTGGAGCTCTACTATCACCAAAAGTGTGATCAACAAAGTTAGGTGCTTCATAATCATATATTGATTTGAAAGGAGACATTCCAATGAACATATGAAAGGTAGTATTGTAGCCAAACTCACCCAAATGTATCCATTTAACCCATGCTTTTTTATTCCCAATAACATAGCTTCTCAAGTAGCCCTCAAACCATTGATTCACCCTTTATGTTTGACCATCATTTTTTGGATGATAGCTTGTTCTAGGAGTCAATTTTGTTCCCAACAACTTGAAGATTTATTTCCAAAAAGAACTCATAAATCTGTTATCCCTGTCACTAACAATGTTTTTGGGAAGTCCATGTAATCTGAAAACATCTCTAAATAATAGCTTAGCTACTTGTGCAGCATTAAAATATGAGGAAATAGCAAAGAAATGAGAAAATTTGGTGAGTCTATCCACCACAACAAAAATACAATGCTTACCAAGTACCTTGTGAAAACCTATGATGAAGTCCATGGAGATGCTTTCCTACTTTTGTTCTTGAATAGGCAAGGGTTGTAAGAGACCAGCAGGATGGTTGTGCTCAACTTTGTTTTTCCAAAATATCTTTCATTCATTCACATACTTTAAAACATCTACCTTCAAAACTTTCCAAACGAACCTTTCTCTTAGTTGCCTATATGTTTTAAAGAAACCAATATGGCCTGCTAAAGGAGAATCATGAGCTGCATTCTAAAAAAAATGCTTCAAATTAAAACCAGGAACTAAGTAGATTCGTTCTTTATAGTATATTAGGCCATCCAATAATTTATACCTATCATATCCATTGGAACCATCTAATAATTCACAAGCAAATATATCTTTGGCATACTCTAATATTAGTATATCTTTCCAATCTTTTAAAATGTCCATAAGAGAAAGTGAGGGTCTTCTAGATAATGCATCTGCTACAACATTATTTTTCCCTTTAACATATTCAATATTAAAATCGAAGGCTTCAATCTTACTCAACCATTTTTGTTGCCTTTCATTGAGATATTTTTGTGTAAGGAAATTCTTTAAGCTATTATGATCAGTTTTGACCACAAATTTTTTCCCCAACAGATATTGTCTAAACTTGGACAAGGAATGCATGATGGCCAACCTTTCCTTTTAATATATGGAGTAGAGTCTCTAATGTGGTTGTAGATTATTTCTTTTAAAATCTATGGGATGTTGATTTTGCTTTAAAACTTCTCCAATGCCTTCCCCTGATGCATCACATTCCAAAAAAAATGGTTTAGAAAAATACAGTAATGCAAGTAAAGGATAACTACTCATTACCTCTTTCATTCTTTCAAAAGATTTTTCTACATCTTCATTCCATTGTAAATCATCCTTCTTTGTCAAATCAGTGAGGAGATCAGTCAATTGGGAAAATCCCTTCACAAATTTTCTATAGTAAGTGAAAATCCCATTAAAACCCCTCAATTTACTGATGTCCTTGGGTGATGGTTGTTGGAATAGGGTTAGTCTGCATGAAGTGCGAAAGCCGACAGCTATGAAGAAGGACCATTCACACAGAACAAGGAAGCGCGAGCATTAGATAAATTTTGAGGTAAAAATTGGGAATCAAAACAAAGAAAATGTACTATAAAAATCAACCAATCACATTCTAGTAGATGACATCATCCCCCATGGTTGAGGTGGCATTACATGAGTTAAGAATGCTTATTTGCCAAATTTTCTATGGTGGATGAAAACCCATAGTTAACCAAGGTAGTGGGATAAGTACTTTTATGTCATAAAGTAAAGTACTCATAATGAAAGTCCTTTTAACATTTTTTCATAAAATAATATTATTGTCATTTTCAAGTAAAGTCCTCATAATTCATAAAGAAGGTCCTTTCACATTTTATTTCTTTCACATTTTTTTATAAAATAATATATTGTCATTTTCATGTTTTTAATTTTAAATTATATATTTACTCCATTCTATTTAATATGATAAGGCCAAACTAATTTATTATATATATATATATATATATATATATATATATATTCCTTTCACATTTTTTCATAAAATAATATTTTTATCATTTTCATATTTTTAATTTTTAATTATATATTCACTCCATTTTATTTAATATTATAACGCCAAACTAATTTATAAGCATATATATCCTTGCACTTTTAAAATAAATTAAATTTATGAATGATATTAATATGAAAAAGGTATATTAGTTATGCATATAAATTAAATTCATGAATGATGGTAATATGAAAGAGGTATGTTAGTTATACAATAAAATAAATATCCCAAATTTTTTTATGATTTTGATATTAATTTACCAATATAGATTTAATAAATAAAGAATAGTAATAATAATGCAATGTGGATTATAATAATATTATTAACATTTTACATGTAAATAAATTTTCAATTAAATCACATTATATTAAATTGGTGAAAAAAATACTAAATATAAAAAGTCAACATAAATTAAAAATAGCTCTTAAAAAATGTTTTTTATTATTTAATTTCATTTGCAAGTTCAAGACAAATAAATGCTAAAGGAGAATAAATTTTTGGGAATTTACAATGAATCTTAGTCACATCAATGTAGAGTTATTTTATTAATTCTATTTCCAGTGAATTTTGAAAAGTAACTCAACCATGGTTATATTGTGCATAGAAAATAGTGTAGGAGGTGACTTGTCATATATACCTATCCCATAAAACCTCTAACTCATAATATTTTAATATATCTCATACTATTTTAGTACATCATTGAGGAGGCCATTTTTTGACTTCAAAATCACTCTAAAGATTAGTTTAATTAGTTAGAAAAGGTCATTTGGACCATTTTGTAACTGTCATAGTTAGATATAAATAAGAATATGGATGTAAGCATAAGGGCGTCAATTAGATAATATAGAATGTGATCGGAGAATGAGATCTGAACTCTATAATGTTTTGCTCTATTTTTGACACTTTTGTATGGATCCGCGATAGGATGCGTTGAACTGTTTATGCGAAGGTTATACAATAGGTTTTGATAAGTTAATGCATTAAGATGTTCGGATATGTTCTTTTGTTTATGTTTGTGTTGAATAATGAATGTTGCATCGTATTTCATGTTGTCTTTTCTGTAAGATTTCATTGATGTGATCACTGGTATTACTCTGTTAATGCGAATGTTGAATATGCAAATGATTGAGTTGCTAAGCATGATGCGAAAGTGAATCTCTAGTTTATAATGCGATAGAATTAGAGTAGATGCATGTACTTTCTCCACTGCTGAAGCTTGGTTACTACAACCCCCTTAACCATCTCGGGTGAGACTTCACTCACTTCGCAGGTGTTGCTGGAAAGGGTAAAACCTTTCTGGGCTGGTGTTTAAGGGAGTTTGGTTGGTGTTTTTTTACGACAGTGTGAAGTGAACCCCTTATCGACAAAACTGTGTCAACAAATGGTTCTATTGCCGGGACCCTGAAGAAGAAAGAAGAGGACATGTTTTGGCACCCGACGAAACCGAAGATCCAAGATTGGTTTAACAAGAAGGAAAAAGAATTTGTGGAAGGAGGAAATCATAACCCTAGGAAGATGACAAGCAGTTGGTTGGAAAAGCATATTTATTTTGATATCCATGAGATATTCTTTTGAGAATTCCTAGTATTGCTACACGAGTAGTTGGTGCAACTGAATTTTCAGAAGAACCATTGCCAAGGGGGTGAATCTAACCACTGGACTCCATAACTAATCCAATAGTTGAAACGGGTCGACATTAAGGTATCATGGGTTGTTGAATTCTGGGTAGACAACATCTTAGAGGGATACATCATTGAGTTTTTTGTTGACATGATCAAATCATATAGAGATGCATAAAGGAAATTTTTCAAAGGACCCAAAGGGAGATTCCTACTATCGCTGAAGTTGTGGATTAAGATGCTCATCTATGAAAAGGGAATACTGAGGATGAATTGTGATGAGTAGAATATTAGTGTGTGGGAGTTGTGGGTACTGCGTGAATGTAGGTCCGATAGAAAGATGCGGGGTAGATGGACATGAGCGACGGTGAATTTCTAAAGGAGGATGAAGAAGACCGTGGTACCTTGAGGAGTGGGGTGATATTCTGGTGACCAGAGAAGAAGAGGAGGACTGAGAGAGAGTCTCTTGAGGGGACCGGAATGGAAGATGGTGAAACAAGACCACAAGGGATGAAGCGACCTTATTACAACAAAGAAGAAGGTGAACAGGCTACCTCAGAAGCCAAAGAAGGACAGACCGTAAGCTACAACGTACCTTCAACTCCACACACTACTCAGAACTTGATTGGAAAAAATTCAAGTTATTCCCAGAGCTATCCTATGTGTCAAAACAGTAGTAAGAGTAGCGGATCAATAAAAAATAACAGTAGAAGCATAAGAATGGTAGGTGACGACGTAAAGATTCTAACCTTCCAGGGTAACAGGACCGAGGATCCCGATGAATATTGGTTTTTGTGCGAGGCAGTCTGGATTGTGAAGCAGGTCCAGGATGACGATATCAAGAAGGGACAGTTAGCGACAACCCTCAGGGGTCACGCGCTAGACTGGTATATGAAGTTTACTAAGGTACCGATGGGAACTCCAGCTAAAACATTGCCACAGATCAAAACGGGGATGATCGATGAGTTTAGAAACAAAAATCTGAGTCGTAGTACATTACTGAGCTCAAGGAAATCAAGCAATTTCTGAATGAATCAATATGGGAATCAATTTCCGAGTGACATGCAACATAAAGAATGGTTTATTGTTGGGTTGGTACCGCACATTTGTGGGCCACTAATGCAACAGAAGGCAACTATTCAGGAAGAGGCGCTATAAATTGCAATGAAGCTGGAGGCTTCACCAATTGGCGAAACAGGCCTAGGCATGGATCGGATGCAAGCGTAGTTGGAAAACTTGGAGATCCAATTATAGGATATAAAGAAGGGAAAATAGGCCCGCAAGGACATATGGTGCACTAGATGTAAGACAGAGGGGCATCACAAGGATCAGTGCCCATAATTTGTAGATTATTTGCAATCAGGTTCACCGAATCCCCTCAGTCAGGGAGGAATTCCTTGGTGTCGCATCTGTCTAACGAGAGGACATCGACCGGAGGAATGTGTGTACCTACAGAAGATCGTGTCGAAACCAATGAACATTTATTGCAAGTTCTATCAATCGGTTGTCCACGACGAGAAAGAGTGCATAAATTATGACCTACTCCAAGAAAGGATTGTGGATACATTCTTCATGAAGGGAGAAGAACAACCATTGGTAAAGCAGTAGCAACAATATAATCAACAGGTGCCTTAATATAATCTGCAACCGCAATATGGTTAGCCGCAGTATGGCTAACCGCAATATTAACAGCCGCAATTTCAACCACTGCAATACGGTCAATTGCAATATCCACAAGCATAGTATGTTCAACCACAGTAACCTTCATATGGGCCACTGCGAGGAGGATTCATAGGGGGGTTTCGCGGAGGCCAAGGTACCGGTTGTTAACACCCAAAAAGTTCTCACTAGCTCATTCCCTTATTCACATGACCCATTTGTCCACTTTTCCACCATTTGAGCCTCTAAAACCATGAAAAGGTCACCAAAAATACCACAATACACCTTTTTTCCCCTCAAAATATGTATTTTTCCGCAAAAAACACAAAAAAACCCTCAAAAAGGGGTCCAAAATTCCCAAAAAATATTAAAAGGGAATAAAAATATAAAAAATATTCAAAAGAGGAAAAAGAGGGAAAAAGAGACCTAAACCATGTTGGTTAATACCATTGGTTTCCTCAAAACCATAATGGTATTCCCCATCACAAAAAACTATAAAAAGGTGATAGGGGCTCCTCACTATCCATCCACATTTCATCCTATCCTTATGCTACCAAATTCTCTTTGAGATCCATTGCCTCCCATTTCGAGTTTGAAGACCCCCATTTTAGCATCTTGGAGAAGAGACCATTGGAGCTTGGAGCACCTCAACCTTGTAGCTGCTCAACACCAAACATCCTCACTTTTGAGGTAATACAAAAAATCTATTGTTTTTTTTCTCTTGTTCTTCCCATAGATCTCTTGTTATTGATTTAGTTCTTATTTATTTACACATGTTTATGTTAATGTTAGATTAAATTTATAATTGTTTTTTTTCTTTTCATTTGAAACTGCTATTACTTTGTTAATAGGTGCATCCTTGCACATGCTTGGTTGAAAAACCAAGCAATAGTTTTTGGCGACTCCGTTGGGTTTCGAGCTTTAAATTTTTGCTTTAGATATTTTTTTTTTACTTGTTTTACCATTCCAATTAGCAGATCTGCCATACTAGACAGCATATTCATTGTTGTCCTAGCAGTTGGCCCTTTTTGTAGCCTTTAACAGACCGAAATTTCACTTTTTGGTTTCATTTCCGGTGACCATTTTTCCGTTTTCGCATTGTGACTTTTCGCTCGACAGTCGCGCGGCTCATCGTGACCTCGCGGCCTTTTTCTACGCTGCACATCACGACCTTGCGGCCTTTTTCCGCACTGCACATCGTGGCTTCGCGGATTTTTTTTCCGTGCTACACATCGCAGCTTTGTTTCCTTTTTCCATGCTGCACATCAAGAATGCACGGCTCAAGCCCGCGATGCACATCGTGGTTTTTTCCCATAAACCCGCGATGCCACTATTTTTCGCTCGGCCCAATTTTTAGAAAATTTTTGCTGCGTTTTTGCCCATTTAGACTATTTCATCCAGCATCATTTTTTCTGCAATTTTTTCTAGCATTCTGTTTTAATTATTGCAGCAATAGTGAATCTTTTTTCTATTACATATGCTCAATTAAAATCTTTCTAAAAATTTTCAACAAGTGAAAGAAAGGTTTTTAACACTTTGTTTAGATCATAGATTTCATTTCTTTGCAAATTTCGAACCATCTTTCCAATTTGCTCAATAGTTTTGCCCAAGCAAGCACTTAGAAATCCATTTATTTCTTGCAATTTTTTCGATATTTGCTTTCCTTAAAAACATTATTTCAAAAGTCCATAGTTTTTGAATTATTTTTGTTAAAGCATTTACATTTCCAAAAAAGCCTTTTTTACAAATTGAAATCGTCTTGTTTTTAATTTGTAATCAATCGCCCAAGCGAGGCAAATTCATTTTCAGTTAAATAATCACACTTGCACCCAATCTGCCACATTTTTAATTAACTGAGCCTTAAAATCTACCTAAACTCAACAAACACTTTAACCCCACTTAGGGAACACTTAAAGAATCTTGTATATAAGTAGGATTAGGGGGATAGGTGTTCCAATAACACCCCTCAATTATTTACATCTGAGACATAGTGGTTGACTTTTAGGGTCCCAAAAATCCCTTATTATTTGTTGACACGGTTATACACCAATTTATCGGGAAGGCCTCTCCCTTAGGAGGGTTGAAGTAGCCAGATTGGTTCCGGAAGCCTGAGTGGAATATCGCTATCCATTCAGTAACCAAAGGATACCTTTTGCAACTCTCAGTGTACCACCCGTATGGGAGTACAACGGTGATAGAACCAAACTGTAGATTCACCCAACCGAACGTGTCATGAACGGGGTATCTTAGTGGCCAATTTTTAGGATTTTCTACCCAGTGTCCCTCCCGGTAGGGGGGTATCTAGCCTTGATTCCACTACTCATATTTTTTGACTTGGATTTCATCACCTTGCAGAGGATATGTTTCGTTGAGTCATAATACCACTTTTAGTTAGGCGTTTAAATGCTTTGCTACCCCCTTTGGTCTATTAAGCACCACTTTTTCCTAGGAGCCGCTTGCTACCACAGTTGTTATAGTAAGTGCTTTTGAGGTTGGTTGTTGGCCTGAGAGCCATTGTTTTTTCACACTCCCCTCCTGCACACATTGTTGCATTAAGGTCTTGATTTTTTTATCTCACCACCATCCATTGGTATTTCTATACATCTCTCACCATTGAGAACTTAAGATGATCCCGCTGTTTTCAGGGTGAACCCCCTCAGTTCAGTACACTTGAATCTACACATCATAGACGTAGAGCATTATCCCTTGACTCCACACGTCATCGACATAGAACCCAGTCATCCGATTCTGACGTGCCTCATTTTACATCTGATTCCAAGGCTGAATCTGAACACCCTACCGAGACATCACTAACCAACCCCATGGCTGGATCACAATTTGACCCCCTTTTCACCAATGCTGTTGGAGCTACATCAACAAACCCCTCTACTACCGTGACAACCACGGTAGCCACAAGCCCCTTAGGCATGCCTAATATGGGGGCCACACCCACTTTAGGCATGCCCAACACAGAACCAACACCTACATTAGGTATTCCCAACATGGGAGTCACCCCCTCCCTCATCGCCACTACCCAGATCCCTGGGATTACTAGAACCATTTCTAACCCATCTGCAACCCATGTTGCACTTGGGAGTACAGGCCCCTTGCACACCACATCGGGTGGAGGACACATCCCTTTCACACCTAACATATCCTTAGGGGGCACTGGACCAATCCATAATGATACCATTAGCAATTATGCCCTAGTTACCATGCCACACCCATCTGCCAGTCTGCCATACATGGATAGTCTAAACTTACAAGACCTGGCAAGGTTAACCAATGATCCTATCAGAAATGACCCTACATGGCCCCCCATGCCCACAAAGCTCCCTTTAGACATCCCCAAATTTGAAGGAAAAGTTGGGGAAAACCCCCAAAACCAAATCATGTTGTTTCACCTATGGTGTTCCTCAAACTCCATAGTAGATGATTCTATTCGACTCAAACTTTTACAAACAACTTTCACTGGCTCTGCAGCCAAGTGGTACATTGAGCAGCCACATGGGACACACCCCACTTTTACATCTCTCACCTCAACGTTCCTTCAGTTCTTTCAACTACCTGTACACTATGATACAGGAGTGGAAATACTTTTTTCTTGTAGACTGAACACCGCTACACACATCACTGATCATATCCATGAGTGGCATAAACGCCGTAGCCTCTGCAAGATAAAGCTTAATGACCGTATCTTTTTGGATTGGTTCCTCAAATCACTCCTGCCCCTTATAGCCAAGGATGTAGCTTCTGAACGACCCCAGTTAGAAGAAGAAACTATCTTAAAATCCCAACAGTTCGACCTGATTTACGCCGAGTGTGGCTACTTATATACCATTCTACCTAATGTTCCCTGCGGAAATTCCTCTCGGACTTTGGACCCTCATGTCCACCACAGTGTTATGGTCACGCACCTTCAGCCTATCCACCTCCAGTTTCAACCCCTATATATTACCATCAATAGGCCACACATGCTCCTGTTCACTCAGAAGCCCCAGTGCCTTATTACCCACCACAGGCAGCGCTTGCTGCACCACAACCTCTAGTCGCTTATACTTATCCACCAAACAACAACAACGCTACCCCCCGCCAGCCAAAACCCTAATCGACCACCGAAACAGGGTAAGAACCCCAATTTACGAACAAACCACCCGTGTTCCATATGCGAAGTATATGGCCATTACACACACACTTTCCCCCATTTGGAGCGAGCACGCCAACTGTGAAATGATGATTCCCAATGCCAAGGGCACACGGCACAACCAGCGCCACCTACTCAACCACAACCCATGGTGTTGCAGAATCCTTTTCCCACACAAGGAGTGGCAAACACTTGTTCGTTGGATCCTCCTCAAAGAACTACAGCACCACAACAACAAATCACATATGCTGCACACACAAACCAACCGATGGATTCAAGTAGTTATCATCTCCTTATGATGTCATCATCCGACATGAATCTCCAAATGTGTCAAAACCAATATGCCCCCACTGCACCTAAAAATGTTCTCCCTATGATTGAACAACCAGTTCAGAATGCACCTACATCGTTCGTCTCCACAGTCAGACCCAGATTATAGTCGGAATCACCTATGACTTCCACATTCCAATCCATCCCACCCCCTTTGAAGATAACTGAGATATCTGATTTGTGCACCCTCTCGCATAACACATAGGTACCAAACCAACAACCCCCTTTACTCCCGCAACCACTCTCAGTGCCAACTCACGTAGGAGCCACACCAATTCATACTTTCCCATTTTTATTTCCCCCTTCAGGCGCCATCAGCACAGCAGTCATGGCTAAAATTAATCTCCCTGGATTAACATTAGGACTACCTGTGTGGTACCTACCTACCCCAACCCCTCCCCCGACACTAAACGTCATTTTACAATCGGTGCAACCCATCAATACTTCTAACCGTGTACCCCCTGGTGTAGCAAACATCCAGAAACAACCACCTCCAACAAGAGCCACTGCATCAACATCTAGTAATGCTCCCCCTGAACTCCACTACAATGGGGGAATAGGCCAAAAAACCTACACCACTGGACCCACAGCCTACACCATTGGACCCACAACTCGCACCACCCCACCGACTCCCAGGTTGGTGAAGAATCCCCCAACAATCTATTCTCCCCCCAAGTGCTCTTTGTGCGACGATATAAGACATGCTGCCCATCAATGTCCACAATTACTGGCACTTCAAGAGCATATGCAAATGTTGGATGATGACACTAACATTCTAGTTGTCAAACTCGAGATGCCCCCTCAGCCTCGTGATAAATATTTGCATACCAACCACCCTTGTGCGATATGCGGCATCTACAGCCATTATTCACATCACTGTCATGATCTCCCAGATTATAGAGCAGCACTATACGAACTGAATAATGCCAACCTAGAGATATCCCCTCTTCTCATTGAGGAAATATATCCCCCAAAATATTCCTCCTCTAAAGAAATTAACACCATTTACACGGTTTCCACTAGAGACCCCTCTGTCCGGTCGGCCCCTTCCATTGATCCCTTTGACACACATGTTCAACCCTTTCAAATCGACAAGGAAACCACATGTCCACAACATGGTGACAGGCCCAAAACCTTGCCTACTCATCATCATCATAATTCTCATCGGAGATACTGGGGGCATCCACCCCACAAGAGGAATCCCCCATCGTCATATCATCACTTCAATATGCCACCGCGACACATAGCCTCATGGTATACACCCCCGCCAGCAGTTGATCAATGCCCTGTTGATCCCTCTCTAAGACAGCATCTGCACTGCATTGACACCTCTGATTTAGGGGGCATAATAGATTACTTCGACCCTAGGATAGGGGGCATGATCAATCATTTTGAACCTTCCCCATCACATCTATCTCAGTATTTCAATGATCCCATTGTTCAAACTAACACATATGTGATCCACAATCATAAACCCCATGCACATAGCATGGGGGCAGATCATTAACCCTGCTCACTTTTTCACATGCGTGATCTCAATCATTTTTAAGGTCACATATCACTTGTATATTTGATTTGATTTGATACACCTAGTATTGTTCCCCCGTGGGTCATCATTTCTCCCCACCACTACATCCTTGGCTTGGTAGGGTCACCTTTATTTGTAGCCATTTTTTAAGCTAGTTATTTCCTTTGACCATTCTGGAGTCCTTATGACCTCCATTTTTCTCACCATTTGCACCGCAGGATTCATATTTCCGTGCCCATGATGATGCTTGAGGTCATTTCTCACTCTTACTAAACACTTTCGAGCATTTTTTCCCTGCCCCACACCACCTCGAATTGCGTTCCACATCGGCTATTGTCAGTTTATTGGTGATTTTTATACCATTGGATTCAGTTTTCCGAACTTGTTATGATGCTTGAGATCATTTCTCGCTCTCACCACCATATTTTTCAGGCATTTTTTCACCCGCCGCTTGTCGCCTCGATTTGTGTGCCACATCGGCCGTTGTCCATTTTTGAAGTTTTTTATATCACCGAATTCCGTTTTCCGTGCTCATGATGATGCTTGAGATCATTTCTCGCTCTCACCAGAAACCCTTTTTGACATTGTATCCCTACACCTTGTTACCTCGATTTGTGGACCACATCGACCGTCGTCGAGTTTTACAATTTTGTGCATCACAACTTATACATGAGCCATCCACTCCATCCATACCCCAATTATGGCGTTTTTTTGCTACCATTCATCAACCCACAAGGAGGCCCCATTAGTGTTCCCCCCTATTACCATGCTTGATCCCCATACTCACCCTTTGATTGAACACTTCCTCCTTGCCTCTCCATTACTTTTGTTCGATATAATTTTATCCCTTTTTCGGGCCGAGCAATTCCTTTATGAAAAAGGAACTTAGGGAGTTTCTGTTAAGCTCTTTTCTGACTCCTAAAACAATGAAAAGATCGCCGAGCAATCTTGCTTCCTTTCATGCTCGCTAAAGCTATCTAAAAGGGAGTCTACCTGGTATAAGTTTACCCCTTTTCCAGACCTTGTAGACTAATTATGAAAAAGGAATACTCTAGTCACATTGGCTAGAATAGTTCTCCATTTGCATCATTTTATACTTTTTCGAGCCTTGGAGACTAACATATGCAAAAGAACACCAATGGAGTCTACTTACCACTTTCATACTCCCTAAAATTGAAAGCAACCACGAGCAATCACCATTTTAGGCTCGTACAAATCCACAGGATGGTACTCATCCACAAATTCAGAGTCTTCTTATCATTTTCAGACTCCTTAAAAATGAAAGCACTCACGAGCATAAACAGTCCCAGCCTCGTATAAATCCACAAGACAGTAGCATTTCAAAGCACACTTTTATCCCTTCTTGTAGCTCATTAAAACCACGAAGAAGGGCCCAACGGTGCTTTTCGGCGCCACAACAGATCATGTCTACTCATATGGTAGCATCCCCATTCTAGTCTCCTTTGTTTAGAGTATTCTGCATTATGTCACCCTGAAAGTCTCCTAATAACATCCATAAGCTTCTCCCCCTAGAGTCACTCCAGTCAGCAATACATATGCCTGATCCCTTAAAGCTATGGTCCTCACACCGAAAATTCAGTTTCCTATGCTTCCAGGTCAACCATGTCATCATGCTCTGAACAAAGGAAGTTTGAGTCCACCCACTCTATGACCCCAGTTTTTTTTTGTTCCACATCCCCACAGTATGTCAATCCTACTATCAAAGTTTCATTGTACACCTTGCACTCCTATCAAGGAAACATCATTTCCTTGGTATTTGTCGGTCTCCCTCTGTCAACACCAACCAAATCTATTCCAGAGGATAGACCCAGAGGTCCCTATGCCTTGGACTCATCACCATTAGTGATGAGTGCCTACGGATCATTTTGAAAGGAGTCCTCAGTGCCTCTCCAAATGATTATTTCTCACATTCTCAACTTCAACACCTTGATCGCACCGTTGAGACTCATATAGGGTATCGGTCCTATCAGTTCTTTGTTAAAGACCCCGGATATCACCTGACTCTACCACATTTGAGAGTCTAGTTGAGGAAACAACCAATTACACACTCCTATGGATATTCAGGTTGCGCTCGGCGACAATTTACAGACATACTGTAGTTCTATACTCCCTTGAGTATACAGTTACAAATACTCCTCATATGTTGACTCATTTATTGACTCTATCACATTTGAGAGTCTAATTGAGTCCCTACAAATGTTGGACACCATCAGTTTCAACAATTCATCAACCCTTCTGATACCTTATTCAGAACGGTTGTTGCTTTTTCCAATGTATCATTTATTGAGATCATCCATGGCATGATCATGAGTACATCCCAACATAGTGTCCCCTCTGGACCATTACGATGTACCAACAGTTTTTATGTATTATTCAGGTCCCCCTTCTTGGGCCTAATTGTTAGGCATATGTATTGATACGAGCATGGGTATGCCTGCCTCGTCCATAATCATAGATTATTCCTCATTCATTTTGAGGCCATGTATATTTTTCAGTTTTTGCAGCTTCCAAGGGGCCATTGTTCCAGTCTCCAATCGGTCTCTTCTCTTTTCCAAACCCCAGGAAAAAGACAAAAGAACTATGATGTCTATCAGCCATACGATGAGCTCCTGCCCTCACACATCAGGGGGAAATCTGTTAACACCCAAAAAGTGCTCACTAGCTCATTCCCTTATTCACATGACCCATTTGTCCACTTTTCCACCATTTGAGCCTCTAAAACCATCAAAAGGTCACCAAAAAGACCACAATACACCTTTTCCCCCCTCAAAATATGTATTTTTCCTCAAAAAACCCTCAAAAAGGGGTCCAAAATTCCCCAAAAATATTAAAAGGGAATAAAAATATAAAAAATATTCAAAAAAGGAAAAAGAGGGAAAAAGAGACCTAAACCATGTTGGTTAATACCATTGGTTTCCTCAAAACCATAATGGTATTCCCCATCACCAAAAACTAAAAAAAGGTGATAGGGGCTCCTCACTATCCATCCACGTTTCATCCTATCCTTATGCTGCCAAATTCCCTTTGAGAGCTATTGCCTCCCATTTCGAGTTTGAAGACCCCCAATTCAGCATCTTGGAGAAAAGACCATTGGAGCTTGGAGCACCTCAACCTTGGAGCTGCTCAACACCAAACATCCTCACCTTTAAGGTAATACAAAAAATCTATTGTATTTTTTCTCTTATTCTTCCCATAGATCTCTTGTTATTGATTTAGTTCTTGTTTGTTTACACATGTTTATGTTAATGTTAGATTAAATTTATAATTGTTTTTTGCTTTTCATTTGAAACTGCTATTACTTTGTTCATAGGTGCATCCTTGCACATGCTTAGTTGAAAAACCAAGCAACACCGATGCCGACTGAGGAGAAGCTGCTGGACGAGGTCGAGGACCAATCATATGTTACAATTGTGGTCAGTATCGGAAGTATCAGAGGGATTTCCCGAATCCAACCCCACAATGAACTTACTGCAATGTTGTGGATCATGGTGTCGAAGACTATCCTCACCTCATCGCAAAGTGAAAAACTAAGAACCTACCCCCACCTCCACAAAATCAGAATCATAACCAAATTCCACTAGCATTACAAAAGATATCAGCAGAGAATATAAGTCAAAATGCAACCGTCGGAATAGTGAATCGTGAAGGAGCATTGACAGGGGCCGACAGGTCATAGGATAGCATCCGACCGATAGCAAGAAAACAAGTCACATTTGATGCGGAAGCAGAAATTGATATTTTTTTGAAAGCACAAGAGGCAATGAGGCAGCCACTTCTTCACCAGAAATAAGTTACTTACGACATGCCGCCAATATTCGACACGACGAATTCGCAGAAAAAGGCCAACACCTTAAGAGCCTTTCTAGAGAGTTTCCTGGAGCTAGAAAAAGATCAGGATGCATTGGAAGAAATATCGAACCTGCTACATCGATGGAAGGGTGAACGATAGTAGCAAATAGTCAATTGAATACACAAGAGGAAGACAGGAAGAGAAATGTGGATTTCTGCGCAAGTCAGAGCATTCGATATCGACTCCATTATCTTGGATTTGGGGTTATATGTAAGCATTCTGACGAAATAGACCTATGAAACGATGGGGAAACCGCAGTTGGCTTGGTCCCTACTATAGCTATGAATAGAAAACCAAAGTAAAGTCACTCCGATCAGTCGACTATGCCAGGTCCCCGTTGAGATCGAGGGACTCAGAACATATGCATATTTTGATGTGATAGAGATTGTTGACAATACAAGCCCCTATCTAGTGGTGCTAGGGATAGAATGGGCGATGTAGAATTAGGCTCTTATTAACTTCGAGAAAAAAACTATGTCATTTGAGAACTAGGAGATAAGGGTGGTCGCACCTCTTAACCCTCCGGAAGGGCAGATATATATTGAGCCTACAAGGGATGAATTTACTGAGGGATGGGACAATATTTACAACATCTCCAGAGATTATATAAACCCTATTGCGGATGGAGAATTGGGTTGGCGCAGCAGCAATTTGGCGTCATCAGATTTCGATGAAGCACTTGAAAATTGGCAGAATTGGATGCATGAAGTGTTGTTAAGGAGGTGCACATGGATCACTCAGTCGCTGCGAAGGGTAGCTATGGAAGAGTGTGAGCTACCAACATATGAGGAATTTCCCAACTTGGCTGCATTTCTCACTGAATTTGAAGAAAAAGTGGTAGAACCACAATGATTATTGGCCTTGGAGGAAGCCCTGAAGGCTACACCAGCGCGATGGTGGCCGGTGCACAAGTCCACCATAACTAGCTGGCCACTATGTCGACACCTAATGATGGTTAGGTTTGCAGCCATTAACAGACACTATGGAAGGATGTATGATGGCATAGGAGATCTCAAGGATCATTTGAATGCATGTCAAAGAAAATGGGGACCACGAGCAAAACAAGAATGGGTCCATGCATTTTTTCACACGTTGGATAAAGTACCGTGAGATTGGTATGTCGCAACAGAACAACAACTAGAAAGAACCTCATGGGAACATCTAACAATTGACTTTAGCCAAACATTCAGTTTCTCCAATGAAAACCCCTTCATCCATAGCACATTACAGGAGATCCGGGAGAAAGTATTTGACGTAGTTCCAACAGAGAAACCTATGGGACTCTAGTGGACTGCGACACCCCAAATGTTGATGGAATGTTACAACATAACAGGAGAACTAGACAATGAGGATGATCTGAGGGCTACGTATATCCCAGAGTTAGAAGGAAGTTGCAGTGGCGAGGCACCAGATATGCCTTCCGACAAGTTTCAGCAGCCATTGTGGATCAAGAAAGTGAACATTGGGCTGCAAAAAAATCCCAAGTTTGTGAGCATCAGAGACTACTGGGATGACTCGACTATTGCGAATATGATTGGCCTTTTGCACGCATTTCAAGATTTGCTTCCGACAAAATTCTCGGAGATGAAAGGGATTTCAGGGGACCTAGGGGAGATGAAAAATCCACTGAAATCTCATGCGAAACCAATGAAGTAGCGGCCTTATAGGTTGAATCCGATGTATAAGGAGCAGGTGAAGGCCGAGATTGAAAGAATGCTAGAGGAAGGAATTATAGAACCAGTGGAGGAATCAGAGTGGATCAGCCCGATGGTGGTCCAAGATAAGAAAACTAGCGAAGTCAGGATCTGTGTCGATTTAAGAAAACTGAATGAGGCATGCCTACACGATCCATTCCCTACACCTTTTATGGACAAAGTATTAGAAGGAGTGGGAGGTCTGGAAATATAATCCTTCACAGACAGATTCTCTGGCTACCACCAAATAAATATTGCAAAAGAGGATCGGCACAAAATGACGTTCGTCACCGAATGGCGATGCTTTCATTACACACTAATGCCATTTGGCCTAAAGAAAGCACTAGCAATTTTTTCTAGACTAGTAGTTGTCACGTTCAAGGAATACATCCATAAATTTCTTGCAGTATGCATGGATTATTGGACAGTGTACGGGTTGGTCAAGGATCATGTCGCAAATCTGAGATTGATGCGACAAAGATGTCAACAACACCAGATCTCGCTGAACTTATAGAAATGCATTTTCTGTGGTCCATTTCAGATATTGCTGGGGCACATAATTTGCAAGGAAGGAATGCTGGTCGACCCTACAAAAATCACAATTATTGTCGACCTAACACCACCAACAACAACTTTTAATGTCCCCACTCAAATAAATTCTGAAAGGAGAAAATTCCACCAATCTACTAGTTTCCTACGTTGGGTGGAGACATTAAATTTGGAATAAGGAGACTAATAAACCCATGTCAAGGATAAAAATACCCTCCAAGGGGGTGCTCAATGGAGTTAGGGAATCCAAAGATACACCTATTCGAATTTGGTGGAGGAGGAGGCTAGAACTGGAGGGACGAGTGGCACACATTGGAATCTCTTCCCAACTTGAGTTGGAATGAATATCTTGGAAGGAATTCAACCCATGGAGGACTTTAGAATTTTATAAAATATATTAAATAAGAATTATGCTGGCTTTTGATGATTTTACATTTTTCATTTGGAGAGAAGAGCTAGTAGAGAGCTAGTCTACTTGCCTTAGCACAAATTTTGAGGGTGAAAGATTCCCATCGTAATTGGAAATTTGAGAGGCGACTCAGAACTTTCATTTGGAGCTGCAATGGAGTCTTTATTTACAGGTTGAATCTACAGTAGAGCTCGTGATTCATTCAGCTACAACTCATTCTTGCATCTCTTTCACATCTTATTGCATATTTGGGCTCCTGGAGGAATTGCACCCTTGGTGAGATGTGATCCAATAATATCCATTTCCTTGTATTCTGATATATATATACTCTGTATTTACTAGTCATAACACTTTCAGGTTGAAATACCAAGTGAAGTTATGTAAAAATACCAAACTATGCATAAATGATGCCATTTCCCCTAGATCTTGTTATTGGAGTTTGAAGAGACATTATTTTGAGTTGTATCAGTTATTCTCTGTGATTTTTTTTATGTATGGAGTGTTATTAAAGTTCTGAATAAGTTTCATTATCATTTCACAAGTCCTTGGTTCCTAAAATTACTAGTTTTTCCCCCTATGTGAAATCTTGCATATAAACATATGATTTAATTGAGTTTCAGAAGGCCATAAGAACTAATTAAGGATACCTTGGGGATCTAATCAAAGCCACTTATCAGTACCATACCTCTGTTCATAAATTTTGAAGGGTTTAACATAATTTGGGAATTCATATTTGTCAACTACCCTTGGGGGTTTTGAAGCTCGAAATTGCTAGTAACTTTCCCTACTTTGTCCAGATTGTAAATGAATGTTGAAGAAGTGTTTTAAGGGATTTTAAGCATCCATAAGCCTCATGTATATGTATTAATACTTTTCAAATACTTTCAGAACCAATTTGGAAGCATATGGAGTCATTTGGAAGTAGTAGTGTCAATACTAGTCTAAGGGTTGAATTGGGTAAAAATTGCAATTTTTCCTAGTTTGCGCAATTTTCCTAAAAGGGACACTACAAGTGGTATCAGAGAATGGTACTTGTACCTAATATATATTACAATTTATGAATACAACAATCCAAATAAATCATCTCCCACCCTTACAATATGAAACTGAAAATATTTTTGTTGAAGAGGAAGAAGAAGGAGAAGAAGTGTATTCTATTGAAACTATGGCTCAGGATGAGAAGGGAAGCTCGGACGATAAAGAGGAATTTACTAAATTCATGGAGCCATTCTTTGCTGACATGACAAAATAGATCATGAAAGGGTTCGAATTGTTGGCTAGTCAGTTTGGAAGCAAAGGAGTAATAGGAGGTAGCAGTAGTTCTCTTTTCAAGGAAAAGAAGGCAATGGGTGAAAACATTTTCTCAAGGAAAGGACCTCATAATAGACCTAATGAATTTTAGAGTTCATTAATCCCTAGTACACCTAAATTTCTTGAATCCAAAGAAGAACCTAACCTCCAATTTGATATGCAGGAAGTTGTAAAAGAATGGGAAAATTGAGTGAAGATTGTAGAAGGACTCTACTCTTTGAGCAATACTTTCATGTTGCAATCAAAATAAAAATGAGGGATGGTAATAGGCCTCCATATCTAAACAAATAATTGAATTATGCCATTGTAAAAATTCCCCTTCACACTTTTATGGATCCTCTCAAAGTTGTGCAAGTACTTGGGTATAAAAATTAGATGTGTATTTTCAACTGAATCCAATGGTGGAAGAGGATGCTTTAAAAATGGCTATTTTGCATCTTGAAGGAGAAGCCAATCATTGGTGGTTCCATGGTCTGAAAACATTGGTAAATGATCAGGTTACAACATATGGATAATTTGTTGACAGGGTATTAGAGAGATTTGAACAAAAGGACCCGGAATTTCCTTTTAAAGAACTAGCACAATTGAAACAAGTTGGAACCCCTGTTGAGTATATGATTGAATTCCAAAAGTTATCAGTTAAGGTGGCTGATATATATATGGTAAGATTAGTGTTTTTCTTTACTGAAGGATTTTCGAAACCCTTAAAAGGTTTTGTTAAGGCCCACAAACCTAATTCATTGAAGGATGCCATGAACTTGACAAGAGATCTACAAAATGTGCTACCTAGGACAAGGTTTCCTCCCAAGCCTAACTTCCCTTCCAAGTTCATATTTCAAAAGAAGCCTTGGAAATGAGATGAATTTGAAAAGGATAAAAAAGAGGGACCAAATAGGGAAGAACTCAGAAGAAATAAATTGTGTTACGCATGCTTCCAACCATGGGTACCAAGGCACAAATGTGCTAAGGGGAAACCATAATACATTGAAGTGTTTTCTGATCATGATGAGTATTAAGGGGGCATGGAGGAAGAAGGAAATATATCAGATCAATATGAGGGATATGATACAATAGAAGAAGGGAAACAAGAATAAAATCATCCTTCACCTCACAAAGGAAGGTTGGTAGTACTTTTAGTAGTGCCTCATTACCACACTATTCAGTGCAAAGGAGTGTTACAAGGAAAAATGGTTTAAGTTTTGGTAGATGGAGGAGCCACCCATAACTTCATTGATGCATACATGGTGGAGAGGAGGAAGTTACCTACTAAACCATTTGATGGCTTCATAGTCATCATTCCAGGTCACCACACTATGGAGTGTAGAACATGGATTCCAAAGCTAGAAATCACCATAGGTAATTACACTTTTTTTTATATTTTTTATGTGGTTGATGTTGCTAATACTAATGTGGTCTTGGGAGTGAAATTCTTATACTCTCTAGGGGAGCATACAGTGAACTATCAAATTCCTGAAATGAAATTCAAAGATTCGGAAGGGAAACAAAGAGTTGTGAGAGGGCAGCACGCCTATCTGAATCAAGTAGTGACTTCCCACAATATGAGGTATATATTGAGGCATGGAGATATTGAATGTGCTGATGAATGTTGCATTAATTCACCCAAACCAGAAATAAGGATTTCAGAACATCCAAAAGAGATAAGGAAGCTCCTACACAAATATGCAAAGGTTTTTGGAGACCTTCCCCCTGGAAGGCCACCAGATAGAGGGGTTGAGAAAAACATTGTTTGGGAGGAGGGAACCTCTCCTATACAAATTCCACCATATAGAATCCTAAAATTTTTAGACAGGAGATTGAAAAGGCTATCCAAGAGCTCTTGGAGTTGGGACTCATTAGACCAAGCTCTAGCCCCTATGCTTTTTCAGTTGTTTTGGTGAAGAAGAAAGATGGGACCTTGAGAATGTGCATTGATTTTAGATCCCTCAACAAGAACACAATCCAAAATAGATACCCCATCCCAAGAATAGATGAGCTCATGGATGAGCTACATGGAGAAAAATTCTTCTCAAAAATTGATCTTAGATTTGGTTACCACCAAATTCGAATGAAGGAGGAGGATGTACCAAAAACATCTTTTCGATGTCACTATGGCCACTTTGAGTTTCTTGTCATGCCTTTTGGATTGAACAATTCTCCAGCCACATTTCAATCATGCATGAATCAAATATTCAGAAAACAGCTTCGTAAGTTTTTGTTGTTTTTATTTGATGACATTCTTATTTATAGCAAAACATGGGAGGAACACTTGCATCATCTAGAAGTTGTCTTGAAAATTTTGCATGATCAATATTTATTTGCCAAGTTGTCAAAGTGTGAATTTGGGATGAAAGAAGTTTTATATCTTGGACACATCATTCGGAAATATGGAGTGAAGGTACACTATAAAAAATCAGAGCTATTTTTGAATGGCCAACACCCAAAAACATCACAGCTTTGAGAGGCTTCATTGGAATATGCACTTACTACAGAAAATTTGTGAAAGGGTTCTCTAAATTGACTGCTCCACTCACTGATTTGACAAAGAAGGATGCATTCAAGTGGGATGAAGAGGATGAAAAGGCTTTTCAAAAAATGAAAGAGGTAATGAGTAGTTGTCCAGTACTTGCATTACATGATTTTACTAAACCATTTGTCTTGGAATGTGATGCATCAGGAGAAGGGATAGGGGCTGTCTTAAAACAAAATCAACACCCTATAGCATTTGAGAGAAGAAAGTTGAATCCACATGAGAATCTCTATTCCATTTATGACAAATAAATTTTATCCATCATGCATGCCTTGGCTAAGTTTAGACAATACTTAGTGGGAAACAAGTTTGTGGTAAAAACTGACCATAATAGTTTGAAGCATTTTCTCACACAAAAGGACCTCAATGAAAGGAAACAAAAGTGGGTAAGCAAAGTCCAAGATCTTTATTTTGACATTGAATATGTTAAGGGAAAGAATAATGTTGTAGCAAATGCATTATCTAGAAGGCCATCATTTTCTCTTATGAACATTTCAAAAGATTGGAAAAATATGCTAATAGTTGAATATACCAAAGATAGTTTTGCTTGTGGTGTGTTAGATGGGGTCAAAGGTGATGATAGGTACAAATTTTTTGATGGTATAATCTACTAGAAGGATAGAATATATTTGGTTCATGGTTCAAATCTCAATTACAGTATTTTGAAGGAATCCCATGACTCTCCCTTAGCAGGCTGCCCTGGTTTTTTAAAAACATATAGGAAAATAAGGGAAAGATTCTTTTCGAAAGGGCTGAAAGAGGATGTTCTAAAATATGTGAATGAATGAAATTCATGTCAGAGAAACAAATCTGAACATACACATCCTGCTGGTCTACTACAACCATTACCCATTCCACAACGAAAATGGGAAAGTGCCTGCATTGATTTTATTACAGGTTTTCCCAAGGCTTTGGGTAAGGATTGCATTTATGTTATGGTGGATAGACTCACTAAATTTGCTCATTTATTTTTTGTTGCATCATCTTTTACTACTGCACAAGTGGTTGTTCTATTCTTTAGAGAAATTTTTCAGATTGCATGGACTCCCCAAGAACATTGTGAGTGATAGAGATGGCAGATTTATGAGTGCCTTTTGGTAGGAACTTTTCAGATTGGTTGGCACTAAATTGACTCCAAGAACAAGCTGTCATCCTCAAACTGATGGCCAAAAATAGAGAGTGAATCAATGTTTCGAAGGGTACTTGATGAATTATGTTGGTGAGTAGCAGAAAACATGGGTGAAATGGCTACATCTGGGTGAGTTTTGCTACAACACTACTTTCCATATGTCCATTGGTATGTCTCCTTTTAAAGCACTATATGGTTATGAATCACTTAAATTTGTTGAGAAAATATTTGGTGATACTAGAGCCCCAAAGGCTAAAGATTGGGTGGAAGAAATTCAAGATATTTTGAAACTCCTAAAATACAATTTACAGGTTGCCCAAAATCAGCAGAAACAGTATGTAGATCAGCACAGAGTGGAAATAAATTTTCAAGTAAATTATTTTGTCTATTTAAGGCTTAAACCATATAAACAAACATACTTGTATATGACAGGGGCATAAAATCTCAAACCAAGATACTATGGTCCTTACAAGATAGTTCGAAAAGTTGGGGAGGTTGCTTATGAGTTGGAGCTTCCGGAAGGGAGAAAAATTCACAATTTATTCCATGTTTCATGCCTTAAGAAGGCCATTGGTCAAAAAATATATGTTTCAAAAACCCTCCCTCCATTGGATGATGAAGGACAACTTACACTTATTCCAGAAAAAATCTTGAAGAGAAGAGAAAGAAAATTGAGGAGCAAAACCATAAGGTAGTACTTGGTGCAATGGAAAGAATTGCCAAGTGAGGATGCCACATGGGAGGAAGAACAAATTTTGTAGCATCCTAATTTATAATTGATTGAGGGAAAGTAATATTGGGTGGGGAGGACTGTAATGTCCCCACTCAAATAAATTCCAAAATGAGAAAATTCCACCAATATACTAGTTTCCTAGGTTGGGTGGAGACATTAAATTTGGAATAAGGAGACTAATAGACCCAAATATACTTTAGCATTGAAATAAATCTATTTATGTGGGGATAAATAAATACTTATGATGATGAAATAATATGGAACTTGGTCATGGAGACACATTGGTGGTGTGGGACCCCCAAAAAGCTAGATTCCCCATGCCACATGGCATTCCACTCTCACCCATTCGAATCCAAGGTGGAGCCCACTATTATTGGGGTAGTTGGAAGGTCATATTACTTGGAATGACTCAATGAAGTGGAATTGTAGAGGAAGATTAACTCCCATGGGAGAGGAAGAGGCATTTTGGAGCTAGTGGGATACTTGGGCCAGATTCCCTAGCTTCTATGACACCAATGATGAAGATGCCTATAACACTTATGAAAAAATCAGACCTGATGGCTGAAATATGACATATATTACATTTCACATCTAAAAATAGCCTCCAAGAGGGTGCTCAAGGGAGTTAGGGAAGCCAAAGATACACCTATTTGAATTTGGTGGAGGAAGAGACTAGAATTGGAGGGACAAGTGGCACACATTGGAATCTCTTCCCAACTTGAGTTGGCATGAAGATCTTGGAAGGAATTCAACCCATGGAGGAACTTAGAAGTTTATAAAATACAATAACAAAGAAGGATGAAGGATTTTGATCATTTTACATTTTGCATTTGGAGAGAAGAGCTAGTAGAGAGCTAGTCTACTTGCCTTAGCACCAATTTCAAGCGTGAAAGATTCCCATCCTAATTGGAATTAGAGAGGCCACTCAGACCTTTCATTTGTAGGTGCAATGGAGTCTTTATTTATAGGTTGAAGCTATAGGAGAGCTCATGGTTAATTCAGCTACAACTCATTCTTGCATCTCTTTCACATTTTATTGCATATTTGGGGTCCTGGAAGAATTGCGCCCTCGGTGAGATGTTGATCACTTTGTGAGAGTACAATAATATCCATTTATATATAGTATGATATATATAATATTTATTTACTACTCATGAGACTCTCAGGTCGAAATACCAAGTGAAGTTATGTAAAAATACCAAACAATGCATAAAGGATGCCATTTCCCCTAGATCTTGTTATTGGAGTTTGAAGAGACATTATTTAGAGTTGTATTAGTTATTCTCTGTGATTTTTTTATGTATGGAGTTTTATTAAAGTTTTGAAGAATTTTCATTATCAATGCACAAGTCCTTGGCACCTAAAATTCGAATTTCACAACACATGGTTAAAATTACTATCTTTTCCACCTATGTGAAATCTTGCATATAAAAATATAATTTAATTGAGTTTTAGAAGGCCATAAGAACTAATTAAGGTTACCTTTGGGATATAATTAAAGCCAATTATCAGTACCATACCTTTGTTAATAAATTTGGAAGGTTTTAATAGCATTTGGGAATTCATCTTTGTCCACTACCCTTGGGCGTTTTGAAGCTCAAAATTGCTAGTAACTTTCCCTACTTTGTCCAAATTGTAAATGAATGTTGTAGAAGTGTTTGAAGGGTTGTTAAGCATCCATCAGCCTCAATTATATGTCCTAATACCTTTCAAATACTTTTAGAACCAATTTGGAAGCATTTGGAGTCATTTGGAAGCAGTAGTGTCAATACTAGTCTAAGGGTCGAATTGGGTAAAAATTGCAATTTTTCCTAGTTTGTGCAATTTTCCTAAAAGGAACACTACATAGTCAAGCAGATAAGAGAAACATTGGGACACACTAGATACTAAAGGAATTTAATCAAAGGGTATGTAACAATGATGGCACCAATGGAAAAGTTGTTCAAGAAAGATGCCAAGTTTGAATGGAACGAAGAGTGCCAGAAGAGTTTGGATATATTGAAAGTAAAGATGGTTGTAGCACCCATGCTAGCATTTCCATATTGGAGAAAGGAGTTCCATGTACATGTCGATGTGTCATCATTCGTACTAGGAGTCATCTTGGCCCAACCAGGAGAATTCGCAATAAACCACCTGATAGCATTCGTAAGTAGAAAGTTGTCTACTGCGGAGAAGAACTATACGACCACAGAAAGAGAAGGGCTGACGATGGTCTATGCCTTACATAAGTTTCTACACTACCTATTAGGGGGGAATTTTAAAATTTTCATCGATCATTCAGTACTCAAATACCTTGTGAACAAGCCTGTGTTTGGGGGGGGGGGAATCTACCAATGGCGATTTCTATTCCAAGAATTTGATTTCGAGATAATTGTAAAGCCTGGGCGACTAATGCAGGACCAGACCATCTATCACGGATAGAGTCAGGAGAGGATCCTAGGAATACTAATGAAGGATTGCTTGATGCTCATTTATTCAGGGTCGAAATGGTGGATGATCATTATGAGAAAATTATTCAATTCTTGGCGATAGGGAAGGAACCAGGGGAATTCACTACCAACCAGAATAAACAGTTAGTTGTCAGAGCTATAGATTTCCATCTGATTACAGGGAAACTATATAAGATGGGAAAGGATGAGATACTTCGATGATATGTCCTTCCGCATGAATAGGAAATGATTTTAGTGGAATCCCATGATGTAATCGCAGGAGGACACTGTGGAGGACGTGCCACTGCAAGGAAGATCCTTCGAGCGGGACTATGGTGGCCAACAATGCATGGAGATGTTGCAGATTATGCAAAAAGATGAGACATATGTCAGAGAACAAGGAAACCATCATGAAGGGATGAAATACCATTAGTCCCTCAATTGACAGTGCAGGAATTCGAAAAGTGGGAAGTCGACTTTGTGGAACATATCAACCCACTAGGAAAAAGAACTAGGTAGCACTACATAATCACTGCCACAGATTACTTGATGAGATGGGCTGAAGCTGCATCGGTCAAGGATTTCTCAGCGGTGACTATAGAAATATTCCTCTTCAACAAAGTGGTCACTAGGATTGGGTTCCCAAAGATACTAATGAGTGACCAGGGGACTCCCTTTGTTAATCAAACAATTGTAGCGATGACGAAGGAGTTTTAAATTCAACACAGGAAGAGTACCCCATATCACCCACAAGCTAATGGGATAGTTGGGGCATTTAATAAAATATTGGAGCATGCACTTATGAAGGTGTGCAACACAAATCGTGATGATTGGGATTTGAAGATTCCAGCAATACTCTGGGCGTATCGCACAACTTGCAAACGACTGACAGGACAGACCCCGTTCAAACTAGTTTACGGGAAGGAAGCAGTAATGTCAATGGAGTACATCATCCCCAACCTGTGCATCGTAATAGACACCGGAATGAGCGATGAGGGAGATATTGAAGAACAGTTGGCACAGCTAGTACAACTTGATGAGGATCGGTTTATCGCAGGTTTCCATCAGAAGGTAGAAAAGGATTGATAGAAGGATTGGCATGATCGCCATGTTAAACCAAAAAAATTTCAGCGCAGAGATATGGTTCTGCCATACGACATTAAGTTTGCAAAGCACCCAGGTAAGTTGCAGATGCATTGGTTAGGTCCATACATAATAAATTGTGTCACTGACAATGGTGTGGTGCAGCTCCAAAGTTTAGATGGGATATTGTTTCCAAAGCTAGTAAATGGAAACCGGTTGAAACCCTATCACCATGATCATGCGCATAGCAGTTGAGAAATAGGAGGATCAGAAAAAAAAAGGCAATGATGATTAAAATTGGAGACATGGATGACGAGTCTCCCATCGATGCTCAGCATGTTTAGCATGAGGGATTCCAATCAGCACATGATTACCGCGGAAAATAAACACCGGAAGATGACGAATGGGTATGATGACACACTTGAGGATAGAATCGGATGGCTATGGGAAATATTTCGTGAATGATTCAATAATCAGGCATCAATGACACGAAGAGAAAACATAAATATAGGCACAGATATTGATGAATGTAAGTTGAGTGAAGAGAGCCAGTAAGTCGTAAGAAGAGAATCAGTAAGTCGAATGAAGCGAGTTAGTAAGGAAGTTGCATAGATTTAGTAAGTTGAGTTAGCAAAACCAAATAAGTTGTGGAAATTGGAAGTGATATAGTTGCAATGGCGCATTTTGTTTCCATCGAAAGCACCCAAGGCACTCTAAGGGAAAGAACGACAAGTGTTCACGCAACCAATAGCTGTAAGTTAGAAGAAGATAATCAGTAAGTCGAATGACGTGAGTTAGTAAGGAAGATGCAAAGAGTTAGTAAGTTGAGTGAGAAAGACCAAGGAAGCTGTGGAAAAGGGAAGTGAGATAGTTGCAATGGTGCATTTTGTTTCCAGCAGAAGCACCCAAGGAGTGCTAAGGGCAAGAACGACAAGTGTTCACAAACAACCAGCAGTTGCAGAGGCACCTAGTATTAGGAAAAACAATGATGAGGTCTTACCCGAGATGGTTAAGGAATTTTCGAGTGTTCAAAGAGAAATAGTCCCTCCGAACACAATCGTACCAAGAGAAAAGGCATGCCGACACCAGCAGAGGATGAATAAATGTGTGAAATAGATGTGCCGGACCGCTACGCCTGCTCCACGAGTTGGTGCTGTCAAGAAATTTACGTCCAGTCGCACGTCGAGGTCAAAAGTAACAAAAAGCTAGAAAGGAATCGATGATGAAGGTTCCAATATACTGGAGGATGAGTTCGAGAAGTACATGACAGTGACCAAGAGACTGGATGATGAGACCAAGAAGTACTTGACAACGAGATCCAGAAAGAAAGAATAGCCTTAGAAGTTTAGCATAAGGAAGCATGAGAACACTACCAACAGTGTCCAGTTGAGGTTGCTCGAGGGCGAGCTACAAGTTTGTGTTGGGAGACTGTTGGCACGGGGTTAGTCTGCATGAAGTGCAGAATCTGACAACTCCGAAGAAGGACCATCCGCGGAAGAAGTACCATTCGCAGAGAACAAGGAAGCACAAGATTAGTTTAGTTTGTTAGAAAGGATAATTTGTACTATTTTGTAACTGTCGTAGTTGGCTATAAATAAGAATATCAATGTAAGCCTAAGTGCATCAATTAGAGAAGATAGAATTCGATCGAAGAATGAGATCTGAACTCTGTAATGTTTTTCTCCATTTTCAGCACTTTTGTATGGATCTGCAATAGGATGTGTTGAACTGTTTCTGCGAAGGTTATACCATAGGTTTTGATGAGTTAATGCATGAAGATGTTCGTATATGTTCTTTTGTCTCTATTTGTGTTGAATAATGAATGTTGCTTCATATTTCATGTTGTCTTTTCTGTAATATTTCATTGTTGTGGTCACTGGTATTACTCTGTTAATGCGAATGTTGAATATGAGAATGATGAATGTGATGATGAATGTTTGAGTTGAGAAGCATGATGCGAAAGTGAATATCTGGTTTCTGATGCAATAGAGTTAGAGTATATGCATTCCCTTTCCCCACTGGGGAAATTTGGTTCCTGCATCCCCCTTAACCATCTCGGGTGAGACTTCACTCACTTTGCGAGTGTTGTTGGAAAGGGTAAAACCTTTCTGGGCTGGTGTTTAAGGGATTTTGGTTGGTGTTTTTTTACGACAGTGCGAAGTGAACCCCTGTTGAGAGAACTATTTCAATAATTTCCAATCACGAATGGCCCTTATTTTCTCCGAGTGCATCTTTAAACCATCTTGCCCAATGATGTTCCCAAGATACAATATTTTTGTCAACCCAAACTTACACCTGGACAACTTAGCAAAAAAATACTGTTCATGCAATATTTTCAATACAATTTATAAATGATGTAAATGCTACTCCCATGTCTTGTTGTAGATCAAAATATCATCAGAGAAAACCCAAAAAAAATTACGAATAAGCTTGGAAAAGATCTTGTTCATGCATTACTGGAAATTTGCAAGAGCATTGGTCAATCTATAAGGCATGACAAGGAATTCAAAATGACAATAATGACACTTGAAAGCAGTTTTCTGCACATCTTTCTCCTTCATTCGAATCTGATGGTAACCAGATCTACGATCAATTCTTGAAAAAAAAAATTGCTCCAAATAGTTCATACATGAGCTCATCTATCCGAGGGGTGGGATATCTATTCCTCATTGTCTTCTTGTGTATATATTTGAAATCGATGCAAATTCTCAAGGTTCCATCTTTTTTCTTAACCAAGACAACTGATGAAGCATAGGGAATTGAACTTGGCCTTATGAGCCGCAAATACAATAGTCCTTTAATAGCCTTCTCAATCTCATCCCTAAACCCTTTTGGGGGTCTATCTGGATGAATTTGGAATCCATGTGTTACAATCCATAGAATTGTTACCTGGAATGATGACTGTAAATACATCAAAGATATCGATAGAAAACTTTCTCTTCTCCACCAAGGCATCATCAATGAAGTTATGGGTCGCTCCCCCATCCACAAGTACTGTAACCTTTTTCCCTTGGACAACTACCTTGCATCTAAGGGTAAGAAACAGAGTCACCCTTGATAATACTGCAAAATTCTTTGTTTCATCTGGTGGTTGATTCTCTTCTATAGTTTCATATCCTTCCTCCAAGGATGATTTATTTTCATCTTCCTCCATTTCTTTCTCATCATCAGAAAAAACTTCAATGAAATGTGATTTCCCCTTAGCACATTTATTCCTAGGTACCCATGGTTGATGGCATGTGAAACATAACTTCTTCGTCTGGATCGCTTCCTTACTTGGACCATACTTCATAGCATTTCCAAATGAGTCTTTTTGCCATGATTTCGTGTCATCTTTGAACTTGGAAGGAAAAGTAGGCTTGGGAGGATACTTTGACTTGGGTAGCACATTTTGTAGATATTAAGTCAAGTTCATGGCATATTTCAAGGTAGTTGGTTTTTGGGATTTAACCAAACCTTTAAAAGGTTCATCCAACCCTTCAATAAAGAGAAATACTAAGTGATCCATAGAGATATCAATAACCATAATTGATCATTTTTGGAACTCTAACATGTAGGCCTCAGGGGTTCTAGTTTGCTTCATCTCTGCCAATTCTTTGGAAGGAATTTCAGGGTTCTTTTGATCAAAATTTTCCACCAACCTATCAAAAAAATCTTCATAGAATGTTATTTTATCATGTGCCAAGTTTTTAATTTCATGGAACCACCAATCATTTGATTCTCCTTAAAGATACATAATAGACATTTTCAAAGCACCCTCTTCAACCATTGGATTCAGCTGAAAATACACATCTAATTTTTGTACCCAAGCACTAGAAAAAAATTGTGGATAGCCATAAAAGGTGGGAATGGGTACCTTGGATATGGTAGAATTCAATTCTTGATTTTGGGAAGGGATTCTGCTACCTCTTATGGTTTGAGCTTGCTTGAGACATTGAAAAATTGTTCAAATTGTAAGGTCCTTATACACTCTTCACTCAACTACTACCATTCATCTAGAGCTTCCTTCATCCCATACTAAGTTCCAAGATCCTCCTTAGACTCAATAAACTTTACCATGGTGGCTCTTTCTTAACTCTTGAAGTCATTAGGTCAATTATGAGGCTTGGTCCTTGAGAAGATTCTTTCACTAGCTACCTTTTTCACCTCCAGTTGAGAGCTACTACTACCTCCTGCTGGCAATTTGCTCCCAATTTTGATAGCCATCAATTCAAACCCTTGCATTAACTTCTTTGTCATGTCATCAAAAAATGCTTTCATGAATTTCCTAAACTCTTCTTTCTCCTCCATTTATGAGCATCATTTGGCAACCTTGGTCATTACTTCAACATACTTTAGTTCTTCTCCTACTTCTTCTTATTCACTAAGAGTAACTTCAATCTCAATTTATATGGGTGGGGGATGAATTCTTGACCTAATTAATGGTCACCTTGAGCAGGTGCAAGTACCATGCTCTGATACCACTGTAACATCCCTACTATGAAAAATTACTCAATTTCGACCAAATTTTGAACTTTAGATTAGTGAATTCAAGCTACTCCAAAAGAACCCAAATGATTTTGAATTTTGTAGGGAGGGACTTGGGAGGACTTAAGACACCCTAATGCATCCCTTATACCCTTATAAACTCATTAGAAACATTCAGGTTTTGCAATTCTCAAGGAGGAAGAAAGGGGAATAAAACTAGTCGAATTCGATGGTTAAAAACCCCACTAGAATAGTAACTTTTTGGCCTCCCAAACACTGGATGGACTTCCCTATTTTATGAAATGATACCTTTCTATGATATAGGACCTCCATGGAAACCCAAATGAAACATTAACTCAAGTTTTAGGGCCTTCTATGACTCCCAAAAAATAGCAGGTTGTATGACCTGGAAATTGTTAGAAAATTGTCAACGAAGGACGTAAAGTTTATTGCCCAATATTTTAATAGCACTCCAATGATATGCACACAACATTTTGGTCATCCATATTAATTCATATGCAACTTGAATCATAATATAAAAATCTGAAAAGGTATGTGTTGTTGCAGCAACATCCCCTCCCCCCAAATTTTTGTACATATTGGGGCCCCTCCTTTCATTTGTTAGAAAGGCTGCCTTAAGAGGCCATTTCCATCTTTTAACTTTGTTTTTCAACAGAAAATCGTGCCATGAACCTTTCCAAATTTCCTTCCAAAGGACAGAATTCGTGGAAGCTTCCCAAAGATGCGGAGCTTTTCAGACTATCTCCCCGTAGTTGCAGAAGTTTTTCGAGTTTTCATTCCGAAACAGCAGGAGCGACTTGCATAAACTTCTCGAAAAGAACTTAGAAATTTTTTGAAGTTTGCGGAACAATTTGAGAAAACCTCTCGAGTTGCGGAAGTATTCAAATTTTCCTCCGGAAACGGAGGGAACGGTTTGCATAAGCATCCCGAAAAGACTTAGTTTTTTCTCTCTTGCAGTTATGGAAATTATTTGGGAAAGTCTCCCGAAACTGCGGAGTCTTTCGGGCTATCCTCCCGCAGTTGCGGAAGCCACTCCACAAGTCTCCTGAAAAGAATTAGAAAAAATCATTGAAAAGCCGCGGAAGCTATTGACGATTTCCTTCCGAAACGGTGGAACCATTCAGCTTATCCTCCCGAAACGCGGGATCCATTTGCCAACTTTCCCCGAGGTCGCCGAGTAACTTAGTCTCTTTTAGAAAATTTTGCGGAAGCTTTTCACGAAAGCCTTCCTCAACTGCAGGAGCCTTTGCATTGTCTTTCCAAAACCCTGCGGAGACTTAGAATTTGTTCCAAGTTGCAGAAGCCTTCTGCCAATCCTCTCGAAACAGCGGGAGCCTTCACGATATCATTCTGCAATTGCGGAAGCTGTGGACTTATTTCCATTAAAATAGCGGAAAGAAAACATATATTTCCCTGAAACTGCGGGACAACTCCGTAAAAAACACTCGCAACAGCTCTCATAAGGTCATGTTTCAGAAGGATTCGCCAATCTCTTCTGAAACGTCGAAGCCTTCAGCATAAGCCCCGCAAAGTGGCGGTCGTGCACGGACAACGAGGCGGCTCGATGCGACCACAACGTACAACATTTAAAGCTTGTTTTAAATACGCCACCCACAATATTGAATGCCGCACGTGCCTAAAACGTTTAAACAAATGATTGTGGTTTGGGTTGGCCATTGTTATTGTTTTATTAACAAACGTCATTGGAATGCCGCGTCAGACTGCTCCGGCTCAGCTTGTTCGTCCACGTTCGCGTCCACCTCATTCAACCATCTTCGCGGTGCCAGGTAGGATTTTTAACCATTATTTGTTTTCCCTTTTCCACATCAAGGCGCCCTTGATTTTTTCTTTTATCATCCATAGCATGGCCGTATATCGTATTTGTTTTATTTTTAAGGCCGCCAAAGCCCCATAGCTTCGCAGCTCTTCCAAAGCCATGACTATCTCTACCCGCGTTTCTTCACCAACTATACCCCAGGGGTCGGCACCCTAGTTCAAATTCCTAGCTGGCCATAGAGCTTCTCGTCTAGTGCGATAAATAACCATGGCGGTCGTCTGGATCCCTCGCCTATTCATTAATGCAGAAAGCCATCCCTGACTTCGTCTTAAGTTTACCTCAATCCGAGCTCACCCACCGAAGCCCCTTAGTTTCTCAGTTCTTCCAAAGCCATAGCTGCTCGAGTTTGTTTCAAGCGTCGTCACCCTCCTTTAAAATCTAAAGCCGACCACGCAGCTTCTCATAAATCTTAGTAATAACGGAAATGGTCGGATGAGATCCCTCATCGTTTGGTGATTGTGTCTCGGCCCCTGTTTTCGTCACAATATCACTTCAATTCAAGCTCACCCACCATTAGTCGTTCGAAGCACAACCATGGAAGGAACCCTCTCGTCACTTAGGGCTAGACCGGGAACAGGTTATTTCGGTGACACATTCTTATCCTTTAGAAAACATTCCAAACTTTGTCCCTTAAAAGAATTAAGTCTCTGTAGCCATAATGCTTGTTTAGAGTGTTTCAATTTGCTTCCCCAACATGCAGCTTCCTAGTTTGTTTATCTCATTAGCATGTTGAAGTAATTCTTCTATTGGTTAAATATCTTATATCAGGTTATACAACTGTGTAACGACTTATATTTTGGTTGCTAGCAGGGATAAGTCAAAATGCCAAAAGGTGGTAGGAAGAAGGCTAAAATGATGGAGGCACAGCCAGCACCACTTAGAATTGAGATCACATTCCAAGATACTAGGTGCACCATCGGTATTCCTCCTGAAATCCAATGATGTGACATCTATAGGATGATCTGAGACCAAGAGATCCCAGATATGTTGCTAGAAGAGGAGCACATCTATATCAATATCAGGACTTCAGGCATAGCTAGGGCTTCTACCCGCCCTGAACTGTTCCCATGTGCTGAAGTAATCGGATGGATTCTCCAACATACTAATGCGGAGACAAAAGTAATACATGACAGTGGGAAAATAGCCCTCGCCTCATTCCACCCAGGATATCTTGCTGCAGCCTATAAATTTCCCCGCCCCCAGCAAGCTCTAACTGATGAATGGCTGGGCTAGATGAACAACATTGAAATGGCCAAAAAATTACTGGTCACAGGCAAGCATTTAAGAAAGAAAGGTAATGACAAATATGATGTCCATAATCTGAGACCTCCATTCAGGTTGATCGCCTTGATGTTGTGCAAAATCTTCGACATGCCCGATGTCACCGTGTATAAGATTCAGTGGGTTCCCATCATCCACTTTGTGGCATTTAAACGAACTGTGTTTGACTGGGCCACTCTCCTGTCAGACAGTTTGGCATCAATGGTAGTTGCTGCAAGAGAAGGACTGGCCTTAAAGAAGGTAGAATTCTACATGTCCTCATATCTTATTGATTGTGTTTTGGCCAAGTTATCTTTTCCCAACTTAGGCTGCACATGGGACAAGGCCAACACCCCGGTTTATACTGCTTTCAGGATGTTGTGGGATCATAATTACAAACCCAGCTACAAGCTCATCTGTGAGGGGTTCATCATGCCCCTATATGAGCATCTATTCAAGGAGGAGCGTAACTGCCTGTTAGAGAATGCTATGGAAGTCCTTGAAAATTATGGGGATTTTTATTTTTCAGAGCAAGGCACCTACCTCAGAATGTTTGGAGGGACTAAAACTCCATATATTTTGCCGAGGTATGCCACTGACTATTTGGTCCTTAAAGAGGCAGTGAGACAGATTTTCTTGGATGGAATTGGAGTCGTGCTCAACAAGCAGCATAAGGCCTCCTTCCCCCCTCTAACTTTCTGCATAGGAGCTTACAAGTTCTGGGGGGTTTCCTCAGCCAAGGAGTTTGTTCAGGAGCTGAAAGACTTCCACTTCGGCGAGGTAATCTTCCACAGGAATGACAGGAAGGGAAAAGTTGCCGAGCATTGTAAAGAAATTTATGCTCATTTTGAGTATGCTCACTATTATGATGCCGAGGAAGAGGCATTCAGAGGTATCAGCAACATGGCTGAGCTGTGGATCTATCGCCAAGGCAGTGGAGCAAGCTCTAGCTCTACCAAGGCCCAGAAAACCAGCCAGCAGAAAGACAAGGAAGCAGATGATGCCCGAGCCAAAGAAGAGCAAACGTTGAAGGAGGAAGCTAGGCTACTGCAAGAAGCTGAAGTGGCTAGATTGCAGCAGGAAGCTGAGGTGGCAAGAGTGCAGCAAGAAGCAGAAAGTGAAAGGCTACGGAAAGAAGCTGAGGAATCCTAGCGGCAGAAAGAAGTAGAAGATGCAAGGCTACAGCAGGAAGCAGAGCATCAAAGGCTGATGGAAGAAAATGAAAGTCAGCAGCAGGCTGAAGAGGAAGAGAGAAGGAGACAAGTTGAAGAGAAGCAGAAATCAGAAGAAGAACTTAAAGCAAGTGAAGATACCCAAGCAGGAGGATCTGGTGCCGAGGATATGGAAATAGACACATCTCAAGCCGGTGTCTCTGGAACCCAAAATGTGGGAACAGATCCAGCTCAGGTAGTCCAGACCCCACCTGCAGGAGCAGAAATAGACATTATGGATCTCCCAATCGTCTTGTACACTCCCTCAGAAGAACATACGGTGTCCAGGTGGGATGAATTTGTCTATGATAAGAAAAGGAAGGCAATGGTCCTTAAATCAGAAGAGAGGATCAAAAGACTCTTCCAGGAGGATATCATTACCCACCAGGAGATCACTATAATGCAAAATATAGATAAGGATCCCTTAGCTATGGCATCCGCCGCTGTAGAGACAGCAAAAGCATCACTGGACAATGGAGGTGATATAGTTAGACAAAGTGAATCGACAAAGAGGAGAGCTTGTATGCTACAACATACTGTAGCTAATGAGCAAGCCTACAGGGATCTTGTGGAGAACAAGTATAATCGCCTATCTGTTGAACATAAAGAGCTATCAGACAAGTATAACCGGCTAGAAGAAGAAAAGGAATAGCTAACGGTCCAGATGATGATTGTAGAAGCGAAAAAGAACGATGCAGGAACTAGAGTGCCCTAGTTAGAAGCAGACAAGCTGGCATTAGCTGAGCGATTGGAGCAGGCTGAGGGAAGAATGATAAACATGTCTCCCTTCCATGAGCTATCCTGCATCATCCTAAAGCAAATACATGACACTCAGGAGCTAATCACTAATGATGTATGCTAGCTCAAGGCCATGGTGATCAGATTAAAGGAAGTTAATGCAGAGGCCCATAGGCTTAAAGCTAAATATACTCGGGTTAAGGTGAATGTCCTGATCCAGATAGAATGGAGAGGAGGAAAGGTGGATCTCCCCACGCATCTCCCATTCAAATATGTAGACGGTTTTAATGAGGACATAGCCCTTTTGGAGTTCTACAGAAACTGTGGCAGTAAGCTAATGGCCAGCGTATGAGGGACAACGGATAAGATTAACAGTCTGTATCAAAGGATCCAAGGAGTGCATGACAAATGCAAATTGAACTTCCCTCAGTCCCTGGATGATTTCCCGGAAAAGGAAAAACGTTTTTCTGAGCTGAAGGAAGAATTGGGCATCCAAACTGAATATGTGAAGAAGATTGATGTCCTAGCTATTGATGACCTCCAACATTATATTGGAATGTCATCACTCCATGACCATCTGCTGAAGGAAATACACCAAGCAGCGGTAGCAGAAATTCAAGACATTGGAGCAGAGCTGGGAAAAAATGTGACTTCTCAGAAAATCTTGCTCCCTACTTCCGCAAATGTAGTCATAAGGGACACGGGCATATGGTATAGTTACATTGCAGAAGAGGAGAAGAAGGCAGCAGCAGTGGTAGAAGCAACAACAAACCCAGATGCTTCTCTCGCAGCGGCAGCAGCAATCCCAGCTGGCTCGATTTCTTCTTTCCCAACAGTAGAAGAGAGCCCAGCAGCAGCAACAGTTGGCTCGAGTGCCTCTCTTCCAGCTGAAGCGCATGTCCAGGAGTGAAATTGCTGATGTTAGAGCATCAATTCTGATATTTTGTATTTTGGGCTCTCAAATGTGTAAAACGTGAAGCTATGGGACAGCTGTCCCTTTTCTTGTTTTAATTAATTTTCTGTAAAATATGGAGTTACATTTGTCTATTATAGAAGAAAATTTCTGTAGGTGACAAGTGGAAAAGGCCAGGTGGCAGCCCAAAGGGGATTTTTGTAACATTATAAATAGAAGTTAGGAAAGAGTAGGAGGGACTTTTGGCAGGGAATTATTTTCAGACTTGTACGAGCTATCTTGTATACGTTCTAAGAAAATAAAATCTTCTAATAAAAGCTGGAGAGGACTCCCTTTTGCATTGAAATGAATATTGGATGCACTGTGGATTATTCCTGTGTCTGCTATTCTTTACTGTGAGATCTTTATGACTATCTTGAATTATTTCATTGGTATTAAATGATCTTGCTTCTCTCTTTGCAAATGAATTCTCTCTTTCATGAGTAATGTAATGTGTTATATTTAATAAGAAGCTATCTTCTGATATCTTTCATCTTTGTTGTAGCTTTCTCTTTAAGATTTAATGGCTGCCTGTTTATTCTTTAAAGATAACTCTTACAGCTCATTGCTCATGCTTTAAATTTGCTCCTTGCAGGGATAGTTAGATTTATTTCAGTTTTAGGCTTAGATCTTTTGTTTAGTTTTGCATTTAGGTTAAATATAAATTAGGCACTTGCATATCATTATAAAATATAAAATCAAAAGAACGGTGGATCGGGCCATAACCGGTATAATTGGGATAAAACTCCAAACCCACGATTGCCGGAACCGCTAACCGGACGGATTCCCTATACCAAACGGTAGATAATATAATTGGGATAATCTATCGGGGAGAATCCCTTTCTGATTGATGCTACGATATCTGAGGCATCAACAGTTTTTGGTGCTAGAAGGAGGGCCTGAAAGTGCATGGATGATAGAGGAAAAATTCCCACTGTCATAAATGTCACGGAAAACCCGCTTAAAGAAGGCATTTCAAACACCCCAGATCTTGAAATATTAAATCAAGAAAGCCTTGGTTCTGATCACGAGCCTCAACAAGCATTATATGATGTACCTTTTGCAGAAATAGAGGATTTGAGAAGGCATACAAGATCCTACGTTAAGCAACTAGGTAGTTTAAACGCTGTGAATTTTCTCCCTAGAAAAGTTACCCCTAGAAAAGAGCCATAATACACCCATGATTCGATTCTTGTTCAAAGTTTTGAAGAACTTGTAAATTTAACCTTAGAAGAAATTTCAGACCCTCTAAACAAGGAAGATCTTAAAAATTTAGAAAACATTTCAGATCAGGAAGGCCTTGGAGAACTTACTACTCCAAAGAATACTCCATAGAATTCACCTTACAATTCTCCACCAGGGTCTCCACATAGAAACATGGTTGTACCTGCTTGGAGAGCAAGGGGGGCACTGAATCTAGCTGGGCCATTCCATAATCTTCCAAAAAATCCAGAAAAGGTCCTAACTAAGTTGGACCCAGGGAAAGCCATTTCAGCCGAAGATCATCTCAAGAGCTTCTATTTAGCTCTGAATATTTTGAACGTATAGCATGAAGATGTAGTCTGCAGGCTGTTTCCATACACATTCGAGCCAAAAGTATCATCCTGGTACTTTAGCCTACAACCCAGCTCGATCTCGAGTTGGGATGAATTCGAAAACTGTTTTTTGAAGAAATATGGAAACCAAAAGGCTGTGGCAACACTTATGAAAGAACTCTTATCCATGAGAATGGAAAAGAAAGAAAAGGTTCAAGACTTTAATCAAAGATTCACAACGCTTTTAAATCATTTCAGTGAAGCTAATAAACCAGCAGAGGAATCTCTGACTGAATACTACACAACAGCTCTTGAAGGACCCATAGCAATGTTCGTTAAAAAATCTAAGAAAACTACCCTGATAGAGAACTTCGAAGAAGCTAGGAAGGTAGAAGAAGAAGCTGATAGCATTGCTAAACATGCCTTAGATGCAGAACCAAAACCAACAGCCAGTAAAAAAACCTTGTTGCTCACTAGAGGTAAAGAAGAATCATCTACAGACATGGAAAATGTAGTCAAGATGATGCAGAAACTATCTAATAAAATTGTAGATCTCGAGAAAGTTAAGGCTGTTAGCACATCTAGGAAACCTTTCAAGCCATTTTATAAAAGGAGGGAAGACGGTGATCAAACTCATCCACCAATGAATACTTCCCCTGTTTTAAACCTAAATGAAATTGAGATGGAAAATTTCAGCACTTTTCATCAAGAACCGCATTCGGAAAAGAGCTACCCGCAATGGATTAATTCCATGAGTTTAGTCATGAACCAAATGTTGGATTCACAGATCCTAGACCAAGATGATTCTCCAGAGGAATCGAGCCCTGAATTAGAGGAACCAAACCCAGACACTACTATGGTGCTATGGGATTGGGTACCTATGACTGAGTTAGCACAAGAGGGTCCCGTAGAAAGCTCTCCCTCTACCGTGAATGTTGCTACTCGCAGCAAAGGCCCTATTACGGATCCCGTGCCAAGCTCGGCTCCTCCTAAGCCTCAAGTTTCAAAAGGATTGCCTAGAAGGCATATAACAATTATTCCACCATAGCCCAAAGTTAACCAAACAACGACCAAACAGCCAAACACTGACGTTATAGTTCAGCCACCTAAGGTCACAACGAGCAAAATAGATCATTCAGCCTGAATTGGGAACGAATCTGACATAGGATACAATATTATTGAAGATATAAAGAAGGTCAAAGCAAATGTGTCAATATTTGACATGTGCAGCTTGCCTCATCAACGAGACAAGCTGCTGCATGTTCTACAACCCCAGACCAGCACTCCATTAACGGACTCTCAAGAAGATACCGAAATTAATGAAGCTAGCATCGGTGGGAAATCTAAATCCCAAACATTGCCATTCCTATTGACTTTCGAAATTTTCAACCATAATGTTCATAATTGTTTGGTAGATTCTCGAGCATCTTCAAACGTTATGCCACTGTCAATTTGTAAGAAAATTAACGGGCAGCCTGTGCCATCTCCAGCCCAAATTATCCAATTAGATAGGACCACTATCAAAGTGATTGGGGAGATGAAAGACATTCTCATTAGAGTATCAGCTGACTCTAGAGTTTTTCAATTCATTGACATAATGGTGGTTGATATTCGTGAAGCTTATGGTCTGATTTTAAGTAGGGACTGGTCTACCAAGCTGAATGGCTACTTTGCCACTGATTGGTCTCATCTGTGGTTGCCTTATCAGAATAGGCATAATCATATTAGAGTCCTTAGAGAACCACACATGAAGCAAAACGTAACTCAATTAGAGGAAAAAAATGAAGCTGTAACCTTCTCATCCTCGGTTTTGGGGAATTATTTCTTAGAAATAGATCCGAGTAATTATTAGTCTGAAGCCATCAGCCATGAATCAGATAAACAATTCGATCTCCTTCATTTCTCTCGGACTGATGATGTTGATTGTAATATAGTTAGTTTAATCACTAATTTAGATCACAGAGATACTAACTTAGTTGAATCTAAAGATATTTTTTGGACATTATACTTTGATGGTTCTAAAACTTTGGAAGGGTCCAAAGCCAGTTGTGTTCTGATGGATCCAAAAAGAAACAAGTATTTTTTGTCCTGTAGATTAGAATTTGATTGTACTAACAACACCGCCGAATATGAAGCTTTGATACATGGATTAAAGAAAGCCATTAATTTAAATGTTAAGTACCTGAAGGTCTTTGGTGATTCAGAGATAGTTGTAAGACAGGTAAGGGACACCATTCATTGTCTCTCACCTCATTTGAAGGGTTATCAGGCTGAGGTATGGGATTTAATTATGCATTTTGACGCTTTCAATATAAAATCTATTCCTAGATTGAAAAATTCTGCAACTGATTTGTTAGCAACATCTGCTTCTAGATTGGTGCCATCAAATAATAAATGCTCAATTGAATTGATTTCCAGGCCCTCTGTTCTCGATAACATCACAAACTTCAGAGTCTTTGACGATGACGAGCAGATTATCAGCTTTCTAACAAATGAGGACAGCTTCCAGGGAGCTGCGATAAATGAAGAAGAACATGATGCTGCTTTGATGAGGAAGGATGAGGAGAAGGGAAATTTCATTCCCAAAGGGGTAAGGTCTCTCGAAATGCTATTCGATCTTCAAAATAAATTCAAAAGACCAGCTAACACCAAGACTAACAGTTCATCAATGCAACATGAGTTAGTTAATTTGGGTACCGAGGCCGAACCAAAATTTTTCAACCTTGGCAGATGCTGCTCACCGGGAGAAAGAGATAGGTTCATCAAACTGTTTAAGCAATATAAGGATGTTTTTGCATGGACCTATGAAGATCTAAAAACATATGACGTCCGCATTATTCAGCATGTTATACCAATGAAAGCGGGTGTCAAGCCATTTCAGCAGTAGTTAAGAAGGATGCATCCTACTCTAGAACCGTTGATTCAAAAGGAATTAAAGAAGATCCTGGACGCTAAGATAATGTTTAAGGTCCGGCATTTAGAGTGGGTTGCAAACTTGGTTCCCGTAAGAAAGAAGTCAGGAGAGATAAGGCTCTGTGTAGATTTCATAAATTTAAACAGAGCTTGGGATAAAGATAACTACCCCATCCCTTCAATGGAACAAATCCTTCAAATGCTGTCAGGATCCGAGCTGTTTTCTTTTCTCGATGGTTTCTCTGGTTAGAATCAAGTATTAGTAGTTGAAGAAGATCGCCTTAAGACTACTTTCCGAACTAAGTGGGGAACTTTCGCATACAGAAGGATGCCATTTGGTCTGATAAACGCAGGGGCTACCTTCTAACGAGCAATGGATATCGCCTTCCGAGGATTGGGTGGGAAATGTGTTGTTGTATACTTAGATGATGTGACAGTTTTTTCAAAAAAAAGGGAAGACCATGTTGTTCATCTGAGGCATATTTTTTATCGCTGTCGAAAATATGGTATTTCTTTGAATCCCAAGAAGAGCGTATTTGCTATTCCCGAAGGTAAACTCTTGGGTCATATCATTTCTAAAGGGGGAGTGTCAATAGATCAAGAAAGACTCCAAGATATTAAAGAGTCCAAGCTATTAATAAGATTCCAATTCCTTACAATAAGAAATCTATGCAGTCCTTTATGGGTAGTATCAATTTTGTCCGAAGATTTGTTCCAAATTTCACGCAAATTGTTAAACCATTACAGCAAATGGTTAAACAAAGAATACAGTTCAAATGGACAGATTTGGAAAAGGACGCATTTAGAGATATTAAGGCAGCCATAGCTAAGGCCCCTTCCTTGAGAAGCCCGAATTTCGACAAGGATTTTATCCTGTATACCTTTTCTTCAGATGATTCCCTCGCAGCTGTACTCACGCAGAAGGTGGAGCTGGGGGACGAATACCCAATTTCGTTTATGAGCACTGGTCTATAGGGGGATGAGCTGAACTACCCCATGGTTGACAAGCATGCATACGCTGTTTTCAAAGCAGTCAAGCCGTTTAGGCCATATATTCTTAAGAACAGAACTAAATTTATAGTTCCCCACCTAGCTGTTAGATCCCTTTTCGTTCAAAAGGAACCAGGAGAAAGGAGGGGGAACTGGGTCACAACTCTTCAAGAATATGATTTAGAATTTAAACCAGCCATGATCATCAAAGGACAAGGCCTGTGCAAATTACTTGCGGGAAACTCAACTGATGAAGAACAACATTGGAAGAATGAAGCTGAGCTAAAATTGGTTGAAGTATGTCCTATCTTCTCAACTCCCCAGTCATGGTATAGAGATCTGGTACACTATTTACAGCAGGGATATCTACCTGAGCACTGGAACTCTAAACAAAGAAGGGCACTCCATTTGAAATCAGCACTTTATCAAATCATTGATGGGATACTTTTCAGAAAGAATTATGATGGAGTTCTTCTTAGATGCCTAGAAAAGGAAGATGCAAGTAAAGTAGTCAAAGAATTACATGACGGTCCCACAGGTGGACATTATTCAGGAGAGATGACAACACACAAGATACTGAGAGCTGGATATTATTGGCCCACTCTGTTCCGAGATGACCACATGTATGCACGAAACTATGATGTATGCCAAAGAAGTGCCGGAAAGTTACCTAAGGCAGCAGGACCATTGCAGCCGGTGATTATCTCATAGCCTTTTGAGCAGTGGGGTATAGATGTTATTGGAGAGATAAATCCAAATTCTTCTTTGCAACATCGATACATCCTGACGGCTATTGACTACTTCACTAGGTGGACGGAAGCCATCCCATTGTGCAAGATCAATGAAGATGCAGTCACCAGTTTTTTGAAAGAGAACATCATAACCAGGCTTGGGGTTCCAATTTCCCTTGTTTTTGATAATGCTACCTATTTTTCATCTGTCAAGATAACTGAATTTGTTTATGAATGGGGGATCAAGTTGCACTATTCAGCCAATTATTACGCTCAAGGAAATGGATTAGCTGAATCTTCAAACAAAAACCTCATTCGAATTCTCAAGAAAACTATGATAGAAAATCAGTGAAGTTGGCATATAGCTCTCCCGAACGCCTTATGGGCAGACAGGGTCACTCTGAAGAATGCATTACGGGTTTCTCCTTTCGCTCTTGTCTATGGCAAGGAAGCCATCCTTCCCCCAAACATCTTGCTCCCATCCTTACAGCTATCCCAAGCCTCTCAAGGGTTGGGTAGCCAAGCCTTACAATCCAGGATCAATACCCTGCTTCAACTTGAAGAAGCTCGACAGAAAGCTAAAGACGGATTCCATCAACACCAAGAAATAGTTAAGAGATGGTTCGATAAGAGGAATTCCGGTAAAAGAAGTTTCGAAGTCGGAGACTTAGTCCTGAAATGGGACCATAATCATGAAGGCAAAGGAATGCACATGAAATTCCAACATCTATGGGTAGGCCCATACCAAATTTCGACAAAACTAGGCCCATCCACTTATAAATTGACAAATATCGAGGGATAAGAAGTAACCCTTCGTCTAAATGGCCTCGTCCTAAAACAACACTTTGCATAGTCTCGTTGAGACTTTCTGTACATAAATAAGATTTTGTTTTTTCTTGCTTTAGCCTTTATTTGCTTTATTTTCGGCCATTTTGTTTCCTTTATTATCACTTGAACCTTTGCAACAAGTTCGTTTTCCGAATGCCCTTGTGGTTGAGTTTCTCATCAAAGATAGGTCTCTTAAAGAAATTTCACAACCCATGAGTCCAGAACTACGCTCGAATAAAGTCTATCTATGTAGTATGCTCTCGCTGAAATTTTTTAGAAGAAAGGAAGCCTACTCTGCTAGTCACACTAATCCTGTTTAAATAGCGGAGAGCTATGACCATCTTCATTACTATCTTTGGGCTCCACCCACTCTCACACTTAAAAGGCATCTCAAGAAGGTTATCAAAGTTGGACCCATGGAAAGTAGCACATCTCGAGGACATAGGATATTGAAATGACTCCATGCTACAAATTTAATAGCCAAAATGACTTATATTCAAGGGTCTGTTTTCCAGAGATTCTCGCCTTTATTAAAGCATGCTTGAGACAAAAGCAACGCATGTAAAATCAAGAATGTTGTCCCAAAGACACAACCCAAAATAGGCTCCTCTCCGTCCGTGAGGCTTGATCAAAACAATAAAATCTCTAAACTCACACAAAAGGACTTTATGGATTGAGGAGCCTAAATCAAAGATCATGTCTAAAGAAAATATCTCTGGAAGGCTCAAATAGCTAAGTTGTCCAAAGTACAAACATCCAAAAGGATGCAAGCAGCATGGGAATGAGGAACAAGAGCAATGATGTTCATGAGAAAGTGTTGCAAATCCTGTGGAGTCCGACAGTAGTAACCATCTGAAAGGTGATCCTTCTAAAATGAATCTCATATGTTGGTCGTTTGAGAGTTTTAAAGATGTTTCGGTCAAATCTTCCCTTTTCCTCAATGACTAGCAAGAAAAGTGCATTCTCCCTTCACAGAAATTCAAATGCTCAGTTGAATATTGCACAAAGATGGAGGTCTTTAAGAAGGTTTCGGATCATTGAGAGGAATTTTTCAGAGATCTGTGTTCACCAGCGACTCGCCAATTGTTGTTGCAGCAACATCCCCCGCCAAAATTTTTGTACATATTGGGGCCCCTCCATTTATTTGTTAGAAAGGCTACCTTAAGAGGCCATTTCCATCTTTTAACTTTGTTTTTCAACAGAAAATCATGCCATGAACCTTTCCAAATTTCCTTCCAAAGGACAAAATTCGTGGAAGCTTCCCGAAGATGCGGAGATTTTCAGATTATCTCCCCGTAGTTGCAGAAGTTTTCAAGTTTTCATTCCGAAACAGTGGGAGCGACTTGCGTAAACTTCTCGAAAAGAACTTAGAAATTTTTCGAAGTTTGCGGAATGATTTGAGAAAACCTCTCGAGTTGCGGAAGTATTCAACTTTTCCTCCCGAAACGGAGGGAACCGTTTGCATAAGCGTCCCGAAGAGACTTAGTTTTTTCTCTCTCGCAGTTGGGGAAATTATTTGGGAAAGTCTCCCGAAACTGCGGAGTCTTTCGGGCTATCCTCCGATAGTTGCGGAAGCCACTTGCACAAGTCTCCCGAAAAGACTTAGAAAAAATCATTGAAAAGCCGCGGAAGCTATTGACGATTTCCTTCCGAAACGGCGGAACCATTCAGCTTATCCTCCTAAAACGCAGGAGCCATTTGCCAACCTTCCTCGGGGCTGCTGAGTAACTTAGTCTCTTTTAGAAAATTTTGCGGAAGCTTTTCACGAAAGCCTTCCACAACTATGGGAGCCTCCGCGTTGTGTTTCCGAAAACCCGCCGAGAAAATTTTGTGGAAGCTTTTCACAAAAGCCTTCGACAATTGCGGGAGCCTTTGCATTGTCTTTCCGAAACCCCACGGAGACTTAGAATTTGTTCCGAGTTGCGGAAGCCTTCTGCCTATCCTCTCGAAACAGCGGGAGCCTTCACGATATCATTCCGCAATTGTGGAAGCTGTGGACTTATTTCCATTAAAATAGCGGAAAGAAAACGTATATTTCCCTGAAACTGCGGAACAACTCCGTAAAAAACACTCGCAACAACTCTCATAAGGTCGCGTTTTGGAAGGATTCGCCAATCTCTTCCGAAATGTCGAAGCCTTCAGCATAACCTTCCGCAATGGTGGGTGGGATTCGTGAGTCCGCCCCGCAAAGTGGCAGTCACGCACGGACACCGAGGTGGCTCGATGTGACCACAACGTACAACATTTAAAGCTTGTTTTAAATATGCCACCCACCATATTGAATGCCGCACATGCCTAAAACGTTTAAATAAACGATTGTGGTTTGGGTTGGCCATTGTTATTGTTCGATTAACAAACGTCGTTGGAACGCCGCGTCAGACTGCTCCGGCTCAACTTGTTCATCCACGTTCGCGTCCACCTCATTCAGCCATCTTTGCGGTGCCAGGTAGGATTTTTAACCGTTATTTGTTTTCCCTTTTCCACGTCAAGGCGCCCTTGATTTTTTCTTTTCCCGTCCATAGCATGGCCGTATATCGTATTTGTTTTATTATTAAGGCTGCCGAAGCCCCGTAGTGTTCGGGTACACAGGGTACTACCAAAGGACCGAACACCAAGAGCAACCACTTCACACAAACAGATCACAGATCAACACACCGATGTTTTGACGTGGTTTAAACCCTCTTGAGGGAAACACTCCACGGGCCCGGCCAAATAGCTTCTACGGGACAATTTATTATGCAAAGAAAGAAAGTTACAAATGAGCTTCTCATAATCGATCAACTAAACAATGACCCTCCATGCTCTTTAAATAGAGATCATGGACCAATCGGGTGTTAAGCCACGGATCAAGGTTAGGTTTGATCTAAGAGAAGTTGAGCCGTCGGATCACTCTATGTCGGAAACATATCGTGACCGTCGGATTAAGTATATACAAATGCATACTAATGCATACTAAAGAAACACACTATCCCTAACGGATATATTACACAAGTTGATCTTAACTAACTCCTAAGTGTCTAAATATCCTAACATCCCCCCTTAAGAACAACTTGGGATAGGATTGAAGGATTTACAAAGGTGACACTATTAGGAGAAGGAAGGAGGCATTAGAGCCTATCCCCCCTTAATGACAAGTTCCTGAACTCCTAACATAGATCGAAGTTTAGAAAACTTCGCTTCTGTAAGAGACTTGGTGAAGATGTCTGGAACTTGATCATCTGTAGGGAAAAAGAGCACTTCGAGAACACGATCATGAACAATATTTCTGATGAAGTGCATATGTAGCTCAATGTGTTTGCTACGTTGATGTAGAACTGGATCTTTGGCAAGCTTGATGGCACTTTGATTGTCGCACCAAAGTGGAGTAGGCTGCTGCTGCTCGAATCCAAACTCTGAAAGGATCTGTCGAAGCCATAAAGCTTCCTGACTGGCATTGACGGCTGCTCGATATTCTGCCTCTACTGAAGAAAGAGCAAGAGCTTGTTGTTTCTTACAAGCCCAAGTAATAGGTCCAGATCCCAGACTGAAAACATAACCTGCAGTAGACTTTCGATCATCAGGATCGCCGGCCCAATCTGAATCAGTGAAACCAACCAACAAAGGTTTCCCCCCTGTACTGTAATGAATCCCAAACTGAACTGTACCTCGAATATATTGAAGTATTCTTTTAGCTGCTTTCCAGTGACTTTCATGAGGTGTCTGCATATAACGGGCAACTCGACCAACGGCAAAGGAAAGGTCAGGACGGGAATGAGTCAAGTATAAAAGACTACCAACAAGCTGACGATACAATGTGGCATCTACTTCAGGTGAAGTACAAGTGGCAGAAAGTTTGACTCCAGACTGGAAGGGAGAAGGGGCTGGTTTACAATCTTCCATGTGAAAGCGATGAAGAAGGTCACAAGCATACTTAGACTGAGAAAGAAAGATTCCTTCTTTGGTTTGCAGAACTTGGAGACCAAGAAAATAATGCAAATGTCCTAAGTCTGACATTTCAAAAGTTTGTTTAAGACTGGATTTCACATGGGTTATAAGCTTAGGGTCACTACCAGTAATAATAAGGTCATCAACATATAGAACAAGTATGATGAGATGGTTTCCTACTTTCTTGGTATAGACATTGGGGTCAGAATGGCATCTAGAAAAACCAGTGTCAAGGAGAAAGTTATCCATTTTGGCATACCAAGCTCTAGGAGCTTGCTTAAGGCCATATAAGGATTTCTTAAGGCGGTAGACAAGGCTAGAGTTATTCTGAACATAGCCAGGAGGTTGTTCCATGTAAATTTCCTCCTGTAAATCACCATGTAAGAAGGCAGACTTGACATCCATTTGATGGACCTCCCAGTTGTGTAAGGCTGCAAGGGAAAGAACAAGGCGGATGGAGTTCATTTTGGCGACAGGAGCAAAGGTTTCATTATAGTCAATCCCTTCAACTTGAGAAAAACCTTTGGCAACTAACCTTGCCTTAAGTCTTTCAACACTTCCATCTGATGCATACTTAGTTCTGTAGACCCATTTACATCTGACAAGTTTTCTTCCTTTTGGAAGAGGTACAAGATCCCAAGTATCGTTCGTCATTAAGGAATGATATTCTTCATCCATGGCTGCATCCCAATCTGGATTCCCTGAAGCTTCTGCAAAAGTTTCTGGATCATGATTATCGGAAACTTGATCCAAAAGAGAAGAGGCTCGCTGAAACTGAGAACGTGTTCGACGCTGATCTCTAGGATCACCGGCAAGATCACCAACTGCTTCACATGTTGAACGGACCCATCGAGGAAGCACTTGTGCTGGTGCAACTGGAGGAACATGAGTAGGCGGAGGTGGATTTTCATCTTCACTGTCATCATCAGAAACTGGAGTTGGAAACCTGTCAAGGAAGTTGGAAGAAGAAGAAGAAGGCACAAACGCCGAATCAGGCTCGCAGGCCAAAGATGGCACACTCGCCAAGTTAGGCTCGCAGGCCAAGATATTTTCATCAAATTTAACATCTCTTCTAATGATTATAGCATGAGAATGTGGTTGAAGAAGTCTATAACCTTTTACATCTTCAGAATATCCAACAAATATGCACTTTTCACTTTTAGGCTGTAATGCTTTCCGTTTTTCATCCGGAATGTGAGCCCATGCTTCACTACCAAACACACGAAAGTGACTTACATCAGGTTTAACTTTACTCCATGCTTCTTCCAGTGTTATACCTTGTAATGCTTTTGTGGGGGTGCGATTAACTATGTAATTTGCACAATTTATGGCTTCAGCCCAAAATTGAAGACTTAGTCCCTTAGATTGGATCATACAATTTGCCATTTCTTTTAAAGTGCGTTTCTTCCGCTCAGCTACACCATTTTGTTGTGGTGTATATGGAACAGTGTGTTGTTGTTGGATGCCTTGTTCAGTGCAGAAAGTAGTGAATTGTTTGTTAACATATTCTCCTACATTGTCATATCTTAGCTTGATAATTTGATGACCAGATTGTTTTTCAACAAGGGCCTTATAGGCCAAGAACATGTTAAATACTTCGCTCTCAAGTTTTAGGAAATAAACCCAAGTGCGTCTGGTGTAATCATCAATGAAAGTTAAGAAATATTTGAAACCAGAAAAGGAAGCAGATGGAAGAGGACCACACAAGTCACTATGCACAAGCTCCAAGGGAACCGAGGCGTGCCAAGAGGCACGTTTGTCAAAACTGTCCCGATGATATTTTCCGAGTACACAACCGGAACAAACACCATCTCTGCAAGATACCATCGGAAGACCTGTCACCATATTTTCTTTACATAGTTGTTGCAATGAGCGATAATTTAAGTGACCAAATCGCTCATGCCAAAGTTTGCTCAAGTTATCACTATGAGCAACAAAAACTGAAGGGAAAGGTGATGACCCAAAGTTGTTAAACTTGTACAACCTGGTAATATCATCAACAATTCCAGTAGCTAGAACTTGTTGAGGATCTTTAAAATCCTTGATTACAACTTGGTGAGGTGTAAAGGTTACAGTTTTACCTTCACCAGAATGAGTGATCTGATAGACTGATAACAAATTGCAGGAAATTCTTGGAACACATAGTACATCACTAAAATGACCATTATCTACTGGAACTGTTCCAGCTCCTACAACACTTAGAGATCTATCATCACCAACAAATATTTGTTTGGTGTTACATTCATGCATAGTAGAAAAGATGGCTTGATCCTTAGCCATATGATAAGATGCTCCAGAATCAATGAGCCATTCATTTGAAGTAGAAGAAGAAGATGCATTATAAGAATAACCAGAAGCACAAAATGCATGTCCATGAGAGGCAGATTCTGAAGGCGAATCTAGGCTGATGTGGTGCTTCTTCATTGCTGCTTCCAAGGCTGCCATCTTCTTGAAACACTTAGATTCATCATGATTATCTTTCCCGCAATAGTTGCAATGACGCTCAGTCTTCTTGCCTTTTGGCTTGGATCCTTTGTCATTTTTTAAAGAAGGAGCTGACTGAGAGGGTTTTGGACCCTTGTTTGACTTATTATTGTGAAAATTTTGTTTCTTGGGAGGCTTGGACTTTTCTTTGTGTTGGGACAATAAGGCTTTCCCAGATGTATCTGCATTGTTGATTATTCCAAGATGAATGAGTTTATCTTGTTCCCTAATCAAGGAATCACAAAAGGATTCAAGACTAGGCTCTTGATAGCTAGCTGCATTCAAGGACGCTTTCATGGAGTAAAATGTAGATACAAAAACAGAATATGCAGGTCCAAGTTTGGAAAGAATATGATAAATGCACTGTTTGTCTTCCCTCTCAATCTTACATTCTGCACATAAGAGTTTAAGAGTTTTGTACTTAGATAAATAATCTTGAATGCATGAAAAGTCACTTGGATTTAAAGAAATCAACTCATTTTCGAGTTGATGACCTCGAATTTCATTGTGTTTACCAAACACAGTTTCCAACTTGTCCCAAGCAGCATTAGGTTCATCAATTCCAGATATGTGGAATCGCAAATCAGTAGAGATTGACATCCAAATCAATCCACGAGCTTCATCACATCTATTTGCCCATTTTATTTTCTTATCATCATCAGTGGGTTCTTTTTATTTCCCTGTTGTAATTCTGAAAAGTCCCCTACTTCGTAGAACATCCTCCATACGAGATTTCCATGAGAAATAGTTGGAACTGTTAAGTAGAATATCACAAAGGACGGCCATATTTGTAAATTAATGGCTGTAAAAGTAGAAATCAATAGTCTGGATGTGAAGAGCTCGAAAAAATAGGCGGTTTCAAAAAAAACGGCACTGAAAACGGACTCTGTATGATGAAGTTATGCTTGAACAAAGAAACTGTTGAAGATGTCTCCAATAGTGACGTGGCAGCTAGAGAATGTCCAGCAAAAAAAGAACCCCCCTCTTCCCAAGATGAACCTTTTGACAATCACTTTACAAAAAAGTTGCTTTTAAGTGAATCACTTTTGTAAAATAAGTGATTTCACTTTTACAATGATATTACTTTTAAATAGTGCAACAATAAATAAAAAGCTTAAGTGACTCACTTGTATTTTTATTTTTTATTATTTAAGTGAGATGCACTTTTACAATAAAGTAACTTGAAAATAGAAATTGCATGCACTTTTCTTTTTAAAAGTAACTTCCTAAGACTTGAACTCAAGACCTATTAAGGAATAAAACAACTTTGGACCAAGTGAGCTAGTTTAAAAGGTATGTAAAATATGGAAATGAGGAAGGGTTTTTTTTTTTTTTTTTTAACTCTTCTTGCTCGGTTTGCGTGCTTGCCCTTTTTCCTGCAAAACAAACCACAAAACGAAACAAAAAAAACTTTTCCACACTTGTGGAGTTAGATCTTCTAAGCTTGCCCGGAAAGTCTACGTTTTCTCTCCGTTTCTGATTTGCCGAGATCGCGCAAAGTGCACGGTAAAGAGCATACGCAGCCGAAAAAACCCTTTCCCTTTCTGTTTCTGATTTGCCGAGATCGCTCAAGGTGCACGGCAAAGAGCATACGCAGACGAGAAAGCAACAATCCGAACCAAAAAAAAATCTAACAGTAAAAAACAAATGAATGCGTCACTGTAACATTATACCTTCAGATCTGATGAAATACGCGTTTCTGGAGCAACCAGGAACCGTTTTCGATCAAACGAAAACTATTTTTCAATGGAAACGACGCTCCGGACGCAATGAAACACTTCCCATAGCCCAGAAATGCACAAAAATATCAGAACTAGAAATCCTTTCGAGTTTCGGCAACAGCAGTTCAAGATCTAGATCATAACCGGAAGCGGCACTTCATAAAAGCTCTGATACCATGTTCGCGTACACAGGGTACTACCAAAGGACCGAACACCAAGAGAAACCACTTCACACAAACAGATCACAGATCAACACACCGATGTTTTGACGTGGTTTAAACCCTCTTGAGGGAAACACTGCACGGCCCCGGCCAAATAGCTTCTACGGGACAATTTATTATGCAAAGAAAGAAAGTTACAAATGAGCTTCTCATAATCGATCAACTAAACAATGACCCTCCATGCTCTTTAAATAGAGATCATGGACCAATCGGGTGTTAAGCCACGGATCAAGGTTAGGTTTGATCTAAGAGAAGTTGAGCCGTCGGATCACTCTATGTCGGAAACATATCGTGACCATCGGATTAAGTATATACAAATGCATACTAATGCATACTAAAGAAACACACTATCCCTAACGGATATATTACACAAGTTGATCTTAACTAACTCCTAAGTGTCTAAATATCCTAACACGTAGCTTCGCAACTCTTCCAAAGCCATGACTATATCCACCCGCGTTTCTTCACCAACTATACCCCAAGATTCGTCACCCTAGTTCAAATTCCTAGTTGGCCATAGAGCTTCTCGTCTAGTGCGATAAATAACCATGGTGGTCGTCTGGATCCCTCGCCTATTCATCAATGCGGAAATCCATCCCTGACTTCGTCTTAATTTTACCTCAATCCGATCTCACCCGCAAAATCCCCTTAGTTCTCAGTTCTTCCAAAGAAATAGCTGTTTGAGTTTGTTTCAAGCGTCGTCACCCTCCTTTAAAATCTAAAGCCGACCACGTAGCTTCTCATAAATCTTAGTAATAACGGCAATGGTCGGATGAGATCCCTCATCGTTTGGTGATTGTGTTTCGGCCCCTGTTTTCGTCACAATATCACTTCAATCCGAGCTCACCCGCCATTAGTCGTTCAAAGCACAACCATGGAAGGCACCCTCTCGTCACTTAGGGCTAGACCGGGAACAGGTTATTTCGGCGACATATACTTATCCTTTAGAAAACATTCCAAACTTTGTCCCTTAAAAGAATCAAGTCTCTGTAGCCATATTGCTTGTTTGGAGTGTTTCAATTTGCTTCCCCAACATGCAACTTCCTAGTTTGTTTATCTCATTAGCATGTTGAAGTAATTCTTTTGTTGGTTAAATATCTTATATCAGGTTATACAACTGTGTAATGACCTATATTTTGGTTGCTAGCAGGGATAAGTCAAAATTCCAAAAGGTGGTAGGAAGAAGGCTAAAATGATGGAGGCACAGCCAGCACCACTTAGAATTGAGATCACATTCCAAGATACTAGGTGCACCATCGGTATTCCTCCTGAAATTTGATGGGGTGACATCTATAGGATGATCCGAGACCAAGAGATCCCGGATATGTTGCTAGAAGAGGAGCAGATCTATATCAATATCAGGACTTCAGGCATAGCCAGGGCTTCTACCCGCCCTGAACTGTTTCCATGTGCTGAAGTAATCAGATGGATTCTCCAACATACTAATGTGGAGACAAGAGTAATACATGATAGCGGGAAAATAGCCCTCACCTCATTCCACCCAGGATATCTTGCTGCAACCAATAAATTTCCCCGCCCCCAGCAAGCTCTGACTGATGAATGGCTGGGCCAGATGAACAACATTGAAATGGCCAAAAAATTACTGGTCACAGGAAAGCATTTAAGAAAGAAAGGTAATGACGAATATGACGTCCAGAATCTGAGACCTCCATTCAGGTTGATCGCCTTGATGTTGTGCAGAATCTTCGGCATGCCCGATGGCACCGTGTACAAGATTCAGTGGGTTCCCATCATCCACTTTGTGGTATTTAAAGGAACTTTGTTTGACTGGGCCACTCTCCTATCAGACAGTTTGGCATCAATGGTAGTTGCTGCAAGAGAAGGATTGGCCTTAAAGAAGGTAGAATTCTACATGTCCTCATATCTTATTGATTGTCTTTTGGCCAAGTTATCTTTTCCCAACTTAGGCTGCACATGGGACAAGGCCAACTCCCCAGTTTATACCGCTTTCAGGAGGTTGTGGGCTCAGAATTACAAACCCAGCTACAAGCTCATCTGTGAGGGGTTCATCATGCCCCTATATGAGCAGATATTCAAGGAGGAGCCCAACTGCCTGTCAGAGAATGCTACAGAAGTCCATGAAAATTACGTGGATTTTTATTTTTCAGAGCAAGGCACCTACCTCAGAATGTTTGGAGGGACTAAAACTCCATATATTTTTTCGAGGTATGCCACTGACTATGTGGTCCTTAAAGAGGCAGTGAGACAAATTTTCCTGGATGGAATTGGAGCCGTGCTCAACAAGCAGCATAACGCCTCCTTCCCCCCTCTACCTTTCTGCATAGGAGCTTACAAGTTCTCGGGGGTTGCCTCAGCCGAGGAGTTTTTTCAGGAGCTGAAAGCCTTCCACTTCGGTGAGGTAATCTTCCACAGGAATGACAGAAAGGGAAAAGTTGCCGAGCATTGTAAAGAAATTTATGCTCATTTTGAGTATTCTCACTATTATGATGCCGAGGAAGAGGCATTCAGAGGTATTCAAAGGTATCAGCAACATGGCTGAGCTGCGGATCTGTCGCCAAGGCAGCGGAGCAAGCTCTAGATCTACCAAGGCCCATAAAACCAGCCAGTAGAAAGACAAGGAAGCAGATGATGCCCGAGCCAAAGAAGAGAAAAGGTTGAAGGAGGAAGCCAGGCTACTGCAAGAAGCTGAAGTGGCCAGATTGCAGTAGGAAGCTAAGGTGGCAAGAGTGCAGCAAGAAGCAGAAAGTGAAAGGCTGTGGAAAGAAGCTGAGGAAGCCCAGTGGCAGAAAGAAGCAGAAGATGCAAGGCTACAGTAGGAAGCAGAGCATCAAGGGCTGATGGAAGAAAATGAAAGTCAGTGGCAGGCTGAAGAGGAAGAGAGAAGGAGACAAGCTAAAGAGAAGCAGAAATCGGAAGAAGAACTTAAAGCAAGTAAAGATACCCAAGCAGGAGGATCCGGTGCCCAGGATATGGAAATAGACAAATCTCAAGCTGGTGTCTCTGGAACCCAAAATGTTGGAACAGATCCAGCTCAGGTAGTCCAGACCCCACCTGCAGGAGCAGAAATAGACATTATGGATCTCCCAATCGTCCTGTACACTCCCTCAGAAGAACATACAGTGTCCAGGTGGGATGAATTTGTCTATGATAAGAAAAGGAAGGCAATGGTACTTAAATCAGAAGAGAGGATCAAAAGACTCTTCCAGGAGGATATCATTACCCACCGGGAGATCACTGTAATGCAGAATACAGATAAGGATCCCTTAGCTATGGCATCCACCGCTGTAGAGACAACAAAAGCATCACTGGACAATGTAGGTGATATAGTTAGACAAAGTGAATCGACAAAGAGGAGAGCTCGTATGCTACAACATACTATGGCTAATGAGCAAGCCTACAGGGATCTTGTGGTGAACAGGTATAATCGCATGTTTGTTGAACATAAAGAGCTATCAGACAAGTATAACCGGCTAGAAGAAGAAAAGGAACAGCTAACGGTCCAGTTGATGATTTTAGAAGCGGAAAAGAATGATGCAGAAACCGGAGTGACCTAGGTAGAAGCAGACAAGCTGGAATTAGCTGAGCAATTGGAGTAGGCTGAGGGTAGAACGATAGACATGTCTCCCTTCCATGAGCTGTCCTGCAGCATCCTGAAGCAAATACATGACTCTCAGGAGCTAATCACTAATGAGGTATGCCAGCTCAAGGCCATGGTGGTCAGATTAAAGGAAGTTAATGCAGAGGCCCATAGGCTTAAATCTAAATATACTCGGGTTAAGGCGAATGTCTTGAGCCAGATAGAATGGAGAGAAGGAAAGGTGGATTTCCCCACGCATCTCCCATTCAAATCTGTAGACGGTTTTAATGAGGACATAGCCCTTTTGGAGTTCTGCAAAAACTGTGGCAGTAAGCTAATGGCCAGCATACGAGGGACAACGGATAAGATTAACAGTCTATATCAAAGGATCCATGGAGTGCATGACAAATGCAAATTGAACTTCCCTTAGTCCCTGGATGATTTCCCAGAAAAGGAACAACATTTGTCTGAGCTGAAGGAAGAATTGGGCATCCAAACTGAATATGTGAAGAAGATTGATGTCCTCGCTATTGATGACCTCCAAAATTATATTGGAATGTCATCACTCCACAACCATCTGATGAAGGAAATACACCAAGCAACGGTAGCAGAAATTCAAGACATTGGAACAAAGCTGGGAAAAAATGTGACTTCTCAGAAAATCTTGCTCCCTGCTTCCGCAAATGTAGTCATAAGGGACACGGGCATATGGTATAGTTACATTGCAGAAGAGGAGAAGAAGGCAGTAGCAGTGGCAGAAGCAACAGCAAACCCAGATGCTTCTCTCCCAGCGGCAGTAGCAATCCCAGCTGGCTCGATTTCTTCTTTCCCAGCAGTAGCAGAGAGCCCAGCAGGAGCAACAGTTGGCTCGAGTGCCTCTCTTCCAGCTGAAGCGCATGTCCAGGAGTGAAATTGCTGATGTTAGAGCATCAATTCTGATATTTTGTATTTTGGGCTCTTAAATGTGTAAAACGTGAAGCTATGGGACAGTTGTCCCTTTTCTTTTTTTAAATAATTTTCTGTAAAAGATGGAGTTACATTTGTCTATTATAGAAGAAAATTTCTGTAGGTGACAAGTGGAAAAGGCTAGGTGGCAGCACAAAGGGGATTTTTGTAACATTATAAATAGAAGTTAGGAAAGAGTAGGAGGGACTTTTGGCAGGGAATTATTTTCAGACTTGTACGAGCTATCTTGTATACGTTCTAAGAAAATAAAATCTTCTAATAAAAGCTATAGAGGATGCCCTTTTGCATTGAAATGAAGATTGGATGCACTGTGGATTATTCCTGTGTCTGCTATTCTTTACTATGAGATCTTTATGACTGTCTTGAATTATTTCATTGGTATTAAATGATCTTGCTTCTCTCTTTGCAAATGAATTCTCTCTTTCATGAGTAATGTAATGTGTTATATTTAATAAGGAACTATCTTCTGATATCTTTCATCTTTGCTGTAGCTTTCTCTTTAAGATTTAATGGCTGCCTGTTTATTCTTTAAAGATAACTCTTACAGCTCATTACTCATGCTTTAAATTTGCTCCTTGCAGGGATAGTTATATTTATTTCAGTTTTAGGCTTAGATCTTTTGTTCAGTTTTGCATTTAGATTAAATATAAACTAGGCACTTGCATCTCATTATAAAATATAAAATCAAAAGAATGGTGGATCGGGCCATAACCGGTATAATTGGGATAAAACTCCAAACCGACAGTTGCCGGAACCGCTAACCGGACGGATTCCCTATACCAAACGGTAGATAACCTAATTGGGATAATCTATCGGGGAGAATCCCTTTCTGATTGATGCTACGATATCCGAGGCATCAATAGTATGATATCAAACTGATACAAAGTCACTCAAAAACACCATGTGAAACTAATGAGAAAACTAGCTCGAATCTTGATTTTGCTTGGAAATATTACATGAAATGTATGGTATTTTGAGCCATGGATCCAATATACAGTTCATTAAAATTATATGTATTACTAAACAAGACCATGGATTCAAAATATCATTCTCCACAAACTTTGTGTAGCTATGAGTGTGCCATCACACTTGTACATGGACATTGAGAGAGTTTTGAGAGAGAGATAGTAGAGAAAGAAGATAGAATGTGAACTCAAACTGAAAGGGGGCTCGAACCTACATAAAAAAAATATCTATCAATCTCTATTGAGATGTCTGAATGGCATCTTCTCCAACCAAGTTGGACATAAATATTTAACCTTTTAAATTGGTTCTAAGGCAGGGAGGATGAACATCCACCGTGCAAGGACAAGCTAAGCTCTCCAAAAGTGAAAATGAGAAATGACCAAAAGACGCTCTCATTCATCCTCCTTCTCTTTTATTAACCTCCAATGGAATAAATATATTGAATTCCCTCCAAGATTCTTCACTCAAGTCAAGTTAGTGAGAGATTATCATAGAAGACACTTGCCCACTTCTTCCTTGCATTCCTCTTCCCCAAATTCAAATTTGGAATCTTGGCTGACCATAAATCCACCTATACGCCCTCTTGGTGGCTATTTGTATCCTTGATATGTCATATGTGTCATAGGTCTGCAATCAGGTATGTATTTTTCATATTTGTCATAGATTCTTTCTTCATTATTGTCATAGATGCCATGGAATCTAGCTACAAGTGTCACAACTTCTCTGTGACGCCTCTTCCTCTTCCATGGGAGTTACTCTTCCATTCCAATTTGACCTTTCTAGATTCTTGTCATGATTAATTTCTCTTCAACTCCCCCAAGAACTTTACCCTCCACCTTGGAATCGAATTGGTGAGAGAATGAGGCCAAGTGTAGTGGGGAATCTTGCCACATGTGGGTCCCACACCAAGTTATGCACCTGATGACCAAATGCCACCTTATTTTTCCTTCATTGTTATTTATTTGACACAATTAATGTGAATTTGCAAGTCTAAAGTCAATTTGGGGTCTTCTAGCTCCCTTATTTCAAGTTTTAATGTTTCGAGCCCAACCCAGGGAACTAGTAGATTGGTGGAATTTTTTCCTCCATGAAATTTATTTGGATGGGGACATTAAAGAGTGTCCTGTAGTAAAATTGGATGCATGTACTTTTTCGGCTTGAACTCTGGAAACTTCCAAATTTCATGGCCTACATATGATAACTTTGAAATTTTCCCATCATATCCCCTTGAGTAATGACACCTTTAAGTATCGCTAGGAGTACCATTGTGTACTTAGTTTTTCTCACAATAGTCACAGATTTTGCGGTTGGATTCCTCGGTGGCACATATCGCGGAAGCAATAATTTAGATCTGGTTGCAGGCCCTGATGATTCCTAGTCATTCCTCCTCTTTGAACTTGTTTCAACAACTACGGGTCATTTTGATGACCTCTTCTTCTTCGATGTCTCGGCCAGAACATGCGACAACCTGATTTTTCGTTGTTCTTGCTCAGCTGGAATTGTATCTTTGACAACAGCTTCTTCAACATATATCTTCTCAAAAGTGACTTCAGACATAAATGCCTCCATTTTTATAGACCTTAGCTTCTATTTCTTCAACATTTTAATTCTCTGGGCTGTCTTCTCTCATAGTGCACTTAATCGCTCAGCAGGGATAATTTTAAGGACCCATACTTTTTTAAAAGTGTATAAACCTTGGCGAATCTTACCAATTCTTAAAATGTCAACTATAAAATATTTGGCGATATTTTTCTAAAGTTATTTCAATTTCTAAGGATTTTATATAGTTTACATAATAATTTGGCCAATTTTAGAGTGAAAAAAGTTTACCCCATCAAAATTGGGCGAAATGGGGCTTCAAAAAATGCAAATTGGCAAATCGTTTTTTGGAAAAAATCATGGAAAAATAGCCCATGGGCTAAATTTCGCCCTTAAAATTATCCTTTTCGCTCAGAAAACAATGAGCCAACTCATCATCCTGATATGATTTTAAATCCCGCCTTCAATCTATCATGTCAATTATTTTCCCAATATTTGGTGAATCGAAACAAATCCTTGGCAATGATGACCATTTCCATTGGAAACTTTGTTCACACAAGTGTGTCTTTTCGGCATTTATTGCAAGATGCTCCACTAACGCCACAACTTTTCATTCCATAAATGTAGCCATTAATGAATGTCCAGGAAACTTCAACACGACATTCACTTTGATAGAATTGTAACTTACGTATAGATATCTACTACGGGAAAAGAAATCGGAACACACACTAGCAAATACCTACTACAGGAAAAGAAATCGCAACACACACTAGAATTCGACATGGACTAACTTCAAAACGAACTAGACTTCAAACCAAAAATAATATGGGGTTTCCAATATTTTTTTATTTTTTTTAAAGGCATGCTTAGTGTAGGAAGGTGTGGCTATCCCTGTAAATTTTCAACCAGCTTCCATTAACTAAACCCTTTAGGACCTCTCCATTCAATTTCTGCAATTGTACAACACCTGCTCATGTCACGTAATTGATCAGATAGGGTACCAACTAGTGCATTCTATATCTCCTCACTGGGTAATAGATCACCTTGTTGAAACTGATTCTACGTAATATTGTGATCATGCCATACCTTTTCTCTATATTTTTGGACTTCTTGTTGAAATCCTACTATAAATATATCCTCCTCCAATTGTATTAGTTGCAACAACCTCTCCTCGACAACACCAATGTATGACATACCTGTGAATGCAACAACCCTTAAACTTACCACAATGTACTCCATTTTCATAAGAGCTTCTTGACCATATGCCATATTGAAGGGTGTCTGGCCCGTTAAGCATGTTGTCCTATATTCCCATAGGACTACACGGATCCTCAAGTCCCCATTGTCATGGCGGGCATTACAGACCTTTGTCAAAGCATGTTTCAGTATTTTATTGAAAGCTACGAAAGTCCCATTTCCTTGTGGGTTATACGGAGTACTCTTCCAGTGATAAATTTAGAACTCTTGAGTAAGTGCCTGAATAGTATTATTAAGAAAATGAGATCCTTGATCACTCAACAATACTCGTGGACAACCAAATCTAGTAACTACATTTCGAAACAGGATCTTTGCAATAGTTATGGCACTATAGTCCTTTACTGGTTTAGCTTCATCCCACCAGCTAGTCAAGTAATCTGTCGCAGTAATAATGCAATGTACTCTTGATATCGTTGTAGGTTGGTTGATTGGTCCCACAAATTCAACAACCCATTTCTCAAAATCTTACAAGGTCACATGTGGAACTAGCGGCATCTCATCCCTCCTGGATGGTTTCCCTGTTTTCTGATAGACATCACAAGATCCACAATATTCCTTTCCATATTTATGGAGTGTAGGCCACCATATCCCTACTCATAGTATATTTCAACTCATAGCCTTTCCTGCATAGTGGCTCCTCCAACACATTCATGATCTTCATCCAAAATCCTTAGTCACTCATGCTTCATGACAAAGAGTCTTAACACTTCATCTAGTCCCATATTATATAACTAGCCTACTATCAGTTGATAATATGTTTCTTTGACAACCAAATGATTCTTTTTATTGAAAAACAACGCTATGAGTGCCATACATGTGGTCAAAAAACTTACAATGTTTTCAAAATAGTCATCCATCATTCTTACTGAAAATAATTGTGCATCTGGGAGGTTTCAATCCAAGTTAACTAGTTCGTACCCTATTTCTAACCTTGAAAAATGATTAGGTCTCACATTTATCCTTCCTGATTTAACTATAATCTCAAAATCATAATCCTAGAACAATAGGAGCCACCTACAAATTCTCTCCCCTGTTGATGTATATGTAACTTCAGAATGTATTTCACATATATGTATATTTTATTCCTATAGAGATGTTATTATTCCTCTATACGGAAGTGTCGTCATTTATATTGTAAGTGTCTTAACTTATACTTGATGGGTTATTAGACCACCTTATTGGGGTCGGCCCTATATAAGTCATGTGGGTCAAAGGGTTATTAGACCACCCTAGTGAGGTCATCCCAGTCAGCATTATGTTAAGTGGTTAAGTTGAGGCTGACCTAGTTGAGTAAAGGTCAAGTCAAGTTAGTGTATAAATAGAGAGTGTTTCTCTCTCATTTTACACATTCTATTCTCTCACTCACACTTGGGAGAGTGGCACACTTGTGGAGGAGGAGGCTCTGCTGCTAGGAGAAGACTATCTCTTGTATTCTGGTTGTATCATTGCTCTATCTAGCTCTGAGGAGGTTATTGGGGTTTTTCACCTTTATGGTTTTCCCCAAGTAAACTCTGTGTCTCTTATGTGCTTGCATTATTGTGTCCATGATTGTTATCCTGTATATTTGCTATACATGTTGTTCTCTCAATTAAGATCTTAGATCAGATTGAAGTAAATTCTGAAAATTTAACATGGTATCAGAGCTAGCCTGAAAGAAGGCATGATATACCATGTATGACACTTGTTGCACTTACGATGCTAGGGCTTGATATAGCAAAAACAAGCAATCAGAGCACTTTCGCTATAAATCCGTTTTGGTGAATTTTTCGTATCTGAAACTTTTACAGGTCGAAGATCAGATCCCCATGTACCTTGTGTCCAAAGGAAAACCTCTAATTCGTTGTACTTTGTGATTTATGATCTGTACAATATAGGGGTTTTGCCTCTTCCAGATCTGAGGAAAAATTAGGTGACCTTGGGAAAAAGGTCATAACTTGGGTTAGGAAGCTCCAAATGAAATTTCATAAAATGCGACAGGTAGTATACAGACTGTACTTTCTCAGGAAAAATTTTCAGAGGCCGAAGTTGAGCCAGTGACACGTGGCACGCCATATAAGTTCGCTCTCCTGTATTATCCCATAAACAGGTCACATTGCGACACTTGGAATAACTCTCTCTCAGAGAATCCAATTGAGGTCATACCTGTTGGGATGGAATGATAATAGGTCGGGCTATCTCAAGAAAATGTTTTAGAGGCCTAAGTTGAACCAATGACATGTGGCATGCCGTACAAGTTCACTCTCCTATATTATCCCATAAAGAGGTCACGTTACGACACTTGGCATAACTCTCTCTAAGAGAATCCAATTGAGGTCAGACTTGTCGAGATGGAAAGATAACAGGTCGGTCTATATCAGAAACAAATTTCAGACCCTGTGGATTGAAAACTTTGGAGTTACACCAGAAACAATCAGGTACATATTTCTGTCAAATCAGAATTATTTTTGAGCACCTTCATTCATGGCTTCCGGAATTTAGGGCTTCGGAGAAAGTTGAAATTTTTGTAATCGGAGACCACGGATGAATTCAAATAATCAAAATAGAAATTTAGATACCAAGATCAGAATTTTTGGTTGGGCAGAAGGTCAGACTTGATCAGACCCTAGTTCGGGACTTTGATCAGAAAAGTGGAAAATTAGGGCTTCTGCAAAAATGGAAATTTTTGAAATCTGTGACCACGGCTGGAAGCTCCTCATAAAAATAGAAGCTTAGAGCCTTGGATCAAATCTTTTGATTGGGTAGAAGAGTGGGCTTCATCAAAACCTAGTTCGAGGTCACGTCCAGTGAATCCGAAAGTTTCAAAGGCAAAATTGAGGAGTGAAACTTTGCAATTTTCAAATTCTGAATATACCAGCTTGATCAGCTCATCAAGCTCCAGGTCTAGTTCTTGCAAATCAAGTGGATTGGGTTAATCCTAGAAGAAGATGGATTAGTCACCTGCATAAGTAAAGAAGTTCCTTTCTTAGAGGGAGATGAGTCTAAGGCCTTCCATAAGAAGATTACAAGCAATCTTGACAGGTATGGCTTACAGGTATGTTTCATGGTTAAGTTTATCATATGTTTGTCTTCATATCATTACAGTAGAACCTTGATTAATTATTGGACTTGTTGTATCACCTTAATAGAATATATTCATTGATTAAGGTTTTGACACTTATGATTGTACTAATGCATTGTGATGTTGTATGAGGTTTATGTTGTTTGCTAACACAAAAGGTACACCAAGAAATTCAAATCATGTTCTACTTCAAGAACATATGCTCATGGTGACATGAAGACAAAGATTCATCCATTGTCATGGATCACATAGAATATCTACTTTCGAGGTATGTATAACTTGGTTCTACAATGGTTAACTTATGAGACATGCAGGTTACTAGAACAAGTCACTGAAGAGAACCAGAAGACATCATACGGGTATGTTAGACATAACTAGCTAGCATGCTAATCCAGGTATGTTTTTCCTATATCAAGCTAGAATCCTACCTTGTGTTAGGATCTTATACTGTTGTGTTGTTGATAATGATTATTCATGAAGTCATAGGTTTGAATAATCATGGTTGTATGCATATTATGTTTCTTACCATAATTGATGACATGACTAACCAGAAGAATCATGAAGGTATAGGTTTGAATAATCACGGGTTTTATGCATATTATATCTCTTATCTTGATTGATGATTCAACTAACCAGAAGAGTCCTATGATCAAATGAGAATATGTATGAGTAAAAGAAGACTTACCCGAAACCTTGAATAATAATGTTTATTATCTGTGAATGATCATAAATAAACATGTTTAAGATTATTGTGTTTTGATAAGTATTAAGATTATACTAATAAATGTGTGATTATGTATGAGACCTCAAGGATAACACAATGATGATACTAATAAGCATGCATAGTGATTAAGGATGGATGTAAGTTCAAGTACAGGTAATCCAGGAAGCAAAGATCAAGAGGGAGTACACTCCAGTTGTTCCTGCAAGAAAGCAAAGGAGCACACTTCAGTAGTTTCTGCAAGGATGCAGATATTCAGAGGGAGTTGACCACTTCTCACAATCCACATAAGAATGGAGTTGCAGAAAAGAAGCAAATACTGAGAGGAAGTCAACCCAACAAACAAACAAAGATAAGTATTTGAATTGTCATTACTTGCATATTTTATTGTTTAAATAATACTGTTCAATAATGTATATACTGATGTTCTTAGAATTAGGTTGTGTATTATGCATATTAGAATAGTTGCATTGATGAACAGTATACTACTAATATACATGGGTAAGTGGTTTATGGCACTGTACAACATTCCATTGCTACTTATCTAGAATGAAACCTCTTTGCTAACATGTTGGGAATTGTGCACACTCTTAGCAATGTTCTGGTAGAGATTGGAAGGCATCTAGAAAGTTACGGAATATGGATAAATGTTGTATTGAAGCATTGGCTAAGATAATTGCATGACTGTATGAGATATTTCTTTATGTAAGAATTTGTTCTGAAAACTATGAGATGTTTTCTAATCATGCAATTTAACTTGTTGTGTAGGAAAGATCGTACACCATCACCTACAAAAGAAGGAATACAACATTTGTTCAGCAACAAAGTTATCTATTGAAAATATTTAAGATATTGAAGTTCCCAGGATCTGGGAAGAATGCCATGATCGAGGAGTACCAGTCGATCATAAAGATGTTTGGGATGCAGTCCCAAGACCTGAAGGGGACTCTGTAGTGACTTCCAAGAGGATCTACAAGATCAAGCTTGCTGCCGATTTCGAGTTGACGAACTTGGGGATGATGCACTATTTGTTTTTGGCATGAAGGTGTGGCAGAGTGCAGATGGAATATTCCTTGGACAAGGGAAGTATGTAGTAGAGATCCTGAAGAGGTTCGGGATGATGGACTGCAAGGATATGGCCACACTTATGGCATCGAAACTGAAGCTTCTATGTGATGCTTCATCTGATCCAGTTGATGTCATGATGTATCGTCAAATGATTGGGTCCTCTATGTACCTGACAAACACGAAACTGGATATTTGCTTTGCTGTGAACACATTGAGATAGTTCCTGACGGATCCAAGGAGTGTTCACCTGGTTGTTGTAAAGCATGTTCTAAGGTACCTGAAGGGTATAGTGGATTTTGGGCTCAAGTATGAAGCGAATCAAAAGTTTAACCTACAGGGTTATGTTGATTCATATTGGGCTGGCAGTACTGTAGATAGGAAGAGCACATCTGGATGCTGCTTCGGTATGGGATCAGGTGTGATCTCTTGGTTTAGCAGGAAGCAGTCCTGTGTAGCACTGAGTACAGCTGAGGCAGAGTATGTTGCAGCCTGTTCATCTAGTTGTGAGGCAGTATGGCTATGGAAGCTACTGTCTGAGTTATTTGATCTCCCATTGGATGCTACTGGTATCTTCTGCAATAACCAGAGTTGTGTGAAGCTGTCTGAGAACCCAGTGTTTCATGACAGGTCGAAACACATAGAGATCAAATATCACTATATCAGGGATGTGGTGCAGAGAGGAGTTGTGAATCTCCTGTATGTTGCGACAGACGAGCAGATTGTATATGTGCTGACGAAGCCACTAGCCAGGGTGAAGTTCGAGTACTTCAGGGAGAGGCTTGGTTTTCTTTAGATCGAGGACACTTCAAGGAAAAAGTGATTGACACATTTGCTGAAGCCATTCCAAGCATGTTGGAAGGAGGATCCTTCACATGGCTGTGGATTTAAGCGTTGGATGATGAGCATCGGGATGATGTTCTAGTTTCTGCTTTGTATGATCAGTTGGATCATTTATATGTATATGTATGTACGCATCATGTTGGATGCTAGATATGATCAGTTGGATCATTTATATGTATGAACGCATCATGTTGGATGCTGGATATGATTGGTTGGATCATTTGTATGTATTTTGTATATGCATCATGTTGGATACATTGTGTGGATCATGTATCTATGTATGTATTAGGTGGATACATTGTGTGGATCATGTATCTGTGTATGTATCAAGTGGATACATTGTATGATCAGATAGATCATGTATGTTGATGGATACATTGTGTGGATCATGTATCTATGTATCAGGTGGATACACTGTGTATGGTGATATGTATCAGGTAGATACTTGGTATGCATCAGGTGGATGCATTGTATGATCAGGATGATCGTGGATGACGAGCTTCTCCAGATGACATGCAGCAAGATGTTGTAGTGATGATGATCAGGATGATCATGTGTACATCACGTTGATGTATGGTGAGTATGAGGTTGATACTCTGTGGCTATGGAACAAGTTGTGCAGATAAGCATGTAATTTGTGCCCTGGGAGATTTGCAGATAGTCTTTCGAGGTTTTGCCTACGGCATGTAATTTGTACCCTGGGATATCTGGAAAATGCTCTTTCGAGGTTTTGCTTGGGAGGACATATAATTTGTGCCCTGGGAGATCTGCAAATAGTCTTTCGAGGTTTTACCTATGGCATGTAATTTCTTCCCTGGGATATCTGGCAGATGCTCTTTTGAGGTTTTGTCCTATGGCATGTAATTTGCTCATGGGAGATCTGGAAAGGATGAAAAAGGCCTCAGATGCTTTAGCCACGTTTTGCCATGACCACATGTAATTTGCTCCTGGGAGATCTGGACAGGATGAAAAAGGCCTCAGATGCTTCAGCCAGGTTTTGTGGTGAGATCACATGTAATGTGCTCCTGGGAGATCCGACAGGTAGAGTTGTGTGCTCGTAACAGCCTGGGATGCTTCAGCCAGGTTTTGTGATGGGTCACATGTAATGTGCTCCTGGGAGATCCGAGAGGTAGAGCTGTGTGCTCGTAATAGCCTGGGATGTTGCAGCCAGGTTTTGTGACGCACGTAATAAGTCCTGAGGATTCCACAGTATTTCCAGTGATGACGAAGACCTGTAGATGGTGGACCTATATCCAGTATGAAAAAGGACTAGCTCTGTAGAACTTCCTATGACGAGTAGATTCAGAGATTGATTGAGAGAGAAGCAGCAGTGACGATGATCCAGAGAATATGACTTGTGCTAGAAGACCTGTGTCGAGAAATACCTTCCTAGTTAAGAGGGAGTGTTGATGTATATGTAACTTCAGAATGTATTTCACATATATGTATATTGTATTCCTATAGAGATGTTATTATTCCTCAATACGGAAGTGTCGTCATTTATATTGTAAGTGTCTTAACTTATACTTGATGGGTTATTAGACCACCTTGATGGGGTCGGCCCTGTATAAGTCATGTGGGTCAAAGGGTTATTATACCACCCTAGTGGGGGTCGGCCCAGTCAACATTATGTTAAGTCGTTAAGTTGAGGCCGACCTAGTTGAGTAAAGGTCAATTCAAGTTAGTGTATAAATAGAGAGTGTGTCTCTCTCATTTTACACATTATATTCTCTCACTCACACTTGGGAGAGTGGTGCACTTGTGGAGGAAGAGGCTTTGCTACTAGGAGAAGACTATCTCTTGTATTCTGGTTGTATCATTGCTCTATCTATCTCTGAGGAAGTTATTGGGGTTTTTCACCTTTATGGTTTTCCCCAAGTAAACTCTGTGTCTCTTGTGTGTTTGCATTATTGTGTCCATGATTGTTATGTTGTAGATTTGTTGTACATGTTGTTCTCTCAGTTAAGATCCTAGATCAAATTGAAGTAAATTCTGAAAATTTAACACCCCCAACATTGGCTTGTTATCTAGGTATCCCAAAGAAAAATGATCTGTAAACATTTTAAAGTGACACCCTAACAAATAATGTCTGAAATTCTGCAATGCATAGACCATAGCTAATCCTTCTCTTTCTATCATAGTATAATTTATTTATGAAGTGGATAACTTACTACTAGCGAATGCAATAGGATGATAAATAGATCCCTCACTAGGTTGAGGAAAAATTGTGCCCAGTGCAATGGATGAAGCATCGACATGAACATGAAACTATATCCACCAGTCAGGAAATATTAAAATAGGTGTTGTTACCATATTTTCTTTCAATGTGTCGAGGCTCTATTGGAACTCCTCATTCCACTAAAATTTTGTGTCCGTCTTCAATAGCTTCTCCATTGGTGTTGTGATCTATGCATATCCTTTGATGAATTTCTTATAATACCCTGTATGGCCCAAAGTTGTTCTCAATTGTAGAACTAATGTTTGTGGTGGAAAATCTACTATAATTGCAATCTTCATAGGATCCACCAACAGACCCTATTTACAAACCATGTGACTCAACAATATACCAAATGGAGCACAAAAAATACACTTTTTCAAGTTTAGTGATATCTGGTACTATCTAAAATGATCCAACATCAACCTAATGTTCTCAATGTGGTTTTTCAACAGTCCATAGACTATCCATTTGTCAAATTATACCTCCAAGAATTTATGTGTGAATTCCTTAAATGCGCAACCACAACCTGAGAAAAAACAGTTAGCGCATTATTTAGACTGAAGGGCATCACTGTATACTGATAGAAACCCCATTCAGTCACAAACGTAGTCTTATGTCAATCCTCCTTAGTGATTTTAATTTTATGATACCTTGAAAATGCATCAATGAATAACTAATCCTACCTGCCACCCACATTTTCTCATACTTCATCTATAAAAGGTGTCAGGAATGGATCGCAAACAAGCATCATTCATTTTCCTTAGACCTACACAAATTCGTATTTCACCATTTTTTTTATCTTGCACCACCATTGGACTAATCCATTTAGACTCTTCAACGGGATTTATAATTGCTTCATCTAGGATTCTATCAATCTCCTCCCTTACATTTTCCTTATATTCTGGAATCAATCTATCAGGGAATTTTTTAATAGGTTTTGCATCAGGCTTAAGGGGGGTTTTCATCTCCCCTAGATCACCAGCAATACCTTTCATTTTTTAGAACTTAGTTGGAAATAAATCTTGATATTCATGAAGTAGGCCTGTTATCACTCAAGATTCTCTTGGGTTGCAGCGGAAGGGATCATGAGGTAATTGTTTCAAACCAAGCTTTGGTGGATGGAAACTAGAATTTCCAACCACAAAGAGAGCTCTCTCTTTCACAATTCACTCAGCACTTAGGATATCATTTGCACAAGATGGTTATGGGTAAAAGTGGTGGCTAGACCTTAAGATAAGTATTTTTATGGTTTTTTCAGCTGGTTGGGGTTAAGGATAGGTACATAATTGGGCATGGAGTCAAAATTCAATGGTTTCTAGTCACTAATGATTGATTGGGACTCTAATTTCAGAGGCATAGGCGAGGTAGATGAGGTTTTGTCAAGTCAAATATATCAGTAGATGATAGCAAAAAAGGAAAGAAAATCCATCACAGGGTTAGATCATTTAAGAATGAATTCTAACTAGCAAATTCAAGAAGAAAGGGTGGAGTATCTACTCATATGCATCTGAAGCATAAAATATGAATTTCAGACCATGTAATCTTGATCTAGATACTACAGAACAAACCAATTAATGGAAAATACTAATGAAGAACACATGCACAGGAAATAACAAACATCAAAACACTCATCACAAGAATCTCTGCTCCAGAATTAGGTCTTCACATTAAATCAAGCCGAGATTCATTACATATGCATAGCTTTTATCTCTCAAGGTCCCAACATACAACATGTAATATCAAAATTTCCAACCCCTTGGTTATATTCAAAACCTACCTTTATAGGCTTAAAAGATACTTGAAACTTCTAGACTACTTCGGTCAGGTGTGTTTGTTCGTGAAACCGATAAATGCAATAGATTCCTGATCTGTTAGGTACACTGATGAGGACACTTCAGTGTGTTATCATGGCGAATTTAGGCTGTCAGAGCTAGCTGTTGACCTTTTGATTGAGGTGTTTGAGTTTAATTAGGATGGGAAACAATATTATGTCTCCCTTCTACCTCCATATCGAATCCTAGTCGAGCTTCCATCGGTATTTTTCCCATGGAATTCCTCATCTGTTGCGGCCACAATCTGCTATGCAAAACAATTTTTGATCTGCAACGCCCAATCCGTAATCCACAATCTGCAATGCGGGTTTCATAACTCGGAACAACATTGCCTAATTTTGTTGAAGTCACCTCCGCAACTCGCAATCTACAATGCGGAAGTTGGAAGTCCGAAACTCCTCTTTGTGCCTCCTAGAAAATTACATTTCCGCAATCCACAATCCACCATGCAGAACTCATAAATCAGAATTGCTGGATAGACCTTGCCATATTTCACTTCCGCAATCCACAATCTGCAATGTGGGTTGTGGAATTCGGAATTCCTTTGCACAACTTCGCAGGAATCTTCTCTGCAATATGCATTTTGCAATGCGGGTTGTTGAAATCGAAAACCCAGCCTCATGCTCTTGGAAAAATACCACTTCGCAATCCGCAATCTGCAGTGCGGGTTTGGAAAGTTCAAGGGGTGAAAGACCTCCGAATCAGATATGTTGCAGATCAATTCCCATCCGTAGATATGGCTTTGTTCTTCAATCCCGATCGTTCAAACTTTGTTGATTGTGGAAGAAATCCATTCCTCCTTGTTTTTCCTAGTTTTTCTTATTGCGAAATGATGACTAAGGAAATTCATTGATACTTAGCCATTTTTTGGGTTCCCTGCTTCTTGCTTTGGTGGAAAAGGTCAATGGGAAATCTTAGGGTTTCGGTAGGGGGGCACCCTTTATTTCTTTCTTTGTGGTATTTCTATCAGACGTGTTAACAGCGGCTCCAACCAAGGATGTTATCCTCCATGTGAGGTAGGAAGAACAGTAGACTAGTTGCCTCTTTTTTATTTTCCTTGTTAGATGACTCAGCTAATCCATTTCCCTGGGGATAGTAAGAAGTAGAATGGCCCAATTTTATGTGGAACTTGTTGCATAATTTTACCATTTTATTAGATTTGAAATCCTAAGCATTGCCAGTGATTATTTTAATAGGGAAACTGAACCTGGATATGATATTTTCCTCCATAAATTTTATGATAACTGTGTCTGTGGCTTTCTTGGTTGGTATTTCTTCAATCCATTTATTGAAATAATCAGTGGCAATTAATCTCCACTTGTGTTGTCTAGAGGAGCTAGGAATGACATTTATCCCCCATTGCTAGAAAGGAGCTTCTACAGAGATTGATTTCAAAGGAAAGGATAAGAGATTCATCTTTCCTTCAAATATATTGCATTCATGGAAAGTGTCTATCTCTTTATATGTATATTTGAACATGATAGGACAATAAAATCCTTCCCTAATAATTTTGTTGACAATCGCCTTCCAGTAATGATGTCCCCCACAAACACCTTTGTGAAAATATTGCAAGGTCACTTTGGCTTCATCCTCCACTATACAGTTCAATAGAACACCTCCAGGATCTTTCTAATAAAGGCATCCATTCAATATGCAAAACTTTCCATCCTTCATCTTGATAGACCTAGCTTTTCTCTTACCCATTTTAGGGGGCACTTGTAAGTTCTGTAAAACATATATAATGTCAGAATACCAAGAAGATGATAGGAATTTGTTTGATACCTGCAACAGTGGATCTTGAGCAGTTTCTTCTAGCATGTGTGAGACCAAATTTACACTTAGTGAATCCCAATTTGATTCAGCAATGAGCATGGCCAGTTGTTTCCCTTTGATAAGCTTTGTAGGTCTGATATCCAAGTCATATTCGAATAGAAAATCTATCCACTTATCCCTTATTCCCTCTAGATCGGGTCGTGTTAATATGTCCTTCATAGAAGCATTAGGAACATAAGAAACAACATGGGAATGCAGAACATAAACTCTGAAATCTTTCAATTTTTTTATCATGGAATATGCTTTCTTTTCCATGATGTTGTATTTGAGCTCATCATCCATGAGAGCCCTATTGAATAAGGATATGGGATTCTCATCCCCTTCCTAATTCCTCTGTAAATCTACTCCAGCTATAGATTGCTCTAAGGAAAAAGAAAACATAAGAAATTCCTTCTCAAAATCAGGAATGATTAGCACAGGTGCTTCAACAATTGCATTTTTTATGTCTCCAAATGCTTGTTTGGCTTCAGTATTCCATCTGATCTGACTATCCTTATTAAGCATGTTTTTAATTGATCTCATTATCTCTGCAAAATTGGGGATAAATATTCTTAGAAACTTTATTGTGCCCAAGAAAGATTGGATTTCCTTTTTACTTCTGGGGAGTTCAATTTTCTGTATAGTATCAACTCGGTCTGGGTAAATTTTAATTCCATCTTTATATATTATGTGACCCAACAATTTTCCTTATTGCATGGAAAAGTTTGACTTCTTGGGGTTCAGAGAGATCCCAAATTTCCTGCACTTTGCAAATACTTTATGGAAATGTTCTACATCAGATTTGGAATACACAGTAATGTCATCCATGTAGACAACCACAAATTTATCTTTCTCTTCTGCAAAAGCTATGTCCATAGCTCTTTGAAATGTAGCTCATGCATTCAACAGACCAAAAGGAATCTTTGCATACATGAAGGTCCCATAAGGTGTGGTAAATGTTGTCTTGTATTGATCTTCTAGTTGTACCTTAACCAAGTTGTACCCTGAGAATCCATCCAGCATGGAGATCCTTGTTGCCCCTATGACTTTCTGTAAAATGTGATCCATGTTGGGGAAGGAATAGTTGTATTTTAGGGACACCCTGTTCAAGTTTCTGAGGTCAATACAGATATGATTTCCCCATTTTTCTTCCTCATTAGGACTATATTGGCTACCCACTTTGAAAATATCAGTGAGACTATGATTTTGGATTCATAGCATCTCTTCACTTCTTTTTCTATTAGAGGGACTAGCATGGGGTTCATCGTTCTTAGCTTCTACTTGAAGGGCTTCTCACCTGTCTTCACTGGAATGGTATACTATATGATAGATGCATCGTACTCTTTCAAATCTTCAGAACACCATGCAAACACATCAAAAAATTTTCTCATTACATCAATGTAGTAATTTTTAGTGCTTGGGGTTAAAGACTTTGACAATTTGACAATTTTTGGCTCTTCATCATTCCCAACGTTACAGTCTTGATTTTCACTGTGGTTTGGACCAACCTTGTGATTTTTGGCCACATCATTTTCTTTGGTATCAACCCTTTCGGTATATAATTTCTCTTCAGGTACAAAATATCCCAATGTGGTTAGGACTCTGGTGGATCAGGTTCCCATTCATCATCTGCACAGTTCTCTTGATCAATCTGGGTATTGGAAAACTCTGCAGTCATCTCCATAAATCTATTTATTTGTTTATCATCTTCAAATATTTTCCAATTCCTGGTGTTCTTTGGAACATAAGTCCTATGATTTATATTTATCATATAATTTCTGGTGGGATAAGCAGGGAGTCGAAATCTGCTAGCAGAGCTGGCCAAGATATCTGCTAATGTGTTTTTCTCTTTAGGAATGAAAGAAATATTGTTTTTGTGAATAAATTATCAAACATATCCCACACGTCGTTCTTGTAAGCCCTTATTTTGGGATGCTTGGTTTCATAAACCCCATTCACCTGTTCGATTATCAGTTCGGAATATCCATAAAATTTGATCTCCTTAGCTCTTATATATTTTAGTGCATTCAGACCCAACAATAGAGCTTCATATTCTACCACATTATTTGAACAATCAAAGATCAATTTGAAGGAATTCAACCTAGGGCATTTGTTCTCTTCATCTGGGGGGATGATCCATACTCCTGCTCTAGCTCCTTCTTTGTTCACAGACCCATCAAATCTCATAACCCAGTAATTTTCTTTTTGGACTATGGTTGGAGCTTCTATTTCTAGTTTTGATTTCTCATTACCGTCATTTTCCACTATCTAACCACTGTCTTCCATGTTGGAAGAGATATCCATGCATTGTACATCTCTTTCACTGTTAGACTTATCATCTGGTTCAGGAAGTATAGTAATTTTCACACCTTTCTCTTTTGAACCAAGATCATAACAGAAAATAATAGGGGTTCCTATATCAATGTCTACATAAAAAATGGGATGATTATCAGGCTTGATCTTACTGCTTACTACGCATGACAATCTATGCTCTCTGTATAGTCTTTTGTTTTCTCCAAAAACAATGATGGTGGCATAAGGCATGTCCATCTGTATAGATCCTTTTAATTTTGATGCCCAATACCTAGATAATAGCATCCCAAATTTAGGTGGAATATCAGCCACTAGCACGTCCATGATTACATTGTCCTGAGGTATTTGAGTTAGTGAGACAAACATGTCTTTAATCATACCTAAACATTGGACTCTTCTATAATCAAAGGAGAATAGATCTTTATAGGGTCTTTTGATTTCTAACCCCAGACTTTTGACCACTGATATTGACATGAGGCTATGGGAAGCTCCGAAATCTAACATAGCATTGTGTAATATATGATCATGTATGTTCAAACTGATATAGAAAGGAGGAACATCGTCCTCTGGAACACTTTCGACATGGGGCACAAACAAAAGAGTGGAATTGTCATCATGCAAATTGAGAGTATCAGGAGGCTTTCCTTCTTCTCCATTTGTTACTTTCAGAATCTAATCTTTGTACTCTGAGTTTTTGACCAACTCACCTAAAGGAATTGAAATTTTAATACTATATATTTAGTTTTATAAACTGAAAGCAAAATGGATTTTTTCTATTGTCTTTATATTACCTTGATCTCTCCCTTTTGGGCTGTTTTTAGGAGTTTCTACCCCATTCTCAACTGCCTTATCAAAGGTTACGTATTTTGGGTCACCCTTCCTAGAGGTTTATTTTCTTTGTGGGTGAGAAGAAGATGGATCAGTAGTAGCCTTTCCTTGGTCTACTACTACCTTCCTACCTCTCAATTTATGTTTCCTCTGAAATTCATAGATTGCATTTTGGAAGCCTCTTTGGTATTGATCAAATTTTAATTCTTCTATACTATTATCCAACTGCAGAGATGATTGGTCATGTTCCTCTTTAGTTAAATAGAACTGGGGTTGGATCTGATCAAAGAGGTGGATCTGATCTTCAGTTTGTCCATCTTCATACTCTCCTTCTATCAGGTTCTCATCAAAAGGTGGTTTGGTTGGATGATTCTCTACATTTCTTGGATCCCTTGGGTCTCTTGGTCTTCCCCGTGGAGCATGGGGTCTCCTATAATTGTTATTTCAAGCTTGAGGCTCTAGGATTTCTCTAGAAGGAGGCCTATTATCAACGGAGATCCTATCTACCATGTTTTCCATAGTTCTCATCATTTGCTCAAAACTGGTATCCATGGATTGGGATATGGAAGGTTGGGCTACCCCATTAGATCTCTTTTTCGCAGCTTCATTTATGTGCTTCATTTTACACAAGGCCATCAAATTAGCTTCTACTTATACAACATCATTTAACATATCAGGTAGGGTGTTAGATATCCTTTCTCTCAACATCAGATAAAAGTCACTGTCAAGAAAATTAGCATAATGAAGTTTGGTTGCTCCTAGAGGAGGCTTCATGTCCATGGGGATAGAATTATACATTCTCATGAATCTAGTTGAAAATTATTGGATAGTCTCAACATTGGTTTTCTTTGAGTTTTCATACTGAGTGAGAATTTGGAGAGGATTTTTTTTATCCTTCCATCTAGCCAGGAAATCTTTTTCAAATATCCTATAAGTTGCAATCCCTCCATTTGGAAGGGCTTTGAACGAGTTCTTCACTTCTCTTGCAAGACTTTGGGAAAATAACCTCATATTGACATCATCTTCTTCCACATCCTCTAGATATATCAAGTTAGTAAAGTGGTCCACATGATTTTTTGCATAACCTTTTTCCTTCCCCATCAAATCTCATGAGGTGTTGAGCATAGCCCATGGGTAGGTCATGGATATTAGCAAGGAAGGCTAAAGGGGAAAATATGGTAGACATTGCTCTTAGGTTTTTCCTAGGAGAATGCGGAATTTTTGAGGTAGCAGGAGTAATATTAGGTATGAAAACAATATGGCTTGAAAGAATAGGAGGAGTAGTAAGGACTTGGGTGTTTTTGCTAGCAGCTTTACTAAAGAGAAATAGGTCACAGTTTTCTTCTTTAGCTTGTAAATTTTCCCACAAGGCACTCAGACAGTGTGTTTGGAATTTTCCTTGGATCAAATAGGGTTTCTTTTAGATCTGATTCATACTTAGACCTACATGCGGACTGCTTGGCCTTTAAATCCCAAGAGATAGTCTCTATAGCCTGTGCCTCTTCTTTAGGTAAAGAAAAAGACCTAGTTAATGGGGAAATACATGTTTGTTATTTCTTTTCCTGCCTGATGATCTTCTCTGGATCTGATACATACTTTGCTAGTTCAAGATCTTGCTGAATTCTGCTAGGTATCCTTCTAGAAGCCAGAATTCTTCCAAGAAATTCACCAATGTCTCTTAAGGGGATGTAAATTCGAATGTTGGAGTCGCAAGGGAAAATGTTACAACCTCGATGTATCTGAACCTTTGTTTTCCCTCAGAGATCTGATTGGATGCTTTGAAATCCTTGTTCTGGGAAAAAAGTCCTTCGAGTCCCCAGCGGAGTTGCCAGAATGTTATCACTCAATATTATCCTGGGTTGTAGCATAAGGGATCATCAAGTAATTGTTTCAAACCAAGCTTTGGTGGATGGAAACTAGCCTTTCCAACCAAAGAGAGGGATCTCTCTTTCATAATTCACTCTGCACTTAGGATATCATTTGCACATGCTGGTTATGGGTAAAATTGGTGGCTAGACCTTCATATAAGTATTTTTAGGGTTTTTCAGCTAGTTAGGGTTAAGGATAGGTACATCATTGGGAATGGAGTCAAACTTCAATGGTTTCTAGTCACAAATGACTGATTGGGACCATAATTTCAGATTCAGAGGAGAGGTAGATGAGGTTTTTCCAGTCAAAGATCTCAGTAGATGATAGAAGAAAAGGAAACAAATTCCATCACACGGTTAGAGAAGTTAAGAATTAATTCTAACTATCCAATTCAAGAAGAAAGGGTGGAGTATCTACTCATATGCATCTGAAGCATAAAATAAGAATTCCATACCATGTAATCGTGATCTAGATACTGCAAAAGAAAACAATCAATGGAAAATACTAATGAAGAACACATGCACACGAAATAATAGACATCAAAACACTCATCACAAGAATCTCTGCTCCAAAATTAGCTCTTCACATTAAATCAAAGCTGAGATTCATTACATATGCAGAGATTTTATCTCTTAGGGTCCCAACATACAACATGTAATATCCAAATTTCCAACCACTTGGTTATATTCAGAATCTTCCTTTATAGGATTAAAAGATACTTGACTCTTCTAGAGCACTTCGGCCAGGTGTGGGCATTCGTGAAATCGGTAAAATGCAGCAGATTCATGATCTGTTAAGCACGCTGATGGGGAAACTTTAGTGCACTATGATGGAGAATTGAGGCTGTCAGAGCCACCTGTTTCCATTCAAATCGATGCATTTGAGGATGATTAGGACGGGAAAAAAGATTATTTCTCTCTTCTGTCTCCAGATCGACTCTCGCTCGACTGTCTGATGGTATTTTTCCCACGAAATTCTTCATATGTCATAGCCGCAGTCTGCGCTGCTACACAATTTTCTATCCACAATGCCCAATCCCCAATCCGTAATCTAGAATGTGAGTTTCGGAACTCGGAACAACATTGTATAATTTTGTTGATGTCACCTCCACAACCTTCAATCCACAATGTGGAAGTCAGAAGTCGGAAAATTGTCTTTGCACCTCCTGGAAAATTGCATTTCCACAATCCACAATCCGCCATGTGGAACTTGGAAATTGGAACTACCAAATAGACCTAACCATATTTCTTTTCCACAATCTGCAATTCGCAATGCGGGTTGCGAAACTCGGAATGCCATTGCACAACTTCACAAAAATCTTCTCCATAATCTGCATTTCTCAATGTGGGTTGCGAAAATCAGAAACTCAACTTCGCGCTCTTGGAAAAATACCACTCTACAATCCGCAATCCGCAATGCAGGTTCAAAAATTCGGAGGGGTGGAAGACCTCCAAATCATATATGTTGCGGATCGATATGTAGTCGTAGGTCTAGATCTATTCTTCAATATTGATTGTTCAACCTTTGTCAATTGCGAAAGAATTCCATTCCTCCTTATTTTTCCTGGTTTTTCTTACTGCGGTTCGATCACTTAGGAAATTCGTTGATACTTAGCCATTTTTTGGGCTCCTTGCTTCTTCCTTCGGTGCAAAAGTTCAATGGGAAATATGAGGGTTTCGATAGGGGGGTGCCCTTTCTTTCTTTCTTTGTGGGAACTCTATCATAGGTGGTAACAAGGCTAATAATATTACCTATAGTATCATCATCATAGTAGTCCCCAATGTTAGGAAATTTAGGATTTTCACATGAACTAATATTTATCTTCTTTGTCTTCAATGACTGCAAAACTTTATTAGATGTGAATTGAAAAATCTCAATATCTTGGCTTCTTTCTATTAATGGGACATGCAAATCTCTAGAATCATCATCCTGATATCCATAATATTGTTACAGTCCATCACTTGCTCAGGTATCACAGTCCACTGTGGAAAATTAGGTAACATCACAGGTACTTCTTCATAAATGTTGGTGTTAATTATCTATAAAGTTGCATCCACTTATGGCTTCTCATCTTTGTAACTAAACGTTCTCCTGAAATTCATGGCCATGTCATCCCATTCTGTTGTGCCTTGTCACAGTTCCAAAGTTGTATACCAACTTTGGGGTATTGTATCCAGGGTATGGATAAACATATGGAACAATATGGAACAACTCTTGTTTAGGTACATGTTCCCATTCTTTTGTACATGATTCTAAGTCATAGATAGGTGAAACATTGCAGGGTATGGGTTGGTATCATCCACTATCCATTTCACTTCGAAAAAAGCAGAGCTTCACAACCCATCTATTAAAACAGGGACACCCACCATTATTCCAAATGGTATTACTTTCTGTTGATTAGCTAATCTTAACTAGACTAGTTACCATAACAACTTAGGTTTTCCCATAGCTTCCCATGTCTATTTAGTAATAGCATTCACATCTGACCCCAAATCTAGAATAATGAAATCCATGTCGAAGTCCCCAATCCGCACACTTCCATGTCTATTTAGTTCCCTTCTTGTTTTACCTTCTTTTGCAAATTATTTAGATCCCTCTCCTGAGGAATTCATTTTTATGATTTATCAATTAAACTATGTAACTCCCATAAGGAAATTTCAACTTCAACTAGGTCTAGACAACCTTTTAGAAAAAATTTCAGTGCACTTACCTTCTCTGGGATTCACTTTGGAGCTAATCGGTCAAAGCAGACTGCCATATCATATACAGGATCTTAGTTGAATATCAGTGGTGCAGATGTCAAAGGTCCCCTATATTTCGTAGTAAATTCTTTCCTTGATTCCACAAAACTCTATTTTTCCTTCTAAACATCACACAGTACTATTCGATGCATGGATGGCCTGATTCTAGGGGCACATGTATCATGACATATTTCTTTATCACCTTCTATCGCATCTCCTCCTCTTATAACAAAAATGACATTTGGTTTCTCTTATCTCTGTTTTGCTAAAATCTTTTGGACACTCTAGTTCTTGATCTAATTTTTATTTTGATTTCCTTTACCTTGTCAGTTTGTTATGAGCTGTGGATAGTATTTAATAGTGTGATCCAATTCTCTAGTATATGTGCATGTACAACATGGATTTGGACAATCTCTGACCAAATTTCCTTGCTAACCATAGTTGTAATAGATTACATGACCCCTTCCTCAGCCAAATCCTCCTCTTCCTCTTCCTCAGAACCCACCCCTTCGTTGATTAAACTGTGTACTACTCCCTTCACCTTATTCCTCAACTTTCATTCTATAAGCATCTCTATTTTGTTCTGTGAGCAACTAATATGCTCGACAGTCCTTCTGATCATGGCCAATTGATCTACAGAATTTACAGAACAAATTTTTGGGGGTACTTATAATCTTCTACAACAGGTATCATTCCTCTAGTTAATGTCCCCTAGTTTGAAAAATCCTACACTAGACTCCAACTCCATGATTTAGTGGGTTAGGAGCTCCAATATCTATGTAGTCCAAGAACGTCTTGCAGTAATCCTTAGAACGACCCTCCTCTTTATACCTGGTACACCAAACTTCTTCTCTTTTGTCTTTGTCCTTCTTGATATCTTGAATTTGTAATGATATATTTTCCAGTTGCAACTGGATCTAAGCCATACCTGCTTTAGTTTCTCTAACAGGTGATGCTTCTAGTTTCATAGCCAGTTCAGGGGCCTTAGTCTAGACACAATATTTTTTTGCATCATAGGAACTCTGATATGTGGTATAAAATAGGCTATAAACAATTCCTTTTGTTGAATATCAATCATCTAGAAGTTTACATGGGCCATCAGTGTCTTAAATCTCTAGTCAAATCCCAAAAAGATTCATTTGTCAATTGTTTGATCTCTTTGAGTTTAGTTAGACACCGTGATTTAGAGTTTGGCTTCTTGAATTCATCCTTTAATGCATATCTAATATCGGCTAAGGTCTTTTCTGGTTGTTCAGTAGGTACCTTTGCAAATTTCATGAACCAATCCAAAGTACGAACTCTAAAATTCATAATTAGTTGCACTCTTTTTACATTGTCATCCTACACTTGCTTGACAGTCCAAACAAAATCACATAAAAACCAATGTTTTTTTGGGGCCTCTAACCCATTCCCATAAAAAATTGGCAGTTTCATATCATCCCTAGCCATTATGTTTATGAGGGGTATTGGATGACTTTATATTACAAGACCAACACTTGTAGCATTGTTATTATTTGAAGTATTATTCCGACTACCACTAATATTAATCTCTTGTATAAACTACGATAGACTAGTATTAAACCTTAGTTTCTGGATGTGCACGTGGGGTTACAAGTATGTCTCAATGTTTGGCCTCATCTGGTTCAGCAGAATCTTCCTTAGAAGAGGGATGGTATCCTTCTTCTTCTGCATCTTCTCTATCATAAGATTCTTCTTCAATCTGTCGTACTGGTTCGTATTCCCTTCCTTCAGTCACACTACAACCCTCTCCTTTTGTTGCAGTTCTCCTTCTCTTACTTGACCGAGATACTCTCCCACTTCATAGTAGACCACACTCTTCATCTGTTTCACTATCTCCATCTCTTTTCATGTCATCTAACTTCTTAGAAAATAGTCCCAAACCATCCCCTACCAACATGCCAAACCATCGTGCACAAAGGGCTTATGCGTCGAATTCCACCCTCATGATCCCTTTTTCACAAAGCAACATTTTAATCCACATGTTCAATGATTTTAGGTATTTATCTCGAGGTCCTTTAAAGAACTATCATTCAACAAGATTGTAGGATTTTATAGTGTCTATAGAAAATTTTATAATATAACCCTCCAGTATGGTATCTAACCATTAATCGACAGCACGAGATATCTTATTGTTAACACTTTTAAGGGTTTCGACTAGCTTAGGTGTCCAAACCGCAGCCTCACCCCCTTGAAAGCACCTCTTTTGTAGGGTTAACCTTTCCAACCATTCAGTCAATATAGGAAACTCTCCAAGGAAGACTTCATGGATCTCTGAGAAAATATACAAGTATCTAACCACGTTTCTACATCCAGGCGTAGATCTCTGTTGTAATATTTAGCAAACCCCCTTAGCTTCTTATCGATCTAATCTTGAATTTCGAGCTTAGTTGGATGCCACATCCCCCATCGACATAGATCCTGGTCTCGAAAATGGAACCATTTGTTGGCGTAGATCTAGTTCAACCAAGGTTCAATCCACTAATCACCAACAAACCCCAAGACATTGGCCCTTTTGACATCACCTGCAAAGCAGGTGAAGTCTCACCCGAGGTATCTATGGGAACTATAGGAACCAGATTTCTCTAGTGGTGAAGGGGTGTGATAGGAATCTACCAAGCATAACATTCTAGACCTCAAAAAAACATAAGGCTTCAACAAACCATAGAGTTCCCATACATATTACTTAACTAGATGCGACATATATTTATTAATTAAGCAACACCCAATCATTCATACTTCCACATTATTTAACATTTATTCATCAATATGCAGAATGTAACGCAATAACATAGCACAACATAACATCATTCACACACATTGAACACCATATGTAATGTGGAAACCCACGTGGGAGAAAACCACAAAATCGCTTTCTTCATTCATGAGTCGTAGTAAAATAAGCACTTCATGTTTGGATCAATGACCTAAAGATTTCTTCCTTCGCTTTACATTGGATATACGCACAAAGCCTGTAGATCATGTGACTCTATTCTCACAACATACAATATCTTCGACATACAGACCAAAAAGGCTAACCAACAGACTGACAGAAGACAATTCAACGAAGTAACAACCCCCAAAATCCCAACCCCTAACATATTTATAGGGCACACAAAACCTTCCTTGCTCCCACTACTCCACTTACTCAACTACTAGCCTCATAAAAAATAAGATTTAGAGATGAAATCGTAATTGGATGATGTGATGGAGGCTTGGGAAGTGGATGGGTACACGTGTGTTCCTTCTGCTACTCTTTGGAAGCATTTTTGGATAACAAAATCGAGATGGAATGGGGTGGAAATGGGCCTCGTCCCAATGTTTAATATAGAGAGAAGCTTGCATGCACTAGTAGTATGTGTGTGCTAGTAGCGCATGCACATTAGTAGCGTGTGTACGTTTTTTTGTCGATGTGGTTGATTTAGTAGAGGTTAGGCAATTCTCAGAAAAAAAGCATGTGCATGGTATCAAGAGCACGTGTGCGCTATTGATATTTAGTGCTCGCGTACTTCTATTGCATCTATTTTCGGTAGCATCTTTGTGCGTGCGCCCTTAGGTGTTATATTCATATGTATGATTTATTTTGTGTTGTGATAAATGTTTTAAGAGGTTCTCTACAATCGAGTATGGCATATATGTTGTCTTGTAATAGGCTATTAGAATAAATAAATAAAAAATTTGCATGTGTGTTGGAGTATAAGTGTTTTTCCAAGTATATTGATATATACATGTGAAATTTTAGGTGCTAGATTTCACACATGGGATAATTTTTCACAATTTATTTTAAACAAAGATTCACCATTTTTTTTAGAGATTTATCAAATCTTATAGGATAAAGGTATTTTACTCTAAAACTACAAAATTTTCTAGAAACTATATAAAATTCTTGAAAATTTGAATATTTTCACAAATTTATCATTAAACATTTTATCGTTGACATCTTAATATATAATATGATTTGCTAAGATTTCCATACATTAAGATAAGATGGATACTCAAAATTTTCCATAAACACACACATAAGCGCAACATATTAAGGAGGGGACCAAATAAATTCATATATCAAAATAATGTAATTTAACCAAACAACTACTTCGTCTAAACCACCAATGAAGCCAAACAAAAATGTATATTCATATAGTGCAATATTTATGTTCTTTATCTCATGAACTTGGTTTTAATTTAAATGAGTAATTTGGAAATATCAAGAATACTCAATTATCAATATAAGATAATCATATAGGATAGATATATGTATGTGGACAAAAGTTTTGAAATTTGATATAATTTAAATCATGTAATTTGGAAATATCAAGAATACGCAGTTATCAATATAAGATAATCATATATGCTAGATATATGTATGTGGAAAAAAAATTATATGCTAGATATATGTACGTGGACAAAAAAATCGAAATTATTGAGGGATGAAAGTTATAATATAGTGAAAACAAGTTCCCTTCTCATGGAACCAATGAATGTTATTTTACGATGGTCTTTTCAAAGCACTGCATCCTCAAATACTTTTCCTTAATTAAAGAGATGGTTTGAAACATTTTCCACTTTTCTTTAATTAAAGAGATGGTTTGAAGCATTTTCCACTTCTCCTTAATTGAAGAGATGGTTTGAAACAGTTTGTTTCTCAGTTAAAATGATGTTGGTGTTCATAAGTCGCATTTTATGTGTATTTTCCTATGTAAGTTATGTTATAATGTTGGGATGGCATGTTCATATCAAGTGTTATTGAATTGAATTTATTTCATTAATAGCCATTTTATATTTGAAATTTAATGGTCCTTTGAGTTATAGGGATTTGTTTAGATGAGTTTGTCATTGATACATTTTCTAAGAAATATATTATCTTTTGCTTACTCTACATGTATGTTAAAATAGATTAAAGAAAATGTGTGATATTTTTAAAATAAGTTTGTAAAGTTATAATGTCTTGAGTTGGATAATAAAATGTTTATATACAAAAATTTGAATGTGTGATTAAATAAGATATAGATTGTTAAAATATATTAAAAGAAATGTGTGATATTTTTAAAATAAGTTTGTAAAGTTATAATGTCTTGAATTGGATAATAAAAAAATTTATATACAAAAAATTGAATATGTGATTAATAAGATATCGATTCCAAGAACAAAATTAAGATTATGAGAAGCCAAAGAAACATTCTCTACAAATTGATTTGGTTGCCAAATTCTCTAAATCAATAATTTCCATGTGCTTTAAATCATCTTTGTATACAAAGGTTACCTTAAAAATGGTATTTATTTATTTTTAAATGTAAATTATATAATTTATAAATTGTGAAATGAAACGGATGAGAATTACACCATCCAAATGAGGTTATCGTAAGCATCTTTCAAACTAGTGGTTGAACAAAGTGATATAATGTCATATGTAGTTCAATACCTTTCTAACTTGCCACCCATCATTCATATTGCAATGAGACCCTTAGCACTTTTTGTTGCAAAGAAAGGAAAAGAAGGGGTCAATAAGAATGTCTCTAGTAAATTAAATTAAATTTTACTAATATCATATTGTTATTATATTTATTGATTGCACATGAATGTATAGTAATTAAGTGAAGTGGTTTTTATTATTATTTTAATAATGATAATATTAAAAAACAAAGGAAAGTTGTGTTGCAACATTTTCTTTGCCAAACTGATATTGGCAAAAAAACATTTACTAATATGTTGAGGAAAAAACAGATAAGTGGTGGAGCACTAACTACTAGAGCTCTGATAAACTGGCAAAGAATTAACATTAACATTTATGGTGCCGTAATTAATATGTCCAGCACAAAAAAGATAACCTTTGATCTCATTCCAAAGGTGGTTAAAAACTTAAGGTCCAACATGGCAGAGGTTTAAGCAAAAAAAGATAACCTTTGCTCTCATTCCATCGGTGGTTAAAAAATTAAAGTCGGAGATGGCAGAGGTTTAAGCAAAAAGGATAACATTTGCTCTCATTCCATCGGTGGTTAAAAACTTAAGGTCAGACACGACTAAGGTTTAAAAATTAAGTGTGTGCTCCTTTCGTTATCCATTGGCGGTGAGTTAGAATATAAGGTAGCTTATACATAGTTTACACACATCGTTGACCTAAAAGATACCATAGCACATACCTTCTTTTAAACTTAACACATTATTAAAGTATATTGCACATCCAATCACATGGTTAAAATTTTAAAATCACGTGTTACCTTGATGTAGCTTCATTGATCTAGCTTCCTCGCATGGATACAAAGTTTAGCAGCAATCTCCCTTACGCTGGAAAAAAATTTATGGAGCACTCTTTACATATCGGAGGCAATGACTCCAAACACAAGTTATGCAGCATGTCAGAGGTTAAAAACTTAAGGTCCGGAATTGTCGGAGGTTTAAATATAAGAGTGCGCGGAGGTTAAAAACTTGCCAATCGGAGGTTTTTTTTTTTACATATAGTAGTGAAACCGGCAGTTCAATACAGCGAGAGCGCTGAATCTGTTTGGGTCACGGAGTTGATCCTGGGTGGGGACGGCCACAGCCGACCGCCCCAGCCACCCGGCCATAACGGCGGCATTGTCGGAGGTTTAAAATATAAGAGGGTGAGGAGGTTAAGAACTTAAGAGCCCAACATAAAATTGCTGGTAAAAAATATGGATATACCTTCTTTATTAATATTATTTATATATTATGACTAAAATGTAATTATTCATAATTCACAAGTGGGATTACTATCAGTGGCTAAACCATGACTATTCAAAATTCATAAGAGGTTGTTGTATAACTTCAAACACATGAATACATGACAAGCATGCCGTTAAATTTGAGACCTAAACTCAAATCACTATTGAAACTTCATAAGTGGTTGTTGTAGACCTTCAAAGCACATAAATATAGGAGAAGCATGAAGTTAAATTTGAGCCCTAAACTCAAAATAAAAAATAATTGGGGATTTTCAGGTGTTTGGACTGTTGGAAATATTGTTTCTACTTGTAAACCAATTAAATCAATTTCAAGTTTCATGTTCAAAAAGCATCTAAAATAGATTTCAATTCTTGAGCTGGGGACCAAACCCATGTTGGTCGAAGTATCCCCACCTTGCTCTGAACCAAATGCATCACCTACTACCCAAATGTAGAAGTGGTCCATTGCAACTTTCCCTTTGCTAATTGGGTTTTGTGTGTCCAAAATAATTAATTGAGTCGGAGGCGTAGGTATTGGTTTGGTCTATAAATTACAAAAAAAAAACAATTTAGTGAGCGGCGTTGACGTTGGGTTTGGTCTAGAAAATTGGTGTCAATTGCCAAGCACTGGTTAGAATTTCAAATCATGAGATTGCACATTGATCCACATGGGAAGTATAAATTTAATATAACCCAGCAATATAGGCAGAATTACAAAATGAATACATAACATAACACTTGATTGATTTTATTATGAAATGCAGTTACATTAAATAAGCTCTGAGAGCTGTTACAAACTCCTGAGAAATAGGATCCCAACCTACACGTAATCTAACAACTTAACAGAATACTAAATATAGTAATTCGCGATTATTATCTAACACTTTCCCTTAATGGAGAAATGGATTCTCTACCACACCTAACCGTTTCCTACATTCTTTAAAACTCATCTTCCCAAGAGGCTTGGTAAAGATGTCAGCCACATTTTCAGTGGTATTACAGTAGATCAAGTCAATTTCCCTCTTGTATCTTTTCTCTTACAAAATGATGGTGTATTTCAATATGCTTGGTTCTGGCATGATACATTGGATTGTATGCCAATTTAATAGACCTTTGATTGTCACATTTGAGAACAATTGGCTTCATTTGCTTGTTGCCAATATCTTCAAGAATTCTCCTTAACCAAACAGCTTCACAAGTAGCATAGCATAGAGATTTGTATTTAGCTTCTGTTGATGATAAAGAAACAGTTGGTTGTTTCTTACTACTCCATGATACGACCCCAGTGCCTATGTTGAATGCATATCCTGAGGTTGATTTCCTGTCATCAGGATTTCCATCCCAATCTGAATCAGAGTAACCTGTCAATTCAACATCACAACCATCAGTATACATAATACCAAAATTAACAGTTCCTTTCAGATATCGAAGGACTTTCTTTGCAGCTATCCAGTGGCTTTCCATAGGTTTAGCCATGAACTGACTCGGGATGCTGACAGAATATGCTAAGTCTGGTACAGTAGTGGTAAGATAGTTTAAACTTCCCACCAACTGGCAATACAAAACACCATTTGCCTCTTTAGTTTCATCAAGACTAGATAACTTAACATTCTATTCTAAAGGTTTTGATACTGCCTTGCTATCACTCATAGGGAATCTTTCTAGAATCTCCCTTGAGGATTTGATTTGAGTGACAATTGTTTTACTGCCTTCTCTCCATATTTCTAGACCTAAACAATAATGTATTTCACCAAGATCCTTCATTTCAAATATCTGTGCTAACTGAATCTTAATATCTTCAATCAAATGAGAAGCACTACCAGTGATAATCAAATCATCAACATACAAGGATATCAAAGCTACTTTTCCATTTTCATCGTTTTTAACATACAGATTAGGATCATTTTTACTTTTCACAAAACCTCTATGGGAAAAGAACGAATCTATCTTAATATACCAATATCTAGGTGCTTGTTTTAAACCATATAAAGCTTTCTTGAGTTTACAAACAAGATCTTCTTCCCCTTTCTTTATAAATCCTTTAGGCTGAACCAAATAAACTTATTCTTTTAAATCACCATTCAGAAATGCAGACTTAACATCTAACTGATGAACTTTCCAATTGTATTGTGTAGCTAATGCAATCATGACCCTAATTGTATTTAACTTAGCTACAGGTGCAAAGGTGTCTTCATAATCAATCCCTTCCTTTTGTGAATACCCTTTTGCAACTAATCTGGCCTTATATTTGTCAACACTTCCATCTGCATTAAATTTGTTTTTATATAGCCATTTACATCCTATGGGAACTTTGTTTTCAGGCAGCTCAATTAATTCCCACGTGTCATTCTTCATTATTGATTCACATTCTTCATTCATAGCAGTATTCTAGTCCTTATGAGTTTTGGCTTGTTCATAAGAAGTAGGTTCTACAACATTCATTACTTGAGTCATCAAAGCATAGTCTTTATACCTGGAGGGTATCTGAATTGTTCTTGTAGACTTTCTCAGTGATCCACCACTTTCTGCACTTTCATCTCTTCTTTTCTGAGGTGTAGGAATTGTTGGAGTCACTACACTGCTTTCACGTTGTTGCTGTACCTGTTCCTGTTCATTATCTATATCGATTTTCACTTGAACATCATTGTCATAAGGAGTATTCCAGACATCATACTTACTTACTTCTTCATCTATAGTCTTAAGAAAAATCACATCTTTGCTTGCTATGAGCTTATGTGAATTAAGATCAAACAGTTTGTATGCCTTATGATCATCATAATAACCAAGAAAAGTACACTTAACAGATTTTGCATCTAGTTTTCTTCTCTCATCTTTGGGAATATGAGCAAATGCCTTGGAACCAAATACTTTTAAATGACCAACTTCAGGTTTATAGAGATAAATAACTTCAAAAGGTGTTTTTGAATCTATAATCTTAGTTGGACTTCTATTCTTTAAATAAACAGCAGTGTTAATGGCTTTTGCCCAAAAACCATTAGAGATATTTTTACCTTTTAACATGTTGCGAGCACATTCCACTAATGTCCTGTTCTTAATTTTAGCTACACAGTTTTGTTGTGGTGTAGAAGGCACTGTGAATTGCTGAATGATCCCATTGTTTTTGTAGTATCTTTCAAAGGCTCCTAAGGTGTATTCTCCACCTTGACCAGATCTAAATATCTTAATGCATTTACCTGTCTGCTTTTCCACCATAGTTTTGAATTCTTTAAAATATTCAAATACATCACTCTTTTTCCTTATAAAATAAACCCAAGTAAATCTATATTTGTCATCAAAAAATATAAGAAAGCACCTCGTAGCACCAAGTGATAGGGTTTGCATGGGACCACAGACATCAGTATGTATTAATTCAAGTAATTCTCTCGTTTTCTTCTCTTTATGCACTGGAAATTATTCCCTATGTTGTTTACCTAGTGCACAAGCTTCACATTCTAGATGCTCATCTTTCAAAACATGAAGCCCTTCAACCATCAATTTATTCTGAATTAGTACTAAGTCATTTTGATTAATATGTTCATACCTACGATGCCATAGCTCTTCTGTTGTCATTGTAGTAGATGTCAATGCTTGATGAGTGGGCTTTGTGACATCAAGCTTCTCAATCCTCCAATTCTTGTCCCTGTGGCTATGACATTATAACGATTCTGAATATCCTTCATGAGATAGTGAGACTGCATAAATTATACATTCAGATTTTGATCAGTTATTGTGGAAACATAAATCAAGTTCTTTTTATGCCTGGAACATACAACACATCATGAATCTGTTTCTTTTGGCCATTAGGTAATCTCACACATATTATTCCATGACTCTGAATCTTATGAGATCTATTATCTCCTAAATATATGTGTGTTTCATCTTTGCTCTCATGATATTCATCAAACCACTCTTTGACACAAGACATATGGGCTGAGACACTTGAGTCTATGAACCATGCATTTTCATCATCAGTTTCAGCATACAATGCAGCTTCTGAAATAAACAACTTTAAATTCTTAAAACTTTCATTGGATTTGTCAGTTGTCACATAATTTCCATTTTTTTTTCTAAACTTCTGCTTGGATTCATCAACTTTCCTTTTATAGCATGATGACCAAGTTTCCCACACTAAAAACAACCATAATTTTTCTTATCATGAGAATCATATTTTGAGTGAGTCATACCTCTGTTTCTTGGTTGAAACTTGCCTGTCTGGTTTTTTTCCCATGTCTTTCCCTTGTAGGGTTGTTTCCCTTTTGCCATTAATGCCACTTCTAAAGATTGAGAGTCCATCTCAAACACTTTCATCCTCTCTTCTTCTTGTAGAAGAGAAGAATCCTTTTTAACTCATTAAATGTAGGTGGCGTTGCTCTACCTCCTAGACTTGAAATAAAGACATGATAATCTCTAATTAAACCCTTTAATGTAATAGTTACCATGTCAGTATTTGAAACAGTATCACCAATTGCACTCAAATGATCACATAAATCCTTAATACGAGAAACATAGCTGGTGATATTCTCATGGGCAGCCATTTTTATGGACAATAACTTAGTCTTCAGAAACAAAATTCTATTTGACTTTGTAGTTTCATACAACCTTTCAGGATGTCCCATGTCTCCTTGGAAGTTTTACAATCTCTGATGTGTGGGATGATGTTGTCTTTGGCAGACAACCGCAACAATACTTTTGCCTTTGTTTCTCATTTCTCCCAGTCTGCAAGACCTGTGGGCTTGGCTTCATCTCCTTTGACTATATTCCAGAAATTTAGTGCTTTGACCATAGTTAATATCTTGAATTTCCAGTCAAGATAATTGTCCCCGTCAAGCTTAGAAGCCTCGTTCAAATAATTCTCAGGAAAAGAATTTGTCATATCTGCTGATAGACGAATTCAATAAAAAAAAATAACTTTGTTTTTAGAAAAAAAATTACCTCTTTTCTTCCTTGACTTGAAAAAAATACCCTTTCTCTATTCTCTGGCTACTCCCTTCTTCTTAATGATGAACATAAATAGATGACAAAACAAATACTATAGTGGCTGGGCTCGAGAAGCTACCACGTACACAACAAAAAAATGCAGATTTTTCACAAATTTCCATGTCCTGTAACAGTGGATGCCCGCGGAAATTTCCCTGGGAAAAATTTCGCAAGTGTACCTGATAATTATCGCGCCCTGTCACACTGGGGACACGCGATAATCAAGTATTATCGCGTCTTTTAGCAGGGGCTCCTCCACGAATCTGCAGCTATCACGCGAAGGCAACAAACTCCACGACATATCTCTTCACATAGCTTCAAAGATTTCTCGATGGCTCCTCAATCAACGACGAGGGCATAGCTTAGTAGACACAACTCAATCCTTGTTGGAAACAAAAAATGCGTGCAGTCTTCCACACGACGTGAATTCCTCATTCACAATTTTGTCAACCTTCAGCAAATTGAATAGCAGGTTCAAAACGACTGGGTAATGAATAGTTGTGTAAACACAACGATTGCAACCCCTCTCAAAACGGAGCACATCAGTCAGCTCGACTACACTCTAGTGACTCACGAGCTCTCCCTTAGCTCTGATACCAAATTACAAAATGAATACATAACATAACACTTGATTGATTTTATTATGAAATGCAGTTACATTAAATAAGCTTTGAGAGTTGTTACAAACTCCTGAGAAATAGGATCCCAGCCTACACGTAATCTAACAACTTAACAAAATACTAAATATAGTGATTCGCCATTATCATCTAACAGGCAGCCGAATACTAACCTCAAAAACTTGATATGGTGGTCTAAGCATTTGATTTCTAAACATTTGTGGTGTATCCCTTGTAAATATGGAGCACTAGGAGCTGGTCTCAGCTCCAGCCTTATCATATTTGGGTTCTTTTTGGCTTCTCCTTGCATCTTCACTAGCTGTTTTATGTCAAATTCCATTTTTTTTAATCTAGAAACTACCCAATTAGTTTTAATCAAAATTCTTAGGAAGTGTGGCTTCGGGATTCTTGAGTAGAGCCTAGGGATAAATGAGCTTGACAATCACAATCCAAATATATGCTATAATAGGTTATCATTATTATTCTGAAAAATACGTCTTTAACTGTGCAAATTTTTCTATCAAATGGTTTAGAATGGCGAAATTGAATCCGTTTCGGATCCGATAGATTCTATGCGGTATATCCTCTTATTGACTTGGAAGAGAAGAATTATGCACAAATATTGATGATGATGCCTAAAAAGGTGCACATGTCAATGTCATGGTTAAGGAGAATAGCTAAAGCTGAATTTATCGGTCCTTTAAGTTTTTTTCTTATTGCAGGTAATTCAAGCAGAACAAAACAATCATACTTAATGGCTACAAATAATCCATGTTAAAAATTTGAGATTAGATTCCTTTGGAGATTTAAAATTCACACCAAATTCCCTGCCAATAAATTATTGTTCGAACCATTGGAACACAACTAGGGGCACAAAGCCATAGATTGCACCCTGCTAAATGTTATGCCACCAAGACCTCTAAAGGAATTAACCATTTTCTATTACAAACCCATTGACATTAATTACCTGCCAATTTGACCAGCCAAGTTGCTTCCAAGAGGAATAGAGAAGAAAGTGCTCCAATTCCTTTTAGAAATTCTTCCCATCAATTTCATGTCCTTCTCAGCTAACATAGGGATAATTCCATGTGCACGCACAAATGAATGATTTTGCATATTACTCTACTTCAGGAGCCTTTCCCACATATTTTTTTTAGAGTAGATGCGTTAGAAAAAGCATGACCAGTTTACCATTAAAGCGAAGTATTTCATTCCCCACAGACATATATATTGGTTTCAAAACCTCTCTCTTAATAGCTTTGATTGGCTTCACTTTGCGAGTTGCTTCCTATTGCTTTGCTTCACTTGTAAGCTTGTTTATTATTATTTTATTTATTTATTTATACTCTTGTTGACTCAGGTTGGTGGCTTAAGTGTGTTCTCCTTTTGTTATCCATTGGCGGTGAGTTAGAATTTAAGGTAGCTTATACATAGTTTACACACAACGCTCACCTAAAACATAGCATAGCACATACCCTCTTTTAAACCTAACACATGATTAAAGTATAAGACACATCTTGTCACATGGTTAAAATTTTAAAATCACGTGTTACCTTCATCTAGCTTCATCACATGGATACAAATTTTAGCAGCGATCTCCCTTGTAGTGGATAAAAAGTTATGGAGCACTCTTTAGATATCGGAGGAAATGACTCCAAACACAAGTTATGCAGCATGTCGGAGGTAAAAAACTTAAGGTCCAGAATTGTCGGAGGTTTAAAATATAAGAGTGCACGGAGGTTAAAAACTTAAGAGCCAAGCATTTATCGAAGGTTTAAAATATAGGAGTGCGCGGAGGTTAAATTTAATATACCAAGGAACCTGAATTATTATTGTTTTATAAGAGATTATGTTATTATTTGATTTGACATTATTGACCAAGTTATGTCAAGAAATTTGTAAATTAATTATTAATTTTAAATTAATACACAGTTGAGCGAATCAAAACTTAAATAGTTGTTGAAGAGTGTTTGTTGACCCACAAGGAGAAATGACAAGTGTAAAGAGGAAAACCCATTATGGAAGGACCACCTAGGAAAGGCGCAATGGTGCAGGAGGCATCCTCCCTAAAAATCAGGTCAAGACTCCTGTTGGATCAGTTACGAGCAGGTGTCTCATAAATGACCTAAGTCCTAGGAAAATGCTATAAATTATCGATTTCATCCACATAGCAGGAGGCTTATGATGAAGGGGACAATACACTAAGTATTGAATTCATCCCATGAGCAGAAGGATTATGATGAAGTGATATTGTGACCTAGCTTATGCAAGAGGAACTATGTGACCAGTCTTTGTCCTTGTGGTTCAACAAATAGGCTCGGGGGTTTCAGAACAAGTAGTTTGTCTATTCTATAAGTTGGTTGGGAGGAACGACGACCTTCAGTTTTGATTTGTCTCTGTTGGTTCAGGTTCCATTTATATTATTTCTAAAATGTTTGTTAACTATAAATGATATCTAAATTGATTAGCAGAATGATTACATTGCTTAGTTCAGGTTCCATTTATTTATTTCTGAAATGTATGTTTACTGTAAATGAAATGTAAATGGTTATTTAGAAATGATTATCTTTCTTATAGATGTTATCATATAATGTTTTACTGTACATTATCGTTTTAATGTAACGTTATTCATTCAATTTCTTTATTCATAAGTTATAGTTATACATCAAACATGTATCAATGATTGTTAATTCCCTTATTGTTATAAGCAAAGTTATGTACAGGTTTATTTATGTTATAAAGTAGGTGTTTGATCTACTTCTTTTATATAGATATAGTTAGAATAATCTATAATATATCGAAAAGATAAATTTACTCATTCTAAATCCTAGAAGTTAGATAACATACTATAATTGTTGTTCTAAGTCTTAAATTGAATTAGAGGATAGATCCAAGTCCCTGGTTTCCCTGTTGAATGTTTTTCATAGTAACAAATCCACTCAGATCCATAATTTCTACAATTGGAAAGACTGAAATACGCAATTGGAAAGTTTCTTTACAGTGAGCACTGGACTCGCAACCCGCAATCCACAATGCGGAAGTCAGGAATGTGCGATCTCTAAAGAGTAACCTTGTATTTTTAAGTACCTGCAACCTGCAATCCGCAATGTAGAAGTCGGGAATGCAGCAGCGCTAAAACTAAACCTTGTATTTTGAAGGTCCCGTAATCTACAATCCGCAATGAGTTAGTTGGGAATGCGGGAGTGCTAAAAATCAGCCTTGTATTTTGAAGGTCCCGCAACTCGCAATCCTCAATGCGGAAGTCAAGAATGCGGGAGCGTTAAAAATCAACCTTATTTTTTTAGAAGGCCTCGCAACCCGCAATCCTCAATGCGGAATTCGGGAATGCGGGAGCGCTAAACCTCAACCTTGTATTTTGAAGCTCGCACAACCCGCAATCCGCAATGCAGAAGTCGGGAATGTGGGAGCACTAAACCTCAACCTTATTTTTAGAAGGCCTTGCAACCCACAATGCGGAAGTCAGGAATGCGGAAGTAGTAGAAATCAACCTTATAATTTAGAAGTCCCACAATCCAATTGTGGAGGTTGGATTAATGAATTTGTAAGGTTTAACCATCAAATTTTAAGGGTTCTACAACCCAGTAAATATAGAAAATGTTTTGAATTCTATTTTTATTTAATAACACAACCCTTGACTTGCAACTCAAGAAACTTTGAATTATTAATCAGGTAAAGGATCACTTTGGTTGATCTATGATTTCAATATAAACATAAAACAAGTTATCTGTAGAGTCTAGTATGTAAATCAAGTAAAGTAAATTGATTCAACAATGTTAGAAGTACAAAAGTATACATGCATAAAAAAAATTGAAAATAAAAATGTTTATATAGGTATTTTGGAGTGTGTGACATAATGGTATCAGAGCATGGTTACAACAGTTGGCCTAACAGGATCAACACTGAAAGAGTATAAACAGGAAACTATCATAAATGTTATGGTTGATTCTCTTATAATCAGAAGAAAAGTATAGCCTTGATTTTGCAGGAACTATGGAAGATGTTGAAATGTCAGCTGAAGAAGAATCCCTTCCTAAAGAAAAAGTAAACAATGAGCAAGAAAACATTAATGATGATAATCTGTGGGTACGTCTAAATGAGAGTAGAAATGATAATCCATACGAACTGTTACAAATAGTAAAATATTAAAAAGTAGAACTACAAAGTGTTAAGAAAGATAATGAACGCATTATGAAAGCATGAGAAGAATTAAATATTGTCTTGTTAACAAAAATACATAATCAGGAAGCAGAAAGGAAGAAAGGACCCGAGATAGAAACAAAAAATATTGTGCATCTTATAAATGCAAGGAAAGGAAGTTAAAATTTTTAGATAGTGAAACTGAGTCTTCAAGTGGAAATTCACCTAAACAAAGTAAATAGAATTTCAAAGAATCTAGTGAAAGTAGTGATGGTGATAAATATAGTAGAAAAAGTAAACCTTGTGAAGAAATTTCTGGTGAGTTTAAAAGGATAAAACCTCCTATATTCAATGGTGAGATTGAAATCGAAGAAGAAGCAGAAGTCTGGCTTTCAGGAATGAAAAAGTACTTTTAGATTTACAACTGTTCTAATGAGTTTAAAAAAAAATGGCAATTTATAATTTAACAGGAAAAGTCGACATTTGGTTGAAAGACATCAAGAAAGTAAAATGCATTAAGGAACGTCATTTAACTTGGAAAAATTTCAAGAAATACTTTAAAAGGAAATACTTGTCGAAACAGTATTATAAAGAAAAAGCCAAAGAGTTTTATGATTTAAAACTAGGAACTTTTACAATGAAGGAACTATGCAGTAAATTTCTGAGTTTGTTATGTTATGTACCTTATATTGTTGATGAAAAACCTAAAATGCAACGCTTTCTTAGTTGTTTACCAAAACTTTACAAAGAAAGAATCGAATATGACAATCCTAAAACATTGGATGAAACTATAAGAAAAGCAAATTACTATTATGACCAAAATAAGAAAAAAAGAGATAATGTACCAAGTTGGAAGAACAAAAAACATGAAAGCTTTGAACACAAAAGGAAAGGTATGAGGTTTAATAAATATTTTGGAAATAACCATGGAAACTATCAAGGAAATAATTTCCAGAGTTTTAGGCCACAAAATCCTACAGTAATAAAAGGAAAAGAATCACCTATTGGATATAATAAAAGTAATATTCAAAGGGAACCTTTAAAATGTTGGGGATGTGGTGAACCACATTATTTTAAAGATTGTCCAGTTGGAAGAAAAAAATTTAACGACATCCACATTGTTTTTATACTATCACCATTAGTTATATATTTGCATGCATGCATATTGCATGCATCCAATCATCAGTATGGTAGTCTCCTAGCACCTAGTGCCTAGTTTTTCAGCCCTAGGAGCATGTTTATGCTCAGTTCTATCCCTCCTAGCCACAGATGCACCCTTGTTTCCATAACTGGAGTACATCTGTGCCCTCTTCCACCTATTTAGGAGTTACATCAGTCAGTTCCATGATTAGTGGATTAGTTCCTTGATTCGAGCACTAATTGCTCAGTTAACTGACTGAAGCACTTAGATAGACTACTACAGAGACTAGTTCAGCTCTACTGACTACTGACAGCTCTTCATGCACTGACATTGGAGTCTCCTTCCCTATATTTGTGCCACATGAACCAGTTAGTCTTAGTTAGACTCACCTTTGATTGACCTTTGACTATTGTGGTCACTACCACTGGTTTGGTGATCATTCCAATGTAGTCAAGCCATGATATTGAGAAGAATTCGAATCACTGCCTAGGTAATTAAAATTCATTCTATTGTACTATCACATTTTTTCCATCTTACAACTGAGGAATAACATTACAACAATTTTTGTCATTTCTTGAGTTAATGAGTGAATATTGATTCAATTATTATTCTTCTTCTATGCAATTCTTGAGTGAGATTAGTGAGGTTTGATCTAGATGTGAGGTCTATCCTGTAGAAACTCACATGGTATCAGAGCTTGAGCCAGCTATTCGAATTGCAGCAGCAGCAGTTGCAACAATTCATTGAGTAGTTGTCTTTCATTAAGCACCAGAAGCCTCTGGATTTCCACAGCAATTCCTAGTGCAATTGTCTTGAATTCACTGGAGCAATCCAGTGAGGTCTAGCCAGGTGTGAAGGATCCAATCACATGTAGTCATTCTCCTAAGGCAGTGTTCATTTGAATTTGAAGCAAATATCCATCAACAATTTCATTTGTTTTGTGGGTTATCTCCATCTTTAATTCGAATTCGGCAGTATCAATGGATCTAAAACTGAACTCCTTCAATTATTTCGAATGGAAAGCTAAGATGGACATCTTCATGAATTCCAAAATCCTTTCTAGAGTATTGAATGGCATTGTAGTCGAACCTACTATTGCAGTTGAGAAATCCAATTACTTGGATAAACTTGATGAAGCAATAGGACTGTTACTCGTCAGCATTTCTGAAGACCTCCATTTTCATGTCATTGATTTAAAGACTCCAAAATAAGTTTGGGACAAGCTCGAATCTCTTCTTGACTAGAAAGATGACTTGAAAGGTCATAAGTTGGAAAATGAGCTAGTCTCACTGAGCCCTTGTAGTTTCGAATCCATCACTGAGTTTCTAACCAAGTTCAAAATTTTGATTTCACAGTTGAAGAGATATGGGATAGAGAAAGAAGAGAAGCAGCTAATCCTTTCCATACTATTAAAACTAGGCCCTGATTACTCATTATTTGTCTCAACCTTCCAGACAGCGAAGCTATCCATCCCAAAATGGAAGTTTCCCACACTTGAATACTTCATCCAGTCTCTCACACAAGAGGAGGAGAAGTTAGTTCATATGGGAATGATAAAACCCAAGATGGATTCAACACTTGCAGCAGTTGAAGTTAAGAGAGCGAATGGAAAGGGAAAGAAAAAAATTTCAAACAGAAAGTCAAATGAGAAGAAGCATAAGGAGGCTCCAAATCAGTTAGATAGAGCTTCGAATTCCAAGAAAGAAAGGCAATCTCACAAGGAGAAATCCAAGTGTACCTATTGCAATAGAGGATTTCATCATGGGATTTCCTGTATGAAGAAGACCATAGATCTCATGGCTTCACTTCTTGAAAAGAATAACCTTCCAGTACCTGCATGTGCTAGGAAGAAAGAAGGTTAACCATTAAGATTTGAGGACAAGGAGAGATGCCATCCTCTCATGGTAGGCGCATCAACAGAGTCTTCCTTCATCATTGATTCAGGAGCATCAAGACATATGTCTTCCTCCAAATATCTCTTTACTGGTTTCGAATCTACTGCTTGACCTTCCATCATGCTTGGGAATGATTTTGAGGTATCCTATGAGGGGATTGGAAGGATCAAGCTTGATCATGGGTACTTCTCATATGTGCTCTATGTTCCTACACTTACTGCCAACCTACTTTCATCCTACCAGATGACCCATACTGGAGAGCCCAATAAGGTGATCTTCTCTCCAAATGAGGTTGAAATACAAGACATGGTATCAGGATATACCATTGCAAAAGGTGTTGCAAACCACAAGTCAAAACTCTATGAGTTCTCTCACTTTCTACCTCTCTCCAATTAGTCTTCTCTTCACACTCATGCAAATGAAGAGAGTAGGATATGGCATGGAATATTGTGGAAGTATTTGGGAATCTTAACTACAAGTACCTGCAATATATGCACACTCAAGAGATGGTTGAAGGACTACCCAAAGTAAAGTTTTCCAAGAGAAACTGTAAGGTTTACTTGATGGGAAAGGATCCAGAAAAGAAGTTTGAGAAAGGGAAGGAAATGAGAGCCTTTCAACCTCTAGATCTGATTCATATTGATGTACCAAGGCCATTTCCAGATCTGTCTTTGAACAAGGAAAGGTATATTCTTACTTTTATTGATAATTATTCAAGATTTACATGGGTATACTTTTTCAAATTAAAATCATAAGTGTTTGGATACTTTAAGTATTTTAAGTTTCATGCAAAAACGTTTTCAGACAGAAAGATCAAGGCCTTCCGCACTGATAATAGATGAGAGTACATCAAAAGTGATTGTCAAACCTTTTGTGCTGAAGAAGGAATAGAGATGCAGCATATTATTCCCTACACACCAAAGCAGAATGCTGTTGTAGAAAGAAAGAACATGAAATTAAAAGATATGGAAACCTACATGCTAAAGTCGAAAGGGTTGCACCCTAGTCTTTGGGAAGAAGCCATCAACTGTGTTTCCTACCTTCAGAACAAAGTTCCTCACAAAGGACTCAAATATATGACTGATTTTGAAGCATGGATGGGATCCAAATCTGATGTATCTCATCTCAAAGTGTTTGGATCCAAAGCATGGGCAAGGATTCCAACGGAGAAAAGGAGAGCCCTAGATCCACAAATCAGAGAGTGTATTATGGTGGTTTATGCATTGAGTGCAAAATCCTACAAGCTTCTTGATCCTTATACTATGAAAAAATTCCTTGACAGGAGTGTATAGTTTGAGGAATGGCCACTTCATGATGCTCATCCTCTTGAGCAAGAGAGATTTCCTACCATGCCACCACTACTTGATGAGAAAGAGAGTGAATCTTCATCTCAAGAAGATTCAAATTTAGAGTTTGAAAGTGGAGATGATGAAGAGCGAATGTTAGATCCAGATCCACAAGAACCTGAAGATCTAGCACCTATTAGTGAAGATGAGCGAATGGAAGACCAAGATCTAGATCTACAGCTTACAGATCCTCCTCTTCCTAGATGGGAAACCACTACTCTTATATCTATTGGAGATCTTGTGGGAGATCCACATGATCAAAGGAGAACCAGATCTGATTATCAGAATGGAAGGTTTCATCCTTCTCACATTACTGATCCATTTCTTTCTGATAGAGCCTTCTTCGGTGGAGAAGTGCACTTACCATTTTGGGTTAGTGAGATGCATGATTGATTATCCTACCACAGTCTATTTTGAGGGGGGGATTTCTTCCCATAGGGTTTTCTCTCTTTCCTCACTTTATTTTTAGATTTGTTGTACGGGGTGACCTTTGGTCTCAGTTACAAGGGCCCTACTAGTTTTTCAGTTATGTGTTTTCTCATAGTTCGGCTTACAAGGGAGTGTTGGAATATTCTCACCATCAGTTATATATTTGCATGCTTTGCATGCATTCTGCATGCATGCATCAAGTCATCAGTATAGTAGTCTCCCAGCACCTAGTCCCTAGTTTTTCATCCCCAGGAGCCTAAAACTGCTCGGTTCTATCCCTCCTATCCACAAATGTGCCCTAGTTTCCATCACTGGAGTACAACTGTACCGAATTCCACCTATTTAGGAGTTACATAAGTCAGTTCCATGATCAGTGGATCTGTTCCTTGATTTGAGGACTAATTGCTCAGTTAACTGACTGAAGCACTTAGATAGACTACTACAAAGACTAGTTCATCTCTATTGACTACTGACAGCTCCTCATGCGCCCACATTGGAGTCTCCTTCCCTATATTTGTGCCACATGCACTAGTTAGACTCAGTTAGACTCACCTTTGACTGAACTTTGACTATTGTGGTCACTACCACTTGTTTGGTGATGGTTCCAATGAAGTCAAGCCATACTATTGAGGAGAATTCGAATCAATACCTAGGTAATTTGAATTCATTCTATTGTACTATCACATTTTTTCCAGCATACACCTGAGGAATAACATTACAACAGTTTTTTTTATTTCTTGAGTTAATGAGTGAATACTGTTTCAATTCTTCTTCTTCTTCTCTGCAATTCTTGAGTGAGATTAGTGAGGTTTTCTCTAGATATGAGATCTATCCTGAAGAATTTCACACACACTATTCAAGAAGATACTATGGTTGGAGATGTAGCAAGGAGTATGCCTAGAATTTGCGTAGCATTGGAGAACAGGCAAGCAGACCATCGGACATCTATGGTAGAAATTGAAGGTATGTTAAAGGATCAACAAATATCTATATTAATTGATCCAAGTGAAAATTTAAGTTATGTTTCACTAGGAATTGTAGAACTGTGTAAATTACAACAGAATAAACTTGAAAAGTCTTGGTTAGTTCAACTTGCTACAGGCATGAAATGAAAGGTCACTAGTTTTGTGAAAGAATGTCAATTTAATATGAATGGTCTTATGACCCATTATGATTTAAATATTATTCCTTTAGTATCTTATGATTTATTGATAGGAATGGATTGGTTAGAAAATCATAGAGTAATTATGAACTGCTATGATAAAACCTTCTCATGCATAGATGAAGAAAGTAAACCTATACTAGTTAAAGGAATTCCAAGGAAGACTACTATTAGAGAAATATTTTCTTTACAAATGAAAAGGTTTGTTCGCAAAGGCTGTAAAGTATATGTTGTTTGTATAATTGATGACAGAGATAAAAAAAATGAAATTAAAATAGATGATATTCCAATTTTAAAATATTTTAAGGATGTATTTCCGGAAGAAATTCCCGGATTACATCCAAAAAGAGAAATAGATTTTACTATTGATTTAGTACTAGGAGCAGTAACAGCTTCAAAATATACTTACCAAATGAATATTTTGGAACTTAATGAATTAAAATCCCAAATACAGGAATTAATAGATAAGAAATACATTCGACCAAGTGTTTCCCCTTGGGGAGCAACGGTTTTGTCTGTGAAGAAAAAGGATGGTACTTTAAGGTTGAGTATAGACTACAAATAACCTAATAAAATGAAAATGAAAAATAGATATCCTTTTCCTCGGATCGATGACTTATTCGACCAATTTCGAGGAGCAACGATATTTTCAAAAATAGACTTGAGATCCGGATATCATCAAGTTAGAGTTAAAGACAAAGATATATATAAGACATCTTTTAGGACCAGATACGGTGACTATGAATTTGTCATAATACCTTTTGGGTTGAAAAATGCTCCAACATGTTTTATGTGTTTAATGAACAATATATTAAGTAAATATTTAGATAAATTTGTAGTCGTCTTCATTGATGACATATTAATCTATTCTAAAAATCATCAAGAGCATGAAGAACATTTAAAAATAGTCTTACAAGTATTAACAGAACAAGAACTTTATGCTAAATTCAGTAAATGTGATTTCTTTAAAGATAAATTCAATACTTAGGACATGTTGTGTCTAAAGACGGTATATCAGTGGATCCCGATAAAATTAAACCTATCATGGAATGGCCTGTGCCTAAAGATGTATTTGATATCAGATATTTTATGGCAATTATTGGATATTATCGCAAATTTATTGAAGTTTTTTCAAAAATTGCATATCCTATAACTTCATTACAAAATAAAGGTAATAAATTTGATTGGAATGAGAAATGTGAAATCAACTTTGATAAACTGAAATATTTATTAACAACAACTCCTATCCTAAAGATAGCAGACCCCTATAAAGATTTTTTTATATGCACAGATGCATGCAAAGAGGGTCTAGGTGGAGTATTAATGAAAGACAACTATATGGTGGCCTATGAATCAAGGAATATTAAAGAACATGAAAATAATTATGCTACGCATGATTGGGAGTTAGCTACCATTTTGCATGCACTTAAAATGCTGCGACACTATCTTATTGGGAGAAGATTCGTATTAATGACTGATAATGTCAGTTTAAAGTATTTATTTAACCAACAGAATTTAAATGCTAGACAAGCAAGATAGTTATCTTTCCTATGTGAATATGACTTTGAAATCAAACATATCAAATAGAAGTAAAATAAAGTGGTTGATGCGTTAAATAATCATGCAAATATGTTGTATGTAACTGCAAGTAGCAGCTATGAAACATATTTGAAATATAAAATCAAGACAACAACAAAATTTGATAAAAATATCAAAACTTAAAGGAAAGGACAACATAAAATAAAGCTAATAAAGTAAAAATAGAATTCATCAGTCTAAACAGAAAAGAATTGTTGGTATGTAAAAACAGATTATATGTACCTAATTCAGAGGAGATCAAATCATTAATCATGAATGAAATGCATAAACGACCATATTCAGGACATCCTGGATATCATAAAATGATTACTATGTTAAGAAAAGAATTATTTTGGCCTAATATGAAAAATGAAGTAGCAGAATATATAGCTAGATGCATTGAATGTCAACAAGTCAAGGTTGAACATTAGCATCTCGTCGGATTGCTACACCTTTTACTCATTATAGAATGGAAGTGGGAAGTTATTAGCATGTATTTTATAACATGTTTGCTTAATAATGCTAAACAAAATGATTCAATTATGGTTGTTGTAGATAAGCATAATAAAGCAGCACATTTTATTCCAGTTAAATCTACTTATAAAGCTATTAATATTGCTGATATTTTTAGGAAATAAATATTTAGATTGCATGGTGTACCTAAATTTTTTTTTTATGATAGGGATGCAAAGTTTACATGAAATTTCTGGAAAGCTTTATTTAAAGTTTTGGATACTCAATTAAATTTCAGTACTGCATATCACCCCCAAACTGATGGACAAACTGAAAGGGTGAATCAAATTTTAGAAGACATGCTTAGAATGTATGTAATGGACAAAACTGGGAAATGGGAAGAGTATTTACATCTTGTTGAGTTTGCATATAATAATCATTTTCAAGCCTCTACTAAAATGAGTCCATTTGAGATACTTTATGGAAAAAATTGTAACACTCCAATTTCTTGGAGTAGTCCAGTTGATAGACTAATGTTAGGTCTTGAATTATTAAGGGATATGGAACTAACAGTGAAACACGCACAACACAACTTGAAGATAGCTCGAGATAGACAAAAGAGTTATGCATATTTGAAAAGAACTCAAAGAGAGTTACACGTAGGGGATCATGCTTATGTGAAAGTGAAACCCATAAAAAGTTCATTAAAATTGGGAAAATGCACAAAATTGGCACCCAAGTATTGTGGACCATTTGAGATATTATAAAAGGTTGGGCCAGCGACGTATCAATTAGCACTACCACCTACAATTAAATTACATAATGTTTTTCATATTTCAATTCTAACCAGATATGTTCATGATGCTACTCATGTGGTTGATTGGAATGCTATCTAGGTGGAACCCGAAGGAAAATTTCAGGTGGAACCAGAATGTATTCTCGACAGGAGAGAAGTTTTACATTGGAACCGCACCATTGAACAAGTCAAGGTGCAATGGAAGAACCTTATCCTAGAATAGGCTACTTGGGAATCACAAAGAAATATGCGGGAGGCATATCCAATTCTGTTTAAGAATGATTCAGAGGAAGTTTAAATTACAACATCGAGGACGGTGTTGAACTTTAAGGGAGGGTGTATGTAATACACCAAGGAACCTGAATGATTAATCTTTTATAAGACCTTATGTTATTATTTGATTTGACATTATTGATTAATTGAGGTCAAGACATTTGTAAATGAATTATTAATTTTAAATTAATACATAGCTGAGAGAATCAAAACTGAAATAGTTGTTGAAGAGTGTTTGCTGACCCATAAGGAGAAATGACAAGTGTCAAGAGGAAAAACCATTATGGCAAGACTTCCTAGTAAAGGCGCAAAGGTGCAGGAGGAATCCTACCTAAAAATCAGGTTGAGACTCCTCTTGGAACAGTTACAAGCAGGTGGCTCATAAATGACCTAAGTCCTCGGAAAATACTATAAAGTATTGATTTCATTCACTAAGGAGGAGACTTATGATGAAGGGGATAATACGCTAAGTATTGAATTCATCTAATGAACGGGAGGCTCATGATGAAGTGAGATTGTGACCTATATTATACAAGAGGAAATCTGTGACCAGTCTTTGTCCTTGTGATGCAACAAATAGGATCGGGGATTTCAGAACAAGTAGTTTGGTTGTTTTGGAAGTTGGTTGGGAGGGACGACGACCTTCAGTTTTGATTTTCCTCTGCTGGTTCAGGTTCCATTTATCTTATTTCTAAAATGTATGTTTATTGTAAATGATATCTAAATTGATTAACATAATGATTACATTGCTTAGTTTAGGTTCCATTTATTTATTTTTGAAATGTTTGTTTACTGTAAATGAAATGTAAATGGTTATTCATACATTATTATTTGTCTTATGCATGTTCTCATATAATCTTTTACTGTACATTACCGTTTAACTATAACATTCTTCATTCAAGTTCTTTATTCAGAATTTATAGTTATACATCAAAAATGTATCAATGATTGTTAATTCACTTACTGTTATATGAAAATTTATGTACAGGGTTTATTTCTATTATAAAGTAGGCATTTGATCTACTTCTGTTATATAGATATAGTTAGAATAATCTATAATAGATCGGAAAGATAAAGTTACTCATTCAAAACCCTAGAAGTTAGATAACATACTATAATTGTTGTTCTAAGTCTTAAACTAATTTAGAGGATAGATCCAAGTCCCTGGTTTCCCTGTTGAACATTTTTTATAGTAATATATCCGCTCAGATCCATAATTTCCACAATCGGAAAGACTGGAATTCCCAATTTCCACAATTGGAAAGTTGCTTTACGGCGAACACTGGACCCACAACCGCAACCTGTAATCCGCAATGTAGAAGTCGGGAATGCGAGAGCGCTAAAAATTAACCTTGTATTTTGAAGGACGTGCAACCCACAACCTGCAATCCGCAACGCAGAAGTTGGGAATGCGGGAGCGCTAAAACTCAACCTTGTATTTTGAAGGTCTCGCAACTCGCAATCCGCAATGCGGAAGTCTAGAATGCGGGAGTGCTAAAACTCAACCTTGTATTGTGAAGGTCCTGCAACCCGCAATCCACAATACGGAAGTCAGGAATGCAAGAGCGCCAAAACTCAACTTTATTTTTAGAAGTCCCCGCACCTCGCAATTTGCAATGCGAAAGTCAGGAATGTGGGAGCGCTAAAACTCAACCTTGTATTTTGAAGGTCCCACAACTTGCAACCCGCAATGTGGAAGTTGGGAATGCAGGAGCGATAAAATCAACCTAATTTTTAGAAGGCCCCACAACCTGCAATCTGTAATGCGGAAGTGGTTGAAATCAACATTATAATTTACAAGTCTTGCAATCCAATTATGGAGGTCGGATTAATGAATCTGTAAGTTTTAACGATCACATTTTAAGGGTTCTACAACTTAGTAAATTTAGAAAATATTTTGAACTCTGTTTTTATTTAATAACAGAACCCTTGACTTGTTGCTCAAGAAAATTTGAAGTATTAATCACGTAAAGGATCACTTGGTTGATCTATGATTTCAAGAAGTGAAGCCAAACCCTGTCAAAATAAAACAACTTATGTCTAGAGTCTAGTATGTAAATCAAGCAAAGTAAATTGATTCAACAATGTTAGAAGTACAAAAGTATACATGCATAAAAATAAATAAAAAATAAAAATTTATATAGGTATTTTGGGTTGTGTGACATTAAAACCTTAAGGGCAAAGCATAAAATTGCTGGTAGAAAATATGAATATAAATTCTTTATTAACATTATTTATATATAGCTAAAATGTGACTATTCATAATTCATAAGTGGGACTACTATCAGTGGCTAAACTATGACTATTCGAAATTCACAAGTGGGACTACTATCAGTGGCTAAACTATGACTATTCGAAATTCACAAGTGGTTGTTTTATAAATTCAAACACATGAATACATGACAAGCATGAAGTTAAATTTGAGACCTGAACTCAAATGACTATTCAAAATTCGCAAGAGGCTGTTGCAGACCTTCAAACACATAAATAAAGGAGAAGTGTGAAGTTAAATTTGAGACCTGAACTGAAGATAAAAAATAATATGTGAATTTCAGGTGTTTTGACTATTGGAATTGTTTCCACTTGTAAACCAATCAAATCAAGTTCAAGTTTCATGTTCAAAAAGCATCTAAAATAGATTTCAAGTCTCAAGTTGGCGACCAAACCCATGTTTCCAATGTAACAATCGGAGTATCACCACATTGCTCTGAACCAAATGTATCACCTACTACCGAAATTCAGAAGTGGGCCATTGCAACTTTCCCTCTGCTAATTGGGTTTTGTGAAAAAAAAATTAATTGAGTCAGAGGTGTAGGTATTGGTTTGGTCTATAAATTTCAAAACAATCAATTTAGTCAGAGGCGTTGGGGTTGGGTTTGGTTTAGAAACTTGGTGTAAACTGCCAAGCATTGGTAAGAATTTCAAATCATGAGATTGCACATTGACCCACATGGGAAGTATGAATTTAATATAACCACGCAATATAGGCGGCCTAATACTGACCTCCAAAAACTTGATCTGGTGGTCTAAACATTTGTGGTGTATTCCACATCAATATGGAGCATTAGGAGATGGTCTCAACTCCATCCTTATCATATTCGAGTTCTTTCTGGTTGTTCCCTGTATCTTCACTGGCTATTTTCTATCAATTTCCAATTATTTTAATCTAGAAAATACCCAATTATCTTTAATCAAAATTCCTGGGAAGAGTGGCTTCGGGATTCTCAAGTAGATCCCAGGGAGAAATGAGCTTGACAATGGCAATCCAAATATCTGCTAATAGGTCATCATTGTTCTGCGAATTTTTCTATCAAATGGTTTAGAGTGACAAAATTGAATCTGTTTTGGATCCGATAGATTCTATGCAGTCTATTCTATTATTCACTAGGAAGAGAATAATTATGCACAGATATTGATGATGGTGCCTGAAAAAGTGTACATGTCAATTTCATGGTAAAGGAGAATAGTTCAGTCTGATTTTGTCAATCGTTTGAGTTTTTTTCTTATTATAGTTAATTCAAGCAAAAGAAAACACTCAGAATTAATAGCTATAAATAATCCATGTTAAAATGTGAGATTAGATTCCTTTGGAAATTTAAAACTTATAGAAAATTCCCTTCCAATAAAGTATTGTTCGAACTTCAAACCATTGGAACACAAGTAGGGGCACAAAGCCATAGCTTGTGCCTTGCTAAACATTATGCCACCAATAACTCTAAAGGAATTAACCATTTGTTATTACAAACCCATTGGCATCAATTACCTACCAATTTGACCAGCCAAGTTGCTTCCAAGAGGAATAGAAAAGAAAGTGCTCCGATGCCTTTTAGAAAGTCTTCTCATCAATTCCAAGTCCTTTGTGGCTAACATAGGGATAATTCTACGCATAGTAGCATAATTTGGCCGTATTGGTAGTTCGTGTACGAAAATTCGGAATAATTCGAATTCGTCAAATATTCGGTGTAAGTGTAATACTGATATAGATTTTTAAGTTAGTGAACAATTAAATTTTTAAAAACAATTTAAAAAAAAAACTTTAATTACTTGAACATTATAAAACAAAAATTATACCATTCAATTTAATACTATCTTATTAAAATAATTATTAATAACTACTTTTTGTCTCTCACACTAACCTATTCCAGGTTGTTGAGATTTTATATTTTTGTATTTTAAATAAACGATTGATTTTATTATATAAATGTCTATGAACATTGAAGGTGTATTTGTGAATATTTGATTAAAAGTATTATATGTAAGGCTCATTATACTTCCATCTTTTATCGTACTATATTTTTTCATTACGTATTTTTTCCGTATCGAGTCGTATTCGTACTCAAATTGGCTACTATGGTTTGTACAACCAATTCTAGCTGAAGGTTTTTATGTGTGTAGGTTTTTGTAGTGTAAATATATATGTATATGTACATCTATAATATGTGTGAAAATATAATTATGTGCATCTAACTTGTGTGTGTTTGTGTGTAAATGACTAGGGGTGGTAGGTACACAAGGGGGGCGTCTAGGGGTGGTAGATACACAAGGGGGATGACTGGGGGTGGTAGGTAAACAAGGGGGATCCTTCATTAATCTAGAGAGAAATCAATAAATCAAAATTTCATGGGGTCTAGGGAATGCTTCAAACGATAAAGTATAGACTTAAATGCTCTTCGTCAAGAGATCAAGATCACATTTTCAGCAAACATAAGGAACCTTTTGGGATTTGGGAAGATCACCATTATCATTCATCACTTACACAACAATTTCATATACAATGAAAACACTTTAGCAAAAAATGTCAAAATAATAAGGTATAGTTAAATTTCAAATATCTCCCTATTCATCATATCAAAGGCCCCATAAAATTTCTGCAATAACTACTTAATGTGTTGAATTTTACCATCGAACTTTCATCATTGCATTGTGATGTATACAAACTAGTTGGATCTTATTAGAATGACATTTTACGATCAAAATACACTTCATAATATAAACCAATTGAAATCATATTCATTATGTCAATTATAAATCTAAAGTCACACTTAAACCTAAACGAAGGAAATCATATCAAAAGCCATTCAAACTCAACCATTTGTTTTAAAAGTAGGATGTTGTTTATTAGGAAACTACACACAACAAGTGACAACAAGATACAAATCTAGACAACATGGATATAAATCACATAACTAAAAATCCATGTACATCAAATCTACAAAACTCGTCCAAACATATAATTTTCTAGAAAACAGTCGAACATGGTTCCCAATGTACACACGATGGAAACTTATGCCTTATACAAAGTCTAGCAACTCGTGTCGTAGATCCAAAATACATGGAAACTCATGTCGTAGATACCAAGTAAATGGAAACTGGTGCCCAAAAATGCCACATTGTGGCTAATGTCCATAACATGGTATGTCAAGCACCATGCCCATCCTCGTCACTCCCGGGTGCATTTCCGAAATCGATCTTCGTCTTCTTGGAGATAGTGGAATATCAAGCCTTCTTTTGTCTAGGAGTAGACCATCTCTCCATGCTCTGAAACAAATGATATAATATACCATCATTTTCAAGCATGTGTAACATTTACCACATTTATAAAATGGATGTAAAATTCAAATCTTAAATAACTCGTCACTAATAGGAGTGAAATACGTGAGGTTGGTGTCCTCGATTACTAAGCCTCTCCACAATGCCACCCTACAACATTTACGACAATAATTTCATTGAAAAATAATAATTACTTAAATTAAATTTCGTTAATGCATCACAATATTTTCATAAATTAACTTGATTCTCACCTTGAACACCTCTGACAATGGGCATGACTAGGATTCAAGGCTAGCAGGTGGAGTAGTTGACTGGACAACCTGCTCCGATGCAGTCATGGGGGGGCATATGTACTTGCAACAAATACGAGTGCAACCACTATAGATACATTGACGAATATTGGAAAAGCAATTGCCACAATAGTGGCAGGAACTGAAGAAGATATGGTGGAAGAGGGCATGGCGGTATGGGGTGGCGGAGGATCTGGTGGACGATGAACCCTTATGGTTGTACGATAGGATTCATTGACCTAAAAGGGATAGGGGGGATGTTGAGGGATGGTGAATGGGAGGGAAGTCCTGGATAGAGGGAGGAGGATGGATAAAAGGGGGGTTGTGGACGATGGGGGGAAGATGGATGGAATGGGTGGTGTGTATGAATGGGGGAGGATGGATATATGGGGGAGCATGGACTAATGGGGGAGGATTTATACACGATGGGTGTGGACGAATGGGGGAGGCTGGATGGAGGGGGGAGTATGGATGGAGAAGGGAGGCTGGATGGAAGGGAGGGGGTGGACGGAGGGAGGGGTCTAGATGGAAGAGGACGTGGGGGTGGGGGGGGGGAGACTCATGGGAGAGGGTGGAAAAATGGGACTGAAGTGGGGAGGTTGAATAGTTTCACATGTAGCTAATGGTGGCACCTGCATATACATTTATAATATCATAGTTTAGTAGACAAAAATCAAATTAAACCATTGTAAGTCATAACAATTCAAATTAAAAGCTTTCATTTAACTACACATTGTACTTGTGTGTATGGTGACCTTCCCATCCCTGGTGGAGATGGTTGGTCATCATAGTTTGTGCATATACGTGGACACCAAAATGCATGCACATTATGAACATATTAAACGAGTAATTATTTAGGCAATCAAAATATTCAAAAATTTTGTACGAACTATCATTGTGTATGTCATAAATATAAATAAATAAAAAATATAAATTCCATAAGTAATAACAATATTGTGTGAGGTACTGAAAATACCTCCATGTGAGGTGATGAAATTTCAGTTGTAGCTACCATTGCTGCGTCCAGGTTGGAAGATCCTACGTTCTCCCATGTCGGCATCTCCACTCTAAATAACTATACATGAAATAACAGTTTAAGTCATACATAACTGCTTTAAAATTACTTTACAATTTTTCAAGTGATGATTGAAAACTCATTAAAAAAAGTGCTAAATTGATCCATATAGTAGCCCTCGATTGGGCCAGGGAAAGTGTGTTCGCAATGGGGAAAAAGATGTGGCATTATCCCCATAGAACTAGAAAGCCCAACATGGATACCACTAGTCATAGGTCTCTCCTGACTCTATCGTGAAGGCCCTGCACCCGAGTCTCTATCAGGGTCAACCTGTCTCTCAACTGTAGTCACTGCTACAAAGGTGGTTTGTCTAAGGAGTCCACGTGCAACACTCCTCATTGCCCCCTTGTTCTCATAAAGTTTGTGGGGTAACTGAGGTGGCTGGGGAGAGGGGTTGGGATCGCGCCTAGGAGCTGGTGGCCCTCTAAGTGGGTTCATCCTAGCAACAAGTCAATCTTGGGAACTGCCAAGCCCAACACTCTAGAACTCAGTTATGTCAAGATAGTTGACATGTAAACCGAGTGTAAACTCATCTCACAGTTGTCTAAGGAAGTACTATGGAACCTCCCTATTATTGCAGGGGCATTTATCGTAAACCATGAACCACCTATGCATCCAATTGTCCCTCCATGGTTGGAAATGACACCAATCGATGCAGACACGTGGATTTCTAATGCACGGTGGTTGTTTTGTTCTTGGATTGGTAAACATACTATATAATTGGGCCTTTGTAATATTCAATGCTTTTATTTCCTCCTTGGAAATGCGCGCGGAATAATAATCCCACATCCTAGCTCTATATTCGGTCATGTCAGTCAATTGGAGATGTGCATGGATGAGGGAGTCAATTAACCTCTCAATTGAGGTGGAAAGGGACACTTGAGATGGTTCCCCTGTGTTTCTTAATTCTCGAGTGTGAACTCTCATTTCATTTACGTAATGGTTCAAGTTGTCTTGGTCGAAATTTTGTTGGGGGTTTTGATTTTCTTGGGCATTTTGATTTCGTTGAGGATTTTCAATGGTTCCAAGATTTGTGTTTTCTTGTGTTCCACCAGACTCCATGTTAACATTTTGTTCATTCATTGTATAGGTTTAGACTCTGAAATTGAAAATTTTTCTACTATTTTACAAATTTGGCAATTATTAAAAAATTAATAAATAATAAAAAAATCAATAAAATGAGAAAAAACAATGATCTTACCTATCCAATGCAATTGATGATAACTCAGTAGATGGAATGATGGATTTCTTAAGTGCATTAGGTGAGTGAGGTGGTCTCTTACTCCACATACGCGCCGAGTGAGTGAAGCTTGGCCGATTGGAAGTGAAATAGAACCCGTCTGCCCCTCTTTTTTTATTTGGTTTAACAGGAGCGTGTGCGCACTTCCTTAGGTCCGTGCGTGTCTTTGATTTTTCTCCACTAGCGCGGCCCCATTGCAATTGTTTTGAGGAGAAACTTTGTGCATCCACCCTAAATTCAGGTTACAAGTTTTTGTTGTTAGCTTGTGAACTGATGATGATCAAATGGGAAACAAGTATGCAGCCTTGTTCATGATATGGTTTATGGTAATCCTACAACCACCTCATTGGTGTTGTCATGGTTTGTGGTCATCCAAAAACCACCAATCAAGTAGAAGACATAAAGTTCTTGTTGTTTACATTTTCAGAGAACATATACAATTGTTTCTCTGCTGGAGAGACTATGGTCAACTTGAAACCATGCAACTTAGTAGAAGTCTTCATCTTCTACTAGATTTTATTTCAGAGATATTTTCAGCCATTTGTAGCTGAACTTCTTGAGTTTTCCATTCTCTGAATTCGCTTGACACTTTGTTGATTGTCAAGTATAGGCACTTTTTCAAGCGCTAACAAACTTATGATTAAGGGGGGATGTTAAAGACTCTAATCATATTTTGTTATAGTACTTAATTGTTATTTGGTTACATGACAGTTATGGTGTTTTTGTAATATCTATGTACATGTATGTGCATATGGAAGATAGCTTAATTTTTCATGAATGTGAATCTTTTTCTGCATTTTTTGGTTTGCATGTCTATCTTTATCTTCTTCATATATTTTCATGATGTATTGTTTAACCATCAATGTGTTGGCATCCAAAGTCTCATTTCGAAACCCTTGCACACATGGTAAGATATCCTCATGGGACAATCTTAACAACTCATCGTCGAAGTACTTGAGCAACGCCAATCCCATTCTGAAAATGACCTCCATCCCCTCGCATAGAAAAAAATCGGATATCCGAACAACTAATGGAAATGGAAAGTCTGTAGAGAAAGAAGTTGTGAACCAATTGGTTGCATAGGTCTTAGGCATGAGCATCTATTTCTCCAAGTGCTTAGCCAGTTTGGGAAGTTGATCCTTCACTAGCATCTCGAACTGAAGGAAGAATTCATGAAGTAGAAGTAGGACTTCCAAATACATGCCTCAAATTTTCATGCCTTTGAGCAATGCCACCATAACCCAAAATTTTTCCTCCTCATTCATGTAAAGAAGAAGCATGCCCGCTATCAAATTCATGGATAATTTTAGGGGCTAAATTTATCCCATGGGCTAAATTAACAAAAATTTAGTGGGCTATTTTCTTATATGGAAAGGGTTTTTTTAGTTGAAATATATTTGCCCAATATTTATTAAATAAATCCAAAACAAATAGCCTGCCATATATTAATGAGGAAAATGAAAAAAACTATTTTTCTCCCTAGCACAATCTCCCTCCAATCTATCTTTCGCCCCCGATTTCTAAAGATATTCCTGTGGAATCATTCCTTCTCCCCTAATTTTTAGTAATGGAAGCTTCCAAGGGTTATTTTTCCCTCCATTTTCCCTATAATTCAAGGACATGGATATAAACACTACCTCAATCTATCTGAGAAAAAGTAGTCTTTAATGGAGTAGTTCGAATGATATACATGATGATGCATTAATCTGCTTTATATTCATGTTAGTGCATGTTCTTATTTCTAATAACCCTTGCAAGTTTCTAATTAACTCTAAAAATCCTAAATCAAATGAAATAATTCAGATTTTGATTTTCAACAAAAGAAAGGTCAAAGTGGTATTTGTATCTATAAACAGATAGACATGTTATTTTGTTTTCTTACAAGGTAGCATAAAAATGGGAGGTTTGGAAATTATGTTAATTGGGAATTCATAAAATCTATCAAGGAAGTGGGTCTCAATATGACTCCACGTTGTAACATGGGTGCCATAATCACTCCAGATTGTAAAGTGTTCAAATATATCAGTTTTGCAGTGTATCAAGATTTTGGTCCCTGCATGTCCATTGGACCATTAAGAGATGATATAAAAAGTGGAGTCCCCAGTCTCCCTGAATCTTGTTAGTGCAGTTTTGTTTCACCGCAACCTTTAGTATTGAGTGATTGAATACTGCTTGTGAAATGTATATATAAATACCTCCTTTCCTCATTCATGCATTTGTTCAGTCGAGAGTCTAGGAGTCGAAAAAGTTTAGATTTGATATCTGGTATATGCTCTTCTATTGCACTACCTTAGTAATCTACTGAATCAAAAGCTAAGTCTTCCTGGAAAAATATTCACCAAGATGTTACAAGGTTTTATAATTCGATGAAAGATTCGCCAAGTTTTTACAATACTTTATAATTCAATGAAATATTTGTCAATATTTTACACTATATTATAATTTAGTGAAAGATTCGCCAAGATTTTACAAGATTCTATAATAGAACGAAAGATTAGTCAAAAAAATTAATTATATATACATATTAAATTATTGATAAAATAACCTTCAAATTTTACTTTATATCAGGAGATTCTCCCATTTATTATACATATAAATTTGTGCGGGGTTCTTAAAATTATCCCTGATAAAATTCATCGCCTAAGTATACCCAACCTCTCTGTCATAAACCGAATACGCCTTCAACACGTTGTGGAGAGATCACTGCCTACACCCGTCTATTATTTGAAATAATTTGTGCGATGTCAAATTTCGATCGATGTCTTTAATGACAAGATTCTCTTATTGTGATTTGTGGGGAAATTGATTGGAGAGGAGCAATGAGTAAATTCCCAGGTTTTCCAATAGATGCTCTCGGCTTCCTGAAATGAATTTCCAAACGACAGACCTCATGGAGTTGTGAATGCCCTAGATCTGAGACAACATCCCACTGATTTTGACCATATTTTCATGAAACAGTAGTGAAGTTTTATCCATAAATCACTGGTTGGACGTTCTATGGAACTGATTGGAAGCATCTGACATAAATATCAATCATGTGGTCATCCATAATGCAGCAGTGCCATCTTTATCCTGGAGATCAAGCCTCCTCCTTATCCACGAGGGAAACACAAACATGAATGATATAAAGATTATCTAAAGGTTCTTTGTTGGAATATAAGATTTCTGGAATTGTGTTTTAAGTGAAAAACAATATATATGGGTAGCTGCAGAGGTAGACATTGAAACCCTAAATCATAATCCTTCGCATATACTGTGGAACACTCTCATATACTTATTACTAACACATCGTAGACCGTGCTTTAAAATATATGCATATTGCATAGGCATTTCAACAAATTCTAAGTACTTCTTCAAAGAAGCAAGAAGCTGATAGAATTTTATATTGATGAAGTAACATAGTCGTATTTTCACTACTCCAAAGAACCAAAATGATGATACAATTTTATATTGATGAAGGATTGTATTTGCATGACTTCAACTCACATTGCATGATCGAATTCTTGGAAGGATACAACCAGTAATGAGCTACCCAAGTCGAATCTACGGTTATAGAAATTAATTAAGTAAATAAAGCTTCAAAAAGGTCTTTTATATCGAGTTTTGCCGGTTGGAATAGCTACAAGCTACCATGTTGAGGAGAACATTCCGATTTCATAAACTCAGTCATTTAATGCCATAAGTAGAAGTGGCATTTTTAGAAATTTTAGGCCATAAGTAGAAGTGGCATTTTTAAAAAAACTAGGTCTATAAATTAAAATGTACTCTCCCAGTAAAAAAAAATGCTTTGGCTGAGAATAATAAAGTGAATTGATTTTAATGATAATATAATGAAAATTATTTAAAGAATGAAAAGTTATATTGATATTAATAATGTTACAATGCAAAATAATAAAGTACATTGCAAAATAATAAAGTACATTGATATTAATAACAATAAAGTGATAATTAAATAAACAATACAAAGAAAATTGATCTAATACATTGATTTCAACATAAAATAGTACAAATTATTAGATGAAATAATGTTAATAATAACATTGTGCAAACATCTTTATTAATATTTCACATTAAAACAATTATAACATTAAAATATTAAGAACATTTAAATATATAGAATGTATTGAATTATAACATAAATAAAATTATGAAAAACATGAAGTTGAAAAAACCAATGTGATTAAATTTACCTAAAACATATACATATAAATAATAGATTTTAAAATATTAAATCCATCTAAAAACATTTATGCATTCATTTAATATAATCATTTACAGCTAAAATATTCTTAAATTTATCTTAACTACAAATTTATTAAAAATCAAATTTATAAATTTATTAGATTTTAAATGATCAAATCATTTTATATATAAAAAAATTATATAACCATAAATTACATATTCACTTAAATTATTTATTATACCTTTACAACATGTAAAGGGTATTCTAATTTAATTAAATACGAATTACATGTTAACTTAAATTCTTTATTATACCCATCAAAGTATAAAACAACCATAAATTACATGTTCACATTAATTCTTTATTATACCGTTTACAACATGTAAAGGGTACTCTTCTCTCTTGCCCCCAGTCGGTAATCTCAAGAATCTCAAAACTCTTCAGATCCTTTCTTTGGCAGGGGGAAAGCAATGGCAACAAAAAGTTTTACCTAATCAACTGGGAGATGGTTTGCAGACCAAAATCCCATGGGGGAGCAGGAGTTAAGAATCTCGCCTACATGAATCTTGCCCTTGGAGCAAAAATCCTATGGAGGATTATCTTTGGGAAGAACTCCCTGTGGAAATAAATTCTTTGCAAAAAATATATGCATGGGACCTAAAGTAGGTGTGTGGATAAAATTGACAACGACATAAAAGGCATGGTAATATGGAGCCTCTGCAAGAAAGCAGCGTTCATTATCTAGAACAAGCTTGCATGGGCCCCTGGCAATGGTAAGAAAATCCATATCTAGAAAGACAAGTTTGGTGACCACACCCCGGTCAATGCTCTTGCGGCCTTTCAAGATCTAAGGAGCTGGATGGATCAGAATAACATTTGCACTCTCTTCGATTTATCTAATTGGTCTCCCCAGGGGAATTGGGTGGGATGGAAGAATCTAGATCTCCCCTCGCATCTCCATCATGACTATTCCAACCTTCTCTCCCGATTCCATGGAGCCATTCCAATCCACACCGGAATGCGGGACAAAAGACGCTGGGGAAAGGATGGTCACTACACGGTTAAGAAAGGGTACCTATATCTGGATGCCTTGAACAATAACAACACTCAAGATAGCAAATGGAGCAGGGTATGGAGTAGGGATGGTCTTCCAAAAATAAATGTGTTCAACTGGATCCTCGCCAATCAGAAAATTCTTACAGCTCATAATCTAAAAAAAAGAGGAATTGCAAGTCCAGCCAGATGTGTCTTGTGCAAAAATGCAGAGGAAACAGTCAATCATCTATTTCTAGATTGTAATTTTACGCAAGGAGTTTGGCGTAGAGCACTTTATCCTACAAATTCCAATTTGACGCTTCCCACCAACTGGTCGGACCTCTTTGGGAAATGGCATCTTTACTACCCAACCTCCCTTTCAGGAAAACCTTTATTCAAAAGAGCTTGGCTTGCATTCCCAAAGTTTATTTGTTGGAAAATATGGACTGCTAGTAACCACGAGATTTTTGAAGGGACCAAGGCTAGTTCGAGGAAAATCATCTCAGCAGCTAAAACTCTCTGGATAGATACCTTAACTACCAAGAATTTCTAGAACATCCACAAGGAACCCTTAACAGTGGAGGAAAAAATTTGGGTAGTAGATCTGCTCGACATGGCTCCATCTCCTCCTGCACAGAAGAGCAGTCATCCAAACTGGCATATTAGAATGGATAAATTCGATCTGCAAAATTGGATCAATACTTAGGGAAGCCACGTCCTCATGTTCGATGGAGCCTCCAAAGGAAATCCAGGGTTGGCAGGTGTGGGGGCGGTTCTCATTAACCCCGATGTAAGCAACAAGAAAAGCTACGCTTGGGGAATTGGATCAAGGACTAACAATGCAGCTGAATGGTTAGCCTTAATAAAAGGAATGGATATAGCTGCAAACAATGACATTCGCAATCTTGTGGTTCTAGGAGATTCAATGATTGTGATTAGAGAAGTGGTGGTGCATTAATTCCTCTATGATGCACCAGCGTTTTATTCATTTGGCCAAAGCCTTTGACTCACTCTCCTTTTTTCATATCCTAAGGGTGAACAACCAAAAGGCTGATACCATGGCCAATTTGGGTTCTAATTTACATTGTGGACACATCCTTGAGGATGGTTGTTTGAAGTTGGATGTTTGGGTTCCTTAAACCCTTGGCAAACCCCCCTCCCTTCCACCCATGGCCATCCCATCGTGGCATTTATATCTTCTATCCGTGGTTGGATCCGCTCGTATTTCCCAAGCCGACCTTACCCTGAATCAACGACTTGCTCTGACAGAAGCCATGTGGCTAGCATGCGAAAATTTATGGAAGAAGAGGACTTTGGGTTATTTCATGCAGGTTGACGAAGGTGTGTGCACTCTGCTCTTCACCGTGTGTGTGATTCTTCTCTATCTTTGTGCTTCACCAAATAGCTCTCAACTGGTTTTGGTTCCTACCATGGATTGCAATCATGGTCCTCCTGCTCAGCACTGCCGTAAATCTATGAAGAACCTACAGGGGCAGCATGAAGGGTTTTGCAATGGAAGGCCGAAATGTTGTCCTATGGATCTTTTTCATGGCATAGATGGCTCTGAACATTCCAGGGGAGGAGCGAAGAACAATTGCACCTCTCAGTCTTAGAAGGAAGATATGGGCAATGGAAACCGGTGGGTTCCCCTCGAGTTTACTCAGGGACATGGAAGCTGAATGACGCAACTCCCGAGTGGTGGCCTTGGTGCGGGGAATGGTGGTCGGCACTCAACCCTGGGTGACCACAACCTGAGCTTTGCTCAACACAATCTACGTAACAGCTCTGTTGAAATGGGAGTCATATCGGGAATGGGCTCTCCAGTAGAGCAAGGCAGTCCCTCCCTGGAACTTCAGACTCATCTGCAAGATTTGGACGCTCAGGTGCATTGGCTCAGAGATGATATAATGGAAATGAAGAAAACGATCTCACAGTTTGGCACCTTCGTCCAAATATCCAATTCTGAAGTTCGCTCGTGCACTGGTAAGACCCAAGACTGTTTTGAGAAACTGGTAAACAAAATGGATACTTTTTACAGCTGTCTGAGAATAATAGAGGCTAAAGTTGATTGTGTTAGGGTCAGCAATGGGAACAATCCCTCGATTATTCTGAACGTAGATCATGAAAATGCTGGCATTGTCACTGGAAGCAAGGGGAATTCAACTCGAAGCAAGCATGAAAATTAAGGATGAAGGCCTCTGTCAAGTTTTTTCGCTGAAAACCTATATATTTGCTTATGTACTATTTCTGTTGTTTTCTTTTATGGCAGTTTGTTTCTATCTACAGTTGTGCTTATTCGGCAAGTATGTTTGAATGTAATAGACATAAAGCTTATTTTGAAATGCAGAGGCTGATACTCATTGAGCCTGTTCTAGCAGCGCTGAGATTTTGGGAATAGCCTCCCCATACTGATGTAATATTTCCAACTTTTTAATACAAAGCCCTTATCCGTTTCTGTAAAAGAAAAAAAAAACATGTAAAGGGTACACTAATTAAATAACTGATTTAAGTTTTTATTAACAATTCATTAATATTATAAATTTATATTAATAGATTAAAATATTATTAGTTTTCATGGATATTAACTATGTTTGGAAATATTGATTACAAAATTCTAAAAAAAGATTGTTCGAGCTAGTATTTAACATTAACTTTTTTACCTCAGAAAATTTCATCATAAAATTTTAAAACAATTAAAAATTATTATCTATTAAAAATTACTATCATAATTATATAAATAGGTGTTTATATTTTAGAATTTGGGGTGGACTAACATTTATGCTTTTCTTAAATTACATTAAGATAAGACAAGTGTATTATCCAATTGATTCTATGATAGTAGTTATATATTATAAAAAATAACTAATCACTCTCATGCATGGATAACGTTTAGTTAATGCATGGGTAACAATTACTCCGTAAATATACATAGGAAAGAAGTGATATATAACTTATTCTCGACACATAACTTAACTTGTGACATTTTCTAACAGTACTTTATAGAAACACTCTGAAAGGACTTTATAGAAACACTTAATGAACAGAGTAAGGCATATATACGTCTGACAAGCAAAACGCTAAAATGCTACTCATTAAAATAAATTCTGATTACAAAACAGCATCACTCCCATAGATTATTTTCACACTCCCTCCACCCTGTTTTAAAACAACTATACTTTCGCCTAATCGAATTCATGTCTCAGCAGTTGCTGTGTTATTTTCAAGGAAGTCCGTCTGCATTTCCACGCTCTGTCGAGTTGTGAGAATTCGTTTTGTCTGCATTGGCGTTCTCTTTCAATCCAATTTCTGGATCCAGTACTTTCTTGTCTTCAAGAACTGGTTGCTTCCTATAAATACAATACAGCACCATCTGCCCTATAGCCAGTGGCACACCAACTATATTTGGAGACTGCATTGACCACAAGAAAGTATGATTAAACTCGGGTTTTACAGATATTTTTAGCTGTTACGATTCCTTGAAAAATGTAACAAAATATATAGAAAAGGCTGATGTATGTTCTTGTTACCGCCATGATGAGGTCTTTGTCGAAAAGGAAATAAGACATCCATAAACAGCTGTTAATGAATGCAAATAAGGAGAAATGGAAGGGCATAAACTCCACACTCTTTGTCCGCATGACCAATTTCTGTCCACAATAAAAAAATGGGGTAGTCATGAAAACGTATTTGATTCAAATATCACAATAAATTCTGCTGCTAAATGTAACAACGCCATGAAATATACTTACAATGATGGAAAGTGGAGAAGCATACATAACAACGGTGACGATCATCCCCGCTGTCCCTACCATCATTTTTCTATGCTTGCTATCATGAAGAGCAAGCAGAGAAACTGCTGCGATACAGGTAAACACCGTCATCACACCCACAACTGTTTTCACCATTGCTGACTGAACAACAAACAATCAATTCAATATACTCATGTCAGTCTATGCCTCCGAAGCACATAAATACAAAGTTGCATAATAACAACGTAACAACATGACATAATTGATCAGCAGATTAATCAGCGGATGCGAATTCCTCCATGAAATAAATTGTACGAGCTCTCTGTTCGACAGTTAGCAGTCTTCTGATATATCCTGATAATTTTTTGGAGAAGCTGTGAGATCATTAGTTTAAAGTACGTAGTAAAACTGATGGAGAAGCTGATAAATATTACTCATGAACTCATTAGGGAATATGAGACTTGAAACCTACCTTGGATTTGACTGGAGCGAATTTCAGATATATGCAAACGAACAGAAACTGGAGAATGATTCCGACGCCATTGACAGTCACTACCAAGATGTTTTTGGAGCCATTACTTATCAGGGGTGAGCCATACCAAGTGTATAGGAGACAATTCAACAGAGCTACTGCATATGGGAAGCCTGAGAAATCCTCTGTCGATCTTCTTTTAATCACTCTTCTAAACGTAATGCTGCATAAAAACATTTAGTTAGAATTATAATTCATTATACATAACCACATTAGTTGATCTCTGACAATTTTTTTCAAAAATATATACTTATAAAAGGATACGCCTTACATTGGGGCTCCATACAACAGCAAGGAAACTGCATTTCCTGATACATAAAAGAATACAAAGCCTTCGTGTTGTCAATCATGGTTCAAATCCCTTAAAAACCAGTTAAGATCCAATCTATGCCACTGAAGAGCACAACAAACGAACTGAAACATAAAATGCAGCGAATGAAAGTGTTTTCAAGGGTAAAACCTAAAAAAGAAAGAACAAGAGCAGCAAGTACCTAGAATGCCAACAGCAAAACGTACGCAGTTAGTCATTGTTTTCTCTACCAAAAATCTAAGAAAACCAAAAGACTATGAACCAAAAAATGGAATGGAGGAAGTGGAGGGAGTGAGAGAGACAAGAATGAACTCTCTCTGGATGGTGGAATTATCTAAGGGTTTAAGGATAATTTATAGGTACGAGGCACACACCTTCTCGATTTCGTTACCGTGCACATGGGATTATCACAAAAAGCGTCGTGGAAAGGAAGAAATCTTGCCTAGCCTGTTTTGTGGTAAACTGTACTGTCTCAGATCTGCATATCCACTATTCGCCATTACGCTGAGTAATTGAGGTATGACTCGTGTTACATCTATCTTAAAAAAACAAAAACACCGACCTCACCAGGCGGCCAGACCTAAAACCACACTATTACCTGGTCTACTCTCCACCAATCTACGTTGAATGGACGAATCTAAAATCCGATTTTTTTTGGCAACTGGGTGGAATAATTTTCTCTGACGGGAAATGATGAATCCATCGTGAACATATGAATAATACAAACGGTATTATATGGGGGTTGTGGAGACATTTTTCTGACGGACAAAGAGCGAATAAAAGGACCTGGAGGCTTCGAAAAGTTGCAGTGTGGTGTGCAGCTGTAGGTGAAATAAGACAGGTGATAGTGGATTAGAGGGTGTGAAACATTGAAAATATAGCGACGGCGTGGGCCTGCGCACTTTCCACGCAAAGCCCAGTACGCACCAAGAAAAGACTATTTGTACAGCGAAGATTGCAACTGAGGAGAAACTCTTTTTCGAATTCCTATGCATTGGAATAACAGTCAATGCTCCTTTTGCTTTCGATTGTTTATCATATTCGATGAGCCTGTTATGTACTTCTATTGTCGACCAAATTTTTGAAAACGCAGGGACTGTTGCTTTCGATTGCTTTCCATAGGTAATGGGATTCGTTTTGTTTCGAGTCCAAAACTCGGCGCATTAACATTATAAAACGAATGTGGCAATGAACAGTAAATTATCTTTTCAAATAAAAATGTGAAATCCACTCTCTAGACGCGTCTGATACCATTGGTTCATCTTGACGAATTGTGCTCCACATCATTGATTGAGAACTGGCCGCCATGCAAGATTTATCTTGCTTAGATGGAAAAATTGCATGAATTGTTTAAGGATGTGAAGATACCAACAAGATCATGAAGTGAGTGGATGTTGATTCACTTCATACCATTTATATTACTACGTCGTACCAGTTTTTTAATAAACCACGAGAATCCAGACAAAATAAAAACATTATCATATATTGATCACTGTCGTTGTTTTCCACAATTATAGATAGGTGAAATAAATAATGTCATCTTTCAGATTCTTTCAACCTACAAACTGTTTCTGGGGTAGGAAAGTAAGAAAAAGAGTAGACAGATTAAAGACTTAAAGACTGATGAGAGAGACATAGTGGGGTTTTTATGACGGTGCTGGTGCATCTGGTAGTGTGGTTCAGTGTGTTTTAGGTTGTTTTTTGAAACTTTCGGAAAATATTACAATAAGTTTTGAAGCAAATGGAGGAGAATGTATCAATAATAGAGTTGAAGGCCTTGCGTTGACAATCTTCTTACAAGTGTCAAAAGAAAAGACCGTGAACTCTTTAAAAGTTTTTGGGGATTCAGAATTGTGGATAAAGTTTATGCTTCAGGAAATCAGACTACCAAATCATTCTTTACAAAATCTTGGAAGCAATCTGGAGGGATTGGTGGTCCTTTTCAGCAAAGTGGAATTGTGGATAAAGTTTATGCTTCAGGAAATCAGACTACCAAACCATTCTTTACAAAATCTTGGAAGCAATCTGGAGGGATCGGTGGTCCTTTTCAGCAAAGTGGAATTTACTCTTGTACATTGTATAGGGAACAGAATGCATTAGCTGATGAACTGTTTAAAAAGAGACTTCTTCTGGAAGTTGGCAAGTGTAAGACCATTACAAATGGCAATGGAATTCAGGAAATTAGTTGGAAATCTTTGGATATTTTTAACAACACAAATGAATGATATATTTCATTATCAGATTTTTACATTATAACTATTAAATTTAAGACGAACAATTAAATATATTCCTTATAATTTTCGCTAAACTTACACTAGCACTTGTGGAATGTGTTCTAAGTTCTTTATGATCAATCGAATATGATGTACCCAAACACAATGTATAATTCCGTTAATAATAGATTTACTCTACTATCTAATTTAAATGCAATATGTTTCTTTATGATCAATCGAATATGATGTACCCAAACACAATGTATAATTCCGTTAATAATAGATTTACTCTACTATCTAATTTAAATGCAATATGTAATTCTGTTAATAATAGAGTTATTATATATTTTTAACAATAAATAAACAAACTCGTTCACGTGAAGCCATGATGTAAAGATAAACGTATGGAAATCACAAGGTAGTTAGTTAGAAAAGGAATGGATGGAAATAGGTAGTTGGTAGGGGACCTTTAAAAGCATTAGGTGTAGCATAATGGAGAGGATTCTGGTACAATTCAGCTCGGAAATTGAAGTAGACTTGATATTTGATTATGTTCAGGTTTTGACTTTCATTGTGTTAGATGTTATCTTGGTCGATATGTTGCATAAAGTTATTTAATTATTTATTTATTTTATTTTTATTTTTATTTTGAATGGATAAAAAAAATAAAAGAGAAAATTGTATTGGGATAAGGGAATTCAATTATTAAAGCTTTAACTAACTAAGAAAAGAAGGGAAATCATATGATAGGCATAAATCATAAAGAAATAAAGAAATAATTCTTATAATATTTACTTAAGTTTAAAATCAATTGAAGAATAAGAAAGGAGATTTAAAATCTAATAATCAAATTCTTTTAGTTATCCTTATCTTCCATGTAAAACAAGAAAAAGGAACCAACGATGAAGATCTTTTTCACGATGAAGGTTCATAAGAAAATGTTAAGTTTGCAAAATATATTTATCTTCCATTATAATCAATTATAACTAGAATTTCTAAAATTGCATAATTCTAATTTTTTTTTTTGATGTATTAGGGTTCAAACATAAGAGAATTTAGTGTCTCTAATTACTATTAAATTTGGTTTAAAAGGAAAATATTCTTATTAGTTGTATTTCCCCTATAAATGTCACTGAAAATGCTTTTTTGCCCACAAAAGCATGCTCTAAATATTCCCCTTGGAAATACCTACACACTAACCAACCATTACACTATTAGATTGCAAACAATTAATTTGGAAGGGAATATGTCAAAAATTGGAAGGGGTTTAATTTTAATTTGGAAGGGAATATGTCAAAAATTGGAAGGGGTTTAATTTTAAACTTGGAAAAAGAGGGCTAGCAACTATTTATGTAGGAAATTATATTTTAATCATGCATATGTCAAATGTTTGTGTGAAAATCAATATGAAAAACAAAAAAACTAGCATAGGGGCACTTGTTAAATTTCAGAAGAAAAGGAAAAATTGAAGGGCTGGTGCAAGCTAATGCTGGCCACTCATGACGCTTTAGTTGCAATCGATTTTTGGAAAAACGGAAATATGAATGTCAAAAAGCAATATTAGAGCTACCTACACAAATTTTTGGAATATGGCATAAGAAGATGAAAGGTAGACAATCGGATTACCTTCCAGAATATATAACTATTATTTATGGAAATTAAGTATAACTCCCAAAAAATGGGTTGTCCTAAGGTTGGTGTGTTATCTTTTTAAGAAAACATACTGAATATGTTTGCATTGGGCCCCAGTTTGGTATGCAAATGGTGGAATTTTGTGAAAAAAAATATATAGAGTCGTAGATAACATCCGTTCTAGTGGAACACTATTTTTCCATATTTATTTATGTTAATTTTATTTATTTTTAATTAATGAAGTCAGCCAAACCCTAAAATGACTAGGTCGAGCATTGGGCCCCGACATCATGGTCTTAACATAATCAATGAATTTTTTTTTTAGGATGTAGTTCTTTGTGTGTACTTGCGCGGGTTCTTTTTTGTTTTCAAAATAGGTGAGCCAATCAAAAGTTATAGCCGGAAGAAATAACCTCCTTTTTGTGTAAGATTGACGTTAGACCAATTAAAATTAAATAAAAAAATAGAAAGAAATAATAGATTTAATAAAAAATTACATATTTGGAATTTGCACACATAGTTCTACAAGTGTGTGCAATTTCATTAGCAGTGGACAAGTGTAGCATACGCATAATCATGCTCAAAATAGAAGAAGTTATAGAATAAGATGTATTTTGTTATAACACAATCCAAGCCACTTGGTTTGGCACCCTGAACCTAAAACCAAAGCGTCGAAGTCATCCACCACGTTGGTGGGAAAGGAATTGCCCGCCAAAATTTAGAAATTTAAACAGTGTGAACGCGTTATTTTAAATACATGCATACGCACTAAAAGCGTGTATGCACAAATAGCGTGTACACACAAAAATCATGTACGCACAATTTAGTGCGTACACACTAATAATGTGTGAGCGTATTTGTTTACTAATCCGAAATGTAGAACTTTTGTTTTTAATCTTCATCTATCTCAAACCCCCCCTACCACCCCTCTCCCTAACTCTAATCCTCCTCCTCTCCTTTGTCTATTCCTATCCCTCCCTAACCCTCCTCCCCTCCACCCCATTTCAAGCTCTCTCTCTCTCTCTCTCTCTCACACACACACACACACACTCATCCCATCTGTTCCTAATCCCCCTCCTACCCCTCCCTCTCCACCCTCTCTCACTATCTCCTTAACCATGCTCCCCTCTCCTCCTAACCCTCATCTTCTCACTCTCTCTCTATAATAGTTATCTCTCTCTCTCTACTTAACCCTCCTCCCCCTTTTATCCCCCTATGTCCCTATCACTCTTGTCTCTCTCTCTCTCTCTCTCACACACACACACACACACACACTTCAAGGGGAAGACCTTGTAGCAGAGGTTTCTCGCAAATTGGTCGTTTATACTTCGCCTAAACCAATCCTCAAGGATTTACTAAGAAGCGTAGGGAGGAGGAGGAAGACTTGGCCTTCAAGAAACCTTAGGGGATTATCGACGGAGAAGACAAATACAGGAAAAGGAGGCTTAATAGAGCAAATTTCACTGACATAAAGGATTCCTTCGCCATGGGTGACAAGACCTCTGATGCTGCTATCTGGACTTATGTTGATATCATGCAGCAGAGGCCCTCAAGAGGGAAAAGTAAGAAACCCTAAGTCTAGTTGTGAAGAAGCACCAGGAAGAAGATGAACATAAGGTGAAGGATAAAGATGTGCTCATGGTGCTTAAACTTGAGAATCTATGCTTAGAGCTGAAGGTTGTTGTTTGCCTCCCCCAACCATGCTAAAGGGACAGAATCTCTTGTTTCATTACCACAACCATGGTTAAGGCATGAATACCCATCCACAGTGCATAAACCATCTTAATGGGACCCATATCTAAATCCCAGGACAAATGCTCCCTAATGAGGGCTTATGTGGTTTCTAGGTGATTTTTATGCTTCACGAACTCAAAAAGATTCGTTTAATGTTTAAACCCCATGTTTCACCATTCACCATGTTTAGGTGTCAACACCCATTTATAGTGCACAATACTTACGCATGGCCCTTATATCCCAGTTGGATGCCTACAAAGAAACCTTACAAAAGACTCTTCTGTTGGTCCATGGGCTGAAAGAAAATAAGTCCAAGAAGTTTCGACAATATCTCGAGGCACTTAAAGTTTCCTTCCTTGACCATGGTTAAGGGCCCATGACCCATCCTTTTTAAGAAAAACCTTCTAATGACATCCATATCAAACTTTGATTGTAAAGACCACTCAAAGAGGGTCCATGCCATTATTTGCACATGTTGTTGATGGTTAGTGAACATAAGAGACTATGTTTAAGCCTCGAGAATGAAGTGTTTTCCTCCCCAAACCATGGCACTTGAGCTTGAAAAGGTTAATTGATGGTTAAAGCCCTTTTTCCACCCTAGGTATGTTTAGGCCTATATACCCATTCCCAATTCAAGGAACCTACTCATGTTGAATGTATCCCACTAACATACTAATCAACACTATCCACGGCCTCGACAAACATTCCCGGTGTGGGTGGAAGACATAATCTTGTTTAATGCATGCAATGTAGCCTAACCATGGTATATGTATCCCTGTACATTTGCTAGAGATACCCCACATGGGTTATGTGCGGTGTTTTGAAGATGCATTCAACATCGTATCCTAAGAAGCTTCTTGAGTTGTAGGTGTTGTTCATGGTGCTTGATCCCGAGAAGATTCATTTAAGGCATGATGAGCTTCTTGTTGTCCCTATACCTTGGTCAGACCTTGACACCCATTTTTAGTTCACAACTAACCTAGTCATGGTACACATAACACACTTGAAGTTGACTGATACCCTATAGATTTCATATGTGGTGGTTCAGGGACTCATTCATGGTGTTTGTGCCTGAGAAGAAAGAGTTAGTGTTGGAGGCTCTTGTTTCCCTCCACTATCCATGGTTAAGGAGCTAAGATAAATCCTTGATGCCCATGACATCATAATGGCATCCATATTCAATTCATATGAAAAGAATCCTTGTAGAGGGCTACTGTCATGGCCTCTATGTGTTATTGATGACGCTTGAGGTCAATAAGTTTCAAATAAGGCTCATGTGGAATTCAATTGAGCTCAGTATGCTTCAATAAGATATCGAGGAACCTATTTTCATTCTTTGATGATGTTCAAGGCCCTGCAACATATCCATGGTCTTGCATGGTAGTTTGAGGAAGCATTCATTGCATTTCACCTTGAAAAAATATGTTTCGGGTCTAAGATTGTTATTTCCCTCCAGAAACCATGTCCAAGGGCATGAGGCTATTGTTTTTCTACCAAGACTAGGGTTAAGGGCCCAAGAACCATCCACAGTGCATAAAGCATGTTAGAGATAATCTATATTGGACAACTAAGGGTGTCCATATGCCCAAAAAGAAAAGATTATTGATAGATGCTTGTGTTTAATACTCGTACATGATTCCCAAGACATTGTAATGACACTTGCATTCAACTTTGATTTCAATGACACCTTATAGAGGGCTCACGTTGTGGATTTTAGGTTTTGTTCATGACACTTGAGGTTGAGAGGGTCATTTAGGGATTAAATCCCCTGTTTCAGTTTACAAAACCTACCCATGGCTCATGTATCCCACTGTTGTGACCAAACACCCCCTAGTGAAAATCCAGGGGGCCCTTACACATTTTTTTGAAAGTTGGACTTACGAGAGCGTTTTTTTGTATTATTTCCTTACTTGGCCATGTTTGAGGCCCTATGGGTTGTTTTTGGTGTGAAAAACACCCATATCCAAATCATTTCATCCCCCTATCGTAGTTCTTGAGATATGAAACATTCATTTAGGTTTCATTCCTCTTCTTTCACCCTCTAAGCATGCTTACATTTCAAATACCGTGTGGCGTTGCATCGGGCACGACCCTTGCAGGTATGATTTGGGATGCTACTACTCCCCCCTTAACCCCATGATCTCTTTCTCTCTATCTCTCCCATATCCCATCTCTCTCTCTCTCTCTCTCTCTCTCTCTCTCTCTCTCTCTCTCCCTAAAGCACTACATCCCTCAACCCCTAACCCGTTGAACAATTCAAACTGTAATCCCAGAACCCTAACTCGTAAAAAACCTAACCCATAATCCTTAAAGTCCAAATACCTAAGACCTTAAACCTTAAGTCCCAAACCCTTAAATCCCTAGAAGCCTTAAACCCCCTCTCTTGAAGTATTGAAGGTTTGGCATTAAATGGTGTAAACGTTGGTCAATTAATGGTGTAAACGTTATGCAGGGGCGCATGTGCATTTTTAGCACATACGCACTACAAACACGTGTGGGAACTTATAAACACGCATGCGCGGTCCTGTTGTTAGTTAAAATAAAACATTTTTTCTGTTCCCTGGAATGCTACCAAAAAACACAGGATTTTCACTCAGTTCACTGGTTTAAGCTCTTGTAGGTTGCTTATTGGATCACATTCATTGATCTTTTGGACACTCGTTGATCTATTAGACACAAAATCACTCTTGGAATCTAACAAACATCTTCAGTGGTCTTGGAATCTAGTGGATACATTCAAGATACCAGTTTCCATTGCAAGTGGAGGTCATTTCAATAGGTATGGTGAATTGTAAATAACTTTTTTCATTCACAATATTTGAGATTCTCCCATGCTTTTTTGTTTTATCATATGCCTACAGCAATATCCATGCATAGACAACAATGAATTTGACAAGAAGAATTCCCAAGTTCACATCTAAAAAAAACTCATATTCACTAGACAAGATGAAGTATGCAATGCAAACCAATAATTATTTCCATGAATATATTTTGATTTTACACAAGGATGGCATGGATGAGGTTCTCTCTTGAGACTCTTCAATTTGCATAAAATCCTAAGAAGCAATCATGGGAGAGGGTCATATTGAATAGTTCATGACTTTTTGTCCATGCTCTTCTCTTCATTCTATGTTTATCATAATGTTTCTTTAATATCGTGCCTTTGAGCTTGACTACTTGCCTCTACCTCATTCAATTATCCTTCCTTGGGGGAATTTGCAACCTCCTCATTGTGTAATTAGTAAACTTATTCTCTTTATCTTATTTGATGTAGAAAAACTATCAAAATATTCCCAAGACATCCCTAGGCATCTCTGTTGTAGGGTTTTATTACCAATTTTTTTATGAATTCATGGCTATGAAAGACACTAGTTTTTCCATTCTACACTTGACCAACAATCATCTATATTGATTGAAATTGTAAGGGATAATTATGTTTATCTGATGACTTAGATGGGAAACAAATTTAGAATGATAACCAAGCACCATGTTGTGTCTGAACTCACAGGTAATGCACCTTATTACGTGTAATGTCATCTCATCCTAGGGTGTTGGAAAGGAAGAATATTCCAGTCAAGGGCCCACGACCCATCCTTTTTAAGAAAAAACTTGTAATGGCACCCATATCAAACTTTGATTGTAAAGACCCCTTAGAGAGGGTCCATGCCATTATTTTCACATGTTGTTGATGGCTAGTGAACATAAGAGACTATGTTTAAGCCTCGAGGATGAAGTGTTTTCCTCCCCAAACCATGGCACTTGAGCTTGAAAAGGTTAATTGATGGTTGAAGCCCTTTGTTCCACCTAGGCATGTTTAGGCCTATAGACTCATTCCCAATTCAAGAAACCTACTCATGTTGAATGTATCCCACTAACATACTAATCAACACTATCCATGGCCTCGACAAACATTCTCATCGTAGGTGAAAGACATAATCTTGTTTAAGGCATGCGATGTAGCCTAATCATGGTATATGTATCCCTCTACATTTGCTAGAGATACCCCACATGGGTTATGTGTGGTAGTTTGAAGATGCATTCAACATCGTATCCTAAGAAGCTTCTTGAGTTGTAGGTGTTGTTCATGGTGCTTGAGCCTGAGAAGCTTCATTTAAAGCATGATGAGATTCTTGTTGTCCCTATACCTTGGTCAGACCTTGACACCCATTTTGGGTTCACAACTAACCTAGTCATGGCACACAAAACACACTTGAAGTTGACTAATACCCTATATATTTCATATATGGTGGTTCAGGGACTCATTCATGGTGTTTGTGCCTAAGAATCAAGAGTTAGTGTTGGAGGCTCTTGTTTCCCTCCACTAGCCATGGTTAAGGAGATAAGATAAATCCTTGATGCCCATGACATCATAATGGAAGCCATATTCAATTCATATGAAAAAGACTCCTTGTAGAGGGCTAGTGTCATGGCCTCTATATGTTATTGACAATGCTTGAGGTCAAGAAGTTTCAATTAAGGCTCATGTGGAATTCAATTGAGCTCAGTATGCTTCAATAAGATATCGAGGAACCTATTTTCATTCTTTGATGATGTTCAAGTCCCTGCAACATATCCATGGTCTTGCATGGTAGTCTGAGGATGCATTCATTGCATTTGACCTTGACAAAATATGTTTTGGTTCTAATATTTTTATTTCCCTCCATAAACCATGGCCAAGGGCTTGAGGCTAATGTTTTTCTACCAAGACTAGGGTTAAAGGCCCAAGATGTTAATTTTTCGATAATTTCATTCAATATTTATCTAGGATCACTAAGAGAATAAAAAGCACAGCATAACAATCACAAGAGACAATGAACACAAAGCATTTCACTGGGGAAAACCAAGAAGGTGAAAAACCCCGCAACTTCCTCAGAGATAGAATAAGCCCCAATACAAAGATCACAAAGATCAATCCCCAAAAGATAGATGTCTCCAGCAATTCTTCAAGTATGCATCATGTAACAATTCATTAAGATCAAACAAATGGTTTCTATCAAAAATCAAAGACATGAAATTACCTTTGATGTGGCACATTTCTCTTTGAATCTTCTCCATGTCTTCAAGCAAGTATGTTTCCTCCAATGAAGTAGCTCTCCAACAAGAATTTGACACCAATGCTTGAGTGTCATGGTGAATGCTGAGGGACTCTTGGATCTTATTTTCATTCATCTTTAAGGACCCTTCAAGAAAATGAGTCTCTTGCAAATGAACCTCCTCATCTTCTTCAATTTTGCTTGGACCAACTTCATGAAGCTCAAGTGGTGATGGGGATGTTGATCTTGGTTCTTCTTCAACTACTACAAGGTCTTCATTATCATGCTTAATGGAACTTGGGCTTGAATCAACACTTTAAAAAGTGATCTCCATGTCACCAACATAGAGGTGTGAGCACCCATCAGTAGGTACTCCCTCATAGTTTAATCATCCATCAGTAGATTCTCTTTGGTTCATGTCTAAGCTAGAAGGTGTCTCGAAATGATCTTCCATATTTTCAATAGAATATTCTTCATGCTCTTGTGATGTCTCTTCATTTTTATCCTTCAAGCAAGATGATGCATTTCGCCCCTTGATTTCCTTATGATCAATATCTTTGGAATCTCTTTTTGAAGAATTCCCAAAAGCTCTCCTCAAGTGGGACATAATTTCATGCACACATATATGATACTCACTCCAAGGTTCTTTACAAAAAGGGCATAAACATTTCTTTACTAACTCCAAATCTTCATTTTTGGGCCTATTTTCAAAAACATGTTCAGCATAGTACTCAAAAGACATGGCATTTTGTGTATTTTTGCTCGAAGCAAGATATTCTTGACATTTTTTATATTGTTGGGGCAAGGTTTTATATGTTGCTCTCCATCTTTGGAACTCACTCATAGAATTATCCTTGGTTGGTGTGACACACTCATATTCATCAGATTTAAAGTCATAATAATAATCTTCATTTCTCTTGAAATTGTAAGAAGTGTTGCATGATGGCACCTCTTCCTCGTACCATTCACTTTCTGCTTCATATTGCTCATAAGCATCTGCATATTCCTCATAAGAATTGTACTCATAGGATTCATCATAATAGTAAGACATGGCTGAAAATTATTCTTGAATGTATGTACCTAATCCATAGGTGCAAAGACCATGCTTTGATACCACTGTAATGTCTCTTGTTAGGAATTTTATTAAAATGGAAATTTTTCACTTTTCCCCAATTTAGACCTTTGACTAGTTTTGAGCTCTAGGTCCACAAATTGCTCCAATTGCTCCCAAATATTCTCATAAGTTATATGGATGATGTTAGAACATAAATATGTATTTTAGGGATTGTTTTGGACCTTTAAAATACTTCGTCAAATCCTCTTTCAATTCTGGCCAATGTAGGGAACTTTACTAGTAATTTCCCTTTGACTAGTATTGGTCTCTAGGTCTCAAATTGACTCCAAATGCCTTCAAATATTCAAGGAAGGTGTATGAATGATATTAGGACTTGAATATGATGTTCAGGGATGAGATATGGACACCAAAATACCTCTGCAAACTCTCTTAAGATTCTGCAACAAGTATGCAATTTTACTAGTAATTTGGGGTTCAAATTCCCCTGAGGTAAGTACTGCAAATGGCTTCCGAAATGCCTCCAAACCCACTCAAATTTATGAATAGAGGTTCGGAATGTATTAATGATGTTATTAAGGTCTCATGTGCACCATTAAGTTATTATTATATATGTTTCAACCCTCTCCCATTCAGCTACAAAAATCACCCCTTCGACCCTTGGGGAAATGACACTATTTCTTCCCCCAATGCAATTAAACTGAGTAAAAATACTTCAAATTCTCAAGTACAGTACATGAAACTTGTAAAATACATCCATGGAAGTATATTAATCACAAATGTATCAGAGAATCATCCATTCATTGAAATCATCAGCATTACATTGGTTGACAACAAGGTAGTGGATAAATGGCACTGTTCTTTCATTAAAAATTAGATTTACACATTTCTACTTGAAATTTCGACCTGAAAATTTTTGGAGATGAAGAACAGAGTATTTAATTCTTATTAAAAAATAAATGAGACATTATAATATCCCCCAAAGAGTACAATAGCTCACCAAAAATTACCTCCCTCAAGGATCAAGAATATGCCATCAAAACTGGAAATGGTTGAAGGAGTGAGCTGCAATAGAAGAAACCATGAGCTGCCCTGTAGCTTACACCTGCAAATAAAGAATCCATTAAATATCCAAATGAAACGTCGGAATGGCCTTTCCAATTACCAACTTGGATGGGAATCTTTCACCCTCGAAATTTGCTAAGGCAAGAAACTAGTCATCCACTAGCTCTCCCTCTTCACAAATGCAATTGCAAATTCTACAAATGATCAAAAGATGCTTTCATTCTTTGTTATTGACATTTATAAAGTTCTAATGTACTCCATGGGTCTAATTCCTTCCAAGAGACTCATGCCAACTCAAGTTGGGAAGAGATTCCAAAGAATGCCACTTGGACAACAATTCCTAGTCTGTCACTTCCACCAAATCACGTGTGGAAGCATCTTAGCTGCCCTAACACCCTTGAGTGCCCTCTTGGAGTCTATTTTTAGCCCTGACATGTCATTTATGTCATATGTCATCCTTCAGGTCTGATTTGTGTCATAGGTGTCATAGCATCTTCATCATTGTTGCCATAGAGCTAGGGAATCTAGCCAAAGTGTCTCACTAGCTCCAAATTGCCTCTTCCTCTTCCATGGGAGTTAATCTTCCTCTATATTTCGACCTTGTATGAGTCATGCCATGAATAATACCTTTTGCACTCCCCCAGGCATGTTACCATTGACCTTGAATTCGAATTGGTGAGAGAATGATGCCAAGTGTAGTGGGGAAATCTAGCCATATGTGGGTCCCACTTCCTCCATGTGTCTTCATGATCAAATGCCACTTTGAATTGCACTTGTATATATTTATTTAGCTCCTTTATTAAATATTTATTCCATTCTAATGTTCAAACATCATTTATTATCCCCCTTATTCCAAATCCCAAAGCTTCCACCCCAAACCTAGGAAATTAGTAATTTTCCTCCTTGGCAATTATTTGACCTTTAGCATCAATTTGACAAACTCTAATGAATAGGGCCAATTTCTTAGTCCATTGTGACCCAATGCCAAATTTGGGACATGACATTGACCCTAGGACCTATGCCCCCAAAGCACATAAACTTACCATTGGGCCACATCCCATTCATTGAATGGATTTTGGTCGTTTTTCCTTAAAAAGTAAAGGCAGAGATCAAGGTAAAAAAGGGGGCGTGTTGCCCTCCTTTCGGCGCCAAAATCCTTATATAAACCCTTTTAAAAACCATTATTTTTAACCATATACATAACACTTTTGCACAGTTCCCGAGACCATAGTTTGCATATATCCCAAGGAAAGTACATGCCATTAATGGGTGCACTTCTCGAGGTGGGTTTACATACAGTTGCAGGAAGAGGTTGTCTCGATTTGTGTGCCAGAGGAGGCCTTAGGAAAACATAGTCGACTTTATACTCATTTTACTCAGAATTTCGAGAGGAACATAGTGGTGCAGTCTGTTTCTAGGTTTGATTGACATAACTCAGAAGTGTTTCCAGAACTCATGTGTGTAAGCGTTTGAAGACTTAATAAGATCGACCTTCTCATTGGAAGTGGCCTGGAGACGTAGCCCAAGAAGGGTGAACTCCATTATCATTTGTTGTCTACAAATTTATGGTTTGCATACTTGTTTATTTTCTTATGTGTATGATTTAAGCATTTAATATTCATCTTTTAAATCCATTTTATGAGAATTTACATACCAATTTCACATGCAATTTTATGGTTAAAATATCCTGAAAGATTTTCAGATCACTTTTCAATTTACATTAATGTATACTATCTATTTATTTTTCATTATTCCCGCTGGTAATGTAGATACACTCAGTATGCTTTATTTTTATGTTTGCAGATGGAAGCTGAAGAAGAGGAAAACAATCAATCCAATCAACAAAATATTCGGACAAATAACCCAATTGATGCAATTGGCTTGAGCACCGATAACAGTACCAATGAAGAATGATGCTCCATATTTAATTTTTATGTTAATGCAAGTTGTTGTAGCTTGTTTATATTTTGAAATAATTGTGTGTGAAAATCAGACATTTTGTATAATAATGTAGAAAGATGAGTTACCAATAAGTGTAACAATAATTACATGCATGTTGACATTTTGATTATTGTTGTCTCTATGTTGTCGTATTTTGTATGAAAAAAACACTCTTATTGATATATAATCAAATAAACGTTTTTATTCTATTGGATTTTTCAATATTATTGTCAAATGTTACATGTGAAATGGTACATTGGTAAAAAAAATTCCAAGAAAAAAATGCGTATTTTCATTCAAGATAGAGAAAAAATAAATTATTCGGTGCCATACAACAGTTGTAAATGGCACATTGGTAATTAAATGTATGGATGATTAAATATTACAATAGATTCTTGCATGTATGATATAAGAAATTAATCCAAACAAACAATTTCAATAATTAAAATTGAAATGAATTGTACTATATATATATATATATTTGAATGAAATATCAGTATCCATTCTTCAGAGAATCATATTTAGTGTGTTTACTAATATATGTCGCATCGGGGCTATATCCCCGGATGGCTATGCTAGGGCCTCACTTGATGTCCCCATCGGGTTAGGCCTTGTAATTAGGGCTGGTAGTTTACCTTGGGTACCATCCTCAAAATGAGGGGAAGTACTTGAGGGTTTTCCCATGACATGTTCCAATGAAAAAAAAAATATGTCGCATCGAGGCTCCTATACTAGAATTGCGCATCCGTGCGTATAAAGTAAAGTTGTGCACCAGTGCATTTATAACATTAAGCACTGGTGTGTTTGATTTTATGAATCACACGAATGTGTTTGATTTTATGAATTGCACTGGTGCATGTAGATTGATTATGTGCACCGAGAACGATCAAAGCTTATTCCCACCAGTTTTTAGTTTTTTGGCCTAGTGGCGTGTTTCATGTGTTAAAATGCACCAGGCTATGTTGATATTTTGTAAGCACTCATGCATTCTAACATTAAATGCACCAGTGCCTTCATTTATGAAATGCACTGGTGTGATCGGATAAATGTATTGCACCGTTAAATCTAAAAATAATGAAAAAATGTATAGTGGGTATGATATACAATAGCGCACCGGTGTGTTTATGTTGTACATATGCACCAATGCTTATATACTATAATCAAGCATTGGTGTGGCATTGAAACTTGATTAATTCTGGTGCTTGTTCTGGTTGAGTGCACCAGTGTGTCGGTTCTAATCATACAACATTGGTGTGTCTTAGTGAGAAACAAACCGGTGCTCTTAATTTTTGTAGTGTGCAATGAATGAACTAACCTTCGCTAAAACCTTCGGTCGCCAAGTATTCTTTAGTTATAAACTATATCCGTTATGACATCCATAAAAACATCTGCTACTATTGGTAGAGGTCGTAGAGGAGTTTTTTTTGACAATTTTTTCCAATCGTGTAACACTAAAAACATTCACTACAAGACCTTTTCCTTGTAGTGTGGGAAGAAGGAAAATACTCATAATAAATAAAGTGGAATATATAATGCTTCCATAATAAACAAATTATGAAGATCCTTATAACTATGGTGCACATTAGCTACTGGCCCATGAGTAACCTATCTAGGTATCAATTGTTGATGTGCGTATTCTCTAGTTGCAAATTCATTGTGAACAATTTCATATTTTATAGTTGCAGAGCTAGTCCACAACCCCCACTACTCCATCTATCAAATATAGATCTACCCAAACTCATAAATATAATTATTATAATAAATAGTATTATGATGGGTCCAATTGGGTAGAGTAGAGCAGTTTGTAATGATTAATTGAGATAAAAAGTTGTAAATAAAAGGTTAGAAATTCAAATCCCAATGGGTACTTACTTAAAAAATTATTACTCTACTTGTTGGGAAGGATGGTTGTGTTGATCCTAGTTTGCTTGCTAGGAGAGGAGGGTTGTGTTGATGTTATTTTCACTGTAGTTGCAACTTCTGTGCATAATAGGAACATCTATTCGGCCAAGTTATGTCCCATCTAAGTGTTGACCCATAACTGTTCAGTGATCTGCAACTGTAGTAATCCTTCGCTAATTGTAGTACGCACCCAGCCAAATCGGATCAAGAGCTTGCACTCCACACCCACTGTAGCTATTCAAACTATCTCCAAGGCCAATAATCTAGTGGTAAACCTGTTTGAAGTAGCATCATGGATGAATAATCACCTTCGGCCTCCTTGAGTTAGGTCTGTTATTTCGCTATGTTGAGATTTCCAAGTCAATTAATCTACTCATGCGATCTTTGAATCAAACTGATCTTCTAGTTTGCATTCAATTAAGTATTGTTATGAGCGTGAACAATAGTAGTGCATTAAACCTGAGTTATTGGGCGAGGGATTTATTCTCTCTGTTTAGTGTTATATATTTATTGATAATCTATATTGGGTGTTCAGTTAACAAAACCAATCAGAATAGTAACATGGAGAGACCGCAACCTATATGGATACAGAGATACACTTCACCCAGTTGCATGACTCTTAATAAAGGAGCTTGATCATTTTCATTTTCCAAGGTTATACATAATTTTCCTTCCACATAAAGGAGGAGAACCTGTTGGAGGACGTGTCTAGATAGCTTAGAATTGGAATAAATATACTATTTTTCTTTGTTTATACTTTTAGTGTCTATCTAGATTGTAGTTAATGTTCAATCGACTGACCATAACCATTTTTTTGGAGGGAAAAGCAATCTATTTGTGACAACTTATGTAAAATGAAACTCTAATAAATAGGATGCGAAAGTAAGTGAGAAAATTCATTGCATTAGTAGAAAGGACTGGATGAATGTTCTCTAGGAGGACAATAAATGCCAATCAAATGGCCAAAATCATAATGAAGCATTCTCTAAAAGATTATTGGTAATTAACACTTTCATTCTATTACATATCTTATCCACGACTGAATTGTGACGGGATTGGTAATTGCTAATCCCTTAGAGGAAAATAGGCTATTAGAAAGGGTTCTAAGAATATATTAGCACTAGAAGTGTCTATAGTATAAAAAGAATGCTATGGAGATTAAAAAAAAATCAGTAAATAACAACAGTGAAAACGTGTATGAAGATGTAATTTTATCGCTTGTTGCAGTGAAAAAGTATATGAAGATGTAATTTTATCACTTGTTGAAAGGTGGAGGAATAATATTAGTCTTCAATAAACTTCGACTATATTCAAATGTTTAAAATAAAAATTAAAATATTTGTTTGGTACCCTAGCATCTACGATCTCGTCACGTAAATAAACCCTTCAAATCCAGGATCCAATTTCATTGTTGGTTATATCAAGTACTGTAATCGTTTCCTCTTGATCTAACCTCCTCCATGGTAGGTACCAACTATGTTAAACCATTGTCAACTAGATTTATCCATTGACATGTGGTTTTCTGCATGCCAGTCTCTAGTGTTACTATGTCTAATGGTGAACTCAGACTTTGAGTTGATCGTAGTCATAGTAAGTTCCTTACATGTTCGTTGGCATCGGGTTAGATAGTCTGCCAAGCCACACTGGGGAACGCAGTTTTTCTAGGAATAGATAATTAGAAACGATATATTATAATTTTTGGTATAAAATTTGGATATTAATTCACGTGCATTGTTAGTCTTATTTAAAATAAATGTAAATTTTCATGATAAATGAGGAACCTTGTTAAGTCTTATTGTGTTAGAGATAATGTTTATCTTGTGTGTTTAGTTGTTGATAGATGAGAGATTCTCTGCTAGTTTGGTGTGTGGTTGAGATATTATCTCAACCTATCTCACCTATATTTAGAAACTATTAGATTCGATAACATCTCTCTCATCTCTATATATTGGAGATATCATTTGTACATAAGATATTGCAATAGTTAATAGTTTTATATTGTGTGTAACAATGACTCGTCTCTCCATTTCTAAGTTGGTATCAGAGCTGGACTGAGCATGAGTCCCTCACGGGAGTGCTCGAGACTATGAGAGAGGAGCATTTCTTAGTCTGTGTGAAAGAGTGAAAGTTGTTTGTGTTTCTGGTGTTTGCTCTTTGAGTGACGATCTGCTTAGGACTGAAAATCCTGCCATTTGATAGAAAGGAACTGCTCCTGCCATCTAAAGGAGGAGACGTTGCTTCTCACAGTTCACGCTGCCCAAATTGCTGCTTACTGCCACCATAGAATCGTTGTCACATTAAGGAGTAAAGAATATCCACATGGAGGGAAATTTTGTTGTTTACCTTCTACATAAGATTGGCAGTCGTTGTGTAAGTGAAGATTGAATTTGGCATTAAACATGGTGTATCGGCATTGAACATAGTCCAATGGTTGGGTTTCCACCATTGCTTCTACTATTACTACTGGGATCGCTGCAACATTGAATCTGAAAATCACTTCCCATTGAAGGAGCTATCGTTGCCCATTGAAGATCGCTGCTACCATATGTAAGATCGTCGCCTTTCTTCCTTTCAATCGCTGCTGAACAATATTCTATCAATCGCTGATTAGAACGTGAAATTGCTAGAATCGTTTCCTGTGATCATTGATAAGGATGTGGTTGTTTTCTATAATCTTTAATTCTGGTCTCAGTTTTTTAATTGGTTGGATTCTTGCATAGTGTAATTGTTTGGAATTTCCTTAGTGTTCTAAAAGGGTTATGTGTCTTGGTCAAATTAATAAATAATTGGCTATTTAGAAAAGAATTTAAAAATGTTTGTTGTAACTGAAATATCATTATGTAATGCAGGGGGTGCATGTTGGTTGTACTCGACACCCCAGAATAGTTTTTGGTCCAAGTTGTAAAGCTTAGCCATTGGCAAGTTGATTTCCCTTGTTTGTTGGAAGATATGTTTCATATGTTTAGGCATACATGTTGTGGTGCGGAATTGCACAGTGTTATCCCTCTTATGCATAGAGTGGATGTGGATCAAGCTCTATCTTGATGTGGTTAAATGGAAATTTGAGATGAAACATTCTCAGCGTATGAAGGACCAAGTTCTATTTAACATTGATGAGTTATGTAGCTGAAAAGGATTCCTACATAACTGGCGGTTACAGTAGTTGAGGACCCATGTATTCTAGTAGATGGTTTTCTTTTTATATGGACATCAATAATATATTTTATGCAAAGAAAGGTACAGGAGAATTTCAAAGTGATGAAAGCCTCATGAAGACCAAGACTACTCTACAATTAGAATAGAGATAAACATTAAGGGAGGATGTTAGAGATAATGTTTATCTTGTGTGTTTAGTTGTTGATAGATGACAGATTATCTGCTAGTTTGCTGTGTGGTTGAGATATTATCTCAACCTATCTCAGCTATATTTAGAAACTGTTAGATCTAATAACAGCTCTCTCATCTCTGTATATTGGCAATATCATTTGTACATAAGATATTGCAATAGTTAATAGTTTTATATTGTGTGTAAAAATGACTCCTCTCTCCATTTCTAAGTTATTGTATTTCATAGCCTTTGGAATTTTATAGTCATTACAACAACAATCAATGTTTTCACTTTATAATTAACGAGATTTTACGATTATTTTATTTTTACAATGATTATTGTACCAAAGTTTTTTTCATTTTCTTCTTTCCTAAGAGAAAACAATGTAAACCACCATTAGAGTGAGAAACATGAATGATTGTTGTATTTAATCGCACTTTTATAAGAATGCTTATAGTTAAATCACGGGTAAGGATAAACTATATTTCAACTGTCCTATTTAAAATGACTGTTGATATATTAATGACAATGAGTAATAGGATAGTAGTTGTAGTTATAACATATCGTTGGTTATAAAAAATTAATTCATGCTTATTAAAATGCAATTCCTCTTATAAATTATATTTGAGTATGTCTTAGCAAGGTAGTTAAGCAGATTGAATAGACGCAAGTCGTATCTTCTGCTAGTTTAAAGAACATCATCGATTGATATTTAGTTACAATTTATCTTATATTGTTAGGTTTTTTTCCTTAAAAAACCAGAAGTTTTTATTTATCATAATATTTTACATTCTTCATGGTATCCATCACAAAAATATGAAGCCTTTAGATTTTTTTATGAATTTACAATTTCAATGTGATATATTTCTTTTTGCCACTCCAGGAAATAAAACCATCATAAAGATACACAAAATTAGTAATCTTCTATCAGACAAGAATCCAACACTATATCAGTCCATTTAGTGAGTTGAACCCCCAAAAAAATATCATTGCTAAATAATTTCGCATTACAAGCATATTCATAAACAACAACCTGTCTTCCATCATGGTTGTAAAAAACTCGATTTGAATCCAGACAAAATGTATAATGCTAAATGGAAGTGGATTAATTACTCCGCCACTTAATAGTTGGCCGCAACAATTTCTAAAAGGAAACATTGCCTAGTTCTATAACCGCCACACCACTTAAACATTTGAAGAGGCAGTCGCCACCTTGACTCTGATTATTGAATTGTGAAAAGCCATTACCATTAATGTATTTTGACTCTATAGAATCAGGCCAACAATCGCATGTCATTCACTACATTTCTGAAGGGCCAACAAAGTCTTCATTATGTCAGCCTGTAACAGAGCATTTATTTATGCAGTTAAAATTTTGTAATGAAGGGTCAATTAGCAATTAATGACCAACTATGCTGAAGCACTATAAACACTCATTCTTGTGATGGTGATTGATATTGAGACAGAGTTGAATATGAATTTCAGTTGAAGTTAAACTCATATTTTTTGCTGTGTACTATGTTATTTGAGTTTGAAAACTCATATTCATTTTGAAGTTATTTTTTGCTATAGCAAGTTAAGAGATTAGAGTTATTTTTTAGTATAGAGATGTTAAATGTGTTTGATTGCTGAAATAGAGTATTAGTTAAGTTTCATGAACACAGGGGTCATCAAAACATAGCTAAAATATTTGCTTAAACAGTCCTGTAGAATATTGTTTGCTGAAATAGTTGCAGAACTTTATGTTCTTGTTGAAATTCGTCCTGTAGGTGATAATTTCTAAGTTTAGTGATTTGTGCATGTTGTTTTAAGTCAAATCAACACTCCCTTTCCTTCCCACAGTGGTATCAGAGCGTGCTTAAGTTTTCTTTCTCATTTTTTCTTAGAGTAATTTGGAATGTAATAAGTGATGGCTACTAACATCAGTGTAGTGCAGCCACAAATTCCAGTGTTGAATGAAAGGAATTATGATACATGGTTTATTAAGATGAGAGTTATCCTGCATGCTCAATATCTTTGGGAGTTTGTTGCGATTCGCTATCTAGAGCCAGCTAATCAAGTTGTTGAATTGGCTCTGTCAAATGTTGAGTGTGTTCTATTGAAGGAAAATAGGAAGAAGGACAACAAAGCTCTTGTCCTTATTCAACAAGGCCTAAGTGAATCCATATTTCTGAAGATATCAAGTGTTGAGTCTTCAAAGAAAGATTGGGACACTCTTGAAACTTGTTATCAGGGTGTGACCAAGGTGAAAAATGTTAAGCTGTAGAACTTGAGAAGGGACTTTGAGAATTTGAAGATGAAGGGCAGTGAGACTATTGATAATTTTATGACTCAAGTTATGAACATTATAAATCAGTTGAGACAGTATGGTGAAGACCTTTCATATCAACATGTGATTGAGAAATTGTTGAGATGTTTTCCAGTGAAGTTTGAAGCAGTGGTTGTTCCCATTGAAGAGTTTAAAGATCTCAATCAAATGCACATTGATGATCTGATTGGTTCTTTGATTGCTCATGAATCAAGAATGAACAAGTATGATGATACATCTTTAGAAAATGATTTTAAATCTTAGTTACATGTTACTAGAGGTAGAGGCGGAGGAAGGTCTAGTAGCAGAGGAAGAGGAGGTCGAACTGCTGATCATAGTGACAGCAGAAATGATTTAGAATTTGAAGAGAAGTTAGGGCAGAATACTCCTAGCGTAAGGGGGGAGTAGCAGCAGAACATGGCATCCAAGAAATCAAAGGTATGATAGATCTAAAGTTCAATGTTTCTATTGCAAGAAATTTGGGCATTTTGCTAACAAGTGTTGGAAGAAGCAAGCACATACTAGTAAGTTGTCTACACACATTACAGAGGAGACTGAACATGGGGATAATCCTATGTTTTTAACTTGTAATGTCACCCAGGAAAGTACAAATGATATATGGTTCTTGGACAACACATGCAGTAATCACATGACTAGAAATAGGGAGTTATTTTTAAGTATAGATACAAGCATTCGGTCTAAAGTGAAGTTAGGTAATGGCAGTAAGGTAAAAGTTATTGGTAAAGGTGTGATTGTTGTATATGCCAAGAATGGTAAAAGAAGAACAATTCATGATGTTTATTATGTTCTTGGTTTTATGTGTAATTTATTAAGTGTTGGACAGTTTTTAGAGAAAAAGTACAAAGTGTTCTTGAAGAACAAGGTATGTACTATTTATGACAAATATCCAAGTACGCAGTCGATAGCCAAAGTAGAGATGACAAAGAATAGAATGTTTCCGTTGATTATGAGGAACGATTTGACTAACTCTTTGAATTCTTATAAAACTAAGAGTTTAGATCAATCATGGTTATGGATTTTGAGGTATGGCCATTTACATTTTGGTGGAGATTTGCTACAAAAGAAGCAGATGGTAAAAGGGTTTCCCAATATTCAATAGCCAGCAAGCTTAAGTGAGAGTTGCATATTGGGAAAGCATCATAGAGAGAAATTCATCTATGGAGTCTCATACAGAGGAAAGGCACCATTGGAGCTAGAACAAACAGATTTTTGTGGACCAATGCAAACACCTTCTTTGACTAGTAATGTTTATTTTATGATTTTCATTGTTGATTTCAATCGAAAAACTTGGGTGTATTTGTTGAAACAGAAATCTCAAGATCTTGATGTGTTTAAAATCTTTAAAGCTATGATTGAAAATGAGAGTGATAGATTTATTAAAGTCTTGAGATCAAATAGAGGAGGTGAGTATATGATAAATGATTTTGTGTAATTTTGTCAATATTATGGAATTAAAAGACATTTTACTGCTCACTACACTCCACAACAAAACGAAGTGGCAGAAAGAAAGAATCGAACCATTATGAACATGGCTTGAAGTATGATGAACGAGAACCATCTTTTAGATTAATATTGGGGCAACGATGTTACTTGTTCAGTGTACATTCTAAATAGAATCCCAACTAAGAGCATGAAGGATTGAGTTCCCCAACAAGCATGGAATGGTAAGTGTAACAACATATCTCATTTAAGGATTTTTGGGTTTGTAGCTATGCACATGTACCTGAAGAGATGAGGAGAAAGTTAGATGATAGAAGTCAAAAATGTATTTTTGTTGGATATAGTGAAGAATCTAAAGCATATAGACTCTATAATCCCATCACCAAGAAGTATGTCATTAGTAGAGATGTGGTGTTTAAGGAAGAAGAAGCATGGGATGGAAAAATAGATAAATTGGTTGTAGAGGACGTTGTTACAGCTCACACAGAAGATGAAGAATATGAAAAGGGCATACATGGAGGACAATTAACTCCACAAACGTCTAACCAGCAGGAAGAACACCTGTCAGAACGCCTAGAACTCAAGAACATGGTGAACCATCAAGTGTTGGTGGACAGCAAGGAACAGGATCAGAGGTAATTAATGAATCAAATCCTACATTAGCTTCATTAAGAAACATAGTTAGAGGTCAGGAGACTATAAGTTTAAGAGAATTGTATGAGCAAAATGAAAAAGCAGATCAAGTTTCAAATTTTGCATTGATAGCATGTGATCCTGTAAATTTTGATGAGGCCATTAAAAAGGATGTTTGGATAAAAGCAATGGATGAAGAAATTGATGCCATAGAAAGAAATAATACTTGGAATCTTGTAGATTTTCTTGATAACAAAAATTGTATTGGTGTTAAATGGATTTATAAGACTAAGTTAAATGTTGATGGTGAAGTTGAAAAATACAAAGCAAGACTTGTAGCTTAGGGTTTAGTCAACAACCTGGTATCGATTATAATGAGACTTTTGCACCTATAGCTAGACTTGATACGGTAAGAATGGTATTAGCTATTGCGGCTCATAATAAATGGTATGTACATCAAATGGATGTAATGTATGTGTTTTTTAATGGATCTTTAGAAGAAGAGGTTTATGTGAGACAACCGCCTGGATATGAAATTGATGGACAGGGTGACAACATCTACATATTAAAGAAAGCATTGTATGGATTGAAGCAGGAACCCCGAGTATGGTATAGCGGGGTTGATGAGTATTTGAATAGTGAAGGATTCAACAGAATTCCAAGTGAGCCAACCTTGTATACAAAGGTAAACCAAGAAGGTAAAATACTGATTCTTTTCTTATATGTTGATGATTTGATCTTCACTAGAGATCTTTCAGTAGACGAGTTTAAGAAATCCATGAAAACGGAGTTTGAGATGACTAATTTAGGAATGATGAAAAAATTTTCTGGTACTGAAGTAACTCAATCTAAGGATGGCATTTTTATCAATCAAACTAATTATGCAAATGATGTACTAAAAAGATTCAGAATGATGAATTGTAAGCCAGTTGTAACTCTAATTGCAACTGGCACAAAAATCAGTAAGGAGGATGACGGGTCAAAAGTTGATCCAACGTTGTATAAGAGACTGGTAGGAAGTCTCATGTACTTGACTGCAACAAGACCTGATATAGTGTTTGCAGTAAGTATGATTTCAAGATTTATGGAGTCTCAAAAGAACACCCACTGGCAAGCTGGAAAGAGGATCCTGAGATATATTGCTGGAAAAACAAAGTTTGGTATCCAATATACATCAAACTCAAATTTTAAGTTGATTGGATATACTGACAAGGATTTTTTATTTTCTACAGATGATAGAAAGAGCACATCAGGATATGTATTTAGTTTTGGATTAGGATTAGTAGCATGGGATTCAAAGAAGGAGCCCATAGTGACATATCTTCTGCTAAGGAAGAGTATGTTGCAGAAACAACAACTGCATGTCAAACTGTGTCGATGAGAAGAGCTCTTTCTGAGTTGCAACATGAACAAGATGGACCAACTCATATTTTTTGTGACAATAAATCAGCCATTGCACTATCAAGAAATCACGTCTTTCAGAAAAGAAGTAAGCATATTGATACAAGGTATCATTTCATTCGAGAATTGATAAACAAGAATGAAATCAGTATGGAATTTTGTAGATCATAAAATCATTTTGCAGACCTATTTGCAATACCTCTGGGGAAAGAGTTGTTTGAGTTTCATAGGAAAAACATTGGGGTTTGTAAGTTGTAACATCAATATAGTATTTTAATGTTTTTTTTTTAGTGTAGTAATTAAGGGGGAGATTGTTGGAAGTGGATTAATTAATCGACTGCTTAATAGACGGCCACAACAATTTCTAAAAGGAAACACTGCCCAGTTCTATAACCACCACACCGCTTAAATATTTGAAGAGGCGGTCACCACCTTGACTCATATTATTAAATTGTTAAAAGTCATTACCATTAATGTATTTTGACTCTATAGAATCGGGCCAGCAATCGCATGCCATTCACTACATTTCTGAAGGGCCAACACAGTCTTCATTCTATCATCCTATAACAGAGCATTTATTTATGCAGTTAAAATTTTGTAATGAAGGGTCAATTAGCAGTTAATGATTGACTATGTTGAAGCACTATAGATACTCATTCTTGTAATCATGATTGATATTGAGACATAGTTGAATATGAATTTAAGTTGAAGTTAAACTCATATTTTTTATTGTGTACTCTGTTATTCGAGTTTGAAAACTCGTATTCATTTTGAAGTTATTTTTTGTTGTAGCAAGTTAAGAGATTAGAGTTATTTTTTAGTATAGATATATTAAATGTGTTTGATTGCTGAATAGAGTATTAGTTAAGTTTCAAAAACGTAGGGGTCATCAAAACATAACTAAAATATTTGTTGAAATAGTTTGCTGAAACAGTCCTATAGAATATTGTTTGCTGAAACAATTGCAGAACTTTCTGTTCTTGGTGAAATTCGTCCTATAGGTGATAATTTCTAAGTTTAGTGATTTGTGTGTGTTGCTTTGAGTCAAAGAAACACTCCCCTTCCTTCCCACAAAGCAATCATCAACAAATTCATGTATTCCATCATGGCTGTAGAAAATCACACCTAGTTGGAGTCAAGGTGAAGGATTTAATAGACCGTAAATTGGCGTAAAAAAAGATCACAAACCCATAACAAAAAGCAATCATTCCATCTCCTTAACTATTAAAATCCATCTTCTTCTTCAAGGTGATTCATAAATTGGCGGGTGGAAAAAACCTATAGAATTTCCATTTAACTCTTATGTGATGTACCACTCTCCCATCCTCATTTCCATTCCCAACTTTGAGAGAGTGTCCACTACTATATTTATTTCCCTGAATATATGAGTGAAATGTATTTCCCTAAAAGATATTTTTAGGATTAACACTTCATTCCTAGGAGGTTGTAATAAAATGTTGAGACAATTCCTCAACCCTGATTCCCACTCTATAATTAGTTTCGAATCTCCACATAATTGCATGCAAAAAATAATTTTCTCGATTGCATATGATAATAACAATATGAGAGAATTTAATTCTGCATAGTTGTTGGATCCTGCACCAAGACCAACCTTGTAGTATATCTTCTATGCTGAAGAGAGATGTTTCACTCCACTTGCCCCTAGAATTCCTTGGTCAGAAATTGAAGCTCCATTAAAATAAGACCAATGAATGCCTTTGTTTATTTCTTCTTGTTTGATCTATCTTACTGAAACTAGTTTATTTTTCTGAGCGAATATATTTAAGATGGCTACATTTTGATTGGAACTATGCAAAGGAGAAATTATTTTACCTTCATAGTAACTGATTCATTGCAATCCACACTTGCCAACCTAAGATAAGAGGCAGACTCTTAAATTCTTGGTACGCATGATTTAAGAACCAGTTTCTAAGACAGCCTTGCACACAATCATCTTGCTAATTAAACCTCTGATTTAATAGCATACTCGAGATTGACCAAGCCTGTTTAGTGTATGCACATTCTACAGAAAGGTGGAAGTTTGTCTCTTCATCAGCTTTACACAAAATATATCTTCCTAGGCCTTCAAAGTTCCTCCTTTGAATATGGTCCCATGTGATATCTTTGTCCTTTAGAAAAAACCACATTTGTAACCTGGTTTTGGGAAGAGAGTTGAACTTCCATACACATATCCACCACCATATTGGATCCTCCACACGGTTTTGATTCAACAAAGATAAATATCCCATTTTGTGTGTGTATAAACCGTGAGGATCAGGGTCACATACAATTTCATCTTTCTGATTATTCAGTCTCACATGGAATATAAGAATTTGTTTGACAAAAGAGAGCCACCTGATTTCATCTTCTCCTATAAACCCCATGGAATCAACATTCCTCCAATATTATCTAATTATCATAGATGAACCAATGACCTTTAACTGATTTAAGGTAAAAATACCTTTGAATCTAAGTTGCAATACCATATGGAACGGTAAGGAGTGAGCACCTTCACTTCTAGCCCATGAGTCTTCTCCAACCCTGACACTTTTACCATTCCCTACTCTCCGAGAAATTCCCCTTCCAATTACATCAAAAGAATGAATAGCTTCTTTCCAACACACAAACATATTTCGGATTACTTTCCTTGGATTCCTAATCCAATTTATAATAGAAAGAGGTGCGATGTATTTCTGAATAATTTCCTCTTTCCAATTACCGGTGCTTGAAATCAATCTCCGAATGGATTTAGCACCCAGTGATTTAGTGAACATGGGTGGTATTTTAATTCCCCATCCTCTCATAGATTTAGGAAAAGAAAGTGATTTCTAGTTAATCAAAACAGCTCCTTTCTGAGATGACTGAACAACCCAAAATAAATTTAACATAAGATTCCTAATAGCTTCAATAAAACCCCAAGGAATCCAATATAAATCCATCCAATATGCAGGTGTTGCCACAAGCACAAAATTGACTAGAACCAGTCTCCTTGCTTTGGACAGCCAGTGGAAAGACCAATTCGAAATTCTTATTTCACACTTAGCAATATGCCAATTCCAATCTTTCTTAATATAGGAAATAGGTTTGAGTCTGAAACCCAAATAAATGAGCCCTTGTTCAAGTTCGAAAACATTGAAACTGTATAGAATTTTCGTAAGAGCCTTTACCTCCCCATCTACATTTTTCTCAGCCATCATGGAATTTTTTACATTCACTTCCATTCTATAAAGGTTCTCCAAGTCACTGCAATATCCTTCATAAAAAATTAAAACACCATCTACAAATAAAATATGTGACAACATAAATTTTACAACAAGATTAATTCCTTTAAATAATCCTCTATTTTTTGCTTTCAAGATAAACCTGCTTAAGCCCTCAACCACCAACATGAAAAGAAGTGGAACAAATGGGAATCCTTGATTAATTCCACATGAGGGTTTGAAGAATTTTGAGGTTGCCCCATTGATTAGAATAGAAAAAGAAACTGAAGATAAACAAGCTAAAACTAAACGAATAAATTCAAATCATGGCAACCAAGTTGGATCAAAGGCATTTTCAGAAAATCCCATCTTACCCTATCATAAGCCTTCAAAAGGTCGATTTTAAAGACCACTTCCTTCAGGGTCTTAGTTCTTATGGAATGTAAGCCTTCTTGTACTAAGCCTAATGTATCATGAATCTACCTAGCGGGCATAAATCCAAATTGTTCTTGGGAGATACTAGTTGATAAGATAAGCTTGATTCTTCTGGCTATTATCTTAGAGATTGCCTTATATATAGAATTTCACAGAGAAATGGGGTGAAAATCATTAATGGATTCTAGATTATCTTTCTTTGGAATTAAGGCTATAAAATTTGAGTTGAAAGCTGCTAGGATTTTCCCTTCCTTTCTTGGATCCTCGACAACCCTAAGAAGATCATGTCCCAAAATCTCAAATAAACTGCTAAAAAATTTAGCTGGAAATCCATTAGGACCTGGGATTTTATCATGTTTAAAACTATGGAGAACCTCCTCTTATTCTTCCATGGATACTTCCTTCATCAACAATAAATTTTCATTGTACTGAAAAATCTTAGGAATAAGTTGAGAAATAATTACCATATCCACCATATTTTCCCGATCATGAGCCTGAAATCGACTTTGAAAGTGTTGATTTCCTGCATCAAAAATATCTTCAAATCTATTTACTTACAATCCTTATTTGTTCTTGAATTTCTGAATGGTATTGCATTGCTTCCTATGGTTCACATATTGGTGGAAAAATCTTGTGTTGTAATCACCTTTATTCAACTAGAAAGCACGACTTTTTAATATCCATTCTACTTCTTTGAAAGACAAAATTTCTCTACGACATTGCTCCAATATTAGAAATTCTATTTTAGAATCTGTTGATACAAACCCCAAGCCAATTCCATCATTCCACTCCATCAAATATTTTTCAATTCCAATTAGTTCACTGTCTAGTTGTTTCCTCTTTTTTGAAGTCCAATCTATAGTTATCTTCTTTATCCTTTGTAGGTTGTGTAAAAATTGAAGAGAAGGAGACTCTTTATTGTTAACTTCAAACTTTGTCCAAGTAGAACTGATCAACTTCACGTATTCTCCTTCATCTAACCATATTGAATTGAATTTGAAGGAAGAGACAATTTTTGTTCCAATTGAATCAATCTCTAAAAGAATAGGAAGATGATATGATTCACCCCCCAAACCAACCCATTGTCTAATTCTAAAATGAAGCTCCAAAAAACTATATGAGCATAAGAACCGATCTATCTGTTTAGCTATATGATATGTTCCAAATCTTATATTGCTTCATGTTGGAACCATTTTAGCTAGAGCCAAATCCAAAAGGCCACAATCTTCTAGCTTAGGGATGAAGAAGTCAGCTAGAACATCCTTCTGAGCTGAAACCCCCCAAATCTTAGAACATCCTAAAGAAAAGTTTAGGTCTCCACCTAGTATAAGGTTATTTGAAATGAAAATATCTTTAGAAAAAATATTATTCCAAAAATACCTTCAATCTAAATAAGGACCATAAATATTAACCAAGAGAAGTTTCGTCCCTAGGTCTCTAGAGAACAAAGCTGTTTCCGAGACCGAATCCACTGCCCATGAATTAGAAAGAGACACAAAATTGGTTTTCCATCCTGTAATTAACCCTCTTGATCTTCCTTTAGCATCAATAAAGCATAAATCCCAACTTACGTACATTTTTTATAACTCAATCACTATAATACTTCCTTCACACATTAATTATTGTAGAAACAACACATCTGGTTTAACTACTTGTAACAGTCTTCGAAGAACCAATTTTTTTTAGGGTTTAGCTACTACAATTTAGAGAGCATAGCTTCATTAAATAAACTTAGGCATGGATTCCGTTGCTCTAAGGATCCCAAATAATCTTTTCTGAATCCTGGTCTCTACCTCGCAAAAGGCTTTAGCCTGTTCTTTTTTGAATTGGAATCTCCTTCCTTTACCACTCAAAATAGGAGAACAAGGGTTTACAACTATCCCATCAGACATCCCTGTCTTTCCTTCAACAATAAATCGTTTCCTGATATATGTTTTAGTTAATAACTTCCATCAAGGTGAAACTTAGAGCTAGATCCCAAATTCCTCAAATTATCTTTATTAACCCTGTGAACAAAATTAGATCTTACATAAGAATTAAAACTAATATTCTTTGAATCTTTAAGAAATCCAAGTTCAAAAGCAATTTTAACAAGAGAACCAAGATTCATCTTCTTTTGATTTAGTAATGATAACCCTTCGAAGACCAATGGCTCTGTGTACCTTCCTTGTCTTATATCGTTAGTTGGACTAAGGTGTTTCACAATCTAATTACTATAAAATGCATCGGTCATTGGACATATAAAGGTCGTTATAATGTTATTAAAATACGAATTATATTGTATAAAGTTATGTTTCAATGTTGTGATTTACCTTGCATTACTCTTACGTTAATGAGAAGTTATTTTCTGTTATACTCCTTTATAAGAGAAAGATTAAAGATTACAAAAATGATATAATTCACACTAGGGAAAAAAGGAATTTATAAAAGGTTATGTTTCATAAAAGTTAGGTTACACTTAAATGGTAATCTAGGGTAGTCTTAATTTTATAGATGTTATTTAAGTAGTATAATAACATCTAAGAAGGTTACCATTGTATATTTAGAGTGAGTTTTAAAGAGTAAATTAAATAGTTAATTTTACAAAGATCAGTTTTAAATGATAATTATAGTATCGTTCTTATATTTGGGTACTATGGGGAGTTAGTCCTAAATGGTAAATCAAAATGATTTTAAATTTTATGAAGGTTGGCTATTAATGATAATGTAATATAGTTATCATTTATAAATTAATGTTGAAAAAGTTTGTTATAAAAATGGGATTTAAAATAGTTGTAATTACATTTTGGATGGCGATAAATTGTATTGTAAATTTTATGAATAGCTAGGAAATGACTATTCAAATATAATTCTATATTTTATATAAAAGGAAATCACGTTCAAAATGGTTAGGGAATGTGAATAAATATATGTTACATACTTGTCCCGACTAATATATAATTTAATTTGTATTTTGCCTTGTTATTTTTTTTCCAGCGAAAAAATATACTATTGATATTCAAAAATTTGAATCAAATAGTACAAAATACTTCCAGATCCTTTTATCGAATCGAGTTCATGGAGATCAGCGAAGCTAAAAGAACTAGCTCCCGTGCATGATCCTCAAAAATATCACAGAGTTACACTAGCTGCAAGAGCATGATAGCATGACAGCCAAGTCAAAAGACAAAAATAAATACAAACCAGCTGATCATAAAGATATACAGAAAGGTCCCAACAAAACTTATTCAAAAAAGTAAGTAGAGCCACCATCCTGGAGGCTGTTATCCAGCCACTCCTCCCAAATCAAAAGACCTTCACTGCCTGATAAAGCTTGCTTGGACAGATAATCTGCGAGAGAGTTTTGTTCTCTGTAGATGTGTTCAAACTGAATACCTTGAAGCTTAGAGATTTCAAATTGTGTCCGAAGGATCCAGTGTCTCAAGTTCACAACATTCAAATTGAAATCACCCGTAGCCCATTTAATGGTGACTCTGGAATCACCGAAAACCTTGATATTGGCTAATCCAAAGATGTTTGCAACTCTGAGAACGCACCAAAGTGCCATTAATTCCGCTTTCATATTTGTACCTGAGCCACAGTTGAGTCTAATAGAAAAATAATGCAACTCATTAAGATAGATCACACCCCCAACAACACATATACCATGTTGTGAAGCTCCATCAAAGAAAAGAATTGGCTGATCCACAATTAACTCAAAATCACTGATTCTGTCAATTCTAGAGATATGCACATTATCCTTACAAGAAGAATACATATTTAATGCCACCATACAACACTGTATAGAGTTTGGAGAAATGATCTGGAAGATATCACAATTCCTAGAAAACCAAATAGACCAGGAAATGCATATGGCTAAGTAGAAATGCTACTTACATATTCTGAACCAATTAAGCAAGCACTTATTGTAGTCCCCAACATTCCAGCGCTGAGAAATATTCAAACTAGCTGAAGCCACTTCCCAGATTTTTGTGGAAAAGGAGCACTCAACAAAAAGATGTTGCTTGGATTCAGCATCGTTGCTGCAGAGAGTGCAAATGCTAGGGCCTTGCCACCCCCTTTTGCACAAATTCTCCCAGGTCTTCAATTTGTCATTAATTAAGAGCCAACAGAAACACTTGAGTTTCAATGGGATCGACCAATGCCACAGACGTTTATACCACCAATCCTGAGGGTATATGAACTTATCTTGAATGATTCTAGAATAGGCCGATTTAGCAGTGACTACTCCAGTGGCTGAATTTCCATTCCAAAATAGCTGATCCGGTGCATGAGTCAAGCAGATACCTGCCGCATTAAGTTTCATGATATAAGAATCCCAGATATCAGCAAGGAAACCAGTGAGACCAATGTCCCTTGCAGACAGCCACTTTGAGCCATTCACCCTGTCGATGTGTTGAATATAAATTCTGTCCAAAGTATTCAAACCTAAGATTTGAATATATCTTGTTATAGACGATGGAAGCAAAAAAATTTCATCCATCCCTATGGTGGGATCAATCCCAACACGGACCATAGATCCAGACCCAACCTGCCACAAGAGATCCTGCTTAATCCAATGAAATATCTTCATGAATCCCCGCCATAAGGGAGAAAAATTCCAATTCGATAATCTGGGGTTTCTGATCCAGCAAAAAATCTCCTTTTTGATATGTTTGCTATGGATAAGTGAGGACCAGAGCGTGTTACCAAATAGACATCTCCATAGACTTTTAAGTCTAAGGGCAGTATTAAAAGAACTCGGATCTTTAATCCCCCAGCCACCGTATTTATGAGGTCTAGATACAGCATCAGCAGCAACCATAACAATTTTTCCATTGTTTACAGAACCAGACCAAAGAAAATTGAAGAAATATCGATTAAGAGTTCTGATGATGAAGGATGGGACTTCCAGCAAAGAGAACCAGTATACTGGAATACTGGTTAAAACTGACTTCAAAAGAATAAGCTTACCCCCAATGGAAAGGAACCTGAAAGACCAATGAGCAATTCTTTTTTCAACTTTCCTTAATAACCAAAACCAGTCTTTCACTTGATAATTATTTGGCTTAAGGTAGAATCCCAAATATTTAAATACTTGCTCCAAATGACAACATTTGTAAGGCAGAATCGAGAGAATGCCCGAAATATGCTCAGCATCAGGAAAAAGACAGTAAAAAATAGATTTAGATGAACTGACTTTCATCCCTGTTGCGCGACTGAAGGTCTGGATAATTTCATTATATGAAAGCCATTCCTCAATGGAATCCTCGCCCGCCATTAACACATCATCAGCAAAAAGGATATGTGTGATCACACAGTCCTTTGAAACTAATTCAAGATTGAGTTAATATAAGAGTCGATGACATCGAAAAATGCTCACAAAGTCTAGAGTTGCATGGGACTAGGAGGTTATTACGGCATAACTGTAGAGGCGTTTTCAAAGATCATAGGCCCCATCACTGAATTGCAAAAGAAGAATAATAAATTCGTATGGTCCAAATGATGTCAGCAAGCATTTTTGAAACTTAAGAAACTATTGACAACAACCTCGGTACTAAAAGTACCAGACATGGAGAAGGAATTTTTGTTTTGCACTGATGCTTCGAAAAAAGGTTTAGGAGGTGGTGAGAGATGATGAACGAGTATGATTTTTTACATCTACATCAAGGGGACAATGAACAAGGTAGCGGATACCTTGAGTCAGAGAAATCGTGTCTTCTTAGTATTTCCATTGAAGACGAATTTGTGCTCAAGAAGATACTGAAGCTACAACTACTGGATAGTTGGTATAGTGAAGTTAGTCGGAACTTGAAAAGGAAACCATGAAGCTTCCTATGTATGAGGGGTATACATTGGAGAATGATGGGTTGTTGAGATACAACCAACATATATATATGTGCCAATGACGAGGATGTTCAAAATGTTATCATATTCGAAGCCCATAGGGAAGCTTATATTGTCCGCCTAGAGGTTAAAAATATGTATGTAGATTTGAAACTATTGTTTTGCTAGCACGGTATGAAGAAATACATTGTGGATTCTAGATAATGTTCCTTGAATGCCAACTAGTGAAGGATGAGCATTGCCATCTAGATGCATTGTTACAGCCTCATGCCATGCCATAGTCAAAGTGCGAGGTGATATAGATGTATTTTATTGTTGGATTGCCGATGACCTCTAGGAGGCACGATTCCAATGCACACTTTATTTCAGTCAAGGTTAAATATTAGGTTCCTGAGATAGCACGGGTCTTCATGAATGAGGTAGTGTGACTACATGGCATACCTCAAAATATCATTTCTAATAGGGGGTCAGTATTTATTGGGAGACTTTGGACGAGCTTCGAGGAAGCCTTAAGTACAGAGATGAACTTTATCACAGCATACCATCCTGAGATGGATGGTCAGACCGAGAGGGTCAACCAATTTTTAGAGAACATTCTATGCATGTATGTGATGGACCAACATTCATTGGGAGGAATATCTACCATTGGTAGAGTTTGCTTATAAAAGCAGTTATCATAGCTTGATACAGATGTAACCATTTGAATTTCTGTACAGTAGGCTTTGTCAGACACCCTTGACTTAGGATTGTCTTAAGTACAACCCATCCTTGTGGGTCCCGAGGTGATCCAAGAGATGGAAGAGAACATGCAATCCATCCAGGCATTGTTGAAAGAGGCCCAAGACAGACAAAAATGTTATGTCAATGCACATCTGATGGATAAGAACTATGATATTGGGGATAGAGTTTTCTTGTGGGTGAGGTTGTAGAATATCTCTATCAAATTTGGAAAGGGACCCAAATTGTTGCCACAGTTTGTGGGACCATTTTACATCGGTGAGAGAATGGAACCATTTTCTTACTATCTTGCTTTGTCATCATTATTGAGTTGGGTGCATGATGTATTTCATGTTTCTATTCTATGCCATTATATGTTAGATCCATCTCACATCATTGACTTGAGTAATTTGCAAATATCGCATGAGGGATCCCTAGTGTCTTATCTGGTCAAAATTTTGGAGCGACGATCTTGACAGCTTCAGCATCAACTAAATGATTAGGTCAAGGTTCAGTGGGATAGTTATAGTCCTAGTTCTGTGACCTCAAAGGACGCATTGTAGATCTGTAGACAATTTCCTTCCCTAATCTAGAACTTTGGGACAATTTTTTTTATGTGGGGGTGTATGTAGCACCCTATTTTTTTCATTGACTGTTGACTTTGATTATGACTTATTCTTTGAGGGAAATCTATTGTGAATGACCCGATTATGTGTGGATTCAGACCTAGATTATGTGTCGACTTATTGCTTGGAAACTGCCTATTGTGGTGTTAATGAGTATTTCATGTGACTATGTTATGATTTCAATGTTGATTAAAAGTTCATGTGATTATGATATGATTTCAATGTTGATCAAAAGTTAATGTGATTATGCTATGATTTCGATGTTGATCGAAAATTCATGTGATTATGATATGATTTTGATGTTGATCAAAATGCTTATGTGATTCTGTTATGATTTTGATAGTGATAGAAAAGATTATACGATTTTATCATGATTTTATATTAATCGAATGTATATGCAATGTGAAAATGAAGTCAATAATGATCAAATGTTGATAATTGCTTATGATTATCTCTATCATGTACTTTGATGCACGTGATGTTTAACATGCAGGTGTTGGATTGCGATTTCCAATCGGTCCACATCAGGTAACGGGGATGAACTGAGATATGATGCAAGTCTATCATTGTCCACGTGACGAGTTGGGAAAGAGTGAAAGAGGATCTTTCTCATAAGATGTGTCTTGTTGTGATGGTAGGATGTAGATTCAGTCACTCATGAGGCACTTATTGGGGGGAACGCAATAAGGACTCGGCTCTATTCTCTAGGAACCACCAATCCCTCAACAGGGTCTACTAGATTAAGTCAACAAGGTCTCAATCATTGTACCATGTCCCCACCTGAGGAAAGTTTCTAAAGGGCATGTGGGAAGCATGGCACCCTTGATATCACTAGTCACGACAAGAATGTGATTGTTAATTCAATTAATTATTAATGGGGGGATAATAAAGTATTCCAAAAAGAATTAGAAAATATTCTAGTGAATTAATATATGAAAAAGGAATCATTAATTAATTAATTTCAATTATGAAATTTATTAATAAAGATAGGAGAAAATACATTCAGTTAACTAAAAATAAAAATATTGAATAAATCCATAAAAGAGAAAATTAAGGAAGCTTAACGAAAGAGAATTTTAGTTAAAAATAAAACAATAAGAAAATCTAAGAGAACTAAGACAAGGAGGGTGAATGAAGAATAACACTTCATTGTTAGAGGGGCGGATGAGGGTTTGCTGAGATTGGTTGAGAGACTAACTCGCATTCAGATAAGAAAGGCCACAGGGGGGTTTTCATTGGGGGCGGTCACCCTGCAACATGGGTGAATCATGCCATCCCAGATTAATAGATCTATGTGACCGGCAGGTGATTTGGAAATGGGGACAGGAGAAACAAGTGGATCGAAGAGAGGAGCCAAAAAAAGAGCGTGTCAGGGGGTTGCCTCCCGAAAACCCTAACAATACCTACTATTCAGGTCAGATCTGAGAAAATAAGAGAAAGGGTTGAGCTCTGGAAGGAGAAATCTTTGATCGGAAAATTTGTGGGGATCTGGCCTGGCAAGAGAGACCTAGTTCGGTGGATTAAGAGCAACTGGAACCCTAAAGGTCATTATGACCTTCACTTGGGAGCTAAGGGTTTCTTCACCATTATTTTCTTCAACCTGGAAGACAGAGACAAAGTATTAGAGGGAGGCCCCTATTTCTTTTTCTTAGCTAGCTTATATCTTAGGCCATGGAAAGAAAGATTTAATTCAAAGATGGAGACATGAATGTGGCCCCAGTATGAATCAGTATTTTTTCTCTCCCTTGTGAGTACTAGGATCTGGAAATCCTATAAGACATTGGAAACACTTTGGGGGAATTTGTTAAGGTAGCAGAGAAAACAAAACTATAGAGGTACGCTGCTTGTGCCCATATCTATGTTTAGATGGATCTGTCGAAAGACCATCCAGAAGCAATCAGTTTGAACTGGGATGACGAAGAATGGATCCAACCAATTGATTATGAGCAACTCGCATTTAGATGCAAATTGTGTCATGAATACGGTCACTTTGGCAGGAACTTCCCAAAGGAGGCTCAAGCTTCTTCCCCAACCATATCAGCTCAGGAAGGAAAGAAAGACAAGGAAGGCTTTACCCAAGTGCGAAACAAGAAAAAGAATAGAGCAGGGGATCAACAGAAGAAGGGTAAGGAGAAGGCATCTAAAGTGATCACTAACAAAAGTCCCTTTCAGATATTGAAGGAAGCCAGAGAGGACAACAAGGTCAGAGGAGAAGATAAGGACCCTTGGTAAAAAATAGATACGAGACCTGAGAAAGTAATGCACCAGGCTATGTCTCTCGCGAACCAAGCGGTGATCATGGAGGAGGATGGTGATGAAGAAATGGAATTGGGGGAACTTTCAATCTAGACGATATTGAGAAAGAATGCGAAAAAAAGGGAAGGGTTATGTATCTAGAAGGAAATTGGAGCTTCTCCAAGAGGCAATCATCAAATCTAAAGCCAACCAACAACTGGGGATTTCCTCGGACCCTCACAAAGGGAGCAAAAGGAAATCTCCAGAGGAGGAGTTGAAAAGAGGAAGGAAGTCGAACAAGCAAAGAATAGTTGTGGTTGGAGTTAAACTCATAGAATCTGATCAATACCAAACGATAAGGGAGACCTTCTATGAAGTGAACAAGGTTATCGAATGAATATCATGTCCTAGAACATTCGAGGGTGTAACCATTCGCTAAAACTAAAGACTTTGGAAAGAAATACTAAGCAGGAGAAACCAAATGTTGTATTTTTACAAGAAACAAAATGCAATTCAGAAACAATGGAGAAATTTGGGGAGAGGATCTGGAAGGGATGCAAAGTAATGGTGACGGATTCCTCAGGCATGGCTGGAGGCATAGCAGTCCTATGGAAACCACATTCTATGTACCTTTCGGACTGGAGAGCCAATAAGTTTTCTATTACCTCTAATTTCACTATCTTATGATCGAGGGTTAAAGGCACAATGGTTAATATCTGCGGACCGAGTTCCTTCCCCCAAAAACAGTCCTTTATCCGATTTTTGTCGTGGCTGGCGGTGCAGGCTGTTTCTGGCTCTTGCTCAAATGGAGGTGATTTTAATATGATATCCTCTCTTAATGAGAAGAAGGGCGGCAGGAAGGTTTTGGATAGATTCCAAGAATCTTTTAGGGATTTTCTGGCTCATAGCCCTTTCATATATGTTGAAATCAGAAATGGGTGGCACACATGGAATAACAAACATGGAGGCAATCACCTTGTTGCCTCCATAATTGAAATATTCTTAGCTACTGAAGATATCGCACGAGGCATGGGTGAGGTCAATGCTAGTGTTCTGCCATCAGCGAGCTCTGACCATTGGCCCATAAGCCTTCATTGGGATTGGTCAAACATGGTTCTATATAAACCTTTTAGATTTGAGCAATTCTGGCTAGAGCATAAAGACTTCAAAGATTTGGTCGGACAATGGTGGCAAGATCTGGTCCCCCCTAAGGGAGCTGGAATGTTCCAATTTTAGAAATAGCTAAAAGCTCTTAAATCTAAGATCCGTACCTGGAACAAAGAATACTTTGGAAACATCTTCTAGGAGAAGCAAAAGATGATTAAGGATTTGGAGCATACTCACCATAAAGGTATGGCAGAAGGGTGGGATGAAAATTTAAGGGAGCAGGATCAAAAATTGTTGGAACAACTTGAAGCTAGGGAAAGACAAGAGGAAATTTACTGGAAGCAAAAATCCAGGAACCAGTGGATCCAAGATGGGGAGAAAAACACTAAATTCTTCCACAACACTGTTATTCAAAATCGCCACAGATCAAAGATATTCAAATTCAAAAAAAGTGATGGCATCCAGGTGGAAACTAGAGGAGAGATCGAAGATGAATTAGTCAACCACTTTGCTACTATCTTAAGGGAGGATCGGGTCGATCAGATCAATGATATCTCCCAAATCACTTGCCTCATCCCCAGACTTGTCACCAGGGACCATATCGAGTTGCTGGGAAACCAGTCTCTATGTAGGAAGTTGAGGAAGCAATGCACCAGATGGCTTTGGGAAAAGCTCCTGGTCCGGATGGTTTTACCACAAACTTCTTCCACTTCTTCTGGGACATGATCAAGGAGGAGGTTCTTGAAATTTTGGAGGAATCACGTAGGGGTTGTGGGGTTTTAAAATATTTTAATGCGACCTTCCAATCCCTAATTCCGAAGGAGGAAGAAGCTGATACACCTGGTAAGTATATACCTATAGCGCTCTATAATGTTACTTATAATATTATTACCAAGGTGATTGCCAACAAGCTCAAGCCTCTACTCCCCATCCTTATCATCCCAGAGCAGTCGGGTTTTGTTGAAGGTAGACAAATTGTGGATGGTATCATTTTGGTTCAAGAAACGATTCACTCCATGAAACTCAATAAGAAACCAGGTATGTTAATCAAATTGGACATAGCAAAATCCTACGATAAGCTAAGTTGGCAGTATATGCGCAACACCTTGGAATCCTTTAGGTTCGATAGGAATTGGGTGAACTGGATTATGAATCTGGTCTCCACACCCTTTTTCTCTATCTTACTTAACGACTCCCCCTCCAGACGCTTGTAGGCCTCTCTGGGAATCTGCCAAGGTGATCCCCTATCCCCCTTTCTTTTCATTTTAATGGCTGAAGGGATGAGTAGGCTATTATAGATCCAAGTTGGTGACAGTGGGATTAAAGAGCTTCAACTCCATGCTGGTATGGACAAGCAAATGCACCAAAAATTTGTACACGACACCATGTTAATGGGGAACCCTTCAGTACAAGAAGCTTGAGTCTTCAAAAATAGCTTAAAGCTTTGGGGCTTGAAGCTAATCCTAATAAGTCACAAGTGTTCTTCTTTAACACTGTTGGAACCACCCAACATAATATCCTGAGGATTCTTGGTTTTGCAAAAGGTTCTCTCCCCTCTAAGTATTTGGGAGTTCCCCTCATGGAAGGTACCATTCGAAATATTTCCCAGCAAGACCTAATTGATAGGATTCAGAGAAGGTTGGCTAGTTGGACTCTCAGGCCTTTAAATCTTCCCAGTCATCTGATTCTGGTCAAATATGTTCTCCAAGAAATGCCAGACTATCTCTTTTCGATGCTCACTACCCCAAAGTCTGTCCTAAAAGAAATAAGGAGTATTCAACAAAAATTTCTTTGGGGTGGCAGGGAGGAGAAGTCCAAATTTTCCCTAGTTGGTTGGGACAAGATCTGCAGACCCAAGGATAAAGGGGGTATTGGAATTAGAGATCCTAAGATTCTAAGTGAAGTCTATGGATCCAAAATATGGTGGAGATGGTGCAATAAAAAATTGGAACCATGGGCGCATCTCTGGAATGTGAAATATGCCAGGGACAAACCATTGGGGAATCTGATCCGATTCAATGAGGTGAGGAATGGCTCCCATATCTGGTTAAATTATTTGTCTGGCCGAAAATTAGTTCAAAACCACAGCTTTTGGGAAATCTATAATGGTGAAGTAGCAAACTTCTGGGATGATTCGTGGAACCAGCTTCCAAAACTGGCAGACGATCCAAGGTGGCAAAATATCAAGGCCAGAAAGATGGAGGAAGGTAAATTCAAAGTGTGCAACTATTGGGAGGAGGCCCTGGTGGATAGGCATAGGAAACAGATGGATCGAAGATGGACGGAGGGTTTAACAAATGATGAGGATCTCTAGGCTTTCAAGACCACTCTCCTAGAGTGATTTATTCACTTCAAATTAGGTCCTGATAAGCTCCGATGGGGATACAAACAGAAAGGTATTTTCAGTATAAAGGAAGCTTATGATATTAGAATCAATAGTGAGGAAGGGGATGATAGCCCCTGGAAGAATATTTGGGGGATGAATCCCTCGCCAAAAATTGCAGTCTTTTGCTGGTTGGTTGTCTGGAGAAGGATTTTGACAAGCAAAAATTTAAGGAAAAGAGGGATCCACTGCCCATCTTGTTGTCCCTTATGCGTCAACTCTGAAGAATCTTCAGGGAACTTGTTGGACAATTGTCCCTTCTCTTCATTGCTTTGGGATAGAGGGGCCATGATCTTTAGGAGAAGCGATCGAATAAGAGGTCACCCGGACCAAACCATTAAGGAATGGAACACTAAATCCTTCTCGAATCCGATCATTTTGACTCTGTGGCAGATGTTCCCAGGGATGGTAATATGGAATGTATGGAAAGAAAGAAATAATCGTATCTTCGGGGATAAAAAGCATGAGTTAGAAGAGATTTGGAGGAAGTTGGTTAACAACATGCAAGAAACGATAAGAAGCATACCATGGGGGGACAATGATAGAGACCTCTCGGAGGGGGAGCTTTGCATTGCTGTGGGATGGGGATTAGGAAGATCTAATCTAGAGGGTCTTCGCATAAAAGCCAAGGTTTTCCATCCTTCTAGTCTGAATTTTTGGACCCCTCTCCTATAGCAGATATTCAATGTTAACTTCGATGGTGCCTCTTGTGGCAACCCAAGAGTAGCAGTATTTGGTGGAGTATGCAGGAATACTTCCGAAAATATCCTGAAAAGTGTTTTTCGGTTACTTAGGCCTCAATTCCAACAATTCAGATGAATTTGAGGGCCTCATTCAGGGCATTCATTTGGTGGTCATAGAAGGTTGGTTTCTGGAAATCCTGGAGGGCGATTCCCATGTCATCATCCACATGGCTAAGAAGCTAGCTAGTGGCCAATCCCCGGTCAAGATCACTACTAGTTGGCGGCTTCTACACAGTCTGGAACATCTGAAAACCCTTAACAACATTCATAATGCCATCATGTTTAGCCACATCAGGCAAGAGGAAAATAAATTTGCGGACCTTCTGGATAACCAGGGCATTGCTAGGGGTGGGTCCCTCACTATAGGAACCAAGGAAGACTATCGGCATGCAACTTGGGCCATGAACTGCTGCCACCTTGCCAGCACCGACATCGAAAAAAGTAGACAGGTGGCTGTTGGAGCCTTACCTTCCCATGATTACAATGGGAGGCGGTTGGAAAGGTTTAATGGAGAGTCAAGTCATCAAGGACTACCCCGCGAAGAATGACACATCTCTCAAGTTCAACTAGCGATATGAGTACGAGATAGTAGAAGTTTAGGAAAGGCAAGAGATAAAGGATGATTCTGTATCATCCACCTTATCTGGTCATTAGTATCATTTTAATGATCATTAATTGGGGGAGCATTTCTATGATTTCAAAGTTGTACGATTTGGAGGATGAGAGAAGCATTTCGGGCTTGTCAATAATGAATTCTCTGGATATATATCCCTGGGTAGTTGAGAGATTTTCCTGTGGAGTTTTTCTTTGCTTTCGGGTCGCTCTTCCTATTGTGGTTGGTAAGGTCTCTTGGGAGCGTATTTGTGACAGGTTTTCCTTAGTTCGTCCTATAGATAATTTTGGAGCTAGGGTGATGGCTCTTAAGTTTCATGCTTGCTCTGAGACAGTTTTGGGTTTTGGTTCTAGAGGGCAGATAGGCAAAGGAAAACTTTCAAAATAGGTAGGTGGTGATAAGGGTCGTTTCACAAGGGCCCAATCCAGGGCCCAGGAGGCCGCTATTTTCTTTCATGATCGCATCCCCTCTATGGTCCAGGATGAGGTCAACCACATCAAGAAGAAGCTGTGGGACACGGTGAGGACAATTCCAGTCAAGAACCTACAAAGGGAGGTTGAGGAGTGGCTGGCTGACCTGGACACTACAACAGGTAGAGCTTCTACCTATGACCGCATGATTATGGTTTACTAGGTCATGAAAAACTTACTGACGCATGTCACAATGTCCAGTTTAAACAAGAACCAGGGAGATGAGGAGCCAGTTCGTTCTTGGAAGGCGCACAATGCCGATTCCCACCTAATGCATACCAAGATTGATGAGATTTCCAAAAAGCTGGGACATTCTTTCTACTATCCAGGGATGGAGGAGGCTAAACATGTTGGCCCTAGCAACCAGCAAAATCATACCAACGCACAGAAGCAACTGGAGTACAAGGTGGAGGAGGCAAATGATAAAGGAAAACAAAAGGCGTTGGATGGAAGCAGCAGGGAAGCTGCTCCATGAACTTGGTTTGCTATTTCTGGTTTTACAGATCACATTTTGCTTTTTTTCCCTCTTTTTTCAGCATTATAGCATGGTTCTTTCTGCTACCACTCATAGCTGTATCTCAACTAGAATGTATCTAGGTTTTTTGGGTTGGCACTGGGGACATTCTGTTTATGGCTTACTTATGTTTTACTGAGAATGGATGTGAACTGTAAGTCTATGAAGACTCTATAAGAGTGTTATGTACTTGGTTTCAAAGCAGTAATATAGTTTTTTTATTTACAAAAAAAAAAGACATGGAGGGTGAATAAAAATTAAAAGAAAGAAAGAAATTCAAAACTATGCATGGTTATGCTTGGACTTTTGAAAGGCTATTAAGAAACAGAAAGAGCATGAAGCTCTTATCCATTTTCACCCTTTTTTTGAATGGAAGTTGTGTTGTTTCCCTGGAGGGGAGTTGTGTTGTTGCTCTTGTAGGTGTTTATTGGAGGGCGTGGTTCACTTCGATATGAGGGAGGTTGGGAGCCTCACAACAATATTATATGTATTTAATTTCATTGCTAGTAGTGTATTGTCAGACCCATCATAGCTCGAGGGTCCCTACAGAAGAAGAGAACCCGTTGGGTACGGTAGGTTGAATTCCGGTGGACCTATTGTGATTGGAAAATAAACTACGGATCTGGCAGAGGATATTTGATAACTAATTTAATATTCAAAATCTGCTTCAACCTTCGGCAACTGAGGGATTTGACAAGTATTTTAGAGTTAATGATTTCATATTATTAAATTTCGTAGTGTGATTTGCTTAAATATATGGATTATAGATGTATAGTTATTCTATTTGTGTAATATGTTGTTTGTCTAGATCATGGATCTATCATTTGATTAAGAAAATATATTTATGTTGCTTATGGTTTAGATATTTCTTATGCATATTTACATGTCTACTAAGTAGTTTAGCCGAGGCCTACCAACAAAAGTGCATTTCTTATATCAATGTGCAAATTTTGTGAATATCTTTGACTTCGTGGATTATAATACCGAAATGTATGAAGATCGAAATAATAAGGCTTGAACTTTGAAATATGAAGACTTGGAATGGTGGTCAAAAGGACTTGAACAAATTTAGACTAGATATTTTTCATGGATGTGTATTGAAGGAAAATTTATCAACATTGAATGTCCATGGCATGTATGCTAGAGCATGAAACTAAATTGAGGGAATGAATCAAGGGAAAAGAAAGAAAGGGGAGACAAGATTTTGACAAAAAAATTTCAAGCAAGGTTCCCCTTTCCACAAGCATTGATCTGAAAGGTGAGGTTTTGTCGGTATGACGTAAGTAGCATTTTACATCAATTCACATGTTTTTGTATCCACCACAGTGTGATTCCACAAAGGTGGTTCACCATTTTTAGCGGACGGAAGCTAAAAAAATTATTTTTTGAACCCTCGATCGAGGCATTTTCAAGCCCACGATCGAGGTTCTAAAAGCTCGATCGAGGGTTTTAAAAGCTTGATCGAGGGTTTTAAAATACCTCGATCGAGAGTTTTAAAATCTTGATCGAGGGTTTTAAAATACCTCGATCGAGGGTTTTAAAACCCTCAATCGAGCTTTTGAAAAGCTCGCAAAAGCTCGATCTAGCTTTTGAAAAGCTCGCAAAAGCTCGATCTAGCTTTTGAAAAACATAAAAAGGCTCATTTTAGGCCCTCGATCGAGGGTTTTAAAATACCTCGATCGAGGTCTTCTTAAACCCTCGATCGAGGTGTTGTTAAACCCTCGATCGAGGTATTTAGCTTGATCGAGGGCTTAAAAAACAGGCCGAGAGCCCTTTTCAATGCAGAATGAAAGTTTTGTCTCCCTTCCATAGAGTTAAACCATGTCATTAAATGCTCATTAATGAGTGGAATTGATACCATTGGATTCGTCAACGAATCCTCGATCCAGATATATAAAATTTATGAATTTTTATTTTCATGTCTTTTGTTTTTAAATTTCTACTAAAACTTGCCCTAAAAAACCATGCCGACAACTTCGATTGAGCTCAAAGATAATTCCACAAAATTCAAAATACACATCCAAAAAATTTGAAAAAATAAACACACCCTAGATAAACGCGTCCTCTTCAAAAGGGTATTTTTATTTTTTCAAATTATGTAAAAAATTAAAAGATTTGGTGCACGAACACACATGTGTGCAAAATGCGACTGAAATATTCATTGGTCATTTTCAAAAAATAATAATAAATATATTTTTTCGAGAAAAATTAAAAGAAAAATATGTAAGCCCTAGTGCATTCTGTCTAGATCATGTTCACATATTTCATTTTTTTTAATTATTACTTTAACATTAAATTATCATGCATGAACACAAACTAATTGTTAATTGCTCTTCAAATTTTTAAGTACACACGTTTCATTAAATGAAAATTCGACATGATAAATGACATTGGAATATTTCGAAAAAAATATCATTATAAAGCCAACATAATTATCTACATTTCGTTTTTCAACCACATGTCAAAATTCATTTGGCAAATATGAGTTTCAATGGCTTCAATTTAATACATGGATAAAATTTCCGTTTTTCACCGTCATATTTGACCAAAAAGAGTTACCCATCTTCATGGAATCACCCCACATTTAGGTCAATCAATAGTTAAGTAAGTAGAAGCATCTAATCCACAAATTATTTATCTACTTGAGTACAATTGGCCATGGTAAACTGGTTAAAGAACAATAAGAAGAAAAAAAAAATGAAAAGGGTAAATGAAATGAAAATAAAGATGCATCAACAACAAAACTAGACATGAAATTTATAATATTCATAAATCAAAAGAAAACAAAAAAAATCATGGAAAATCAACCGTCATCAAATAAATAAAATAAAATGCATCAAATTAAATTATTTTCTTGTTTTTTTTAATTTTGTTTAATTTTATTTGTTGTATATTTTTTTAAACTTTTTTGATTTATAGACATGAGAGAAAACAAAAAATTTGCATCTATTCAAATTAGATGAAATTTCAAATAAATAAATGCATCCTCAATCTTACATGAGAGATTATGTGTATGAAAAACATCATGCAAAATGAAAATTTGACTTTCCAACCAACAAAGCTATGCCAAATGTCAAAGCAACCTTTTAAAATCCATAAAAAATAATCACCTTCTCGCATAACCTTCCAACCAACAAAGCTATGCAAGATGTGAAAGCAACCTTTTAAAATCCAGAAAAAATTATCACCTTCTCGTATAACCTTCCAACCAACATCATTTGCATTGCATTCCATGTTAAGAGAAAAATGGTCATTAGTCTTTTGAATCGAGTTTGGAATGGGACTCACAAGAAAAAATTTATCTGTAAAATAAGAGGGAACATCAAGGCAATAATCATTATTTAAAGAAATACCGTCAATCTTTGTGTCTTCATTTAGGAAATCTATACAATCTTCACAAAAGGTAATGTTTGTGATTTCTTCATCATAATTAGGTCTATCATTTTTAGAGGGAAGGTATTGCAATTGAGATAAATGATTTGGAAATATAGAAAAACCTCTTAAATCATCGTCTTTGTCAAAAGAGGTTGAACAATTATCGAATGAATGATGAGAATAGGATTGATCATTAGCTTCGAAAACATGAAAATTATATTTATCAAGAGAAGTCTCATACTCCTCATAAACATATTTATCAAAGGTTGGATTCATGTCGACATCAATCTATTGATCATAAGGTGGAATTTTAAGGTTAGGTTCCTGAAAATAAAATAAAGGTTCATGATCAAATTTGTCATTAAAGAAATCAATTTAGTTTGTTTACATCCCATGTCAACATTATTAAGTAGGGTCAAATAATTAATTTGAGGAGTATTTGGAAAAATATTTTCAACTATGTCTTCAAAGCGATGCTAAAAATGACTCCATGAGTCCCTAAATTTTCATCCTTATCATGAGTATGATTATTATTTAAACATTCATTAAAAGAAGAATAGTCAAGCATGGTATTATGATTTGAAATCAAAACTTGTTCTTCATGGAGTTTATCCTCAACAGTTGGTACATTAGGACATTAGGTGAAATATGTGGGACTAGATCATCAATACAAGGATCAACAATATGAAGATTAGAATCCATAGGCATAATTTTATAATTGATGAAAATAGGCCAATGTAGAGGGAAATTAAAGTAAAAAAATTCATCTTCAAAGGGAAAAACATCATGAATAATTTCATCATTAGATAATTCTTTGTTATCTCCTAATGGTTCAATAAATTACTCACAAAATAAATAATGATTTTCTTGACTCAAAAGACATGAACTTGATTCACCATGAGTTTTTTGATCGACTTCAAGGAGAGGATCGTCAAATGGAAAGGTCTCAGATAGGGTCTCTTCATCAATGATGCTAGGATTATATATGACTTCCTCAGATGGGTTGTGAGGTGCTGTTTCTTCATCCACAAATCAAATCCATAAGAGAGATTGGGTAAAGAAAAAAACTCAGTAATAAATTTTACAAACAGAACTCCTTCTTGAATATTAGGATAAGGTGTTATAGAATTGTACCAATCTCACTTTATCTTGAAGAGAGGCAGGTAGTAAGCATATAGAAATATGAATGTCTTGAATCCCAACTAATTGAGAAAACAATCTTATAATGATCATTAGAAGAGTCCCAAATGTAAAACACCTCAATAATGAAAACAATTTTCTTCGCTGTCATCCATCCATCTTTGTTAACAACTGATTGATAATTATGTCCATTAAGATATACAATAATTATGTCCATTAATATATACAAATACATATGGCGCAAAACTCACCCATCTAGAAAACCAGAAGTAATCCTTAAGGATGACCTGCACTTCAGTGCACTGATAACTTATGGATGCAAATGGAAACCAATCGAACAACCAAAAATATGTGAAAATGCAACTTCTATTTATGTTCAACTCCATTTGTTCACTTGTTTTTTTAAAGGAGTTCCTCCCCCAATTCACGTGTCACTATTTCCAAAAAAAACAGAGCCCATCAAGAAAAGCATTTTCTCGTTGGATTTTGTTTCTCCAATCAATTCTTATTGATGATCTTTGGCATGAAATAGCTCTTCAGATGATGGCATTCCATCGGATAAATTCATCAAATGCAATGCGTACTAGACTATAAGATGGCGGTGAACGAGCCCTGGAATTTCGGCATTCAATGCAATACAAATTTCGAGCAGTTTTATAGTGTCATCAAGATATTGATGAATCTTTTTTTAATCCCATTTTTCTAATCTATGACTTAGATTATTTATAAGGAAAAGGTAGAAAATACTATATACTGAATAAAGTCCATCTGGGTAACTTTATGTGGCATGTCCATCTTCCACAAGACGGTGCTTTGAACTCAATTTGGAATTATATGAAAACAAAGCTCTTTCTCAATTAGTCTGATAGATATAATGAAAGGACTATGAATAAATAATAATATTGTAACAACTTAATCTGCTACATATTTCAATGAATTTGAAGAGAGATCCACCCATGGTGAAATTTATATGCTGACACATTCATGATACAACATCCTTGAATCTGGTTGTACTACCTCACATCAAAAACTCTTACTCTTTGTTTTGCTGCACGTCTCAATATCATCCAAATGTTCTTGGTTTAAAACATTATTCAATGAAATTTCATCTTCTGGCTTGATATTTTATTACTAAAACAACAATATTTAAATTCATTGGCATGCGGCTATGGATGCTTTTAATGAGTCTCTTTTGAAAATATTGTCTTTCATATGGCATTGACAAGATAGGCCACCATATCCATGACATCAATGAAAGGATGGAAAAAGAGAAGCTCTTGCTTGTATCCTACACCCTGTCTTTTTATGTGATCGGTGATGAATCCAGGGAGTGTAAAATATATATTACTTTTTATATGCTCGCTCAACACCTTTAGCGATATTTAGTGATATATATTGGTATTTGGCCATTCCTTTTTTATTGTTTATATAACAAGAAACATTAATCAGTCCTTACACCAATAATACAAAACAAATAACCAATGACAAATGAGCAGTAGGTTCCTCAAAATGCATGCCATATTTTTAGTCATTTAATTAAAAATTCCGTCAACTCCCTAATGGTTCAAACCCCACACAATCTAAAGCTAGCTAGACACGTAGGTCAGTTTTTTTATGGATTTGGAAAATGGAGGCGGTTACTCTATAGGAATTATGCATTACGGCAAAGATTTCTTATAGGTGAGAAATCCTAGAAACTTTTTATTGGCTAAGTATGGTTGATGGCGAAAATCATCATCAACATCTGCCAATCAGAAAAGTGCATTTCTTATAGAAATGTGCAAATTTTCTGAATATATTTGACTTCACAGGTTATAATGCCAAAATGTTTGAAGATGGAAATCATGAACTTCGAAAGATGAAGATTTGGAATAATGGTCAAAAGAACTTAAACACATTTAGATTGAATGTTTTTCATAGATGTGTCTTGAAGGAAAATTTAACACTGAACGTCCATGGCATGTATGTTGTTAGAGCATGAAATTTAACTGAGGAAATGAAGAAAGGGAAAAGAAATATTTTGACAATTTATTTTCAAGCAAGGTTCCCTCTTCCGCAAGACAATTTAAAATTTTTATAATCTCTATCATCTCAGTGAGCGGCTTCCTGTTTTTATTTGTTATTTTTATCCTTAAACATCGTTTAAGGAAAATAAAAATAAAAATGTTGTCAGATCTTTATGATGTTAGTGAGTGGTCTCTTATATTTAAGAATTTCCATACCGTTTAAAGTATTTGGCAGCTTATGTAAGACGAATTGACACAGCGACAAATTTCTAACATAATATGCTATTTATCCAAAATATCCCAAAAGAAAAGATTCGAAGTCTCTATAACGCGAATGAGAGGCTTCCTATTTTAAAATGATCTTTTTATCTTAAAAGTTATCCCATGCTAATAAAAATATTTGTTTTTGCAACTTTTTGATGTAGAAAGATTCGAAATCTCTATAACGCGAGTGAGAGGCTTCCTATTTTAAAATGATCTTTTTATCTTAAAAGTTATCCCATGCTAATAAAAATATTTGTTTTTTCAACTTTTTGATGTAGGTTGGTCCAATTAAAACTTTCATACGGTTGGTCCAATTGAAACAATGAAAGATACCGTTGGTCCAATTAAATGTTTTTAGATGTTTCCACGTTGATTGACTTGGAAGATAGCATCTTCGAACTTCCAAATATATGAGCCATTTATTCAATAAACTTGTCCATCAATAAAAATATTATTGAAAAATCTGCTATTTAATCTATATAAACAAGCTTTAAGCGGCCTAACTTCGTACTGAAATGCCAAATATTATATTAAAATATATATATATGGATATCAATCAATAAAAAAATTATTGAAAAATTTGCTATTTAATTTGTAAACAAGTTTTAAAATGTCAAATATTATATTAAGATGGATATATATATATATATATATATATATATATATATATATATATATATATATATGGATAAATCTTAAAATCTTATTTTTAATAATAATAATTTATTTTTAAGGTCATTGTTAAGTAGATATTAATTTGGTGTATAAGACTTTATTGTTTGTGGGACAAGAAACCCCTTTACACAAGTATATATATATATATGGATAAATCTTAAAATCTTATTTTTAATAATAATAATTTATTTTTAAAGTCATTGTTAAGTAGATATTAATTTGGTGTATAAGACTTTATTGTTTGTGGGACAAGAAACCCCTTTACACAAGTATATACCTTACTAGAAGAAAACACATATTCTTAATAATTAGACGGACTCAAGCTATACCAAAAAATATTTTTTTTCTAAAATTCCCCACAATCCAAAAACCTAATTTCAATATAGACTACCGAACAATAAAACCCTAATTTTCAATATAAGCTGTTCGACAATCCAAAAACCCAAAACCCTAATTTTCAATACACGCTGCCCGACAATCCCAAAAGCATTATTATACAAATCAAAGTGTCCCACAACGTGATATCTTATTGCAATCTATGATATCAACAATTACGATTCCAACCGAATAGAGACATAGAGATTACTTACATCACATAGTTTGCAGGTCAGCAAATTTATTTCATTCGCTCAATCTGCAATAATATATTACGGCGTGGAAAGTTTAACTATATTTTTAGTTTATTTTTCGGTGCCTTATTTTACCGAACTATCTCAAAATGATTCATACATTTACATTTGTTTTTTCATCACATCTCACGCGCCACACTTGGGAAAGAAAAGGACAATATCGTCTTATATTTACAGGATCGTTGGGCTTTAGGTTTTTTTAATAGTAACTGAAGATAAATGTGCACAACAATGTGCTGCACCCGTATTGGCTTGTAGTATCCGGCCACCATTACAGGCCCAAGAGCTCGGACGTCGATTCTCCACCGTTGGACCTGGCCACCACATAAAACGAAAATTTATTATTTTATTCTTACAACAAATATCGTCAGTGACGATGCGAAAATTTATTGTTTAATTCTTATTCTTACAACAAATACCATCGATGCCACCAGCTTGTCATATGCGCCGACCATGGAGTATATTAACCTATTAATTTACATGACAGTATTCAATTAGCCTGTCATATACTCCGACGAATGAATATATTCATGAGGACAGTTCCACTTGCAAGTCTTTAACATCTTTCAACTCCGGAATATACCAATTTACATGACCCTACATTTTTTTAAATACGATAGAATACAACGTTTTCATTTTTTTGTACTTGACTTTAAAGGGTATATGGGACCATGTTAAACATTATAAATACTTAAATTCAATTCAATTCTTTCATCTCGTTTTATTTTTGAATGTTTCAAACGCAATTGTAGGTATATGAGACCGTATGAAATATTGCAAATATTTATGTTGTTGGGTGATTCAATCGATGCAATATTATTTTGTATTTGAAAACAATTTTAATATGTTTATTTATATTTATTATAAATAATGCAATACATAACAGTTATGTAAATTACTCAGATACATTCAATTGAGTGTATTTGTCTTATTTATTTGTTTACACAAATACATTCAATTAAGTGTGGTTGTCTTATTTATTTGTTTACAAAGTAGAACATAAATGACTTAAATTATTAAAGAGTTTTTAATTGTTTACTTGACTTTAAAGGGTATATGGGACCATGTTAAACATTATAAATACTTAAATTCAATTCAAATCTTTCATCTCGTTTTATTTTTGAATGTTTCAATCGCAATTGTAGGTATATGAGACCGTATGAAATATTGCAAATATGTATGTTGTTGGGTGATTCAATCGATGCAATATTATTTTGTATTTGAAAACAATTTTAATATATTTATTTATATTTATTATAAATAATGCAATACATAACAGTTATGTAAATTACTCAGATACATTCAATTGAGTGTATTTGTCTTATTTATTTGTTTACACAAATACATTCAATTAAGTGTGTTTGTCTTATTTATTTGTTTACCAAGTAGAATATAAATGACTTAAATTATTAAAGAGTTTTTAATTGTTTATAATAAAGTGTATATTTCATCGCTACTTTATTCACACAATAGTCCAAATTGTAACTAGAATATTTAAAGTTTAAATATTTGTAGTAAAGAATTATGAAGAAAATTGTGTAACATTTAATGGTTAAATATGATAGTTAAGTATCTTTACTATTTAAAGAACTTGTTTATTATTATTTTTTAATATAAAGTAAAAATAAAATTTATTTGAAAATATAAGTGAAGAATAATCATTAATAAAATTTATAATAATAATATCAACCAAATTCAAGTCATTGAGAATGAAATATTAATAATAATAATTTACAACTCATATCGAAATAACACCTTCTCATGATTAACAACTCATATCTAAATCATAGTAGTATAATTCAGCCGTATTGGTACTTCATGTACGGAAATTTAAAATAAATTAGAATTCGTCGAAATATTCGTTGTAGGTGTAGGATACGGACTATTAGTGGAGAATTAAATTTTGAAAACCAATTTAAAGAAAGAAAGAAAAAAACATTAATTATTTAAACACTATAAAACAAAAATATCATTCAATTTCATGCTTACTTATCAAAATAACTATAAATAAGTAGTTTTCCTCTCTCACACTTCCATATCCAAGGTTGTTGAGATTTTATATTTTTGTTTCTTAAATGTATGTTAAATTTTATTATATAAATGTCTATGTATATTTATGGTATATTTGTGAATATTTGATTAAAAATATTATCTATAAGCAAGCTATTTCTATATTTTATAAGTACTAGATATTTTCATTAAGTATTTTTTCTGTATCAAATAGTACTAGAATTATATTACTATGATCTAAATGACACAGTTTTTTTTCACAGTGAAGAAAAAAAAAATTATATTAAATAGAAACTTTATATTAAACAAAAAGTTATGTACAAAAATACATCCAAAACCAAGAGAAGTGAGTTTCTTCTCTCAAGTTCAAAACAGGTATGGAACATAGTAACACCTATAATAAATTCACATGCTCATAAGTTCAAAATATTACAAACCATAACTATTACAAAACTTGGAGCTAAAATTAATAAAAGAAAAGGCTCGCATAACTAATAAGGTTTCCATCCCTTAATTCTTCATAAAACATTATACCATCCATCTTGCTAATTGTTTTCTTAGATAGAAAATCAGCAACAACATTAGACTCCTTGAAGATGTGGTTGAAAAAAACTTGATCAAAAGCAAAAAATCAAATTTCTAACCTTAGTCATCCAATGTCCCAAAGCTAAAGAGTGCAATGTAGCGCTTCCATTTTCCCAATCAATTATACACTTTGAATCCCCAAATACCTGCAAGGAAATCAAGCCTCTGCTCTTAGAAAACCGCAATAATCCCTACAAAGCGAGGAGCTATGCTCTAGTGTTCGACGGGATACTACCTTAAATGATAAATGAAACTCATAAAAATAGTTAATCTTTAACATTCATCCGGCCCCCACATCGCCTCGCCTATTCAAAATAACCCAATGGAAAACTATAAACAAGTTCAGAAAATTGAACCTTCCTAGTAAACTTCTCATAGTTAATTGTGGTTAAACTCTTAGTCCAACATCATAATATACATATTCAATAAATATAAAAAGGTAAGCAAGATACATGGTTAGGATTCAACATACATTGAGGCACTTTAGCCGACATGGAAACACGAATCTCTTCTTCTATCCAATAGCTAGAAACAAGTTGTTAGCCCGTCTTCGTTCATTATTCTCGTTGAAATATAACTAAAACGAGGTAGTTTGGGTACCCCAAGTGTCACTCAATTATTTTATTATTACATGTAAGCTTAAGTATCTCCATTAGGAAAGGTTTTCGTTTAAACCATAAGTATCTCCATTAGCATATAGTAGTCCATAAGTCACTCCACCTTTGTTAAAAGTTTCGTACATCAAAGTTTTTGTGTATTAGTAATTCATAGATTACATCTTCATGTGATTTGTACTGTTTATTCTATTTTGTGGATTGCTTTACATAGGTATATCTCTCCCATTATTTTCTCATATAAAAGATTGATTAATTTGGTCGACTCACTTGTATATTATCATAAATGAGGTGATATATATTTATCTCTTCAAACAAAGTTTTTCACATGTTGTTATAATTATATCTTTGTATTTAACAACATTGTATGGTTCTTTACTTTACACCATGCAATCGTTGAATTTATATCATTAATTGTTATCAACAAGGTAACCTTCCCAATCTGAATCTATCTCTATAGCTGACTAGTGTAAAATATTATATAGATCTATACTCTAATTCATAATTGACTCTATGACTAATATTTTCCATAATTCTCTCAAATTCTATCGAAAAAACTATTCTGGATTCTCTCATAATTCTAGTTAACAAACTCACTATATATAGAATGTATGGCCAAGTAGTAGTCACGTACACTACTACATTAAGGGGGTATTAAGACAATATTTGAGACAAAAGTTGTGTAAATTGTCTCAACCTAAGACCAAAAAAAAATTGTATTGTCTTAAATATTGTCTTTAAGCGAGTGTCTTAAACTATTGTCTTAAAATTATTGTCTTAAACTATTGTCTTAAATTTAAGACAATAGTTTAAGACAATAATTTTAAGACAATAGTTTAAGATACTCGCTTAAAGACAATATTTAAGACAATACAATTTTTTTTTTTGTCTTAGGTTGAGACAATTTACACAACTATTGTCTTAATATCCCCTCTATGTACTAGTGATAGAATACAAATATTTATGATAGGGCACTGTGGAATCGAACCACCAATCTTCTGCATTATATAATGCAGATGCTCTACCATTGACCTAGCACCTTACAACTTCATATGAGCACAAGAAGTGTGAAATATTCACACTCATTTATATGTAGTTCTAATGGATATTAGAGTTATAATACTCATTGATCTCAAAATCAATATATAATTCCATATGTTCTATATAAGAAATGGGAGAAAAAAGGTGGGCTTATTCAATACCATTGAAAGTGGTCAATCAAAACTCGAGGCTTGAAAACAACTACATCAAACAGCAACACAAACAATGTGTGACTGCTTCAACATGTGCACCCATAGACCATACTAAGCTCAACTTCCAATAAACTATTTATAAAATGGTCCATACGATTTCTTTATTTATCATCACAACCTCATCATCATGGTTTACACCAAACAATGCAATCAAGTGAAGTTATGAATTCATTATTTAAACTTTAAAGGCAGAATACTTGGACAAGCAACATATGCAACATCCCTATCATAAGCTTCAGCACCATGAGTGACTGCTTGAGACACGTCTGATAATACATTCAGTCTCAAACCGGCGACTTACTCCGCTGGAATAATCCTTTGTAATCTTAACCTTGCTGATGTTGAAATATGCTTTGGATGATGGACTATTTGCGGGCTTCTGAATATGAATTTGAACCTCGTCACTCGTGCACATACTATTTACGGTATACCTAAAATGCATTTTTCATCTTCTTCATGTTACTCTGTGAATATCAGATCTGATCCATGATAGATTTAGAAATGAAATCAGCCCTCAAAAACATTGATTGTCGACTGCTTAAGATGCTGCCATGTCAATTCTACAATATTTCTTAAACATGACCCTTCTTTCCATTTGACATTTTCATGAACTATGACCAAAATCAACATGTCATAGTCTAATGGAAGCTACAATAACAGCTTTGGGAATATCTTGGATTGATTTCAACCTCAATCATAAATTAGGAGGCATATGCTAGTGATCAAAACAACTCATTAAGAGGGATAAGACATCACATACAAACCAATGGCATGCCTCCAAGAGAGCATCTAACAAATGATGATAGAAAACTATCCCAAGCTACCAATAAAGTTCTAAGAACCCAAAACACTCCAGTGAAATGCATGCCATATGTCACCAAAAATGTGCTAGGAGGGACGCTCTAAGGAATATCCATCATAAACCATCTACAATTGAAAATCATGCCAAATAAGCTAGCACATTCCATCAAATAAGACATAAATGAGTGTAACAAAGTCCATATGAGTGAACACTCCAACAATAAATGTGTACATGAATAAGTAATAACTTATAATCTATGTCACTCATGTTCATAGGTGCAACCACATATTGCAGGCACAGGTATGGGTGTATCCTTTTTGAAATCAAGGTTCATTAAGGTAAAGAGTGTCTCACATATATAGATATAAAATATATGAAAAAAAAAACAGGACCTAAATCATTATATAATATGATTAGCGATTATTGATATCAGGATTCAGAAGAGCCCTAATTTATTCAATCCTGGAAGATGCTGCGTAGTAAAATTTCAAGTTGAAAATAACAAATTCAAAATGTTAAATGTTACAAAAGGATTTAAGAAAATAGATCTTGTTTCCTGGATCATTCTTTCATATGCAACAAAGTCCAAATTTGGCCACTATATGACAGCTATTGATAGGCTCCAGATTCGTGCCCAAACAAAAGTTATCAGATTGAGTTGAATTTACCCCTTCACTGAAGGCAATTTTATAATGGCTTTCAGAATACATTTTCAGATCCATAAAGATTACAAGGTATACAAGTTGGCTTCTTATTTTGTTAATTCATCTAATTTGTCTTTTAACACTGCACTTTTGGGAAGAACAGTTGTCAAGCAGGTTAACTTGTACAAGTTTGTGGTGGCTTGTGTGGTTCAGAAAGTCAAACAAGATAGAGTCAACTCTGTTTCCTCCTGCCATGAAGACCCTTTTCATTTGATAAAATGCTTCCTTTGACTATTAATAATAATAGATAATGCACATGATGAGCATTCTATACCAAAAAATGTGGATTGTTACACTACTGTCACTAACTAATCAAAACTGAATAGAGCCCGAACCTAAGGATAAGATTTATTCTCTGGGAGAATGGAGGCACCTTGTCGGTTATCAGGTATTTGATTCCAGTCTGGGACTGAAGTTCATCCTGGGGATGAGATCCATTCTCTCGGAGAATGGAGGCACTTGGTCAGTTACCAAGTAGTTGACATTGGCCAACCTATTGCAGCCTAGGAATGAGGCACCTTGTGAGTTACTAGGTCATCACTAGAAGCCCTAGACTGGGTCTAGGCAAGTGATGTACTCCCCTCCTAGGTCATTGGGGCTATGGGACCTCCTCAAGGGACTCAACACCCCTTGTTGGAGTAACTAGCTTGCGGCCTTGGTGTTAGTAGGGAGAACGAGACAACCAAAGAATATATTCCTTATATATGACGATGTACTTGAATTAACACATGTGGACAATGGATACCAAGAGAAGTGGCTAAGTATTTGTCTACAGGGGATTTACCCAAAGAGGGTGGGTCAAAATCCCACAATGAACCCTAACAATGTACCAAAGTGTTAAAATCCCACCAATGAAGGACCAAAAGGCCAAGATAAAAGTCTAGATCTATTCTAAATGGTTAAAAGTGCAAATAAAAATATTAAAACCCTAACTGAGTGTTTTTTATTATTATTTGTTGACTCCTAAATCTATGGAATGGACACTCAATGATGGAATATAAATATGGAACACGCTCTCACATCAAATCATTCAATGATCAATTATTCTACTTCTGTCCAAGAGTTCATTAGGGCATCTTTAGTTGGTGTTTATCCTCTTCATTTCAGCTCTATCATTCTTAAGGTTTGGATCAGCTAGCCAGACTTATAGGATTCTCCCACAGGATGACGAATCCCACAAGAGGACTATTGTAGTCTAGATCTACCTCAACAGGGCTAACGTCTTCCAAATTTACCCTACAAAGGATTTCAGGAAGGCTGCCAACAACTTGCTCCAGCCTGTCGAGGATTTGACTGAACCTCACAGGGCTGTCGTCCACCATTTCAGAGTTGTTGTTCATCAATTTAGGTCAAACGAGTGTCCAGAAAGGATGTTGTGGATGTGACTTATCCCAAGGGCCAATAGGGATGTGGTCTTACTGTTGAATGCTATCGAGGGTTTAAGAGGGTTGTTGAGGATTTTACCTAGCCCCATTAATGATGCCATGGGTCTACTTAGGGATGCCAAGGATTTGTTACAGCATATCATGAGACTATTCAGGATGCCATATCTTAGTTCAACCTTAAATGAAGTGCCATCAACAATTTTGAGGCTGCCATTGTCTACTATCAGGGCTGATGTCTTCTCAAAGTTTGCATCTAGGGCTTCCTCCACCTACAATAGTCATCAGTGGGTGTCCTTCAAATTACAGTGAGTTCTTTTGGTTCCTCTTGGTATGTAATAAGCCCTAGAGGCTTCATTGTAAAGTCTTCTCTAAATATGCTTTTGTAAATCTCAGTCATCTCATATTTTAAAGAATATTATTATCTCATATTTTAAGGAATATTATTCTTGCTGGGGTTTTATTCCTTTTAAAGGTTTCCCCAAGGTAAAATATTGTGCCTATTGTGTTGATTGATTTATGGTGAATGTTTTGTTCTGCAAGTGTACTGCCGAAGATTAAATCTCAGTACTACCATTCTGCTCATAATCACTTCAGATCTGCAAAATTATAAAAATTTAACATTGTATCATAGCATAGGATGTGAAAAGCATACGTTTGATCATGTTACTGTTGCCTACATGGATCATGGTACAAATTTGAGAAGGTTAATAACTTTATAGACTTGATTTAGTAGAATGAAGATGGCTTTGCTAAGGCTGGTAAACTAGATGAGGCACATTCACTACATACAGACAAAGTCCGTTGTTTGAAGAGACAAAAGACACACCTCCAAAGGTTTATCAAGTGTCTATCAGATTCTGGAAAAGGTATTGGTCCACCACAGTATACTTAATTTAATTCTTGGATGCCTATGCAAAGCAGAGAAGAAGACGGATATGAGGCTTCATAGTTTTATTCCTTGGATTTCAATTTTTGAATAAAATAATCCAGTTAGACTTCCTCTCTGATATGATTGTATGCACTGCGGCAATCAATGGCCTACCTACCTCCTTACTCTTTGTTTTGCTGTACGTCTCATTATCATCCAAATGTTCTTGGTTTAAAACATTATTCAATGACTTGTACATTTCATCTTCTGGCTTGATATTTTATTACTAAAACAACAATATTTAAATTCATTGGCATGCGGCTATGGATGCTTTTAATGAGTCTCTTTTGAAAATATCGTCTTTCATTAGGCATTGACAAGATAGGCCACCATATCCATGACATCAATCAAAGGATGGAAAAAGAGAAGCTCTTGCTTGTATGCTACACCCTGTCTTTTTATGTGATCGGTGATGAATCCAGGGAGTGTAAAATATATATTACTTTTTATATGCTCGCTCAACACCTTTAGCGATATTTAATGATATATATTGGTATTTGACCATTCCTTTTTTATTGTTTATATAACAAGAAACATTAATCAGTCCTTATACCAATAATACAAAACAAATAACCAATGACAAATGAGCAGTAGGTTCCTCAAAAGGCATGCCATATTTTTAGTCATTTAATTAAAAATTCCGTCAACTCCCTAACGGTTCAAACCCCACACAATCTAAAGCTAGCTAGAGACGTAGGTCAGTTTTTTTATGGATTTGGAAAATGGAGGCGGTTACTCGATAGGAATTATGCATTACGGCAAAGATTTCTTATAGCTGAGAAATCCTAGAAACTTTTTATTGGCTAAGTATGATTGATGGCGAAAATCATCATCAACATCTGCCAACCAGAAAAGTGCATTTCTTATAGAAATGTGCAAACTTTCTGAATATATTTGACTTCACAGGTTATAATGCCAAAATGTTTGAAGATGGAAATCATGAACTTCGAAAGATGAAGATTTGGAATAATGGTCAAAAGAACTTGAACACATTTAGATTGAATGTTTTTCATAGATGTATCTTGAAGGAAAAGTTAACACTGAACGTCCATGGCATGTATGTTGTTAGAGCATGAAATTGAACTGAGGGAATGAAGAAAGGGAAAAGAAATATTTTGACAATTTGTTTTCAAGCAAGATTCCCTCTTCTGCAAGCATTGAACTGAAAGGTGAGGTTTTGTCGATATCACGTAGGTAGCATTATTCATCCATTCACATGTTTTTGTATCCACCATAGTTAGGTCAATTAATAGTTAAGTAAGCAGAATCATTTAATCCAAAAATTATTGATCTACTTGAGTCCAACTAATCATGACTAAGTAGTTAAATAACAATAACAAGAAAAGAAAAAAAATGAAAAAGAGAAATGAAATGAAAATAAAGAAGTGAGAAAAAATAACTAGTCATGAAATTTAAAATATTCATAAAAAAAAATGCATCAAATAAAATTATTTTCTTGTTTTCTAATTTAATTTAAATTACTTTTTTAAAACTTTTTTATCTATATACAAGAGAAAAAATAAAATTTACACCTATTTAAAATTGATAAAATTCCAAATAAATAAATGCATCCTCAATCTTACATGAGAGATCATCTGTGTGAAAAACCATCATGCAAGAATGAAGATTTTATTTACCAACCAACAAAGATATGTGGTGTGTGAAAGCAACCTTTTAAAATCCAGAAAAAATGATCACCTTCTTGCATAACCCGCGAACCAACAAAATTTGCATTACTTTCCATGTTAAGAGCAAAATGGTCATTGATCCTTTGAATCAATTTTCGAATGGGAGTCACAAGAAATTTTTTATGTGTAAAACAAGAGGGAACATCAACATAATATTCACGATTTAAATAAATACAATCCATCTCTATGGCTTCATTTCGAAAATCTATGCAAGCTTCATGAAAGGTAATCTTTGTGATTTCTTCATCATAATTAGTTCTATCATCTTTAGAGGGAAGGTATTACAATTGAGATAAATTATTTGGACATACAGAAAAATATCTTAAATCATGTTCATTGCCAAAAGAGGTTGAACAATTATCAAATGAATTATTTTCAAAAACATGAAAATTATCTTTATCAAGAGAGGTCTCATATTCCTCATAAATATATTTATCAAAGATTGGATTCATGTGGACGTCAATGTGTTGATCATAAGGTGGAATTTAAAGTTAGTTTCCTAAAATGAAAATAAAGCTTCATGATCAAATTTTTCATTAAAGACATCAAAGTTAGCTTGTTTCGATCCTATGTCGACATTATTAGGTAGGTTCAAATCATTAATTTGAGGAGTATTACAACAAATATTTTCAACTATGTATTCAAAGTGATGCTAAAAAATGATTCCACGAGTCCCTAAATTTTCATCCTTATCATGAATATGATTATTATTTAAACAATCATCAAAAGGAGAATTGTCGAGCATGGTATTATGATTTGAAATCAAAACCTTTTCTACATGGGGTTTATCCTCAACTGTTGCCTCATTAGGTGAAATTTGTGGGACTAGATCATTAATACAAGGATCAACACTCTCGATATTAGAATCCATAGGATTATTAAATAGAATTCATGAGAATAGACCTATGTGGAGGGAGATTAAAGCCAAAAATTTCATTTTCAAAGGAAAAAACATCATGAAGAATTTCATCATTAGATATTTCTTATTTATATCCTAATGATTCAATAAATGAGTATGTTAGTCCCAGAGGTAGACTAGGTTAAAATAGCATACACCGAGGCATGATAGAAGCTCAAATTTTATAGATATTAGAGCGATATCTGAAACAAACTGTAAATTGCTTTAATTCTTGATGTTTTGATGGGAACAAAAGGATTATGAACAATCTTTGCAATTGAAAAGGTAAATTTGTAGAATAAATTTACTGACTATAATAGAACATATAAGGAAAATGAGGGTGGATTTAACAGATGGAAATCTTATGTGGATTCAAGAAGCACCTACAGGGCGAATTTCTTAAGTCAAAGTGAAGCATGAACGTATTTGGGCTTGATTTGTCCTTTCAAAATCCAAGTGAATGTAGTTGGGCTTGATTTGACCTTTAAGCAAAATAGTAACAGTCTTTTAACTTGTTATTTTTTACAAAATTGTTTGTTTACTTTTGACTTTTCACATATTTTTCTCTCGGCTTTTCTTCTTACTAGAACTTTTCTTCTTTCCTTTGTCCAGAGAAATGTGCTCTCTGACATACAATTGAGTTGGAATAACTTGTTGGCCTGAAGGTGTCCTTGTTGGCTACATTTTTGGCATTGTAGGCATACTTGTTTGTGCTACTGGTGGTATAAAAGCTAAAGGTGTAGGGTAGCCCATGGTTTCTCTTGACATTGTGGAATATTGATTACTACTTGAAGTAGATCCTGTTGTCTTGGAAGCTTCTCTTGGGACCTTTTTCTTTGAGTGTGTAGTTGATGGTGCATATTGAGCTACTATTTTCCAATTCTTTCCTATTGGCATTCTATGATCCTTTAAAGCATCCAATGAAATCTCAGCATCTTTGTTCTTAACATAAGAAACATGGTCTTGTTCTTTCAATTTCCTCATCAAAATTATCCATATATGAAATTGAGGTTCCAATATTTCAATTACCTGTTCTCCAATGATGAAAACTTCCAACTATTCTACTAATGGTATTTCATTCCTTTATGTTCCAGATTGTTTTGAAATTCATCTTTGGACATCATTTCCATCCCATGTATGGGGCACGGGGGCTTCACTAGAAGGCAATATAATATCACGTTCATTCATATTGGGGTATTAAATAATCATAAAAACCTAAAAATTATATTGCTTATATATTAAGGGGTAAAGGGATTTTTTAATTTAATGTAACAATAAAAAAATACTTTGGGGTCTTTTTTATATGGGCGGGCTAACAAAGATCCGCCAAATGGAGATCGAGGGATCACGGCCGGATGACAAATCGGTTTGAGGCAAGGCTCGGGCTTACCAGTATGCAAGGAAATCACCTCTTGAGGCATGCTTAAGGCTAGGGGTTTCGTGGTGAAGAGGGTTTCCAGTCGATCATAATCAAGAGACAGTGATCATTGATAACCAATTGTTACCAATAGCACTCAGCCAGTTGTTACCAATAGTCTTGGGAGGCTCTAGGCCTTTAGGGCCTGTTATAGGCCCTCCATAGGCCTTGGGGGCTTGAATAGCCAACCACTTGTGCCTATTACAGGCCTTGGGAGGTTTAGTTATCCTCCTATATCTTGTTACAAGCCCTGGGGGCTTGGATACCTATCCCACAACATGCTTAGTCAGCGATTGGGGAACTGCAACATGCAATCTAAATGTTGTACTATGTGCAATGGCTCTAGTGACATACAAGAAGTGATCTCCTATATCTTCAGTAGTCCATTAGATGTTGCAATTCATAATGATATGTGGTTGAGTAATTGCATTGTGGGTGAAGTAATGTGCATCCACAATATACATTGAAAGCAGCAAGGTGCATTGTATAATGCATGTGGGGTGATAAGAGGGGTATCATATCAATATACTGGGTAGAAATATAAAGGGGTATAAAAAATGTTAATGAAAAAATTTATACATACAATATCTAGTGAAAATAGGGGTTTTTTTAAATTCGGAAGGCATATTGGGAGGGGGTAAAAAAAAACAATTTTGGAAGGTATTTTCCAAAATTTAGTGAAATTAGGGGTATTGCTTCATATGCCACGAACAAATGTGCTATGATAGAATTTTATTGAGTGAATCCCCCGTGGTATGGGGTAATCCCAACTTGATCACCTTATCAAACAATCCTTTAAAATTTCCCATATCAGTATCAAGCATTTGCATGCTGATTTCTGAACTCTTCATTAAGATTTGCTTGAATATCATTTGATTTTCCACTTTTATGATGGAAGTCCTTCTTGGTATCTGCAATCATTGTAATTCACTATTAGTCATGCGATTTAAGTAATCTATGATTTTGTCTACTATTTTTGGCATCTGCCCCAACTCTTTTTTCACCCTTTTTGTCTGCTCGTTAATGAATTTATAGGTACCAATATCTTCTTGGTTAACTTCAAATATTCTGAACTCATTTGTCATCAGCTGGTTATCCTATCCCACAAGTTTATATTGGTTCTTGTGATCAGAGACTTTGCCTCTATGTCAAACTCTAAACTAGCCACCTGAATCTTTAGATCATCAATCTCATTTTTTAAGTATTCTTGGCTAGATCCACACTGTGTAGTTTCAACTGCAGTTTTACATGGTATCAGAGCCGATGGGAGAAAAGAAGGAGCATAAAATATCTTTTTGAAGGTATTGGAGATCAAAGCTATAAAAAAAAATGGATTTTCCACCTTCTACAATTCTCATGCCATATAATTATTTTGAATGGAAGCCAATGACTCTACTTCAGATTAGAAGTAGAGGATTGTATAGAATATCCATGGAAACTGAGATTGAACCAGGTTCTATAGTTGAAAAATCCAAATATTTCAACCACATGGTTGAGACCTTTAGTCTCATGTTAGAATCTAGCCTTCACACCATATCCAAGCAGAGATTAAGCATACACACAACCATCAACCGAAAACAGAAATTGGACCAAACATTTAGTCAGTTTGTATTCATCTTCATTGGTTTATTTATAGATCATATATGTGGTTGGAGCGGTTTCACCCACTCCAACTGCTTCATTAACTAGATTATTACATAAGTAAATCATGACAACTAAGGAGCCCAAAGGGTCCCCTCCAACATCTCCCCCACCAACAAAGCCTTTCTTCGTCCCAAAGAAAACAAGAACAACCATGAACTATGATTTCTTTAGTCTTTTTCAGCAATCTGGTAGTGGTCAATCAAGCCTCACCCTTTCACCTTCCTGTCGGTAATCTCCATCGGTTCAGGAACTTCTGGGCTTCCACGCTCTACCTTTACACCAAATCACCAACTGTCTTTGAACTTATGAAATGACATTCAAGATCATATGCTTATGTATTTAAGTACTGGGGGATTGATCATTACAAGTGTTCTTTGTGTCATCGTTATGCTCATCTTCTATGTGTTGTAAGATGGTTCTACTTGAGTGTGTTCATTGTCGAATTCATCTGTCATGCAGGTTCAACCCATATTCAAGCAGAGATTAGCATTAGGACACACACATACAAACCATCAAGATGATCATAATATGGATAGAATGTTCAATCATCTTGTTCATTCATTGAGGTAGTATTTATACAATAAGTGGAGAGGTTGGAGCGGTTACACCTGCTGCAACCGCTCATTAGTTAAACACACATTAATACATGATTATATGAAGAGGTGGCTTAATGGTCCTCTTAACATCTCCCCCACCAACAAAGCCTTTCTTCGTCCCAAATAAAACAAGAAAAACCATGAACTATGATTCCTTTAGTCTTTGTCAGCAATCTGGTAGTGGTCAATCGAGCCTCACCCTTTCACTTTCCTGCTGGTAATCTCCACCGGTTCAAGAACTTTTGGGATTCCACGCTCTACCTTTACACCAACTCACCAACTTCCTTTAAACTTCTTAAATGACATTCAAGATATGCTAATGTATTTCAGTACCGGGGACTTGATCATTACAATTGTTCTGTGTGTCATCGTTACGCTTGTCTTCTGTGTGTTGTAAGATGGTTCTGCTTGAGTGTGTTCATTTTCAAATTCATCTGTCGTGAGGCTTCCTGCAAGTTTCCACATGTGTCGTTTCTTGTGGTTGATTTCGACTGTTAGATATTGGTCATTGTCACATCCCATATTTTCATAAAAATTTAAAATTTTTAATAACAGTATTAATTATAATAATAATAACTGCGGAAATATTAATGGAGATTATGACAGCATTAGTTGTATAGTGATTAGTACTAAGCATGCTTTATTTTATTTCTTAGCAACAATAAGATAATGACAGTTGTTAACACATAACTAGTAACATGATTATGACGACAATAAAATAAACAGGTTGGGAAATTGATGCGACACTTTTATTCTGCAATGATAAGCATGATCAATGTAATAAATGAAATGACAGATTAGAAATGTGATATGATACTTTTTAGATGATACTGGCATTTTGCTTTTTGCTGACCAAGGGTGTCCTATGAGGGACCTCGAAGCTTACTTAGCTGCAATGCTAAAGCATTCAACCTGTTCTATGTGCAGACGACAGGTAAGAAGTTTCATGATTGCAATAATTTCCAGTTCGTGTAAGGTTCAATTCACCGTCGTAAATAAAATAAAAATGTTTAAAGACTGTTGCAACTATAAAAGCATACAGGTACGATTCGCATGCTTACAATTCTACCTTTCAAGGTTCGTCTTGCAGCTAAGTAATGATCAAACTAAGTTAACTGATGAAAAGCATCAAGTTAGCAGCATCGTCACTGTAGTCGTCATAGTACTAGTTGGTTATGTCGTCGTCATTGTCGTGATGACAGCTGTCTTGTTGTCATCATTTGCATGGTAGTACCAAGTGGTATTTTCTCCATCATATCACATGATTCAGTGGAAATAGGAAATCAAAGGAACTATTGTTTTATAATACCAAACTATATATGATAGTTTGTATACTTGAGAGCTTATTCAAAAAGATATTATTATACCTAATGAGTAGCTACATTAGCTCTTATGGTTCATGTTTCCTATCTACCACTATACTATTTGACTCTTATGAAACAATGCAATTCTTCCTATACTATATAAATATAGCATAACATTTCAAAAAGCAACAATATAAAACAATAAACAAAAATTAATTAAAACAAACCATAATATATTATGGCGCAACCAAAACCTGACTATACAATATTGATCTATTTATAAGGCATTACCTATCCAATGTATCGTGAATATATATATAGGTAAGACTATATTCATTTTTTATTTTAAAAATGAACAATATAAAATGTAACGAAACTTATGTTCTAATGAAATGAATTGAACACATTACAAACATTAAAATCAAAATATTGCATATGGTGAATATCACGTCGATGCAATGTGCCATCTGACATGCAATTAATTCGGTGATTGACAGGTTACTGGTTCATTAAATTGGCGCATACTCCGAGCTTGTCGTGGAGATCAAGACTTGATCCTGTATTAACATCCTGGTACATTACACAGCTGACTTGGATTGCCAAACGTTCGACATAATATGAATTTGATGTATTAGCTTCTGTACTTGTCATTGTGTATGGATGATACGCCTTCGAACTGAATGTTGATCGTTCCTCCGTATGCCATAGTGGCATAGTCAACTAGTAATGAAGAGTGGGAAATTAATGTCAACGTTTTTTGTCCCAATGTTAACTTCACTGGCATCATTGTGACCGTCGATGATGATAAGTCCAGACCGTCGATTTGTAACCCTAACTTCTACTCTGTGCTTTTGGTTTTTGAACTTGGGGAATCGTTCAATGTGCTGATATTACGGTCTTGGGTGCCGATAGGCTACCGAAAAATTTGATAGAAGGTTTTGAAAGGAGTTCGACCCCGAAACCTGTAGCTAGGGTTGAGTTGCAGGTTTTAAACCTCTGTAATGTCATTGCAGTTTTGAGATGTGAGTCTCTGGTTTGGATTGTTAAAGTGTTAAGGTTTTTAAGCTCTTTGTTATGTATTGAAAGTGATACGCCATGCTGTAGAGTGATAGGAACACCCTCGTCTCATTTAAAGTAGAGTTCTCATCATCTTTCTGGTGATTGCCAAGAGCTCGGCGACAGGATTGCGAAGGTAAGCGCCCTAGATAGAAAATGGTGATTCTTTGATTTGCAATTCGACTTTCAGTTTTTAAGATGTTTCAGTAATATAATACAAGTTTTTTATTTGTCAATCGCAGGGTTTTGAAGAACATCTTGAGTAAGGGTTTGGCAAATGGAAACCGCGTGCTTCAACTCCGGTAAGCTTCGAGTCTTCCAAAACCCTCGTAGTGCTCTTCATCTGTGGTTGAAGTGGTTTCAAAAGATGAGTATCGGGCCTTGCCAAGACTTGTCGTTGTTTTGTCGTTGTTGATGTTTGAAGGCCTTTCGAAGCCCACTTGTTATTCTATGATTGTCTCTCGTTTCTTTTAAATGATACTTAGTTTCTTTACTATGTCGTCGAGTGGAGTTGTGGCTCATCGATGCTAAATGTTTTGGACTCTTTCCACTGTTGAAAAACTTGGGAAAAGCCCTGTATGATTTTGTTTGCAAAAATGTTGTAAATTAACGTTCTGATAACCACGACTTCGTTGGTTAAGTTATGAAATAGAGCCGTGGGCTCGTTCACTATGTAAATGATAAATCTCTTCTCGGTAATGAAAAAGTATGCTAAATGCTTTGTATTAATGAGATACCTTCGTCTCTACTCTCTGTGTTTATTTCGATGTTAGATTTTCGTTTATGAGGAAACGTAAAACTCATGTTTATGGATTCGACAATGAAGGGGATAAAACCCTGTTTTGTTTTCGTTTGAATATAATGTAAGGTTCTACTGTTGAGAACGAATCATTCCTCTTCCTTGTGTATGGAAACTTATAATGGTGAAAACATTTTGACAAGCCATTTGTTGATATACATTATTGTGGGAAAGTATTGGAACCAAGGCTCGTGTGACTTATAAATTACACTCTACTTCTCGAATTTATATTGTCGTTTTCATACAGTAATAACAAACTGAAAACTAAGGGTATGAAATATAAGTCAAAATCTGTGTTAGCTATTTTAAAGCTGTAGGTTGAAGTTGTGATTGTTTGGATAGGGTTTAAATACTCTGTCACAAATGGTAAATATATAATGTAGGATGTTTTCAAATGGTGAAGAATTCGATTGTAATGAAAACAATAGGTCAAACCCTAAATCATGTTCTAAAATATTTGTAAAAGGATCTTTTGAGGAACTTTGGTCTGACCCGAAACTTGTGTATAATGAGTTTGTTATGAAACTCAGTTTAAGATTCGATACTTACAGTTCGAATATTTATTAAATACAGCAACTGTTAGCAATAGATTAGTTATACTATTTCCATACTTGTTTGAACTATAAATTCATAGAAAATGGGTATAGTAAGAAATGAAAATAGTGTGTGGGTATATGCAAAGTGAAAACTGTATAATGAATGTTTTGAACATTCTTGTTATGATGATTACATCCATTTATTTGCAGCTTTGGTATTGAAATGCAAAACATAATATGATATATAGAGAGATGAGATCTATTTATTTCCTTTGTGCATAAGAATGATACGAATATTGTAATGCATCTATACAGAAATTATGCATTGTTTGTTTTTCATAAAACTCTGAAACATTTATAATGTATAAATGAAGTTTATACAGAAGTCTCTACTATTATTTAACTTTGGGACATAAAACTGATAAATATATAATTACTATCTATCTATCCAATTCAAAATGGCAATTTGCCTATCTTCTAATATATTTTTAATTCGCATATCTATACTAGAGTACAATGCTTCAAAACAGCATGTGAAAAAATATAGATATTGGTTTATCCATTAAAATCAAAATTAAACTTAAACATTCAGACTTTAAACAATTCTAGGATTAAATTCTTTTTCGAAAATAGAAAAATAGAAAATACTAGTTAAACAGAACATAATTATTAACTGAGGATAAGTAGAAATTCTGTAGAACCTCGATAAATCTGTAGGGAAACAAACCGCCCAAGAAGACTATTCCACCCAACCAATTCCTGAAAACAGTCAAGTACTATCTTAGGACCCCCGAGCCTATTCATTGAACCACCTGGAGGAAGAAACTTAGGAATTAGAACTTCTTCTTACAATAGCAAATGACCTCTGTATCTTCAATAACTAGCAGTCCAATAGACTTGCACCAGCACCTCTGGTTCTTCTCAACAATATGCAGACTTAATATTTCACTCACCACTAGCCTCCCTATTTGAATCTCTCAGTGATCACCTGATGCACATGAGGAAAATATTCTGTAGAAATATTGATCAAGAGTTTCCTGCTCAATTCGAATTTGACTTTATAGGCTGCCTAGGCCTTTTCATATGTTACTGGGTCATTAAGTGAGCTTCTTTCTCACTCCCTCCACCTGGGGGATAATGCCCTATTTTTAGGGGTAGTTGTCCCATAACCAATAGCTAGTGGTGAAGTGAATTTGCTGCCATCTGTCCCATACCTTCCAACAGCTTCCATTCATCCTAGTGGGTCAGTGAACACTCATTTAACAGTCCTCTTGGGTTTTTGTCTCCTAATTAATTAATTTAAATAATAATATTCAGTAATTACATTCATCCATGATCAAAACTGATCATAATTACAAAACTTTGTAATTAAATTTAACATAAAGTATTTTGCAAATAAAATAGTAATTTTCAGAAATTTGGGTAGGTGACATACACCCCCCCTTAAGTCTCAACATAATCCTCGATGTTGGTTAATCACTCCTTGAGTGTTTTTGAAACAAAGTTGGGTATGCTTCCCACATACTACTCTCCAACTCCCAGGTTGCCTCTTCTGGGCTAAGGTGCTTTAATTGCACCTTCACTTTCCCAATGCTGCGATTCCAGAGAATAGTTTCCCTCCTTCCAAGGATACAATCCGGTTCCACAAGAAAATCTCCATCTTGTCCCACCTATACATCATTCCAGTTTACAACATGAGTAGTATCATGCACATATTTATTTGAAAACGATATATGAAAAACATTATGTATTTTTAAGTTTGGTGGCAAAGCCAATTGGTATGCCACTGCTCCAACCTTAGACAATATTTCAAAAGGACTGCAATACCTGGGTGCCAACTTGGCACAGTTTCCCAATTTCAGTGAACTCTTTTTCGGTCTTACCTTGAGGAATACATGTTCGCCAACCTGGAACTCTTTATGAGTTCTTTTTGAATCTGCTTGACTTTTTTTCCTATCTTGGGCAGCTTTTAAATGTCCTTGCACCTGTTTCACAATTAGTTCTAACTCCTGCAATAGTTCAGGTCATAAAACAACTCTATTTACTGGATCATTCCAAGAAATAGGTGTATAACATTTCCTACCATAAAGAATTTCAAAAGGACTAAGTCTGGCCGATGCATGATAGTGATTATTATAAGCAAATTCTGCTAAGTGCAAGTAGTCTTCCCACTTACCAAGCTGATCCTTAACATACATTCTTAATAAATCTTCTAAAACTTGATTTACCCTTTCTATATGTCCATCCGTCTGTGGATGAAATGCTATACTGAAATTTAAAGTTGTATTCAACCCCTTAAACAGTGACCTCCAGAAGTTTCCTGTAAACTCCGAGTCACGGTCTGAAATTATTACTTTCGATATTCCATGTAGTCTAAAAATCTGTTTCATGAATATCTCTGCAATATCTAGAGCTTTATGAGTAGTCTTTACAGGTATGAAATGTGTTGCCTTGCTGAGTTTGTCCACTACCACCATGATAGAATCATGTTGTTTTTTATTTTTAGGTAATCGAGTAATAAAATCTATACTGATCACTTCCCATTTCCAACTTGGTATTGGTAACGGTTGTAACAACCCAGCAGGATGTTGGTGTTCAACCTTCACCTTATGACAGTCCAAAAATTTTGTGATGTACTCTACTACTTCATCCTTCATTCTGGGACAATAGTATTCTTTTCTTAGCATAGTAATGGTCTTTTGATAACTTGGATGACCAGAATAGTGACTTTTATGCATCTCATTTAATATTAGAAATTTTATTTTGGTATATCTCGTACATATAATCTGTTTTTAAACAGTAATAAACCATTTTCCTTCATTTTGTAATCTGCCATACAATTTTCAGAACTGTTGTTTGCTGTCTTTTCCTTCATTTTTCTGTATTCTTCATCTGTTTCACATTTTTCCAAATTAGTTGAATAAGTACTGATTACTGAAATGTAATTTAGTTTTTCCTTGCGACTGAAGGCCTCTGCAACCTTGTTCTCCTTCCCTTTAATATGTTGAATTTCGAAATCATACTCACTTAAGAAGGTCAACCATCTAGCTTGTCTAGCGTTCAGGTTTGTCTGATCAAATAAATATTTCAGACCCATGTTATCTGTTAACAATGTAAATTTCCTACCAATAAGGTGGTGACACCACATTTTTAAAGCATGAATAACTACCAATAACTCTAAATCGTAGGTAGAGTAGTTCTTTTCATGTACTTTCATCTTTCTAGATTCGTATGCCACCGCATGTCCTTCCTGTGTCAAGACTCCACCGAGTCTGTCATTGCATGTGTCTGTACAAACTACAAAATCCTTGTTGGGATCTGCTATCCTCAAGATGGGTGTTGTCGTCAACAGTTCCTTCAATTTCTTAAAACTGTCAGAACATTTCTGATCCCAAACAAATTTCTTCCCTTTCTTCTGCAAGGAAGTTATGGGGTTGGCAATTTTTGAAAAATTCTCTATAAACTTTATGTAATACCCCGTAATGCCCATAAATGATCTTACATCCGACACATCTTTAGGAACCGGCCAGTCATTAATGGCCCTTATCTTTTCGGGGTCAACCGAGATTCCTTTTGTTGAAATTATGTGTCCTAGATACTGAATTTTGTCTTTGTGGAAGTCACACTTACTAAATTTGGCATACAGTTGATGATCTCTTAATACTTGTAAGATAATCCGTAAATGTTCATCATGCTCTTCTTTGCTTTTTGAGTACACTAAAATGTTGTCTATAAACACAACAACAAATTTGTCTAAGTATTTATGCAAAATATTATTCATCAGACACATAAATACATCCAGGGCATTAGTCAAGCCAAACGGCATAACTATGAACTCATAATGTCCATACCAAGTTCGGAAAGTTGTCTTGAAAATATCTTCGTCCTTAACCCTTACTTAATGATATCCTGATCTTAGATCAATCTTCGAAAAATATTGTTTCTCCAAGAAACTGATCGAATAGATCATCTATGCGGGGCAATGGATACCTATTCTTGATCGTGATCTTATTAAGCTAGAGATAATCTATGCACAGACTTAAGGTTCCGTCTTTCTTCTGAACAAAGATGACAGGTGCTCCCCAAGGAGACACACTAGGTCTAATATACTTCTTGTCAATAAGTTCCTTCAACTGTGATTTTAATTCGTTTAACTCCAGTATGTTCATTCTGTACAGAGCTTTAGAGTTTGGTACTGCTCTTGGTATCAACTCTATGGTAAAATCTAAATCTCTTTTGGGAGGTAATCTGGGAATCTCCTCAAGAAATACATCTTTAAAATCCCTTAGGACAGGTATGTCTTCTAATTTCAGTTTGTTCTCTTTATCCATAAACTCATTATTTACCACGTTTACTGCAAACATTTGGCATCCTTTCCTAACGTCCCTCTTAACTTGCATGACTGAAATCTATCTAAGGGTTACCTTCCTTGGGATGCCTTTTATTTCTATAGTTTTTAGTTCGTCATTTAAGCATGTAAAATGTTTTCCAGAACACTTCAGGATAACATGATGGGCTTCTAACCAGTCCATCCCAACTATAATATCATAAGAACCTAAAGGTAGAATATTCAACTTGATTTTTGTTTGTAAAAGATTCATGGACAACACACAGTTTTCTATAAAATCTAATACTTTCCTCTTTGTTCCAGTTGTTAGTCTAACTAGCCATGATTTACTAAACTTTTCAGTTTTCAGTTTAAGACTTTCCACAATATCTGGTGATATATAACTTAAACTAGCACCTGGGTCAATTCAAATAGTAACAGGACGGTCATGTATCATACCTTCAATCTCTACCATGGAGATTTGATGATCTGCTTGCCTCTTGTCGAGTGTTGCATTAATTCTTGGCATCTCCCTTGCTACGTCTCCAACAGTAGGTTCAGTCTATATAGAGTTGATGTTGTTTGCATTCTGCTTCCTTAAGGGACATTCTGATGCGTAATGGGGGCCTTGACATTCAAAACATTTAATATGTGTCTTTGGCTCACTGGTCTTGGCAGTATTAAATGCATTTCTGGGTGTTGTAGAATTCTGCTGAGAATTATTTCTGGAATTGTTCCCTTCATAATTTCGGTTCTGAAAATTTTTCCTTTGAAATCCAGAATTCCCACTGAATATAAATTTTTTCTTTTTCTGTTCAAAATTGTTGGGCTTATGATTTTTCCAGTTTGACATTCCCTCTCTTTTTCGATTTGTGTCATAACAGAAAACTGCCTTTCTCATTGCCTCTTCTAAGGTCTTAGGACTGTCGTACTCGATTATGTCCTTAATACTGAAAGGAAAATATCTTATGTACCTTTGAATTTTTTGTTTCTCTTCTATGAGGTATGGTACATATCTTAGAAACTTCAGAAACTTACTGTTCATTTCCTTCATATTCATACCTCCCAACTTCAAATCGTAGAACTCTTTAGATTTTTCTTCATAGCACTGTTTAGATATATACTTCTTCTTAAAATATCGTTTAAAAGCACTCCAGCTTACATCTTTATCTTTGATTCCCTTTACCCTTTTGATGTCCTGTCACCAGATATCCGCTTTTCTGGTCAAATTATATATAGCCATTTTTTCCTTTAAGAACTTTGAATAGTTGTATATCTGGAATTATTTCTTTATCCCTGACAGCCAAGCTTTAGCTGTCTCACCTTTCTCAGTTTCTCCATTGAAAGTTGGAGGTCTTATCTTCTTGAATTGTCCAGAAATCTTCTCATATTCCTTATGATTTTTCCTTCTCGGTTTGGAATCTCCTTCACTGTTGTCACTGGTATAGTTATGTTTCCTTTTGCGTACTTCAATAGCATCTCCTGATGAGGTTGAGCTATCTTTTACTTCACTAGTTTTTATGTTCTGAATTTTATCAGTGTGAGGCATATCCTTAACTTTGGAAATATCTTCACTGTTTCTCTCTTCTCCCTCTGTTTGGCTGTGTTCAAATAGCACTTGATTGAGTTGTTCTTGTGCTTGCAGAATCCTTTCATGATCTTGTTTCACCGATCTGATTTATTCCTTTAATTCATGGAAAGCACGTAACAATTCTGACAAATTGTTATTCAATTCCCCGTGACCTTCCTCTACTTAACGCTGTCCTAAACTGTGACTGTTTGGCTGAAATCTGTCGCTTAAATGTCCAGCTGAGTTCTCTATACCTGTAGCTGAAAATAATTTCTGGTAACATAATAATTAAATTTTTAAGTTAGTACAATTTTATGCTGTATAGAAATTTTCTGCTACATGTTTTGGACCTTATTCAGGCCTAGAGTTTGAATCTGTGCTCTGATACCACATGTAACATCCCATATTTTCATAAAAATTTAAAATTTTTAATAATAGTATTAATTATAATAATAATAACTGCAGGAATATTAATGGAGATTATGACAACATTAGTTGTATAGTGATTAGTACTAAGCATGTGCTTTATTTTCTGTCTTAGCAGCAATAAGATAATGACAGTTGTTAACACATAACTAGTAACATGATTACGATGACAATAAAATAAACAAGTTGGGAAAATGATAAGCATGATTAATGTAATAAATGAAATGACAGATTAGCAATGTGATATGATACTTTTTCTTTTTAGATGATACTGATAGTTTGCTTTTTGTTGACCAAGGGTGTCCTATGAGGGACCCCGAAGCTTACTTAGCTGCAACGCTAAAGCATTGAACCTGTTCTATGTGCAAACGATAGGTAAGAATTTTCATGATTGCAATAATTTCCAGTTCGTGTAAGGTTTAATTCACTGTCATAAATAAAAATAAAATGTTTAAAGACTGTTGCAACTATAAAAGCATACAGGTACGATTCGCATGCTTACAATTCTGCCTTTCAAGGTTCGTCTTGCAGTTGAGTAATGATCAAACTAAGTTAACTGCTAAAAATCATCAAGTTAGCAGCATCATCACTGTAGTCGTCATTGTCGTGATGATAGCTGTCTTGTTGTCATCATTTGCATGGTAGTACCAAGTGGTATTTTCTCCATCATATCACATGATTCAATGTAAATAGGAAATTGAAGGAACTATTGTTTTATAATACCAAAATATATATGATAGTTTGTATACTTGAGAGTTTATTCAAAAAGATATTATTATACCTAATGAGTAACTACATTATCTCTTATGGTTCATGTTTCCTATCTACCACTATACTATTTGACTCTTATGAAACAATGTAATTCTTCCTATACTATATAAATATAGCATAACATTTGAAAAAGCAATAATATAAAACAATAAACAAAAATTAATTAAAACAAACCATAATATATTATGGCACAACCAAAACCTGACTATACAATATCGATCTATTTATAAGGAATTACCTATCCAATGTATCGTGAATATATATATTTAGGTAAGACTATATTCATTTTTTATTTTAAAAATGAACAATATAAAATGTAACGAAACTTATGTTCTAATGAAATGAATTGAACACATTACAAACATTAAAATCAAAATATTGCATATGGTGAATATCACGTCGATGCAATGTGCCATCTGACATGCAATTAATTCAGTGGTTGACAGGTTGCTGGTTCATTAAATTGGCGCATACTCCGAGCTTGTCGTGGATATCAAGACTTGATCCTGTATTAACATCTTGGTACATTACACAGATGACATGGATTGCCAAACGTTCGACATAATACGAATTTGATGTATTAGCTTCTGTACTTGTCGTTGTGTATGGATGATACGCTTTCGAACTAAACGTTGATCGTTCCTCCGTATGCCATAGTGGCATATTCAACTGGTAATGAAGAGTGGGCAATTAATGTCAACGTTGTTTGTCCCAATGTTAACTTCGCTGGCATCGTTGTGACCGTCGATGATGATGAGTCCAGGTCGTCGATTTGTAACCCTAACTTCTACAGTGTGTTTTTGGTTTTTGAACTTGGGGAATCGTTTAATGTGCTAATGTTACAATCTTGGGGGCCGATAGGCTGCCGAAAAATTTGATAGAAGGTTTTAAAAGGAGTTCGACCCTGAAACCTGTAGGTAGGGTTGAGTTGTAGGTTTTAAACCTCTGTAATGTCGTTGTAGTTTTGAGATCTGAGTCTCTTGTTCGGAGTGTTAAAGCGTTAAGGTTTTTAAGATCTTCATTATGTATTGAAAGTGATAAGCAATGCTGTAGAGTGATAGGAACCCCCTCGTCTCGTTTAAAGTAGAGGTCTCATCGTCTTTCTGGTGATTTCCAGGTGCTCGGCCACAGGATTGCGAAGGTAAGCGCCCTAGATAGAAAATGGTGATTCTTTGCTTTGCAATTCGACTTTCAGTTTTTAAAATTTTTCAGTAATATAATCCAAGTTATTTGTTTGTCAGTCACAGGGTTTTGAAGAACATCTTAAGTAAGGGTTTGGAAAATGGAAACCGCGTGCTTCTACTTCGGTAAGCTTTGGGTCTTCCAAAACCCTCGTAGTGCTCTTCGTCTGTGGTTGACGTGGTTTCAAAAGATGAGTATTTGGCCTTGCCAAGACTTTTCGTTGCTCTGTCGTTGTTGATGGTTGAAGGCCTTTCGAAGCCCACTTGTTATTCTACGATTGTCTCTCGTTTCGTTTAAATGATACTTGGTTTCTTTACTATGTCATAAAATGGAGTTGTGGCTCATCGATGCTAAATGTTTTGGACTCTTTCCACTGTTGAAAAACTTGGGAAAAACACTCTATGATTTTGTTTGCAAAAATGCTGTAAATTATCGTTCTGATAACCACGACTTCATTGGTTAAGTTATGAAATAGAGCCGTGGGCTCGTTCACTGTGTAAATGATAAATCTCTTATCGGTAATGAAAAAGTATGCTAAATATTTCGTATTAATGAGAGACCTTCGTCTCTACTCTCTATGTTTATTTCGATGTTAGATTTTCGTTTATGAGGAAACGTCAAACTCAGGTTTATGGATTCGATGATGAAGGAGATAAACCCCTATTTTGTTTTTGTTTCAATATAATGTAAGGTTCTACTGTTGAGAGTGAATGATTCCTCTTCCTTGTGTATGGAAACTTATAATGGTGAAAACATTTTGACAAGCCACTTGTTGATATACATTATTGTGCTAATGTATTGGAACCGAGGCTCGTCTGACCTGTAAATTACACTGTGCTTCTCGAAATTTATACTGTCGTTTTCATACAGTAATAACAAACTAAAGACTAAGGGTATGAAATATAAGTCAAAATCTGTCTTATCTATTTTAACGTTGTAGGTTGAAGTTGTAATTGTTTGGATAGGGTTTAAATACTCTGTCACAAATGGTAATTATATAATGTAGGATGTTTTCGAATGGTGAAGAATTTGATTGTAATGAAGACAATAGGTCAAACCCTAAATCATGTTCTAAAATATTTGTAAAAGGATCTTTTGAGGAACTTTGGTCTGACCCGAAACTTGTGTATAATGAGTTTGTTATGAAACTCAGTTTGAGATTCGATACTTACAGTTCGAATATTTATTAAATACACCAACTGTTAGCAATTGATTAGTTATACTATTTCCATACTTGTTTGAACTATAAATTCATAGAAAATGGGTATAGTAAGAAATGAAAATAGTGTGTGGGTATATGCAAAGTGAAAACTGTATAATGAATGTTTTGAACATTCTTGTTATGATGATTACATCCATTTATTTGTAGCTTTGGTATTGAAATGCAAAACATAATATGATATATAGAGAGAGACGAGATCTATTTATTTCCTTTGTGCATAAGAATGATACGAATATTGTAATGTATCTATACAGAAATTATGCAGTGTTTGTTTTTTATAAAACTCTGAAACATTTATAATGTATACATGAAGTTTATACAGAAGTCTCTACTATTATTTAACTTTGGGACAAAAAAATGATAAATATATAATTACTATCTATCTATCGAATTCAAAATGGCAATTTGCCTATCTTCTAATCTATCTTTAATTCGTGTATCTATACTAGAGTACGATGCTTCAAAAAAACATGTGGAAAAATATAGATATTGGTTTATCCCTTAAAATCATCATTAAACTTAAACATTCAGACTTTAAACAATTCTAGGATTAAATTCTTTTTCGAAAACAGAAAAATAGAAAATACTAGTTAAACAGAACAGAATTATTAACTGAGGATAAGTAGAAATTCTGTAGAACCTCGATAAATCTATAGGGAAACAAACAGCCCAAGAAGACTGTTCCATCCAACCAATTCCTGAAACTAGTCAAGTACTGTCTTAGGACCCTCGAGCCTATTCACTGAACCACCAGGAGGAAGAAACTTAGGAATTAGAACTTCTTCTTATAGTAGCAAATGACCTCTGTATCTTCAATAACTAGCAGTCCAATAGACTGTCACCACCACCTCTCGTTCTTCTCAGCAATATGCAGACTTAAGATTTCACTCACCACTAGCATCGCTATTCGAATATCTCAAAGATCACCTGATGCACATGAGGAAAATATTCTGCAGAAATATTGATCAAGAGCTTCCTACTCAATTCGAATTTTCATTTATAAGCTACCTAGGCCTTTTCAGATGTTACTGGGTCATTAAATAAGCTGCCTTCTCACTCCCTCCACCTGGGGGATAATGCCCTATTTTTAGGGGTAGATGTCCCATAACCAACAGCTAGTGGTGAAGTGAATTTTCTGCCATCTGTCCCATACCTTCCAATAGCTTCCATTCCTCCTAGTGGGTCAGTGAACACTCATTAAACAGTCCTCTTGCGTGTTTGTCTCCTAATTGATTTATTTAAATAATAATATTCAGTAATTACATTCATCCATGATCAAAACTGATCATAATTACAAACTTTGTAATTAAATTTAACATAAAGTATTTTGCAAATAAAATAGTAATTTTCAGAAATTTCGGTAGGTGACAGTCATGGCCGACTTACTTGACTCGACCCGACTCGGCTCTATTGACCATAGTCGGAAAGAGACCGACTATATTTACAAAGGTGAATAATACTTTGAGTTTCAACCACTTTTAGTACCCCAACCATATTTACATATCGACCAATTGACCATACCATCGAAAAAGTTCTGACCAACTAAACATTGACCCTATTTTAAAGAATGACTCTGACTATGTTGTCGACATAGACTTTATTTTAGGATAAGTTATCAATGTATATCAACAATTGACGTCACCATATTACATTGTATCCTCGACCCAAAAGTAGATTGACCGAAAGGTAGAGGTCAACCGACTTAAAAATAATTTGTATCAACCACCCACCATAATACAATATTGAAAAAATAAATATGATAACCATCGACCACATTGGTCCGACCAAATCACCTCGACTTAACTTCAAGAATATAAAATAAAGAAATGATATGCAACAACTGAATGGATATAATTCTCTCTGTTCAAAGGACGTCAAGCTTTTCAAGTCGATCAATGCTTGAAGATGGCAAGAATTGTAAAATATTCAACATGGAAATCAAATGAACTCTACTGGTCGATGCTCCAAGTCAACTATAGAATCTCTTGATGTTGGTTGGCCAAAGTTTCTTTGAATCCACATTCAGGTGAACAATATTTAATCTTTTTCTTTGTAGGTTCACTAACATCTCACCTTATTTCAAATTTAGGCCGCCTTGCAGATATGAGTGTGATCGCTGTGTCGACTAGAGGAGTCAAGCTCGACTAGAAACTTGTCGACCATAAATCAAAGTCAACAACATATGATCGAATGGATAGTAGGTTCGACAAGCGTCCAACTGACTTACAGCGATGACTTGCCAACAAGATGAAAAACTCAGTCGATGGAATTTCAAGAACATCGGCAACATCAGGCACTCATTCGATGAAATATTTTGAGAGAGAAACAATATCGTCAAGAACTAGTGCAGTTAATAGTATCAAAATCATAATGATTATGGATTTGGGGAAAGGTTGGGCCAAAATGCCATGGTAATGCACTCCAAAGCATGGTTTCACTGCAGGAATAAATGACATGTTCTCACCATATAACGGCAATGTGAGGCCGAAAGCAATGTCCATGTGGATGAGCAATCTCCCAATGTTGAGGTCAAAGATTCCATCATTGGTGGCTCTCAACAATTTGATGGATAGCACGTTGCCTTCATTGATTGTAGCACTGAGTACATCATTTAAATCTTCAAATTCTTCCCGCATTCAATCGAGCATCTCCAACAATATTCCTCCCTTTTTTCTTGCACGTAAGTAGATTTTTGAGATGGTCCCCACGTACAGCTTCGTCTTGCAGTTTTCTTGCATTCCTCACATTTTCTTCCAAGTCCAGACCGCCTCCATCCACTGTTGTTGTCACCCAGACCAGACAGAGGAGGAAACAGTGCCAAATGTTAGAAGCTATCCTTCACACCATATCCAAGCAGAGATTAAGCATACACACAACCATTAACCGAACACAGGAATTGGACCAAACGTTTAGTCAGTTTGTATTCATCTTGATTGGTATGTTTATACATCATATATGTGGTTGGAGCAGTTGCACCCGCTCCAACTGCTTCTTTAACTAGATTATTACATAAGTAAATAATTACAACTAAGGAGCCCGAAGGGTCCCCTCCAACATCTCCTATGCTTATTCATGTCCCCAAAATTGTTCTTTCACGTCAAAGCATGAAAGAATCCAAAAAAGGTTTGGACTACTTTGGAGATGCTCTTTGGAAAGTAGGATGAGATGTAAGGTCACATCCTTGAAAATGATCTCAACTCATTAGATATGAGCAATTTTGAGAACATGCCAGATTTGTCCACAAGATTCAAATCCTTTTTACTCTATTTGGAAGGATGTAGAATCGACAAATATAAGAAACCAAACCAATTAATTCTTGCTATTATGTCAAAATTGGGTCCATAATATGTTGTATTCATCTCCACTTTTCACATAGTTAGGATTACAATAGGAGCAACTTAGAAGATTACCACACTCGATGTTTTTATTAAGTACATGATACAAGATCAGGATAAGCTCGTAAATATGGGTACATTAAAAATTTCCAAATCCCATGCACTTTTTCTGCATGCAAGTGGGAAGAAAAACTTGAAATCCAATCAGCTATCCAAAGGAAAAGAGAAGAAGGAACCAAATCCAAGAAAGGAAGACTATCCCAAACCTCCAAATGAATCTAGCAACTTGAAGGAAAAGAAGGGCAAGAGGGGGAAATCGAAATGCAACTATTGCATTCATGGTTTCCATCTAGAATCATCATACATGAATAATATCATTGACCTCATGGTGTAGACTCTTCAACATAATAACATTGGTGACTATGTTCCAGAGAGTTCCAAGAAGAAGTAGGGAGAAAAAGGACTAGAAACAAGAGGTAATGTGCATGCATTAATTGCTATTCATTCTTCTCCAGATGCATGGATTATAGACTCCGGAGCTTCACATCTCATGATAGCCACAAAATATTTTCTCTTGTTTAAAACCATATGTTGGTCCTCCTATTCTAATGGGAGATGACTCTCGAATAGAGGCATTTGGACAAATGCGGGTATATCTTGGAAATTGAAGTTTTGAGAATGTCCTACATATTCCAAATTTTTTTGTTAATCTTATCTCTATGTATCAAATGACACATACCAGCATCGGAAGGAGAGTTGAATTCACCCCAAATTTGGTGATTATATTTGACATGCAAGGCAACTCCAAAATTGCTTTTGTTAAGGTAAATCATTAGTCTCGTATGTACACTTTGTTTTACGTTATTGCTAAATTAGATTCCACTTTACTATTGACACATGCAAATGATGAAATTAGAATTTGGCAAGAAATATTTGGTCATTTAAATTTCATATTGATATTATGGGGCCATTTCCATATTATTCCATGAGAAAATCCAAATACGTGCTAACCTTCATTGATGATTGCACTAGATATACATGGGTATTTTCTCAAACTCAAGTCTGAAGTGTTTGAGCATCAGAATATTTTCAAATCACATGCAAAGAAGTAGTATCGGAAAATGATAAATATCCTCCACAAAGTTAATGGGGGGGAATGTGTGAACCAAATTTCCAAAATCATTGTGATGAAGCCAGAATATAGTTGCAGAATGCAATACCTTACACTCTATAGCAAAATGAGGTAGTTGAGAGATTTGAAAGAGATGGTCAGTTGCATGTTGCATGAAAAGTCCCTTCCCTCCAAATTATTGGTTGAGGAAATCAATTTTGATTCATACATACAAAATAGATCTCCTCACAAATTTTTAATGCGAAAAAAACCTTTTGAAGCATGGAGTGGTATGCAACCAGAAGTCACACATTCCCCTATTTTTGTATCTTGCACATTTGCCCGCATTTTTATAGAAAAGATGAAGGATTTGTAACCTCAAAGAAAATATTCCATCTCTGTTGGATACCCAGATGGTGTAAATGGATATAAACTACTATATATTTCAACAAAATATCTCTTCATTGAGAGGAGTGTCTACTTTGAAAAAGTCCCCTGCATGCAACCTCTTATACACTAACTCCTCTTGCAAATATCTGAGCCGATTCCTGTATTAATTTAGATAAGATTTCAAAATATTATTTGGTAGAACATGGGCATGCATGTGCTAATCCACGTCCAAGTCCCAATAGGGATTCAAGTAGTAATTATGTCTACCCTATGATAAATCAAAGAACACAGAGCTTAAGAGAGATATATGATAATTCCACACTACATGCAACTTGTGATATTGTGGGAGATACATTCAATATGAGAAGGACCAAATCCCAATTTGATGATGCCCCTCATGTACTCTTAGCTACTGAACCCATCATGCCCATTCATGGATATGTGGTTCTAGCATCTGACCCTCAAACTTATGCAGAATCTACAAGGAATCCTTTTTGGGAAGCAACCATGGAGGAGAAGTACAACTCTCTCATTGATAACCAAACTTGGGACTTGGTTCCACTTCCTTCTAATCATAATCTTGTCAGATGTAAGTGTTTCTACAAGACAAAAAAAGAATAAGGTGGACTTGTGAGAATATACAAAGCAAGGTTGGTGGCCAAATACCTTCAACAATTTCATGGAATTAATTATGAGGAAAATTTTGCTCCAGCAGAAAAAAAAAAAAAAAGGGACTCCATTTGGTTAGCTCTTTCCAGTGCAGAAACAAGAAGGTGGGAGGTTCACCACATGGATGTGAAGAATTCATTTATTCACAGTGATATATAGGAGGAAATCTACATGGAGAAACCACAAGGGTATGTACAAAATTCATCACTGATATGCAGACTCAATAAATCACTCTATGGCCTCAAGCAGGAACCTAAAGCTTAGTATGCTCAAATGGATTCTTATTTACTATCTCAAAGTTTAATTCGATGAAACTATGATCCAAATGTTTATATGCTAAGAATATTTGACTCTTTTTGTATCATAGTGATCTATGTAGATGATCTACTAAAAATAGGAATTTTAGCATCAACCATTACTACAATCAAAACTATTTTGCATGACAGGTTTTCTATGACATACATGGGTCTACTTCACGACTTCCTTGGACTTGAAATCATAAAAAATGATTCACGAATCAAATTTTATCATTCCAAGTGTGTGAGAGATATCCTAGTTCAATTTCATATGATTGACTACAATCCAGCAGCCACACCTTTCCTATCAGTGGTAATGGAAAGGATACACCATTGGTTGATTACACAGTATGACTTCAGCTTGTGGGGAGTCTTCTTTATCTCACTCACTTTCTTCCATATCTTTCATATGTAGAGGGGGTAATTTCCATATACATACAAGAGCCACATGATATGTATTGGAAAGTTTCCAATTGCATAATGCCATATGGTCAAGGAGCCATCATCCATGGAATAAATTATTCAGCGGGATTTGCTTTAAATCTCATAATTCACACTAATTTAGATTGCATTGATGATAGCATTGTTCACATGTCCACATTATCATATGTTCTTATTTCGAGATCCAACCCCATTTGTTGGTCTAGCAAGAATTAATCCACCATTTCTTTATCGTCACAGAGGTCGAATACAGAGGTGTAGTCAATGTTTCCATTTAGGCAATTTGGTTGTAGAACTTCCTCAATAAGCTCCATATCTTATTTCATTATCCTACTATCATTTGGTGCAAAAATAAAAGTACATTGAAGTTTTGTAAGGATCCAGTGTAGAGAAAGCAAACCAAAAAACATTGAGATCCACATGCATTACATCCAAGGATTGATACATGATGGGGTCATCAACTTGAATTATTATCCCACTTTTGAACATACTTCCAACATCTTCACAAAGACTTTCACTGAGCATAAGTTTTTCTTTTTGTGCAACTACCTTTGCGTGAAGGACACAACTACCTAACAGTTGTCTTTTCTTTTTTTCATTGTATTTTGAGGGGGGGGTTCGTTCCCACTGGGTTTTCCCTCTTTCCTTGTTTATGCATTATAGATCGATATTCCATCAAGCTTATTTTCGAGACGCATTCATTATGTTCTCCATATTTATGCTTCAAGGGGGATATTGGATATATACATGTACAGGCCCCACATGTGCATCTGGTGAGGGTTCTCCACAATTTAAGCTAAACTCACCGTGACTAGTTTGGCTAAGTGCATGTGCATGTGCAGATGATAAACTATGACATAAGGAGTTCTTTTCTTCACAGGTTGTCATTATTTATTGATTCACAACGTAATAGAAACTATATATTCATTTTTCATTCTTCACTCATAATATTCTTCCTTTGGAAGTTTTGTTCATTCATTCTTCGCTAGATATGCACTGTGAAAGTTCAACTACAATTTTACACCATCAACATTGTCACTACATAAGTGCCAACTTCAAGGGAATCACCACAGGAGGAACCAACGCAACTGACACCATCGCTAGTAGTGGAAACCCATGGGTATTCATCATGTGGGAACCATACCCATATAATGATCCCAAATAAAATCGACACTACCATGCCTGACCATCCCACATGACCATTGGACCCAATGCATGAGATTAATTTTTCCATTACTCATTTGAGTGCCCCATCTTGCATGTAGAACGAGCAATCTATTTAGAATGGATGAGGCTCGACGATCATCCTCCTCCTCTTAGGGAATACCCCCCAAGGTTACCCGTTGAGTAAGTTCTTCTCCTAGTGCCACAAACTACCGATTTTGGTGACATCCTCAATATGTCATCATTAGTTGGTTTACTCACTAGTGAGGACACATTGTCATCCTCATCAAAGGAAGACAACATTCGACCGCTAGGATCATCCTTGATCATGGAGGATAACCACAATCCATCAAACAATCCTTAGACATCAAGATAAATCAAACATGTGTTGGCTATCCTTGGGAGATGTAGCATGCAACCTCACCACTGAGCCATATATAGTAAAAATTTCACCCATAGGTCAATCGACTTGGGATACTGCACAAACATGGAAACATTCTATATTTTAGATAAGTTGCACCAATTTCCAACACCAGTAGTCTCTAAATCAAGTAGGTGAGGCCACCATTCATCTCCTATGTTATTACTTTCATTAAATATAATGTAGCACCTCATTTTTAGCAAGTTTTAAATCTCCTAATGAAAATTCACCTGGCATGTATTTTCATGGCCATACCCCCAAGTGTGTCATGTTTCTTGTCAATTATTCTGCATTGTCAATACTCTCTATATCACCAACCCCCGAGGAGACACCAGTGGGTCTCCCACCCTCTAAATATACCAATCCCACTCAGTTATTCCCTTAGGAACATTATGCATGGCATTGATTCATGGGGAAACTGCCTCCTCGTTTGTACAAAACCACTACATTATCATCAAATTGATTCCCCAATTCACTCAAAATCATGGGAATCCATCCAATACAAATTGGTTCCCAAACCCACTCAATATTGTTGGCATTGTTAGTGATATGGATCTAGCTAAACTAGCTTACCTATCTATGCAAAATAATAATATATCAACAATAAGTACAAAAAGAGAACAAGAGAAAAGAGTACACCAGATATACGTGGTTCACCCAATTGGGCTATCTCCACGGGAAGGTAGTCTTATATTATCTCTATAATATCTCCCTCAAGCTTATAAGAGATCAATGCCAATAACCCCAATACAATATAGCAATACTTGTGTGAATAAGTAAAGATCACGATGACTGATGTGACTCCCTTAACTCTATTATATACTAAGAGATGAGGAGAAATTACTCTCACATATTACATGTGGGATAATATAATTCTCCATAATAACACCTCTTTATATAATAATGAATATCAAGACTATACTTTACCATAATGAATATGGGATATAATGTATTATTCTTTTACATAAGATTATGGATATCTTCCGACATAATACAAAGACATTATTACCTTCCAAGGAATATAAAATATTCCAACACTCCCCCATAATAATGGATGGGAGAAAATCCCACTAACAAAGGAAGGAAGGATTCATTATTGCTCCCCCTTGATGACAAATTCCCTCATCCCAATTAAGGAATGAAGATGCACATACTTCACCACTGTCAAGGATTTGGTGAAGATATCGGTTGCTCGATGCTCTGTAGGACAATACTCAAGAGAAAGAACACCATTTGCAATGAGACCTAGAATGTAATGATAATCAAGATCGATATGATTTGTCTTGGAGTGATATACCGAATTATAAGCAAGCTGAATTGCACCCTGATTGTCACACTTCAAGAGAGTGGATGATTTCGGAACCAAGCCAAGATCAGTGAGAACATGCCATAACCAAACTGGTTCTTTTGTTGCTTCTTTGGCTGCTCTATACTCTTCTTCACACGAAGATAAAGAAAGAGTCTTCACTTTTTTGTTGGACCAAGAAATCGAACCTGAAACAAGTTGAAATATATAACTAGCAGTTAATTGTCGATCAAAACTGCCACCTGCCCAGTCAGAATCTGTATAACCAGAAAGTGAAACTATAGTACTGCTCGAATAAAAAACACCATAGTACAATGTCAGCTGTAAATATCTGAGTATTATGTTGGCTTCCTACCAATGAATTTCATGAAATTGATGCATGAACCGAGAAACCATACTGATGGCGAAAGAGAGATCTGGTCTACTATGAGTTAAATATATCAAACTGCCGACTAGCTGACAATAAAGAGTAGCATAAACAAGAGGAGTAGTACACTCAACAGTTAACTCTACACCAGACTGAAAAGTTGTAGGAGCAAGTTTGCAATCACTCATGTGGAAATGAGTCAATAAATCTGTAGAATACTTCAGTTGAGAGAGAAAAATACCATCTGCCAGATGCCAAATTTGAAGACCCAAGAAATAGTGCAATATATCAAGATCAGTCATTTCAAAATGTGTTTGAAGATCACTTTTCATACTTTGAATTAGAGCAAGTTGGCTACCAATGATAATAAGATCATCCACATATAAAACAATAACATTGATATTATGATCAACATGCTTAACATACAGGTTAGGATCATATATACAACACTTAAAACCATTATTCAAGAAATATGCATCAATTTTATCAGACCAATCCCTAGGTGCTTGTTTAAGACCATTTAAAGACTTGTGTAATTTACATACTAAACTTGATGATTCAGCATTAATAAAACCAGGAGGTTGTTGCATATAAATATCTTCATTAAGATCACCATTTAAAACAACACTTTTAACATCCATTTGGTGTATTTCCCATTTATAAGATGAAGCAATAGATAAAATGGTTCTTATTGTATTCATTTTAGCAACAAGAGAAAAATTTTCATTATAATCTATACCTTCAATTTGATTAAAACCTTTTGCAACTAATATAGCTTTATACTTTTCAATATGTCCTTCTACAGTAAATTTAGTTTTATAAACCCATTTACAACCAACTAAATTCTTTCCTGAAGGAAGAGGAACAAGAGACCAAGTCTTATTCTTCATAAGAGAATCATACTCAACAGACATAGCTTGTTACCAATGAGATTTACCCTTAGATTTAGCATAAGAGGTAGGATCATCTGTGGCCAAAAATTTGGTCATAAGAGAAAAGTTAGACCTAGTTCTACGAGTATCGAAAGGGATTCCGATATCACTTCCTACAGATTCAAGAGTTTTTAGGCCCAAACAAGAAGGTTAGAAGGGACAATAGACACTTCGAGACATTCAGGTGGAATACTTGAAGAAGAAGAAGGTGAACTGATATTAGTCACAAAACTGGAATGGGTAACCGAGATAGGAGTAACAGGTGATAAGGGAATATTCATAGTAACATGAGGTTCGACAGACTTAGGTGGTGGAGAGACTTCAATAAATTGAACATATCTTCGAATTAAGACACTTTATTTAGAAGGATCAAACAACATATAATCCTTGGAATCCTCAAAATAACCAATGAATATACACTTGTGATACTTGGGTTCTAACTTTTTATGTTTTTCATCAGGAATATGAGCCCAACATTCACAACCAAACATCTTAAAGTTACTAATATTTGGTTTTCTTCCATTTCATTTTTCCTCAGGGGTAACATGCTTAACATCTTTTGTAGGAACTCTATTTAAAATAAAGTTAGTACAACTTATGGCTTCGGCCCAAAATTTCTTAGTAATCCTTTAGAATAAAGCATACATCTATCCATTTCAACTAAACTTTTGTTTTTCCTTTCAGAAACACCATTTTGTCGAGGTGTGTACTGAACAATCTTTTGATGTTGAATTCCATGTTTAGATAAAAATACTTCAAATTCTTTCTTAATGAATTCCCCCCCATTATCAGTTCTTAAAGTCTTAATCTTTTTACCATAATCATTTTCAACCAAGGATTTAAATACTTGAAATTTAGAAAAAGTGTCACTTTTATGTTTCAAAAAATAAACCCATGATTTTCTACTCAATTCATCAATAAAGGTAAGAAAATAGACTGCATGTGATATAGAAGTAACTTCAAGAGGACCACAAATATCACTATGAATTAATTGCAAAGGTTCTTTAGCATGCTAAGCTTTTCCTTTATCTAACATTCCTCTATGATGTTTACCAAGAACACAACCTTCACAAACACCATTAGTAGACGAAATATTAGGCAAGCCAAATACCATTTTAGTTAACATTTGCATTTTACCATAATTCAAATGACCTAATCTTTCATGCCATAATTTACTTAGTTCATCAGCATGAGCAACATAGGAATAAAAAGGTTATCTTTTAGTTGAATTAAAACCAACAAATTTATATAAACCAACAGTATGATCATAGGACCAAAAGAAACTACTTTGAAATTTTGATTGATATCTTTAAGAACATATTTATCAGGCCATGCTTCAAATTTAAATCCTTTTTGACATGCACGATAAATAGAAAGCAAATTGATAGGCATATTTTCAACATGAAAAACATCTTCCAATTGACCATTAGCAACATTAACATGACCAAAACCAATTACGGAAAGTTTTTTACCATCACCTATAGATACTTTCTTAGATGTGTTTTATTATTTTCATAAGATGTAAATAAAGAAGCATTACCAATCATATGTTTAGAAGCACCAGAATCCATTATCTATTCCACATTAGAAGAAGAATTACTAGAAGAAACAATAGATGCACATAAAGCTACTTGTGATTAATCAAAACCATTATTTTTAGCCTTAGCCATTAAACGTTTCAATATAAAACAAATATTTTTAGGACGATTAGTTTTACAACAATGCTTACAAAGATCATACACTTTCTTCTTCATACTAGATTCATGATGTGCATTAGAAGCATTACCAGAATTATTAGTAGGTTTTGAAGTGTGTGAACAAGAACCTTTAGAATTATCAAAAATTCTCTTAGGATTCTTATTATGCGCCATTAGATCTTTATTAGGTGAGAATTGTTCTAAAACAATTAACCTTTCTCGCTCATTAATCAACACTTTACAAAAATCATCAAAAGTAGGTTTTGTGGTATTTTGAGACAATTTAAGAGCTCTATTCCTAGTTTGAATGAACATATCAAACAAGATGGCAATTTTTGTTCTACAAGAATTATAAGAGCATTAATGAATCCTTCATTCCTTTGTTAGTGGGATTTTCTCCTAGCCATTATTAAGTGGGAGTGTTGGAATATTTTATATTCCTTGGAAGGTAATAATGTCTTTGTATTATGTCGGAAGATATCCACAATCTTATGTAAAAGAGTAATATATTATATCCCATATTCATTATGGTAAAGTATACTCTTGATATTCATTTAAGGTTTTCACTTCAGCAAGATATAATTCTACTCTTTCAAAGTTAGTAGGGTCTAGCTCAAAAATATTCTTTTCAAAGTAATAAGCACAAACACCATCGGATTTATCAAATAAAGAAGCAAGAATTTCCCATATCTCAACGGGATTGCCTTTCGCCTCTATAATTACCTGAAGACTATCTGAAACCGTTTGACCAATGAGCCCTCTTGCTTGATCACATTTATCGTCCCATAGAGCCAAAGCTTGAGCATGAACAGGTTTTTGGTTTTCACCATTAACAATCCTCCATAGATTCTTACTCCTGAGAACATCAATCATTTTTCTCTTCCATGCAAGATAGTTCGGACCAACAAGTTCAGGGACAAAAGCTACTTCTGAAGTCATAATGATATAAATGTTGACAAGAAACCCAAATGCTAGAAATGACAAGAGAAAAAAAGTGAATAACATAAAACTGATACACTTTACCGTACTAATTTGCAGAAACACAGTAAAAAATAGTAAAGGAAAATAAACTTTTACTTACAACCCTTAAAAAAAGCGCCAAGAAATTTTACTCGCGGGTTTTTCCACAGTGGACACGGGAACAACAATGAAAAAACATGGGTTCTGTACGGAAATAGTCGCAGTTACTCGCGGGTTGCAGTGTAATGGAGTCGCGGCTACTCGCGGGTCACTGTACAGTAAAGTCGCGGTTCTATCGAAGCATTCTCGAGCTCAACACAGGAAATGTTACGAATAAATTGAATTAAACGCGGGTTTGGCAGTGGAACAGTTGCGAGTATGCTGAGGTATATGGGGGTCTGCACAATGAAATGTCATGATTTTGCAGTGTAGTCACGGGTTCACAGTAGGAACAGTTGTGGTTAACTGCAGGTTCTACGAAGAAAAGTTGCGAGTGTCGAGTTTAAGGCCGAAAATAGTGTCGATTATGCGGAACACGAAAACCTGCATAAAGTCTACCAAACTTGGACGAAAACTGTCGTTTTGACAATTGGAAGATAGATCTCCTTGAGGAGAATCCAAAAAACATATAGATCTACAAAAATAACATCAAGAAACCCTTGAAAAAAATTTCTGCAAAAATCTACACAACAAGGTTAGGGTTAGAAGTAAAAAATTGCAAAAACATGCCCAGATCTAAAGAGAAGCCTAATGGCTACCAGATAGAAAGTAAATCTACAAGATAAACAATGCCCAAATGATAAAATATTGTTAAAAATCTATAGAAGGGGCAGAATCATAGCAACCAACTCTGATACCATGTCAGTGATATGGATCTAGATAAACTAGTTTACCTATCTATGCAAAACAATAATATATCAACAATAAGTACAAAAAGAGAACAAGAGAAAATAATACACCAGATATACATGGTTCACCCAATTGGGCTATGTCCACAGGAAGGTAGTCTTCTATTATCTCCATAATATCTCCCTGAAGCTTACAAGAGAGCAATGCCAATAACCCCAATAAAATATAGCAATACTTGTGTGAATAAGTAAATATCATGATGAGTGATGTGACTACCTTGACTCTATTATATACTCAGAGATGAGGAGGAATTATTCTCACATATTACATGTGGGATAATATAATTCTCCATAATAACATCTCTTTATATAATAATGAATATCAAGAGTATACTTTACCATAATGAATATGGGATATAATGTATTACTCTTTTACATAAGATTATGGATATCTTTAGACATAATACAAAGACATTATTACCTTCCAAGGAATATCAAATATTCCAACTGGCACCACACCAATCATTCTTTGTGTACAAAGCATCCTTCAAATCCATAAAAAGACCACAAGGACTTCATCACATTATTCTGTTGGTATCATCCCTTCGTATCCCTCGATCAATGTATTTGAGTCCACCTAACCCCAACATTATCATTCTTTTCATTCATCATACATCATCAGTATTATGTCTGTGATAAATCACCATTTTAAGAATGTTGTCGTTAGTCACTCACCCCTATTTACATCAATCAAGGGAATTCATGAGCCCCACACTTATCAACCAATCTTGTGGTAGGTCTTTCAGTCTCCAAGTTGGTTACAAAATGGTATTGGTTCTTGAGATAAGACTCTTATGTTATCATATCCTTCAGCTCCCATCGACATCAAAAAATCATATTTTAAGGGTTGCAGTAGTTACAGTCGTACCTTGGGGTACCTTCCCATCACTATAAGGGATCGCCTCGAACTAATTATGGAGAGTTATAAGTGCTCCCTAACTTAATGGTCTCCCCTATGTTAGACGTCAACAAGTCTATTGTATCAAGGGGAGTCATACATTCTAATGGTAGCAGTGTTCACATTTATTATTCATGGTATCAACACATCTAATATAGTGAAGTTATCCACCCAACAAATTCACCTATATTTAATATCCCCACCCCCATGGAATATTCATGATCATCAATAGTTCTGCTTCTTCAGAAATAGTCACATCATAACTAGGATTCATTTACTCTTACAAGGATCAAATCTTCCTTCATCGTTGTAGCAATAGTATCAAGAGTCGACCCCTTTGTTCCCACTTACTATAATTTATTTTGACAGATTTTCATGAGCATAGGTATGCTTGTCTCATTTGTATAAAACACCACATATTCTTTATAGCTTCAACTTTTATCATCAACAACCTTCCACCATGGGCAAGTCTTTTTACCTGCAAATTCTTGATAACTTATTAGAAAATGGAGAGAAATAAATGATGATGCATTATCGGTCCTAAAGTACCCTCTGAACCTCACCAATCAGGGGGCATTTGCTAACACTTAAATCTCTCATACATGTGACATTTAGCCTAATCTTGCAGAAAGATGTCATCAACATATAGAGTGTCGTTCACGAAATACATCCTCATCAAATCTAGAAGAGAAACAGATCCCTAAAATGCCAAAATCAATCAATATGGAAAGTCACACAACTAAAGCACTGGAAACCCATGCTACTAGCTCAATCCTTCTATATGATTACCATGTAGGATTTCCCTTGAAACCTGCATGACTGTCAAAATTTCAGGACCACTTATTTTCCCTGTGCATTAAAGGATAAGAGTGGATCTCTTGGCTCCAAAATTTGAGCAGGGACTCCTCACATGCTTGGGAGGATTGAATGGTCCCTCTCATGTACTTTGGAAACTAGTTCAAAGGAAGGAGTGTTCATCTCTATTTCCTGATTGCACAATAGTAGATATCCACTTCCACCATCATTCAAAGGTATTTAATTATATACCTACATAATATTTCCTAACTCAAATGTGGGTAATTGCTCCTAAACTCTCACAATAACATATATGTTGGATCTTTTTTTGGAGCTTTATTTCGGCAATCAAAGGGAAACACTGAAATCTAGTGAAATTAAACTCAAAGGAGTAAACATTAAACCACATGACCCTTCCATCCCATCATGGTAGGGTTCAATTGTGTTTCATGTCATATAATTAGATATGGTGTAACATGTAGTATTAGGTTCATAATATTGCATTGGCCTTTGAGTACTCAAATTGCCACTTGACCATTACATAACAAATTATTCTATACTCTTTCATTAAGCTACAACTAACATTTCGTCAACAATGCATCCCATTCTCAATATCTATGTTGTTTACATACACAATTAATTCATAAAGTATAACTAATAATAACTATCTTAAGCATTAGTCTCCAATATATACTCATTGTCATAAGAAATGACAATATGATATTTTTGCTTATTTTCTATTTGTTTTTGAAATTAAAAAGTGCATACCCCATTATCCATTCTATCCCCAAGCTATTAAACCTTTAAAAAAAAAAAAAATTTAATAGATTCAAAACCTTCCACTAACTTTTAAGATCTCAATAGTATCTTGGTGGCCTTTCTATTCTTTATGAGAAAGTTGTTTCCTTATTTCCTTGAGAGTTAAAAATAACACCCACCACCTACTTCCTTTTTAATCATAAAATTATTACCTAGTAAATATATTTGTAATTTTTATTAGAATTAATTTTAGATTTTGATATAGTAAATAGTTTTGATTAATAATTTCATATTTAATATATATTATTTTGAAACAAATTTTAAGCTGTCGGCTCAAATCCTTGGAAAGGTCTATTCGTGTTTTCTCATTTCGAGAGTTCACTTGTCAATAATATAATATGAAGTTAATGGAGATAACGTGCCCCTCGTAATCATTTTTTCTTTTGAAGTCAATGTACTAATCTTGATGGGTGTTTATATGAATCCGACTTTAGCTTGCAGCTTTATAATTCTACTTTACTGCTTGATTAACTTAATACACACATTATATTTCCTATTCGTTATGGATAACCACAGTAAATTTAATAATAATATCAATTCATTTTGGAGCAATACTGTACGGCCAATTGTATGGCCAATTGTATTACAAATAAGTGTAGTGGCTGATAAAATTTAAGCCAATCCACAAAGGGACGGATGTGATTCCAGTGAAAAGAAAAGAAATAAAGTTCCCTATCATGAAGGATAGGGTTTTTGGAAGTATTTGACATGCCCAATAATGATTCCCTGAGTGCGTGGGAAGATAGCTACTAATAGATAGATGATACATGCAATCACCATATAATAAAGACAGAAGGATGCTTTTATAAATTGTATGTTTTTGCAGTAACACACATCCATGGATAGCAATGTTGTCACTGTAAAGATGATGGAAGGACCTTCTAAGTTGGAGGATTGAAATTGATTGTTGAGTGAACAGCGGGACAGAGATCCCAATATTGTTATAGGTTGTTTTAAGCCAGCTAACCCCCTGCATCCCTTTAAAAAGAGCGCACCTTCTTCCTGTAGACAGACGCCACAAGCTGAAACCCTTCCTTATCCATCGCTTGTGACAGTAGCAGATATGATGCGGCCATTGTCCCTTTGTACGCATTACAACAGTTTCCCTATCTGCCACTGTTTATGTTTAATGATATCTAATACGATCAACTTGATATGCACTATTTCATTCTTTACTTTTTTTTCTGGACATTGGGACTTATCACTACATTGTCAATCCCAATCATAGATCCCAAAAAAAACAATGTTAATTTTTACTGGAATTCAATTCGTGTTTGGTTTTTGTTAGCTGTTTGCTTCAAAAAAGCGAGCTCTGCCGAGGCTTCAGTGTCGAATGCTGATCTGTGCCGCGTGTAAAAATCCCAACTTTAAGCCACGAAGCTATCTATATAAGTTCGCCACCTTAGTGCCCTGATATATACGTTCATAGTTGCTCCTGAAATCGAGGAAAACAAATCAGTAGTAGCTCCTTCGACACTGAGAATTCAAACCAAAATGCCGAGCCATATTTTGCGTTTGGGTGCTGGCATTATAGGTCATTCAAGAGTGCCAACAATAGAATTTTGAGTTTTCCAGCTTGTGGCTGCTTCTTATTATTATTGCAGGTTACAGAGATTGCTTTTTTTGTATGATTCTATTCAACATAAACTAAGATTCACTGGTTTGGTTTGTCTGATACAGGAAGTGCCATTTCCTTGCTTCTGTATGGAGCACCTATGTAAGTTGTTATTTTCTTTTTGGTCATATAGAACAATTGAACTAAGTATGGATACAAAGAACGAAGTATAATTCATTGCAATGAATCATGAATATATAGAACAATTAGGGTTAGGTTAATATTTGTGCACTCGCAATGCAGTACTACGTTCAAGAGAGTGATCCAAAAGGGAACAACAGAGGATTTCTCAGGCTTTCCTTATGCAGTAGCTTTGTTCAATTGTCTTCTCTACACATACTATGGTTCACCACTTATCAGTAATGGGTGGGATAATATCACTGTTATGGTTGTAAACGCCATAGGTCTTGTCATGGAATGCTGTTTCATTTCCATTTTTGTCATTTTCTCACCACCCAAATCAAAGGTAAGATCCATATTTAGTAACCACGCCCTAGTTATATGAAAAAAATGCTGAAGTTATTTTGTAACTTATAAGATAGATGTATACTAGTTAACGTATAAATGTGATTTTTTTTTGTCACATCTCTTTACCCATCCTGAAATTCGATATTGAATGAATGAATATTGTTGCAGACTGTAATGGTGAGGCTGCTTGTAACCGTGTTGATGGTGCTTGGCACTATTGGGGTTGTTTCTTTTATTGCAATGCATGATCACAAGCATAGGAAGGTGCTCGTAGGAACTGCGGGAATGGTGGCCACTGTTATTCTCTATGGTGCTCCACTGTCAGTTATTGTAAGTATTAAATTCGTGCAGTTTTCTATAACCTCATAGAAAACTTTCAACGTCCTCACTTATGTTTGCTTTGTGCAGAGACTCGTACTAAAAACCAAGAGCGTGGAGTTCATGCCCTTCAATTTATCACTGTTCACTTTTCTCTGCAGTGTTTTCTGGTTGGCCTATGGTGCTCTGAGCAAAGACATCGTGGTTATGGTAGGCGTTAAAATAAATATAGAATAGACAGATATCCATCCAATGGAGTATCAAGTTTAGCTTTATGCATACTATCAACTAACATGTAAATTATTCAATTCTTCATTCACTCTTTATTACATTGCTTCTTCAGAAATAAACTTATTTTTGTTTGTTTGTTACTCTGCAGGCTCCTAATTTTTTTGGATTGCCATTGTCATCAGCTCAAATGATACTCTACGGTATTTACCGCAACAACAAGGGCAAGCAATCCCTAACTAAAAACTTTGATGCAGGAGATAAGGAAGTTGCTATGGAGATTAGTCCTATAGAGGAAGTATCTCAAAAAGATGAGAAAATGAATTCAACCCCTGTCCACGACATTGAAATGCAGTCGAAATAGAGCTGGATCAACAGCCTCTTGCTATATATTTGGACTTCGCTCTTATGTGCCTCCTAAACTATTGTAATTGGTTAAAATTATGGCATTTAGTATAGTAGAAGTTTTCCTGTGCATATTCACTCCTTTGTCATTAGTCTTGGTAGTCCTTTCAGAATCTTTGGTTCAGATCACACTGTATCAGCAAATAGCTGGCCTCTTTTATTTTGTAATCGTTTGCTTAATTACTTTAATTGATATATTGATGGTGAAATTATAATGTATGTCGTGGGTGCAAATGTTTTTTTATTACGACTATATAGTTTTCGTATATTATGTTGAATTAGTAAACCAGTGTAATCTATTTCTAGTTTTAAGATTGCTTTGTGCCCGCAACTATACACAACAAAAGCAACCGCAATTCTCTGTCGATAGTGAAAGCTATAATGGTGCTTGCTATAGAGTGGACATTCATTTTCAACTGAATTAAAAATAACCCACATCAGTATTAGAGAAAGCTATAATTGTGACTGATTAGTGTGGACACCCATTTTCAATTGGATTAAAAACCCTTCCGAATAAGTATTATGGATCTTCGAATGGTATGGTGTGGGTGACATAGAGTGAAGAGTCGGCCAAATTGAAAAAGACTCTAAACAGTGTAATGCACGTCAAAAATATGTTTTTGAAAGACTCTTGCGTTAATTAAGCTTTCTGCTTAAAATTTGATGTGGGATATATATATTAGAGAGAGAAATTCATTTATATATGCTAAAGAGAAATTCATTTCAATAATATTTTTTGAGGTTAGAGGGATAGACTTTACCAAATTTCACTTTGAATTTATAAAAGGATAGATTTTAATAAATTTTACATTTAATTTATGAAGGATAGATTTTAACAAATTTTACATTAATAGTTAGTAGTTACATAAGGTGTTTTTTTATGTTGAAATTTTAACCAATACTCTTATCCAAAATAATATCACTAAAAAACAAAAACAAAATTTATCATAATTGAAGCTACCTCCATTTAGCTCTTATGCTTTTTAGGAACATCTCACTAACACTTAGAAAAACATGTGTAAATATAGATATATCCTATAATCTTATACTATAATATAATAAAAATTATTTAAAACTAGGATAATATTTATAATATTATATTAAAATAAAATAAAAATATTAATAATATTCTAATTAATATAAATAATAACTATATAATTTATATTGTAAACTATTTATAAGATTTTTTTAAAATAATAGTAATAGAATATTATAAATTCATATACATATATTATTATGTTAATGTATATTTTTGTGGAATAGAATATTACAAACTCAAATATAAATATAAAATGGTATTATATCATATTTTTTTAAATTTATAATAGAATAAATTTGAGCATGCTAGAAGTAAGTTATGATAAAGTTTATGTGGCTATATTAAATTTAATCTTATTGAGATATTCATTATGGTTGACTTAAATGTTAAATTGTTTCATTTATGAGTGGTTGAGTTTGGTTAGACATGGGTTAGACATGGTTAAGTATGGTTGACTGTGTTTGACCATCTGATCAGAAATGGATCAATATATAAGTTTTCACTTATTTGGAGCTCTTGCGGTTAAAAGAATGGATGAATTGGTTTGTAGAGTCCATTAAAGGGGTAGGTCTCACTTTTAGATTTAGGGTCGAAATACCATCTGAAACCTTCCAAAGCCATTTTGAGGTTTTAAACATCAATTTTCACTCAAAAAACGATAGGAGGGTTTTTTTTGCATTCTACACACTCATACCTTTCCAACGGAGCAAGAATCGCCTCAATTAGAGTCCTTGTGAGGAATTTATGCCTCCCGCAAGTTGACCACCATAACTCTAAGAGGATTCCACATCAACTCTCATTTCTTGCACATGTGGAGGTAGTCATGTGTGGAATTTCAAGATCATTCTAGAAGTTCCAAATCCCTAACCATAAATGAGAATTGAGTCATGAACAAAATCCTAAAATTGACCCTAAATGACTATCAGGCTATGGTAAATACCAAGCTATCAAGAAAACAAGGGGTGACATTCTTTTGATGTATTGTGTTGTTCCATAGTTGAGCAACAACACTCAGGAGTGGATATTAGAGTAGAACATAGGAGATAGGAGATCCTATAGTAGCCTTTTTATTGCATATGCATAGGTAACTCCATAGACAGTACCATTTCTTTTGCAGTTGCAATTTGACATAAAGAGAAAGGCATAGTCCTCATTTTGGGTTGGTTTTTTCGACACGATATACTATAAAATGAGAACTATATACAAAGATAGAGAAATATAGCCATAAAAACTCATATTTTTGCGTCAAAAACGCCAAAAACAACTCCAAATCAAGAAGTTGTGCTACCAACAACCACAATTTTTTCACGGTTAAAATTACAAATTGTTGGCAACCTGGAGCGATGGAATACCACCACTTTTTGGGGGGCTAAAATTATAACCTCGAGCGGTGCAATAGAACCACTTCTTTTTTCAGGGGGTGGGAGGGTGGGGGGATTACAACATTTTGGTAACCCCAAGCGATGCAACATGGTGCTACTACAATCAACCCCTAATTGAGGGCTAAAACTACAACTTGTTTGACGTCGTCACCTTAACAGCTGATGTCGTTGTAATGAAAAGGTCAAAATCAACTTGCGACTCGTAAATAGGTGCTACTAGTGACACCCCTTACCTTTGTTGGGTTACATTTGCCAAAATAAATTAATTTTTTTTAGAAAAATATAAAATTTAGCAAATAAAAAATTAAACTAACATTTGAATTTTTGTTTAAACATACCTATTATTAAAGAAAAATTTAATAAAAATGTAACAAAACTTTAAAATTAAAATTATTCATTCAAAAAAGAATTATAACGATTTTTAAAAAAATTAAAAAAACCCATTGCCCCTCCCCCCTCCCCTTGTCCCATCTCCCCATCTCCCCTCCCCTCCCATCTCCCCTCCCCTCCCCTCCCATATCCCCTTCTCCTTCCCCTCCCCTCTTCCCCTTGGCCCTCTCCCCTCTCCCTTACCTCGTTCCCTCCCACCACTCCCCTCCCCCTGCCTCGTCCCCCTTCCCCTTTCTTGCAACATTTGGGTGCACGAGGGAGCATTGTGCCACTCCCTAAAGCACCCAGAGACTTCCCCAAGGGGCGACGCACTACTCCCTTCTGTTCTCAAAGGCCATGGGGTAGGGGGAGGGGAGTGTGAGGAGGGGAGTGGGGAAGGTGAAGGAGATATGGGGGCTTGCGAGAGGTAGGGGGAGGAGGGAATGGGGAGGGTAGAGGGGGGGCACGAGAGAAGTGGATATATATATATATATATATATATATAAGAGGAGAAGGGGGAGTGAGATTTTATTTATTAATTTTTTAGTTATAATTTATGTTTTTTTTATGAATAATTTTTTTAAAGTTTTTTATGTTTGATTAAATTTTTGTTTTGGTTTTTTGGTTATGTATTTTTTGTTTATTTATTATGTTTAATAATATGTTTTTTTAATAAAATGTACGTTTTCATATGTATAATTAATAATTTAGTAAATATTTTTTTTTTTAAGTTTTGTGATATTTTAATTTAATTTTTATTTTGTTCTATTTTTTAAATTTTTGTTTAATAATATCTATGTTTTGATGATTTTTTTGTTATGTTTTCATTTTTTTTTTTTTTTTTCAATGAATAGTTTTGTTATGTTTTGATTTAATTTTGTTTTGTTTTTTTAACTTTTGCTCTATTTTATTTCTTTTTAAATTTTTATTTTTATTTGTTTCTATAATTTTGTGTTTTTTTAAATTGGTTACATATTTGTTTATTCTTTCTTAGTTTGTTATAAAATATTTTAATTTTTTTTGGGGATAAAATTGTTTTTTTTACAACGATGTTAAAAAAAAATTAAAACATGGTTTTGAAATGACAAAAAGTGTGACGAGTAACATCATTTTTCGATTCGAGGGTTGGTTTATGATTTTGATTGCAACGGCACCATACAGGGATTCAAAAAAGTTGTAAATTCATCTCCCTTTAGAAAAAGCTACCGGTAGCACCACTTTTCGAACCTAAAGTAAAAACAGCCATTAAACATGACCTTCAAAAAAACGAGAACTTGTGCAAGTTCTCATTTTATAGTATAATGCATTTTTCCCCATAGTGCGTTTTCTTGGAGTATATCTTGTGTTATTGTGTGGATTGTGTACTTATTTTCTCTAGTTATTTCTCCTTCAGTTCCATTGTATTCAATATTTTATGGAATTAAATTAGCGCAATGAATTAAGTTGTAATATCCATTGTGACAAATCTGTCCAATCGAATATCCACGGTAGTTTACAAATCCCCATGGTTTATCATGTTTGAATATGGAAAATTATGGTTGACCATGTTCTCTGATCTTAACTATAATAGACCATGAAAATATGGCTTATGTTGATTTGTGAAGTTAATTACTGGCAATATCACATTGCAGCATTGATAATGCATGACTTTTGTTGAATTGTGATCATTATGAAGGATTATGTTAGATTGTGATGATTCTTAATGGCTATGTCTCATTGCACTATTCCATGGTTATCCATGTTTAACATGGCTGACAATTATTCACCATGATGTGTTATGGTTAAGAATGATTTGACCCATGGTTGATTATGTTTGACCATTGTTAACCATGTTTCACATGAATTTTTTTGTTCAACAATGGTTACATTGTAATGCGATATTTATTAAGGGTTATTTATCATTGAGTTTGGTTGAGTTTGGTTGGCCTTAGTTAACTATAACGGATAGTGATTATCCTTATCGATCACGTATGATGTGAAAATTTTAAAGGGTTATGTTAGAATGTGAAATTCCTCAATGGTTATGTCTCATTATTTCATTCTATGGTTAACCACAAATAACCACGTAAATAACATGAGTAGAAATGGTTCACCACAATGTACTATATTTAAGAATAAATTGACCATGGTTGATTATGTTTGACCAATGTTAACCATGGTTCAGATGAATTACTATTTATAATAATGGTTACATTACATTGCAACATTCATCAAGAACATGATCACGATTTAATTCTCCTCTCTAAAATACTTTAATTTAATTTTGTCAATAATTGATTTATTAAATGAGAACTGGTCTTTTGAGGTCATTGATATATCCCTTGTCAATCTAACATTCAACGAGGGATGTAGAAGAGGAGATTCACCAATGGATTCAACACATGTCCCTTGATTTTTGACATCAAGATAAATCTCTCCCAATGAAGTATTGAACTTTTTATATAATTTACTAACAATATCTCTTTCCTCAAAATCTCTTTTCTCACTTTTACTTTTAATATTTAATATGAATTATTTTTTATAATAATATATTTATATATTTTCTTTATTAAAATATGGCTTATATCAATTTGTGACATTTTTCAAAGGTGATGTCACATTGCCAAATTGATCTTGTCTAACTTTTGTCGAATTATGGCAATTATGAAGGGTTATGTTCGATTGTAATGTTCCTTAAGGGTTATATCTCATTTTTAATTTCTATTGTTAACCATGGCTATCCATGTTTAATATGATTGAGAATGGTTCATCATGTTTTGCACTACGGTTAAGAACAATTCATGACAATGGTTGTCTATGATTGACCATTGTTAATCATGGCTCACATGAATTGCTATGTTCATCGATGGTTATGTTGCATTCTCATGTTCATGAAGGGTTATGTCTCATTGAGTTCGGTTGACTTTGGTTGGCCATAGTTAACCATGGAATAAAATTATCTTTACGAGTCATGCATGATGTCCCTAAATGGTTATGTCACATTGTGGCATTCATCTTGGTTGACTTAAATGTTGAATTGCCACATTCCTTAATGATTATGTTGCATAATGACATTCTTCAAAGGTTATATCACATTGAATTTGTAACTGTTGGTTATTTATGGTTGACCATGGCGTACATGGCTGACCATGGTTTACTATGGATGGCCATCTTGATTATATTTGAGCATGGTTGATTTTATGCCACATTGTGACATTCATATTAGCTGACTTATATATCAATTATTATATTCCTCAATCATTGTGGCACATTGTGACATTCATGTTGGTTGACTTATGCGGAATTGATATGTTCATTGACCATGGTAAAATGATTAACCATATTGAAATTATGATACTAAGATGTATATAATATGGTTATGTTTATTGCGATATTTGTTAGGATATTTTAATACTCCATACTTGTCCTACCTAGCATTATTTATTTTTGGGTGGAAACGCGAAGATGGGTAACAGTTTGGTGAGAATCGGCGGTGGAAGAACACTAGCGGAGGTTATTCGGCCGAATAAGTTTAATTATTCGGCCGAATAATATATTTATTCGGCCGAATATTTAAACTTATTCGGCCGAATAACTTAGTATTTATTCGGCCGAATAACCGTTAACGGGCCACCGTTAGACTTAACGGAGGCCTCGGAATATGTGCATTGTTTTAGCCGGACGGAGGAAACTCACGGCGGTGTGAACACTTGTTCGGCCGAATAATTGTTCGGCCGAACAATTGTTCGGCCGAACAATTGTTCGGGCCGAACAATTGTTCGGCCGAACAAGTGTTCGGGCCGAACAATTATTCGGCATAAAATCTCGGTCGCGGCCCCTCACCTGTCATTTTCTCTGCTCGCGTGGACCCGTGTTACACCGATAGGGGCCCTCACGTTCTGTCATCTGTCCGCCCTGTCGCTTGTTTGCAAGCCGGTTGGTCGCAAGCGTGTGTTGTTGATCTGCCACCCTGCGCGTAATCTACTGTTCGCCGTAGCCCGCCCCTTTGCCTATCTTTGTGAGAAAGAAGCCGTTCCCGTCACCTGCACGTAAGTGAGGTTCCCTCTGTTCTGGGTGTTCGTATTGTCATTTCGGGTGTTGGACGTTCTCGTCACCTACAAGTTGAACGTTGTTGAGGTGCTGCAGCTGGCCACCGATCGACGCGGTGTTTGCAGAGGTATGTGTTTTCGTTTTTCGATTTTGAAAATGTGTTTTTCTGTTTTAAAGTTGCGTATTGAAGTTGATACTGTTATTGCGGGAAGTCTTATTGAAGCTGATGTTGTTAATGCAGGTCTTTCGATTCGTCTGCGACGGCCGTCTCGGGTGTTTCAAATTTGGATTTTGTGTTGTGTTCGGGCAGATTTCAATTTTCCTTCTTTCGTTTTGGTTGCGTTTTAGAGGTATGTAGAATAAAAAATTTTGTAAATGTCTTCTATTTATATTTTTGTTATCATTTTGCTGTAATTATGTGTCTGCTGTGTCAATGGATAGAGTCCATGGACTCTGTCCAACTGGGCAGAGTAAATGGACTCGTCCAACTGGGCAGAGTCCATTTACTCTGCTCAGTTGGACAGAGTTCATGGACTCTGCCCAGTTGGACGAGTCCATTTACTCTGCCCAGTTGGACAGAGTCCATTGGACAGAGTCCATGGACTCTGTCAAGTTCCGCAGAGTCCATGGACTCTGTCCAGTTCCGCAGAGTTGTTGGAGTTTGGACGTAACGAAGTTGAAAATGATGTAAATTTAAATATGAAAGGAATGTTTTAAGTGTTAAGTTTTTTCAAATTTTTGTATTTGGCTGTGTTAAAAAAAAAATTAAAGTAGGACAGTAATTTTATTTGGAAAGGACATATCCTATTTATATGCAGGCTTGTTTTATTCATTAACTCTGTCAACTTGGAAAGGAGAATATATTTTTGTAACTCATTTTATATTTTTTGTAATCGTTTTGCTTTAATTATGTGTCGGCTGTGTCAATCGACAGAGTCCATGGACTCTGTCTAGTTCCGCAGAGTTGTTGGATTTTGGACGTATTGAATGTTGAAAATGATGTAAATTTAAATATAAAAAGAATATTGTTAGTGTTAAGTTGTTTTTTGAAATTGTTGTATTTTGGTGTGTTTAGAAAAGAAAATTAAAGTAGCACAGTAATTTTATTTGGAAAAAACATATCCTATTTATATGCAGGCTTGTTTTATTCATGAACTCTATCAACATGTCCAAGTTGGCAGAGCTCATGAACTCTGTCAACATGTCCAAGTTGGCAGATTTCATGAACTCTGTCAACATGTCCAAGTTGACAGAGTTCATGAACTCTGTCAACATGAACTCTGTCAACATGTCCAAGTTGACAGAGTTCATGAACTTTGTCAATGTCCAAGTTGACAGAGTTCATGAACTCTGTCAACATGTCCAAGTTGACAAAGTTCATGAACTCTGTCAATATGTTTAAGTTGACAGAGTTAATGAACTGTGTCTGTTTACAGAGTGCAGAGATCTATATATTACTTATATTACAAATTGTGTTGATAGATAGCTTAGATACAACCAAATTTTAGACAGTTAAACTCTATTTTTGATAAAACAATAATTTAAATGGACTTTAGGTACAATGCAACTATAGACATGAATAGCTTTTAATCTAGATGTACTATAGTAAGTTTTATGTAATTGAACAATAATAGTGAGTCATTTTATAAAATACTAAATGATATTATGCCACAAAGGTTTAGAGTTTTATTTTAGTAAAAGTGGTGATCTTGGTATTATGTTTTTTGTTGTTTGCAACATGGCAGACTTGGAGAACATAATACCAAGAATCGTTACTGTTATCAGATTGAAATTAAAGATCATTGTTGAACATGGCCAATATGGGAAACATGTCATTTAATTCAATCATAATACTATTAACAGTAATTTCTTTTTTATTCTATGGAATAATGGGAATATTTGTAGATATAGTTTATGTGTAGAGTATTAAAATATTTTGTTCAAATTATTAGTTTAAAAAATTGAAAAGTTTATCGAAAATGGCAAATTTGAGAACATTTCAACTCAAAACATGATACATGAATTGTCAATTTTTATTTTATTTTGTGCAATAATGAAAATATTTTAAAGATGTAATAATGTTTTAGGTATTAAGTTAGGTATTAGGAAGTTAAAATAGAAACATTAACTCTTTTTTTGACATAAAAAAATAAACCCATTAACCATATTGGTTCCATTTATTTTAAACATCAAAAACACTTGGAAAGTTGGTACATTAATTCATCATCTAACAATATTAGCTAGACTCTTTTTTAAAACTATTAGATTATAAATTAGGTAAATCTAGGTACTTGTTAAATTAATAGAATTCATAGAATTAACATGCAGGATTTGAATATGTAATCAGTTGATATTTGTGTTTAGGTGTACGCATTATATATTAAATGGAAAGAGAGGATTCTTTGAGGCGAAAGCGTAGGAGGTCTTCACAATCTTCTGGGGTGGGTGGTACGAGTGATAATCGGAGGTTGTCAACCTCTCCTCGGGACTCTAATTTATTGTATAGTTCGCATCGGCGAGGTGAAAGGGGTACAAATGATTCCCCTGTATCTTCTATGGGAGAACGTCGATCTCGACCCTCTATTGGTATATGAATATCAATCTTTTAACATTTATATGCAAATTGTCTTTTTGTGTGCAAAATTTGTAGTTGTGTTTAAACAAAACTTTAAATTCATTTGAAGCAGAGCATGGTTCGGAAGATGCTCGTAATTCTATAGGGAGGGAGACAGGGCAAGCAAGGGAGACAGATGACGGTGCAGAGCAAAATTCTCAAGAGGCTCACCATTCTACACAAGGTGATGATGGTCGTGCTAGGAGGCAATATGTTGAACTAACCGAGGGTTGTACACCCATTACGACATATCCATCTGATCTACCTCGGGAGCTTCCATGGGAAGGTGGTGATCATCAAATGACTCTTGAAAGATGTAGATCCCACTATGAGAAGTTGCAAAATGATTTGTCTACTATGGATCTCCCTCCGGAGAGTAAACAAAGTTTGGAGATTGTTTTGGGATCATTGCAAAACTTCATTCAGGCATATGAGAATCTCGGGCCAACTACAGATGGTTTTGTAGAATTGATGCGAAGACGAAGGGATCAAGTGATGGGTCCAGACAAATGGGATGTTGTGAAAGAATGAGTGACAAAAGAGCAGGCCAAATCAATGTTTAATTTCAAAGAAGGTTTGAAAAAAGAAATGTTGAAAGTGCAATATTTCAAACATCCTCATTTGGCACATTTACTTTATGATCGGTTTCTTGCAGCCTACGGTCGTTTTCCATGGAACGATGAGGTTTCTCAGTATTTTGCTAGATTTTTTTATGCTGATTTTTTTTTAAATATGAAGCCAGATTATATAGATGTTCATTCAAAATTTTATGGAGTTGGGAAGGGTCGAATATATGATCGAGAAGGTGCGCATAGAGATCCTGCAACTCTTAGACCTCCACCTCAGATATCTCGTCCACCTAGGTTTGGTGGCATTAAAATCAGAGATGGATCCCACATCTCAACTTGGGACAACAACAAGGAATTTTGTTGGCGATGGGTTATCGTCAGTATTAGTGGGAGTAGATGTGGGGTTGGTTAGAGAAAGGGCTCGTTCTGCTATTCGTCAAAAGTTTGTTTATAAAACTGGTGATGAAATAGATGGAATGAGCATTGAAGATCTCAGGGCATATGCGAAGATTTGTCGTGACTTAGCGGCAAATGTTATATCCAATGACACATCGAGTTTGGGAGAGGTTTGTTGACTACATGATATGATTTGATTTGAAATAAATATTTTATTTTTTTTTGATTTTATTTTTTTTGTTACATTACCATAGGTACATTATGTAAATGTTTAAATTGGTTGCAGTTTTCGAGAATGATGAATGAACATTCTTTCCACATTTCAAATAGCGAAAATCTGGAGAGAGAGGTACATATTTATTATCAACATATTTGTAATTATGTTTGAATTTGATATATATATATAAATTATTATTTTTTGAATGATAATTTAACTATGCATCTTATTGTTAATTTGACTTATCCATGCAGGTTTCTTATAATACGAACTTTATAAATGATTTACCATCTATTGTGAGCTAATGTTTTTTAATATTTTTGTTTTAGTTTAAGTTAATTGGTATAGTAATTTTTTTGGTTTGCATTGTATGTTTTATTTATTAATACAATTTAAATTTTAGGGTGGAGATATGGGTTCTTTGCTTAATGAAGCAGATATTGGTAGAGAGGTAATTTTATTGACTGCTTTAATTTTGTTGATTGTTTTAATATTTTAATTTTTGTGGATTTAGATTTATGAGTTCATAAATTGATTTTATATATGTCGCAGCTTGGATCTCTCAAGTCTTTTGGAGGCAAAGGAAAAACTCCTTTGGAGGATGGTGGTGGACAAGCATTTGGAGAATTTGATGTAATATTGTTAATATTTGATTTGTTTTTTGATATATTAGTTTAATATTTTAATTATTTGATTATAGTTTAAATAATTTAAATGATATGAACATAATTTTTTTTTACACATGTTGCAGGGAGGGTTTGAGTCCAGGGGGAGGCCCGAGTGGAGGATAGCATGGCACGGACATTTTATTTTTATAGTTCATGGTGGACAATTTTTTGTTGTTGATATGCATTTAGATTGGAAACATTTGTTTTGGACATGTTGAGGAGATTTATTTTTGGACCAGATATATGGATGTACATTGAATTTGCATGTTCATGAATATTTTTTTTGGAGATTATATTACACGTGTGTAAATTTTGAACTTGCATATTTCGTGAATCATGATTTTTAATGATTTAGTTTATTTGTGCTTATTTGACATATTTGGTGTTAAATCTAGTTTAAAATATGTATTAATTTGCATGATTGAATGAATGAATGAATATATGTAAAAATGAATGTTAAGAAACATGACATTCTTGAATATTATTAAGTTTAAGAAATGTTATTTAGGAAGTTTAAAAATGGTTAAACGTAGGTTTAAAGTTCATAAATGATGAAGTTTTGATTAAAGTTTAAGAAATGTTATTTAGGAAGTTTTTAATAGTGGATGTCGACATATAGGTTTAAAGTTTATAAATGAGGAAGTTTTGATTGTTCGATATGAATTAATGATAAGATTGAATGTATTAAGAACAAGAATGTTAGGAAGTTTAATAATTTGTTAGAAGTTTTGATAGAAATATGAATCAAGAAGTTTAAAATGAGTGTTGTCTTTGAACGTTAGGATGTTTAGAAATGTTAGAAGTTTTCATACACAAGGATGAATCAGGAAGTTTAAAAGTGATAACATGTTGAGTTCAAATTTTAGAGATGTTAGGAAGTTGAAGAATGTTTGAAGTTTTGACGAAAATATGGATGAAATATGAAGTTTAAAAATGAAATTTAAGTATTTGAATGTTATCTTCAAGGATGTTATGAAGTTTTAAGGAATGTTAGAAGTTGGTAGAAATATGAAAGAAATAGAAAGTTTAGGAATTTGTTATAAAGTTTTAGGGAATGATAGAAGTTTTATTAGAAATATTGGATGAAATAGGAAGTTTAGGTTCATGTTATGAAATTTAGAAATGTTAGGAAGATTATGAATGTTAAATATGAGTTTTGATAAAAATATGGATCAATTAGGAAGTTTAAAATGTTAAGAGTATATTCAAATGTTATTTTTAAATGTTAAGAAGTTTATGAATGTTAAAATTTTTGATAGAAATATGGATGAACTAGGAAGTTTAAAAGCGAATATATGAAGTTCAAATTTTGATATAATGGATTTTTAATTGATTTAATTTTTATTTTCAATGTTCAGGTACATTTGAAGTGGCTGAAATCATGGCAAATGGGGGGTAACGGTTTTTTTTTTTTTAATCATAAGCGAAGATTCCAGGATTGTGAAGTTTGTGTTAAATTAGAGCAATGATTTTAAACAACAATTTGATGAATTTTCATTGATTTGTTGTAAATAATCATTTCTCTAATTTAGCATAAGCTTCACAATCCTGGAATCCTTGCTTGTGATTAAAAATCAAATGATCGTTGTCTCCATTTGCCATGATTTCAGTTATGTGAATTTGCACAAGCGATATTTTAAATTAAAGATTTGGGGACGGAGAACTTGGTGACAATTTACAGACATCTATTTAAGATCATATTTATGGTGAAGTACGTATTAAAGAAACATGTTCGATGAATTAAAAGAATACAAAATTTAATAGGTCTTTTTATGATTTTTCGTTAGTATCAATCAACAAAAGTAAAAATTCGGGGCGGAGTGGGGATAGCCACATCCGTTATCTCATCCCTTAGTGGTCTAATAGACATATGGGGACCCGAATAAAGTACTTTTGAATTTTTAATTTATATTTGAATTCATTTTTAAGCATGTTAAAGTACAACCATTTAAGCTCTTATGTTAGTTGTCATTCAAGAAAATATTCATAAAATCTTAATGAAAAAATATACTATGCACACCAATTTTGATAACTGGACAAAAAATATATTGCACACAACAATTGACATGGACAAAAATATAGATCAATTTATTTTTGATATGTAGTAAAAACATCGCAATGGAATGCCATCTTCAACTATCCGTTCATGGTCACATATGGATAGTTTCCATTTTTTGTGTTTTTAACTATTTTTTTTGATGGAACTTGTATCAATTTTATTCGAGATGCACATACTAAATGACTATATTGACAACATATAACATCGGTCTCATAATCTTGAAAGTAGACATAATTTTTAGTCATATGCATCTGCTGAAAAAAGTAGCATTTTAAAATGATGGATCCTCTTTCGTATGTAAATCCGTTGTCGTTGTAGTCCTCCAATAACTTCATTTTTCCTTCATTGCATCGCATCAAATAATATTTGACATTTTCGTTGTTGTCTACAGGTGCAATCACAGCGAAAACATCTCCTGCGCAAGTTATGATTGGTGTTAGCGTATTTAAATGAAATAAATTGACTATACTTATGGCGATGGATTAGAATGAACAATTGACTTAAAAGTCAAAAACAAGTTTATTACCTTCTCTTACGAGATCTGAAATTCTATCGCCATCAGACGATATTGCTATTTCTTCTGATTCTAATTCTTCAACACTTGCCAGTGGCATTTTTCCTTTTGGATTAATCTCTGTGTGTCTCCAAGCTTTTACGTAGTTGTTTGTTATGTTTTCACAAACTTCAGTAGACTCAACATTTTCAATGCAAATATGACAAAAGCATGATTGCTTTCTACTGTCAAATGTAAACACATTGTGAAATGATTTTGTTTGAATAGAGTGAAGATCTCTAGTTCCATGTATGGTGCTAGCGTCATATGGTATTGATCTATTTATATCTTGGACCCCAACAAGCCAAAAAACCTACACAATAAATAGTGTACATGTACTTAAATGTTAGTATCTACATTTTTTTAAATTTTAAGAAATAATATAAATTAAAAAAATAGTGGACATACCTGCGCACGTCTTTTGATTGTTGATTATAATCATGGCTTAGATTTAATTGACACCATTGGACAACCTCTGCAACTGAATGAAACCGTGCAGAAGAATAGTTCATTTTCCATCTTCGAAGTGCTCTTTTCACGCATGCTCCTGCACCATCATGCTCACCTTTTCCATGCCCAGTTTCAAAGAAATTCCAGCGATGTTTAATGTTCAGCGCTTTATGAAGTCGACATAACCAAAAAAATGATCGTGAAGATTTAAATTGACCCGCACATCCATCAGACCATATCCAATACTCTTTGAATTTGACTTCGCGTTTTTTCAGCGAGTCATAGAAAATATTTTCTATACAATGTTGGACAAAATGTGTGTCGTGTGTACGATCATCGCTGATATAGAAGTGATATTCTTTATCACATCTCGATTGTCACATGTGCTTTCAATGCCATCGACATCCTGTTGAGAATGTCTATATACAACATGGACAAATATCGAAACTTGGTCAGAGTGATAGTATTCACTCTGTATTTCTTTTTGTGCAGCAAATGTATAGTTTTCAGCAAAATCAACCACCGACAAAATTGTTCCGGGTGGAAAAAATTCACGAGACTGTTTGAATTGAAGATCTTGCCATCGTGCTCTATGTGAATGCTGGGTGTATTTATAAATTTCTCTTTCAAATTTTTTGAGAAAATCTGTGACGCATATCTTGTCTTCTAGCAAATCAATTCTTTTGGAATGTGAATCACTAGAACTTGTATTATAGTTGATGTATTCGTATCTCTTCCAATCAACATTTACATTTGACAACGATTGATCATTATCGATAGGATATTTATTGTGGAATAACACCAAAATTTCCACAATGATGACAATGTTTTCCATTGACACATTTCTTTGAATAAAATACTTCATCGTGATTTCTCTCACATAAAATTTGAGATATGAATTCACGTATCGTCGACGGAGGTGGTGAATTTGTCCAAAACATTTTACCAAATTCAAGAAACGTGTCATAATATAACTGAAATTGCACATGATAACGGCAACAACATGTATCACGTATAGTTATAGGTCGAACATACCATGGTTTTTGTTGCACAAATGTAGTGATTGATATATTAATTCCACGATGATCTTCCTTGAATTTATTGAACAATTGTACTTGTGTCATGTCCATTATATGTTTTGGTTGGCTTTCATATACATTTTGTGATATTCTTTTGCGTATCACATCTCTTGAATTTGGTGAAACTCGAGCATGTTCCAACCAATATTCTCGTACAATATCTTTAACACCTGCTCCTAATCTATCTTTGTAAGGTTGTCTACAAATAATTGCCCAACAAGCAAGTTCATTATTTTCATCTATTTGCATTCTGAATTTGCTATGTTTGTATAATGTCTTTCTTGATGTTTCCAACTGATTTTGCTAGTTCTGTTGCAAACGCTTTTGTTTATTACTAGCTGAAAGAATTGCTGTATGAAATTTCTTTACGTGCAGCACTGATATCTTTCTTCCTGGATTTTCCAAATTTTTTTATTGCATCGCCTATATTTTCCATCACATTTTGTTTCAATTTAGACTCTTCTGTTACTTTGTGAATACCCAATAATGATGTAGCACCTTCTAACTTCTTGGACACTAATAAACATCTCAAAATTTGTGCTTGTCCTGCTATTGAGTAATCCTTGAGAACTTCATCATAAATTTTTGTAGCACGATATCGTGCAACATGTATTGGTAGTTTTTCTCCATATTTGTCGCAATCAATGTCTTCTAACATTTCATCATCAATAGTAAAAGTACCTATACATCAAGTTAAATTTAATTTAACATATATCAAAAAATAAAATTCATTATAAAAAAATGAATTTGGAAAATATATGATATATACATACCAGGTCCAATTTCTGGATCTTGAACTTGATCTTCAATATTGATTTCATTGGCATTAGCATGTAAATCACTATTTACATCTTCTACAATGTTCTTTTCAACTTCAATTTGTTCTTCTTGTACTCTATTTTCATTTCCATTTCTTCAACATTATCATGTAAATCTGTATTTATATCTTCAATAGTTCTCTCTTCCGTTTCGACAACCCTTTGTTTTTTGGCAATATACTGAGTTTTTGTTTCTCTCTATTATCATCATCATCACGTTTACGATCAGCTTTTCTTTGGCGTTTTCTCTTATTGCCCATGGTTGTTTAATCTATAGACGATAAACTAAAGAATCATGTTACTTTATAGTAAAAATAAATAAATTAAGATTTAAAAACATTTACGGAATTTATAAAAACATGAACTGAAATTTACTTTACCTTATAAAAATTTTGTAAGAGTCTTTTGAAGAAGATTTCTTTGGAATTAACTTTCCTTTGAAAAAACTCTCTGAACAAAAATCTTCTTTGGAAAATAATAAAAACACCTTGTGCCAAGGAAAAAAATAAAAAACACCTTGTAAATAAATCTTTGTTGTAAAAATCATTGCAAAAATACTTTTTTGAAAAAATATCTACGAAAAAAACCACTAGGAAAAAGTACTTTGAATAAAAACTTATTTATAAATATATCTGGGAAAAAATCATTGTAAAGAAATAACTCTTTGAAAAAAAACCCATTTCAAAGAAATAAGAAGTACAAAATTACCTTGCAAAAAATCCTTTGCAGAATACCTTAGCAACATAACTATTTGAAAAAACTCCTTTCAAATAAATAAGAAGTGCAAAACTACTTTGGAAAAAAATCATTTGCAAAATACCTTAGCAAAACAAGTATTTGAAAAAACCTCTTTCAATTAAATAAAAAGTGCAAAGCTACTTGAAAAAAAATCATCCTTGCAAAGAACCTCCTTGCAAACATGTCTAAGAAAAGAAATATTTTGAAAAAACTCCTTGGAAATATGCCTTAAAAAAAAATACTTTCAATTTGTCTTTTGGAAAAAAGAAGAAGAAACATACTTTGTAAAAACCTCTTTTTGCAAAAAATGTCTTCTTTGCAATTATACAATAAGAAAAGAAATATTTTGAAAAAACTTCTTGCAAATATGCCTTAGAAAAAAATCACCTTCAATGTGCCTTTGGAAAAAAGAAGAAACATACTTTGTAAAAACCTCTTTTTGCAAAAAATGTCTTCTTTGTAAAAATGCAATAAGAAAAGAGATATTTTGGAAAAACTCCTTGAAAATATGCCTTAGAAAAAAAAACTCCTTCAATGTGCCTTTTGTAAAAAAGAAGAAGAAACATACCTTGTAAAAACCTTCTTTTGCAAAATTATCTCCTCCTTCCGAAATTAGTTTGACAAAAAAATGCGAAGTTCAAACATGCGAAAATAATGAATTAACTTTAGGTTTATTTATATGAGTATAAAAAATATTTTTTTTTTTTTTCCCGGCCGACGTGATTTTTTTTCCGTTTAGTTATTCGGCCGAATAACCTTCGCCATAATTTATGGCGCCGTTACGGAAAACAGTTATTCGGCCGAATAATTATTCGGCCGAATAATTATTCGGTCGAATAATTATTTCGGCCGAATAATCTCTGAAATATGAAAGATTCACATCTCTGCAAAATTTTCAGGTTTCTCCATTTTCGGAAGGAGAAAACCACCTCTTACACAACAAAACAAATGTCGGACTTCATACCAATAGATTCATCATTGAATCTACTTTACGAGGGTATAAATTTTGTTGTATATAGATAAGAACTGATATTTTTAAGTTTTATCTTCGTAACATGTGTCGAGTTATGATTCAGCTCTTTAAAAAAACAGTGAAAAGAAAAATCCATAACTTTGAAAATACAACACCAAAAAAAATCGAAAAAAATGTGGGACTATTCATTGACGTGTCTACTTCAAAAGGGTGTTCGTAGATTTTTTGCTTTTATAGCGGATTGAGAGAAAAGTGGTGCAACAAAAGGTTGTTGAAAATCGACAGAGTTTCCCCATTGATCGACTTTAAAAAAATATAATAATTAGTATAGAGATCCATTGGATGCAAACTTATAGTCAGGCACTAGTACATTGTGTGTAGATTGTCGTAGCATTTTCTGTTTTTGCAAAACACAAGTCTAACAACGATTTTAGTGGTGCAACAAATCATAACTCTTTTGTAGTCTTTTCATTTTATAAGAACACACTGTCAAACATTTGCAAAATCGACATATCAAATCTTAATAAAAAAAATTGAAAAAATTATGAGTAGAAAGCTAACATAATTCTACAAAAGTTTTCTTTTTACGGCAAAGTGAAATTTTAACAAAAATATCACTTTTTGTTCGCCCGAAGTTGAAAAACATGAAAAAATCAGAATTATTTTCTCACGAGACCCCCCAAAATAGACACCCATCTTCATTTTTTCACCATTTTCCTAGTTATTGATGATGTCATTTCCCCCCTAGTGGTGTGAGGATGTCATCCAAGATCCATTTACCAACTTATGAGCCCTACATGCATCATTTTAGGACCACTTCAGTTAGTTCCCTATTTTATAGGAACCTACTAATTGTTCCAGTGCAGTCCACCTGAGTTATCTTACTCTTGTAGGGGGTTAGAGCTCTGGATGCCACTGATTGTGGCTTCATGCACCCTTTTCTAACTGGAATGCATGATAGACTCACTATTTCACCCTCCTTAGTCATTTAACTCATTGTGACTTCATTTAACTAAGTTTAGGTTCAGTTCAGTTGACTTTGAGTCTTCCGGAGCACTCCAGTGGTGATAATCCATATGCTATACCAACTGAGGTTCGAATTCTCCTGCATGATTTGAATTATCTCCATTGTATTTATCATTTTTCATTAAACTGATAATTGAGTAGTATGACATTATTCTGCTCCTATATGAGTTATGTTGCATTATTATTCTTCTTCTCTTTTTTACTGCAGTTTTCAATCTTCTTCAATTTTTCTGCTCATTCTTTATTTGTGAGGTATCCTCATCCCTTTAGATATGTTGTGACATAGAATTTCACATTGTATCGGATCCCATGGAGTGAATAGGTTGAGAATATGCTTTCGGTAGTGCACCAGAAGCCTTTGGATTTCCACAGCAAATCCTGGTGCCATTGCATTGAATTCATTGGAGAAATCCAATGAGGTCTAGCCAGGAGTGAAGAATCCGGTTAAAAGTGACTACTGTCCTAAAGCAATGATCAGTATCAGTATACTTCCATTATTGAGATTTGTTTTGTAGGTTATTCAAATTTTTTGAGTGCAATAGCAGTTGCAGCAGTTTTCTGCAATTGCAATAGTTTATGTAGTTGCTGCAGTTTTCTGCAGTAGCAGTAGCATATATTTTTCATTGTTTTTGCAGGTATTCTACAACAGCTTCCATGAATATGAAAGCAATTCCTCCTCTCTCTCCATTCAACTATGATGAGTGGAAACCAAAGATGACATCGTATCTAAAGAGACAAGTTCTTTCTGACATGTGTATTGGTGTTATGAGATATTTTGATTCCTATGAAGAAGAGAATGGTTGGATAAATGAATGTGACAGAGCCTTTGGAGCAATGTGTATTGCTATGTCTCCATGTATATGCTACCTCAAGGAAATTGCTGAAAATCCAAGTGATCTATGGGCCCAACTGGATAAAGCATTTGGAAAGCAGAATTAAGAGATTGGTGCAAATTTTTTGGAGAACAAGCCCAATGATACCTCCTTAAGTGTTCTCTCTAATTATGTCTCGGCCTCAATCATATCTCATGATGATTTTTTTCAAGATGAAGAAGAAGCTTCAGATTCAACACTCATATTCGCAATGCATTATATTTCGAATTCTGAGCAAGATAAGCGAGTTCATACTCTAGAATCTGAAGAGGTTCTTAAATCCTCTCTTTCACATGAGTCTGCTGGTGTGCAAAATGATGATCTATTGAATGATTTGGAGGTTAAATCAAAGTTTGGAGGTGATACATTCTCCCTCCTTCATCACATGCTTCCTATGAAATTCTATTTGATCATTGACACATGCTATCAGAGTTTCTCTGAAGATGAAGGACACTACCATTTTCTTAGGTTCAAGTCTCAGACATATTTTGGTGATTTTGGTTTTGATCTCACCCCTGTTGGTTCAAAGGAGAGCACAAGAAACCATCTATCAATTCTTGGAGCTAATTTGAAGTACAAGCCACCACAATTATGTCATAGTTCATTTGGTTATGATCTCACCTATGCTAGTTCAAAGGATATATCAAAGAACTATCTACACATTCCTGGAGTTGATCCTACCTCAGTTGGTTTGATTTACAGGTTCCAGGATGATCTTCATATTTTTGGATTTGTTCTCACAATGTTTGCTTTGAAGAGCAAGTTCGGAAATCCTCCATATCCGCTTGCATCCACTAAAGGAGAATACAAGCACATGTTTTTGGAGCATGATCCACTTCTTCCCAAGAGGAATATGCCTCCAAACATATGATCAAGCATCAAACCTACTTGAGTTTGGAGCAATTAATATTTTAGTGTGTTTTAGTCTACTTTGAGGGGGGGTTTCCCTTGACGTTTTCCCCATTTCCTTGGTTCATGGATTGTTCTTTATTTTTTATCATTTATTTGATTGTATGGGTGACCTTTGGTCTTAGTAACCAGGGCCTAGGATGCAAAAGTATGGATTAAGGGGGGGTGTTAGGATATTTTAACACTCCATACTTGTCCTACCTAGCATTATTTATTTTTCCTAGTTGTTGATGATGTGAATTTCCCCCTAGTGGTGTGCAAATGTCATCCATGATCCATCTACCACCTTCTAAGCCTTGAATGCATCATTTCAGGACCACTTCAGTCAATTCCCTATTTTATAGGAACCTACTGAGTGTTCCAGTGCAGTCCACCTGAGTTATCTTACTCTTGTGGGGGGTTAGAGCTCCGGATGCCACTGATTGTGGCCTCATGCACCCTTTTCTGACTGGAATGCATGACAGATTCACTATTGTGCCCTCCTTAGTCAGTTAACTGATTGTGACTTCAGTTAACTAAGTTTAGGTTCAGTTCAGTTGCCTTTGAGTCTTCCGAAGCACTCCTGTGGTGATTATCCCCATCCTGACCAACTGAAGTTCGAATTCTGCTGCATGATTCGAATTCTCTCCATTGTATTATCATTGTTCATTATACTGATAATTGAGTAGTGTGCCATTATTTTGCTCATGTATGAGTTCTACTGCATTATTATTCTTCTGCACTTTTTTACTGCAGTTTTCACTCTTCTTCAAATTTTCTGCTCATTCAAGTTCTTTGTGAGGTATCCTCAGCTCTTTAGATATGTTGTGACATAGAATTTCACAATATTAATGTTTGTTCACTTATGTAAATTTCATATGTTTCTTAAGGCTTATGTAACAATAGGATATTTAGTATGGGTTATGTTGAGTTTGGTTGAACATGATTGAATGAGGTGGACTATGGTTAACCATGTTTGACTAAGGATGACAATAGTTAAGAAAGCTTGAGTATGGTTGAAAGGATTAATTTTGGTTGAGTTTGGCTAGCCAAGGTTAACTATGGTTGACTATTGTTTATTGTGGCTGACCATTGTTGATCATGTTTCACTATAACTAATTATGGTTGACCCCATGAATGACCATCTTAAATAATGTTGAGTAATAAATGATATAAATATATAAATATAACTTATTAAAAATATTCAGTCATTTTTATTTTAAATTATTTAATATTTAATTTTGAATTACTCCTTTGAGAAATATACATACTCTTTCTCAGCATTCCACGTGTTATTTTTATAAAAATTATATATATATATATATTCTTTTACAAAAAATAGTAGAAAATTTTATTAAAAAAGGAGGGATAAATCCCAGTTTTTACATCATATCGAATATATCACAACAAGGCCCTCGATCTGCAATAACAAAGTTTCTAGCACTAACAAAAAAAACTTTCAAATAAACAGAATTTCTAATCCTTAAGCTACTATAACCACTAGTACTCTTACTCATCTCAGTGTATATCATAACAAATTGAAACATAACTAAGCAACAAAAACACTCCATGCAAAGAGTTAGACTTGGAATTTTGGCACCTAATCTTCCTGCTTGACCGTTAGTTGAAGCGATGCAGAGCTTTCGGTCTAGCCCGATGCAAGCAACTTGATTTGAAGCTGGAGCACGGAAACTTCCAAATTATATAATATTAATATTTAATATTTACTTAATTAATTTAAAATTATTCCCATTATTCTCATCATTTCACGAGTATGTTTGTATATATTCCTTAGATTTATAAAGAATCATATTGGTAGATGTAAGGAATATAATACAAGTTTGCAATCATAATCATTTTAATCAATTTGTGTAATAAAATGACGTGCATGATTTCACATTTAATGTTATATACTTAAATTTAAAATGTTTTAAAAATTACCCCATTCCTACTTTACGTGTACAATCGACTTAGCATATTTATGATTATAAAGTTATTTTTTTTAATTATAACAAAGGAACAATCACTCCTAATAAAATGTTGATAATTTAATATAATTTTCTAATAAAAAAATTTTCAAAATCAGGTTTTTATTAATATATTTACAACACAATTCATATATCTATTATAAAATATAGTTCTAATTTATATACTCATAATTTATATGCATTGACATCTAATTTATATACTCATAATTTATATGCATTGACATCATAGAGATAACAATACAAAAAAAAATCATAACTATGCCAATCAAAGAAGGATTCACAATGCCATCTTGGAATTGATGGATTCTAATGGAGCTCAAATTTCATATCAAAAGTCTTTAGAGGAAGCATTTGTAACTCATTTTAAGGAATTTAATGAACAAAATAGTTCTATTAATATTGAGGATCATATGAAAGTGTTAAAGTATTTTCTAAGATTTTTCAGCGGCAAGGAAGGATCAAACATTGGGGAAGGAGTAACTCTTGATGAGATTGAGAGAAATTTGAACAAATTTGCTAAGTTAAAGAACCCAGGCCCTGATAGATGGACAATATAATTCTTCGTGGAATTCTTTGATGTGGTTGGTAAAGACTTGTTGGATGATGTTGAGGAATTTATACTTAAGGGATATGTCTCTGGTAGCATGAATTCTACAATTATTGCTCTTATTCCCAAGAAGGAAAATCCTGAATCCTTCAATGATTATAGGCCTATCTCATTATGCAATTTGGTATACAAAGTTATATCTAAGGTAATTGAAAATATAATCAAAACCATATTGGAAAAATTCATGTCCAAAGAACAATTTGGCTTCCTATCTAATGGACAAATTTTGGATGCTATTGGGGTTGCTCAAGAAATTTTACACTCTGTCAAGACTAAGGGGATACAGACACTTATTCTAAAAATGGACTTGGTTAAAGCATATGATAGGATGGATTGGACTTTTATAAGGTTATTTCTTCTACAAATTGGGCTCCATGTGGAAGTTATTGATTGGATTATGGCATGCATTACTTCAACAAAATTTGCAATCTTTGTAAATGGACCCCCTACTATTTTTTTCAAAGTCTCTAGGGGATTGAGACAGGGGTGTCCCTTATCTCCCTTAGTTTTCCTCTTGGAAATTGAAGGACTTAGAAAGCTTATTGGTGCAGTTAAGATGTAAAGGAAAATTCATGGTATCAAAGTTTCACCTCATCACTTCATCACTTATCTTTTGTTTGTTGATGATGTACTAATTTTTGGGAATGGAATTGTTTCCAAATGGGAGTCTTATTTAAGTATAATCAACCTTTTTTATGATTCCACCATAATGGCGACGGGCCTTTCATTTAGCATATTTTTATCATCATTTAACCTTATCTATAATCCATTTTACTCATCCATATTCATACACTAATCCCTTCTAATATTCATATGCGGTTTTTGTGCTCAAGGTGTTTTTCCAGTCCTTGTCTTAGTATTTCATTTGATTTTTTTACTAACATTGAGGGAATTAGTGTACTATGTATTTGATTTGAATATTGAATCAATTGTTTGAGGCCGCTACAAATTATTTGAGGGAGTTCTGTAGCAGCTGCGGAACCTTTATAGGAAGTTGCAGAAGAGTTTACAAGAAGTTGAGGAACCGCTACAGGGATCTGCAGAACCTCTACATGCAGCTGCAGAAACTCTACATGAAGTTGTGAAACCTCCTACAAAAGCTACAGAAGATACAGAAAGTCAATAATTCAACTTTACCTTCAACCACCAACTTTGGAGAAAGATATGCATTAGGAGTAATGGATTTTTATAAATCCATTATTTCTATTATTCTTATATGTCTCAATCATGATAAATTATTTGAAAATTAAAGGTGACAAATGGAGGTGTATATGAGTGGATATTTAGCTTATCCATGAAGATTTGAAGATCTCTATCAAATATATGATGGACCTAAGAAGTCAAATGTTGTTAGGAGACATTTGGGATAAGTTTTGACTATTTTATTATAGCCTCTATCCCTAAATTCGAATTTGACTTCACAGGTATTCTAAATAGCATGTAGTTAGTAAAGATATTGGAATTAGTTTGAATTAGTGTGAATTAGTTTGGAGATCCAAATTATTAGGATTTTGTTGAGGATATTTTGGATATTTCTTTATTATTTGTTATCCTTAGGTGATCCGCATCGCAGCTGGCAACTCATCGACGTTGATGCAGCTTTGACAAGTTTCAACTTTGACACGACTTCGACTCAACAGGTTATCTCCGACAGCTTCCAAACTCGACACAGCTCTGACGAGTCTCGACTTCGACACACCATGACACATTCACACCTTCGACATTTTTAGCAACCTCACAGTTCCCGACATCGACAAGCAGCGTTGACATGCGATCAGCGACTGTCGATCTTCGACAAACTGTCTCTCTGTCTTCTAGTCGACGGTAACGATTGAACTGTTGAATCGTTTTAACTTCTTATTTGTAACTGAACGTAACGAGATGGCACTGAAGCGTCTCAGAATCTATATAAGCATGTATAATATTGTAACATACATCAATCTGATCAGGAATTCACCTAGTAATGGAATCATTCTGCATTCCTGCATATTGTCTGTGCGTATTTGTGTTTATCTATTTAGTGTAATCCTGCTTTGCTCATTCTACTTATTGTTAATTGCTTCCGCCATAACAAAGCCAAATCATTCAGTCGAACTGTTGTCCCCCTTGTGCTTCCTGGAAATGACCCGTATCATTGGTATCAGAACAGACTCAAATCTGAGCATTCAGTTTTCGTGCTTAAGTTCTGCATATACACTTCTCTCGAAGTTACCCGACTTATGTTGGTTCGAACTCGCTCACAATCTCAGTCATCCAAGCTGACGCTACCTCGAAATATGGTAGAAGAAACAGATGATAGGCATGCAGTCGACAAGACAACACAGCTTATCGAACAAGCACTAGCTCAACAACAGACTGAAATATTCGCCTAGTTCAACAAGATTCTCATGCGATTTGCTTCAACATATTGAGGATATTCGACGAGAAATCACTTTGATAAAATCAGCCTTTTCAAAGTGAAAATGAAATTATTTGGACATACTGAATCTTGAAGGTAAGATTGATGCAGAATCCATCAACAATTGGGTACTACAATTGGAATCCTATTACACTGTGAATCAACTCTCAGAAGCTGAAAATATCACCATTGCATCCTTAAAGATGTCAACATCTGTGCACTGCTAGTGGGAGAACCTCTCGACAAAGATGGAGAAAAGTGAAGACCCCATCAACACATGGGATAAATTCGTCGAACACATCCGAAAGGAATTTTACCCGCCTAAATACCTTGAGCAACAGTATAAGAAGTGGCAGCAACCAAGACAATGGAAAGACCAGTCAATACAGAGTTACACCAATGAATTCTACCGACTCATGGCTAGACTTGGCGTCCAAGAAGAAGAGAAATTGCTTGTTCTGAAGTACGTTAGTGGATTGTCCTAGTACATTCAATAGGAGATGGAATTTCTAATTGTCAATATGCTTGCGGATGCTTTCCACTACGCCAGCAAACTGGAAACCAAGAAAAAAGGAAAAGCACGTTTCGTGACAATGACGACATCAGGACGACCACCCAACAAGAAGGCACCATCCCACTTCGGCAAGTCAAAATATTCTCAGCTGACACCACTAAAGCCAACCCACAGAAAGAAGCCTTTTCAATAGAGGGATCGTAGCAAAAAACCACCAACCAAAAAATGGTGCGGATACCACCACTCAACTTGGCATGATAGGTTTGAATGCAAATATCAGAAGACATTTTTGGCGAAAGTGTCGACCTCCAACAAGTTCGACAAGAAGGTGGAAGAATATGATCCAGACCCAACGACCCTTTATACCTCAACCACTCCAGCAGCCTCAACTATCATCAATGAGGAGGAATGAGAACGCCTGTTCCATACACGGATATGGGTCCAAAGAAACCCATTGCATCTGATTGTGGAAAATGGGCGCCAAAAGAACTTCGTTTCTGAAGAACTTGTGAAGAAACTAGGTCTTGTTACCACTTTGCATCCTCAGCCTTACAAAGTCAGTTGGATGAAGGATGTTCAAGAACTTCGGATCACTCAACAATGCAAACTCACCTACTTCATAAAACATTTTGAAGATGAAGTACTCTGCGACGTGGCACCACTCTCTGTAGCCAACGCCCTGTTTGGGAAATCTTACCTCTGGGATAGACATGGAAGTTATCAGTCATGGACTCAGAAGGTGATTTCCTGAATCCAAAATTGATGGTTCAGCATACCAAAGCATCAACCTACACTGATGGTTGCACTAATATCTTCCAAAAAGACAAAGAAGCTCATTAATCATGCTCAGAAGTTCGCATTAATCATGATCAAGCTGCAACATTCTAAGAAGACTGCAACAACGAGTCAAGTCACCGACCAATGCAGCTCTTGACAAAAGAAACAATTCGATCATATTATTGATGAGTACCAGAACCTCTTTCAAGCTCCAGACGGAGTACCTCAACATTGTCAGGTAAAACACTCTATTGAACTTGTTCCTGGTTCATGTTTGCCTAATGCATATGTTTACAGAAGATCCATTCTCGAAAATGAAGATATTCACAGACAGATCCAAGAATTAATTGACAAAGGTCATATCCAACCCATCTCCTCTCCTTGTGGAAGTCCATTCTTCCTAGTTCTGAAGAAAGATGGGACTTCGCGCATGTGCATCGACTACAGAGCTCTCAACAAAATATCAGTGAAAAATCGGTACCCTCTACCACGGATAGACGAGCTCATCGATTGTCTGAAAGGTGCTAAATTCTTTACTAAGCTCGACCTCAAGTCGGGATACCATCAAATTCCAATCAACCCCTCAAATGTATGGAAAACTACTTTCAAAACCAAGGAAGGATTGTTTCAATGGTTAGTTATTCCTTTCGGCTTAACCAACGCACCTGCGACCTTCATGCGACATATGGATAACCTTCTTCGACCTTTCATCGAAAAATGGGTTATTATCTATCTCGACGATATACTAATTTTCAATTGATCGTGGGAAGAACATGTCGGACATCTTTGACAAGTCCTCGACACTCTCCAGCAACATCGGCTCTATCTAAACATGGACAAGTGCTCTTTTGCGATGACCAGCATCAAATATTTCGGGTATGTAATTGACTCTGCAGGAATTCACATCAACCCAGAAAAAGTACAGATCCTCAAAGATTGGCCCATTCCTAGAAGCATTCAAGAACTAAGAAATTTTCTTGGTTTGGCGAATTTCTATTGATGGTTCATACTCAGCTTCAGTCACATAGCCTGTCCCTTGAATCAGTTGATGAAGGGAAGTGGGAAAAATGTCTTCCAGTGGACACGAACACAACAAGTAGCCTTTGAACAGTTCAAACACAAGCTCTACACTGCACCAATAATTGTGTTACCTGATTTGCATCAACCCTTTGAGATTGAGACGGACGCATCGGACTATGCCTTGGGTGCAGTGATCACTCAGTCTGGTCACCCAGTCACTTTTCATTTTGAGAATTTTAACGACACAGTTAGAAGATACTTGACGTATGAAAAAGAACTGTACGCGATTGTGCAAGCTCTCAAGCAATGGAGGCATTACATCCTTAGCAAGGAAATGGTCATTCTCACTGGTCATAAGCCTCTACAGTTCACTCCGTCACAATCAAAGTTGCAGAAAAACTGACAACTCAAGTGGATTAATTACCTACAACAATTTCAGTTGGTCATTAAGTATCGAAAAGGTAAAGCTAATGCCACCACCGATTGCCTCAGTCGACCACCCATTACTCTCCTTGTAACAGTGATGAGTATGCAGGGATACGACATGACCACTTGGCCACAGTTATATGAGGACAACAGCGAATTATCAACAGTCTACCGACAGTTACAGACTAGCAAGTCGTCGACCTCAGACTCCGACTATTTCTTGAAAGACACCTTGCTATACAAGCTTGTACATTTTTGTGTACCGACCGGTGAGCATCGACCGCAACTCATTTGGGATGCATGCTACAGCAAGACTGCATGACACTTTGGAGTAGCAAAGACACTTGCTATTCTGCAGAAGTATTTCTTCTGGCCTACACTTAAATCCGATGTCAACATGTGCATTCGATCATGCGTGGTTTGTGCCATTGCTAAGCCACCTAATCAACGACAGGGATTGTATACACATCTACCAGTTCCTAGTCGCCCATGGGAATCTATTTCAATGGACTACTTGACGGGTTATCATACTACCAAACATCAACATGACGTGATACTAGTAGTAGTCGACTGATTTTCCAAGATGGCCATTCTCATACCATGTAAAAAGACCACGACAAGGCAACAGGCTGTTCAACTCTTCTTTACACATGTTTGGAAACACTTTGGTTTACCCACAACCATTATTTTCGACTGACATGCCAGATTCGTTAGCATATTTTGGAAGACTCTTTGGAAATTTCTAGACACATGACTCTCATTATCAACAACTTTCCATCCTCAGACCGATGAACAGACGAAATTTGTGAATCGCTTGGTAGTACAACTGCTTAGCATGTACAATCACCAACATCAACGCACATGGGATGAAATTCTTCCATACATCTAGCACAACTACAATCGTTCTTAGCACAGCTCTATAGGCAAGTGTCCATTTGAATTATGTTACAGATTTCATCCCTTAGTGCCTATCGACTTGATCAGCTCCTTGACACATCCCAGTGACACTGACTACATCCAGCAAGAAGTCAATAAAGAGGTCAAGTTCAAAGATCAGATATGCGACATCTAGAGGCAAGCACAGGAAATGTTGCACAGAGCAAGCGATAAAGCTAAGGCCCAACACGACAAGCATCGTATTCCTCATTCATTCCAAATTGGGGATAAGGTCTGGTTACATCTCGAGAAGGAGCACTTCACAGGCCCATTCAAGAATCTCAAGCCTTTGAGATATGTTCCATACAGTATTCTTCGACAGATTGGCGAGAACGCTTTCCAGCTTGACATTCCTGCATGCCTGGTTCTGCATCCAGTATTAAATGTGGATCTACTTTGACCATACCATGCACCCTTTTTGGAACAGAATGACTTGCAGACATCATAACTCAAAGACATCCATCCATATGTTCAGGAACCTCTTCCTTGCGACACCATTGTGGGACGACGAGTACGCCATACAAGGATGAACACAATTCCCTTGTTTTAGGTTTCCAAGGCTCGCCATATCCCATATCAAGGAAAGTGGTACTCTGTTACTAAATTGAATGACAAGTTTCCTCACCTTTGCGAGCAAACAATGGGGTCCATTGTTTCTTAATGAAGGAGGTTTGATCCGCATCGCAGTTGGAAAGTCATCGATGTTGATGCAACTTTGACAAGTTTCAACTTCGACACGACTTCGACTCGACAGGTTATCTCCGACAGGTTCCGAACTCGACACAACTCCGACGAGTCTCGACTTCGACACACCCCGACACATTTGCACCTTCGACATGTTCAACAACCTCACAATTTGTGGCATCGACAAGCAACGTCGACATGCCACCAACGATTGTTGAACTTCAACAGACTGTCTCTCTGCCTTCGAGTCGATTGTAATGGTTGAACTGTTGAACTGTTTTAAATTGTTCTTTGTAACTGAACGTAACGGGAAGGCACCCAAGCGTCTCATAATTCTATATAAGCATGTATAATATTGTAACATACATCAATATGATAGGGAATTCACCCAGTCATAGAATCATTCTGCATTTCTGCATATTGTCTGTGCGTATTTGTGTTTATCTGTGTAGTGTAATCCTGCTTTGCTCATTTTGCTTATTCTTAATTGCTTCCGCCATAAAAGAGCCGACTCATTCAGTCGAACTATTGTCCCCCTTGTATTTCCTGGACATGACCCGGATCATTATATGGTATATTAATCCTAGTGAAATTAGTGCTTGAAAATACTCCAATGTATTGGTTCTCTTTTGCTAATATTCTTGTATATATTATTCAAGGTATTTGTAAAGAATGATTCATTTTATGTGGGTTGTAAATTATCCAGGAAACAAATTTCATCTAACTGTGAAAATATTTTTCACACCAAAATTTAATCAAGCAATTACACAATCTCACAAATTGCCTTGCAAAAACTAGTCATTGAACACATAAAACAATCATGAATATGATGCAAACAATATAATTCTATTGAATAAGTATACATCATCCAAAATTAGGAAATGTAATGGCTATCCAAATATATAATTACATTGGAGATTTGAAATCCAAAGAAGGAATTCAAAATCCTCACAATAACAGGCTTACTAAAAAAATGAAAAACCCCCTTAGGTGCAAAAAATGCTTTCCAAATCACCTCTAAGGATCACGAATTGCAGTGTTGGATCATGATGTATGATGGAAAATCATCATAAGTACAACTTTTAGAAATAGGAAACATCATGGAGGGTGATTTTGCCAAAAATATGCTAAAGCCAAGCCAACTAGCTTTTACCTTTTCGCCAAAATCATTAAAAAGAAGGATAGCTCCCTTATAATCGAGGAATGGAATAAAATATCACAGAATCTCATGAAATATTATCCAGAATCTCCAGAAGTGATCCAGGAGGATCGTCTCAGTCAAATAATGAAGGAGATCTCCCTTTTCTTCGCAGTTGGTTAGTCATCAAAGAGATCGCAGAGAGCTTTCCAGCAAAACTTGAATGAGGTCAAATGGTCTTCGTATGAAGAAGAAATTCTAGGTTGAAGTTACGACAGAAATGAGGATTTCTTTGACAGATTGTTCATAAAGTATTTCATTTGAAATTTCGTGAGAACACTATGTGATAGAGAATTTGATGTAGAAGCTCGCATTAATTCTCATTTTATTTGTAAAAAGAAAATTAAAAAGGTGATAGAATCCACCTCATGAGTTGGTTTCCTAAACCTAAGGGGTGTTGAGATCTTCATGGAGGAATAAGAGGCCTTTTCCTCCACATACCCCCTTAATATGTCTCTTGATCCTACTTTGGGGGATCATGGGAGTGATTTGCTCCTTAACATGGGTGATGACTAATCACCCATGAGAAGACTATAAAATCCTCTCATATGGAGGAGGTAAGATTTTGTTGGAGAGTACATTCTTTGAAGTCTTTCCTTTGCATTGAGAAGTTAAATGAGGAGGTCTCGCTTATGTAAGTTCATATGAGAGCCTTAGGATAAGGCTTCCTAAGATGGGAGAGCGCCACATGATTTTGATGTAAATTGCATAAAGGAGAATTAATAAGAACGGTTCGGAACTTTTGTCGAACCCGGAGAAGTAGTCAGGAGACCTGACAAACTCCATTACCATCTGGTTTGTCATATTTTCATATGTGGATCCTTGTATTTATTTCTGATTAAGATAAGTTCATATTGAAGAAAAGCTCATACATACGTGCAACTGATTGTTAGCAAATATCCTTATTATAAACTTTTATGTGAGTAAGTACTCCTCTAAGTTTTCAGATCAAGTGGTATCAGAGCCGATCTAACTAGTTTTTCATATTGTGAGTATAATAATGGGAAAAGCGAAGAAGCAAGCATGGCCATGTGAACTTAAAGAAATTAATCAATGTATCCAAGAGGAAAATGCTGAGCTTAGAAGATTGTTAGCAATTTCCAAAGATGAGAAGAAAATGCTACAATAGTTGTTGCAAGAGCTTAGAGGAGAACAAGTTGGAGAAAGCTATTCTGCAAAAAGTCATCTTGAGACATCAAATGAATAGATTGCTCATTTTGTCCACATTTAGATGATAATATTCTGGAGACCTCATCTGCACAAGTCAAAGCAAGCAGAAAGAGGATACCTCGAAAATCGAGAAGGACCACATGTGCATGTTTGTACCTCAATCAAAAGAATATGAGGTAAGCAGTAATTATTCTAGTTCAAATTATTTTAATAATGATGGTGTAGGATCTTTTGAGAAACATACTTGAGGGATTGGATATAGATTATTGTTAAAAATGGGTTATGAAGGAAAAGGCTTGGACATACATGATCAAGGGATTACGAAACCCATCGAGGTTGAAGAACAACCTCGATTCCAAGGATTGGGTTACCATGAAGAAACATCATGTGAAAGTCATTGGGTGACTTGCTAATATTTTCAAAAGAGAGGACATGACGAAGCACACTTTTGCGATATAAATATAGAATTGAAGTCGGAATGGTATCAGATTCGGGAAGGGAAACATAAAGTGTTTGCAGATAGTGATTCAAAATCTAAAAATGAATCATCTAAAAGAGATCCATTTAAGGGGTCTCCACCGAAACAGAAATATCCAAGGTACAATTTCAATTATGCAAATAACTATTCTGATTTTCATGATCGTAAAAAGAATGCAATTTCTTGTATTTTTGCGGAAAAGAAAACCATTGTTTTTCAAAGTGTTGGAACGAGAAATTTCATTACAAAAGAGTCTTGGAAAAACGCACCAAGCCTTGACAAGATGACTTTACTCTTCGTGTGAAGAAAAAGAATGTTGAAAGGGAGCAACATATGCATAATTTATGCACGCATTGCAATTTGAGCGGACATTGGGAGGAGAAATGTTGGAAGCTCCACCCTAAGCTTCCTCATACGGTTAGCTAAAGGCATATGCATGAACCTAAAGAGAAGGAGGGTGCATAAGTTATGGTAAAACATGTGAACAACGTGGTGGATCCAATTTTGAAAGGAATACCATTGCCGGAAAAAAGTGCATTAGAATGGTTCGGTAAAAAATGGTTATCTTTTCTACCAAACTCAATTTTTTTTATGCCATTTTCATTTTTGAAAGCATGAAAATATTTATTTGTGACCACATGAAATTCAACTCAAGCATGGAATCACAATTAATAACCGGCATACAAGAACATAGATCAGGTTATATTATTTTGGAAAAAAAATATCTGAGGTGAAAACATTAAAAAAAAAATTGATTTCACATGCGATCAAATTACAATAGACATAGAGGTCACAATAAAATACCATCTGAGCAAAATATACTCGATTTGATTGCCTTTTTTTTCTTCTTGAATTCCACAATTCTATTGATGAAGATTAGTGCACAGAAAGCTATCGTTGCCACGGCATTTTGAAACTACAACTCTGCATGTGAGATATGGAAACAATAATCAGATTGTGGTAACAACGAACAAAGTAGAGGCAACAATCTACGGGAAGCAACCTTCTACACCGAGCAATCCCCAGGATGCAATAATGCCAAACTATTCTCCACCTGTTAGAGTTAAATTTCATCATTGAGCGGTTGTTGTTGCAGCAGAAACTGGATGGAAGCCACCAGTGCGATGACAATTTTTTGGATTGCAATAAAATTGCTGAGATTTGTAATAATGTAGAACATATCTTTTTATGTAAACCAAGTGTTTTGCAAATCAAACTTCCAGTAAATATATTTGGGGACTTGCATGGTCATTTTGTGGGTCTAATGCATTTGTTTGATGAGTATGGTGCCATCAACTATAGGATACTGTTGCTTCTTAAAGAGCCGCCCTGATTAACCACGATCTGTTGTACATGAATGCTATAAAAGGCGCTGCCACTGTCACTCTGGTTGAGAAGAAGATAAATCATGCAAAGTAGTTTCGATGATCAAATTGCACACGTTCGAAGGAAGATGGCGTTAAAAGGTTGGAAATCGGGGCCTCAGATTCTGAATCTGATATTTCCATTGGAAATCCCAACTTCAGATGTATGAGGAAGATTCTGAAAAACTCTCTCAAGGACCACCGAATGACTAGTTTTTAAAGAGATACAATGGGTTACGCATGTTTGAACTTTGAAACCTTCGGGAATGACTCTGTTATTGTTTCGATAAGTAGAAGTGCAAGAGAATCTTGGTACGTGGCTTGATCTTATCCTCCCCCAGAAATCGGTGCAACCATCTGTTATTTTCAGGGATTTCAATTTGACTTTATAATGTTGGCGGTGGATCTTGCGGTGGATGTTAGCGCGAAAGATATGCAACGCATACTTGTGGATTAAATAGATGGTCCATCGTTTGTGTGAACAAAACTTCTTTCATAGGGGTCTAAAGCCTCCCGCGGAGAATAAACTTACCACTTATAATGCAAGAATACAGTACAGATTTGAGCCTCTTGAAGGCTGTATAGAGATCCGAGAGCGTATTTCCGAGCAGTTTTTCGACTTAGAGTTCGTTCACCTCCAACGTCTCCCCCTCCATCATGGGTATGCATTGCAGAATAACAGGTCACCTGTCGATGGTTGTGCGCAGAAGCATATAAGGCCTGCTCATTTCCCCAAGACTTCTAAGGATTTAGTGGCTTCATTTTGTGCTACTGGAGACCATGCTACCTATGAAAAGACGCCGAGTTTGATGATGTTGTTGCAGATTATTCATGCCAATGACTTCTCCTCCACTCTTTCCGATGACTTGTTTGTTCATGTTTTGAAAGCATTGATTCACAAGATTGGACTTAATCCAGTTGAAGTTACTAATATTCTTGCAACTGAGTGCAGGATGGCCGCTTTCTATGATAGATTCCCAGAGATTGTATCTATTAGGACTATCAATAGACCATATTTTTCGGGCCTACAAGTAGTTGCAAATGTTACAGCTGCAATTAAAGCTAACTTTTTATGATATTGGCGTTGGCACAAGAATGGAGTCAATAACTGTCAATTCTATGGCGTGGGAAGGCTCTGTCAATCCAAAAGTTGAAATTTTCAGACAAATACTATTGTATTTCGAGTATGGATGTTATCTCAAAAAATTTATCTGAGCGCTATAGATTTTTATGTCAATACCAGGATCAAGCAACGGTTGAATCTCATAGGCGCACAACAACAGCAAATCCGAAGGGACACGGAGGAAATTTAATCCGCTGAGGTGGCTCAACTTGTGTAGTGGATCTGCATTGAAAAGAGGGAGATTCACATGTATTTGGATCCAGGGCTATCTTTCAATGCTAAGAGCACTTGCAGTTTTAATATATATATATATATATATTCAAACCTTAGTCCATCGAAACTTGGATATAAAATCATAATATGGATGCCTTCTAGTAGATTGGAACAGTTTTTCAAATTAATGTCTGCAAAGCACCTTTTTAGTTCCAGAGTCAAAGTATATGGCTTGTACAAAATAATGAAGAGGTCGTGATAGGAAAAGATGCCAGAGCTATCGGTGGAGGAAGTGTAAAAGAAGCTGATCTTTTACATCCATCTGCACGCACCTAGAACTTCCTTTGTGACAAAGGATCCATGTTGGGTTATCAACATAGTTATTGATGAGCTGGCCAAAGCATCGGACATCAAACGTTTTTTTCGATAAAATTCCTTCTACTTTTTGGATTTTGAAATCATATCTTTATAAAATCATATGATATTGAGACGATTTAGAAAAAAACATAAAGTTTGATATTCGACCATAAAGTTGAAAACAAATTCCATTTGGTTGAAAGGTTAAAAAATTTTGAAACATTGTAAAAGGCTTGTTGTAGCCACTCTTGGGATTTAATGTAAGTTGAAGGTGTTATGTTTAAATCCTTAAAAAATCATTGTAAGAACAATTTTTGGGTGCATGATTGGCGGTGCTCGACACCCTCAAACTAGTTATAAGTGCAAGTAAAACAGTCCAAAAGACAGTGATGGACAAGACTTGAAGGAGGAGAGGACAAAAATTATTTTTCGACCATGAGTTGAAACTTTTGGAGTTCCAAAAGTGCTATCAGTGGGGATATTTGATCTAGGAAGATCGTCTCAGCCTAATAATGAAGGAGTCCTCGCTTTTCATCGTAGTTGAAGTTACGACAGAAATGAGGATTTCTTTGACAAATTGTTCATAAAGTATTTCATTTGAAATTTCATGAGAAAACTATGTAATAGAGAATTTGATTTATAAGCTCACATTAATTCTCATTTTATTTGTAAAAAGGAAATTAAAAAGGTGAGAGAATCCACCTCACGAGTTGGTTTCCTAAACCTAAGTGGTGTTGAGATCTTCATGGAGGAATAAGAGGCCTTTTCCTCCACATACCCCCTTAAGGTGTCTCTTGATCGTACTTTGGGGGATCATGGGAGATATTTTCTCCTTAACATGGGTGATGACTAATCATCTAGGAGAAAGCTATAAAAGCCTCTCATATGGAGAAGGAGATAAGCTTTTGTTGGAGAGTACATTATTTGAAGTCTTTCCTTTGCATTGAGAAGTTAAGTGAGGAGGTATCGCTTAAGTAAGTTCATGTGAGAGCCTTAGGACAAGGCTTCCCAAGATGGGAGAGCGCCACATGATTCTGATGTAAATTGCATAAAGGAGGATTAATAAGAATGGTTCAGAAATTTTGTCGAACTCAGGGACATAGTCAGGAGGCCTAACGAAATATGTTACTATATGGTTTGTCATATTTGCATATGTGGATCCTTGTATTTCTTTCTGATTAAGATAAGTTCATATTGAAGAAAATGCTTATACATACGTGCTACTGTTTGTTAGCAAAGATCCTTATTATAAACTTTTATGTGAGTAAGTACTCTAAGTTTTCAGATCAAGAAGTGCGCTTTAGTGGCTGAGCAAAATAATGGCCAACTACCTAGTCAACACATAGGAATTAATAAAAAAAGACTAATAATCTATCTCCTAATTATGGAATGGGTATGAATTTGTTTTTAATATTCTAACACCCCCTCTTAAGCCTGACTTTATGTGTAAAATCATAAATATTATATAGGGCCCAACAACTTGGCATGGTCACCATTTTTACATACTGCCTTGTCCACAAAACAAGGAAATAAGGAAAAACTCATGGGAAAACCTCCCCTCAAACATGGGCATGAACAAACCTGAAGAATTTACGATATGTCCTTCACTCCACCACATGTTCACCCATCCCAACTAGTGATATAATATATATGAAAGTATTCTCTGAAAAAACTTTGGTGAAGATGTCTGCAATTTGCTCAGATGATGGGAAAACCTGTAGATCAATGATGTGATCATGCACTAGATTCATGATGTAGTGCATATGAATCTCAATATGCTTGGTTCTTTCCCTCTGTACTGGATCATTTGAGATCCTTATAGCACTTTTATTGTCACAAAAGATGACTGTGGGAGTGCTAAAGGAAATCCCAAACTCAGAAAGTATAGCCTGCAACCATACACACTGTGTTGCAGCATTCACTGCTCCTCTGTACTCGTCCTTTGTTGAAGAGAGTGAAATTGCACTTTGTTTCTTACTTGACTAGAAAATAGGTCCTCCTCCAAACATGAAAACAAAGCTGAAATTTGACTTCCGATATAGGCTATCACCAGCCCAATCTGAATCAGTAAAACCAAGAAGATCTATGCTAGAATCTGCTACATAGTGAATACCATCAGGCTTGTTTCCTTGCACATAATTCAAGATTTTTTTTAATCCCTCCAATGAATCTCATGTGGCTTCTCCATGTATCTTGATGCCACACTCACAGCATATGCAATATCAGGTCGAGTATGATTAAAGTACAACAAGCTGCCAACTAGCTACCTATACAAGGTGATGTTCACTAATGGTGTAGAATCTGCTTCTTCAATTCTTACTACTAAAAGGAAGGATTTCATTAAGCCATATTGAAATTATTTAGTAGGTATGAAGCATATTCTGACTCAGATACTGTAATTCCATACGTGTATTGTGAGATCTCAAGCCCCAAAAATTGTTTAAGTATTCCCAAGTCAGTCATGGAAAAAGCTTGATCCAAGAAGGTATTCAATGAAGCTATTTGATCAATGGAGATACATATGATTAGTAGGTCATCGAAATATAACACAATAATAAAAATTGAATCATCAATCAGCTTCATGCACACATTTAGATCAAACGTGCATCTACTGAAAGATTGTGACAAGAGAAAGTTTTCCATCTTGGAATACCAAGCTCTAGGAGCTTGTTTAAGCCCATACAAGGACTTATTCTACCTGCACACAATATTAATATCTGAAATATAGCCATATAGTTGTTTCATATAGATCTCTTATTCAATATATCCATGGAGGAAAGCACTCTTGACATCCATGTGATGCACTTCCCAACGCTTGGATGCAAAAATTGCCAGGACTCGTCTTATCAAATCCATCTTTGCAACTTGTGCAACTGTGTCATTGTAGTCAAGGAAATGAAATTGGGAGAATTCCTTTTCCACAAGAGTTTCCTTATACTTCACTTCTATACCATCAGCAAAAAACTTGGTCATGAATATTCACTTACAACTTACCAATTTTATGCCTGGTGGAAGCTTGACTAGCTCCCAAGTTTCATCCTTTTCTGGTGTATGAAAATCATAATACATGGATTCCTGCCATATTGGGTCATGTGAGGATTCTTCATATGACTAAGGGTCTGAATCAACCATAAAAAAAAAAAAAAAAAATCTCAAGTATGAAAGGATCTTTCATTGAAAGTGCATTCACAAATTGTGATCTAGTCCTCCCAGGATCCTAAGGATTCCCCACAAGTTCACTGGTTTCTTCAAGAGTATTAGAATCCCACTTAGTCCTTGTAGGTGAACTTGGATCTACAATAATATGGTATTAATAATCAGATATATCAGAATCATAACTATAATGAGAAAATTCACTTACTCTCAGAGGTGGTGGTGCAGAAGATTCTCCAATTTCAATTGCTTGAAATGGCTCTTCTTCGAATTGAACACTCCTCTCAATGAATTATTTTTTAGTGGTCATGTTTAACTACCTAACGTAGTCTCCTTATGATCTTCAACCCTTGGATTATTCTGAATATAAAACAAATATACATGGTTGGATTTGGGGCTGCAAGGCGCTCCGCTTCTCAAGTGGAATTCTAGCCCAAGCCTTGGAGCCAAAAATCTTGAAATGAGAGACATCAGGTTTGTGCCCAATCCAATATTCAAAAGGAGTGATTCCTTTCAATGGTTTATGAGACACTGTGTTCTATATGAAGAATGCACATTTGATAGCTTCAGCCAAAATTCTTGGAGACACAAACTTAGACTCAATCATGCATGTAGCCATCTCTTTGATAGATCTGTTATTCCTCTCAGCAACACCATTATGCTGAGGTGTGTAGGGAACATTATGTTGCATCTAAATACCATCAAAAGAAAAAAAATCTTGAAAATAATATTTGATGTGCTCCCCACCATTATCAAATATTAGTACCTTGATATATATTCCAGACAGGTTCTCAACTGAGGCTTTCAGAAGCTTGAAACAATTGAAAACTTCATACTTTAATTGGAGGAAAAAGATCCAATAGTATCTGGAAAAGTCATATATGAAGGTTAGGATGTATTTTTCATTTTTCAAAGACACATGGGAGAATGGAAATTATATTTCATTGTGAATGATCTCAAGGGGTGTATAGGTTCGCTCAGACTTGGCTCTCTCAAACTTATGCTCAACGTGTTTTCCTAGGATACAACTTTGACAAACTACTTTACAAAACTTTATGTTGGGAATCCCTATGACCATATTCTTATCATGAAGTTGATAAAGGTATTTGTAATTAAGGTGACCAAATATATCATTCCATAATTTTCTTGACTCATTGGCATGAGTGAGAAGAGTAGAAGGTGAATAGAAAGACACAAAGTGTGAGAACCTATAGAGTTTTGAGCTATGATCAGCAGTACCTAAGGAAACAATTCTTCCTGTATAAACTTCTGAAATTTCCACATCATTAGGTGTGAAGACAACCTTCTTGGGAGACCCGGTGTGAGTCATATGATATATTGATAATAGGTTTGCATCAAGACCTAGGACATACAACACATTAGTGAAAGAACCATAATCAAGATCAATACTTCCTTTACCTTTGTAAGTAGTTTTAGAGTCATCACCCAACACAATAGTTGCACCACCAGAAGAATCAAGAGAGGAGAAAGAATATCTTGTGGAAACCATATGCCTTGAATCTCTAGAATCAATGATGAAAGAGGTAGGTTTGGATGTTCTTTCCATCAAAGCTTGTACTCTCTCCTTGTCTTTAGAATTGGACCCTCATTCCTTCTTTCTTGCGCTCTCAGGAAGAGGAATATTAGCTTTCTCAAGAAGTTGAGGAATTTGATCAATGGTATTCTTCATGAATGATCTCTCAAGATGAAATCCCCTATTTCAGTATGCACACTTAGACTTCTCTTTATTCTTTTGAGAATTCTTTTCGGAATTTGGGGACTCTTCTTGAGATTGTTGCTTGTATTTCTTATGATCAGGTGGTTTCTTGGGATCGACCTTCTTCTGTATTTTTGAATTATTTGAATATCCAATAGCCAAAGCATGGTACTTGGATGGATTATTGATTGTTCCCATCAATACCAACTTGCCTTTCTCCTGAGTGAGTGATTCCATGAATTGTGCGAGTGAAGGCATCTTCCAATTTTGAATATTGAGTTTGGTAGCATGGAAGGTCAAAACAAAGACTGAGTAATCGGGTTGAGAGGATTGCCAATATCAATTGATAATATTTATTATCAATTATACACTACTTCAATTGAAGAACAAGATATTTAAACTTTGAGAAAAATTCTTGCAAGGTCTCGAAATTGCTTGGAATCGGTGAAACTAGTTCATTCTCTAGTTGGTGGTCCATATATTCATCATTCTTTCCAAATAAAGTTTGGAGCTTGACCCAAACCTCATTAGGAGTGGTAATACCACCTATATGTAAAATAAGATCACTGGATGTGCTGAGACACAAGAAACCATAAGCCTCATCTCTTATGTTATGCCACTTTTCCTTCTTAATGATAGAAGTAGGCTCAGTTTTAGTTGACACAGTCACCCTGTAGAGGCCTTTTCTCCTCAAAAAGATCTACATCTGTGCCTTCTAGTCAAAATAATTGAATGGATTGAGCATGATTTGTTGTGACTGATCCATGGAATCTTAGAATTGTACCCTAGTGTAGCTTGGTTGTGCCCCTGAGATGCAGAATTGCGCCCTCTGGGAGACTGAATTACGCCCTATCTCTGACTGGTTCAATCCTGCGGGACAAAAGAAGAATAATATAAAATATTGATATCTCTTATACCATGTGAAAATATTGTTCACACCAAGATCTACTCAATCAATTACACAATCTCACAAATTGTCTTGCAAAAACTAGTTATTGAACACATAAAACAATCATGAATATGATGCAAACAGTATAGCTCTATTGAATAAGTATACATCAACCAAAATTAGGCAATGTAATGGATGTCCAAATATATAATTACATCATATATTTGAAATACAAAGAAGGACTTCAAAATCCTCACAAAAGCAGGTTGACTAAAAAGATGAAAAACGCCCTTAGGTCCAAAAAGTGCTTTTGAAATCACCTATAAGGCTCACGAATTGGTAAAATCAGAGTTGGATGGTTATGTATGATGGAAAATAATTATAAGTACAAATTTTAGAAAGAGGAAACATCATGGATGGCTAGTTGACCAAAAAAATGCTAAAGCCAAGTCAACTATCTTTTACCTTTTCACCAAAATCAATAAAAATCAGTAAAAGCAAGATAGTGCCCTTCTAATATAGGAATGGAATAAAATATCATGGAATATAACGAAATATTATCTAGAATCTCCATAAATGTTCTCTAGTGACTCAGGATGGCTTGTGGTCCACACAAAGACAAAATAATGGCCAACTACCTAGTCAACACCTAGGAATTAATAAAAAAAAGACTAATGATCTATCTCCTAAGTATGGAATGGGTATGAATGGTTTTTTAATATTCTAACACCAACTGAGAAACTATCTCTATTCCAAAAAAAATAGGGATTTGGGGCCTGAGAAACTTGGACTAATTCAATTCTGCTCTCACCCTTAAGAGTTTATGGAGAATAATTTTTGGTGATGGTCTTTGGAGTTTGGTGATAAAATATAAATACCTGAAGAAAAAGTGTGTGGTTGAATGGATCATAAATCCTATAAAAAATTTCTCAAATGCATCCATTGTATGTAGGGGGTTGATAAGATCATACCCTAGGATGGGAGAGAGGGTCTCTTGGAAGGTTGGAAATGGTCTTCAAGTATGTATTGAAACTGACACATTTGTGTGTGGAAAAGGTATCTACAGACTTTCTAAACTATTGATGTTGCATTTACAAGAGCTAAATTTACAGGTTCTTTCTCAAGCTAGAAGAACTGGATGTTATGATTCCTCTTCTTCCTATTGGTCAATAGAAAATGATCTAAGAATGTTTGTTTCAATTGATATTGAATGGAATAACTTCATTATAGGTTTGAATCAAGTTGGCATTATACTTAAAGACAAAGATGATACCTTAGTTTGGGATTGGAATGGAGCTAATGGTAGGATTACTACTAGGATGGCTTATAATGCTATTTCTGAGAGATATGTGGTGGAGGTACAAAAGTGGTGGTCAAAATACTTATGGAAATGGCACATCCCTCAAATTAAAATTATTTTTGTGGCTTTCTCTTGAAAACAGCATTGTAACTTGGGAGAATCTTCTTAAAAGAGGATTTGTAGGTCCTATCATTTGTTGCTTGTGTAGACCTAAAAATGAGACATTATCACACCTAACAAGTTATACAAATTGACAAGAACTCGACATTGTTCTCATTTTTTTATAGGTGTCAAAACCACCAAAAAACAACCCCGAATTGAAAAGTGGTGCTACCGGTATCACTACTTTTTTTTCAGGGATAAAATTACAACTTTTTGGTAACCCTAAGTAGTGATGCATGGTGTCGATGTAATAAAAACTATAAAATATACCCTCAAATTGAAAATGGTAGAACACAATTTTCATTCCAGAGCTAAAATCACAAGTTGTTTGACATCATCACCTTAACAGCTAACAGCTTTGCAATGCAAATGCTAAAATGAACTAGTGACTTGAAAAGAGATGCTACTGTAGCACCCCTTTCCTCTTTCAAGCTACATTTCTAGGAATTGTAAAACCATGGCATTAAAATATTTAAAAAAAATTAAATCTTTGTAAAAAAAAAACTAAAAAGTTAACAAATTTTAACAAACAAAAAAACAAAACTCACTTACAAAAACCAAAACAATTAAAAAAACACATTTTAAATAAAGTTTAAAAAAAAATTAAAAAACAAAAACAAAAACAACCAAAGCAAAAAACAAATAAAAAATACATAAATGGGTGGTGGAGTGGTGGTGGGATGGTGGTGAGGGGGGATTGGTTGGTGGTGCGATTCTCATAATCGTTCCCTGATCTAGGCCCTCCCCCCCACCTTGTGTTCCCTCCCCACTCACCCCATTCCCTAAATTTTACACTTGCTCCCCACAAAATCACGCCCCCATCAAATCCACCCCTCACCACCCTCTTGCCACCACCCCATGCGCCCACCCCACTCACCCCACTCCATATCCACTACACTCGCTCCCCACAAAATTGTGCCCCATCGAACTCGCCCCCAACCCATGCGCCCACCCCACTCACCCCACTCCCTCCCTCTCCCCCTCCCCCTCCCTACCCACTACCCACACCCCCTACCCACTACCCCCATGTCACTCCCCTCCCACCTACCCCGACTACCCACCCACTTCCCCCTTTACATAGCCTTATGCCCTTTATTAATACCCCTTAACACATTTTAAAAAAAAAATTTAATTGTTGTGTTTTGTTTTTTGTTTTCTTTGATATTTTTAATATTTTTTTGTATTTTTTTTTTTAATTTTTAATTTTAATACTTTTATATATTTTATATTTTTTTAAAAAATTAATGTTTTTATTATTTTTTGTTCTAATCTTTTTTAACTTTTGATTTATTATTTTCTTTCTTTCTTATTTTCTTATTTTTTTAATATTCCTTCTTTCAGTTAGGTTTTATTTTATTTATTTTGGTTTTTAAACATATGTAAATGTGTTTAGTTTCATTTTGTTTTTTTTCAAAATATGTTTAAAACATGTAAATTTTTTTTGCATTTTTTTTTGTCTTTTAAGGTTTTTTTTTTTTAATTTGTTTAATATTTCTTTTTTTTTCTTGAAATTGTTATGATTTTTTTTTAAATTTAAATATTTTCAAGGCATGTTTTAGAAACGTCTTCAAATCTAACTCAACAAAGAAAAGAGATTCCATTGGTAGTATCTATTTTCAAGTTGTAGGTTGATTTTGGCATTCAAGCGTTGGATGTTAAGGTGACAATGTTAAACAAGTTGTAAATTAGCCTCAGAAAGAAAAATGTGTGAAAAATGCATGTTACCATCTTTTATTCGAGGTCTATTTTATGGTTTTGATCACAACAACACCACCCAAGGTTACCGAAAAGTTGTAATTTTAACTCTGAAAAAGAAGTGGTGCTACTAGTAGCACTATTTTTCGATTCCAGGTTGCTTTTTGGTGGTTTTCAAGCAAAAATGTGAATTTTTATGGCTAGAGTTATCAGTTTGAGTATAAAGTTATCATCAAGTTATATGACTTGTTACCTCTTCATCCACTACTCCTTCTTCAAGAATGCATGGGCAGAAGTTTTTAGATTCCTAGATTTTTATGGTAATTGGGAGTCTTCCTCGTGTGAGAGTTGTATGGAAGATTGGTTCGAAAAGGATGATAAATTTAAAGAACTTCCTATTTTGTTATATGGGGCATATGGAAATCTAGGAACCAGAGCTTTTTTTAGGATTTAAAACCTTCTATATACTCTATCAGTTCCAAGATTGTTAGTTTTTTTCTTGAGTTCTATAAGGAAAATAAACTCAAAACTATTAGGCTCCTTATCAAGCCTGAATTTGAAGATGACATTGCTATTGGTTATTTTGATGTTGTAGATCCCTTTGGTCTTTGTGGTGTAGAAATGATGAATAAGATAAATAATAATCATCGTTTCCATATTTGGATTGGTTGTGGCAGGGGGACTAATACAAAAGATGAACTCCTTGCACTGTGGGGCCTCTTATGGTTTGCAAATATTAAAGGTATAGATAAGTTACATGTGGTTGGTTATTAGAGGATGATTATAGAATGGGTTGCAGGAAATTCAAAGCTTCGGGTTTTAAATCTAGAACATTGGAGCAACAAGATCTTGGATTTGAAAAAACAATTTTATTTCCTCTATTTCACACATATCTTCCGGAAATTCAACCAGGTTGCTGGAAGTTTATCAAAAAGGGTTGTGGGTGAAATGGATGGCTTTATACATTTTGCAGAAATATGGGAAAATTCCACAATTTATATAGGGACTTGATACTTCTTATAAGTTTGTTTAGTTTCTATGTATCTATGATAAAACATGTACTCTTGTTAGTAAAATTTTGGTCTAAAGACTTGTTTGAGGATTTTTCTTTTGTCCAGAAAGACAATTTGAAAGGACCATTTTGGCTATTGAATAGAATATTTAGAAAAGATGTATAAAGATTTTGTAAACTTTGATTCTCTTTAGATGAATATCAAGTTAATAGTTTTTTTTCTATTTTGTGTTTTGTACTTATATAAAACAAAAACATAGTTATTCATCTCATTGCTAAAAAATACATATCAAAGTGTGATGTCATTTATTGTGTAATGGTGTAATACAATATATGCAAGTGTTTGTGTTTTCTATCTATATAAGTTGAAAAATTTTATTTGTCTTTATAAAAGTGTAATGAATCTTCTATTTCAATGATTATTTATTAATTAGATTTTCAACTAATGTAAAAATCAATTATAAATGAAAAACTATTTTGTATAAATTCAAGGTATGGTTATGTAAGGAACTTGCTTTTATTCTTCTCGATTATCTTCAAGTGCCCGTGAAGGAGTTGATGTCACAAATATCTCACAAGATCCTGCTAATACAATTGACTTTCCAATTGATGTAATGCACCGGTTGACCACCCTACCAATTCCCAATAGGCAATTTTCTTCCCCATTGACCCCCAAGATACAATGGGGTTGTATGGAAAAAGTACAACTAGCAACAATTGGAGAATGCAAACTCAAGTTAAGAGGTCTCACAACCTCAATCACACTCCAATGGACCAAACCCTCAACAATCACCTCAAAAAATTTTAGCATTATCACAACTATCCAATATTAGGGAAAAACAGATGATGTGCTCAAGATCACCTTTTTTTTATAGCATTTGATTTATTTTCCACATATTCTACTCATATAAAAATGGAAATTGTTTAATTACAATTTGATTACTTATGCATCCACCTATGTCACTTTTCTACCCACATGCACAAGTAATTCATTTTTAAGAATTATTAATTATTGATTTATCTTCACCTTTCAATCACTTTTCCTATAATCACTACTAAGTGTTCCCTTCATCTTCTCTTCCTTTCCTAAATTTGTGCGTGCACTCGATTCTACTATTTATTTTAATTTATTCAATTTCTCAATTAGATTTCTTCTCTATGTTTCTTCTCCTTAATTTAAGGGATGTACTTTGGATAATATTTATCTTATTTAATTAATTAATTTTTCTCTATATTCATACACATGATTTCATTTAGTAATAAATTTGTATTCAATTACTCTCTTTAATGAACTTATGCATTTCCTATATGTTTAATATTTATCTCACTCAAATAGTTACGTTTAAGGTAAATGCATATACCAATAGAATGTTTATTTTCTTAATGTAAAAAAATTTGCAGAGGTAATATGCATATACTCATTCCCTTCAAATATTACTTTCCAATGAATACCAAGGGTGCCATTATCATACATATGCCCTTCAAATATTACTTTCCAATGAATACCAAGGGTGCCATTATCATACATATGCTCTTCAAATATTCCATTCTTCGTGGTGGGGAAATAATACAATGATTGAGAACATGTTAACTGAGCTCGTTCCTACTTTGTTGAGAGACTAATAGTCATCGAGAAATAAGGATGACACAGTATTGCATGCCCACAGTTAAACCTCGTGAGTGATCGAATCCACGACCTACCGTCATGGAAACATGCATTTCACGGGTTAAAGTATCACCTAATTTTTAATCAATCACATGGAAAATGAGTGTTAGTCCTACTGTGTACATACCCCCCATAGTTTTGCAGCGTTGCTTTCATGGATTTAAATACTTGAACCAATGTCTTGACATCATCACATTCTTAGCGACCTGGATTTTTTTGTATGGAAATATATCATGTATAGCAGGGTTGGGTTTTAATTAGTTTTGGAATCTTGTGGATAATATTTGGTAGAATAAACATCCGTTGACCTACTTGGAACACACATTTGTATTCCATACAGAGTGGCAATTCTTTTTAGAATATTTCCAAGTGCATTGAGATAAACAATACACATTTAAAATGTTTAACCCTCTAATTTGGTAAGGTGTGTGCATAAATGAGGTGTTGGTGGGCCCTTGTAATATCATGGAGATTTAAATGAGGATCGAGGTGTTGGTAGGCATTCATATTAACATTGATTCTATTTATTAGGGTGATGAAAACTTTCATTGTTGTTTTCCAATAAAATTCCTAGAGTATGGTGAATTTTTATGTAATGTGATAGTTAGAGTGAGGTAACAAACTTCCACCAAAAGAGAGTTTGTTATGTGATGGTTTATTAATATTTATCTCCTATTTAGTAATTTTTGTATATGTTTTCCTATTACTATATCAAAAAATTACTCAAGACTTCGCAAGATCTTATAATTTAGTAAAAGATTTGCTAAGACTTTACAAGCTTTTAAAATTTAGTGAAAGATTTGCTAAGATTTTACAAGATTATATAATCCAATGAGAGATTGACCAAGAAGTTATATATACATAATATAACACTGATAAAATAGCCTTCATGTTTTCCTATATATCATGGGGATTCACCCATTTATTATACATAGAAACCTAGAGGGGTTCTTAAAATTTTCCTTGTTCTCAATGATATAGTTCCAGCTGAGCTTGTGATGAATATCAATTTTGAGATATTTTCAGGAAGACACTTCCTCCAAATTGTTATTTTCCTATGCAAAATTAGTGTAAGTGACCTTCTTGGACTTGCTAATCATAACTTTTGTTTTGTTGCTGTTAACAGTCAAACCCATATTAGAGAAAAAATCCTTGAAAATTATTATCTTCTTATCATAATCAAAGGGGAACATTTCCCTAAGAATGATATTGTCGGCATAAAGGAGTATGATTACTATTCCAGCTGAGGTCATGCCAATGCAACCTCCTTCTTCTAAACAACCTTCTATATTATTGATAGTATATGCCGAAAAGGGTAGGGGAGAGGGGTATCCTTGCTTAACTTCAACATTACAATTAATATATTTCGACCACCCCCAAGTCCTCTTAAATTTTCCAATGAGATCCTCGTACAACCTTATCACACAAGCTCTCAACTTGAGAGGATTCTTTATCTCTTCTAATCTATTCCATAAGTTATTTCTAGGCACAGTATTGAAATCTTTCCTAAAGTCCACAAAGTAGAAAACAAGATTGGATTTACTAAACGACATTCCTCCACTATGATCCTAAGCGTAACCAGGTGGTCCATGATAGAGTGATGTCTTCTAAAGCTTTCATGTCCTTTAACTCACTTACCTTCACTTTCTATCCATACATTGATTTTATTTTCTAAAAGGATACTGTAAATCTTGGCTAGGAGAGAGCTAATCATAATGGTCTAATAATTAGATGGGTTATTTTTATCACCACTTTTAAAGATAGAAATAATGAGGCTCTAAGTACAAGGGTAAGGGAAACCTTTCTTGATAGCTAGATTGAAGAGTTTATGGATGTGAGGAATGATGACCGACCCTACAATTTTTAATATTTCTACTTGGTATCCTTCAATGTCCCTAGATTTTCACTTTGTAAGGTGCTTAACCCCAAAATAAATGTCTTCTAAAGAAACAATTATCCCTATGTATGGAAAAAATTTATTCCTCTATAAGGAGGGTTTGAATGTTATCAATCACATTCAGGGGTTCATAAATCTTTTTAATATAGGAATTCCAATCTTCTAAAGAGATCCTATTATTATCTATAGTTTTAGTAGTTAGAATTTGCCTCCAAAAATTCCTAGGAGCTACCTTAGATACGTGTAAAATTTTGTCCTTATTTTTATTTATATAGTGTGTTTTTCTTTCTTTTAAGTAGGGCTATGTATCTATTTATCTTGTCAATTTTAAGAGGATCTTCAATAGATTCCTTGATGGCTCTTCTTGTTTTTTTACATTATTTATCATACCAGGGGTTAGTTCTTCTATTTTTCATTTTACTTGAAACTTTGATTGAGAAATTCGTAATGGAAGATAAGAGGAGCATAGTAAAATTATGATAGCGATATTCTATATTGAATGTGTTTGATAAAGGAAACAAGTTGCTTTAAATTATTTATGAAAAGATCATCCTTATTTCTATCGAAGATCAATTTTTTTTACTATGATAATTTTCTTCTGTGGGATCACTATGAATGAAAAAGTTCAGGGTTACGATTAGGGGTCTATGACTTGAGTTAGCCTCATGGTTATTTAAAATGTCTAGATTTATCATTATGTTGTATAAATGGATATTAGATATGGCATAATATACCACATTATTTCAAATCACGTGAATACAATTGATCTAGATATAATTTGGACACTTCATTAGACCGTTACAAGTTATAATATCTTGACTACTACAGAGCTTGATTAGCTCAGAGCTGAATCAATTTTCACCTAGATTTGCAGAAATTCCTTTGTACTAGCAATCTTGAGCAAGGCCTTCGTCTAACAAAAGAGGACTAGGGTTGAATAGTTTCTTAGAAGAATAGTTTTTTAACGCTAAGTTTGATCATTAAATTCAACCATTAAGAGAATATTGCCTTCATTCCTTAGAGTGGAAATATCATTTTCTGAGCCATTGTAAGGGTAGTTTCTATATATATTGATTTTCTTATAAAATTTAAAATTAATAGGGGAAAAAGAGCATATTTATATGTAGGTATTTTTATCATTAATGTTAGAAATATATATCCAAATATACTTGTTGTGAAGGTCTTTCTTATAGAGTTTAGTAGGGGGGTGGGTATTTTCCCTAATGTAACATGTTATACCCCCAATTCCACTACGATGGGATCTCTTGTTCCAAATCGTCCATAGGAAAAATCCTCTATGTTAGCAACCTTATATTCCTTGTTCTCCTAGGTTTCAACAAGAAGAAGAATAAGAATTTCACTCAGGATCCAACTTAAGTTGGGGCCTTTCTTCCATGGGAAGACTCTAAAGTTCAAAGAGAGGATTCAAAGCATGTCAAATTGTTATTTATTCGTATCTTTTTTGTTTCTATCCATGATAACAGCATTTATATTTCTAGTTAATGACCATTTTCCTTCTTTCCTAACTTTTGTTACCTTTTGAACCTCCTTTCTTAATTCGTCTTGGTATTTTGGAAAGAGATCTTCATTTATGAATATTCCCGAATGTTTTAGATTGGAGCTTTTGTTGAGTATTCCATAATTATTTTCATTAGAGATAACTTTTACTTGGATCATCCTATTTGTATTCTCGATTAATTTCCCCATCCTCTTTGCTTCTGTGAGGTAGATCGTTTCAATTTGTAGCCTATTATGTAGTTCTTCCTTGACTACGCCTAGCATATCCTCATCTGCCTCTTCTTTTAAACCAAAAAATATGAGGTTCAAGGATTGTTTGTTGCACTCATGGTCTAATTCTAATAGCTTATTCATTTCATCCTTAATGGGTTTGATATGTAATTGAACATCCAAACTATTTGGGGTCATATTTTTAGATACTTTTATTCTAGTTATTTATCATGTCTTTCAATTTAAGATTTTCTAGCATATCAACATCTACTTGATGAGTTATCTGTTTGGTTTCTTGGATTTGTTTTTCCATTACCTGTAATCTAGTCTATGTTAACTCCATTTTATTCTCCATCACTTTTATCTTATTGTCTAATTGATTTTGAATCTTGTCTTCAAAGGACGTGAATTTATTATCGAGCATGGCTACACATTTATTTTCTAGCATGGCTACAAATTTATTATGAATCATGGCAGCAAATGTATTTTCAAACAAGGTTGTAAATTTATTTTCAAGCATAGATTTTAACTCTAATTCAATTTTATGATCTCTTGCTTCTCTATTTTTTTTTAATTATTCTATACGATCACTAAGGCTTTGTAGAGTAGTTGTGATAGGTCTCCCTTTTCTAGTTTTACCATATTACTAATGTAAATATACTATATCAAAAGTTGTGCTCACGAAAAGATCAACCCAACCCAAAAAGTGTCTAGTAGAAGCGATTCCTGCCAAAATGAAAATTCTTACGAAGATCACGGCTAATTATTGCGGTCATTTACTTGATTTCTTATTTTCTCCAATAGGTTCTTGAAATGAAAATAAGAAGTTTCAATTAGCAAATTTTCCAGATCACGGACAGGTTATATTGTTATATTTCGTTGTCAACTTATTTTGACTATTAATTAGTTATAAATATTTCAAAAATTTATTATAAAGTTTGTAAATACTTTGCAAAACTTAAATATTAAAGTAGATATATTTTGAAAATTAAAAATCAATTTTAAAATTTTAAAAATATAAATGATTTTTGTTTGTTTGTTAATATTTGTAAAAAGACTTATTATTACTGCCTTCTTCGATAATATAGCAATCAATGATTACTATTTAGTAGTTTGATTTTTATTTTGATAATTTTAAAAATTACTATGTTTTCAAATGTTTTTTAATAATTATATATTAAATATAATATTGTGAAAATAAAAATAATTTTATTAAATATTTTAAAATTAAATTTATTATTTTATGATTAGCTAAAACCATGATTTAACAATAAATTGACTAATTACCCCTACTTAGGATGTGAAATTTTAAAAAATTAAAAATAATTTCAAATTTCAAAATTAAAAAAAAAACATATACTTACTATTTGACTTTTGTAATTCATGTTTCATTAATAACATTAAATATGTGAAATATATAAATATATAAGCAATATGGCTCGGACCACATTCCTTCCATAAATGAATTATTTGTCAGTCGTGGAAGAAAAAATATATATTAAGGTACAGTTGCAGTACGTAGTACTTTGTAGTACATGCTTAAATTTTAAATCCTTTACATTTGTAGCACGTAGGACAAGCCCACATTTTAAATCCTTTATTTCGTCGTTTTGTTGGTATTGCATTTAAAGTTTAAATAGTCATCGTATAAGGGGCGGCCTTCAAGGATAAAAATGCCATTGGAGCGTTGACTTCGAAAATCCAACACGGAATCGCGCAATGCCCTAATGACAAGTTGAGTTGTTATATCGTCTTGGATGTTATAAAACCATGTCATGGTTCTTTTTAATATGCAGCATGACTTCATAATAACGTGAAAGGTTTTGGTCATAATCTGGGATTTTTATTGAATTTATATATGTTTTGATTATAATTATAAGTGTTTAAACGAAGTAATTTATAAGAACATAATTTTTTTTTTTAAATTTTAAAGACTTTATTTTTTAATAAAGTAATTAATTATAAAAAAGATTTCACTTAAATGAATCTCTACTACATTTATGTAACTAATAATAATAACAATATTAATAACTTATTTTACAAAATATATATAATTATTTGAAGTTATACATCTCTATAATCTAGTTATACATCTTTACCATACAAATAGTTTCTTTTTTAATAATTATTTTTATTATTAATGTAAAAAAAAATTATTTATTTGTAAATTAGTTTTATTACTATTTTTTCTTATTTTTAAGAGGCTATAATAAGTACTTTGCTACTAATTACACTTGTTTTATTTAGTTTTATATTGAATAGTTAACAAATAAATAATTTATACAAAGAAATTGAAAAAATCCTTCCATCTACCAGTTGTCTTTTGAATTTATTAACATTGATCTCACCTGTGTTTAGATGTGATATGTTTATTGATCGGAATTTATTAACATTGATCTGCAATGTGTTTGGATTTTATATGTCCATTGATCTGAATTGGTTAACATTGATCTAGGATGTGTTAGGATGTCATAAATTTATTGATTAATTAATTTCTACTATCACGTATACATCGACATGGCTCTCTTTTGGAGTTAGATTTTTCACTATGTTTACACTTATGTTTTTAACTTTTGGTTGAGGAATATTACACACGATCTGGTAAAACTATAACTTTAATTGATATATATTTGTGTGTGAGAGACCATATTAACTTATGTGAGAGTGATTAATTTTGTTTCATAAAGTTTGAAACAAAAATTAAAAGTTAAAAATTAAATTATAAAAATGTAAGTTTTAAAAAGCAAGTTATAAAAATATAGGTTTTAAGTGAATAAATTGAATTAACTTTGAGTTTTTTTTTCTTATGACTAATTAAAGTTTAAATGTTATAGTTATCCTTAATGTATACACTATCATAAAATGTTAAAAAACGGTTTCTAATAACTAATTAAAATGGTTAAATGTTATATGTGGTTTATAAAGTTACTAAACATAATAGAGATCAATCTATGCTAAAATTAATGATCAGTGGTTAGAGGTAGTCTTAGATGGACATCCATATTCTTCACCTATCTTTTACCGAAACTATAAGAGCCAACAAAAGATGGTGGCATTGTTCAAAGACAACCATGGAGTGATATTTTTATTGCAAAAATAATAATTGATGTTTTAGAGGGAATATAGATTAAGTCCATCCATAGCTATGGTCAATCAAAGGATTCCTACTTCATCCTTGAATTTATTAGGCCATGTATCCTCTATATGATTCATGGCTATTGAATTTGTAGGAATTTGCATAACTCTTGGCTCACTTCTTTTTGAGGAATGCAACCCCTATAACATGACTAATTCTTTTGCAACAAAAAAGCCAATGAATCCTTAGGATTATAGGCATTTGCCTCAATATATTATGAGGAGCACCATGTGCCTTAACCTTTTTCTATATATGGTACCAATAATGCCCACTTTTAGGACATGTATCTTTGTCCTCGTATTCACTTCTATATAAAACGTAATCATTCTTACAAGCGTGACATGATATATACTCAACACCCAACATTTTCACCAATTCCTTTGGCTCTTTGCAGCTGTTCGGGAGGATTTTATTGGCAAGAAGTACTTTTTATTTGACAAACCTACAGTTACTAGGAAATATAAATGTACATTATCACTAAGCATGCCAAAAAAATATTTTGGTCACTAATTAATGGGGACTTGATGGTTAGTTACATAAGTGGTATTAAGAAGCACACATCTGACATACAATACATTTATTTTAGATTGTACAAAAACATTGTTGTCCCCAGTTTGGTAGACCTTGATCCATGTGTAAAGAGAGGGGTGGTGAAAACAATTTTTAAGGCTTTCCAAGAAGGCATCGACAATATTATCCTTATTCCCCATCCCATCTTGTTGGAATGCATTTAACAACATTCCCTCCATGGAATGGGTATCTAGTAATAAATCATCCATTGCAGCATCTATATCATTATTTTCATCCCCAACCTATGAAAGACTATCGTTACTATAATTTTTTGAATTGGTGACTTGGGATGTAGTGAGAATTGAATAGATGGAGTATTAAACCATGCTTTGTATGGTTCCTCTCCAATCTCTACCCATTTAGAGGCATTTTCTCAATTTGACAAGGTACTGGGGTGCATCGTGAGATGGTGTACAGGTTGATCTTCAACAAAATATTGGTTGTAAAAATATTGAAAATTAAATCGATGATATTAATAAAAAGAATGGATCTAGCATTTTGAAACATTATAAAAAACATTTATTAGAAGCGTATTTTTTTTCCAATAGTACAGATGCAATCAACCACTTTATAAAACAAATGTGGAATTAAAAAATACATTAACATTAATTGCAATGAAAAACCAAAAATACAATTACTTAATGGTCTTTTCCTTATGCCCCAAGGGGGCATATAAAGCCATCCCCAATGCAATTCATTTTTTACGAGCATTTGGTGGTCTACAGAAGTTATATTTTATTAAGAACTCATCACTAGGTGACAAACTATGTATTGCATGCAGAACAACAAATATGGATGCCTTTTCTTTCATAAAGAACTCTTTGTCATTGGAGTGTTCCTCAAATGACAATTTGCACTAAACAATGAGCACCTAGAGTTAGTTATGAACCTTGCAATGTTCACATGAGTGTGTGGATGTCCATGGATATATAACATGTTCTTCTTGTTAAATTTTCATGAAGAAATACAATTCATTCACATGTTATACGTGGAAATACTATGTTTGTATTTCACAATATTAAAGTAATCATATCGACAATAAAGAGAACCACAATATGGAATAAGTGCTACTGACTATTTCGAAGGAATAAACACATGTGAAAATATAAACAACCTGATATTTACAACATCTATTTTAGACTTTGCGATCATGTAACTATTACCAAAATAGGAGAATTCAGTCCCAACATCAGGCACAGGCAGGGAAGACAGCCAAGTTCCATACAGAGCATAATTGTAATTGTTTTGGTATTTACTTTATAGGTGAATGGGAAGAGAGAATTCATCACTTCCCTCCAACAATTGAACTGACCTTTGTCTATAATTGGAAAAAAAATTCCTTATACCATACAATTTTTTGGATCTCCTTGTGGATACGTTTGGGTAGTATTGATATCATACATTGGATCACTAGAACTCTTAGTGTACTCAATCGAAGGAGACAAGTTGGCCAATTTAGGACACAATGAGGTTTATTTGGCTTCCAACGTTTCAATGAATGAGCATATGGAAGTGTTCCTATGTGTATTTTCTATTTCACCTACTGGCTCATTGCCACAATGGAGGGTATTAAACTGACAAAATTGGGTAGTTGGTCATTAATATAATGGTACAGTGTGACTTTCTAGGGTTCACCTTCAACCCTTTACATTTTGAACAACCACATATTACTTGGGACATACTACTGGGGTGTCATAAAAGAGATCCAATTCATGTTGAATTACCATCATTACATGATGGTTACATGATGATGGCATGCTATAGTTGGAGGGGTAAAGTGGCCTTCTGTTTTCATCTACCATCTACGTATATTATGTTGCTTCATATAAGACCTTGCATCTTTTTGGGAGTGGTGGAATATCATGTGCATTTGAACTTGATCTGGAATCGGGATCTTTAAAAATATAATGCACAATTATTCAAATGCACATGAAAATACAACACAAATTCAAATATATAATAAAATATAAATAAATATGTACTTACCGGTGATGGAAACGAAGAACTTGAACTTTGAATGAAATGAAATGATCTAGATTTTGAAGAATCAACCATTTTATTTATTTCTCTTTTTTCCCCTATAGTTGAGGGAAGCATACAATCAATACATGTGTTCACTCTTTAAAAAAACGTGGAAAAACATATGTTTTGCTTTCAAATATCGAAACCGATGTGCCAAAAAATTTCATAAGCACATTGGTCCATCATCACAGTCGAAACACAATAGTGCACTATGTAAAGAAGCACACTGATAAGAACATTCACAAGAACCTCTAAAAAGAACAAACTTCTGCAAAATATTTGTTGTAAAATTTTACACTTGTATTTTTTGTCTTTCTATGTCATTAGTGCGCTTATGTGAAGAAATTGCATCAATGCCAAATTGTCTACTTAGTGGACCGGTATTTTGAAAAAAAGGTGCACATATAAATGTTCAATTTTATGACAGATTACATGGCGATCTTGTATTAAGATAGTGCACCGGTGCTATTGAGATATGTGCACTAAAAACAAGATTTAAAAAATAAAAATAAAATGATATATGCGTTTATCATCGACTGGTCGAAATATCGAATGAAAAAAAAAGAGTGGGGATTTAATTTTAAGACGGTGAGGTTATAAATAAAAGAAATCATGATCCCTAAACCTTTTTTGGCCAAAACTTTGAGGAGTGATTTATGCTAGAGGTTTACCAAGGAAGAGTAGGGAGAGATATTTCTCTGAGGGGAAATTTTGTAAGGCATCATTGTGGACACATACAACTCTGCAAAGGAGACATTTCAAGTAAGTTTTCCTTCAAAAGAATCAACAAATACCATGAATTATATAATATATTTGAATAAAATAGATAATATAAGAGTTACCTTCAATTGTGAAAACCCTTATGTTCTTCTTCCTTCAAATTTATCTTCATCACTTCAAACCCTAGGGTTCTTCTTGATTTTTTTTTCTATGTTATTTTCTATTTCACAATAAGATTTTATTTCCATAAGTATAAACTTTCTGGTTATTGTTAGTACCCAATTTTTTAGGAAAGGGGTCGGGGAACCAAGGAGCACAGTTGTAAATAAGAGGCATGCCAAGTAGACCAACATGCAAGATTCCTGCAATGCACATCAATGGTAATCCACATGTGGAAATTTTACATGCTACCAAGCCCATGCGTGGAATAAGAGCCATAAGGGAATATGAGCCCATTTATATACATCTTTTGTAATGGACGATTGGGATTTAGAATTATCTCACTTTCTGTATGATCATATGTTGATATGGATTTTTTCTATGTATTATTGTATTACAAAGAAATCATTAAATTGTTGAGTTGAGTAGGAACTGTTTTGAGATGTCTAGCTGAGGTCATTGATTGTACCCAGTTTTGCTTAACAATGAATAGAAATATTCTTCCCCATTATTATGCACAGTCTATTTATGATTATAAATTGGGATGAATGTTTAAGTGTGTTATAAGAGGAATTTTAAGTTGTTACTATTTCGAATGCATGTATAAGTAGATGAATGAGTAGAAAAATGAAGAGTAGGAACACATCCTTCTCTGTGCACCCCATATGATGGTATCTATAATTCCTGAACACATCTCGGGTGAGACCTTATCTTGTTTATAGGGTAATGAAAATGCCATTGCTTGTAGCTGGATGTTTTTTGGTGAAGCTTGTTAAACCTTAGTTCTAACTTACACCAACCAACAATTGGTTTTATTGTCAGGACTTGCTTTGGGACTATAGAGAAAGGATGAATACATGAGGTGGAAACCTATGAAGGTTGAGATTGAGGAATGGTTGGAGATCAAAGAGGATAAGTTCACATAGAAGGATATTAGAGGAATGTCGATCGATTCGACGCAAAGTAAATAAAGGAACATTTACTCATATCTACATGAAATTTTCTTTTTTGGACTTTCTTGTTTATTGCATGAATGGGAAAAAAGACAGTATGAGATCAAGAGTTCCTAGAGAAGGCTTGATCTAGTAGAGTGCAATCAGAAGAGGATAGAGGACTTGAGAAACTTAGCTAATAAATGGTATAGGGTGGTGTATTTTTTGTTCCTACAGGTGAAGGAAGGGTATGTAGTAGCGTTTGCAATAGAATGAAGCGAGTCCTATAGTAGAACATAATCTAGGTTTGAAGAGGGTCCCAGAAAGAGGTTTTTGGTGGAAATACCCACATGGATCAAGATGTTGTTTATTGATAAAGGGTTGAAAACCATGGAACCTGACACCATGGTAGCATAAACCTCGCATTGAGGTGGTGGGGCATGAAGAAGTCAGAGAATAGGTAGCCGAGCTATGGATCTGGACGAGCAATGAATTTGAAGGGAAGAAAGGTATGAGAGAATAGATGAGATAAGGAATTCAATTAGACAATAGAGAAGGGGAAAGCAATCAAAGGGGGAGAATAGTGTTGATCGAAGATGAAGTAATAATGCCAAAGAAGATACCATGCGAAGAGGAGGCACAGAGGGGTTAGATATGATAGAAGGGTGTGCAATGAATGTGCACAAGGAGTGTGTAGAAGATGAAATACCCCCAAATAAGTGTGGGATAGAATACAATGGAAGTTCAGATGAGAACAGTTAGATAGACCCCGAAGGAAGAGCTGAGGAAGGAACCTGGAGGATGTGGAAGAAGAGGAAGTGAAGCTAGAAGGAGGGACTTAGATGACTGATGTAGATACCTCACAGTTGGATTTGTCATCTACTGGATTCAGTGTTGTGAGAAGGAACATGCCTAGAAGAAACCACTCTTCATCACAAACCCCTTGCACCCTATAGATTATTAAGAAGACAATTAATTTCCCTAATTTAAGTGGGAAGTAAGCCTTGAAGTAGAGGAAACAAGAGGAATAGAATAAAATTGCACTCTAAAGATTCATTCAAATATGCCAGTTCCAAAAGAAAGTAATACAGTACCCACATCACCATATTCGACAAGGATATCCAGTACTCTAGTAACCACAAGAATGGAAATAATGTTAAATTCCACCATGATATTTCATGTCTTTGAAAAGACAAAAAAATATGATGTTGAGTAGCACTAGTTCACTTGTGAGGAAATTGGTTAGTGAAGAAGACCACTAACGACACTGCAAATATTGAACATCTGGAGACGATGTTTAGAGATTGGGATTTGACCTAATGTATGAAGTGCAATACCACTCTAGCATCAATCCAAACAATATCACTAATAACAATTAATAAATATCTTATGAAATATTTTCATTAGCCGAAGTCAAAATGTCATTGCATCACTAAGATCAAGGAAATCAAGCAAAGAGCTAATGAGTCCGTTTGGGACTATGACCAATGGTTGATCAATATCCTTTTGGATTGGTTGAGGTTCCATATTTGGTATGTATAGAACCATGAATGGTTCATCATGGACCTTCTATCACACATCACAATCCCCCTAACACGACAGAAGGTGGTTACTCAATCACAATCGTTGGATATCGCAATGTGCTTAGAATCTACTCCAAGAGGGGAGTTGTTAAGCTGTAAATTGTGGCTCATGGGATCCATTAAATTGGAAACTTTATATTAGTATTGTTATATTATTAATGTCGGATTGACTCCATTAGTGGTAATTGTACCTCTTTGTCTCATATATATATCAAGGAGACCTTTTCATTTGAATCATCTTATCTTGTCTTGTCTGGTGTATTTAGTATGTTGTATAAGTAGGTTTCCCCCTCGAAGAGGATTTCTATTCATCTCGTTTATTCATTATTAAGGCGTGGACTACTCGGTCTTGTCTATTTATGATCTTTTGGGGAATTTGTTGCATATAAAGTACAAGACCATGATTTGGACCTAGTATATGAAGTGCAAGACCACGCTAGCATCAGGTCAAACAAGATCACTAAAAATGATTAAGAAATATCTATTGAAGGAGTTTCAGAAGATGAAATCGAAATCGGATTGCTTCATTAAGATCAAGGAAATCAAGCAGAGTTGGTGAGCTAGTTTGGGACTATGACCAATGGTTCAATATCCCTTTGAATCGGTTGAGCTTCCAGATTTAGGATGTACAACACTGTGAATGGTTCATCGCGAACCTACTGTCACACATCAGAGTCCCCCTCACACAGAAGAAGGTGTTTAATCAGTAATAAGTGATGGAGATCGTAATGCGCTTAGAATCTACTCTGGGAGGGGAATCATCATTTGGGATGGTGCAGGTGCAGATGAAACTCATCATGTTGACTGCATAATTACAATAGTTATCAATAGGAAAGGAATTGAGAGAGAACGTGTGGTGTATCTTCTGTATGAAAGAAGGCCATGAGAAGAATAAGTATCCAACATTGAATAATTACATGGATACTAGTGCACTAAGCCAATTTGCAAAAGGAACCAAAGAGGAATGGTGTGAGTCTGTAGAGTATGGGGGCACTCGCCATCGAACTTCCTAATGTTGCAGAAGTATTATAGTTTTTTGCATGCTCTGTTCTATGATTTTTTCAAATAATTTGGACATGATGTGAAAAATTTCCATGCACTACAGCTGATGAAGTATAATACGATGAACTCCTTCTAGGTCCAAGGTGCAGAAGAAACTAAGGTACCTAACCAAGGAGGACATAAGGGAGAAACAATTCATGGATATCGGGGCTGCAGAAGAGGCTATGGAGGTAAAGGGAAACAAGTTATCTATTTCAACTATGGGGAATGAAGGAACTGGAGATATTTTGCACCAAGCCTTGTGCTTTATGTGCATACTATCATATTATAGAATACTCGACAAATGATTTCTCGGATCTAGTGGAAAAGTGGGAAGAAAAGAAGGGTCACTACAACATTGTGACAGCTAAACCCCGGGAATATTCTAATGAAGGGAGCCATGCCCATGTGAATATAGTAAATCGAGAGGGTGCAAAGACAGGAGAATACCACTTGGGAGCATACTGCACAAACCAACCCATCAAACCTAAGATAAAGAAATTTGTGTAGGCCCTACCAATATTTGAAGTCATGCATTAGGGATAGTTGTTGCATGATGCACAGAAGGAAGTTGAAGAAGCAGCCCTGCAAGAGGAGGAGTTGTGTTCGGAAAAATGCACAGGGAAGAACAACTAAATAGCCTATGTGAAGAGGAGGATTGAAGGAGGATATTGCATGAGGATGAAATGCTATGTAGAATGTGAAATAAATACCAACAAGGAGTTGCGCTACATGAGGAATAATATCGTAGGAAGGTGTGGAATAATGACTCATAGGATCAAGTAAGTAGGCTTCTATAGTGTGATCTAAAGGTGTTAAATGATCCTCATACTGCAAGTAAGTTAACCATATTTATCATGAAACTTGTAAAGTTAAGTGAAAAGGAGGAGCCCATTTCAGTGTCGTTACCCAAATGCCATGTGAAATGGGTTGGGAAGAAGAGGAGAACATGGAAGGGTTTCAAGTTAACACTTGAACTAGGAGGGTATGAGATGAAGGATGTGATGCTCGACCTAGGTTCAGACATTAACATTCTTCCCAATAAATCATGGGAATTGATGGGGAAGCAAAATTTTGTGTGTGTTGGAGCATTTAATTACGTACTGAAAGAACAATCAAATCACTTGATACATTAATTTTCAACCCAAGGAAGTCTTTTTATTTCAAATTTATCGTGCAAAGTATATGCAAGCAACAATTTCCAACTAACACTATGTATCTATGCAATCAAATAATTGTTGTAGACTAGATCACACTTACTGAAATGAAACACACAGCTTGAAATGAATTCACAGTTGCATGAAAAGGACATTCATACTTGCTTTGGAATTAAACACACCCACACTTGCTGAATTGAAACGAATCTATCAAACTTCACATTGTTGGAATTGAAAGTCAAATCACACTTGCATAAATGAAATCACTCTTAACTAACTCATATGCAGAAATTAAATCACTCTTGCAATAATCAAAACTAGATTATGCTTGCATGAATTGAAATTATTCAAATTACTCACTCTTCACACAACAAAAATTAAATCAATCATTTAATCTATGAGCTAGAATCAAAATCACTTATGAAATCCAAAATAAATGATCTTATGAACTTAATGTAAGAATTTTTCATATAGTTGCAACATGTGTAATAGTAATGAAATCAATGAAATCCCATCAATATGTAACAACAAATGAATTTACATGCACTCTGTACCAACAATCGTTGAATGGTCACACTGTAAAAACAAAACTAAATAACTCTTAGTTAACAAATGATCTATAATCCAAGGATATGAATAAATTAAAAATACATAAATAGAATCCCTGTCAATCATGTGGGCCCTTGCTTCCTATTAGAGTGCTAGAAGAAGCTTAGTGCTCACATAATTAGCTCAAGAATTCATGAAATCAACCACAATGCTTCCAACTTTTATTAATAAAAATTTAAGAAATACAAAATTAAAGATGAATCTATCCTATAAAAACTTAATGAATACCCTCTTCTAATCCAGGAGGTCTTATTTATACATCAAGCTAATAAAAAATGATAAGATCCAATCCCCAAATTCATGGGTCTCTCAAACAAAATGTTGAGTTTAGAAAACTGCTCGCAACATAAATCTGGGAAAATCCGTTTTAGAAAAACCTCCAGATATCCCAATCCATGATTCAATTTGGAAAACAACCTACACACTGAACTCAATTGGGCCCATCCTGCACAAAACCCATGTTCCATATTTTGGAAATCCGTCCTCATTTTTTCACAAAGTGCATTGCAAAATTGTCTCTTCTTATTTGGCACTTTTTTTACTGGGGATGTTTGATCAAGAATTGGAGCTCACATGTTCCACCTTGGTACAAGATGAGGAGAAAAAACACATATCCTCAAGACTAAGAACAAGTTCCATGTGGAGGTGTGCTAGTATGTTGATTTGATTGTTGCAACTTGGGAAGTTGTAACATAAACCGTCATTAGTAAAATCATGCATAATAATCTTTAATCTATTAAAAATGAAGGAAAATGAGCATTACTTAACCACTAAAACATAAATAAGCATAACATAGCATTTTACGGGAAATTATGGAAAATGGAGTGATGGAGTAGCAAGAAGAAATAAAATGAATGGAATGGATGTCTATAAATGGTAATAATAGTGACATATCCACAACCCAACAATGTGGTCCCCTATACAACTCATGCTAGCTAAAATGTACAAGATGTATACCAACGGGAGGCTAACAAATGTAGAAGTGGATATCCATGGGGTAAAGACAATGGAGATTTTGAGGTCATATAAATCCTGGAATACATTGATCCTTACCCAACATTATTGGGGATCAAATGGGCATTTGATAACAATTCCATTCTGAACCTGAAGAAATGGAGCATGTCCTTTGAGATTTAGGTGCTGCGGGTAGTATCCCTATTGGATGCTACACAGGGAGAACAATATATAGAGCCTGTGAAGGATGACACCAGTATCATTGAGATCGAAAACATATACAATATGACCTGGAGAAAAGAGGACTATATAAAATCCTTCTGCTGATGGAGAGATAAGCTGGCGCAGTTCATGCTCTTTTGATATGGATTCATAAGATGCATTGGACTAATGGAATAACTAGTTATATGAATTATCCACGTGGAAATGCTCCCTGATCACCAAGTTGGTTTGTTGGATTGGGTTGGAGCTTCGTGACCCACCAAAATTCAATGGAATTGAAAGGTTGGATGCCTTTTTGGAGAAAATAGAAGCATGAGTCCTAGTGTCTTATAGGGTCAAGGTGATGCATGCAGTAACCAAAGGGACCTCTGCATGCTTGTGGGAACCCCACAAAGAATACTTGTGTAGCTCGAAACAATTTGATACATGCATAAAGTTAAGGTTCCATCCAGCCACATATTTGGAACAAATGAATAGGTTGAAGGGTACTGAGGACCCTAGGGAGCATTTGAATTATTGTGAGAAAAGGTGGAGTATGAAAAGCATCCTGTGCAGCCAGTGGGTACACAGGTTTATTCATACACTAGACATAATACCATGCACCTAGTATGTCTAAAAGTAGCATAAACAACAAACTAGAAGTTGGGAAAAGGTAAGCACACAGATCACAATTGCCTTCAGGTTTATCACAACAGACCGTGATTTGGAGAAGATTCTCCATCATATAAAGCACCTCAATTTTAGGGAAATGCCAAAGTAGGAAACTGTGCATAATAATGTATGTGCATACCATAAGGACTTCGCACATCTAAATCAACCTATTTACAATTGCAATGTAGGAATCACTGACATGGATAAGGTCGACCCACGCAAGATGGAAATCAATGAAACCATAGGGGAGCACAAGGTACAGAATGACCCATCAATTAATACATCATTTAAGTTCTTATATTTGTTGAAAACTAAAAATTATAACATAGGGACAAAGGTTGAACCTAAGATGGAAATCATAAGTGACTACTTGGACCAAGAGACAATTACCCAGGTGGTTGACCTATTGAAGGATTATGTGGACTCGTTTCCTTGTAGATTCTCAGACATGAAGGAGATAGTAAGGTCCCTGAAATCGAAATCAAGCTTAAGGAGAGATCCAAGCCAGTGAGGAAGAGGCCATATAGGTTGAACCTCCAATACAAGGAGAAATTGCACAAGGAGCTTAATCGCATGTTGAATGTAGAGATCATCTTTCCCGTCGAATAATTAGAGTGGATCCTCCTGATGGTAGTCCAAGAAAAAAAGATAGATGAGATTCGGATCTGTGTTGACCTAAGAAATTTGAATGCATAATGTGTGCATGAACCTTCCCCACCCCTTTTACAGATGAGGTATTGGAGAATGTGAGGTGAATGGAAGCATATTCGTTCATGTGGTAATTAGGGTTATTAGATCTCCTATGTGAGGTCGGCCCTGAGTTTATTATTTGGGGGTTATTAGACTCTCCAGGGAGAGGTCGACCCCATTAGGGTAAAAGGTCAATCGGGAGATGAGTATAAGTAGAGGAGGATGTTTCTCACTTATCTCATTCATTCACTCACTTAGGAGTAGCACACAAGTGAGAGAGAGGTCTACATAGGAGGAGAAGGAGCTCTTGTTTGGTTTCTACATCTTGTATCTGGTTGATCATCTATATTGAGGAAAGCTTTGCTGGGTTTTCTACCCCATGAGGGTTTCCCAGGGTAAATCTTTGTCTATCTTGTGATTGTGTTTCTTTCAGTGATCTTGCTAGTCAAATTAGTATAAACTTAACATGGTATCAGAGCTAGCCTAAATAGGACATCTTTCACAAGGTGAAAATATCTCTCTCTCCTCCTCTGGTGAAAATTTGGGTTTCTGCAAAAGTTGGAATTCTGATTGCATGGTTGGATAGCCCTCCTCAAAATCAAAGTTTTGAGTCCTAGATCAAGATTTTTGGTTGGGTATAACCCCGAGCTTTGTCAAACCCTAGTTTGACTTCTAGACCAGAAAACCAGTAAACCAAAAAAAGTGCGCACCTCTGCACCAGTGAACCAGAAAAGCTGTGAACCTGTGCACTAGAAATCCAATAAAGAAAAGACCAGAAATCCAGAAGTTTCGTTGCAGATCCAGAAGGTGTAAAGTTGAAGTTTCCAGAAGCTGATCACACCAGAATTCTCAATTCAATCAAGATCATCTCCTGGTAAGTACTATTCTATCTTTTGAAACCTCAATCTCTTTGATCCATGGATAAGATGGCTCCAAGCACTAAGCTTGAAGACAAGCTAGAGGGTATAGAAAATTTCTGGGCATGGAAATATAAGATTGGTCTCATTCTTGAAGAGAATGATCTTGTCCAATATATCAAAGATGAAATTACAGAACCTGAAGAAGATGAAGCCAAAGAGTATAGGAAGGACTTGATTAGGGAAAAGAGAATCATTGCTGATTCTATAAAAGACCACTTGATTCCCCAAGTGGCATCCAAGAAGACTCCAAAGGAAATGTATGATGCCCTAGGCAGAATGTATGAAGGAAGGAACATCAATAGAAAGATGAATCTAAGAACTCAATTGAAGAGCACCAAGATGAATAATGGAGAATCCATTCAAGACTATTTCTCAAGGGTTTCCCAGCTCAAGGAACAACTAGATGCCATTGGAGATACCCTTGATGAAGATGAACTAGTCATGACTGCTTTAAATGGTCTAACTAGACCATGGGAGTCATTCATCAAAACTAAGTGTGCAAGAAAAGAAAGTATGAAGTTTGATGTGGTATGGGAATATTGCATTCAAGAAGAGGCTAGGGTAGCCAAAAGAGAATCCTTTCTTAAGGAATATGACCAAGCTTTGGCCACTCACACTAGAAGAAGAATAAGGAGTCACTACAACTCCATGAAAAATGGCCACAAGAAATCTCACCATCCACATAGATTTCAAAATAAGGAAGGAGTAAACTCAGAAAGAGATCTCTCCACAGTTCAATGTTACAATTGTCTCAAACTAAGACACTTTGCTAGAAATTGTACTTCACAGGAGAAAAAGAAGAATATTCACAAAAGACATCATGCACATGTGGCAGAAGATGATAGTGAAGAAGAAGAAGAAGAGGAAAGGCCTTAAAAGAAAAGAACTAAAGTGGAAAAAGAAGATGCAGAAGAATATGTTCTATTCTCTACACTCTCTGGGTCTATGACACCTGGAGAAGATACATGGCTTATTGATAGTGGTGCTTCAAAACACATGACAGGAAAAAAGAAGACTCTCTCAAGACTTGAAGAGAAGTCCTCTCCACAAAAGGTATCCCTAGGAGATGACTATTAATATCCCATCAAGGGAATTGGTGAAGCAAGCTATAAGCTTGATTCTGGAACCCCATTAAAGATGAAGGAAATTTTATATGTACTAGGTTTGAAGAAGAACTTACTTTCTATCTCAGCATTAGATAAGAAAGGCTATAGGGTTTCATTCATTGATGGACAAGTACTCATGTGGCCCAAAGGAAAATCAATTGAGAATGCAATTGTTATTGGTGAAGAGTAAGGAGGTCTATACAAACTCAAGGGACATCTAGAAGCTGCCCTTGATCATGAAGCCACTAGCCCAAGTGAGCTATGGCATAGGAGACTTGCTCACATTAACTACAAAGCACTACCTCATGTGAGCAAAGTAGTCATAAGACTACCAGACTTAAAAATTGATCATGAGGGCACTTGCAAAGGATGTGCGAAAGGGAAGAATATCAAGAACCCATTCCCAAAGAGTGAAACAAAGACTAAGAGTACATTGGAATTGATTCACTCAGATGTATGTGGACCAATGCCATCCACATCCTTGAGTGGATATGAATACTACCTTACATTCATTGATGACTACTCAAGAAAGACTTGGATATATTTCCTGAAGGGAAGAATGAAGTCTTTGAAAAGTTCAAGGAATTCAAAGCCTTGATAGAAAACCATTCATAAAAGAAGATTAAGATACTCAGGACAGATAATGGTGGAGAATATACTTCAAAAGACTTTGAAGTCTTTTGCAAGAAAGATGGAATCAAGAGGTAACTAGCCACTCCCTACAATCCCCAACAGAATGGTGTTGCAGAAAGAAATAATAGAACCATTATGGAGGCAGTAAAGACAATGATACATGATCAAGACCTACCCATGTATTTATGGGATGAAGCAGCTAGGACAACAATCTATGTGCAAAATAGACTATCTCATAGTGCTCTTGATTTCAAGACTCCAGAAGAAGTGTTCACAGGAAAGAAGCCTGAGGTATGTCACCTCAAGATATTTGGATGCCCAGTATACATTCACATTCCAAAATAAAAGAGGACCAAGCTAGATCCCTCTGGGAAGAAAGGAATATTTGTTGGATATTGTGAAGCATCCAAAGCATTCAGAATATACATCCCAGGATTCCATCATATGGAAATAAGTAGGGACACAACATTTGATAAAGAGGAAGATCTCAAGAGATCTAGGAAGTGCCAACATGAAGAAGTATATGAGGAAGAGGCAACTTCCAGAATCACAGAAGCTGCACCCACCCCTGAAGAGACAAATATTGAAGACCATGACATGATGGAACCATAAGAACCCCTTGTAATAGAAATTTCAAGGAAGAGAAAACCAGCATGGGCAAGAGACATTATACTAGGAGCAGAAAAGTATGGAGCTCCTGAAGGCTCCACTAGGGTGAGCAAGAAGCCAAAGGTATTTTCCAACTATGTGGCCACGATGTGTGATCTTGTAGATCAATAACCCACTAGTTATGAATAAGCATCCCATAAGAAAGAGTGGGTGGAGGCAATGACGGAGGAATATCAATCAATAATGAAGAATGATGTTTGGGAAATAGTTCCCAAACCAAAGGACAAAAGTATGGTATCCTCCAAATGGATATACAAGATAAATCATGCTGCAGATGGCATTATTGAAAAATACAAGGCAAGGTTTGTAGCCAGAGGGTTCTCTCCGAAAGAGGGAATTGACTATGAAGAAACATTTGCACCAGTTGTAAGGTACACTTCCATTAGGACTATCATGGCACTTGCATCCATAATGAAGTGGAAATTACACCAGATGGATGTAAAGACAACCTTCCTGAATGGTGTAATTGAGGAGGAAGTGTATATAGAACAACCTCAAGGATTTGAGGTGGAAGATGGAAATACCCATGTGTGCAAATTAAAGAAGGCCTTGTATGGGTTAAAGAAAGCTCCCAGAGCTTGGTACGGAAGAATTGACAGTTTCTTGATAAGCTTAGGATTTACCAAAAGTAAAGCTGATCCTAATCTTTATCTCAAGGTTATGGATGATGAACCTATCATATTGCTACTATATGTGGATGATCTATTTCTGAGAGGAAATGAGAAACAGATTATCGAATGTAAGAAGAAAGTCTCCTTAGAGTTTGAGATGAAAGATCTTGGATTGATGCACTACTTCTTAGGTCTAGAAGTATGGCAAGGTCCAGAGGGAATCTTTCTCAACCAAGGAAAAGATGCTGTGGAAATCTTGAAAAGATTTGATATGTTGGAATGTAAGTCCATGGCCACTCCCATGGATTCCAACTTGAAACTGTTAGCAAATGACTCATCAGAGTTAGTGGATATGACTCTATACAGACAGATTATTGGGTCATTGATGTATTTAACAAATACCAGACCAAACATATGCTCTTCCGTGAATACCTTGAGTCAGTATCTAGTGGAACCTAGACGAGTTCACTTCATAGCTGCAAAGCATGTGATGAGGTACCTAAAGGGTACGATAGACTTTTGTCTATGTTATCTTGGAGATCATGGTTTCAGATTGTATGGCCACATAGATGTTGATTGGGCAGGAAGTGTATCAGACAGGAACATAACATCAAGAGGATGTTATTGCTTTGGATCTGCCATGATCTTGTGGTTTAGCAAGAAACAGTCCAGTGTGGCTCTCAGTACAGCTGAAGCGGAATATATTGTTGCTTGCTCTGCTAGTTGTGAAGCAATATGGCTTCGGAAGTTGTTATCTGGTTTATTTGACTTAGAGATGGAACCCACTGAGATCCTGTGTGACAACTAGAGTTGTATCAAGATGACAGAAAATCTAGTGTTCCATGATAAGTCAAAGCACATAGAGATCCGATATTTCTATATATGAGATATGGTGCAGAAAGGAGCTATCAAGCTCGAGTATGTAAGCACTGACGGACAAGTTGTTGATATATTGACCAAACCTCTGTCACGAGTAAAGTTTGAGTATTTCTGAGACAAGCTTGGTGTAGTTCAGAAGGACCCTCCTCGAAAGAGGGAGTGATGTGGTCACTTATGATGAGATTGCCTGCATCGACAGTGAGGTCAATGATGTGGATACCTATATTGGTGATGCCAACAGAGAGGTTGGTGGATGGTCCTTAGACAAGGTCTAAGTTGACGAGAGGGATTGTGACATCCCTAGACTTCGGTCCCAGAATTGATCCATAGACACATGTCTCTGAGAAACAAGAGGGATTGCATCATCCCTGGACTTTGGTCCCAGAATTGATCCATAGACACATGTCTCTGAGAAAGAAGAGGGATTGCATCATCCCTGGACTTCTGTCCCAGAATTGATATGTAGACATATGTCTCCAAGAAAGTGGTCCCTTGTGGATGTGATAGGACTGCATCGTCCCTGATCCTTTGGTTCAAAATCTACGTGACTGCATCATCCCTAAGCCTTTGGTTCTAAATGTACGTGATAGGACTGCATCATCCCTGAGCCTTTGGTTCAAAATGTACATGATAGGACTGCATCATCCCTGAACCTTTGGTTCAAAATGTACATGATAGGACTCCATCGTCCCTGAGCCTTTGGTTTAAAATGTACGTGATAGGACTGCATCATCCCTGAGACTTTGGTTCAAAATGTACGTGATGGGATTGCATCGTCCCTAGACTTGAGACATGTCTTAAAAGGATCACGGATTGTATCGTCCCTAGACATGAGACTTGTCTTAAAAGGATCACGTATTGTATCATCCCTAGACATGAGACTTGTCTTAAAAGGATCACAGATTGTATCATCCCTAGACATGAGACTTGTCTTAAAAGGATCCTGGATTACATCGTCCATAGACATGAGACTTGTCTAAAATTGATAAGGATTGATCATCCTAGAAATAGATCTGGATTGCATCGTCCATAAACATGAGACTTGTCTAAAATTGATAAGGATTGATCATCCTGGAAATAGATTTGGATTGCATCGTCCATAGACATGAGACTTGTCTAAAATTGATAAGGATTGATCATACTGTAACTATATCACGTGTACTGTAGATCGAGATGATCCAGATGTTGTAGATAGAGATGATCCAGATGTTTTAGATCGAGATGATCCAGATGCTGTAGATTGAGATGATCCAGATGTTGCAGATCGAGATGATCCAGATGCTGTAGATCGAGATGATCCAGATGCTGTAGATCAAGATGATGATGATGCTGTAGCTGATCGAGTGCTGCAGAAGATTAAGACTCAGTATTGAAGATGATTATGTTCCAATAACTGTTAAGTTACTGATGATGATGTATGAAGAAAGCTTCCAATGATTTATAGATGTATCATGACCATGTAGTTGATGACTCCTTTCTCCTGCATATGTTGTTATAATATCCTTCTCGTTAAGGGGGAGTGTTGAAATATTGTAACTTCCAAGAATATTATATTTGTATTTTATTATTCCATAGATGGTACATTCCTCTGTTGTGACCTTATTGTATATCCGGAGATGTTTATTCCTCCGAGAGAATGTGGTAACTAGGGTTATTAGATCTCCTATGTGAGGTCGGCCCTAATTTTATTATTTGGGGGTTATTAGACTCTCCAGGGAGAGGTTGGCCCCATTAGGGTAAAAGGTCAATCGGGAGATGAGTATAAGTAGAGGAGGATGTTTCTCACTTATCTCATTCATTCACTCACTTAGGAGTAGCACACAAGTGAGAGAGAGGTCTGCATAGGAGGAGAAGGAGCTCTTGTTTGGTTTCTACATCTTGTATTTGGTTGATCATCTATATTGAGGAAAGCTTTGTTGGGTTTTCTACCCCATGAGGGTTTCCCAGGGAAAATCTTTGTCTATCTTGTGATTGTGTTTCTTTCAGTGATCTTGCTAGTCAAATTAGTATAAACTTAACATTCTCAGAATAGTGGTCATTGTATTTAAGGAGTTTATGTACAAATTCCTAGAAGTGTACTTGGATGACTAGGTAGTGTTCAGTCTAATGAAGGACCATTTACAATATTGAGACTAATCTTGGATAGATGCAAGAAGATACAAATATCCTTGAATTTGAAGAAGTGCGTATTTTGTACCCCAGCTGGAATCCTTTTTGGGAACACCAGGTGGAAGGAATGATTGTTAGCCAACCCAAGTAAGATTACATTGATTGTGAATATGCAAACCCCAACATCAGCGAAACAATTGCATGCAACATTGGGACATACTGGGTATTACAGGATTTCAGCTGTAATTATGTCAGCATCACAACGCTATTGGAGGCACTGTAGAAGAAGGAGATTAAGTATAGTTGGACACCCAACTGTGAGAAAGCACTAGACATTTTCAAAGAAAAGTTGGTTATAACATTGACTAGGAAGGCATGTTTCATGGGACATACTGGGTATTACAAGAACTTCATCCATAATTATTCCAACATCACAACGCGTTGGAGGTATTGTTGAAGAAGGATAATTAGTACAGTTCGACACCTAAATGTCAACAAGAAGTGTACATTTTGAACGAAAATTTGGTTACAATGTCGATATTAATCACATTGGATGCATATGTTTCATGCACATGTGAATGCATCGTCAGTCGCGTTAGGCACAGTTCTATCGCAACTAGGAGAAGGGTAACATTAAACACCTTATTTCCTTTTCCAATAGGAATTTGTATCCTGTTGAGAAGAATTATACTACCGCATAGAATGAAGGATTCTCTATGGTGTATGTGCTGCAAAAGTTCAAACATTACCTCCTTGGTAGTTTTTTCATGTTTTCCACAGATCATTCTAAACTAAAATATCTTTTCAACAAGATAATGTTGGGGGGGGGGGGTCTATAGATGGATACTCTTATTTCAGGAGTTTGAATTTGAAGTTGTGGTCGAGCTGGGGAAATATAATGTTGTTGTAGACAATATGTCCATAATTGAGTCGGGAGAAATGGGAGGGAGTCTAGACTATGATCTTTTGGATCCGTAGTTGTTCCAAGTTGAGGCGGTACAAGACAAGTTTCATGAAATAACAACATTTTTGGTGACAAGAAGAGTGCCAAAAGAATACGCAGTTGTGCAGTGCAGGAAACTAGTGATGATGAGTGTTTATTTCCAACTAATCGCAGGGAAGCTCTACAAGTTGGGATCCAATGTCATACTGTGCAGGTGTGTACTAGAGCATGAATGCCTACCCATATTAAAGGAGGATTATGAAGGTATTGTAGGAGGACACAATGAAGAGAAGGATATGATGCATAAATTACTATGTGTAGGGTTGTGGTGGCCTTCATTGTTTCAAGAAGCTAACTTATATTGCAAATAATGTGATGTGTTCCAGTAGGTCAATAATCCTTCATGAAGGGATGAGACGCCTCTCTTCCCTGTGACCTCTCTTGAACCCTTTGAAAAGTGGGATATAAATTTTCTTGGATCTACTAACCCACTTGCATCATGGAATAGAGCACGATATACATTACCATGATAGAGTGATTCACATGATGGTCAGAAGTTGCAGTAGTGAAAGATTGCACATCATAGTCAATTGCACTATTTATTTTTGATCATGTCATAGAAGGGTCTGGGTGCTTGAAAATGCTAATGGGAAATTCGGGAACTCACTTCCTTAATTGTACCATCCATGCACTAATTGAACATTTCATGATCTATCACCAAAAGAGTACGCCTTACCATCATCAGGAAAATGGAACAATTGAGGCATTCAATAAGATCTTGGAGCAGGAACTAACGAAGTTTTGTAATGTATAGTGTAATGAATTGGATTAGCGCATTCCAGTAGTAGTATGGGATTACAGAACCACATGCAAAAGGCTCACTAAGAAGACACTATTATTTGTATTTTATGGAAAAGAAGCGGTGATGTCGTTGGATTTCATTGTCCCTAGGTTGTGTATAGCCATTGAAACAAAGATGACAGGTGACTAATCACTCCAATGCAGGTTGGATGAATTGATGGAGCTAGAAGAGTATCAATTCCTTGTAGGTTTCATCCAATTGGTTGAAAATAAGAGAAAAAAAGCATGGAGCAATAGGAACATCAAGATCAAGATCTAGGAACCAAGTGTATTGGTTCTCATGTATGATAGTAAATTCCTTAAGAAACCAAACAAGATAAGGATGAAATGGTTGGGTCCATTTTGTATCTTGTTCATTCCAGAAGCTGGAAACTCAAGCAAGCCAGACAATGAAAGGAATCATTAATGTAATTTTCCTTAAGATGTACCATAGACCATAGGAGCAGGACAATTTGTAATTTTGTTTCAATCATCAAAGCAATAATGCATGATAGGATGTAGGAGTCAATGTCGAATAAGTATGTCCAAGTACATTTAGAACATAATGCTAGGAAGTTTCTTTTTGTTGGTTTCAAATAAAGGTTCAGATATTTGATGTCATGAGGGGATACAATAAAGGATAGGGTAGATCATAGAAAAGGTGCTATAGTCTAGAAACCATGTCAGTTTGATAAGTGACAGAAGTCCGATTAGATAGGTCATAAAAAGTCATTTATTTCTATTTTGGTTAACAAGGTCAGTCAATTAGAAGAGTCACGCAAGGTAGGTACATTTGAAATTTGAAAAGTAAAAATAAAAAAGTATTGTGACTCACCCTATTTATGAAAGTATTAGCAATCATTTCGGAAGATCATCCCACGATTAGTTTGATAAAACATTGCTCATAGCAGGGAAGGATCACACTCCAAAAAGGTAAATCGAGTAGATCAAAGAATATGAGCCAAGAGTTATGAAAAAATCAAGGTACAATGATGACCTCCATATGAGACAATCGGGGATGGGCTTGTTTAAAACTAGCAGCGAGTTGCTCGTGAACAATTCTATTATATTGAAGGGTTGAGTTTAGTGAGAACAGTGAGCCCGAAGCAAGTATATTTATCACATCAAAGAGCCTAGAATTTACGGAGAATCGCACTACTATGTCGAATTCTATAGCGTCGAAGGCATGAGCATGGGCCAAATCCAAAGCAGTTAAAAAATTAGAAATGATAGTGGTGGAGATTGATACCAGAGTGGACATTAAGGGACCACTACTGGTTAAATTATTGTTGATGAAGTTCATGAACTTCAACCTGCAGGATGCCAATCATTTCCCCATCCTGGAACTTTTAGAGTTGCAAATATCATAGAAGAATCAAACAACATAGAGAAGTGTATTGTGAAGAAATGGGTGAAGAATTTGTTATGGTCTAGTATCATGATGTTGTTGGAGGTGCCTCACTTTGGGTGTGGATCAAGCATAATCTGATGTATCATATTTTTGTTGAGCATACTGCATGGAAGATACCTTTAGTTATACTCTCCCTATGCAATCAATGGGGATGTAATTTAGAAAGTAACAGATATGTCATGCTTGGAGGAAGACCCCACGGAAGCCCTAGAAATGTGACGTCAAGCTGGATGAGACATATCACAAGTAAGTGACACATAGAGGAACCAAAGGAGTGGTGATCTCTATGATCAAGGACCCCAAGGTATGTTTTGTGATGCAAGCTCTAGCAGGAAAAGTGGTGCACAAATACAGAAAGGATGAGTTCCTATGGGGGTACTATTTTCTGCTAACCAGTGCACCCAAGGCATCTAGATGCATTGGACCAAGTACCTGATGCAATATTTTAATGAGGACTACCTGGAAACACATAACAAGGGTAAGAATTTCCATTTTATTTTGGTATTGCTACTCATTGTGATGATAGAATGGAATCCACCCAAAAGGATTGAGTTCGTGACCATTGTCACAGATACCTTCCCAACACCCAAGTTTAGTGTGTGGAAACATAGTATAGACAAGGAAGTCCAGCAAGAAATGGATCTGGTATTCCAATGCTGGTATATGGATATTATAACGGTCATTGTTGAATCCTATCACATTCCACCCTCCTTGATAGACAAGTACCATTTTATAGTCTATTTTGAAATCGACGTGCACAATGTATTCATTTCACCACGTGTGGATCCATAGAACTGGACAGAGGTAATGCCATTGTGTATTAAGGAAGAGAACCTCAAGGAAACCATGGAGGACCATCCCCCAGATTTTAATTTATATCCATATTCTAATGTGGAGGTGTTAAAAAAAACCAAGGATAAATCTAAGAAGAAGATGAAAATCAAAGGAACCATGGTGTTTGTTTCTCCTTGGTTGAGGGAGAAGAAAAAGAAGAGGGAACACAAAATGAAGGAAAAAGGCTTATGGATGAAAAATAAAAATCACTCAAGGATACTGCCTTTTGACCCCAATGATGAGGAGGAGCAACAATAGTAGAGTAGCAGTAGGAAACCACTCAAATATGCAGTTCCAAGAAAAAGAAGAAGCACGGTACAAGAAATTATTGAAGTACATGAGAAATCAAAGAAAGATGTTGCTTTAGGATAAACTGAGTGCCCTTAGTCACAATATGCTACATTGGAATAAATTTCTTGATTCCAAAGTGATATTGACAATTTGATATAGGTAGTGTAGTAGTTGGATATCCATATGTTTGAGTTCACTTTGCAGATCACTTTAATTTTTTTCCTTCAATCCAACATGCCATTTTTAAAGACTAAATATTGGCTTGAGGATGAGCCAAACATAATATTGGGGGCCTGTCAGTGACCAAGTTTTGAGGAAATGGGTTTGGAACCAAGGATCATAGATGTCAGCAAGAGACGTGCCAAGGAGACCAATGTATAAGATTCCCACAACACGTGTCAAAGGTGATCCACACATGGAAGTTTTGCATGCTACCAAGCCCATTCATGGACTAATGACCAAAAGCGAATATAATCCTATTCATAGGAATCATTTGTAATGGGTTGGGGTTTCGAATTATATAACTTGATGCATGATCATATGTTGATGCTATGGATTTTTGATATGTGTTATTGTATTCAGGATAAATCATTAAGTTATTCAGCTGAGTAGAAATTATTGTAAGATATCCAGCTAAGGCTTTGGATTGTCCCTAGTTTTTCTTAATAATGAATAGAAATGTTATTCTCCATTATTATGCACAGTCTGTTTATGATTATAAATTGTGATGAATGCTTACAAGAGGAATGTTAATTTGTTACAATTTGGAATGCATGTGTAAGTATGAATGCGTAGGAAAATGAATAATAGAAACATATCCTCCTCTGCACAACCCATATGATGGTCTTTATAATTCCTACGTGCATTGTCTTTTTTAAAGGGTATTGAAAATGACAGTGCCTCTAGGGTGTTTATTAGTGAATCATATTGTCAAACCCTTAGTAGGTCTAACTAACACCAGCCAATAGTTATATATATTAGCATATGGGGATTTTGGTATTTCTTGGATCAATATCATAATGCATTTTGATTTGAAGCCAAAATGTCCAGACTATACCCGACACAATTTTTTTTGAAAAATGCTCTCACTATTTTCAGTGCATAATTTACATAAATGATTCACCAATGCATTTAGATTTCCAAGATGCATCATTTAAATTTGTTTATAAAAACCATTTACGGTGTGTATTTACATATACGTTGCACCGGAACATTTTGTCATATATTGTGCACTAGTGCATAATTTTTGTAATGTGTGCATCGTCAGTCCTAAATACATTATCACTTCAAATTATTTACTTATTGTGTAAAAAATATATTTTATGATTTTTGTGTTTCATTATGTAGGGTGTTCATTCATAAAATATTCACCAAAAAGATCATAAAATAAGAATCACAATGAAGGGAGCGAGGGAAACACATCCAATAGAAATAACATGTTAAGTTTTTTGTTATTTTAATATGAAATCAATATATTGGAATTATATGTGTGTTTTAATGATGTGTATTGGTTTATGCGCGTCATGTAGATAAAAAATTTAAGGAAACTCTATAATATTGTTCGTAATTTAAGCGAAGAAGAGAAAAAAAAACTTGAAGAAATTATTGCAAACTGAGGAGTTAGGTGGATTAACGAGTGATTGGCATGAGGTTTTTTTTAACTTATTACTGACAATGCTTCTTAAGAATAATTGTTATAATGTTTCAAATTTTTTATTTCAAATTTGTTGGATGTTGTGTAGGAACATAGAGTAGTAAGAAATAGGATTCCCTAAAAAGATAAAAATTAAGAAAAATGTAAATGATGATGATTTGGTCATCAGTTCAACTGGAGTGGTGCTGGAAGATAATGAGAGGAGGAAAAAAATTATAAATATTTGAGGCATATAGTGGAAAGAACATATAGACATAGTTCTCATTTACATTACAAAAATCAATGCAATGACTCTAAGAATCAAGTTATAATTAAACTACATGAACTATTTCCATAGTAGTGGGAACTGAGACCAGTGAGACTTGCAATGAAAACAACATACAACAAAAACAACAAAAAATGTTTTAACAATATTACTGGTAAACTATTTTTCTTATGGTCTAAAACATATTTTGTTAATATTTTTTATATGCTTATTTTCATATAAATATTTTTTTCATTGTGTTTTTTGTTTCTCAGGAAGATTGCTAAATTCCAGGAAAAAAAATGACATGATATCCAAAATATTGCAGTAGGGATGTCAAAAAAGGCGTACCATGAGATGGTCAAATAAATGAACATAACTACATTGCACAAGGAGCCATCCCAACAACAATGTGCATCAAATGTATGTAATGATTGTTTTATTTGTAATGTGCATAGAGTTTAATTATCGCATGAAATACTAACTTTCAATTGTTTTGTTGTGGCAAAAAATAAAAGAAAATGGAACCCATTAAGCCACATCATACATGACAAGAATGAAAAAAAGGGTTGATCACAAAGTTTTTGAGTGCTTGTGGTTTGCTTAAGATTTCTTATTTCCTGTGATGTTAATATCATAATTAATTTAAATTGTACATTAATGTTCTTTAATAGGTGCTAACATATGGTGAATATCCAATCGATCATTTGACTAACATTGAATTAAGAAAGGGTTGTTAGTATAGGTTGGGATATCAAGGGTTGATTGAAAAATTTGTAAATAGCTATATTGTTTTACAATGTCCCTTATTTTATAATTAATGGAACAATAGTAGAAATTCCATTTTTTCTATTCTTTGTCATGGCATATGAAACTAATAGGAAACAAAGTATGGAGAGGAGCCAACAAATGATTTATTGAGGACTGGCATGAGCAGTGGTTTCAAAAATATGTGTGAAATTTATGATTCAATCATTGAACTAGTACACTTTTCCATTTAAGCAGTTATGTATATTATATTATCTATAAATTTATATATACCCATCACATTTTAGTTTTATCCTTGTAGATGGAACATGAAAATATGGAATGAAATAAATTCAATGAATAAATCATGTCAAATAACTGAGGAAGAAGTCAGTTCTCTCTAGCTCACTTGGTTAAGGGATGGGTATTCGCTAAGGGAGACCCGGGTTCAAATCCCCTTTGGGTGAGGTAGTTGGGAAGCGACACCCAAAAATCCAACACATTGAAGGTTCATGTGACCCAAGCTGAGTGCGATCCTCTGGTGATTTTGACAGCTTAGATTCCCCTAGGTTGTGGTTTCCTAGACAATGGTGGAAATGCACTAGACCCGAGTGATGTACATTTCTTACAAAAAAAAAATGAGGAAGAATATCCCCTAAAGATGATGTACAGATTGGACGTGGAATTATCCCAAGCGACTGCAACACTTCAAGAAATGATTGATGATCAATACATTTGAATGTTGTTACTGTAAGTTCTATATTTTGGAATTTTTACCTGCGAAAAACAAACATTTATTGTAATGTGAACATATCACCCCAATTGGATGAAAATAAGTAATCAATAATTGTAACAATGTAAAAATGAAATTTTGATTATCAACGACCTTTATGTTGTCTCATATTTTAGATTCTTATTCATATATAATAAAATTGGTTTCTTCTTCTACTAGATTGTCTAATGTTGCAAAATGTTAAATTATTGATTAAATATATGAATGATTTTTACATTGTGATATAAACAAAGGGTACCCAACACACTTTTTGAAACACAATATTTAAAATATAAAAAATAAATATGAAAATAAAAATTACTATAAAAATATTTTGTTCTCAAATAATTAATTGGAAATTTGTAAAAAGAAAAAAGAGAAAACTAATATATATATCAACAGCATGGAAAAGTCCACCACAACACCATACACAATCTATAAAATAAATAAAAAACTATATTTACATATCCACAGAATGGAAAGTCACCGCGGAAATATACGCGATCTATTTAAATTCACCACTATGGCATACAAAATCTATTTAAATTCACCATGACAACATACAAAGTCTATTTAAATTCACCATGACAAGATACAAAATCTATTTATTTCAACTAACAAGTGCTTTTTATTCATTTCCATGAACCTATTCAAATTTATCCACTGATGCTCTTTCACATATTAAATGTATTGATGCTCTTTACATATTAAATGCACCAATGATGATTGTTATTATATATGCATTGGTGCACATTATCAAAATATATGCTACTGTGCTCATTGTCAAAATATGCATACCGATGTGTATTGTTAAATTAAATGCACCCGTTAGAGCAGTGCATGATGTACATCTGCATCATTCTTTTTATATATAAAAACACATTGGTGCTTTAATAAAATATATGTAGCACGAGTGCAGTAAGAACGTCATACTGGTGCTAAAGAAATGTACTATATGCACCAATGTGTGTGCATTAGAACATACCGACTGTTGCATTATAAATGAATTTACACAAATGTGAGTTTTATTTATAATATATGCACTGGTGCATATAATTTATTGGTATGCACCGGTGCAGTTTATGTATATAAGACGCACCGATGCACATTGTAAAAATATAAACCACCGAATAAGAAACATCTACTAAAACCTCTAACCACTTTTTTTTTTAGTTATACTAAATATCTGTTATAAACTCCATCGACAAAAAATAGATGTTGTAGCGGATTTTTTTTGGACATTTATTGCCAATCTGGTAACACTAAAAACCTCCTCTATAACCTCTAGTAGAAGGTGTTTTCCTTGTAGTGAAAGTCTTGTTTATAGGGATATGCATGCAATCTTCATGTGACCTTATAGATCATTGAATCATTGAATAAGGTCTCTAGGTCAAGGGACCTCCTTTCTCTCAAATGAAGGGAAAAATCATCCTCAAAAGAGGTAGCATATGCTACCATGGTAGTAGCTTCTAAGGGCATAATAGCCTCTTGAATCTGGTGATAGATATTACAAAACCTATTGGTAAATTAAAGAACATATTTGTTGAAATTTGGTTGTCATTGATTTCAACTAATGTCAAAGAGGATTCAATATTCCTATGCTAGTTTGAAGAAATATATGAAAGCCACTTGAAGAAGTATATCTAGTTGTCTCGGCTTAAATAAGTATATGAAATCTAGTTTGAAGAAGTACATAATGAATACATCAGTACATATGGTAAAGGTGCAGGTCTTAAGTTCAACCAGACATACTACTTCAAAGGTAAAATCCAAAGAGATGGTTGGACAAGGTTCGGGAGTGTGTAAGAAGCTTGGAATAATAAGTGGTTGTACATGTAAGAAAGTCCCAAAAGTGCGCAAGACTCATTAATTGGAAGAAGCCTTCAAGTTGTTGAAGCACGCAAGAGTACCAGAAAAAAGTAGTGGTTGAATAAGTCAAGTGCGCAAGTCCCACAAGAGATGGTACATCAAGGGCGAATACCACACCACAAGGGAGAAAGTCCCACTAAGAAAAGTACCAAGTATGTGCAATACCCACAAAGAGATGACACCTCAACGGCACAGAACATGACAAGTGGTGGAAGCATGAACCATGAAGCAAGGAAGAAGGAAAGCCACAACCAACTTGTGAACATTCCGTTTGTGAAAGACAATTATAAATAAGAATCCAAGTTGGAGAAATCAAGTAAGATTGTGAGCTCGATACTAGAAGATACAAATTTATCAAGCTTCTTATTTTGGGGCATCCAGGACTCGTGGAACTAGAATGGCATGATCTAGCAGAGAGCCGAGTGTGCATGAACAAGGGAACAAAATTACTGATGGTGTGCAGGATGATGTAGTTTATTTTTTATATTTGTGCAAAGACATAAATGTAGAACTACAAAGGAGGCGCAAGTGCGTAAGACCATAATGACAGTATCATAGACAACACATAGATAGACATAGATGTTCTAAGATAGATGCACAAAGACATAATTGAAGTATAACCAATGATGTGTGAAGTGAAGTAGTTTATCTGATGCACTAAGACAGATTTGCAGCACAATAAAGGATGTGCATTATGATAAGGATGATCTAAGACAAGTGCATAAAACAGAAAGGCTAAATCAGAAATAATGCATAAAGGGTTGCAGATTATCTAAACACTGTTGCACCAAGACAGAACATAAATATTACAGAAGGTGCACAAACTCATCTAATATCGATGCATGAATTCAAAATAACATCTCATCAGAAGATGTGCAGTATCAGTTGAAGTTTCAGATGCGCATAAATATAATGACATATTGAACTAGAGCGTAGACTATGGAATATGATGAAACAACACACAATTTGTGAAGTGAGAAGTCAGTTGTAATGTTGTGAAGTGAGGATTTAAATGTGAATTCAAATGAAGTATGCAATATAGTGACAACAAGATTACATAATACAAAGGGCTTGCACAACAAAACGAACAGTATCTAATCTAAAGAGTGTGCATATTAGAAGCAAAAAAAATTAATATATTCTTCTTTCATATTAGGGAGATAGGATGGGGTGGAGTAAGGGTTCGTAGCCTCCTTCCAGTTGAATCTAGTAAATCAAGGAGTTGGTGCTTCCTTCAGGTCAATGCTTGAAAAACCATGGGGTCAGTGCCTCCTTCCAGTTAGTGCTGGAGAAATTCGGAAGTAGGTGCTTCCATGAATGTAATCTTAATATTATAAGAGATCATTCTATGGTTTTCTCCCGTTTGGGTTTACATGTACAAATCTATGTGTACTGTGTTTTTCCCGTATGTGGATGAATGTTATTGTTTATTTGAATGCATAAATTAAGTTAAATTTAAATACGACATGAAGTAAAAATTGATCATAACTGCGCTAATATCGATTCACCCCCCATCTCAGTATTAATAATATTCCAACAATTGGTATCAGTGAGAGTGTCTTCAATAACAACTTAAGATCTGGAAGATCGATCTGTTCACATAAACGAACATCCAGGAAAAACTCTTCATGACTAATGAAGAGGATCTAATAAATATGGGTACATAATATGAAGAAATGTATGAATTATATTTTGAAGGAGAACTGATCGGTGCTTTGGATGAACAAAATAAATCAAGGAAGAAAAACAAACAGTTGTAGGAATTGTTATTGAAAATAGAATATGATACAAGCAAGCAGTTAAAATTAAGAGAAGACAAATGTGAGAAGCTAGAAGTTGAGATCAATTCTTTAAAAGAAGAACTACAAAATATTAGCATTCAATTGGTACATGGACAAAAGTTCATAAATAGCACCAATGAAGGATCAAACTTTGTCCTTGAAGCAAAGAGTTATGCATATGCGCTCAGAAATCCTACTCCAAGGAACAATCAAAAGTTTGAATAAAAGTATAGGGAGTCAATTCACATGAAGACCGGATTTGGGCAATTCAGAAAAATTCATCCCATCAGGTATCAAACTCTCTTTTTGGGAAACTGTTATTTATGTCATAACTTTGGTCATAAGGCAATAAATTGTGAAGCACGTGCACTTGTGAATGCTAGAAGAAATATTTTTTGCAATCAGACAAACCTCAGATAGGACAATGTTAGAAAATTGGTCAAAACTCCAAAGGAAAATTGCAATCCCTTCAACCTCCTGAAATTAGATAGTGAATTTTATAAGTGTCACAATCATGGTCATGATATTCAAAACTATGAAAAATCAGTTGCCACCTACGTAGTCGGCCAAAAACATCCCCAGCAAAATAGAGTCTGTGGAATCCCTAAAAGATCAATTTTTTTCAAGAGAGATGTAGCCTATCTTTACATGCACAAAATAAAAGGGGACAATGGTACATTGATAGTGATTGCTCTAAGCACATGACAGGGGACAAAATATATTTTTCTAAAATACAGAGAAGAAAAGGGAGGAAGTGTGTAATTTGGAGACAATGGATTTGCCAAAATTCTAGGTAAAGGATTAGTAAGTTTGGGGAATAAAAGGAATAAAGAAGAAAATGTCTTACTGGTTGAAAACATGAAATACAATATTCTCAGCATCATCCAAATGTGTGACCAAGGACATACACTCACTTTTGACTCAGAAAAATGAAGAATCAGAAACAGGAATACAGGTAGTATAGTAGCAATAGCCACAAGAACCCCCAATAATATACATTCTGGATGAAGGAAAGGAAGAAAAGTGCTACATGGGACAAACAAATGAAAGTTGGATCTAGCACAAAATATTGGGACACATCAATTTTGACAATCTAATTGGAATTGGAAAAAAACAAGCAATAAGAGATATCCCAAAAATCACAAATTCATTGAATTCAGTATGCAAACACTATCTACATGAAAAGAAAACATGGGTTACTTTCAAAAAAAAAGAATACACTACATCAAAACCTTTGGAACTAGTGCACTCAGATATTTGTGGTCCAATGAGGACCAAAGGGTTAAATGGCGAGTCTTACTTTCTTCTTTTTATTGATGATTATACTATGATGACATGGGTGTATTTCCTTAAATAAAATTTAGAAACATTTGAATGCTTCAAGGTCTTTAAAGAAGTGGTTGAAAATGAAACGTAGTTGAGGAATAAATGTTTAAGGTTTGAAAATGGAGGAGAATATATGTCAACCAAATTTGATAACTACTGTGAAAAACATGGGATGAGGAGACAATTCTTAGCCGCCTAAACTCTGCCGCAAAATGTAGCAGAAATGAAAAACTGAACTGTGCAAGAAATGGCCAGAACAATATTGAATGTGCTAAGCTATCATATATTTTTTAGACTCAGCCCATACATACAACTGTACACATCCTTAACAGATGTCAGATAAGGACAAACATTATATCAACGCCTTATGAACTCTAGAAAGGAATACCAGACACATTCAAGCACTTCAAGGTATTTGGAAGCAAGTGCTACATAAAAAAAAAAATGAGAAAAACCTGGGAAAGTTTGACTCCAGATAAGATGAATGAATCTTTCTTAGATATGCCACAAGAAGCAAAGCATGAAAGTGTTACAATATGTGACTTAGAAATATGGTAGAAAGTCCAGACGTAAAAGTAGATGAATTTTTCATGCATAGGAGAGTAGAAGACGATGATGATCAACCAATGATCGAGCAATCATATGAGGAACTTCTATAAAACAAAGAATCAGGAGAATCACAGGGAACAATATATCAACTTCAATTAGAATATGCAAGACATGATACAAAATATCCATCCAAATATGTTCAGAATAGTCATTCAGAAGATTTAATTATTAGAGATAAAAATGTTGGTGTAAGAACCGGAAGAAGATGTTTAAGTGATTAAACCGAAGAAGTTCATTTTTCCTTACTGTATGAGATAGAACCGGAAGGTTTTTAAGAATTCATAATAGATGAGCACTAGGTCAAATCCATGGAAGAAGAGTTAGATCAAATTGAAAAGACTGATACCTGGGAACTTGTTCCAAGACCCAAAAATAAGAATGGTATTGGCACAAAATGGGTGTTCACAAACAAACTAAATGAAGAAGGACAAGTTTACAGAAACAATGTGAGACTGGTGTGCAAAGGTTATGTGCATATTGAGGGAATACAATTTGAAGAAACCTTCTCTCTCGTGGTGGGAATGGAAGCAATTAGACTATTCCTAGCCTATTCTTGAGCTGAAAAATGCCAAGGTATATCAAATGGATGTAAAATCAACATTCTTAAATAGATATCTTGAATAAGAAGTATACATTGAGCAACCATATGGATTCTCTCTTTCAGATAACAGAGATTATGTCTACAAATTAAAGAAAGCTCTGTAGGGACTCAAGCAGGATCCCAGGGCCTGGTATTCAAGATTGGACAAATATATACAACAACAAGGCTTCAAGAGGGGTAGTGTGGATATCAATCTTTACATAAAAATTGAACATGAAAATATGATAGTTGTTGAAGTATATGTTGATGATATTATTTTTGGAAGCAATGATGACAAAATGAGCCAACAAGTTGCTAAGGACATGCAGAAGGAATTTGAAATGTCGATGCTTGGAAAATTGTCATTTTTCCTTGAACTCTAGATATCTCAATTAGATAACGACATCTTCATCTCTCAAACCAAATATGTGAAAGAAAAGCTATAGAAATTTAACATGGAAAACTACAAATCAATATGTACACCCATGATCACTGGGTACAAGTTTTATAAAGAGGATAAAACTGAGGAAGTAGATAAAATTGTTAGAACAGTAACCACACTTAGTACCATAATCCATAAATTTTAATTATCCATGTGCTTAATTAAACCATGTTTTGGATTAAGTGACTATAGTTGGTCAAAAACCCACTTTGAGAGTGTTCACACCCACTTCTGAGCAAACCAGTTCACCCAGCCTCCAGTTTTGTCCACAAGTGCGCCCTCATTTATTGCTGGTGCGCCCTCTCTCCTTGTTTTGGGGAATTTAGTTGACCAAGGGCGCTAGGGTGGATTTTTGCCCACTTTTGGCTAGATTTGGAGCATTTAATGCTCCCTTGGGCCCCCAAACCTCCTCTATTTGCTCACCCACGCCTGCCTTGAGCTAATTAATGACTCAGCATGCTTCAGCCACCTCCACACCAGAATTCGTAGCTGTTTGGGGTGATTGGGATTGAGTTGGACCCACCTAGGGGGGATTGAGGCCAATTTGGCATTGATGACTTGTACACTCAGCTTGAGCCACCTAATGCTCTCGATTTTCTCATGGATGTAATAAAAAACTGTTACTAACATTTTCACATGTTAGACAGTCAGTTAATCAATGATTTGAGCATACATTGTGTGTAAATTTATCTCTTTTTTCAAGTTTTTCCACAGTTTTTGCAAACTAATTCGATTTTGTGAGGTTCTCCATAGCTCCTCGATCTTCTGTGATCAAAATACTCACATGGTATCAGAGCCATCGTGGAGTTAGTGAGTTGCAGGCCAACATTGAGCGTTGAACTGCATTCTAGAGAGGATTTCCAGATAAAAATTGAGTGTTTTTTGCAGGTGTTTCAGTAGTTTTCTCACCATTAACGCAGCAGTCATGGAAGCAAACCAAATGTTGCTCACACCCTTCAATTTTTTCGATTGGAAGGCTGAGATGGTTATCAAGCTGAGATCTAAGGGCCTCTATAGAGTAACCATGGGCACAGAAGTGGATCCAAATTCTGCTGTGGAGAAAGCAAAGTACTACAATCGACTTGATGAAGCTTATGGATTGCTATGCCTGAGCATTTCAAGGGAACTCTTGTTTCATACAGACAGTTTGACAACTCCCAATGAAGTATGGGTGAAGCTAGAATCACTCTTTGGGAAAACTGATGAACTGAGAGGCCACCAGCTTGAAAACGAGCTCATTAGCTTGAGCCCAGCGCATTTTGAAACCATCCAGGAGTTCTTCACGAAATTCAAGTCACTGGTGCTTCAACTGCAACAATGTGGAATTGTTAAGAAGGAGGAACAACTGATTCTGTCCATCCTTTCGAAGCTAGGCCCAGAGTTTTCAGTATTTGTTAGCACATTTCACTCAGCCAAAATGACCCTTCGAAATTGGCAAATGCCATCACTAGCTACCTTCATGGAGTGTCTCACTCAGGAGCAGGATAAACTAGTTCAGATGGGCACCATAAAATCAAAGGACCAAGCATTGGCAATGGGTGTTTCAAATGCAAGCAAAGGAAAGCAGAAAGCCAAGAATTCGAAGCAGCAAGAGAAGAGGAAGTTTGACAAGACCAAGTCTGCAGATGGGGGTTCGAATCTGTCAAAGGAGAAGGATAAGAAGGGAAAGGAAAAGAACAAATGCACCTATTGTCATAGGGGATGGCATCCAGAGAGCTCATGTATGAAGAAAACCATTGACTCAATGGCGCAGCTGCTGGAGAAGAACAACATCCCAGTCCCTGAGGGCGCAAGGAAGAAAGAGAGCACCTCAAACCCTGACAATAAGGAGAAGTGTCATGCTTTGGTAGCAGGTACTTCGAATCCCTCTTCCTTCATCATTGATTCAGGAGCTTCCAGACATATGGTTTCATCCAGAGAGCTCTTCTCCTCTTTGCATTCGAATGGTGGCCCAACAGTTCGAATGGGAGATGATTCAGAACTCCAAACCAAGGGGATTGGAAGGATTGACATGGAGCATGGCTATTTCAGTGATGTGCTCTATGTACCTTCATTGGCTGCAAATTTGCTATCAGTCTATCAAATGACCCATACAGGAGAAGCCAAGAGAGTGACATTCACTCCAGATTTGGTAGAAATCTCAGAAATCTCCTCAAATCAAGTTGTGGCAGTAGGGTATGCAGATCATGATGAGAGAATGTACAAATTCTCAAATTTCATTCCAAATTCTAGTGACCATGCTCTTGTCTCTCATGCCAACGAGACCTCCAAGTTATGGCATGAAATATTTGGCCACATGAACTACAAATATCTCCAGCAATTGCACAGGGACGAGATGGTGGAAGGGCTTCCAGAAATCAGATCATCGAATGGTGCATGCATTGGGTGTGTAGTTGGAAAGCATCCTGAGCGCAGCTATGAGAAGGGAATGGCAAGGAGAGCCACTCAACCACTTGGATTGGTACATTCAGACCTCATTGGTCCTCTTCCCACTCCATCATATGGTGGATCAAGGTATGTACTTACATTCATAGATGACTACTCTCGATTCTGCTGGGTTTACTTCCTTAAACTGAAGTCAGAAGTGTTTGAGAAACTGAAGATTTGGAAAGCCCTAGTGGAGAACCATAGTGGTCATAAGATAAAGATCCTTAGGACTGATAATGGAAAGGAATATGTGAATAATAACATTCAGCACCTTTGTGAGGAATGTGGCATCCAAATGCAACATTCAATCCCCTACACACCTCAGCAAAATGGTGTGGCAGAGAGGAAAAATAGATCTCTCAAGGAGATGGCTACTTGCATGATTGAAGCTAGGGATCTAAGCCCTAAGCTATGGGCTGAAGCCATCAATTGTGCTGCTCATATTCAGAACAGAGCCTTTCACAAATCAGTCAAAGGAAAAACCCCCTATGAGGCATGGTTTGGCCAAAAACCAAATGTGTCAAATTTCAGGATTTTTGGGTCTAGAGCATGGGCTCGAATTCCATCAGAAAAGAGGAAGGCTTTGGAGCCACAGAGTAGGGAATGTATCATGGTTGGTTATGGTGAGGACACAAAGGGCTATAAGCTCTTTGACACATCCACACTTAAAACTTTCATTGAGAGAAGTGTGCAATTCGAAGAAGAACCAATTCCAGATTTTGAGCTTGCACCGGGGGAAAGCTCCTCTCCTCCACACCTCAATGAGATTAGTGATGATTCTTCCTCTGATTTTTCTGATATTGCTGAAGATGACATAGCTGAAGATGACATTTCTGTACATGAGTCACCATCAAGGCCCAAGTGGGCTGAAAAAATCATAGAAGCTGCAGGTGAATTGGCAGGCAATCCCCAAGAGCCTAGGAAGACTAGATCCCAAACAATCAATGCTTCCTTTGCAAATGAGAGTGAGCTTGCTGATCACTGTTATATGATGATTGGATCTGATCCAACATCATATCAGGAAGCTCATCATGATCCAAGGTGGAGGGCAGCAATGCAAGAAGAATTCCAATCTCTGCAAGTGAACAAAACATGGGATTTGGTGCCTCTTCCTCCCAAGAGGAAACTAGTGCAATGTAAGTGGATTTTTCGAACCAAACCTGTTGCTGATGGTTCTGATCTGAAATATAAGGCTAGGTTAGTGGCTAAGGGCTACTCACAAATCCATGGTGTGGATTATACAGAGACCTTTGCACCGGTTGCAAAGATGGACTCAATTAGACTAGCTCTAGCCATGGCAGCTAGTAAAGGTTGGGAAGTTCACCACATGGATGTCAAAAGTGCATTCTTGCATGGTGAGCTACAGGAAGAGATATATATGCAGCAGCTTGAAGGATTCCAAGAGGATCCCACACTTGTATGCAGGTTGAAGAAGTCACTCTATGGACTCAAGCAAGCCCCCAGGGCTTGGTATGCCAAAATGGATGCTTTTTTGCTCTCAATTGGTTTCTGTCGATGCAAGTCTGATCCAAATGTTTATTTGCAGCATTGTGATGGTAATTTGCAGGTCATTGTACTGTATGTTGATGATCTCTTAATTACAGGGAGCTGCACCAAACAAATTGGCTCAATTAAAGCTTCTTTGCACAGTGAATTTGCCATGAGCGACCTAGGATTGCTAAGGCAATTTTTGGGTTTGGAACTTGAGCAATCTGAGAGAGGTATTTTGCTGAGTCAATCTAAGTATGCTTCAGACCTGTTATTCAAGTTCAAAATGGCTGAATGTAAGGCACCCAAGTGCCCATTCCTTTCAGGCATAAAACTAGGTGAATTTGAAGACTCTCCGGTGGTGGATTGCACACTCTATAGGCAGCTAGTTGGAAGTTTGCTGTACCTTACACATACAAGACCTGATTTGTCTTATGCTGTAAGTGCTGTAGCAAGGTATATGCAGCAGCCACATGAGATCCATTGGAAGGCAGCCAAAAGAATCCTTCATTATGTCCAAGGAACAAAGAGCTTCGGGGTACACTATGCAGCTGGTTCTTCACTTCAACTAGCTGGATTTTCTGATTCCGATTGGGCGGGAGATCCCATCGATAGAAAGTCCACTTCAGGTTTTGTGTTTATGTTTGCTGAAGGTCCTATTTGCTGGTCAAGTAAGAAACAGCATACAATTTCTCTTTCATCAGCAGAGGCCGAGTACAGGGCAGCAGTGAACGCAGCCACACAGTGTGTTTGGTTGCAAGGCATTCTTCGGGAGTTTGGTGTTGCTATTGATTCTCCAACCAATATTTGGGTGGATAATCAAAGTGCCATCAAGATATCTACTGATCCAGTACAGAGGCAAAGAACAAAGCACATTGAGATCCACATGCATTACATTCGGGGCTTGGTGCATGACAGGGTGATTTCACTGCAGTATTGCCCATCCACCGAGCAAACTGCTGATATTTTCACCAAGTGCTTTACAGAGAAGACCTTCACTTACTTGAGATCTTTGCTTGGAGTGAGTGATGGATGGTGATTGCTGCAATTTAATTGCAGGTTCAGCCCCATGTCCATTTTTGAGGGAAGTTTTTATCCCATGAGGTTTTACTTCTTTTCCTCGGTTCATATGGACAAATAAAATTTCTGTTGTATTGAGGTGACTTGAGCCTTTGTTGCCAAGGCCTCCCACTTATCTTTCATGAGATGTACAAAGTTATGGTTAAGGGGGGGTGTTAGAACAGTAACCACACTTAGTACCATAATCCATAAATTTTAATTATCCATGTGCTTAATTAAACCATGTTTTGGATTAAGTGACTATAGTTGGTCAAAAACCCACTTTGAGAGTGTTCACACCCACTTCTGAGCAAACCAGTTCACCCAGCCTCCAGTTTTGTCCACAAGTGCGCCCTCATTTATTGCTGGTGCGCCCTCTCTCCTTGTTTTGGGGAATTTAGTTGACCAAGGGCGCTAGGGTGGATTTTTGCCCACTTTTGGCTAGATTTGGAGCATTTAATGCTCCCTTGGGACCCCAAACCTCCTCTATTTGCTCACCCACGCCTGCCTTGAGCTAATTAATGACTCAGCATGCTTCAGCCACCTCCACACCAGAATTCGTAGCTGTTTGGGGTGATTGGGATTGAGTTGGACCCACCTAGGGGGGATTGAGGCCAATTTGGCATTGATGACTTGTACACTCAGCTTGAGCCACCTAATGCTCTCGATTTTCTCATGGATGTAATAAAAACCTGTTACTAACATTTTCACATGTTAGACAGTCAGTTAATCAATGATTTGAGCATACATTGTGTGTAAATTTATCTCTTTTTTCAAGTTTTTCCACAGTTTTTGCAAACTAATTCGATTTTGTGAGGTTCTCCATAGCTCCTCGATCTTCTGTGATCAAAATACTCACAAAAATAATATAAAGATCAATGATTGGTAGTCTATTATATGTAACTGCCTCAAGACCAGACATAATGCAAGCAGTAGGAATCATTGCACGGTTTCAAGCAGCACCCAAAGAAAAACATGTCCAAGCAATAAAGAGAATTTTTAGATATTTGAAAGGGACCATGAACTTCTGTTTATGGTATCCACAAAGTAAAGATCTAAACTTAGTGGAATATGCTGACATAGACTGGGTAGGTAGCGTTGATCACAGAAGAAATACTAGTGGAGCTATATTTTTTTAGGAAACTGTCTTGTATCCTTGATTAGAAAAAAACAATCATCAGTCGCACTATCTACATCAGAAGCATAATATATTGCAGTGGATTCTTGTTGCACGTAGGTACTACGGATGAAACAAACTCTAAAGGATATACAAATGAATCTTGATCAGTACATACAAATTCTGGGTGATAATACAAGTGAGGTTAGTATATCAAAGCATCATGTCATGCACTGCAAAACCAAACATAATCCCATCAAGTATCACTTTGTGAGAGAGAAGGTCACTGAAAATTATTACTGTCAAACTAGCATGTGTTGACACCAAAGAACATACTGTGGATATATTTACAAAACCACTCCCACGAACAGATTTGAATATCTCAAGGGGAAACTGGTTGTGGTCCTCAATCCATAACATTATGAGATACTTGACAAGAGGGCATTAAAACAGATGGAATTATACACTACGCAATGGATATGACAAGAAGAATGTATTAAAAACTATGCAAGGAATAATGAATCAGCGTGATTGATGATTGGTATGAAAAAACATAATATCAAGATAGAGGGAATATAAAAACTATACAGGGGGATCATATCCAATTCAGCTACATAAAGAATGTACAAATTGCAAGGTAACTCAAATTTGTGCAGAGACCCTAGCAAAATAATGGATCATGAAGACAGGGGGAGTAATTCAAAGGAAGCATATTTTTTAGGCTAGTGCAGATTCGTAGAAAAGGATAATCTATAAACTTTGCAGTGATGGAACCTCTTTTCCATTGATTTCAAAGGGGGATAATGATCATGGAGCATGCGATCAACGCAGAAATGAAAAGCAGCCGAAGAAATATCATGAAGCATGTCCTCCACGTAGAAGTAAAAGACACAGGGAAGAACACAGGGGGAGTAATGCGACAAGCACAAATGATTATGTACAGCTTCATGATGTGTTGAAATCAATGCCAAAGGGGGAGATTGTTGAAATTTGGTTATCATTGATGTGAGCTGATGTCAAATGAGGATTCAATATTCCTATGTCAGTTTGAATAAATATATGAAAGCCACTTGAAGAAGTATATCCAGTTGTGCTAGCTTAAAGAAGTATATAAAATCCAGTTTGAATTACATAAGGAATACATTCAGTACATATGGTACAGGTGCAGGTCTCAAGTCCACCCAGTCATACTAATTCAAAGGTAAAATCCAAAGAGATGGTTGGACAAGGTTCAGGAGTGCATAAGAAGCTTGGAATAAGAAGTGGTTGTACATGTAAGCAAGTCCTGAAAGTGTGCAAGACTCATCAATCGGAAGAAGACTTCAAGTTGTTGAAGCATGCAAGAGTACCAAAAGAAAGTAGTGGTTGAATAAGTCAAGTGCGTAAGTCCCATAAGTGATGGTGCATCAAGGGAACTATACCACACCACAAGGGAGAAAGTCCCACTAATAAAAGGACAAAGTATGCACAAGACCCACAAAGAGATGACACCTTAACGGTGCAGAACATGAAAACTGGTGAAAGAATGAACCGTGAAGCAAGCGAGAAGGAAAGCCACACCCATCTTGTGGGCATACCATTCATGCAGGACAAGTATAAATAAGAAGCCAAGTTGGATAAATGAAGTAAGCTTGTGAGCTCGAGACTGGAAGATACAGATTTAGAAAGATTCTTATTTTAGGGCATCAAGGACTTGTGGAACCAGAACAACATGATATAGAAAAGAGCCGAGTGTGTAGAGACAAGAGAATAGAATTGTTGATGGTGTGCAGGATGATGTAGTTTATTTGTGATAGTTGCACGAATACATAAATGAAAAACTAGAGAGGAGGCACAAGTGCGTAAGGCCAGAATGATAATATCACAGACAACATGCAGATAGTCACAGATGTTCTAATACATATGCGCAAAGGCATAACTGAAGTATAGCCAGTGATGCATGAAGTGAATTAGTTTATCTGATGCACTAAGACTGAGTTGTAGCATACTAAAGGATGCACATTCCGATAAGGATGATCTGATATAAGTGCGCAAAACATAAAGGAAAAATCACAGATAATGCACAAAAGGTCGTAGATTATATAAAGACTATTGCACCAAGACATAATGAAAATATTACAGAAGGTGCATAGACTCATCGGATACTAATGCACAAAGTCAAAACAACAACTCATCAGAATATGCGCAGAAAATGAATGATGTATTGAACTGGTTTGTAGATTGCAGAAGATGATGAAGTAGCACACAATTTGTGAAGTGCGAAGTCGGTTGTACTATTGTGAAGTTATAAGTTAAGTGTGATTGCAAATGAAGTATGCAATACAATGACACTAAGATTACAAAATACAGAAGGTGCACATAGTAGAATGAACATCAGTTAATATGAAGAGTGCGTGGATCACAAGTGCAACAAAGTAATATCTTCTTCTTTCATATTATGGTGGCAAGACGGGGAAAGGATCAGGGGGTCACAGCCTCCTTCCAGTTGAAGCTGGTAAATCAAGGAGTTTGTGCTTCCTTCATGTCAGTTCCTGAAAAACTAGGGGGTCGGTGCCTCCTTCTAGTTGGTGTTGGAGAAATTCGAAAGTTGGTGCTTCCACGAATGTAATATTTATATTATAAGAGGGAATTCCATGTTTTTCTCCCGTTTGGGTTCCACGTAAAAAACGGTGTGTACTATGTTCTGCACATATGTTGATGAATGTTATTATATATGTGAATGCATAAATTAAGTTCAAGTTAAATCTGGTATAAAATAAAAATTGATCATAACTACGCTAATACTGATTCACCCCCCCTTAGAGTATTAATAAGATTCCAACAATATCCTTCATTGTTCTTCTTCAAAGAATTAAATTCAACAATATAGCACATGTTCTCTATCTTGAATCCCCATTTATTTAGGAACTTTTCTATGAATGTCCCCAATAGATTATGGAGTTGTTGGGCATGTTCTAGAACCATTTTTTGGATTCCCCTTCCAAAGAATGTGTGAAAATTCTAGAAAACACACTGTATTCCTCTATAGATAAGTTGTCTATGTAGTCTTTAAAGGAAATAAGATTATCTTCTATAGTCAAACCATTTTATCCATTGAATTCATGGAATATTTTAAGATAATGATCTCATAGGTCACCCAATTTTTTTGCTCGAGGTAGAATAAATGGTTTGAATATGTTAGCTAACCAAGGTTTCATAGGATTTGTGGTGGCCATATGAGGGTTTGGCCTTGTAATTTACAACTGGTTAGGGTTATTCAAATTAGGTTTGACTATATGTGAGAAAAGACTTGCAATGTAGGAATAACCATAACCTAGGAAGGTGAATGAGAACCAAAATATGATGAAATGGTTGAAAGGGTTTCTCTTTATATTAAAGGATTGTAATGTGGATAAGTGCTATGCAGTTTCCCCAAATAAATAAAGGATAGGGGACTTTGGGAGAGGTATACTATCTGATATCCTTTCAAGTGAGGAAAATATCCAGTCTGTAGGATAGGCAATTGAGGGGATTGTTGGTATGATACAAGGGAATGGTGGATATTAGCAGTAGCAAAGGAAAATGGAATAGTGTAATCTAGGTTCCTACCATAGCTTTGACCATGGAACTCCCTTTTTTTTACATGCCTGGTTAGGGTATTCTAGAGAGAGGATTTTATATACTTTGTCCTTACATCTGGTAATTATGGTTCTAGGATCCAAATTTTCAAATGAATGATTTGTCTTCCCATTGGAGTCTATTATGAGGAGGTGGAGCCACTAGGTGAGAATTTGGGATCAAGAGCTACTGTTTTCTCACTAAAAGTAATAGGTATGTTTTTGTTGAAATTTGGTTGAGCTTTGATCTTTAATTCTTTTAGATGAAGATACTTTAATCAATGAGACAATTCAATCCATGAAATTCATACAACTATAACACAAGATATACCCTGGGGAAAATACTCAAAATTATGAGAACAAAAACCCCATAAATTCTTCTCAATGTAATATAATGGATAGCAGAGAATGATTTATTTTACAACATAAAAGATTGCTTTCGAATTATAAGATATCACCAAACTTCTTGGTGAATATACAGAAGCAATAGAGTAGAAAGATCAATTGGATTTGTGCCCAACACAACAATAAAAAGCACAAACAATACCCTGCACCAAGAGAAGCGCCTTGCCTTTAATGGAGAAGATAATTCACTTCACACTTGATTCAACAATCTTGTATAACATATTTATACATTCTTCTCTTCTATTTTTAACTTATAACTTCAGGATAAACTCGCCCTCAAAATGGATGTATTAATCTTGCATGAAGTGGTGCACCCCACATCTCATGCAGTGCTTCATCTCACTGAGTTGTCACTTAGGATGAACTCGCCTCTTAACTGAAAGCTTTCCCACTTCGTTAGGTGTCTAACTTAAGTGTCGACATGCAACTATTATAACTCACGTGTCATATTTTAGTTTAACATAAGTGTCATCATGCAATAACACTTAGATAATTAGATCTTCTTTGTTGTCACTTAGTTAACTCTCTTTAACTGAAGTGTTGTATTTTAGTTTAACTAAAGTGAAAACACTTTAGTTAACTAATCCTTTTTATTTATGATTTTTAGCACATAAATTCAGGCTTAAGGGTGGGTTTTGGAGTATTTTAAAACCCATCCATGTCATTTAATACTTAGGATAACATTAATTAGTCATTTTGATTAATTCCTAGGTGTTATACTAAGTAGTTGGCCAAAATTACCCATTGTGTGGACCACAAGTCTCATTTGTGTGGACCACAAGAATCCATGAGTCACTTGGGTGCATTTATGATATTCTGGATAAGACCTGATCTGATTCTAGTAGATTTTATCCAATTCTAGAATAAAAAGGCGCTTTCCATCTTTTTACTTATTGTTACTAGTTTTTATGAAATGGTGAAAGCTAGTTGACTTGCCTTGATTGTTTTTTGGCCAAGTATTCCTCCATGATGTTTCATATTCCTAAATTATGAAATTAGGATGATTTTCCATCATACATCACCATCCAATCACTAATTTACCAATTCGTGAGCTTTAGAGGTGACTTGGAAAGCACTCTTTGCACCTAGGTGGTTTTGCATAGATTTAGTAAGCATGCTTTTGTGAGGATTTTGAATGGCATATTTAGCCTTCAAATATCTGATGTAATTATATATATGAACAACCATTACATTGCCCATTTTTTTTTGATGTAGACTTATTCAATAGATTTATAATGTTTGCATTAAATACATGATTGTTTTTAGTGTTCTATGACTTGTTTTTGCAAGGAAATTTACGAGAGTTTGTAATTGCTTGACAAGATCTTGTTGTTTACAAGAATTTCACATGGTATCAAAGATATCAATATGTTATGTTCTCCTTCTTTTGTCCTGCGAGATTGAACTAGTCTGAGAAAGGGCGCAACCAGTCATCTAGGGGGTGCATTTATTCACCCAGAGGGCGCAACTAAGCATTCAGGGGCACACCCAAACCACTCCAAAATATATTTTCAAAGCTTCCATGGATCAGTCACATCAAATCATCCTCACTCCATTCAATTATTTTTACTGGAAGGCGTGGATGAATTGAGAGGCCACCAACTGGATAATGAAATTTTAATACCCCATTTTTCCCTTGATGTATTTGGATTCAATGTAAATACTGTGTATGTACAGTGTGTGTATTTTCCCTAGATTGGATCTCAATGCCAAGGCCCCACTAGTGGATGTTAAGGTTATTTTCCTAGGAAAGTATTTGGACAGTTTGATTATTCATGGGTTGATTAAGCCATGAAGGAATGTAAATGATGTAATTATTACTGAATGAATAAAATAACCACGAAGCTGGCTAAGGAGGCAACGAATGAGAAAGGGGCCATGTGTATACACTAGGGAGAGGTGAGAGGGTTTGGGATTGGTTTCCCATATTGCCACATGTCTGACTGAGAACCCATGGGAAATCTCTGTGGACATTAATGCAACTAAAGTGGGTAGTTGAGAACCCTGATGGCTGAGGCCGCTGGATTATGGAGCATGCATTCGATTTCGTATGGTAGGGCATGGCTTTAATCGCTTGTACAGGACGACACTCAATTGCCTGGGAGAACTCGTTGAACCTGTTTGACTATCTGGGGAAAGGGTGCATTGGTTAATATTCATTCATTCACTCATTGATACAAACATTCCTCACTCCTCACTCACGCACTCACTCGCCCCTGAACGCACTTGCCATTCATGAGCCATCGACCCTCGAAGAGAATTCATTCCTGTATTTCTTGTATGCACCAAACCAATCCGAGAAGGGGGGAGGAATCTGAGGGTAATCGTGCTTCCTGTGTGGGAGAAAAATCCTGAGATTTGATAACCGTAACCACCCTGTGTGCAAACCACAGTTACAGGGACAGAGTGGTATTGATAGAAGATGTTGCAGAGTGGCATTCAAAGAGCGGTCGTGAGGAAAACCAAAGCCTGGTAATGAATCAGTTGTTGAACTGTGGGAGAGAGTTGGGTTGCTTGATAAACCCAGTGAAGGCTATAGTCTCAATGAACTAGTGACTGGACCTTTCTATGCCCATCCTGGAATAGCACAGGAAGGGAAGGACCGTGAGAGACTGTGCCGCAGTGATAGGATATTCCTTGTGTTGGATGTGGTAAGTATTGTGGGTTCCAGGTCGGCTGAGAGCGACTGGACCTTTCTATGCCCATCCTGGAATATCACTGGAAGGGAATATTCCTTGAGAGACTGTGTAACAATGATTTAGGTCTTCCTTGTGTTAGATGTGGTAGGTATTGTGGGTGCCAAGTCAACTGAGTTTTGAGATGCCTGCAGCTCTGTGGTTGAGATCACTGGCTTAGAAACACCTTCCTTGTTGTCCTTGAATGCTTGATAAACCACTATAGGTTGGATTAGCATGGGTAGGATCCCTGGATTGCTTGATAAACCAAACTACAGGCTGGTTTAGCATGAGAATGGAACCCTAACTGTGAGAGAACCTATTAGCCCTCCTTAGTGGATACACTGCCCAGCTCGGGGGTGCTCTCTGCTGAAATAGTATAGGATGGACAGAGATATAAGGTTGGGTGGAACGTTGCTCTCACTTATCTAGTTGCTTTGGAATTGAAAGATAAGTATTTCTTATTATGTCAAATGATGTTGTTCATTGTGATGAAATGGTTGCTCATGTCCCTTTGTGGAATTGTGAATATGTGCTAAATGAATTAATTGACATGAAGTCATGTACAATCCTGAGTAAGAGGCTGAATTCACAGTTGTATGTATATCTTATATTGCATGAGTTTAATGCCTTGTAATTCTTTCATATGATAGATGTGTGGATTAAAACTGTTAATGCATTTTACATGTTATAATGATTGATAGTGTTTCATTATTGAAGATGAATGTTTATGCATAACTAACCTTGTGAAGGATATGTATACTTACACTTGATCCCTGGGAAGGGAAGGGGAGTCTGGAAGTGGTTTCAGAAACCTATGTGGGTCAGATGGAAAGGAAGATCTTGGCAGGTTGAAGGTTGGAAGTGTCTAAGTGGAGTTATAGGAAGAAATTCAGAGAAGGAAATGAGGAGTTTAGATATCTCATCTGATCAGGGGATTATACCATTGGATAGAGCTCTCAAAGAGCTTTCCAACGGTACCAACCTTGCCCCATTTGGATGCTAGAGGAAGAAGTTATGCCCCTTTGAAGAATTGATGAAATTTCCTTACAGAGGCAGGGTTCCGCACGCATGGTTCCACAATTGAGGGATGCGGGTTGCGGGATCGCCAAGTTCAAAACTATACGTTTTGGGATTTCCGCAATCCCGCATCCGCAATTTCAGGATTCAGGTTGTGGGATTGTCAAGTACATGTTTTCGTATTTTGGGTTTCTGCAATCTCGCATCCGCAATTTGCAGGTTGCGGATTGCGGGATGTCGATTGTGGGACCCACTATTACAGGTTGCGGGAGTGGCCTCCTACGGAAATTGGAATTCCACATTCTTGCATCCACAATTGTGGGTTGCGGATTGCGGGATTCACTATTGCGAAATGAAGGATGCAGGTTCACAGCTGTAGGTTGCGGATTCGAGCTCTTCCGACTGTGTGTATAGCACTCAGTCAATGTTTTGGGAGAAAAAAAATGGATCATGGTCTCCAGTGGCCAGGTAGGTCGGTGGGGATGTGACAGAGTAGTATCAGAGATTCAGTTGCAACACTACGAGCTATTTGGGCTAGACCGTGCATGAATTTTGGTCGAGAAATGCGCCCACAGTGTGATTTTAATGAACTTATTTGATTGATTAATTGTTCAAATGAATAATTTATGGTTTGAATGGGTATGATAGAGCTTATTTGCATACTTATGATGTCTAATAAAGTGTATATGTATGCACAAAAATAGCAGTAGTTGTAAGACGAATTGTATCCCAAGGAAACGCACAGAACGGTGTAAGAATGATTACTTTGAATGATGCGCAGGACCCGTTTGGGCCAAAAGATGATGTACTAGGTGAGAATGTGCAAGAAGCACATATAAAAGCCAAGTATGATGGAAGAAGGGAGCAAGTGATGCCCCCAAACTTTGCTGAGACTATGGTTAGATGTAATGAGCGAATGATGAAAGCGCAAGAAGAGAAACATCATCTCAATGCAGCCATTTTGCAGAGTCTGGCCGACTTGAAACAATGTATTAATAGTGGTTCTAACCCAAGCCACAAAGGCAGAAAAGAAAGGAATGCAGAAAGTCAGTCTAGGGGCCATTCCATGGGAAGAACTCCAAGCCCTAGAAGAGGTTTTGTAAGCAGAAGGCACCGGACACCTTCTCCTAAGTTTTCATCTAGTAGGTCAACCAATTCTAAGGGTTCTCAAGGGAGCCCAAGACACACTGCCAATAATAGTAAGCACAGGAAGAAGCACCGAGGTATTCCATAGGGTGAATTTAGGAAGGAAAGGCCTCTCACTTTTGATGGTGAAAGTAAAGAGGGTCAAGAAGGAGAGGCATGGCTTCTTGGGATAAAGAAGTACTTTAGAATGCATGAATATTCAAAGAACAAAAAGGGTAAGGTTGCTATCTACAACCTTAGTGGAAGAGCTTCTATTTGGTGGGATCACCTCAAGCAAGTGAAAGGAATCAATGAGAGAAGAGTCAGCTGGGGTAGATTCCAAAGATACTTTCAGGAGAAGTACCTATCAGCTAGATACTATGATAGAAAAAGGAAAGAGTTCAATGAACTCAGATTAGGACAGAACACTATGGATGAGCATGTTCATAAGTTTCTGGAGTTGTTGAGGTATGTGGACTACTACATCAAGGATGAAAGAGTGAATATTCAATGCTTCCTAGGTAGTCTACCATAGAGCTACAGAGATAGGATAGAGTTTGTAAATCCACCAAGATTGGATGAAGCTATCAGGATGGTAGAGCATTGCTATGAGCAGAATAGAGGTAAAGCAGAGGCACAACCAGTGTGGAAAGGTAAACCCAAGGGAAGGTTCAATCAGAAGAAAGGTGAGTCTAAACCACCATTCATAAATCAGCCTAGGAGATTTCCACAAGGCCAGCAAGCAAGAAGATAATTCAAGCCAGTTGTAGCAGCGGATAGGACATCAATGGGGCCACTTCAGTGTTGGGGTTGTGGGGAGAACTACATGCTAAGAGATTTCCCAACTGCAAATAAGAACCCCAGGAGCTTGCGCAATGTTAGGGGAGCAACTACAATAGGGGATATGGCAAGACAAACACCTAGAATTTATGCAGCACTGGATGATCATCAAGTAGACCATCAATCAATAGTGGTGGAGGTTGCAGGTAAGATTTCTGAGCAATCTATTTATATTTTGATTGACCCAGGGTCTACTCATAGTTATGTATCTCATAAGATAGTTGGAAGTTGTTCTCTTGGTAAGATAAGACATGAGTAGGCTTGACTAGTTCAATTATCCACCGGCACCAAGAGGAAGGTAAGTGAAGGAGTGCTCTATAGAATTGAATGGACTCCTCACACATGCTGAATTAAATATCTTTCCATTGGGATCATATGATGCCCTAATTGGCATGGATTGGTTGGAAAGGCACATAGCCAAGGTGGACTGTTATGAGAAAGCATTGGAATACCTTGATGATGAAGGCCAACCAAGGTTGGTCAAAGGGATTCCAAAGCATGTTTCAGTAAGATAGATTTCAGCCCTGCAATTAAGGAATTTTTATAAAAAGGGTTGCTAGTTATATGTTGTACACATATAAGACTCAGCAGAAGATAAAGGACCCAGGATAAAAGAATTTCAGATATTGTAGAAGCATTAGGATGTGTTTCCAGATGAGGTTCCAGGATTTCCACCTAAGAGAGACATTGAATTTTCCATTAATCTTGTTCCAAGAGAAACACCCATCTCCAAAGCTCCTTATAGAATGAGCACACCAGAGTTGGTAGAATTGAAGATGCAGCTGCAGGAGTTAATGGGCAAAGAGTATGTCAGACTGAGTGTATCCCCATGGGGTGCACCAGTGTTGTTTGTTAAGAAGAAGGATGGAACATTGAGGCTATGTATTTATTACAGACAGCTCAATAAGGTGACAGTTAAGAATAAGTATTCCTTGTCAAGGAGTGATGTCTTGTTTGATCAAATGAAGGAATCTAGAGTGTTTTCAAAGATTGACTTGAGGTCTAGGTATCATTAGGTAAGGATTAAGGAAGAAGACATTCATAAGACAACCCTCAAGACTAGGTATGGTCATTATGAATTTACAGTAGTGCCATTTCGTCTTACCAATGCACCTGCTACGTTCATGTGTCTCATGAACAGTGTCTTCAGCAAGTACTTGGATAGGTTTGTAATTGTGTTCTTGGATGACATTCTTGTATACTCAAAGAATGAAGAAGAGCATGATGAGCATTTGAAAATGGTAATGCAAGTCCTTAGGGAGCACCAGTTGTATGCTAAGCTGAGTAAATGTAACTTCTATCAAGAGAGGGTGTAGTATTTGGGTCATATTATATCAGCAGAGGGCATTGCAGTAGATCTAGAGAAGATTGAGGCCATCATGGATTGTTCCACTACAAGGAATGCGGCAGATGTTAGATATTTTATGGGCCTTGCTGGTTACTATAGGAGGTTCATTGAAGGATTCTCCAGGATAGCCCATCCAATCACTTCATTCCAGAGGAAGGACATCAAATTCACATGGTTTGAAAAATGTGAAAGAAGCTTCCAGCAGTTGAAGGAATTGCTTACTAGTGCACCTGTGTTGAAGATTGAAAATTTAAGTAAAGATTTTGTGGTATGCACTGATGCTTGCATTGAAGGACTTGGTGGAGTGCTAATGCAAGAAGGTTATGTAATTTGTTATGAGTCAAGGAAGATGAAAGAGAATGAAAGGAACTATGCCACCCATGACTTAGAGCTAGCAGATATAATTCACGCTCTCAAGAGATGGAGACATTATCTTTTGGGAAGGAGATTTGAGCTCAAAACTGATCATATGAGTTTAAAGTACTTGTTTGACCATCCAAATCTGAATGCAAGGAAAACTAGATGGATGGATTTTCTTTGTGAGTTTGATTTGGAGATTAATCATGTTAAAGGTAAAGAGAATAATGTTGTTGATGCACTCAGCAAGATATTCCATATTGTAGCAATAAGTAGATGTGAATCGGGCTTGAAGGCAATAATTTCAGAGGCTCAAGATAGTGATCAAGTCTATCTCTAGATTAAAGAGAAATTGCAGAAGAATGTTACGAAGGAGAAGTATGAAAGATATCAGCTGGGTGAGGATGATTTTCTCATTTATCAAAACACCAGACTATACATTCCCAACAATGCAGATTTGAAGAAGTTGGTGATGGATGAGATACATCATAAGCCATACTCAAGGCACCCAGGATATCAGAAGACTATAACAGTAGCAAGGAAGCAGTACTTTTGGCATGGTATGAAGAAGGAAATAGCTGGGTACATTGCTAGATGTCAGAAGTGCCAATAGGTCAAGGTAGAGCACCAACATCCAGCAGGATTGTTGCAGCCATTGCCCATTCCAGAGTGGAAGTGGGAAGTGATTTCTATGGATTTCATAACAAGAATTCCTGTGACAGTGAAGAAGCATGATTCAATCATGGTTGTGGTGGACAAGCTATCAAAGGTAGCTCATTTCATTCCAGTCAAGTCCACCCACAAGTCTAATGACATTGAAAATATCTTCATGAGGGAGATATTCAGGCTGCATGGATTGCCCAAGGCAATAGTTTCATATCGTGATACAAAGTTCACATCCAATTTTTGGAAAGGATTGTTACAAGAGTTGGGAACTCAGTTGAAATTTAGCACAACCTATCATCCTCAGACAGATGGTCAGACTAAGAGAGTGAACCAGATCCTTGAAGACATTTTAAGGATGTATGTGATGGACAAACCATCCAAGTGGGAGGATTACCTACACTTGGTAGAATTTTCCTACAACAATGGGTATCAAGCATCGTTGAAGATGAGTCCTTTTGAAGTGTTGTATGGTAGAGGATGCACAACTCTAGTGAGCTGGGACAGCTCAATGAAAAGAGTAGTGCTTGGACCAGAAATGATTGAGGAGATGGAACAAGAAGTTGTTAAGATCAGGCAGAATTTGAAGGCAGCACAGGACAGGAACAAGAGTTATGCAGATCTGAAAAGAGTGCATAAGGAATTTCAGATTGGGGATCATGTCTACTTGAGAGTGAGATCCAGGAAGAGCTCCATGAAGTTGGGAAGTTGTGCCAAGTTGGCACCAAGATATTGTGGGCCATTTGAAGTCCTTGATAGGATAGGGCTAGTTGCATATAGAATTGCATTTCCTTCTAACATGAAAGCTCATAATGTTTTCCATGTGTCTTTGCTTAAGAAATATCTACATGATCCTAATCATATCATTGATTGGAATGTGATACATGTGGAACCAGAGGGAAATTTCCAGGTGGAGCCTGCATGCATCCTCGACAGGAAGGTTACCTTGGTCTAGAACTGGGCCATAAGGAAGGTAAAGGTGCAATGGAGGCACCTTATCCCAGAAGAGGCCACGTGGGAGCTGGAGGATGCCATGAAAGATGCATTCCCATTTTTGTTCAGTTTTGAGAACACGGACGAAAGTGTTATTTTAAGTGAGAAGGAGTTGTAATGCCCCATTTTTCCCTTGATGTATTTGGATTCGATGTAAATAATATGTATGTACAGTGTGTGTATTTTCCCTAGTGTGTAGATCGAGGCCAAGGCCCCACTAGTGGATGTTAAGGTTATTTGCTTAGGCAAGTATTTGGACGGTTTGGTTATTCATGGGTTGATTAAGCCATGAAGGAATGTAAATGATGTAATTATTACTGAATGAATAGAATAACTAAGAAGTTGGATAAGGAGGCAACGAATGAGAAAGGGGCCATGTGTATCCATCAGGGAGAGGTGAGGGGGTTTGGGATTGGTTTCCCATATTGCCACATGTCTGACTAAGAACCCATGGGAAATATCTGTTGACATTAATGCAACTGCAATGGGTAGTTGAGAACCCTGATGGCTAAGGCCGCTGGATTATGGAGAATGCCTGCGATTTCGTATGGCGGGGCATGGCTCTGATCGCTTATACAGGATGACACTCAATCGCTTGGGAGAACTCGCTAAACCTATTTGACTATCCGAGGAAAGGGTGCATTGGGGGATATTCATTCATTCACTCATTGATACAGACATTCCTCACTCCTCACTCACGCACTCACTCACCCCTGAACGCACTTGCCATTCACGAGCCATCAACCCTTGAAGAGAATTCATTCATGTATTTCGTATATGCACCAAACCAATCTAGGAAGGGGGGAGGGGATCTAAGGGTAATTGTGCTTCCTGTGTGGGAGAAAAAGCCTGAGAGTTGATAACCGTAACCACCCTGTGTGAAAACCCTAGTTACAGGGACAGAGTGGTATTGATAGAAGATGTTACAGAGTGGTATTGGAAGAGCGGTCGTGAGGAAACCCCAAGCCTGGTAATGAATCAGTTGTTGAACTATGGGAGAGAGTTGGGTTGCTTGATAAACCCAGTGAAGGCTATAGTCTCAATGAACTAGTGACTGGACCTTTCTATGCCCATCCTGGAATAGCACTAGAAGGGAAGGACCGTGAGAGACTATGCAGCAGTGATAGGATCTTCCTTGTGTTGGATGTGGTAGGTATTGTGGGTGACAGGTCGGTTGAGAGCGACTGGACCTTTCTATGCCCATCTTGGAATAGCACTGGAAGGGAAGATGCCTTGAGAGACTGTGTGACAGTGATTTAGGTCTTCCTTGTGTTGGATGTGGTAGGAATTGTGGGTGCCAAGTCAACTAAGTGTTGAGATTCGTACAGCTCTATGGTCGAGCTCACTGGATTAGCAACACCTTCCTTGTTGTCCCTGAATGCTTGATAAACGACTATAGGTTGGCTTAACATGGGTAGGATCCCTGGAATGATTGATAAACCCAACTACAAGCTATTTTAGCATGAGAATGGAACCCTAACTGTGAGAGAACCTGTTAGCCCTCCTTAGTGGATACATTGCCCAGATTTCATTGTTTCAAAGAAAGCAATGTTAAAAGAAACTTTTCTAAAACAAAGCAATCCAAATTGTCCAAAGGATCAAATGTTAAAAAGCAAAAAGAATGCTCATTCTGACATCTTGGGTAAATTTTGATACGTTGATGGTTGATAGTTATAAGGCTATCAAGTCTTTATCAAGGATGCCTGCTGATAACTCTACATATAATAACTCTACACAGTCTAAGTAAATTGTGTTCTTTGGCAGGATGTTCCTAGCTACTCGTTGTTCTCTTCTTAGGCTTCGGATTCAACATTTCTGAGTTTAAAGGCAAACCCCAGTGGTTTAATACCATGGTAAGCCCTCGCTTTCTCCACGAGTCTCCTCTGTCAACAATTTTGAAAGCACTGATAGCGTTGTTGTGTTACAATGTTGTAAGCCTTTGGCATGTGAGTAGTTTGTATAGGTTGGAGTTGGGTTTTGACCTACTTTTTAAATGAAAGCTACGACATAAGGTTCTTCCAGTTTGTATCTACGTCTCGGTCAAGACTGTTGTTACTTATCTCTTGACTCTTTAATACAAATAGGTTTTCGGCTTGAAACCTTTGGTTGGAAATTCGCCAATGCAAAGGATATAAGTAATGTCTACTGTGTAGTGACAATCATTAGCTATTCCACACATTTTTTGGATTCTTAGTATTTGGTTTTGGAAATAATGTTTCTGTTTATGTATAAGCCTTCCAACATTATCATTATGTAGTAAGAAATGTTTCAGGTCTGTTTTGGCAGAGTTGAATTTGATAGTTAAAAAGATGAATGTGTTACTGCTTTGGCCTAAGCCCTAACTTGACTCTGTGTAGTTTAAAAATGTTCAGGATTTGTAAAGGAAATGGTTTTGGTTTGCTATAGGATTTAAAAACACTAAACCCTGTCAATGCTTTATTACGACTGGGCGAGCTCACTCTTGAGACTCGAACCCTTGACCTATTCTTTTAATGAATTTATTGTTTTGATACCTATTGTTTATGATGGCAACGATGGATCCAAAAAGGATATCATCGAGCTCTTTCCAATGATGCATTTTGTGTTACCACTGTTACTTCATTTGCATTATGAAATTGGTTGAATTTTCATTGTTTACAGTTTTATACCTTTGAGTGCCAACTGTGTTTATTTTGTTTAACGATTCTAGGGTTGTATTAACCTTGTTCATATTAGTTAGATGATCCTAGGGTGAGTCCTTTCGGTCTCGAACCCTTGTTATATGGTTACAATGGCTCTTTCATATGACACTATAATAATTGTTGATAGTTTTAATACATTGCTTCAATTGTTGACTCATTACAGGGTTTAACTATTTGATATTTGATAAATCGTGAGATCTATAGGGTTCGACCCTTGACTTAGTTGATAACGTTATTAGTTGTAAGTAGAGTTAGATCCTAGACTAATCTTTGAACTTGTGTTACTATGTGTATATGTGTGTTGATTCCTTATGGGGATATCGAGTAGCATCAAATGATTTCATAATATAATTTGTTAGTTGTATGAAAGTGTTTTCCATAACTCTGTTTCGATTTGGTATTTTTATACAATACTTGTTTATGAAAAACGATACTTTGAAAAGAAAGTTGATCTATAATTATAAGGATTTTACATTTGTATACTTTATTTAAATGATTGTAACTTCTTTATGTATCGATGATACAAGACTCTCTATTGAATGTTATTCAGTCTATGTAAAAAGTTCTCATAATTCGTAGTATTTTCTAAGCTAGGGTTATCTAGGGTTTCAAATATGTTATTTCTAAACTTTCTCAATGTTGTAATTTTATAAATTTGATATGAGTTATGTTTATGGTTTAAAGTTGAAAACATATATTTCCTAGATATTGTATTCTCAAAAAAACATCGTGAGTTGTTATACTATTCGAATCTGCCCATTAGGAGGTATGAAATTGGGATTCCTTGATGAGAAGAGGTAACTGAGCATGGCCCTTACCAGAGTTGTAGCTTGGCTGGAATCTCCTTTCCTGAATTGTAGCTTGGTTATGAAGGGTCTCCCATGCAGTAAGATGTTCCATGGTGCTTTTCTATCCAAGTGTCCTCATGTGAGGCACTCCTCGTCTAATTGTGTGCCACATGTCTTCTTGTGCCCAACACTCCTCAACATGTGTGTCGATGTGGTCACTAAGTTCCAATGCTTTTGAACATATGTGTTCGAGTCCATCACCAACCTCCATGAAGTGCTCCTCAACCTAATTTTCCAATTCAAGTGTCTAAGCTATAAGGTATTTATCACATAGTCCCAAGCTTCAAGTGCTAATTGCTCTCCTCCAAGTGCCTAATGCTCATCCTTGTACTAGGTAGGTACCTATCTTAATCGAGCAACTGACTCCCCCATTATGTACACCTAATGGGTTATTTATCATGTCGATTAGGGAAACCTCCTAGGTGAGGGTGCTATGCAAAGATTCCATGGGTTTTGTATACCATGAAGGTATCCAAGCCCCTAGGGTGCCTTGGGAGGATCTAAGACTCCAGGGCTTGTTATAGGCCCTCGATAAGCCTTGGGGGCTTGAATACCCAACCACTCATGCCTATTACAGGCCTTGGGAGGTTTAGTCAAACCCATAGTATCGTGCCAATATACTAGGTAGATACATAAAGGGGTATAAAAAATGTAAATGAAAAATATAGGGAAAATAGGGGTTTTTTTAAATTGGGAAGGCATATTGGGAGGGGGTTAAAAAAATGATTTGAGAGGTATTTTCCAATATTTACTTAAATTAGGGGTATTGTTTCATATGCCACGAACGAATGTGCTATGGTAGGCAGTCATTGAGTGAAGCCCCCGTGCTTATTATTCAATTGAAGAAATGTGGAATTGATAAGAAAGATGAGAAATGGATATTGGAAATTCTCTCCAAGATTGGACTAGATTACTTAGTATGCGTTTCAACCTTTCATGCTACAAGAAAAGAAGTTTGAAACTGGAAGATCCTACTCTGTCAGAATTCATGGAATCTCTCACACAAGAACAAGACAAGTTGGTCTTGATGGGAGCAATAAAAAATCCATCAAAATATCATTGCTTGGCTGCTGAAGATTCAAATAATTCGAAAGGAAAGAAGAAGGGAAACTTCAATAAGCCACCTGATCAAAAGAAAGACAAACAAAAATCTCATGAAGAATCCTCAAATTTCAAAAAGAATCCTAATAAGAAGCAAGAGAAGGCGAAGTGCACCTATTGCAATAGGGGATTTCATCCTGAGAGCTTATTCATGAAGAATACCATTGATCAAATGGATCATCTCCTTGAGAAAGAAAACATCCCTCTTCCGGAGAGCGCAAGAAAGAAGAAAGGAGGACACAATTATGAAGACAAGAAGAGAGTGCATGCTTTGATGGAAAGCACATCCAATCCTACTTCATTCATCATTGATTCTAGAGCTGCAAGGCATATGGTGTCTATAAGAGAGATATTCTCCTCTCTTGATTCTTCTGGTGGTCCAACCATTGTGTTGGGTGATGATTCCAAAACTACTTGCAAAGGTAAAGGCAGTGTTCATCTAGAGTTTGGTTCCTTCACTAATTTGTTTCATGTTCCAGGTCTTGCTGCAAACCTCTTGTCATTTTACCAAATGACTCACACTGGATCTCCCAAAAAGGTTATATTTATCCCTAATGATGTTGAAATATGTGAGATGTCCATAGGACGAATTGTTTCCTTAGGTATTGCTGACCATAGCTCAAAAGTTTATATATTCTCTCATTTTGTGCCTTTCCCATCACCTTATGCTCTACTTGATCATGCTAATGAATCAAGCAGGTTGTGGCATGAGATATTTGGTCATCTAAATTACAAGTATATTTCTCAAATCTATGAGAAGGATATGGTTACAGGGCTTCCCAATATCAATTTTTCTAAAGGAGTCTGTCAAAGTTGCATCCTAGGAAAACACCCTGAGCATAAGTATGAAAGATCCAAAACTGGGAAAACCTCATCACCCCTTGACCTTATCCACAGTGACATATCAGGTCCATTTCCCCATGAGTATTTGAACCATTCCAAGTATATCCTAACCTCCATAGATGGCTTTTCAAGATATTTTTGGATCTTCTTCATCATGTTAAAATCAGAATTGTTCAATTTGTTCAAGCTTTTCAAAGCCTCAGTTGAGAACCAGTCTAGTAGAAATATCAAGATCCTTAGATCTAATAATGGTGGGAAATATATAAAATCTGATTTCCAACAATTTTGTACTTTTGTTGGCATACAGATGCAACACACTGTTCCCTACACACCTCAGCAAAATGGTGTTGCCGAGAGGAAGAACATATCTCTCAAAGAGATGGCTACATGCATGCTTGAGGCCAAGTCTTTGTCTCCTAGACTTTGGAATGAGGCTAGAAAATGTGCAGCCTACATACAGAACAAAGTGCCTCACAAAGTACTGAAAGGAACCACTCTTTTTGGAGCTTGGACTGGGCATAAACTTGATTTTTCTCATTTCAAGGTTTTTGGCTCCAAGGATTAGGCTAGAATTCCACTTGAGAAGAGGAGGGACATGCACTCCCAAATCCAACCATTTATTTTTGTTTTCTATTCAGAAGAATTCAAGGGCTATAATTTTCTGAAAATTCCCTCTCGCAATGCCTTCATTGAGAGGAGTGTTCAATTTGAAGAAGAGCCATTGCAATCTATTGAAATTGGAGAACCCTCTCCACCACCACTTGAGAGTGTAAGTGATGCTCCTCTTGATTTTTCTTATTCTGATATTTATGATGATGAATACCATCTTATTTCATATCCAAGTTCACCTACAAGGCCCAAGTGGGCTTCTAAGACCCTTCAAGCAGCTGGTGAGCTTGTGGGAAATCCTCAGAATCCTAGGAGGACTAGATCACAATTTGAGAGTGCTCTTACTGTGAATGACCCTTATCTATCTGATAAGTTTTTTTTGATGTTTGATTCAGATCCTTAGACATATGAGGAAGCCTCACATGACCAAATATGGAAGGAATCCATGGATGAGGAGTTTCATTCACTGCAAAAGAATGAAACTTGGGAGCTAGTCAAGCTTCCCTCAGGAAGAAAATTGGTAAGGTGTAAGTGGATATTCAAGACCAAATTTGAATTTGATGGTGTAGATGTGAATTATAAGGCAAGGCTTGTGGAAAATTTCTTCTCCCAAGTCCATGGCCTTGAATACAATGATACTTTTTCACTAGTTGCACAAAAGGATTCGCCAAGACTAGTTCTGGAAATTCCTGCTTCCAAGCACTAGGAAGTGCATCACATGGATGTCAAGAGTGCTTTAATACATGGGTGTATTGAGGAGGATATCTATATGCAGAATCCATAAGGGTATACATCATATCCTAACCTTGTTTTCAGGCTGAGGAAGTCCTTATATGGGATTAAGAATGCTCCCAAAGCTTGGTATGCCAAAATGGACAACTTCCTCTTGTCACAATCTTATACTAGATGCAAGTCTGATCCAAATGTATACATGAAGTTGATTGATGAATCCATATTGATTATTGTGTTATATTTTGATTACCTACTAATCACATGTAGCTCTACTGATCAAATAGCTTCATTAAAGACCTCCTTGCATCAAGCATTTTCCATGACTGACTTGGGAATTCTTAAGCAATTTTGGGGGCTTGAGATTTCACAATCTAAGTTTGGAACTAAGGTATATTAGTCAAAATATGCTTCGGACCTTCTAAATAATTTCAAGATAGATTATTTCATGCATTCAAAGATTCCCTTCCTTCTAGGAGTCAGACTTGAAGAAGCCGATTCTACACCATTGGTGGACAGCACCCTGTATGTGCAACTAGTTGGCATCTTGTTGTAATTGACTCATACTCGACCTGATATTGCTTATGATGTGAGTGTGGCCTTAAGATACATGGAGCAGCCACATGAGATTCATTGGAGTGTTGTGTTGAACCCTTGGATGTGCTAGAAGTACCCTAGGAAACAACGTAAGGGAGATAGCCCATCCGAAGGCTTCGAATAATCCTATGCAAGGATTACCCTATCCTCAAGTTGTTTGGTATAACTAAGTCTGATGGGTTTTACGGCTCTGTTAGCTGCTAAGTGATGGTTTCTCCTCAAAGAGGACACTTTGAATCATGACTTAAACTAGATCCTGAATGCAAACCTAACTTAATGTGTAATTTATTAAATGTGATTGTGATAACCAGTTCATGTCAATCTGTCAATCTATGATAAATGATAAAAATAATAATGTAATAGAACTAACAGAATGAAAACAAAAAATGATTTTTTCATACACTGATTATTGAAAAGGGAAAAATATTAATTTTAATTAATATTCAATTGATTATCAAGATGACAAATTAGATTCATATCAATTGGAGTGTCATAAAACATTATAGGTTATGCAATGATCAAAACTCAGGACAAATCAAGAATTCTGCTCATCACAGATTGAAAATGATTCATGCTGCAATTGAAAGTAACTTCTGAGATCTAGACATAGGCAACATAAGGTGAATATCTGATGAAAATCAACATATTCTGAAAATAAATTGCAGAAAATAAACCAAATTCAATTTATTAAATGAATTGATGAAAACCTTACAGAAGATCTTCAGATCTAATGAACTAGCTTGCTGAAAAATCAGAGTACCATCCACTGATCCAAATAACAAAATGTATGCATAAAAATGCATAACAATTTTATATTACAGAGAAAGAAAGAAATTTGTCTCTCCTGAGATCCCCCCCTCTCCCAGAGCATAGAAGGTAGGTATTTATACTAAATAAATGACAGGAGAAGATAATATCAGTTTTCCCAATTATTGAGCTAACTAGTGAGTTGTTCCATTTAGCAAATCCATCCATGAGAAAAATCTGGGAAATTTCGTTTTGAAAAACTAGTAGAATCTCTCAAATGAAGAACTTTCTGAGGTTTATGCACATTGGTAAGCTAATAGGGCATATTCTGCACAAAACCCGCATCTTGTATTTTCCAGATTCATCTTCATCACTCCAGAAATCGCATCCAAAGATCATTGTTTTCCACTTGGCAAGTTTTGACAGCTCCAAATTTGGGATGTAAATTCTTCAGTTTGACTCCTCTAAATCCAAATCCACACATGTACAATTCAAAAGATAAATTAAAACATCATTCCAAAGCTAATGAATGAAATCCAAATTAATAAAATCCGAAATCGACTGTTCAGACATATTTTCAGGGTGGTTAAGTTATTCATTTGGAAAAAACAATCTTCCCAAATCATTCATCATCCTTCTATCTTTCCAACGAGCTATCTTGAGCTTGATTTGGATTTATAAATCTCAAGATATTACTCCTGGAAGTTAAGGCTCAAGAACCGTTGGTTTAATTGTTGGGTGAATTGTGGCCATTGATCTAACTATTAAATCCATTATCTCATACTAATTATTTTCCAAAATAATAAAACCAAATAAAAAATCCAAAATCAATATTCCCAAAATATCGGAAATCCAATGTCACGAGGAAACATAGAATTTGAAAAAACATTTAAACAAATCAAAATCAAAATCCTAAGTAAAAGATAAAATTACCAAAATTTACGGACCCAAAATTAAATAAAAACATAGCATAAGAGAAACCTAGGGTCCGAAAAATCAGGTTACGGAATGGGGAAATGAAAAAAATGAAAATTTGAAAAAGTGACTTCCGCAATCTGCAATCGGCATTTTTTAAATTTCTGAAAATTCCAAAATTCCGGAAATCAGAAATGACAATTTGAAAAAATGACCATTTTATTTTCCCTTCTGCAATCCGCAATGAGAAAAATTTTACTTTCCGCAATGTGGATTGTAGATTGCGGAAATGTTTTTTTTTAAATGAAAATTTTTTTACCTTTAGCAATCCACAATTGCGGATTGCGGAAACATCAAAATTTAACAATTAAAACTAAAGGATTGCGGAAATGTTGAAATTTTAACAAAAATTAAAGTTTCCGCAATCCGCAAAAATGCATAAAAAATTATCTAGAAGCTTGAAATAAAATGCAATTTTTTTAATATTGAATGAAGTAGTTTAAAGTAAAATAACAATGAAAAAAAAATTAAAAATCTAGAAATATAAACAAAGTGAAAGAAAAACCAATTTTGGAAAACAACATTAAAACATAAAACCTAGAAGTAAAAATCAAAACCATTTACAAGTTAATTCTTAAGAAAATAATTGTTGGAACAAGTACGTATATAGGAAAAGAATCACTCCTATAATATAAGAGAGTTAATAAGTCTCATAAATAGGTTTCTAACATAATCACTATCCAAGAAAAGAATAATAATATCTCATTTTGCACAATAATAAATGAAAATCTTTTTAAATTGCAAAAAGGGAAAAATAGAATGATCAAACTTAACTTTACATTCGTGAATATTGAACTTTAAACCCATTAATTTCCAAATAATAATAAAACAAAAACTCATGGAAATTAGAGAAATTAGAACTCACTAAAACATGTGTTTTTTTTTAATTTTCATAAAATCAAATTGTGTATAATATGGATTTAATAAAATACACAAATTAATTTAATGATATTCAAAGCATGATCATGAATATTCAAAAGATTTAAATAATCTTAATCTAAACATTAAAAATATTAAACTAATATAAGAAAACAAACCCAAAGACTAATATTATTTAATATTTATATTATGATTCTAGGCATGAAAAAGTGAAAATAAAACTCCATCAAGTTCAAATATCACACTAATGCAGTGCAGACTTTATCTATGTGGGGAATGTGAAGGACAACATGGTAGGTCAACCACCAAGATCTTGGAACCAACTCAAATGAATCAAAAAGAAAATATAAGCTAGAGATTACTAAAATGGAAACAATCCAAATAATACTAGAGATCCCGAGGAAAAAAATGGTGAAATACAAAAATGGGGCTCCCACTTTTATTGATAAACAAACAATAAATAAAAGTGGGGCTCCCACTTTTATTGATAAAAATGGGATCTGTTGTGCCTACAACAGGCTGCAAAAAGAATATTTCATTATGTGCAAGGAACCAAGTCTGATGGGATTCACTATGTTGCAGATTCTAGCCTAGATATTCTTCGCTTTACTGACTCAGATTGGACTGGTAATAGACTAGATAGGAAGTCCACTTCTGGATTTGTTTTCATGCTCGGAGGAGGCCCGATTTGCTAGTGAAGTAAGAAACATAGTTCAATTGCACTATCTTCAGCAGAGGCCGAGTACAGAGGAGTAGTGAATGTTGCAACTTAGTGTGTGTGGTTGCAGGGTATTCTTTTAGAGTTTGGGATTTCCTTTAGCACTCCCACAGTAATATTTTGTAACAATCAGAGTGCTATAAGGGTCTCAACTGATCTAGTATAGAAGAAAATAACCAATCATATAGATATCCATATGCACTACATCAGAATTTTAGTGCATGATCACATCATTGATCTGCAATATTTCCCATCAGTTGAGCAAATTGCAGACATCTTTCACCAAATATTTTACTGAGAATTCTTTCAGCCATCTGAGATCACTTCTCTGTATTTTTGAACATGTGGTGGAGTGAAGTATTTATCAGCAATATTTCAATTTTGTTCATGTCCATTCTTGAGGGAAGGTTTACCCATGAGGTTTTCCTTCTTTCCTTGTTTCGTGGACAAGGCAGTATGTTAAAGGGTGACCATGCCAAGTTGTTGGGCCCTATTTATTTATGATTTTTAGAACATAAAGTAAGGATTAAGGGTGGTTGTTGGAGTATTTTAAAACCCATCCATGTCATTTAATACTTAGTATAACATTAATTAGTCATTTTGATTAATTCCTAGGTGTTATACTAAGTAGTTGGCCAAAATTACCCATTGTGTGGACCACAAGTCTCCGTTGTGTGGACCACAAAAATCCATGAGTCACTTGGTTGCATTTATGATATTCTGGATAAGACCTGATCTGATTCTGGTATATTTTATCCAATTCTGTAATAGAAAGGCGCTTTCCAGCTTTTTACTTATTTTTACTAGTTTTTGTGAAAAGGTGAAAGCTAGTTGACTTGCCTTAACTGTTTTTTGGCCAAATATTCCTCCATGATGTTTCATCTTCCTAAATTATTAAATTAGGATTTTTTTCCATCATACATCACCATATGATCACTAATTTACCAATTCGTGAGCTTTATAGGTGACTTGGAAAGCACTCTTTGCACCTAGGGGGGTTTTGCATAGATTTAGTAAGCATGCTTTTGTGAGGATTTCAAATGGAAAATTTATCCTTCAAATATCTGATGTAATTATATATATGTACAGCCATTACATTTCCCAATTTTGGTTGATGTAGACTTCTTCAGTAGAGTTATATTGTTTGCATTAATGTCATGGTTGGTTTTAGTGTTCTATGACTTGTTTTTGCGAGGCACTTTGTGATATTTTGTAATTGCTTGAGTAGATATTGGTGTCTACAAGAATTTCACATATGGGAGTTCCATCTCATGGATACCTTTACATGTAAGTTTTACCTCTATACGGGAGGTCTATCTCATGGATACCTTTATACGGAAGGTTCACATGATAATCATGACTTGATACACAAAAGTTCGTTGCATTGTCCAACAAGAATTTACAATATCATTACTTTGATCAGTTGCCTCTATACGAGAGGAATAACATTTACATAGAAGGTAATCAAAGTGCTCACCTCTATACGAGAGGATCAATCTTGACTACACAATATTGGTTTGGAGAATGGCTTCTGGTGTTGTATATTTAACAGTTTGCAGCAGTGGGAACAAGGATTTATTCCCATTAGTGAATTTTCCAAATACTTTCCATTGGGATGGAAATTATGCAAAAAAATTATTAAGAGGCATTATATTCAAATCACCATTAGAGTCTCCTTAATATATGTCGTCATGTTCCTTGCATAGCCATAAAAAATATGCAATGACCTCTGAACTCTCCCCATAAATAATACTAGTCTACATGTTGTCCTCTAGGTTTTACCCCTTACAAAAAATATCCTCTAGATATCTCTATGGAGAGGAATGGACTGGAAAGAAGCACAATACCATGGCATACTGTGTAGGATGTACTTTCCTATGCCACTCTAGATCATTGAGCCAATCCTCAGACTAGAGGGGGGATTGTTGGTGCACAAAAACTCATTTGGACTCACTTGAGACCCTTTCTCCTTGATTCTAGGAACTAATTCTCCCTCTTCCACTATTTTAGGTATGAAGGCACCCTCCTCCTCCTTTTTTGTATTATTGCACCTTTCCATGCATGATGACCCAATTTGACTAGATAAATACACCTCCCTTGCATTTTATGGAGTAATTAACTATTTTGACTCATGCACGCTCAACTAACTTGCCTTACTCAACAATTGAGAGTTATTTCACACCACTTGGATCATGCATGTAAATTTTTTCTAGCCTTACTTAGTGGTTGTGAGTTAGTTGACACCACTTGTTTGGTCTAATCTTACTATAAATATCTTATGAGAGCACACATGGCTATATAGGGGTACATTCTCCATACGCCATGCATGTAGAGCGATTTCACTAAATGATTACACTAGTTAAGTCTAGATGAGGAACATTTTCTTAAGGGCCAAGCATTGTCTCTTGCATTCCAATGCAGATTACATTTTATTTCTCATCTCTGGTGAGGTTTTGTAACTATTCTTTCACAAATTAATGAAGAATATGGTTATGTGAATTTTTTGTCTTCTCTTCAACCAATTGATATGTATTGCAACTTATTTTAATTACTATATCCAAAGCTCCTAAAATATCACATGATATCATATCCATGGGAGATCTAGGGAGGAGAATTCAATCAAGGAGCACTCAGATCTTGATTCCACAAACCAACTAACCACACTTATCCCATCCAAATTAGTGGATGTGAAAACATTGAAAATTTTTAATAGGTTTGACAAAATATATAGATCATTTCAGAAGGCCTAACATATCTCATTGAAAATATATTGTCAATATCTCAAATAGATTTTACATACAATTTGATTTGGCTTCTCGATTTGAGAGATATGATCAAATGAATCTTAGAAGTATTTATGACAAGGTTCCCATGTGTACCCTCAATTTCAATAAGACTTTTATCACTCCACATGATGGGATAGATCAAGTTACCTACATCATTTGAAAGGTTTCTCCATCATATCAAATGGTTCTTTGACATATTTTGATTTCATTACATGTATATAGAGTTATGATTTAATTTGAAGCAAGACATCTATTCGCCCAAAATTGTGTTTTTGAGCTTTGTTTTGCAGTAGTGCACATCTTGAAGCATGGACCTAAGATTGATTCCTCTTCTAACCCCATTCAATTATGATAAGTTTAAAATGAATATGATTTTTTTTTAAGATCAAACATATGTTCAAAATATAAATGAAAACTAAAACTAAACCAATGTTTGATGCTAAGAAGGCAAAATGGATTAACATATTTGATAAATCCCATGGATTATTATGTTTCCATGTATCCCCTAATCTTATTGATCATATCATATTTTCTAAATCACCAAATCAAATATGGAACACATTGGAGGGATTATTTGGAAAATAGGATGCCATTTGGAGAAAGGTCTCATAAACCATAATAGTTTGGACACCCACCTAGAATTTCTCACCACGATAGATAGTGCTAATAGGGAAGAATCATCTTCCTCCAGCATTGATGACAAGGAATCATGCTCCCCTATTGATTTATGTGTTGATCATGATGTTGCTATAAATCCCCTTCTTGGACATATTTCAAATGCTAATACATTCTCTTCAGGCTCTACCATTGTATATCCACACTAGACAAGTCTTGTAATAGTTGGAAATACATCAGATAAATATATTCCCATAACCAAGGATTTTGTGGACAATGATTCTTGAGACACCAATTCTATGGCAACAATTTCATGAATAGAGATAACAAGACTTCTTCTTCCTTCATTATTGATCAAGAAGGTTATATTAATGGTGTTACTAATGAAGAAGAGTATCTTTTTACTACTACCGATATAAAAGAGGAATTTGATTTCTCTACTTCTAATAATGATAATGGAGCATATGTTGATATCACCATCACATATCATTAGGATTATATTTCCTTCATTTATAATGTTGTAGATTATGTTGCAAATCCTTTGTTTGAACATATTTTAGACATGCAGAGATTTCCTAGAAATTTAGACACAACTATAAATATAGGATCTTGGTTTCAAACAGTTCCATATGATGAGAATTTTGTTGTCACAACCAGTAGATAGCTTGCTCTAAAATCCATTGGATGACTGGAATACATGTTCACAATTTCAGGTATCTCTAGTTGCATTTATTGCAACCACTACAGATCCACAATGTCTTGATGAGGCCGTTTAACTTCCTAAGTGGGACACAACAACATGTAGTGGCTTGGACTTCATGGCATCCAAATATTCTTATTTCATTGGTAATTATACATATCATGTTTCATTAACTTGTCATCCCCATTTAAGAATGAAGGAGGCATCCATTTCAGATCAAGTTACATAGCTTACCCATTTCTATCTCGTTTTGAGAATTTTTTCCCATGTGGTTTTCCCTCTTTCCTCATTTTTGTGGGATATTTATTTTTGAACTTGGGTACCTAACATGGATATGTATTTTCAGGACCCATTTTTTGGTGCATTATGCTCACTTAAGTCATGTTTAAGGGGGGTGTTGGTGTACATGCTTGCACTATGACGCATTATCTAATTATGGAGTCATTTCAATTTCTTTAATTTCTCTATTGTATAACAAGTGTTTAAGAATCTTAGGTACTTTAATTCCTTAAATTAAGGAAATATTTAGGGTCAGGATTTCCTTTCCCTAAATCTCTCTATAGAAAGTATTGCATTATTTATTTGTATTCACCTCTTCTCTTTTGAGTGGCAACTATGGATTAGAGAGTGTACCACATAAGACCTTCAGTCTACAAGTTAATCAATAAGATTTAGCTTGTACAAATTTGTTCATTTTGTCTCGATTCTTTTTTGTTTTGCTTCTTTACTAGCTTGCAGATCTTGGAAAAATTATCACAAGATCTTTTTAGTAGGCGATATCTTCTAGATACTTTCTAGAGAAGGAACATTCTAGTAGGAAGAACCTTCGGGTAAGCCTTATTACAATATTTTTTATCACACTACATGGGCCTTATTTAATAAGCATGTCCCCAAAATTAGCATTATTCTTTGATACCTCCCTAGGTACCCAATATTATTCCCCCTAGCTACATTACACACTCGAAGGCCAAGCATACCCTTGAATGATCCTTTGAGATCGTTTAATGTGTTTTCTGCAAGCTCGATGCCTATAATATTCCTTTAGGTCCTAATGATTGGGTATCCTTCCCAACCATGTTTAGGGCCCCAAAACATAGTTCTTGATAACTTAGAGTGGTTCCTGGGTCCCCACTTAGATGCCAAATATACCCTCAAGAATTCATTTTTAGTGGTTCGAGGTGACATTCATGGAGGTTGATCCATATGTTAGGATATTTATACACTTAAGATTTTATTGAGATTAACATGTTATAATGTATCTTTAGGTAAAATATGTTTCTTTAGTATGCATTTGTACATGTTTAATCCAACAATCACAATATGTTCTAGACATGGAGTGGTTCTACAGTCATTCTCACCTCGATCTTAACAATCATTGATCCATGTCTTAACACCCAGTCGGTCCATGATATCTATTTGCAGAGAATGGTGGGTAATTTTCTCATTGATCGATTGTCAGAATCTCATTGTAATATTCTTTTTCTTTTGCATAATAATATTTACTCAAGTAGATATTTGGTTGGGGGCTTGGGGTGTTTCCCTCTTCGAGGGTTTAAAACATGTACAAACATTAGTGCATTGATGCATGTGTTCGATTCAATGGTTTCTAAATGTGTTTTATCTTCTAGAATTATCCTATAATAGTCGAACATGGTATTAGAGCTCTTATATGTATCCTCTTTCGTTGGTGATCAAGATCTTAAACTGATGTTGTCATATGTAGCAAACGATTTGTGGTTTTTAATATTTTTGTGCATTTTTGGGATGATAGAGTGTTCCATTGCATATGGAGTGCTTATTTTAGTTGGAAATGATTTTTGTTTCACTGAAAAAGTTTTCTATTTTCCCAATATACAACCATTTTTCTATATCTAGAGGTTTACTATTTACAGTTACGTAATTTATAAATATTTTCTCATATTCTCTCAGATTTTAACCTAGTTTTTTGTTTTATGGTTTTTTACCTTTTCAATTTGTGTATTCTCTTTTTCATGAGCTCTATGTGAACTCAAAAAAATTAGAAATAGAGTGGAAAGGTTTTTTTTTACTGCGTATTCTCTTTTCTGTGTGCTTTGTGTGAACTCAGTAAACTAGAAACAATGAGAAAAGACATGTTTTCTGAGGAAACCTAACTAAGGATTAATCTCAAGTCAGATACATTTTAGTTTCGAAATTTTTTATTTTTTTTGTCTTAAAGTGTCTTGCGGACCAAAAATTAAGGTTTTGGGGTAAGCACGCACTTCAAGGTAGAAGAGAAAAAAAACCACCTCTTCCTCCCTTTCATCTTTTACATATATTTTATATTACCTCACTTGGTTGAAAGTTTCTTTATTATATAAGAGGCCTTGGGTTCAATCCTTCTTTCCGATAGTTGATTTTTCTAAAAGTGTATGTAGATTTTATTTTTAAGTTACTTTACTGTAAAAGTACATCTCACTTATTTTATAAAAGTGAGTCACTTAAAATTGTAAAATCTTTTAGTTTTTGTGTGCAATATTTAAAGTAACATTATTGTAAAAGTGAACTCTACTTATTTTATGAAAATGGATCACATAAAGCAACATTATTGTAAAATGAGTTTAAAATATTAAATTTGGGAAGAGGGGCGCTTTTTTCCATGTGGGTCAATCTTCTACCTTCCATGTGTTTTTTTTGGAGTCTATAAGAATAAAATTAGCATTCAGAGTCTGTTTTTAGTGCCTTTTCTTTAAACTACCTGTATTTTCAATATCTTTGCATATATACAATTAGTTCTTGCTTTTAAATCCATTATACATGTGTATTTCAATATGGCCACTCCATGTGTTATTTTGTTTATTAGTGGCAACTATTTCTTATGGAAATCTTGTATGGAAGATGTCCTACAAAGTATGGGACTTTACCAGATTATATTTGGGAAAAAAACTGAACCTATTGATGATGATAACAAAATTGAATGGGATAATAAATGTGATGAATCCCTTGGATTAATAAGGGTGCCAATTTCTACTATTTTTTTATTCCACCTATAAGGAATTGATGAACCAAATAAGGCTTGGAAAAAATTAGAAACTATAATGGGTAAACACAATGAGATTCGAGGTCACCAACTTGAAAATGAGTTTGTTAACAATCAAATTAACACCCTTAACAAGTGAATATCAGAAGCACATTTTACCATTCACCCGCAACATGAAGACTGGAAATTTGGAACAACTGAGAGCTTTAATCTCTCATCCGACCATCGCTTTTGCAAAGGAAGAATTATGTGAAGGAAAAGGTTTCTCTAAAGAGGCTAAGTCCAAAACCACTTGAGGGACAAAACCCAGTTTCTACAACTCTTAGAGTGGAAAGAATACATGGCATGTGTATTAATTGTCCTAAAATTATGAAAAATCAAGTCAAATGCCTGAAAACTATGTAAAGTGGGTTTTTTTATGAAAATAATAAAAAATCATGAAAAAATTTAGTCCCACATTCATGTTTGGCAATTGAGTGCACAATCCCAATGCTCTATAAGAAAGGAATTTGGGGAAATGTAAAATACAGAGAAAGTGAGAGAAAATGCATAATGAAGGATTGAAGGAAAGAAATATCCTACTTCAAAGGCATTTGGACATTAAAGGAAAGGATGGAATAGGAGAGTATCAAAGCAAGGCAGAAGGATTGCATCTTTCTTGAATTTAGAATGGCCTTGTCACTGGGTAATATCTGTAATATATGTTGGGAACTGGGATTAGGAAATCTATATTAGAGATACTAGACCATATATATACCTTATTTATCTTTGATTTGAATATTCTTTAAATATTTTAAATATTTGTGTTCTCTTTTCTTTAAATTCTCAAAAAACCTAGGAATTGTAAATCACTATTTTAGGCCTATAATTTGGGAATATAGTGAACTTTGCATACTTGTAGATGACATTAGAGACATATTAGGACCTGTTAGGATAATTTTTGGAGAAATTAGGGAGCATTTGGTTTGCCTTTTTCATGTTTGGAAATTAAAAGAAATTTGCGCCAATTACCATATTTTGAGCTCTGATTTCAAATTTTTCTTTTAAATTGGTTTAGATATGAATTTTTTAGGACATATTTGACATTTAGACACTAAATTTAACCATTAATTGTTGAAATTTGAACTAATTTCATAAGTTCCATAGCTTGATTCACTAGTTTGCAAAGAAAATTGTTGAAAAATTGAACAAATTTTAATTCATGGAACCATGAGCCTTTCAATTTAGAGTTAATTTGACTTGAAGATATGAAACACAACATAAAATCACAACCAATACTAAATTATAATTCATTCATTTGAAAAAATTGCACAAAATTCAGAAAATTTGAACATAACACTTAAGATAAATTAAAAAATACTTCCCTCCAAAACAAGAGAAAATAACTAAATTGAGTATTTCTTAGTTTTGATATTTGAATTTTTTTATGTTTTTTAGTAAAATTAGAGATTTTTGTTTCAATTTCAAGTTCCTTGTGATATATTGTACCCGAGCCATGAGTATCCTCTTTGCTTGGCCTTGCGAATAAGAAAGTGGATCTCAAGTGTAACAGTTTAGATTTTACCTTTGAGCATAATATAGAGCCACTAGTATCCTCTTTGCTTGCACTTGTGGGTGACCCTGCAAATGAGAATGTGGATCTGAATTGAAATAGAGTAGATTTCATTTTAGAGTATAGTTCTAGAGACACGACTATCCTCTTCGTTTGCGTCTTCGAGCGGCCCTGCGAACAAGAAAGTGGATCTCAAGCATAAATGTTTAATTCATATTACTTCAAAAGGACATGTGTATCCTCTTTTCTTGAACTTTTGGGTGGCCTTGAAAAGGAGAAACAAAGATCCCCCGTGTAAAGAGTTGGATTCGTTTCATTTGAGGTAATTGTTTGGCTTAAAAATTTTCTTGAAATTAATAATTAACCATAATTCAGAGAAGAATTGTTCCAAAACCTCAACAACATACCAATTTTTTGCATCACCGTTTCAAGACATTGAATAACTTCACTTGATTTGGAGACTTATTCAAAAATTTGGAAAAAACATTATGCATTTTGTAAACCAAGATAGAACCATAGTTCCAAGATTAAAACACTAGTTTAAGAAACTTGTTGAAAACCAAAATTAATTGAAACACTTATCATTTGAAATTTAATTTCCAATTAGTAGATTTGATTCAATTTGAGATAAATGTCACAAACTAAAATCAACCTCTTGAACCTTTGTTTCAAAACCTTGTTGAAAAGAGAAAAGTATTAATTTGTGACATTTAAACATCATTTTTGCAAAAAATCATCTTCAGGTTAAAAGAATGGTTTCATTTTGAAAATTTCTCAATACTTGCATGTTTGAAATACCTACAAATAACATCTTACTCTTCTATATCTTAGATATTTCATCGAATTAAAGGATAGAGGAGTGAAAATATGTGCATTGTTTGGATCAATATTTCAATTCTACACACCAACAGTTTTGTTAAATTTTCAGTATTAAATCACAATACTATAGGATCTTTGCTGAGAGAATAACATCTACAGTATATCAATGCATGACAATCATAATATGACAAGCATCACAAGCATCACAAGAATCAAAAGCATAGAGACAAGAGACACAGAGTTTCCATGGGGAAAACCCTAAGGTGAAAAACCCCACAACTTCCTCAGAGATAGAGAGAGAAATGGCTCAACCAAAATACAACCAAATAATACAGAGATAGTCTCCTAGCAGATGATCCTCCTCCTCCTCACTAGTGCGCCACTTTTTAGAGAGAGAGATAGATACTTTTCCGAGTGAGTAAAATAGAGATCTCCTATCTCTATTTATACTCACCTTTTTTCCCAGTGACCTACTGGGGCCGACTTGTCTACTTGAGTACATCCACATTATATTATATATTAATTAGGGCCGACCCCATAAGGTGGTCTAATAACCCATCGGCAAGTACACACACTTGCGACACTTGTCAATCCACATGACGACACTTCCTTATAGAGGAATAACACATCTCTTATAAGGGTACAATAAATATACATATAAAATATTGATGAAATACATTCCGAAGTTACATATACATCAACACTCCCTCTTAACAAGGAAGGTATTTCTCGACACGGATTTGCTAGACAAGTCTTCTTCTCTGGATCATCGTCATCGATGCATCGTCATCATCATCATCACTGCTGCTGCTATCTCGTCCAATCTCTGTCTCTACTCGTCATAGGAAGTTCTACAGAGCCAGTCCTTTTTCATACTGGATGTAGGCCCACCACCTGCAGGTCTTCATCATCACTGGCCATACTGTGGAATCCTCAGGACTTTTACGTGCGTCACAAAACCTCGAAAGAGCATCCCGGGCTGTTACGAGCACACAGCTCTACCTATAGGATCTCCCAGGGCACCGAATTACATGTGACCTCACCACAAAACCTCGCAAGAGCATCTGCCAGATATCCCAGGGAACCGAATTACATGCCATAGGCAAAACCTCGAAAGACTATCTGCAGATCTCCCAGGGCAACGAATTACATGTGGTCATGGCAAAACCTCGAAAGAGCATTTGCCAGATGTCCCAGGGAACCGAATTACATGCCATAGGCAAAACCTCGAAAGACCATCTGCAAATCTCCCAGGGCACCGAATTACATGCCATAGGACAAAACCTCGAAAGAGCATCTGCCAGATATCCCAGGGAACCGAATTACATGCCATAGGAAAAACCTCGAAAGACTATCTGCAGATCTCCCAGGGCACCGAATTACATGTCCTCCCAGAGCAAAACCTCGAAAGAGCATTTGCCAGATGTCCCAGGGCACCGAATTACATGCCATAGGCAAAACCTCGAAAGACCATCTGCAAATCTCCCAGGGCACCGAATTATATGCTCATATGCACAACCTGATCCACGGCCACAGAGTATCAACCTGATACTCACCATACATCATCCTGATGTATCCATGATCATCCTGATCATCATCACTGCAACGTCCTGCTGCATGTCATCTGGAGCAACATCCTGAAGCTCGTCATCTATGATCATCCTGATCATCACTGCAACATCCTGCTGCATGTCATCTGGAGCAACATCCTGAAGCTCGTCATCTATGATCATCCTGATCATCACTGCAACATCCTGCTGCATGTCATCTGGAGCAACATCCTGAAGCTCGTCATCTATGATCATCCTGATCATCACTGCAACATCCTGCTGCATGCCAAGTATCATACATGATCCTCCTGATCATCAATGTATCCACCTGATACAAATACATGATACATATCATCATACATGATCCTCCTGATCATCAATGCATCTACCTGATGCATACCAAGTATCTACCTGATACATATCATCATACATGATCCTTCTGATCATCAATGTATCCACCTGATACAAATACAAATACATGATACATATCACCATACATGATCCACCTGATCATACAATGTATCAACCTGATACATATACAGATACATGGTCCAAGCATCCAACATGATGCATACATACATACATAAAAATGATCCAACTGATCATATCCAGCATCCAACATGATGCGTACATACATACATAAAATGATCCAACTGATCATATCCAGCATCCACATGATGCGTACATACATACATAAAATGATTCAACTGATCATATCAAGCAGAAACCAGAACATCATTCTGATGCTCATCATCCAGCGCTTACATCCACATCCATGTGAAGGATCCTCCTTCCAACATGCTTGGAATGGCTTCAGCAAATGTGTCCGTCACTTCTTCCTCGAAGTGTCCTCGATCTGAATAATGCCAAGCCTCTCTCTGAAGTACTCGAACTTCACCCTGGCTAGTGGCTTCGTCAGCACATCTGCAATCTGCTCGTCCGTCGCAACATATAGGAGCTTCACAGCTCCTCTCTGCACCATATCCCTGATATAGTGATATTTGATCTCTATGTGTTTCGACCTGTCATGAAACACTGGGTTCCCGGACAGCTTCACACAACTCTGGTTATCACAGAAGATACCAGTAGCCTCCAACGGGAGATCAAATAACTCAGACAGTAGCTTCCGTAGCCATACTGCCTCACAACTAGCTGAACAGGCTGCAACATACTCTGCCTCAGCTGTACTTAGTGCTACGCAGGACTGCTTCCTGCTAAACCAAGAGATCACACCTGATCCTATACTGAAGCAACACCCAGATGTGCTCTTCCTATCTGCAGCACTGCCAGCCCAATCTGAATCAACATAACCATGCAGGTTAAACTTTTGATTCGCCTCATATCTGAGCCCATAATCCACTGTACCCTTCAGGTACCTCAGAACATGCTTTACAGCAACTAGGTGAACACTCCTCGGATCTGTCAGGAACTGGCTCAATGTGTTCACAGCAAAGCAAATGTCTGGTCTCGTGTTCGTCAGGTACATCAAGGACCCAATCATCTGACGATACATAGAAACATCAACTGGCTCAGATGAAGCATCACAAAGAAGCTTCAGATTCGATGCCATAGGTGTGGCCATGGCCTTGCAATCCATCATCCCATATCTCTTCAGGATATCTACTGTGTACTTCCCTTGACCAAGGAAGATCCCACCTGCATTCTGCCACACCTCCATACCTAGGAAATAGTGCATCATTCCCAAGTCTTTCATATCGAATTCAGCTGCAAGCTTCCTCTTGGTATCCGCAATCAGTCTGCCATCTCCTGTCACAAATAGGTCATCCACATATAGTAGTAGAATCACAGGATTCCCTTCCTCAACTTTGTAGTAGAGGTTGGAATCCGCTTTACTCTTGGTAAAGCCCAAACTAGATAGGAAACTGTCCATCCTACCATACCAGGTTCTGGGAGCTTGCTTCAATCCATACAAGGCTTTCTTCAATCTGCATACATAAGATTCCCTGTCATGTATTTCAAAGCCGAGTGGCTGTTCCACATATACTTCCTCTTCTACTACACCGTTCAGGAAAGCAGTCTTGACATCCATCTGGTGTATCTTCCATTTCATTGCTGCGGCCAAGGCAAGTACTGTTCTGATGGAAGTATATCTGGCTACAGGTGCAAAGGTTTCTTCATAGTCTATTCCTTCCTTCTGAGAGAAACCACGAGCTACGAATCTTGCTTTATATTTTTCCACACTGCCATCTGCAGCATGCTTGATTTTGTAGATCCACTTGGAAGTCACCACAGACTTCCCTTTAGGTCTTGGGACAACATCCCAAACATCATTCTTCATAATTGATTGATATTCCTCAACCATAGCATCCTTCCATTCTTTCTTTTCTGCTGCCTCTTCATAACTGGAAGGCTCTTTGTTCATGATGTCACAGAGTAAAGCAACATAACTGGTGTGTGATCTGGTTCTCTTCTTTGCTCTGTGTTCTTCTTCTGGAATGCCAAATCTTTCTGCATCATGAATGAGCTCTCTAGCCCATACAGGTTTCCTCTTGTGAGAGTTATCCTCACGAGGTGGATCTACAGGTTCTTGTGGATCTTCAAACTCACGAGCAGTTTCTGGAACTGCATCAGTCATGGTAGTGTCTTGAAATCTTGTTTCCTTAGGTTCTTCATAAACTTCAATAGGTGCCTTTCTTGATTTGATGAATGCTGAATTTTCATCAAATGTTACATCCCTGCTGACATCAATCTTCTTGAACCCTGGAAAATATATTCTGTAAGCCTTCGAGCTTTCACTATAACCCACAAAGATGCCCTTCTTTCCTGAAGGATCTAGTTTAGTCCTCTTCTCCTTTGGGACATGAGTGTATACTGGACAACCAAATATTCTGAGATGGCTGACTTCAGGTTTCTTACCAGAAAAGACTTCTTCTGGTGTCTTGTTGTCCAATATCTTGTGGGGTGTTCTATTCTGCACATATACAGCTGTTCTAGCTGCTTCTGCCCAAAGATGCATAGGAAGATCCTGTTCATGCAACATTGCCCTTGCTGCTTCCATGATAGTTCTGTTCTTCCTTTCTGCAACTCCATTCTGTTGAGGATTATATGGAGCAGTCAACTCCCTTTTAATCCCTGAATCACTGCAAAGCTTCTTGAAGTCATTTGAGGTGAATTCTCCACCATTGTCAGATCTGAATGTTTTGATTTTCTTGTCAGTTTGATTCCCCATCAAGGTTTTGAATTCCTTGAATTTATCAAACACCTCATCTTTTCCCTTCAAGAAGTATACCCAAGTCTTCCTGGAGAAGTCATCAATAAATGATACATAGTAAACATACCCACTCAGGGAGCTGGATGACATAGGGCCACATACATCTGAGTGGATGATTTCTAGAATATCTTTTGCCTTGCTTTCACTGCTTGGGAAAGCCTTCTTAATGCTCTTACCTTTTGCACATCCTTTGCAAACACCTTCATGTTTGGTCTTGATTTCAGGAAGACCCTCTACAGCCTTGCTTGCAATTGGAAGTGCTCTATAGTGCATGTGAGCAAGTCTTCTATGCCAAAGTTCACTTGGCTCCATGGATTCATGTACCATGGCATGTTCAGGTTGACCCTTTAATTTGTACAAGCCTCCCTCTTGCTCTCCAATCACTACTGCATCATCTATGGTCTTTCCCTTTGGCCACATTAGTACTTGGCCATCAACAAATGCAACCCCCATACCTTTTGCATCTAAAGCAGAGATGGAGAGTAAGTTCTTCTTGAGTCCAGGTACATAGAGGACTTCCTTCATCTTCAGAGATTTTCCAGAATCTAGGTTGTAAGAAGCTTCACCACTTCCTTTGATTGGATATTGATAATCATCCCCAAGTTTCACCTTATGGGGTGATTCATGTTCAGAAAGGTTCACAAAGGATTCCTTGAACCCAGTCATGTGTTTGGAAGCCCCACTATCAATCAACCAATCATTACAACCATGGGAGATGGTACCAGTGAGTGCAGAGATCAGAACATACTCTTCTTCACTTGATGAATCATCATCACTACTACTTTCTGCCTTAGCCTTCTTCTTTGGGGGTTCATCATCTTCAGCAGCATGAGCATGAAACCTTCTTTTGCTGCCCTTCTTCTTCTTACTAGGATTTTTGTTATTATCCCTTTTGTTCTTAGGACAATCTGAAGCAAAGTGACCCTTCTCATTGCATGTGAAGCATCTTAGGTCTTTCTTATTCTTTTGATAGGATCTATTGTGGCGAGGGTGATCCTTCTTGATTTTGCTTCTTTTGGTGTGAGCTGCAAGAGCTTGATCTTCTCCTCCCATCTTTTCCTCACGAGCTATAAGCCTAGCTTCTTCTTGAGAACATTCTTCCCGAAGTCTACTGAAGGAGATCAACTTCTTCCTTGCACAAATTCCTTGAATAAAGGAATCCCATGACCTGGGTAGGCCATTTAGAGTGGTCATCACCACTTCACCATTCTCCACCATTTCATCTACTGCTTCTAATTGTTCCTTGATCTGAGAGACCCTTGAAAAGTAGGATTGAATGGTTTATCCATTCTGAAACTTCACTGCTTTCAATTGGTTCCGCAGGGTCATCTTCCGATTTATATTCTTTCCTTCAAATAACTTGGTCAAAGATTCAAACATCTCTTTGGGTGTCTTGAGAGAAGACACATGGGGTATGAGATGGTCTTTGATAGAATCAGCAATGATTCTCTTTGCCTTGACCAAGTTCTTCTTGTGCAATACCTTGGCCTCTTCATCCTCTGGGATAGGGATGTCCTCTTTCACATATGAGTCCAACTCATTCTCTTCCAGGATTAGCCCAATCCTATACTTCCAGGCTCGGAAGTTATCAGCCCCTTCAAGCTTATCCTCAAGCTTGGTTTGTAGAGACATCTTTAAGAGTACTTCAAATGGAAATAGAAAAGAGTTAGGACTTACCACTTGAAGTGCTGAAAACTGGATCTGGTCCCGGATTAGGGTTTGTCAGAGAAACCCTAAAAAATTCAAAATGTGAATTTCAAAATTCCGAAAGGATAGAAAGATGCGCCTTGGAGAGCTGATCAGCCTAGTACATTCAGAATTTGAGATCAGCAAAGTCTTGTCCTTCAAAATTTCCTTTTTGTCCTCCCGGGTTCACTGGGGAGAGCCCTGAATTAGGGTTTGAGTTTCCCGGAGATCTACCCAGCCAAAAATCTCGATCCAAAGCTCAAACCTTCGATTTTTGCAAGGAGCTTCCAGCTGTACCTTCAGTTTCCAGAAATTCCTATTTTTGTGGAAACCCTAATTTTTAGGGCCAAAACTGAAAATGCTCGGAACTGAAATTTGATTGGACAGAAAGATGCGCCTTGATGAGTAGATCCAATCTACTATACTGAATTTCAAAAATCTGTGGAGAGAAACCCAATAAACAAGCAATACAAGCTTCCATCACTGCAAAATGTCTTCTTCTCAGTTAAGCTCTCATACCATGTTAAATTTTCAGTATTAAATCACAATACTATAGGATATTTGCTGAGAGAATAACATCTACAGTATATCAATGCATGACAATCATAATATGACAAGCATCACAAGCATCACAAGAATCAAAAGCATAGAGACAAGAGACACAGAGTTTCCGTGGGGAAAACCCTAAGGTGAAAAACCCCACAACTTCCTCAGAGATAGAGAGAGCAATGGCTCAACCAAAATACAACCAAATAATACAGAGATAGTCTCCTAGCAGATGATCCTCCTCCTCCTCACTAGTGCGCCACTTTTCAGAGAGAGAGATAGATACTTTTTCGAGTGAGTAAAATAGAGATCTCCTATCTCTATTTATACTCACCTTTTTGCCCAGTGACCTATTGGGGCCGACTTGTCTACTTGAGTACATCCACATTATATTATATATTAATTAGGGCCGACCCCATAAGGTGGTCTAATAACCCATCGGCAAGTACACACACTTGCGACACTTGTCAATCCACATGACGACACTTCCTTATAGAGGAATAACACATCTCTTATAAGGGTACAATAAATATACATATAAAATACTGATGAAATACATTCCGAAGTTACATATACATCAACAAGTTTCACCACCACTAGAATTTGAAGTTAACAAAGTTGATTTCCTTAAATGCAAGTGACTTTTCTTGCATTCAATAATATATTCTATCTAAATTCAAAACCATTAGAACCTTAGTTGAAGAATGAAAAATACTTAAGACATAAAAACAATGTATTTATTCTATTCTCTCCAATCTTGGTCCTGCTTATTTTGTTTTTGTATCTACTGTTGATGTATATGTAACTTCAGAATGTATTTCACCCATGTATTTCATATATGTATTTTGTATTCCTATAGAGATGTTATTATTCCTCTATACAGAATGTCGTCATTTATATTGTTGGTGTCGTAACGTATACTTGATGGGTTATTAGACCACCTTGTTGGGGTCGGCCCTATATAAGTCATGTGGGTCGAAGGGTTATTAGACCACCCTATTGGGGGATCGGCCATGTGGGTCAAAGGGTTATTAGACCACCAAGTGTGGGGTCGGCCCGGATTAAGTTAACCATGGGTTAATCTAGACATGTAGGCCCCATTAGTTTATTGGGCAGGATAGAACAAGTATAAATAGAGATCGGGAGATCTCTATTTGATCATTCATTCACACACTTCTCTCATTCGGAAAGTGGCGCACTTATGAGGAGGAGGCTCTACTGCTAGTAGAAGACTATCTCTTGTATTCTGGTTGTATCATTGCTCTATCTATCTCTGAGGAAGTTATTGGGGTTTTTCACCTTTATGGTTTTCCCCAAGTAAACTCTGTGTCTCTTGTGTGCTTGCATTATTGTGTCCATGATTGATATGTTGTAGATTTGTTGTACATGTTGTTCTCTCAGTTAAGATCCTAGATCATATTGAAGTAAATTCTGAAAATTTAACATGGTATGAGAGCTAGCCTGAAAGAAGGCATGATATGGCATGTATGACACTTGTTGCACTTGTGATGCTAGGGCTTGATATAGAAAAAACCATTCATCGTAGAACTTTCGCTATAAGTCCATTTTGGAAATTTTTTCGGATCTGAAACTTGTACATGTCGAAGATCAGATCCCCATGTACCTTGTGTCCAAAGGACAACCTCTAATTCGTTGTACTTTGTGATTTATGATCTGTACAATATAGGGTTTCTGCCTCTTCCAGATCTCAGTCAGAAACAGGTGACCTTGGAAAAAAGGTCATAACTTGGGCTAGGAAGCTCCAAATTAAATTTCGTAAAATGTTAGAGGTATTACATATATTGTACTATCTCAAGAAAAAATTTTAGAGGCTGAAGTTGAACCAGTGACACGTGGCACGCCGTACAAGTTAGCTCTCTTGTTTTATCCCATAAACAGGTCACATTACGACACTTGGCATAACTCTCTCTCAAAGAATCCAATTGAGGTCAGACCTGTCGGGATGGAAAGATAACAGGTCGGGATATCTCAGGAAAAATTGTCAGACCCTGTGGATTGAAAAATTCAGAGTTACACCAAAAACAATCAGGTACATATTTCTGTCAAAACATAATTATTTTTTAGCACCTTCATTCATGGCTTCCAAAATGTAGGGTTTCGAATAAAGTTTGAATTTTTGTAATCGGAGACCATGGATGAATGCTACTCATCGAAATCAAAATTTGAAGACTAATATCAGAATTTTTGGTTGGGCAGAAGGCCGGGCTTGATCAAACCCTAGTTTGGGACTTTGATCAGAAAAGTGGAAAATTAGGGCTTCTGCAAAAATGGGAATTTTTGAAATCTGTGACCACGGCTGGAAGCTCCTCATAAAAATTGAAGCTTAGAGCTTTGGATCAAACCTTTTGATTGGGCAGAAGAGTGGGCTTCATCAAACCCCATTTCGGGGTCACATCCAGTGAATCCAGAAGTTTCAAAGGCAAAATTGAGGAGTGAAACTTTGCAGTTTTCAAATTCTGAATATACCAGATTGATCAGCTCATCAAGGCACATATTTCTATCCTTTCAGAAGTTTGAAATTCAAAGTTTGAATTTTTGGGGTTTCTCTGACAAACCCTATTATAGCTCCAGATCCAGTTCTTGCAAATCAAGTGGATTGGGTTAATCCTAGAAGAGGATGGATTGGTCACCTGCATAAGTGAAGAAGTTCCTGTTTCAGAGGGAGATGAGGTGAAGGCCTTCCATAAGAAGATTACAAGCAATCTTGACAGGTATGGCTTAGAGGTATGTTTCGAATTTTGTTCATGGTTAATTTTATAATATGTTTGTCTTCATATCATTACAGTACAATCTTGATTAATTACTAGACTTGTCGTATCACCTTAATAGAAGATATTCATTGATTAAGGTTTTGACACTTATGATTGTACTAATGCATTGTGATGTTGTATGAGGTTTATGTTGTTCGCTAACATAAAAGGTACACCAAGAAAGTCAAATCACGTTCTACTTCAAGAACATATGATCATGGTGACATGAAGACAAAGATTCATTCATTGTCATGGATCACATAGAAGATCTACTTTCAAGGTATGTATAACTTGGTTCTACAATGGTTAACTTATGAGACATGCAGGTTACTAGCACAAGTCACTGAGGAGAACCAGAAGACATTATGCGGGTATGCTAGACATAACTAGATAGCATGCTAATCCAAGTATGTTTTTCCTATATCAAGCTAGAATCCTACTTTGTGTTAGGATCTTATACTGTTGTGTTGTTGATAATGATTATTCATGAAGTCATAGGTTTGAATAGTCATGGTTGTATGCATATTATGTTTCTTACCATAATTGATGATATGACTGACTAGAAGAATCATGAAGGTATAGGTTTGAGTAATCATGGGTTTAGGCATCTTATGTTTCTTACTTTAATTTATGATATTACTAACCATAAGAGTCCTATATAAACCTTGAATACTAATGCCTATTATTTCTGTTTGAAATGATCATGACTATACATGCTTAAGATTATTATGTTTTGATAGTATTAAGAATATACTAATGAATGTATGAGATTACAAGGATAACACAATCATGATACTAATAAGCATGCATAGGGACCTAGGATGAATATAGGCTCAAGGATAGGTAATCCAGGAAGCAAAGATCAAGAGGGAGCTCACTCCAGTAGTTTCTGCAAGGATGTAGATATCCAAAGGGATTTGACCATCCTCCTGCATTCCACAACAGAAAAATGTAGAAGAAGCTACTTCCGCAGCTCCTGAAAGGAAGCAAAGACTTAGAGGGAGTCCACCCAACAAACAAACAAAGATAAGTATTTTAATTACCATTTCTTACATATTTGTTTGTTTAAATAAAATTGTTCAATGATGTATAGGCTTATGTCCTTAGACTTAGGATATGTATTGTGCATATTAGAATGATTGCATTAATGAACAGTATACTACTAATATGCATTTGATGGGTAAGTGGCCTATGGCACTATACAACATTCCATTGCTAGTTATCTAGAATGAAACCTCTTTGCTGACATGTTGGGAGTTGTGCACACTCTTAACAATGTTCTGGTAGAGATTGGAAGGCATCTAGAAAGTTACAGGATATGGATAAATGTTGTATTGAAGCATTGGCTAAAATAATTGCATGATTGTATGACATATTTCTTTGTGTAAGAATTTGTTCTGAAAACTATGAGATGTTTCCTAATCATGCAATTTAACTTCTTGTGTAGGAAAGATCGTATACCATCACCTACAAAAGAAGGACTACAACATTTTTTCAAGCAACAAAGTTATCTATTGAAAATATTGAAGATATTGAAGTTCCCAGGATCTTGGAAGAATGCCATGATCGAGGAGTACCAGTCGATCATGAAGATGTTTGGGATGCAGTCCCAAGACCTGAAGGGGAGTCGGTAGTGACTCCCAAGAGGATCCACAAGATCAAGCATGCTGCAGGTGGTAGCATAGAGACTTTTGCTCCTGTAGCCAGATACACTTCCATTAGATCCGTACTTTCTCTGGCTGTAGTGATGAAATGGAAGATACACCAGATGGATTTCAAGACAGCTTTCTTTAATGGTGTAGTTGAAGAAGAAGTGTATGTGGAGCAGCCACTTGGTTCTAAGACACATGACAGGGAGTCATATACATGCAGAACTTGGTATGGTAGGATAGACAGTTTTTTATCCAGTTTGGGCTTTACCAAGAGTAAAGTGGATTCCAACCTTTACTACAAGGTTGAGGAAGGCAATCCAGTGATACTACTTTTGTAAATGGATGACCTGTTTATTACAAGTGAAGATATATTGATTGTCGACACGCAGCGAAAGTTTGTTGTTGAGTTCGAGATGAAGAACTTGGGGATGATGCACTATTTGTTTTTGGCATGGAGGTGTGGCAGAGTGTAGATGGAATCTTCCTTGGACAAGGGAAGTATGCAGTAGAGATCCTGAAGAGGTTCGGGATGATGGACTGCAAGGCTATGGCCACACCTATGGCATCGAACCTAAAGCTTCTGTGTGATGCTCTATCTGATCCGGTTGATGTCACGATGTATCGTCGGATGATTGGGTCCTTGATGTACCTGACGAACACTAGACCATATATTTGCTTTGCGGTGAACACATTGAGCCAGTTCTTGTCGGATCCCATAGGTGTTCACCTGGTTGCTGTAAAGCATATTCTGAGGTACCTGAAGGGTACGGTTGATTATGGGCTCAAGTATGATGCAAATCAAAAGTTTAACCTACAGGGTTATGTTGATTCAGATTGGGCAAGCAGTGCTGCAGATAGGAAGAGCACATCTGGGTGTTGCTTCAGTATGGGATCAGGTGTGATCTCTTGGTTTAGCAGGAAGCAATCCTGCGTAGCACTGAGTACAGCTGAGGTAGAGTATGTTGCAGCCTGTTCAACTAGTTGTGAGGCAGTATAGCTTCGGAAGCTACTGTCAGAGTTATTTGATCTCCCGCTGGAGACTACTAGTATCTTTTGTGACAACCAGAGTTGTGTGAAGTTGTCTGAGAACCCGGTGTTCCATGAAAAGTCGAAACACATAGAGATAAAATACCACTATATCAGGGATATGGTGTAGAGAGGAGCATTGAAGATCCTGTATGTTGCGACGGACAAGCAGATTGCAGATGTGCTAACAAAACCACTAGCTAGAGTGAAGTTCGAGTACTTCAGAGAGAGGCTTGGTGTTCTTCAGATTGATGACACTTCGAGGAATAAGTGATGGACACATTTTCATAAGCCATTCCAAGAATGTTGGAAGGAGGATCCTTCACATGGTTGTGGATGTAAGCGCTGGATGATGAGCATCAGGACGATGCTCCAGTTACTGCTCTGTATATGCATCAGGATGATGCTCGATATGATCAGTTGGATCATTTATATGTATTTGTATATGCATCATGTTGGATGCTTGGACCATGTATCTGTATATGTATCAGGTGGATACATTACATAATTAGTTGGATTATATGTGATGAGTTCCAAAGACACAGATGCACAGTGCCTTTCCGACATGGTGGTAGATGTGTTCTCCCATGTGCGTTGATGTAAGTGCAGATCCTTTTCGACATGGTGGTAGATGTGTTCTCCCATGTGCGTTGATGTAAGTGCAGAGCCTTTCCGACATGGTGGCAGATGTGTTCTCCCATGGTCGTTGATGTAAGTGTTGTGAGCCTTTCACGAATGGTGGTAGGTTGGTCCTCCCATGTCGGTGAGTGTAAGTGCTGTGTGTGTGCATTTGGGTTGTGCTTTGTGATACTCTGTGGCCATGGACAGGTTGTGTAGTAGCATGTAAAAGGTCTTGGGAGATCCTATAGGTTGAGCTTTGTGCTCATAATCAGTTCTGGGATGCTCTTTCAAGGTTTTGTTGAATCACGTAATAAGTCCTGAGGATTCCACAGTGTGGCTAGTGATGATGAAGACCTGCAGGTGGTGGGCCTACATCTAGTATGAAAAAGGACTGGCTCTGTAGAACTTCCTATGATGAGTAGATTTAGAGATTGATTGAGATAGCAGCAGCAGTGACGATGATGATGATTCGCTGATGATGATCCAGAGAATAAGACTTGTGCTAGCAAATCTGTGTCAAGAAATACCTTGTTAGTTAAGAGGGAGTGTTGACGTATATGTAAATTCGGAATTTATTTCACCCATGTATTTCATATATGTATTTTGTATTCCTATAGAGATGTTATTATTCCTCTATACGAAAGTGTCGTCATTTATATTGTAAGTGTCGTAACATATACTTGATGGGTTATTAGACCACCTTGTTGGGGTCGGCCCTGTATAAGTCATGTGGGTCGAAGGGTTATTAGACCACCCTTTTGGGGGTCGGCCATGTGGGTCAAAGGGTTATTTGACCACCAGGTGTGGGGTCGGCCCGGATTAAGTTAACCATGGGTTAAGCTAGACATGTAGGCCCCATTAGTTTATTGGGCAGGACATAACAAGTGTAAATAGAGATCGGGAGATCTCTATTTGATCATTCATTCACACACTTATCTCATTCGGAAAGAGGCGCACTTATGAGGAGGAGGCTCTGCTACTAGGAGAATACTATCTCTTGTATTCTGGTTGTATCATTGCTCTATCTATCTCTGAGGAAGTTATTGGGGTTTTTCACCTTTATGGTTTTCCCCAAGTAAACTCTGTGTCTCTTGTGTGCTTGCATTATTGTGTCCATGATTGATATGCTGTAGATTTGTTGTACATGTTGTTCTCTTAGTTAAGATCCTAAATCAGATTGAAGTAAATTCTGAAAATTTAACATCTACATTTTACTCCATGAAAGAATCTGTAGGGACTAACTATAAAGACCCCACTCTTGAATCCTTTTTTGATTCCTTGATTAGAGAGCAAGACAAGCTCATACATATTGCAGTAATCTACAATGTCGATACATTTGACAAAACCTTAGTGGCACAATATAGGAACAAAACCAAGAATCCCAAGAAGAAAAATCCTTCGCAATAATAAGAAAAACAAGGGTTCCAAACCCTCTCTACGAAACCATCATTCCAAATATGAAAAAGGAACCAAATCAAAAGGTAAGAAGATTGAGCGTCATTGAAACTTTTGATGGAAAGATGGTCATGTGGAATCTAAATGTTTTAAGAAGATGCCAATCTTGAAAGCAACAATGAAGAAGCAAAATATCAACATTCATTCATATTTTGACTCTACATATCTAGGACATGCACTTTGTGCTTCTGGATTTTCCTTCAATGCATATTGTTTTTCTTCTTCGAATGAGTGGCTCATTGATTCGAGAGAATATTATCATATGGATAAGGATAAAACCATGTTTTCTACTATGAATGAATGCAACACAAAACAAATATTTTTTGTCTATGATAGATATATTAATTTTGTAGCATCTCGAATAGTTCAAGTAGATGATGGTCAGTTCAATGGTGTATTATGTGTACCAAGCATTTCCTACAATTTGTTGATAGTCTATCAAATCACGTATTTTGGTAAAGGTAAGATTGTAATGTTTACACCTCACCAAGTTGTAATCAAGGATTCCAGATATCCTAAGCATGTTCTAGCTACTGGAATTGTTGATGATACTACAAGGTTATGCAAACTTAACATCTTTGGGTCATCACCTTTTCCCTTAGTTTTTATTGCTTATAGAGATGACTTGAGCAATTGTTGGCATGAGTGATTTGTTCATTTAAAGTATCATTCATTGAAACAACTATGTAATAAAAAAATAGTGACTAGTATTCCTCTCATTTCTTGTAGAGATGGTTTTTGTATCGAGTGTGTTTTTGGAAAACATCATTGGGACATTTTTGAAGAATGTTCCTCTTGGCATGCCTTGACCCCTTTGCATCTTGTTCATAGTGATTTGTGTGGTCTTATTCTTTTTTCTTGTTTCTCTAGATTCAAGTATTTCTTAAATTTCATTAATGACTTCTACAAACACACTTCAGTTTATTTCTTAAAAATTAAGAGTGAAGTTTTGACAATTTTTTGGCTTGCAAGGCCCTTGTATAGAAACAATTTGGACCTCAAATATACAAGTTAAGAATAGATAATGGAGGTGAATATGTAAACAACAAATTTAATTCTTACTATAATATTGAAAAGGGAATTTAAATGCAACATATTATTCCATATACACCACAACAAAATGACGTTGCTGAGAGAAAGAATTACACATTTATGCTCGAACCTAAGGGACTAAGTCTTCAATATTGGGATGAAGCCATTAATTGGCCAATTACATAGTTGATCACACTCCCACTAAATATTGAAAATATATAATAATGTAAGAAACATGGAGTAACATTAAACCATATTTCAACAACTTCTGTGTTTTTAGTAGTGAAGCATGGGTTCATATTCCTGATGAAAAACGAAAAGCATTGCATTCTAAAAGTGAAAAGTGCATAATTGTTGGATATTCTGAATAAGTCAAAGTTTATAGAGATGTTCAATAACATTCCCATGATATAATTATTATAATATATGTTAAATTTGATGAAAATATCTTGGCTCGCAATCCTAATTTGTGTCATATATGGCCTACAAGACTTCTTCGATGCTTGTGCCATATTCTACTCCCAACTTCCTTAACGGTGTTCCTACTCCCGCTTTTGATGATGAAATGAGGATGAAAATCCACCTCTTCCTGCTCATTTTCCTCTAGTTGCGCCAGAGCAACTTCTTCCTCAATGGGCTCATACAACATGCGAAGCAGCTGGTGATCTTTCCAATGATCCTAGAGATCAATGCCAAAGATGTTCTCAGTTCCATCAAGCCACTTCCTTTTTTTCTTAAGTTTAATAGAATCATGATATAGAGACATTTGTAGAAGCTTCAGGAAATATGTATTGGGATACAACTATGGATGAATAATATCATTCCTTAATGGCGAACGATACATATACTTATACCTCTTCGGAAAAAGAAGAAAAAATTTCAAATGTAAATGGTTCTACATAACTAAGTATGCATCAGATGGAAGTGTTGAAAGAATTAATTCAAGCTTAGTTTCCGATGTATTTTTCCAAGTTTAAGGAATTGACTACCATGAAACCTTTTCCCCTGTCACTAAAATGAACTCCATCTTCCTTATTCTTTCCCTTACCCCCTTTCATAAATGGGAGGTCCATTAAATGGGTGTCAAGTACACCTTCTTGCATTGGGATTTGAAAAATAAATTTACATGGAACAACCTATTGGATATGTTTAGAATGAATCTAGCCTTGTCTATCACCTTAAGAAATACCTATAGGGCCTTAAGAAAGCTTGTAGAGCTGGTATGCGAAAATGGATAGATTTCTCCTTGACACCAATTTTTATAGATGCCATTTTGACCCTAATGTATATACTAAGAAATTAGGAAAACATATCATCATGCTTTTTCTTTAGATTGATGACCTATTCTTACTAGTAGTAACCATAAAATTTTAACCCGTGTGAAATCCAATCTTAAGTAGAAATTTGAAATGACTTAGGAAATTTGCATGATTTTCTTGGCATCCAAGTATTGCAAAACAAATAAAGAAGTTTCCTTTCTCGGTATAAGTATGCTTGTGACCTTCTACATTGCTTTCACATGTAAGATTGTAAACCAACCCCATCTCCCTTCCAGTCTAGAGTCAAACTTAATGTCAATTGCACTTCACCCGAAGTTGATGCCACCCTATATCGTGAGATTTTTTGTAGTCTCTTGTACTTGACTGATACCCATCCCGATAGTTGATTTTTTGTTAGTATTATTGCTCGCTATGTGTAAACGCCCCATGAAATTCATTGGAAAGCAACAAAAATGATACTTCGATATATTTGGGGAATATTTCTATTTGAGATTCATTACATTTCAAGGGGGAATCCTTTGTTGGTTGGTTTCACTTACTCAGATGATTAGAAATATACTAAAAGTTTTGTTTTCAATCTTGGTTTCGGACCTATCACTTGGGCTTGTAAGAAACAACAAGCTCTCTCTCTTTCTTCCTTAGAAGAAAATTATCAAGACACAATAATGCAAGTCAAGAAGCTTTGTGGCTTATACAAATCCTTTTAGAGTTCAGATTCAAGCAACATCATATGAATTCCATTTGGTATGAAAACCAGAGGTCCACCAAGATCACCAAATATCTAGTTCAACATCAACACAATAAACACATTAAGCTACATATGCACTTCATCATGAATCATGTTCATGATTTCTTTCTTTAAGTTCTTTTTTTCCCTATAGATGGTCAAGTTACATACATATTCACAAAGTCTCTAACAGAATTAATGTTTCCTAAACTTCGATCTATGTTAGGATTTAAGGAATTTTTCATTAAGGGGGGATAAGATCTAATGTTTCCTCCCTTCTCCTATAGTGTTACTTTTCTAAATCCTTCAATCCTATCCCAAGTTGTTTTAAAGGGGTGATGTTAGGATATTTATACACTTAGGAGTTAGTTAATATAAACTAGTTATAATGTATCTTTAGGTAAAATGTGTTTCTTTAGTATTCATTAGTATGCATGTGTGCATATGTAATCTGATAGTCATGATATATTATAGACATAGAGTTGTCCAATGGTTCATTCTCACTTCAATCTTAATGGCCATTGATTCGTGGCTTAGCACTCGATTGGTCCATGATCTCTATTTAAAGAGCATGGAGGTTCATTTTCCCATTGATTGATTATGAGAAGCTCCTTATAACATTATTTTTATTTTGCATAATAATATTAACTCAAATAGCTATTTAGATGGGGTCATGGATTTTTTCCTTCTTCGATGGTTTAAACCACATAAAAACATCGGTGTGTTGAAATACAATTATTTGTGTGAGTGGTTTCATAAGGAGTTCAATCTTCTCAAAATATCCTATGTTAGTCGAACACCCTATAAGCCACTTTAAGGGCCTAATGCTTGGTTTCATCTACCTACCATGATTAACATCAAGGCATGCATATATAGTTCTCAAAAACCTCTAATGGTTTCCATACCCACACTTTGAGGTTAAGAATGGCCTTGAGAGAACATGGGTGATGTTATTGGTCTTGGATGTCTAGAATCTTCCTTTATGGGAAAGGGCTTGTGTTTACTCCCCCATCCATGTGCAAGATGGGGTGAATTGTCCCTAGTTCTAAAATACTTCTAATGGATGTTATATCCCATATTAGAAGCCAAACATCCCATATAGAAACCATGCATGTGTGGTGGTTCAAGGCCTCATTCATGGCCCTTGAGCCTTAAAAGTTTCCTTTAATGCCTAAGTACAAAGTTTCCTCCCTCGACCATGGTCAAGGTACCAATACCCATGACTAATAATCAAAACCTCAAAATAATGTACATATCCCAACTTAGAGCCAAATGGTACTCTTAAGAGGTTAGGTGGGATGATTTGAAGCATTGTTCTCTAAATTGGATGTTTAGAAGGTTCCCTTAGGTCCTAATTCCTACTTTTCCTCTTTTGAACATGTCCAATGCCACACAACCCATACTTGGTTCTTAAAACCTCTAGATAATTCACATATCATTAATAGAAGGTCAAATATTGATTTGGATTTATTTGAGAAATGAAATTGTAACGCACCCTTCGTTACACTAAACTTAACGCACTTAATTTTGTTTATATATATATATATAATATATGCATAATAGCCACATGCATAATGCTTATATTCATTATTATGACAAGTGCATATTAAAATGCATAATAACTATAAGTAAATAGCGGAAGCTTAAACTATTTCATAATACCCATGAAATCTTATATCAAATGCATAAAAAATAATTAATAAATAAAGTCATATTAGCGGAAGCATAATTATCTCCATGTGTAGCACATTTTACACATATAAAATTTATACCATATTTAGCACCCATAATATATCTTCTATTAATATACATTAATAAACTTAGGTTTGAGAACTGTGCAGTAAAAACGTTTGCAGTATGACTTGCACTGTAAAAACCTATTCATTTTAACTTACTGCATAGTAAAAACAGTCTTAGAAACTGCGCAATAAGGCAATAAGAATTTTGCAGTAATAACTAAATATCTGCGTAGTAAGAATCTTTCATGAAAACTGCACAATATTGTTCACATAAATGGGACAAGAGAAAATATAGTTATATACATAGGCAATATTCCATTCATGAACTTTTCATATTATTATAACAAGGAAAACAATATTGCAACACATTAACTAGGCAATAAATTAAGTAGGGTAACAATTACCAATCTATCCAAAACATGGAATGTAATATTCCAAAATATTTACTAAATTTATTGCGCAGTAAGAACTATGGCATAGGAATTGCGCACTATGGTTCTCATAAATTATTTATGATAATAAATACTAATATCTTTAATGCATGGAATGCAAAAATGAATTCTTTACCAATCCAACCCATGGTATTTTGCTTGTTTCAGCCTGTAGTTTTCAAAACAATAATACCAAGTCATGCAAGGAATAATGAATAAGGCTAAATCTAAACTTTGACATAAACATTTTCTCGGACTACTTTGAATAAACCAATCCATCATATGGTTTTGAAATACAAAATACCATCCATTGTAATTTTTGCATGTGGTTTTCAAAACCACCATACTATCCAATGCAAGGCATAATAAACAAGCGTTAGCATATGGTAATTGTTTACAATTTACCTATTAAGCTAAAATGGTTCAAGCCCATCTTTGGCAGAAATGTATAAACTTATTTGATAATTATTTTGAACATTTCATTTAACTCTTTTAAAAATTATTTTCTTCCAATTAAAAATATTAACTACACGCAGTAATAATTGTCTGCATGACTTTTTTCTTCCAATTGAAAAATATTTACTATGCACAATAATATCTGTCTGAATAACTATTTCTTTCCAATTACATGGAAAATGAGAATTTTAAACCCTTTAAAATCATTTGAATAAGCATTTTATTTACAAAATTGGAAATTAGTGATTTCTATGAGAAATAAATTTTCCAGACTTTGACTTAATTAAAGAACGGGTATTCATAAAAATTTAGTTTCATTTGAATCATTTATGCATTATTATTCAGCATAGCGTAGAATTAAACTTGTACTAATTCCATAAATGGAATTCAACCAAAATTAAACTTGCACTCATTCCATAAACATGAATTCAACCAAGTGACATAAATTCATTCTTTATATCTAATTCCATAAATTAAAACAGGAAAACCATGGAAATTGTTTTACCATTCATTAAATAAACAACATTGAGAAATTAAAACATCATTTCCAGGAATTAAAACTTATCTGGAAAATACTTGAATTGGGAAATTGGCACTGTGCGAGGCACACTCCACCCAACCATAGGTAATTTTGTTCATTCATCTCTCAATAAAACACCACCCCCAAGATGAGATGCATGTATTCACTAGACAGACATCTCACCAGTCCCATAATTTCTTGGGATTAAACTCTTGGAAATCAGGCAATTGGATTAAATCCAATTCCATGCCAAACAATTCATTTCACTTCCTTGATTCCCTTCTGAACACACATGAGTGAAAACACATCACTGTCATATGTGCTCATAATTCCACCAATTCATCTTCCTACACCATTTGCTACTTCACTAGTACAACCAGAGTCAAATTGGTCTGACTGCGCAACCGTGAAAACACATTACTGCCATCTATGCTCATAATTCTACCAAGATAGTTAGATACACCATTAGCCACTTCACTGGAAAATTACAAAGACAAATTGGATAGAGTTTTAGTAGAAAACCTCGAACAACTAGTTTATAGACTTGGGAATTCGTATCAAAATCCCTTCTCAGACAATCATTCTCCTCTGTACACTCAGAACTTCCCACCTGTGTAGATTATTCTTCCAAGATGAATGAATAATAATAATAATCATCAAATTTCCATTTGCATGCATTAGTTTTATGCATGTCAATATGAAACCAAATGGGTTCTCCAAGAGACCCGCGTTTCCCACTTTATTTTTTTTTTAAATAAAAACATATAAGCTCTCCCCCTGATCCCACTTAAACCCATTTAAATCATAATCATGATTTAAAGCAAGTTTTAAATTAATTGAAGGGATTAAGACTTAATTAAGACTTAGGATAAACTTTAGGGACTTAAATGTTTAATGGGGTCATATCATGGTTTCCTACCTAAGACATTGTAAACCCCTTATCGTCTCTAGTGAATACATGAGTCCCTGTTCTCTTCAACGTACTGCCTCAACACTACCAGTTGTGGATTTTAATATTAATAAATTACAAAATATACATTTGTTCTACCATACAAGCATTTGCATATCAATATTTACATCATACATATGATCAGTTCAGGGGTTTCATCCAGAGGTATTACAATGAAAGAGTATATATAGCACCACATACACAGATATATTGCAGGGTATACAACGATGCAAAAAAATCAAATTCTATTAAGTGAATGAAACATAACGGACTATAAAATAAAAGAAACTAGAATAGTGGTAGCTTTATCTTTGAGAAGAGATGTGGTGACTAGGCTCATTCATCACAAGTTGATTACAAAAGGAGGCTGAAGGGCATTTTTATCATAAGAATAAAGGAGAAAACGCTAACATACAAAAACCTAACCCAGAGAAATGAATTGTAAAAAGGTTTGCAGGCCCATAGGTGGTTAGATTATGTGTCAGCTTCTCAAGGGCATAAATTTTGCATACGCTCTCCATTTAAGGTGCTTGGTAGCCCATTGGAAAGGTCTAGTTGATTGGGTGAGTTTAGTGTCCATTAATGACCATAGGCTAGAACAGAATGTGCTCAAGAATATATTGTCCCCATCTGAAATGATAGTCTGTGGTAGCTCAAAATGAACCCAAACACATTCAAAGGAAAACTTAGGAGTGGCTTCAATGATGATGCTCTTCTTGTAGGATGTCAGAATGGCCATCTTAGTTAAGTGATCCACAACCACAAATAGTGCACAGCCACTACCATGCTTTGTTGAAGGCATTATTCACATGTAATCCATGTATATGGACTCCCAAGGCCCATTGGGAGTAGGAAAAGGGGTGTACAACCCTTTCTTCTTAATGGAAATTTTCACGATGGTGCATGCAGTGCATGATCTGATATACCTTTCAACATCTTGTTGGATAATTGACCAATAGAAATATTTCTGCAATACTGCTACGGTCTTTTCTATGCCAACACTAGTATAATTTGGCAAATAAATGACTATGTGACTAAAAAAATTAGTCACGACAGTGTGTTTAAGCTAAATACTAATCAATTTTAGCAACACAACTAAAAGTCACTAAATTAAATGACTAATTTAGTCATCGGATAAAACATATAACTAAATAATAAGTCACACAATTAAAAATGACTAATTTAGTCCACAAATAAAAAAATACTAGATACAACAACAGCTAGATTAATATGAATTAATCCAAACAGGGAGAAAGCTTGCAATAATCATGGAGCATATTCTTCCCTATGTTTCCTACAATTTTTTTTAAATATTACCCGATGGATTATTGAAATTATATACATATATAATTTACTATTATATAATATTAATGTAGAGTATGTTAATATATACTATTATACATTTATGTTAGGTTTATATATAACATATAGTATTAATATAATATGTTTTTAATATATAAATATATTATAGTATATTAATATATAATATTATAATATTAAAAAATTTTAAAAAAAGAAATGACAAAGTGGGGGGGGGGGAAATGGGGAAAAGAAAATTTTGGGAAAAATAAATTGGCAAACCTCCACCCTCCATCTTGATCCAATAATGGTTAATTCTATCTTTTTCAATGGCTTTACCCTAGTTGCATTTGGTCATTTTCATTTCGCTCCCAACATTCTGGTGGATCTCGACCTATGTAAGTTTGAAGTGTTGATGCAAAGAGTGTGGATCTGTCCATGGATTAGTTCCTACTTGTGGATGTTTTTTATGTATAACCTCATTACTCTTGGAAATGGTTTGGGAACTTGGGTTGTTCCTTCTTTATTTATTTTTTGGGTCTTTTTTCCCTGTGAATTGTTAAAATTCAATATGCTAAGACAGAAAATAGCAGCATTACATTCCATTTCACAATAATAGCATATACAGGATTACTGAAGAAACAACAAGCATAGCATAAACACAAGAGACAGAGATTTATCCTGGGAAACCCTCATGGGGTAGAAAACCCAGCAAAGCTTCCTCAATATAGATGACCAACAATATACAAAGATGCAAACCCTGAGCATAAGCTCCTTCTTCTCCAAAGCAGACCTCTCCTCCACAAGTGCGCCTTTCTCAAGTGAGTGAGTGTGTATAATGAGGAACACACCTCCTCTATTTATACACTACACTGACATGTATTTTACACAGGTACACGTAGGCTCGTATTTAACCAATGGGTTAAATACCCCACTACAACTAACTGGGCCGACCCCTCTAGGGTGGTCTAATAACCCTTTGACCCACATAACACATACAGGGCCGACCCCCAATAGGGAAGTCTAATAACCCGAGTTACCACATTCCGACGGAGGAATAAACATCTCCGGATATACAATAAGATCTTCACGGAGGAATGAAACATCTCTGGAATAATAAAGTACAAATATAATATTCTTTGAAGTTACAATATCTCAACACTCCCCCTTAACGAGAAGGATATTATAACAGCATCTGCAAGGAGTCATCATACATGATACATCTATAAATCACTGGAAGCTTTCTCAACATCATCAGTAACTCAAGCAGTTACTGGAACATCTTTAATACTGGAACATCAACATCGTCACACGATCATCAGCATCGTCATCACACGATCATTAACATCGTCATCACATGATCATCAGCATCGTCATCACACGATTAGCATCATCGTCATCACACGATCAGCAGCATCGTCATCACACGATCAACATCGTCATCACACGATTAGCAGTATCGTCATCACATGATCAGCAGCATCGTCATCACACGATCAGCATCATCGTCATCACACGATAAGCAGCATCGTCATCACACGATCAACATCATCATCACACGATCATCAGCATCGTCATCGCACGATCATCAGCATCGTCATCACACGATCAGCATCATCGTCATCACACGATCAACATCGTCATCACACGATCATCAGCATCGTCATCACACGATCAGCATCATCGTCATCACACGATCAGCAGCATCGTCATCGCACGATCAACATCGTCATCACACGATTAGCAGTATCGTCATCACATGATCAGTAGCATCGTCATCAATATACATGATCCTTCCTTTCGGAATTACTGGATCAATCTCATCACAATCATATTTAAGACTATCCTTCCTTTCGGAATTACTGGATTTACTGTCTACGGATGATTAGTCCAACCACAATCATATTTAAGACTATCCTTCCTGGATTTACTGTCTAAGGATGATTAATCCAATCACAATCACATTTAAGACTATCCTTCCTGGATTTACTGTCTAAGGATGATTAATCCAATCACAATCGCATTTAAGACTATCCTTCCTGGATTTACTGTCTAAGGATGATTAATCCAACCACAATCATATTTAAGACTATCCTTCCTGGATTTACTGTCTAAGGATGATTAATCCAATCACAATCACATTTAAGACTATCCTTCCTGGATTTACTGTCTAAGGATGATTAATCCAATCACAATCGCATTTAAGACTATCCTTCCTGGATTTACTGTCTAAGGATGATTAATCCAACCACAATCGCATTTAAGACTATCCTTCTTGGATTTACTGTCTAAGGATGATTAATCCAACCACAATCGCATTTAAGACTATCCTTCCTGGATTTACTGTCTAAGGATGATTAATCCAATCACTTCATTCTCGAAGACCTCACGTCTACGGCTCTCTTTAGGACTGACAGTCCAGGGATGATTCAATCCCCTCAAGTCCATCAAGAACTTCATTCTCGGAGACCTCACGTCTACGGCTCTCTTTAGGACTGAAAGTCCAGGGATGATCCAATCCCCTCAAGTCCATCAAGGACTTCATTCTCGGAGACCTCACGTCTATGGCTCTCTTTAGGACTGACAGTCCAGGGATGATCCAATCCCCTCAAGTCCATCAAGAACTTCATTCTCGGAGACCTCACGTCTACGGCTCTCTTTAGGACTGACAGTCCAGGGATGATCCAATCCCCTCAACTGTCCACTAAGGACTTCATTCTCGGAGACCTCACGTCTACGGCTCTCTTTAGGACTGAAAGTCCAGGGATGATCCAATCCCCTCAACTGTCCACTAAGGACTTCATTCTCGGAGACCTCACGTCTACGGCTCTCTTTAGGACTGAAAGTCCAGGGATGATCCAATCCCCTCAACTGTCCACTAAGGACTTCATTCTCGGAGACCTCACGTCTACGGCTCTCTTTAGGACTGAAAGTCCAGGGATGATCCCAATCCCCTCAACTGTCCACTAAGGACTTCATTCTCGGAGACCTCACGTCTACGGCTCTCTTTAGGACTGAAAGTCCAGGGATGATCCAATCCCCTCAACTGTTCATCAAGAACATGTATCCTCATCATCATAACATGTATCGCCTCAACATGCATCATCAATATCAAAACATGTAAAGCCACAACATGTATCATCATCATCAAAACATGTATAACCACAACATGTATCATCAACATCAAAACATATATGACATGTATCATCAACATCAAGACATGTATAACCACAACATGTATCATCATCATCAAAACATGTATAACATGTATCATCATCATCAAAACATGTATAACCACAACATGTATCATCAACATCAAAACATGTATAACATGTATCATCAAAACATGTACAACCACAACATGTATCATCATCATCAAAACATGTATAACATGTATCATCAACATCAAAACATGTATAACCACAACATGTATAAGTAAAGCTAAGTATTCTAAGTATAAGAGTCCTAAATCTAAATAATTCTAAGTAAATGGGTGTAGAGAACATGTTACCTCATCAACGACCTTGTTGTTCGATGAGACAATCTCATCAATAGTGACTATACTACTCCCCCTTTCAAGGAGGGTCCTTTTAAACTACACCAAGCTTGTCTCGGAAGTATTCAAACTTCACTCGAGACAGAGGTTTGGTTGGTAAGTTCTTCACTTGACGTAGAGGTTTGGTTAGTACAACGGTAACCTGTTACAAATTCAAACTTTTAGAGTTCCTTTCTGCGTCATATCTTGTTAGTTCCCTATGTTCTTTGACTTATCATGGAACACTAGATTCTATGTCATCTTGATACAACTCTAAATATCACATAGGATCTCAGTTGGTTCTATCTCTAAGTCAAACAATCCTAAAACCAAACTTCTTCACAACTAGCAGAGCAAGCAGCCATATATTCCGCTTGTGCTGAGAGCCACACTAGACTGCTTCCAGCTAAACCACGAGATCATGGCTAATCCCAGACAATAACATCCTCTCGATGTGTTCTTCTTGTCTGATACACTTCCTGCCCAATCAGAATCTGAATAGCCATCTGAAGTCATGATCTTCAAGATAGCATAGATCAAATTCTATCGTGTCCTTTATGTGCCTCATCACATACTTTGCAACTATCAGGTAAACACATCTAGTTTCCACTAGATACTAACTCAAGGTGTTCATAACAAAGCATATATCTAACCTAGTATATGTTAGATATATCAAAGACCCAATAATTTGACTGTACAGAGTTATATCCACTAACTCTGATGAGTTATCCCCTAACAGCTTCAAGTTGGAATCCATAAGAGTGGCCATTCCAACACCTCAAGTCATATTTCTCATCAAACTTTCCCTGGTTGAGAAATATTCCTTCTGAGCCTTGCCATACTTCCAGACCTAGGAAGTAAAGCATCAATTTGAGATCTTTCATTTTTCATTTCTGCATTGAATGATCTTCTGCATATCTATTTGTGCCATCTCTCGTTAGATGGGTCTACTGATATGAGCTTCAATATTAGTCGAACGCTGTGGTGAGTTCCTTCTTGCATCCATGTCATGTGTGTATCATATTCAACCTTGTAGCAAAGGTTGAGATCCACATCACCCATGGTGATCATTAAGCTTATCAAATTATTATCGATCCTAGGTACCTATACAGAACCTGATTCATACTTCTTCTTTAATTACACCATACTTGGAGCAAACATCTTGTCGTGATTCTCTTCCCCTTTCTAAGAGAATCTTCTAGCCATGAGCCTTCTATATTTTGTTTGATTTGTAAATCTTCTTGTTTGAACATCCACCACTTGTACGGTGTCCATCATTCTTCATGACCTTTCCTACAAATCAAAATTAAGTACATGATTAGTAATACTTCATAATCATCAAAAGATAACCCATTATGCATACAGATATCATTTACATAGTGATGCAAATATTTTGACCAATACTTTGGCACAACACTTTCCCATATCCTGTATGCATACAGTGGCTATCTAGATGCCTTCCATCTCTACCAGAACATACTATCGAGAGTGTGCACAACTCTCAGCATGTCAGCAAAGAGGTTTCATTCTAGACAAGCAACAATGGAATGTTTGTCCAAACATATGCACATTAGTTGTATACTGTTCAATGCTCTATGAATGTTTACACTCAGCATTATATATTCTAGGAATACAAATATGCATGCAGGCAATATCATTACTATTTCAAATAGCAACTCAAATACTTATCTTTTATGTTTGTGTGGCTGCCTCCCGCTTGATCTTCTGTATGTCTTTTGAACTTCTATTCATTCTGTACCACTGTGCATGCTCAAGAGTCATCCTCATGATCTCATACACAAACATACACTCATTAGTATATTCTAAATGCTATCAAAACATTATAGTACTAAATAATCTTGAAAACGTATAGTCATGATTATAGTTAATAAACATTAGTATTCAAGATTTCAGGGAAGTCTTCTTTTACTCATGCATATCATTGATAAAAGATATAATATGCATAATCCCTTGATTACTAACTTTATGAATAAGCATAACCAATCATTCCAAGTATACTTATATAAGGGATCCTAACACAAGGTAAGATTCATGGGAAACATACCTGGATTAGTATACCTACTTGGTTATGTACAACATACCTAAACAACCTCTTCAATGATTTAGAGATCCTGAGATAGAACCTATCGAGATCGCTTGTAATCTCCTTATGTAAAGCCTTAGCCTCATCTCCCTCTGAAACATGAACTCCTTCACTTATGTAGGTGACCAATCCATCTTCTTCTAGGATTAACCCTATCCACTTGATTTGCAAGAACTGGACCTGGAGCTGGATATGGGTTTGTCAGAGAAACCCCAAAAATTCAAACTTTGAATTTCAAACTTCCGAAAGGATAGAAATATGCGCCTTGATGAGCTGATCAAACTGATATATTTAGAATTTGAAAACTGCAAAGTTTTACTCCTCAATTTTGCCTTTGAAACTTTCGGATTCATTGGACGTGACCCTGAACTGGGGTTTGATGAAGCCCACTCTTTTTCCCCATCAAAAAGTTTGATCCAAAGCTCTAAGCTTCTATTTTTCTGAGGAGCTTCCAGCCGTGGTCACAGATTTCAAAAATTCCCATTTTTACAGAAGCCCTAATTTTCCACTTTTCTGATCAAAGTCCCGAACTAGGGTCTAATCAAGCCCGGCCTTCTGCCCAACCAAAAATTCTGATATTGGTCTCTAAATTTCTATTTTGATGAGTAGCATCCAGCCGTGGTCTCCGATTACAAAAAATTCCAACTTTCTTCAAAGCCCTAAATTCCGGAAGCCATGAATGAAGGTACCAAAAAAATAATTCTGTTTTGACAGAAATATGTACCTGATTGTTTCTGGTGTAACTCCGAAATTTTTTATCCACAGGGTCTGAAAAAGTTTTCTGAGATAGCCTGACCTGTTAGCTTTCCATCCTGACAGGTCTTACCTCAATTGGATGTTCTGAGAGAGAGTTATGCCAAATGTCGCAACGTGACCTGTTTTGGGAAAATACAGGAGAGCGAACTTGTACGGCGTGCCACGTGTCACTGTTTTACCTTCGGCCTCTGAAAAAGTTTTCTGAGATAGCTCGGCCTGTTATCTTTCCATCCTGACAGGTCTGACCTCAATTGGATTCTCTGAGAGAGAGTTATGCCACGTGTCACAACGTGACCTGTTTATGGGATAATACAGGAGAGCAAACTTGTACGGCGTGCCACGTGTCATTGGTTCAATTTCGGACTCTGAAAACGTTTTCTGAGATAGTACAGTCTGTGTACTACCTGTCACTTTTCACGAAATTTCATTTGGAGCTTCCTAGCCCAAGTTATGACCTTTTTCCCAAGGTCACTTGATTTTGACTCAGATCTGGAAGAGGCAGAAACCCTATATTGTACAGATCATAAATCACAAAGTACAACGAATTAGATGTTGTCCTTTGGACACAAGGTACCTGGATATCTTAGCTTCGTCCTGTAACAATTTCAGATCTGAAAACGTCTCCAAAACGGATTTATAGCGAAAGTGCTACGATGACTGGTTTTTGCTATGTAAAACCCTAACCTTCAAATTGTCATAAGTAAAGCAAGTGTCTTTAGTGCCATACCTTGTCTTCCTTCAGGTTAGCTCTGATACCATGTTAAAATTCAATATGCTAAGACAGAAAATAGCAGCATTACATTACATTTCACAATAATAGCATATACAGGATTACTGAAGAAACAACAAGCATAGCATAAACACAAGAGACAGAGATTTATCCTGGGAAACCCTCATGGGGTAGAAAACCCAGCAAAGCTTCCTCAATATAGATGACCAGCAATATACAAAGATGCAAACCCTGGGCATAAGCTCCTTCTTCTCCAAAGCAGACCTCTCCTCCACAAGTGCGCCTTTCTCAAGTGAGTGAGTGTGTATAATGAGGAACACACCTCCTCTATTTATACACTACACTGACATGTATTTTACACAGGTACACGTAGGCTCGTATTTAACCAATGGGTTAAATACCCAACTACAACTAACTGGGCCGACCCCTCTAGGGTGTTCTAATAACCCTTTGACCCACATAACACATACAGGGCCGACCCCCAATAGGGAAGTCTAATAACCCGAGTTACCACATTCCGACGGAGGAATAAACATCTCCGGATATACAATAAGATCTTCACGAAGGAATGAAACATATCTGGAATAATAAAGTACAAATATAATATTCTTTGAAGTTACAATATCTCAACATGAATGAGGGCCTATCTCAATTGAGTAATATGCACTTGCATTGTTTGTTTTGGTAGGAGTTTAAGGCAATATTTCACGGAGGGATTAAATATTGCAATGTAAGACTATTTTGGAGGCCAAGAAGCACCATGCAATCGACACAAAAATCAACAATGATAACTAGGTAATATATGCTCATGGAAATGGCATGTAATATTCCCCATTGTGTATGTTGCGTGGCTTTGAGTGATTGTTAGCTTGGGTGTTAATGTGTATTCCTTAGCCTCTAGTTTAGGAGCCTCTCCTTCCTTGGTATTTGTTCACCCATTTATGGTATTTTGATGTGTTTTTTTTAGAGATAGGGTATTGATGGAGTACATGGTTCCTATAATCTCTTTAAGCCTTCATGTATCCAATACACCTTGATTCTCACTTTCTTGTTTCGGAACACAAGAGGGCACTCTAATAGTGTTGTTGATTTTGTAAAGAAAACTATTCAAAAGTCTTTGAAACAAATTAATGTGAAAAGATGCACCATGGCAAACAAAACCAAACAAAAAGAAGAATATTAAGAAAGATAGTCAAACCCCCAAAGAGGTAGAACTCCATAGTCGCTATCAATGCTGCCAATGAAATTGAACTTTTGCTTAATCATAAATCACATAATTCAAGGATATTGATGAATATAGAACTGAATTCATAATAGATTCTGGAATTAATATATTAAAATGAAATTGTTTAAAATTCTTTTATATAGATTCATGTTAATCTATTTAAAAGACTCGCAATTGAAAACCAAACCAAAGAACATGCAGAAAATTAAGAAATGCACTCAAACCCTCAACTGGGTAAAAATCCATGGTTACTGTCAATGTTGCCTACAAAATGGAACTTTGTTTAATCACCAGTCACAGAATTTAAAGATATTCATAAAAATCAATGATTTCATAACAGATTTCAAAATTTTATGTAGTGATCATTTATAATTTAGAGGCTTATCCCATTACATAGAAAAATATCTAAAACTTCAGATAATGTTTAAGGATGCTTCTCTAGAACACATGTAGGGTAGTTTTACCCAATGAAGTGGAAAATTCAATTCTAATACAATTTTAACATTGTAAAATTATAAAAATATTCATCAAACTGAATGTATATATGGTTGTAATAATGAATTTTGTTAACATACTAGATATGTTATGCGATGTACGAACAAAGAAAAGCAAACTAATTAAGTGATGTAGAAAGTATCTTTCTCTCAATCAATTGTACATTACTCAAAAACAATTTCCATTATAAGTCTCATTTCTCTATTTATGGTCATTGGAGTTTTTAGGAGAGGTTGGGTTCTTTTTAAAATTGTTAGGCTACACTGGTGCACTTCAAGCAAGAGGGTACTATAATAGTGTCGGAAATCTGCCAAAATGGCTTGCTACAACATTTTTTAGAACTCTACTGTTAAAACCTCTAATCATAGTTTGTTTAGGTTTCCTAACCGTCTTTCAGTTAGAGGACAGTTATGGGATTTGGTAAAATATATGTGCATATCCAAGATAACTTAAATGTTCATTAATATAATGCCTTTTCTGTCATTGTAGCTTCATGTATTCTTTATCTTCTTCATCTGATGTAGTGTCTAACAGTGGTATCAGAGCGCATAAATATCCATGAAGCCAGGAGAGTAGAAGTATAGAGCGGGTGAAGAGCCGAGGAGCAAAGATATAGAGACTCCCATTTCAAGAATTGTGAACCACCCAATGCATAGAACTAGTCAATAAATTCGTGTTAAGAAAATCGTTGCTCTTCAATCCGTGAAGAAAAACGGCCATAAGCTGTGCAAATCAGGTTCTGTATATTCTATTTACAAAGTTTATTCCATTTAAGATCAAAGGATAGAGGGCGCTAAATACAACAACAATGCATTATTCCTTTGTTTTTATTAATTGCAAAACCAAACAATGAAATGTTTAACAGATTCTGGAAATGCATATTTCATTATTCAGAGATATAAGTTTGAATCTCAAAAATGACTTGTTGCTATGTAATGGGTTTCCGATAACAATTGGAAGAAAGAAACGAATGTTATATGAAATAGTGTTATGGTTTTCCATTTTGACATGGTATTATAAGGTTCCTTTTAAATCTTTTTTTTTTAAGAGTTCACTATAAAGGATTTTTAAAATGGAAGATTTGTTTGATATGGAACGAATGTTTGAGGAGTTAGGTCTTATTTTCAAAGAAGCATTTTGAAATTTTAACTAATACATTGTGAAATGCAAGAGACGGCCTGTGATATATAAAAAAAGGATGAACTAGTTGGAAAGAAGGAAGCCAAGCACCATCTTTTGGTTGAAAAGCATGCAAATATATCCTTCACACAGAAGGAAAAGGATTCAGATGCTATGCAAGAGATGTTGTGGAATGCATATGCAATTATTGAATCTTATAGCTTGTATTATGCTACATAGAAAGGAGATTATGGGTTTCTTGATAAAGTTTGTAGACTAATTTACTGTATTTGTTGGTTGTAATATCCTACTTACATATTATGGGTGAAGAAAAACCCTAAAGAGATCCACGGTGATGTGAAATCATCTTCCTGTGTAGAATACTAGACTTGTGAACAATTTATTGAAGATGACATGATGTATAACAGACAACCGAAGTGATAATTTGCAGCGAGTTATATAGATCCTGCATTGAAGGTATAAAGGGGAGCCTTAGCATTAAATAAACTTAAGGTGGGCGAGAGTGCAAGTTCATGTTCAGAAAAAGATCGTCTTATGTGTATGTAGTCAAGAAAGAATCCGCAAGGTAAGGAAACCACTGTTGATTAGTTTCCTTTGAATAGTTTGAAGCTGCCAAGATCCGTATATGTGAGGAGAAACCTTCAACAGACTAAGTCAGTCGAAATGGCCAAAATTGAAGAGCTCTTTGATCTGCTACAAAAATAGCTCAACACAACTTCAGGATCTACAATATCTGTGAACAAGAGAATTTTTAACTTAGTTTTTACCTGCTTGAAAAACATGCACATAAAAATCGAAATGCTTAAAACTCAAAACAAGTTGTTATTTGATGAATTGGGTCTCCTACGAAGGCAACATGTTGGCGGTGAAAAAGAGGACAACAAACATATTTCAGATATGAATCAAATCAATGAATTCAATGGACAATTGTTCCTTTCAGAAATTAGGATAACAAATGAAGATCCTAATGTGAATGAAAAACTTTTGAACAATGAAGATAAAATCATTGCAAAGAAAAATGAATATAAGGTTTCAGCCAAGCGTGTAAGGCCTTGGGAAGAACTGTTGTTTAAAATAAATCAATATGGTTTAGGATATGAAAAGTGTGATAATATTTTTCATATTCCTGATTATAGTAAACCAGTTAGCTTTGTGAGTGGAGGATTTCTAGCTGATGCTAATCGAAAGGAAGAATTTGCAGACAATGGAAATAATCAGGTACATAATGATATTGCAGTTAAGACTAATGATAATATAGCTACAATTGATGATGATAGGTTGAGCAAATAATTCTTTAAGTGCCACCATTGTGAGAGGGTTGGCCATGTTGAGTCTCATTTTTTTTATCTTCACCCTTGTCACCTTTATGGGAAGAAAAATCATCTTTCTGACTGTTGTCAGAAGAACAGGAAACTTCAGCGGAAACATATAAGTTTTGAATGGTTAGGTTCTTGGCGTTGGTGTTTGGAAGTGAAGTTGTTGGCATGATCCTATCAGTGATTTTATACTCATGTACAACCCAGTTTACAAGGTGCAGTTTCTATAGTTGATGGCTCTTTATTTTTTGTTGATTTGAGGGAAAGACCAAGACCCCTTTGATATTTGTCTTGTCAAGTTTACAGATTGTTCCTGATAGGGGGAAATGACAGTCAAAAACAAGAATTTTTTCATCTTCTCAACTTGTCCCTGGCAAGGGGGATAAGATTGTATGAGTCAGGTTCCAAGCTTCAACTTCAAGTGAGCCTGTTAAAGAAATTGACAAGCAAGAAGAGTTTTGAAGAGAGCCTATGAACAAATGGGATACAAGCAAGCAACCTTGTTCCCAAGTATTGAAATAAGATTGATAACCAAAGACATTAGAACCATCACTGGGGTAGAATACATGAGATTCTACTTATTTTGTTGTTGGAATATTCCATGGAACTTTTGAGCCTTGTGAGCCTAAGTTCCAAGGTTGGTGGTAATCATTAAGCCACTAATTTAGTAGAATATTGTAAACTTTTACTAGTATTGTTGTGTGGGAATATTCAGGAATTTTTGACCATGTGATCCTAAATTCCATAGTTTGTGGTCATCATTAAACCACTTTCATGGTTCTTGATCAATTTTTTGAGGTAAGCATAAGCCTTTTAAACTTATAGATTGACAAGGTTGATGTTATTCCTAAAATCATTGATTTGGTTGGTTAGTGGTCATCCTAAAACCACTTATTAGCAAAAAATTGGTCTTCTGCTAGTTTTTGTGTCATAGAGATTTTCATCCATTAGTAGCTGACATTGAGTTTTCTACTCTTTGAATTTTCTTGACATAGTTGACTGTCAAGTAGTGGCATTTTTTCAGGAAAGGGAAAACTTATGATTAAGGGGGAATGTTAAAACCTCTAATCATAGTTTGTTTAGGTTTCTTAACTGTCTTTCAGTTAGAGGATAGTTATAAAATTTTGTAATATATATATGCATATCCGATATAACTTAAATGTTGATTAATATAATGCCTTTTCTGTCATTGTTGCTTCATGTCTTATTTATCTTCTTCATCTAATGTAGTGTCTAACATCTACTCGGATTCAACATTACCCAGTTCTATGCCACCACATTCAACCATATAGGGAATTACAAACAGGAACTCCATTAAATTCTAAGTCATGAATTTAACTTATCTGGTTTGGATGCTATAAGTCCATAAACGCACGAGTATTGTTGGCTCACAGTCAATTTGCACTTGATTCATTCCTTCTTTGAAATGATATAGCCATGGTTTGAGTTATGCCTTCAACTTCTGAAATAAGTGCTACAGATCTAATACCATTCTCACAAGATCAATCAATCTCTGAAATTTTACCTCTCTTACCTTATTATTCTTCCTTTTGCATCAGTGAATGAATTCGTTATCAACTCAAATATCTATGATTAGATTTGATAGCATAGTTCCAAAATTGATGGCGAGGAAACTCTTAAATGGTCCATACTATACCAGAACTTCCTTCATTCTAATATCAAAGCTTTGATTTAGAAATCACAATACTTTAACATTGTCTTTATTTTTTTGACAATTGCTATAGTATCATGTTCTTATATCCACAATCTGCCAATGATCAAACTTAGGCATTTCCATTTGCATAGCGGTTTATGAAATCTAGCTCAAACCATACCAATGACCAAACAAAAACATACAGTCCCATATCTATAAGAAAATCCATTCCATTTGACTTCCTCTGGTTGCTATAGATCCAAAAAATATCAGTGCTAATGATCCATGATCAATCTTATGGGATTTCCTTCCTTGTGAATACTACAAATTAACCAGTATCATTACAATCATGCTTTTGACCATCATTTGGAGTTGCTACGATATGGATCATCCTCTTAAATATCCATAAATTTTCTCTTGTAAATTACAATCTAGAGGACTGTGATTCCTCTCAGGAGTTCACACACATCCTATAATTAACCATTTATGCCTACGAAGAAGATGCAGTAGACATCTCCCAATAGGTATGTTATGTTTTCATCCTTTTTCTTCAAAATTTATTTTCCATGCTTTGATATCATCGAGTTAGAATTATTTTTTTTAGTTAAGAAAATATGTGAGCATGTCAAGTTATAGTTTAGTAGTTGGACAAAGTAATGCAATGTAACAGTCTAGATTCAAATACTCAATTGATGTCCAAATGATTAAAGATTTTAGATATTAATATAATACACTTATTTTTTTCGTTCCATCTCATGGAAAATAAAAACAAAATTGAGTGCATTAGTTCAATGTGTGGTATTCTATGGAATTTGCGTTGCTTTCACAATTACTACTTGAGATTAGCAACACTTACATCAATGTCTAGTTGTGGGTGAGAGTATTGCATAGCTCAATGTCTATCCAAGAATGAATTTTTTAATCCACATTGAATTTAAACAATGTGTAAGGTTTCATATGTATTTAAATTTTACATTTGAAATAGATTTATTAGGCCAAGAGTAAATATTTTTAAAAAAATTGGCCTGGCATTTAACTTGTAGCCTATCAGCGTTCACCAACTGCAAGTTAAGTTGTTGTGTTAGTAACAAGGTAAGTTTTAGGGTCATTCTAGGCACACTAGTCATCCAGTTGACTAATAATTTGAAGATTGTGTTAATAAATGTCTGTGAGGTTTAGGAATATATCCGATTATGATTTTGCCAATGATTATATGGTAAAATATGTAGATATTGATGAATGTCTACTTCAAGACTCCTGGATGAATTGATTAGGATATATTATTCTTTATGTAATGCTCGCCTCGGTACTTTAACTGATTAGACTAATGAGGACACTAGTTTTGAAGAGACCCGGTTTTATAAAACTTAGATCATAAAAATTGCTTTGAAAATTATCATGAGAAAATGATAAATGATGAAAATAATTTAGAATGAAGAAATGATGAATGTTGAAAATGCTTGAAATGAAAATGATGATTACTTTTATACTCGACTGACTAAGATAAAACAGTGAATGATGGACATGGTTGACTGGCCGAAGCATGATGTTAAAATGATGAATATTTAGTAGGCTCGACTGACTGAGATACTGAAAAGAATAATGAAAATGTTTTATAGTGCAGTGCTACTATTGTGTGCTTGAGTGTGTGCAATGGCAGGTAAGACGTTTACCGACTGACCCACAATGGAATTATAGGGGTCGTAAGAATGGACATAACACATAGGGGTATGGCGACTAACTGTAGACCCCTGAATTAGAAATCCACGCACGGGTGAAGCCGTTTCAACTCACCCGAGGAGGCATGTGTCGTACGGGAAAGGCCATAACGATTTGGTCGCGTACGACGAGTTGAGGGGCGCACGATAAGGAGAGCCTTATCCCTCAACATCCCTTAGTCTCCAAGAAGCGTAGTTGAGAGATCACGGTAACGACTCTCGATCTCTACGCAGTGTTCCCCATAAGAAGAAGAAAGAAATGGAATTGCCGGAAGGGCAGCCGAAGAGGCACCTGGACAAAAAAAAGATAATGTTATTTAACATATGAAGAAACTGAAACTTTACCAAAAGATAAATTCAAGTGATTCTAAATTAAAATACAATTACAATAAAATAATATTCATTATTTTATTTTCAAGAGAAAAGAAGAAAATAGAAATGAAAAAGGAAATAAAACAAAAACATTTAGTTTAGTTTATTTATTTTATTTTCCTACTTTTTGAAAACAAGAAAATCCAAAATTAAACTAAAATATTCTATTAAAGTTTTATTTAGACATAAATCCTAATGGAAGTTTAAAACTTTAGGGTGAGAATATTTTATTAAAGAATAAAAGTTTTAATATAAAAGAAATATATATATAAATATTTTATAAACCTTTTTAAATCTTTTAAACTTTTAATGGAATTAGATTATATTAAATAAAAGAAACAAATTTTTCTTTTATAAGTTTTTTTATTTAAAAGAAATTAAATAAATAAAAACAACTAGTTTACTAAAAGGTATTAAGTAAACTGAATGAGAACCAAATTAGAAGCAGGACTCTCCTACACCTAACTCCCACTGATTTAGGGAATTAGGTGCACACTAAAGATAATGAGACACTTGTAATTGAGAATATTTGTCATTAAAATAGTAAATTAAATAAAATATGTGCATGGACAGACACATGGCACTCAAAGTTTTGCTATAAAAGGAAGGGAGGAGAAGGAGAAAAGGATCTCTTGCACCCTTATGCTAGATGGGCATGATAATCTCGTATTATGTTATGATTCTTGTAAGTTGGGATTAGCTAGACCGGGGATTCGGAGATCTCGTCAGGAAGCTTGCTAGTGTTTTTTTACGACCCCATTAGCTTAGGGGTTTGGGGTGAAGGAGAGTAACCCTGATACGGTAGGGTGGTCAACCAAGGGATCTCTTAGTAAAATCGGCAAGGCTGGAAGCGCCTCAGGGAAGATCGACGACCGTACATACAAGGACTTCTTCAACAGAGTGCTCAACTACTGTCGAAAGGTATAATGTTCCATTTTCATGTACTACTTGAGTTTATGAAATTTTGATTTTATGGTTATATTTGATTTTCAAGTTTTTATTAATTTGCATATGATGTAAGTTATATTTTGGAAGTCTTTTTGCGGGACCCGAAATGGGGATCCTTACATTTGGTATCAGAACTAGGTTGAGCCTTGAGGGCATCAGACTCATATTTCTATCGATGGATTGTTGGTATCTTCATTAGCATTGGACTGCTCCAGACAGCTGATTCAACCACTAATTCAAACGGTCTTCAAGCTCGACGACCCAAATCAAGTTCAGAAAATTATTTTTCTTTTTATGTGAGATTGATTAGAGTAATGACTTGGAATCGATCTAGTTTTATAAAATAGTAAACTTTGTTTTTTTTATATATATATCTGTATACATCTAAACCCATAAGAATGCGTGGAGGATTTAGGAAAGTATAGCTGTAACCGATATGATTTTCTATGAATTATTGTAATCTCTGTTTGCACTCATTTCCATTAACGTTTCCAGAATTTCCTTTAAAAAAAAAATTAAAAAAATTTGATCATGACTTTAAATATCTGTGTATTATAGATGGGGATGAGCGTTTCCAGATCTCCCATGTTATTTAAAATCTTTGTGTGAATTTAATACATTTGCATTCTGACCGCAGATCGATCTTGTGATTATTTTTCTTAAACAATTTTTAATCTCAGTGGATCCGTTGTATGAATTTATTTTACAGTATTTGAAACCCCGGAGCGATTTGTACATATATTTGTGATCAATTTTAAGAGCTCGGTCTTGTATTCAGAAAGGGTTTCACATCTAGATTTCCATTATGAACTTGCTTGGATCGAATCCCTATACTTGATTACAGCATTCATATTTTGTCTTTCATAATCATATCGACCATGCATTTAATTTACACTATTCCATTCTTGTTTTCAGATGGGCGTTATCATATATATTTCCAGTACCTTATTTCCTTACAAACTCAAATCAGCCTGATCTAGATGTTGCCTCATACATTCAGTATTTAAAGATCCTTAAGAACTCAGCTTCGATCCATCTCCATGTTAACTTATAGTTTCAGTAATCGATTTAGCTCCCTGGCATGTCCCTTTACTCATCAATTTTCTCATACCCTGATCCATTTCGATGGACTCACTTCCAGTAATACATCATTTACAATTATGTTTGTGCCTGGGTTGAATTTAACCTGTACCGGGATAACTGCCGATTGGGGTGTGTCATGTCCCAAATTTGGAATTGGGTCACATTGGCCATATTCATTAGAGTTTGCAAAATTGATGTTAAGGGTCAAATAATTGCCAAGGAGGAAAATTACTAGTTTCCTAGGTTTGGGGTGGAAGCTTTGGGATTTGGAATAATGGGGATAATAAATGATGTTTGAAAATATTTAATAAAGGAGCTAATTAAATATATACAAGTGAAAATCAGAGTGGCATTTGATCATGAAGACAGATGGAGGAAGTGGGACCCACATATGGCTAGATTTTCCCACTACACTTAGCATCATTCTCTCACCAATTCGAATTCAAGGTGAATGGTAACATATTTGGTGGATTCCAAAAGGTATTATTCATGGCATGACTCATCCAAGGTCGAAATATAGAGGAAGAGTAACTCCCATGGAAGAGGAAGAGACAATTTGGAGCTAGTGAGACACTTGGGCTAGATTCCCTAGCTCTATGACAACAATGATGAAGATGCTATGACACCTATGACACAAATTAGACCTGAAGGCTGACATATGACATATATTACATGTCAGGGCTAAAAATAGACTCCAATAGGGTTCACAAGGGTGTTAGGGCAGCTAAGATGCTTCCAGATGTGATTTGGTGGAAGCGGGAGACTAGGAATTGTTGTACAAGTGGCGTTCTTTGGAATCTCTTCCCAACTTGAGTTGGCATGAGTCTCTTGGAAGGAATTCGACCCATGGAGGACATTAGAACTTTATAAATGTCAATAAAAAAGAATGAAACCATCTTTTGATCATTTGTAGAAATTGTAATTGCATTTGTGAAGAGGGAGAGCTAGTGGATGATTAGTTGCTTGCCTTAGCCAATTTCGAGGGTGAAAGATTCCCATCCAAGTTGGCAATTGGAAAGGCCATTCAAACCTTTCATTTGGAGCTTTAATGGATTCTTTATTTGCAGGTGTAAGCTACAGGGAATCTCATGGTTTCTTCTATTGCAGATCACTCCTTCAACCATTTCCAGTTTTGATGGCATATTCTTGATCCTTGAGGGAGGGCATTTTTGGTGAGCTATTGTACTCTTTGGGGGAGCTTCTAATGCCCCATTTATTTTTTAATATGAATTATATACTCTTTTATTCATATCCAGAAAGTTTCAGGTCGAAATTCCAAGTAGAAATGTATAAATCTCAATTTTAATGAAAGAACAGCGCCATTTCCCCACTACCTTGTTGTGAATCAATGTAATGCTGATGATTTCGAATGAATAGATGATTATATGATATTTTTGTGATCAATGTAATTCCATGGATGTATTCTACAAGTTTCATGTACTGTACTTGAGCATTTGAAGTATTTTTACTCAGTTTAATTGCATTGGGAGAAGAAATAGTGCCATTCCCCCAAGGGTCGAATTGGTGATTTTTGCAGTTGAATGGGAGAGGGTTGGAACAGATGTAATAATCAATTAATGGTGCACATGAGACCTTAATAACATCCTTAATACATTCCCTATCTCTTTTAAGAAATTTGAGTGGGTTTGGAGGCAATTGGGAAGCCATTTTCAGTACTTACCCTAGGGGGATTTGAATTTTTTTTAGTGCATTCGAATTTACTCTATGAGTTGTATTATTTATTTTACTATCATTGTTCAATAATACAACAATGGAGTTTTACCCTATTGATTTTCTTCTCCCAAGTTAATTCTACTAGAATTTTCTTCCTTCTTTGTATTCTTGCAAAACTAATTGTGAGCTTTCTTCAATGAACTAGATTCGGGCTATGACAAATTCTCACACGTACATTATAAAAAAAATGATCAATATGCGTATGGTCTCATTGAAAGTGGTCCCAAACTACCTTGGCTACTCGGTTTTCTTGAGTGTGTTATGTTGGTTGAGTTAGCACCACTTTATGTAAGGGATTACTGATAACAAGTACACTTTTTTAGTTAGTGTGTCTTCTATGTGATCCCTCTTGGTTACATGTTGCTGTTAACACCATGCAAATTTTTTACTATCCAATTAATTCCAAAAATACTTGTCCTGACCATAGGAGGTCTATCACCAAGAATATTTGGCGCAATATTAAAAATGGAACTTGGTGCAACTATAACATTAGATATCTTAGTGAAAAAGAAAATTTGGGGCAATGATATTTTTTCATGCTCTAGCACACCAAATTTTGTTAAATTTCTAGCACAACAAACACTACTAAGGTTTAAGCACATATTGTAAAATATGCATGTAGTTCAATTTTCATAAAGAAAAACTTTGATATTGGAAAATATCCCCTAATACCCCACCTCAAACTATGGGAAATTGCATACTATTACTGTAAAATCAAGTTTGAAACTCTATGAACTATATAGAGTCTTCCAATAATGGAATAATATAGGTGCATGAGAGTCATAAAGAGTATCCCTAATATTCCAATGTCTCTTTTGAAAAAAATTAGAGCTTTCACACTCAACCTCCCAATGAAAGTTTTCAAGTATAAGAGGACAAATTGGGGAGTTTATACATCAAGCCACTACAAGAGAAATTACAAGTATGTTTTCCATGTTAACAATACCTAAATAAAAATAATGGGGTGATGTTGATTCTCTACTGTATACACCAAAACCTCTCACAAATAAACAATATTTTCTTTGAATGTGGAATTGTTTTGTTGGTTCAAATACTTGGTTTGTGATTTTGTTTGGTTTTTTTGTGATCTTTTAGAGTTCAGTCTAAGGTTTTTTAAAATGTTTTTTGAGCATATAAATTGAATTAAAATAGAAATATGGGAGAATATTTACCTTTGGTTGAGGATAAATTCATTAAGGATGCCTCTAGATGTTGAAATCGTGCCCGTGTTTTACCCTGGTCATCGGTCAAAAAGAAGATGAACATATTGTCAAGTGAAGAATGGGGCCACTGGATGATTTGGGAGAATAAATCATGCTTTGCAAAATGTGCATGCATTTTAGCTGTCTCAAAAAATGCATGCATTTGTTAGTCCTATCCTTCATGGAATCCTAGTTTCCTGCCTTGGGCCTGGCAATTCCTAACATTAATAAACGCGTACATGTTTTTAATTTATACAATGGATGGATGTTTTTCAAAACACCAATTATATTTAAAAGGTCCCTCATCTTCGTGTGAAGGACCAATAGTAGGGGATTTAATTAGAAGGAGATACTTCAGTTATCTTTAAATACCTAATTCCTTATTAATCATTTTATTCTCTTCAATTCAATAGTGATTTTTCCTACCTATTATTGTTGTTGTTGTTATGTGATTATTACACCATAAAGTGTGTTTCCCTATCGAAATTTTTTCGTGTGGATGGGACCTATCTACCTCCGTGACTATCAATTATATTAGACAATTGTTGGATTCCTGCCAACAATCAATTTCTATGGGTACAAATACCTAGAACTGCAACACCAGAAACCTTGCTTTCATTGGGGATTTCATCCATGTCAATGGAATCTTCCTCCCTCTCTTCCTGTCAATTATCCTAGAGGTCGATTGTTGCAGATGAAATATCTGAAGCCCTTTATTTCACGGGGGCTTTTATCCCCATGGATTGGACCTGCCTCCCTCTCTGCATGTCAATTGTGTTAGAATTAAATTTCTATGTATGTAGGCTTTGAAACACTTGATTTAAATAGGGATATTATACCCATGGATGGTACTTTCCTCCCTCCATGGCTATCAATTATTATAGATGATTGTTGGAGTCCTATTGATGTTCAATTTATTTGGATGTAACAACCTCACATTGCTACTGTCAAAAGTTTATTTTTCTTTTCTTTTTTTGTAGGTAAGACATTTTTTGTATTATAGTAAGAAAAAGAGATAAATTACATCAGGTCATATATGGCCCCTTTGAAAATGACCACTATATCAGCTTTCCCTTTCCTGACCATATCTACAATATACCCAGAATCCACCTCATGCATTTTCAAATCCCACTTGCTTTCATCAACCCATACCACCTGAAACTCAGGACCCTCCTTCTTGGATTCACAACTTTCCAGATAATAAAAAACATGCTCGACAGGATTATACCTCATAGTGACATATCAAATTAAAATAGAAATATAACTCTTACTAAAACCCGTAACCTAGGACATTACAAAGACATAAACCAAAAAATCTCATCCAGATAGAACAACCCAATCCTTCAGAACCCTATAGGGATGCAAGGAATATCAGTAAAATTCCCATGAATACCACTTGTCGAATTTCCTACCGGAACAAATGAAGGAATTGGACAACGAATCCCCGACGCTCCCATAATAGATTCGACCTTTTGATGAAGTTTGCTCATTTCAGCGTGATGGGCCTTCCAATTTTTCACAAGTATCTAGTTGCCTTCCTCTTTTTTCATCCTCTCCCATAGGACATGGCCCATGAAATTCTTCATGAACTAGAACAGAGCAACAGAGCACTCATACAGGCCCAAACAGGTCGCATTATTTCCTGGGTCCATGATCCAGTCCTCAATTTCCTTACGCTGTGATTTCAATTAGTCCCCGTCCAAATCCTCCCACATACAGGATTCGACCTAATTGAGCTTTGTCTGAACAGTTGTAGGAAGGCCCATTTTGAATATACGGGCTTCCCACATAGCCTTCTTCTAGGAACGAGTGACACGACGAATTTCATCAAAGTATTTCCCTCTCACGATCCTTCTTATCTTTTCCATTCTTACCTCAGCAACTTCAGTATTTCCTTCCATGACATACCAACCCCTTATGATGTTCCCTTTAATTATCCAAGCAACCATCCCTTGCATGCAAGGATGATGGACAAAATGACGATGCTTTCGTCCACCTTCCCTAGGAATAAATAACACATTTCCATATTCGTCCATAGTTTCCCAAGCACATCTACTAAAGTCAAAACCGCTCTCCACAGTACCACCCGTATTTTCCCCCAGTGGGTCATCGAATCCACCACCATAAGTACTCATAACGTCTCCTCCATCCATTCTCGGCCAGATGAATGCTCGCAACCCTACTTTAATGAGTCTTAACGCGATATTTCCATCTCCAGTACCTTCCCACTTTTCATTTGTTCTTGTTGGCCATTAATATGTTCAATCACATGGCCTATCATCGACCCTCCTGTTATCCTTGCATTTCCTCCCCTTCATTACTTTTCAAGTAGTGGGATGTCATAGCTTCACATAAATCCCTCAACGTCTCATCGTTTAATGCCCCCCACGTGTCTGTAATGACTGCTCTGTGTGTCTGGGCCCCAACATTTGCTAACAAGTCAACAAATCTATTTCCATCTTTCCTGATGTGGCTGAAGGAAAGATCAAACAGGGGTCCAAGAAGGCCTGATAACCTCTCTAGTCGGAATTCTAACCTCCAAGTCGATGCCACTTTGGAAAATGGCGTACCATTGTATATCTGCATGTCCATATTTATAATAACCTTTGAATCTCGCTCTATTATGAGAGGATTCCAGTTTTTTCCGTGGGCAAGTAGCAATTCATATATCATTCCTTCAATTTCTGCAGCATTTTTCATCTCCACCCCTATGAAGCCCGTACTGAATCCAAACATTCTACCATTGTGGTCTCTGATAATACCATCATATCCTCCCGGTTTAGGGTTCCCCTTAGACGCCCCATTGAATTTAAGCTTGAATAAACCCATGGGGGGGTATACCACCAGTTTGGGATAGAGATTACCTGGGTTATTGGTTTGGGGATTTCGAAACAATGCAAAGGTACTTGGATCCCCCAGTCCTGTAATATGGATGATTCTTCCCCCTTGGCTTCCCAATCCATCATATCCCAATATTGTGATTTAATTTTCTCCAGCATTCGGATTTTAATTGTGTTCCAAACCTTCCCCTTTGAGCTTTCCTTCTCTTTGAAAATTATTGCATTTCCTTCTCTCCACAATTCCCATACAATAAAACCAGGGAATATTTTCTAAAGGGTGTGGTAGCTATGAAGTTCTGGAAAGGATCCTTTGTCTAGTTACTTACTGTCAAATCCGGGCATCCACATTCTGTCGGTTCTTCTAGAGAGGCACCTCCTCGATCCCCTAACTCTGTAGTGAAGGGGCATAAGTCCATAAAGTGGTACAAGTTTTCTTTGACATCGGCACACAAATAGCACTGGTATGGCCCTTACATTCCTCTTCTCCTAAGGTTATCTCCTGTAAGGATGCTTCTTTTTATCATAAGCCATGAAATATTGAAAATTTTTGACATAATTGGGTCGACCAAAGTTGTTTCCAGGTATGATCTAGTTTCCTATTACTGAATCCAGACTGGATATCATAAGATTCTTTAATCAAGAAGACTCCCTTGTGATTGAAACCCCATCGTGGTTTTTCCTCCCCATCATGGATGCAGATACTTATTTCTTGAAGTGCTTCCACAATTGTAGATACTTGTGGCCCAAACTACTCCCACCATTCGTTGTGAGCCCACGCTCAAAATTCACTATGTTCTTCCATGTCCCTCCAATATTCCTTGACCCTCATCTTCCCCTGCTCTGAGAATTCTTGTCTGGTATGAGGTACTTGAAGGATACGATCAAGGGGAGGTATTTGCTACCAAGAATCTTCCCAAAATAGGGCTAATTCCTCGTTCCAAAATTCCCATAAATTGTTCTCTTGGAAAAGACTTCTCCCAAGGTTTGTCATTTTCCAAATATGGGGACCCTATTTTAACTCTGAGTATCGAATGATATTTATTTTCTCCCACTCTGGGGTGTATTTGCAGTGCCATAATTTCACCCACGGTTCAGAACTGTGGATTTCCCATTTCCACCAAATTTTGGCTCCACATACTAGGTTCATCTTCTCTGGGTCGTGTAAACCGAGTCCTCCATGGTTCTTCGGGGTGAAGATGGTTTCCCAACTGACCATGGCCCAATTCTTCTTCTCGCTTGTTCTGCTCCATAGAAATTTTCTTTGAATATTCCTAATTTCCTTTAATACATCCTTGGGGGTTTCCATACCAGAGAAGAGATAAATAGGCATGGCTTGAAGAACTGATTTTACTAGGACTAGTCTGCTAGAAAAATTTAGGGGCTGAAAGGTCCATCTCGCCAGTTTTTTCCTCATCTTATCTAGCAGTTCATACCAATACCCTTTCCAAACTATTGAATATGAAATAGGGGCTCCAAGGTATTTGGATGGAAGGGAGCTCTCAGGAAACCCAAGAATGTGACCAATGTTAAGTCTAGTAACTCTTGGGGTATTGAAAGGAATACCTGATATTTTTGTTCATTTCCCTCCAGACCCGAGGCCTCTTTAAATATCTAAAGACATATCTTGAGGGCTCTTTCCACCTGAACAGAAGGATGACCCATAAGCATAGTGTCATCCACAAATTGTTGGTGTGACTATTGCTCCACCAAAGGATGGATTCGTAAGCCTATGATCTCCTAGCGTTCCAGCATAGTCTTGATGGTTCATCCCAGACCTTTGGCCATGTGGATAAACAAAAATGGGGATAGAGGGTCCCCTTGCATGATTCCCCTCGATGTTTTGATTAAGCCAGACCGAGCCCCATTTACAAGGATGGAGAAAAAGGCTAATGAAATTAGGCACATTATCCATATAATCCATTCCTCTTTGAACCTAAATTCCCTTAACACTTCGTGAATATACTACCAACTGATATTATCATAATATTTTTCATTATTGAGATTTAGCATCATCCTAAGGATTTTTCAGTTTTGATGGAGTGAATAACCTCATGAACAAGAATTATGCCATCCATAATTGGGTGCCCTTCCACAAAACCTTGGTCATGATTTTATATATGACATTGCATAGGGATATGGGTCTGAACATACCTGTGGATTCTATGCCATCACTTTTCGGTATAAGAGTGAGGAAAGTGGCATTGAAAGAAGGAAGGATATGTTGTGATTTCCTTGAGTCTTCCACTATTCTCCAAACTTCATGCTTGACTAAATCCCAAAAGTGGTGGAATAAATTAACCATGAATCTGTCTAGAGCGAGAGATTTTCCATCATGCATTTGATCAACTGCTTCTTCAACTTCTAGCATTATGACAAGTCTCATCAGGAGTTCATTTTGTTCCTAAGAAACCAAAGAGGGGATGTGTTGGGTGATCCAACCAATTTACCTTCTCCTATCTCGGATGGGCTCATCCAAAATGTCCTAAAAAAATTGGCGTAACTCACCTTTGATTTCATTCCTGGATTCTATCCTTTCCCATTCCTCGTTCTTGATCTTGATAATTTCATTTCCAAATACAGTGTTGAATGGCTGGTCTATGAAATAATTGTGTGTTATGTTCCCCTTATTTTAGCCAATTTATCCTCGATTTTTTCCTCCCAATGGTTTCCTCTTATATTTCTCTTTCATTCAATTGTGCTTTTGTTCAAAGCTCCTCTTCCTGGGTTTTTGCATAAAATCCTTCCCTCATTCCTTGGACCTGAATCTCCTCAACTCTTTTTTCTAGGAGCTTTTTATCTGAGAATATGTTCCTAAATTCCTCCTTATTCCATTTCTTGAGTTTCTCTTTTAAGGATTTGTTATTTTGTTGGAACATGTACATACTTGGTCCCTCCCCCCTATCAAGTTATTTCCACCATTGATGAATTTTGTCTTTGAATCGAGGATGGCTGAGCCAGAATTGTTCAAACCGGAAGGGATTTTTGAACTAATATGAGACCAATCCACTCCACCATAAGCCCATCATCCAATGATCCAATCCAGGTGAAGGAAGAACCATAGTTGAAATGTCACATCCTAGATCCATAATTCATTCTAAGACTAGAAAACGGTCCAAGCGAGAGGCAATGTGATGGTCCCTGGCCCTCACATTATTCCAGGTGTAGATATTTCCATCTGAGATAATATCAACTAGCTTTAGTTCTTCAATCGTTTCTCTGAAAAGGATGTTTTCCTATTCCAGTATTCTTCTCCCGCCTTTCTTCTCGTCGAGGGAGGTTATAAGGTCAAAATCACCACCCAGGATCCAATGTTTCCCTTCGGTCCATCTATGAAATTTTCTTATAGATTCGATAAAGAAAATCTTCTATTGAGAATGGTGGGGTCCGTAAACATTGGTTAGAACCCCACTTGTTGGGAATCCTATGACTTTGAACTCAGTTGATATGGAACGTGCTTCACCCATGAACCCCCACAGGGATACCTTATTTGGATCCCATAGGATACCAAGACCTCCTGTAGTTCCACGAGCATCAATACCCATTCCTTTGCTTCCCTTCCATGCTTTTATTTCAACCTCCTTAATATGCTCCTCTAAGCACTTTGTTTCCTACAAAATGATTACTGCAGGGTTCTCTCTCTACACTTTCTTCTTCAAGATCTTAAATTTTTTAGGGTTGTTGAGCCCTCGAATATTCCAAGTTATGATTTTCATTGATAATCAACAACAAATTTAGAGACCCAAAGCATACCTTATAGTAGGGTATCGACCTAATTCCACCATATTTAGACTTGTTGCAGCTATGCGATGTTGATTCGATTTCATCCTTGTATTCTTAGCTATTTGTACATGCTTCCTTTTATTATATTTCTGGGGACTAGGATTAATCCCTAATGGGCTCAAAGACCGTGCCTTGATAATTGCTTCCTTAAGGAGTGATACTTGTTCCTGAGGGACGTAGCATTTTTCTTTATCATCGCAAGCTTGTTTGATTCCATGTAAGTCCAAATAGTCGATATACATATCCTCTCCTTCCTCTTCAACTTCCATCTCTTGTTGGGTTGCGATTTGGTCCTCCTCTTCATTGTCTTGTCCCTTTTATTTTTTTCCCTGGTCCTCAATCACAGGGATCAGGTTTTTTTTGTTTCTCATACTGGGGGTATTTCCATGAATATTCCTCAGTCTTTTCTTCCAGCATGACAAATTGTTTAGATATAGAAACTTTTGTGTGGATCTACGAGGTCTCTTTTCACCTCCCTCCCCTTTTCCTAAATTGAAATCTTGAAAACCCCTGATCTCCAGTTTCCTCGGGTTTTTTGGGATGAGGGGGAGGGTTATTTTGAGGGCACTCTCTGAATAGGTTCCCATACTCATGGAATATTCTACATTGGAAAGGTATATGTTCATAATCTAGGGGCTAAATCCAATATTTGTCTTCCCATGACATGTTAATGGCTTCTGGAAGCTCCTTTGTTAAATCCATATAAAAAAAATCTTAGCATATGTTGTGTACCTTTGGGCCTTTGTATGCTCTAATATATTGATGAAGGAACCCAAACTATTACCAATCCAAGATTTCTGGATCCCGGTATTCCCCCGGGAGAGAATAAAGTATGATCCAGACTAGAGCTACCCGCATATCCTCTTTGTTTGGGCTAAATCGCTCCTTCCAGGGCCACAGAATCAGACCCGCTGAGTATAATAAGTAATTTCCACCATCCATTACGCGATTTCGATCCTCAATATTGATGAAAGTGATGGTGAAAAAACCATTAGATCCAAGTTGAAGGTCATAATGACCCTTTGGTTTCCAGGGGGAATTAATCCACCATATTAGGGATTTCTCAGATGGCAGCATACATACAAATTTCCCTATTAGGTCATGATCCCTCATGAACTAGATATGTTCTATTATTTTTCTTGAATTCATTTTCATCGACGAGATATTGGCCAATTTGGGCATACATTGTCCCAGAACCCTCCCTTCTGCTTCCTGCCTCGCGCTTGATCCCTGGCCTACAGATTCCTCTCCTCCCATTTCATTCAAGGGGATCAGGACACTCCCAATCTGAACCTCATTTGCCATTTTTGTGGGGGAGTTCTGAGCTCTCCCCCCCTCTCTTGCAATCATGAGTCTCTGTCAGACATCCCTCCTCACTGAATCATTGACAACCGTATAGCATCCCCTAAGTAAGCCCCTTATGAATTTAGAGTTTATTTTTCTATTTCAGTTTCTTTTTATAATTGATAGAGAAACAATGTATGTTCTTTAAACTTTATAGACATTCTAAATAAAAATCAAGAGATGTAAAAACCAACTAATTATAAATTTAACACCATAGAATTTTTTTTTGAAAATATCTATTTCAACATTTAATTGGTTATATTATAGATGCACATAAAAACAATGTGAATTTATAGATATAAAAATTATCTCTTACAAGGGAAATCGTTGGTCTCTTTGATGGTACACTATATCACTCGAAAATAGAGGAAAGTAGTGTGGTTGATTCCCACGGCCTATCAAGTATTGAGCTTGCCCTGAACCTCATGTACATGGTAACCCCCGCCTGTATCTAGAAAGGAAAAAAAACCCATGTACATGGTCTCTCCCATAACCCAACTCTCTTCCTTGTAAAAAAATTCCTTCAAATGTCCCCTCCAATCTAAATGAATCATCATTAAATAGAGGGTAAGGGTCCAACGCCGAAAAGTAACAAGTTTTCACATTTACATCATAACTTTATGTTATTACCCAAACACAAAATAACTAATCACATTTTACTTTTTACATTTAGTTCTTATTTTCAAGAACTCTTATTTTATTTATTGCACGTGGAAATTGGTAGGTGACATTCTCCCTTCCATGAATTAATGATGTTTGCATCATCCTTGACCCCATTTGCATCAAAAATTCAATATTAGATATCTTTTTTTTAATTAAATATCTTGTAAAAATATTCAACTTATTATATTTTTTCTCAACATCAACATGAAAGTCATAGATCAACAAACATTCATAAATTAGTATGAGATTGAACAAAATCTAATAATAACATAATTTTAACACGTTATATTCCAAAGGTGAATATTGAGTGGCATCAATCACTATATGTCTCTTGTATTAACAAATTGAATGTCTCCAACTTTGTAATTACTAAAATACTTCAATATAATTTTTCCTTTATATATATATAAGAGATGGTATTCCATTTGTAAAATGGTCCACATTAGCAAATTTAAAAGAGATAGGGGGATGGTGGATTAAAAACCCTCTTACCTTCTGCCAAGCGTTGGAAGAAAAATCTCTGTGGATATTAACTCAACACTCCACCTCTCTCTGGGGTCAAACTCTCATTTACAAATACTTCCCAAATGCCTCAATTGTGGATTGGTTTAGAAGCAGAGAAAAAACTCATAAAGGAGGCTCAATAGGGTGGAAAGATTCCGTTCTGTCATTTCCTCTTATTGGGAATTGGATAACTTGGAGAATTGGAAATGGAAGATAGGTATGAATTGGAACTAATCCTTGGGTTGGAGCTGGAGAAGGATATAGGCTTATAGAAGGTTTAGTTCAGAGGCTAAAAATATCCAATATACAAGTATTAGCTGATGCGAAGGTGAATGACATTCAATCTTGTAGATGGATTACAGCGGATGAGTTGGGTTTAGTCAAAGAAGAAGCCATAGAATGGTCAAATTTCATATCTATTCTTGTTAGTTTTTCAGCATTTAATTCAAACTGATTTGGGATCTTAATTGAGAGAAAAACATGTACATCATAAGAAACACAAGAGACAAGAGACACAAAGCATTTCACCGGGGAAAACCAAGAAAGTGAAAAACCCCGCAACTTCCTCAAAGATAGAATGAGCATCAATACAAAGATCACAAAGATCAAACCCCACAACAAGAGATATTCTCCTAGAAGCTACTCCTCCTCCACTTGTGCGCACTCCTCCTCTCTCTCACTAATGCGAAGTGAGTGAGTGTGTGAATGAATAAATGAGAGAGTCACACTCTCTATTTATACTTTACTTCACTTGACTTTTAACTCTAACTAGGTCGGCCCCAACTTAACCACTTAACATAATGCTAACTGGGACGACCCCACTAGGGTGTTCTAATAACCCTTTGACCCACACAACTCATATAGGTCCGACCCCATCAAGGTGGTCTAATAATCCATCAAATATAATTTGCGACACTTACAATAATACTTGCAACACTTGCAAATACAAATGACGACACTTCCAATTGAATGAATAATACATATCCGTTGGGGATACAATAAAGTACAAATGTAATACATACAATATACAAGTGAATGTCTTCCGAAGTTACAAATACATCAACACTCCCTGTTAACTAGGAAGGTATTCTCTTGACACAAGTCATAAATACATATAGACACAAATATTCAATACTGGAGCTAGATCATAGTCACTGGATCACTGGAGCATAATCGTCACTGTTGCTGTACTCTTTATCTTGATCACTGGTGCTATCTCTCAATTCTCCTCGTCATAGGAATTTCTACAGAACCAACCCTTTTTCATGCTGGTTGTAGGCCTAGCCTCCTGTAGGTCTTCATCATCTCTGCGAGCTATCCATACTGTGGAATCCTTAGGACTGATTACGTGCGTCAACAAAACCTCAAAAGAGCATCCCAGGAATTTTACGAGCACACAGCTCAACCTATTGGATCTCCCAGGATCTTTTACATGTGACCTTCACAAAACCTTAAAAGAGTGTCTTTCCCAGCAAGATATCTAAAGAGCATCCGAGGCCTTTTACGTGACTAGCACAACCTGTCCAGATCTCTAGGATTGATTACATGTGATATCCACAAAACCTTAAAAGAGTGTCTTTCCCAGCAATATCTCTAAAGAGAATCCGAGGCCTTTTACGTGACTAGCACAACCTGTCTGGATCTCCAGGACTGATTACATGTGATCTCCACAAAACCTTAAAAGAGTGTCTTGCCCAACAAAATCTCTAAAGAGCATCCGAGGCATTTTATGTGAATAGCACAACCTGTCTGGATCTCCAAGACGTATTACATGTGGTCCCCACAAAACCTTAAAAGAGTGTCTTTCCCAGCAAGATCTCTAAAGAGCATTCGAGGCCTTTAACATGACTAGCACAACCTGTCTGGATCTCCAGGACGTATTACATGTGGTCTAGCAAAACCTTAAAAGACTGTCTTGCCCAGCAAGATCTCTAAAGAGAATCCGAGGCCTTTTACGTGACTAGCACAACCTGTCTAGATCTCCAGGACATATTACATGCTACCCTTGCACAACCTGTCCACGGCCACAGAGTACCATCCTGATACTCAAGATCAACCTAATCATCCTCGCACAATGCATCATCTTGATGCTCATGATCATAGTGATCATCATCATACAGCACATCATCCTGATGCACATCATCATCGCATGATCATCCTGATCATCGTCACAGCATCGTCCTGATGCATATCATCATCACATGATCATACTGATCATCGTCATAGCATCGTCTTGATGCATATCATCGTGGCATGATCATCCTAATAATCATCATAGCATCGTCCTAATGCATATCATCTGGATCATCTTCCTAATTTTCATCACACATGATCATCCTAATCATCATACATAGCATCATCTTGATGCTCATCACACATGATCGTCCTCTTCAGATCATATCATCGTCCACGAAGCACACCCCAAATGCACATCCGACAGCACTTACACCAACGACATGGGAGAACACATCTACCACCATTTGGGGAAGGCTCCAGCCCTTACTTTTTCACCATGGGAGAACACATCTACCACCATGTGATAATGGATCCAACCCTTACATCTGCACCATGGGAGAACACATCTACCATCATGTGAGAATGGCTCAGTAATTACATCACGAACATGGGAGAACGCATCTACAACCATGTCAGAAAATCCCATGTGCATCTGCATCTTCTAGACTCGTCACTTCCCCTTGGAAGGAACCTTGATCTAAAGTACACCAAGCCTCTTTCTGAAGTACTCAAATTGTTGGTTGTGGAGCCAGATGTTCCAGTCTCATAGATGATGATTCAGTCGTGTCCATACCCTAGGTTTGGTTATGATCCGGGCCCGACGCTCAGGGGGTCCCGGGGGGGGTCGACCCTCCCCCCCCCGGCTGGGGGGCGCAGGGGCCAGCGGGCCCCCGTCTGGGGTTCAGGGGAAACGCCCCTGAAAAAGGGGGTTTGGGGAAAATGCCCCCAAGTTACGAGGGTTCGAGAGCATTGCCCCCGAGAAAATGGGCGTTCAGGGGCGTAGCCCCCTGAGAGAAAAAATTTTGGGGCTATTTTCGCCAGCTGCTTTCGGGCCCATGGTTTTGGGTATCCCATGGTATTTTCCCATTGTATTTCCCTTTTAAAAGAAAGACCTTGTAACACAGCTAGGGTTAATGATGTATTAGGTTTTATGCATTGTAAATATCTCTAAGATCAGGAGAGAGACTATGAGACAGTGAAGACGAAGTGTAGTGGCTGTTCTGCAGGTTGTATCCCTTCACCTTGTTGGACAATAATAATAATAAGTACTGGAAAATTCAGTGTGGACGTAGCCCAAGTTGGGTTGAACCACAATATATCTGTGTATCTCTTATAATGTGTGTGTGATTATATTTGCATTTTTGTTTATTTTTATTGCTCTGCAATCTTGTTTTTCTAACACAAACTTCACTCTGGCTAGTGGTTTGGCCAACACATCTGCAATCTTCTCATCCGTCACAACATACAAGAGCTTCACTACTCCTCTCTGCACCATATCCTTGATATAGTGATACTTGATCTCAATGTGCTTTGACTTGTCATGGAACATCGGGTTCTCTGACAACTTTACAAAACTCTAGTTGTCACAATAGATACAAGTAGCATCCAACTAGAGATCAAATCAATCATACAGTAGATTCCTTATCCATACTACCTCAAAACTAGTCGAACAAGCTGCGACATACTCTGCTTCGGATGTACTCAGTGCTAGGCAGGACTGCTTCCTGCTAAACCAAGAGATCACACATGATCCCATACTGAAGCAGCACCCCAAAGTGCTCTTCCTATCTGTTACACTGCCTTCCTAATCTGAATCAACATAACCCTCCATGTTAACCTTTTGATTCGCATCATACTTGAGCCCATAATCAACCGTACCCTTCAGGTACCTCAAAATATGCTTTACAACAATCAGGTGAACATGTCTAGGATCCGTCAAGAACTAGCTCAAGGTGTTCACTGCAAAGCAAATATCTGGTCTCGTTTTCATCATATACATCAAGGACCCAATCATCTGACGATACATCGTGGCATCAACCAACTCTAATGAAGAATCACTCAATAGCTTCAGTTTCGATGCCATAGGTGTGGCCATGGCCTTGCAGTCCATCATCCCAAACTGCTTCAGGATCTCTACTACATACTTCCCTTGTCCAAGGAAGATTCCATCTTCACTCTGCCACACCTCCATACCTAGAAAGCAATGCATCATACCCAAGTCCTTCATCTCGAACTCGGAAGCAAGCTTCCTCTTCGTGTCAGCAATCAATCTATCCTTTCTTTCTGGGAGAAGCCACGAGCCACAAACCTTTCCTTATATTCTTCTATGCTACCATCTACAGCATGCTTGATCTTGTAGATCCACTTGGAAGTCACAACAGACTTCCCTTATGTTCTTAGGACCACGTCCAAAACATCATTCTTCATGATCGACTGGTACTCCTCGATCATGGCATCCTTCCATTACTGCATCCCTGATCCTGGGAACTTCAGATTCTTCAATATCTTCATTAGGTAGTTTTCTTGAACTTCGTTGCTGGAATAAATGCCGTTTTCCTTCTTTTGTAGGTGATTATACACGATCTTTCCTACAATTCAAATTCAAGTGCATGATTAGAAACTTCTCATCATTTTCAGAACAAAATCTTACACATAAAGATATATGCCATACATTCATGCAATTATCTTAGCCAATGCTTCAATACAACATTTATCCATATCCCGTAACTTTCTAGATGCCTACCATCTCTACCAGAACATTGTTAAGAGTGTGCATAACTCCCAACATGTCAGCAAATAGGTTTCATTCTAGATAAGTAGCAATGGAATGTTGTACAGTACCATAGGCCACTTACCCATTACTATATTAGTAGTATCTTGTTCATTAATGCAACCTTTTCTAAAATGCATAATATACATCCTAAATCTAGGAACATAAGTATGTACATGACTGAACAAAATCATATATATAAGAAATGACAATTTAAATACTTATCTTTGTTTGCTTATTGGGTGGACTCCCTCTCAATCTTTGCTTCCTTGCAGGAACTATTGGAGTGAGCTCCCTCTCGGTCTTTGCTTCCTTGCAGGAACTACTGGAGTGAGCTCCCTCTTGATATTTTCTTCCTAGATTATCTGTCTTTGAACTTATATCCATCCTGGACCACTATGCATGCTTAAGTGTGCACTAGTGTCATCCTCAAGATCTCATACATAATCATACATGCATTAGTTTAATATCAATACTATCAAAACCTTATGATTCTAAATATTCTTAAACATGTATGTTTATGGTCATTTCAAACACAGGTAATTTATCACAAGCATTAGTATTCAAGGTTACAGGGAGTACTTCTTTTACTTATGCATATTCTTATTTGACCATAGGACCCTTCTAGTTTGTCATATCATTAATCAAACTAAAAAGCATAATATGCATAAACCCATGATTACTCAAACTTATAACTTCATGAATACAAAAGTATACTTATCTAAGATCCTAACACAAAGTAGGATTCTAACTCAATATAGGAAAACATACCTGGATTATCATGCTTGTCTAACATACCCAAACAATGTCTTTTTGTTCTCTTCAATCTTGTGCTAGTAACCTGTATATCTCGTAAGTTAATCATTGTAGAACCAAATTATACATACCTCGTAAGTAGAGCTTCTATGTAATCAATGGATATGGATGAGTCTTTGTCTTCATGTCACTATGGACATATGTTCTTGATCTAGAACTTGATTTTTCTTTCTTGATGTACCTTTCATGTTAGTGGACAAAATCATCCTCATACAACACCACAGTGCATTAGTACAATCATAAGTGTCATAAACCAAATCAATGAATGTATTCTATCATTTACTTGCATTCATACTTTTACTAAGGTTATAAGACAAGTCTAAAATTAACCAGGATTGTACTAACCTCAATAATATGAAGACAAACTTAATCATGAACAAATTTCAAAACATACCTATATCTCTTCAAGTCATACCTGTCAGGATTGCTTGTAGTCTTCTTTTGTAAGGCCTTAGCCTCATCTCCCTCTGGAACTGGAACTTATGTAGGTGTCCAAATCATTCTCTTCTAGGATTAACCCAATCCACTTGATTTGTTGAATCTGGATCTGGAGCTGGCTAGGGTTTGACAGAGAAACCCTAAAAATTGAAACTTTGAATTTCAAACTTCTGATTGGATGAAAAGATGCACCTTGCTGAGCTGATCAAGCTGGAATACTTCAATTTTGAAATCTCCAAAATTTGACCCCTCAAAATTGCCTTTGAAACTTTCGGATCTTTTGGTCAAAATCCCAAACTAGCGTTTGATAATGCCCGGGGTTATTCCCAACCAAAAGGTTCGATCTTATGCTCTAAACTTCAATTTTTTTGAGGATCATCTAGCCATGGTCACGGATTCCAAAAATTTCAACTTTTGCAGAAACCCTAATTTTCCACCTTTCCGATCAAAATCCCGAACTAGGGTTTGATGATGTCCGGGTTTCTTCCAACCAAAAAATTCAATCTTGGTCATTAAACTTCGATTTTCTTGAGGAGTATCCAGCCATGGTCTCGGATTCCAAAAATTCCAACTTTCTCCGAAACCCTAATTTCCCACAGCAGTGATAAACCAAAAATGAAAGTGCTCAAAATCCAATTCTGTTTGGACAGAAATATACGCCATATTGTTTCTGATGTATCTCTAAAATTTTGGATCCTCAGGGTCTAAAACTTCGTTCTGTGGTATAGTGACCTGTCATCTTTCCAACCCCATAGATCTGAGCTCAAATGGATTCTCTGAGAGAGAGATATGCCAAGTGTCACAACGTGACCTGTTTATAGGATGAAACAGTATAGCGAACGTGTACGGCGTGCCATGTGTCACTGTTTCAACTTCGGCCTCTAAAACCCAAACCTGTGAAACTACAATCCGTTCCCTAACTACCAATTTTTACGGAATTCCATTTGGAGCTTCCTAGCCCGAGTTATGACCTTTTTTCCTAGGTCACCTGTTTAGGACTTCATTCTGGAAGAGGCAGAAACCCTAACTTGTACGGATCATATATCACAAAGTAAAATGAATATGAGGATGTCCTTCGGACACAAGGTACATGGACATTTCATATTCGACCTATAGAAGTTTTAGATCTTGAACCTTCTCCAAAATGGATTTATAGCGAAAGTGCCACGATGACTGGTTTTTACTATACCAAGCCCTAACTTCCAATTTGTCACAAGTGCAACAAGTGTCATAAATGATATACCATGCCTTCCTTCAGGCTAGCTCTAATACCATGTTAGTTTTTAAGCATTTAATTCAAACTGATCTAGGATCTTAACTGAGAGAACAACATGTGCAGCATAACAAACACAAGAGACAAGAGACACAAAGCATTTCACCAGGGAAAACCAAAAAGGTGAAAAACCCCACAACTTCCTCAGAGATAGAATGAGCATCAATACAAAGATCACAAAGATAAAACCCCACAACAAGATATATACTCCTAGAAATTGCTCCTCCTCCACTTGTGTGCACTCCTTCTCTCTCTCACTAATGCGAAGTGAGTGAGTGTGTGAATGAATAAATGAGAGAGTCACACTCTCTATTTGTACTTTACTTCACTTGACTTTTAACTCTAACTAGGTCAGCCCCAACTTAACCACTTAACATAATGCTAACGAGGCCGAACCCACTAGGGTGGTCTAATGACCCTTTGACCCACACAACTCATACAGGGCCGACCCCATCATGGTGATCTAATAATCCATCAATATAAGTTGCGACACTTACAATAATACTTACGACACTTGCAAATACAAATGATGACACTTCCAATTGGAGGAATAATACATATCCGTTGGGGATACAATAAAGTACAAATGTAATACATACAATATACAAGTGAATGTCTTCTGAAGTTACAAATACATCAACAATTCTTAGGCTGAATTCTGTAGTTCCATTTGAAGACTCGGAAAATAAGCTAGTATAGACATTGAATAGCATAAATGGAGACTACACCCCCAAACTTGGATACGAAGCCTTCAACAAAAACCTTTTCTATGGTGAAAAATAATGGTGGTGGTCTGTGGCATGGAAGACAGGTGGCACCTTGAAAGTAAAGATAGTATTGTGGCTTTCCCTAAGTGATAAAATTCTTACTTGGGACAACCTGCTTAAAAGGGGATGGATAGGCCCTAGTCGCTGCCCTTTATGCCAAGCATCTATTGAAACATCATCTCACTTATTCTCCTCTTGTGATTATGCAAAAGCAGTTTGGAAGGACACCACCAAGAAGCTTGTTGATACTGAAATCCCCTTGGACACGTCAGTGGAGAACTGGTGTCAAAAATGGTGGAAGAACCCAATGGTATGCAAATTTGATGCATTCCCCTCCATTTTTATATATGGTCTTTGGTGGGCAAGAAACTCTATTATTTTTCTCGAAAAAAGTGTCCCTGCTGAAGTATCATCGGCCCTAATTGTGCAGTGGTCAAAGGAACATAGACAAGTAGAGAATCAAAAAAAACAAAGAATATTGATTCATCCTATCATTGACAAAAATTTTCCTTGGGCATATTTCAACGGTGCATGTCAATGTAACCCACAACTTGGTGGCTCAGGAGGAGTCATATATTTAAATGATCAAAGTAAAATTCTCATCCTCTATGGTCCTGGGCACGGTACAAACAAAAAATCCGAACTGACTGCGATCTGGGAAGTACTCCACTCTACACTAAATCATCACATATCAAATATTCAAGTTTTAAAAGATTCTAGAATGATAATTGAATGGGCAAATCAAAGGCTGCAGATCATAGCTCCACACCTTCAACCCTTGTTGACACAAATTCAGTACCTGATATCCCTCTTTAGCTCGATCTCATTCAGTCATGTATACAGGGAACTTAACTCAGAAGCTAACTTGCTTTCAAAGAAAGAGTTGTTGATTCCACCAGGAGAAATAAGAGTGGAATTTCAGCTTCCTCACTCTTAGCCAGCACACCTGTAGCAATAAGAAGTGAACAGCTCTAAATACATCAACAGATCTTTGAGGGCCAACAAGGATGTTGGTTGAGGAAGTTTGGGAAAGAGTTAATTAACAAATTCTCTCCCTCTTTTGTGTATTGAAATTTTATGTAATTACTTGATCATTGGGAAACTATTTTGAATATGGCAACTAGCCAAAACAGAATCATGAATTTGATTCAAATTTTGTAATGATGGACGATGATAGTGAAATTTATGAGCCAAAATGCAGAAAATGTATGGGACAGGAATTTTGTAATATAATTGTTGCACTTTTAGCATATGATATTAAAGTCCTTTAAGTCCAGTTGATGATCACTCTTTATTTATAGTGATAGATATTTTCCTTACGGAAGATATTGTTATAAAAACAGGATCGCAAAGCAATAACAATAAACAGAAATGCAAATATAAGCATACACACATTACAAGAGAGACACAGATATATCGTGGTTCACCCAACTTGGGCTACGTCCACACTGAATTTTCCAGTCCTTATTATTATAATGTCCAGCAAAGTGAAGGAATACAACCTATAGCACAATTGCTGCACTTCCTCTTCACTGTCTCACAGTCTCTCTCTTGATCTCAGAGATCTTTACAATGCATAAAACCTAATACGTCAACCCTATCCGTGTTACAATGTATTTCTCTTATAAGGGAGATACAACGGGAAAATACCGCGGGTTACCCAAAACCATGGGCCCATAAAACAACCCCAAAAATTTCCTTCGGGGGCTTCGCCGCCGGACCCCCCAGACCCCAGTGGGGGGTGGCTTCACATGCCCCCCCCCCCATTTGGGTGAGTGTACAGTCCTTTTTACATATCATATAAAGCTGGGGTACAAATACGGCTGAATAATAATATCTCTGAATCTGGAGATTAAGCTCCACAACCAACAATCTCCCACTTGGAGACTGATCACAACAACTCCATCGTTGCTGCACTTGTTGGACTTGGACTTGGAAACTTTCTCCTCTTCACCTTCATGCTAGAAGGCCAACTGAAACCGAGTAGGAACTCAGTTTCTCCCTGTTCACTACCTTTGTGAACATGTCTGCAGGATTCTGGCTAGTGTGTATATTTTCCAGCTTCAATAGTTCATCTTTCAGAACTGAGCATATGAAATGGTACTTGAGATGTATATGTTTAGTCCTAGAATGGAATGTTGATTTCTTTGCAAGATGAATGGCACTCTGGTTGTCACTATACAAACTGCTATCCTTCTGTTTCTTACCCAATTCCTCCATAAACCTCTGCAACCAAATCATCTCTTTAATAGCCTCTGTGATAGCAACATACTCTGCTTCCATTGTTGAAAGTGCAACAACCTTCTGCAGTTTCGAAATCAAACTTACTGTTGTTCCACCTACAGTAAACACATACCCTTTGGTGCTCCTCCTGCTATCCTTATCACCTGCCATATCTACATCAACATATCCCTGTAGAACAGTGTCTGAACCTCCAAAACATAATTCCTGAGTGGTAGTACCTCTCAAATACCTGAGAATCCACTGTACTGCCTTCCAATGTTCTTTACCTGGATTGTTCATATATCTACTCACAACTCCCACTGCGTGTGCAATATCTGGTCTTGTGCACACCATGACATACATCAAGCTGCCAACTGTTGATTGATAGGGAATCTTAGACATGTAATCTGTCTCTTCTTGTGTCTTGGGACACATTTCCTTACTTAGACTGAAATGGCTGGCCAAAGGTGTACTAACTGGTTTTGCATTCTGCATTCTGAACCTTTCCAACACCTTTTGTATGTACTCACTTTGAGACAATGTCAATTTGTGATTTTTTCTGTCTCTCGTTATTCTCATACCAAGGATTTGCTTTGTAGCACCCAAATCCTTCATCACAAATTAATTAGCTAGCTTCCTTTTGAGTACATTTATATCCTGCATGTTAGACCCGGCAACAAGCATGTCATCCACATACAATAACAAGATAATATATATTTCATTGTCTAGCTTCTTGAAATAAACACAGTGGTCAGAATGACATCTACTATAACCTTGTTCTGTCATAAACCTATCAAATTTTAGATACCACTTCCTTGGAGCTTGCTTCAAGCCATACAAACTCTTTTTCAACCTGCATACCAAGTTCTCTTTACCTTTGACCTCATGCCCTTGTGGTTGCTGCATATATATCTCTTCCTCCAAATACCCATGGAGAAAGGCTATTTTTACATCTAATTGTTCAAGATGCAAATCTTCTACCCCCACTAGACTTAAGATAGTCCTAATTGAAGTCATCTTAAAAACAAGAGAAAATATTTCATCAAAATCTATACCTTTCTTCTGTGCAAACCCCTTTACAACAAGTCTCGCCTTGTATTGCTTCTTACCTCCTTCTTCTTCCTTCAACCTGTAAATCCATTTGTTCTGCAATGCTCTTTTACCAGCAGGAAACTGAACCAAATCCAAAGTATGGTTTCCTACCAATGAGTCTGTCTCCTCATTCATGCCTTGCTCCCACTTCTTTCTAGTTTCCACCTGCATTGCTTCTTCATAAAATTCTGGTTCACCAGCATCAGTCATCAACAAATAATACATTGAAGGAGAGTATCGTTCAGGGAGTCTACTTAACCTGGTAGATCTTCTTGCAGTTGCAGGAGTTTCAGGTACTTGCTGTTGTTCTTGATTTTCTGGCACCTTTGGAACTTCACTTTCTTGAATTTCATCAAGTAATGTGTACTCTGTGTTTTCCTTTTCCCGTTTCTTTCCCTGCAACTGATCTTTATACATGACCTTTTCATTGAATATGACATCTCTACTTCTAATGATTTTGTGATTTTCATAATCCCTTAAACAATAACCAAAATCATCAACCCCATATCCAATAAAGGTACATTTCTTGGATTTAGCTTCAAGCTTTGTTCTATTTTCTTTATCAATATGGACAAATGCTTCACAACCAAACATTCTCAGAAATTAGTAGTTTACCTTTTTATTTGTCCATGCCTCCTCTGGAATATAACCACCATCCAAAGCACTTGAAGGTCCTTTGTTTATTAAATAAATAGCAGTATTTACAACATCTGCCCAAAACTGTAAGGGCAACCCTGCATGCAATCTCATACACCTTGCACGCTCCATGATCGTTCTGTTCATCCTTTCAGACACACCATTTTCTTGTGGTGTTCCTGAGACTGTCTTCTCTCTACGAATCCCATGGTATGAATAGTAACTATCAAACTCCTTGCTGCAGTACTTACCTCCATTATCATATCTGAGACACTTCAACCTTTTTCTCGTCTCATTCTCAACCAAAGCTTTCCACTTCTTGAAAGTAGCAAACACATCAGATTTCTATCTAATGCAATAAACCCAAGTTTTCGTTGTTGCATCATCAATAAATGTAACATAATCATGAGAGCCACCAAGAGATTGTACCTGAGCCGGTCCCCATACATCTATATGCACAAGCTCTAACTTTTCATTCTTCTTTTGTTTCCCAACCCTGAGAAATCTGACTCTCTTATGTTTTCCATAAACACAGTTCTCACAAAATTCCAAACTTACCTGCTTCAAATCTAGCAGCAACTTCCTTGAGTGGAGAATCTGCATTCCCTTCTCACTCATGTGGCCAAGCCTATGATGCCACAATGCTATATCTGTTCTTGTGGAAGCTAAAGAGATAGAATGGTCGATATTATGAGGACATAAATACACCGTACCTACCATGTCTCCTTTTGCTATCACCATTGATCCTTTAGTGATCTTCCACCACTTTTCTCCAAATGTAGATAGATAGCCGCCATCTCTCAACTGCCCTGTTGAGATCATATTTTTTTTCATAGCAGGAATATGCCTAACGTATTTCAACAGCCAGTCAGTTCCATTCTCTTAACTTTTATCCATACCTTACCCATTCCAACAATTTTACATGGCTCATCATCACCCAATAAAACATGTCCAAAATCACTTGGAACATAATCATGAAAATATTTCCTATGGGGTGTAGCATGACATGAAGCCCTTGAATCTACTACCCAATAATCACTAGTATTATCTAATGCAAGAATCAAAGCATCTTGTAACACATCACTTGCTACATTTGCTTCCTGGTTAGTTTCCTTCTGTGCATCTCCTTTCTTCTTTAGAGATCTGTAGTCTTTCTTCAGATGTCCTTTCTTTCCACAGTTCCAGCACTCTATGTTTCCCAATCTGGACTTGGATCTGCCCTTTTTAGAGTTGCTGCAATTACCTTGCCTCTTTCCTTTCTCCTTTTTTCTTCCCCTGCTCTCCATGGTCAATGCATTACCTGATGTCTCACCTATGTTTTTTCTTCGCATTTCCTCGCTAAGAATAACACCAATAACATCATCAAATTTCAAGGTGTTTGAACCAGAGACAGAGTTACTTACAACCATGACCAAGCTATTCTAGCTTTCTGGCAATGAACACAAGATTAGAAGAGCCCTAACCTCATCATCAAATTTCACACTTACAAAACTTAGTTGATTTGTAACCGTATTAAACTCATTTAAATTATCAGTAACAGATCCACCTTCAGACATCTTCATATTAAATAAACACTTCATTAGAAATACCTTGTTGGAGGCCGAGGGTTTTTCATACAGCTTACCCAGTGCACTCATCAAACCCTCCGTTGTCGTTTCTTTTGAGATATTGAAAGCCACCGACGAAGCCAGGCTCAGCCGTATTGTTCCCAGAGCCTTTCTATCAAGAACCTACCATTCTTCATCCTTCATAGCCGCTGGCTGCTTTGCTATTCCTCCCAATCGTAGGAATAGATCCTTTTGGTACATATAGTCCTCCATTTGCATCTTCCATAACTGGAAGTTTTGGCTATTAAACTTCTCGACCTTAAACTTTCCTTCTTCTGCCATTTCTCCCACTCGAACCAGAAACCCTAGCTTCCTGCGGGTTTAACTGCCAAATAGACCTTTGGATCTGATACCAATTGTTAGAAAAATAGGATCGCATAGCAATAACAATAAACAGAAATGCAAATATAATCACACACACATTACAAGAGAGACACAGATATATCATGGTTCAACCAACTTGGGCTACGTCCACACTGAAGTTGCCAGTCCTTATTATTATACCATCCAGCAAAGTGAAGGGATACAACCTACAACACAACAGCTGCACTTCCTCTTCACTATCTCACGATCTCTCTCCTAATCTGAGAGATCTTTACAATGCATAAAACCTAATATGTCAACCCTAGCTGTGTTACAATGTCTTTCCTTTATATTGGAGATACAATGGGAAAATACCACGGGTTACCCAAAACCATGGGCCCGTAAAACAACCCCAAAAATTTCCTTCAGGGGCTTCGCCTCCCCCACCCCCCCTGTTGGGGTGAGTGTACAGTCTTTTTTACATATCATATAAAGTTGGGGTACAAACACGGCTGAATAATAATATCTCTGAATCTGGAGATCAGGCTCCACAACCAACAGATATATATATATATATATATATATATATATATATATATATATATATATATATATATATATATATATATATATATATATATATATATATATCTTAAATCTTGATGAATATACACTTCGCATAAATTTCATATCATAGCTTACCACGATAAGACTTCACTCTATTAACTAGATATATCTAGTTCATATCATACACCATGTATTAACCATAAAACACATGCCTTGGGAATTTCCAAAATCATACCACTTAAAATATTTATTGATAATTATTTGTATAATTTAAATGAAGCAATCGCATATAACATATCTTTACAATTACATAGTTTTTTTGGAAAATGAGCATACCACTATTTACCATAATATGGTATTATCCTCATCACATTACCATTTAGTGTATTATGACTATAATAGAATATACTATCATCTACCTATTGCATTCCTTTTTGTATCTGATCATAACCACAACGAATATGTTGTTCACATGGACTCAACAATTGATAACACATAATCATGTTATTAATGCCTTGATTTAAATGTGTCTATCATCACAAAATTATCTTAATGAAATGCATAAAGCCATAGATAAAAAGAAATACTAATTATTTGCAAGTAATTGGTAAACATCCGCATAACAACTGAACACCAAGTACTAATATGAAACCCATTTTTAAATGCCAATTTCATTTTTAATTTTATATTACATGATCATGTGATCAATTATCACATCGTGCAACTTATCACACAGTGCCACAATGCTTTGGAGATCAACCAGCATGAGACAACCACATTTATCTCCAATATATCCATCACTCATTCCATTATTTAATACACCTCCCTTCTAGCTACTCTTTCAGTTAGGCTAAGATAGACCCTTCTACTATTACACTCCCTCATGAAATTATTTTCTTGTCATAGCATGGAGGATCATGGACATGGTATGGCTAGTTGAATATTTAGTAATAGTGCAACTATCATGATTTTCTCAACCAAGATACATTAGCAAACCTAGAAAGGTTTGTCTCTATAATAGTAGTACAACTTAGTTTGGATTATAATCTCCTATGGAAATGATATTTATTATGGCGTCACAGTAATATTGGCATTACTACCATTTCTACAATATCACCTCCCATGGTGCATAATCTTAGCATAATCCTCATAAATTATCATGACTTTCACATTACACTACATATAATTTTTTTCCAACATAATATCCACACAACTCTCAACCCTTCTACCTTTTCCAAAGGTGAGAGTGCTCTACTCTTTTATAAGAAAATAATGAGTAGAGGAAAAAAATGGAGACTAATCGAATTGAGAAATATCCAAATAACTAAATCAGTCATCTCCTAAATGTTAAAGACACTATCCACATCTTTCTTAATAGATGTAATACAAGTTTTTTTATTACTATAAATATAGTAAAAAAATCTCTTAACCAAATACCATACTTTTACTTTTATAATAAAGAGTTATTGGATTCATTATTACTTTGTATAACTTAAATTTCAACCCATTACTCTTGATAAACCAATCACATGATTCCATATCCTTAAGGAATTTAATATGATCTCAAGCTGGAATTTCTTTATAAATTTGAGATTGTCTAGAAGTTGGAAAATAAATTTATATTTCACAATTGAAAATAATTGGTTCACAGTTGGAAAACTAAGGACTCATCCATAAACCATATATTTAGGTACAACTAAATATCTAAATGGTATATTTGGATATTGAGACAACTTAACTATATCTTCAATCATAGATTAAGGATCTATATGTCACATCTAAATACCTACATGTTATAATTATAGATATATATTGTGTACTTAAAAATGTACATAAATTAATTATATGTATTAACCATATTTAATAGATTTGGAATGAGTTTAAATATCCATAGGAATCTTATTTTACTTCAGGTTATTTAAGGAGTACACCAGCTCCATTTCACTCTATGTTGCATGATCCATTAAAGCATAATGCACGTATACCAAAAATATTTACTTATTCCTTTCCCAAATATTTTATCATTTATATGTGCATGTTGTTAAGTGGATGATGACTACGGAGGAACTTACTCAGGTTCTCAGTGATGTAGGAGGGGAAACTAGTGGGGATATTAGGATCATTTATGACATATATCATTTTAGGTTCTCTATATAGCCTATAGTTACCCCCCCAAAGACAGGAATGGTGCCATATGAAATGTCAAATTGAATGCATCATCCCATTGATGTTCCCCAATGTCTATATAGAAGCATTCCATAATTGGGGGCAATGTCAACAATCACCACATGCATCATTACATACTTCTTAGGTGTCTAAACCATTCCCACAACCACGGGGGGTTCACTCAGTGAACTTGTTACATAACACAATCGTTCACAGGATATCAAAGAATATCCCTAATTTCACTAAATATTGGAAAATGTCTCCTAAAATTGTATTGTTGAACCCCCTCCCAATATACCTTTCCAATTAAGAAAACCCCTAGTTTCACCAGATATTGTAGGTATCCATTTTTATGAACTCATTTTTAATACCCCCTTTATATCATATTATCAAGTTGTAAAAAACAAGATCCCTAACACATCTTAGTATAAGCAAAAAAAATGCTAAATAAAATAATAATATAATGCTAATAATGATCCCACAGGGATTGCATGGGTGACTGATCAATTTGTAGTGTTGGATAGTGGAATACCCAATGAAATATTAATGGGGAAGGAAAAATGTGTATAAGGAAACCCAGTCAAGAGATCAATGTAACAAAGAATGTAAAAGATGGATAGCCCAATAGTCAGTAAAATGCTTAGAAAATATGAGAATTGCAGATGTTTCACACCATAGCCTGCCAATCTACCAATTTTATATCATGTAAATACAAGTATAGCCATATAGAGCTCATGTTTTATATAATATTAATAAATTGGATGTATGAATTGATCCCATGATCTGGAGGTATGAATCCATCCCATGATTTGGAGGTTATTCGTTAGCCCACCCAAATAAAATAACCTCCAATATTTATATTACTATGTCAAATTAAAAACCCCCCCTTGACCCCTTAATACAAGGCAATATATTTTTGAGGTTTTTAGGAGTACCCAAACCCCCAATATGAATGGATGTGATATGATATTTCCTTACTAATGAAGCTCACGTGCCCACAACTAGGTCTTTAATCATGTGAAGGCATTGAACTATTTCAGAATCAAATGAAAAACGATCTGTGTAGGTCTAGTGATGTCCAATCTTAACTTTTCCATGATATATAGGGGCATCAAGGAATGGGAGGATCTAGAGTCATACAGGAAATTGTGAAAATGAAAATTTTGCAATTGTAGGGTGATATAGAAGTGTGGTGTTAGCTTATCAACCCCATCAAGAATATTCCCTAAAACAATATTAGGTGCATAATCCTAGATATTTATGAGATCAGCTTGCAAAAGGGTCTCATCACTCAATATCATCACATTTTCAAGATGAGGAGGCTTAGATAAATGTACATTGGTGACCCCTTTAAACCCTAGGTATGATGAAAAATATTTTCTATCAATGTGATATTTTAAAACTTTATAAAGAGGCATAATAATTTTCATTTTATTGAGCTCATACTTGATGTCAAATGATGGAAGAGGAGGAGGGACTATCTTAGGATTCTTGGTAGGAAGTGGAGGCTTCAAAAGGATCAGATTGGGTGGGGATTGTTCTTCTTTTCAATCTAATGACTTGAACTCCTTCCTAATGGGGATGTAAAGATGCTTGAAGTCAGCTACTTTTCAGCCTATTTTGCAGCTGGGTTGTTGTGTAGGACTAGAAATTTCTCTCATATTATCATTTGTTTACCTATAGGGCGCCACTTATTATTGGGCCCAGGTTGAGATAAAGTTTTGGAAGCACCTTTTTGAGGCAAGCAGGGAAAGCTGAGCTGAGCACAGCTCAAAAATACAATTTTGGCTAAGTATTGAGGATGCTGTGAAGTTGCGCGCAGCATCCAACTTTTGACCAGACTGCGGAGTTGCGCGCAGCATCGAAGTTTTGGCCGTGATGCGAAGACCAGTACTGCGCCGAAGCAGTGCTGCGGAGTTAGGAGGCCACGTGGAGCCAGCAAAGCGGTGTGCTGGACAAGTGTCAAGTGTAGCTACCGGCTCGACTGGTAGCATCCATTTTTGGAAAGATATTCCAGGATCGCCAAGTAGCAGACATAGGAAAAACAGGAAGGTGGCCACACGTGGGTTGTTAAGGAAAGCGACGTTTGGCATGCTTAGAAGGTAAAACCGTTAGAGAGAAACGGTTCGACAGAAGCATCCTGTAGGCACGTGTGCAACAAGAAGGTCGATAGCGACAGAATGAGGATGTGGAGATCTGCCATGATCAAGCAGACGCTACCAGGAGCCAGTAAGCTGGTTTGGAAAACCGACGCAGTTTTGGAAACCCTTAGGGTTTTGGGTTTTAGGTCTTCGACATTGTACAGACATGACCTTCGGGCATGATCTATTTAAGAAGACACTTTTGTATGGGATGGGGGTTGCTCTATTTTGGATACTAGATGCTAGTTATTAGAGTAACCTTGAGATAACCTTTTTGTATTGTAAAATCTCTCTAAGCTGAGAATATTGTAAAGGCTCTGCAGCTGTGTGCGCAGAGACCTAGCCGAGAGAAAGGAGAGTCTGCAGCTGAGTGCGCAGACTAAGAACAGTTTCCCCATCCCTTTTGAAAGAAATATATTACCAACCGTTCTTGTGGACATAGCTTTCCATCCGGGGAAGTGAACCACGTTAAATCCTGTGTTATGTGATGATGTTTATGAATGGATGATTGTCTATCTGTAGAATGAATGTTTTAATGTTTCCTTGCATGCTGTAATAGGAGAACTTTGATATGCATTTACCAATAGGCGAAGTTTGGGAATGATATGCTAAGTTCCACGTGAACAGATGAATGGAGAACATTTTAATTATATGTTAAGATCGTGAATCAGTCATTTAAGCTTAATACTTTCTTAAACACAATGAAGGAATGCGACACAGTTAGTCATGTCTATCATTTTAGTTCACGTTGTAATAACCCAAGTTCTTGAACGAATGCTAGAAAGATAACCAATAAGTGCCTGAAGGAATGGATGAGTGATATTCATTTCAGTGCCTTAACGTTTCTGAGATCTTCCAAGTAGAGGATAAGTGTGGGTGATTCATAGTTCCAGTAGAAGATTCGCAGCAGTAAGAAACCCTTAGTGAGGCCCGCAATGTTGCCTCCACCGCGCAGTACTGCTCGCAGCATAGATCCTGCTGCGTACCGCATCACTTTGCCCCGTCGTGCACTCCTTCTGTCCTGCGCTGCGCAGCTTGTTCATATAAACAACTCATCATTTACTGTAGAAACCTGATTCCGCGGTACCCCATAAGATACACCTCGGGTGAGACCTCAACCTGCTCGCAGGTTGTTGCCGAAAGGGCCGATGCAAAGGGGTTGTGTTGGTCAAAGGGAGAACCGCAAAGAACCTAGGTCTAATTGGAAACCTTTGGGTCAGTTTAAGCCAACAAATGGTTCCGTTGCCGCGCTAGAATCCATGATGATTTGCAATCATGATGTGTGAAGAAGAATATCAGTTCCCAGAAGGATCTGACTATTGGCATCCCAAAAAGACAGAAATCCAAGCTTGGTGGGATAAGACCATAAGAGATTTTAACAGACAAGAAAATAGACATCCGCGTCTAAGCGACACACAGTGGTTGGATAGATTTCTGTTGGAAGACATTCACGAGATCTTTTGGGCATCGTTTCCAAACGAGCTGCATGTGTGTATCTCGCAACTCGCAGAGAAGAAAAATTGTTTCCAAGGAGGAGTTCCTACAGAGTGGACTCCCGAGCTCACAGCGCAACTTAAAGCGTTAGACAGCCCGTTGTCACGCGCAGTTGATTATTGGGTCGATCATATGCTAGAAGGCTTTGTAACAGAATTTGTTGTAGACACACTCAAATCCTACAGCCAAGCAGAAGCACACTTTTTTGGAGGATTCCAAGGTAAGTTTCTGAACAATCTCAGTCTATACATTAAGATGTTGTTAGCTGAGAAAGGTGTTCTAAGAATGCAGTAATATTCTTGAAGTTTGTCATGATAAACAGTAATATATTGATTATGACGAAGAGACACATACTCTTAGAAGTGGTAAGAGATATAAAATTAATAAGAATCTGGAAGGCCCTAAACTTCATATAGATATTGAGATCCCCTGCGATCTTGATAGCAAAGTTGCACAACCATTTACCCCTGAGAATCCGCCGGTTGCACAAACTGCGCCACCCTTATCGCAGAACCCACCCGCTACGCAGCCCACCCCGCAGAAGACTCAGCCTAGTCCATCTCTCCCGATAGTCCCATTTGTATTTACTGTGCAGATCCCTTTACACCAGCCGCGCACTAATCCTAGCGCTCCACCACCTAGTAGCACAATGGTAAACACTAATATGAAACTGCCAATATTCAGAGGAACTGGACTAGAAGACACTGATCAGCATTGGTTCCTTTGTGAAGCCGTATGGAGTGTAAGACAAATCCAGGATGATGCTGTGAAGCAAGCATAGTTCATCACCACTTTCAGGGATAGAGCACTACATTGGTTTATGAAATACTCAACCGTACAGCCGAGAACCCTCGCAGAAATTAAAGCCGCGTTGGTGTCGAAGTTCAAGAAACCTAAGTCTGAGTCTCAGTGTATAACTGAGCTAAAGGAAATAAAGCAGAGACCAACTGAAATGGTTTGGGAATTTGATCAAAAATTTAAGACCGTACTAGACCAAGTAAGTTTTGTTATACCACCAGAACAACATAAAGAATGGTTCATTGCTACGCTATTACCTCATATCAGATTACCATTGATGCAGCAGAAGGTTCTATCCCAGGAAGAGGCCTTGGAAATTGCAATGAAGCTGGAAGCTTCGCCAATTGGTGATACTAGTTCTGGGATGTCTCAGATCCAGAACCAGCTGACCACCCTGACACTTGAACTACAAAGTATGAAAAATGGTAAAGAACAAAGATATGAACCTAGACAAGAGGTCTGGTGTACAAGTTGTAAAGGAGAAGGTCATGACCGCGAGCATTGCCCTCTATTACGCAACTATCTTAACAGTGGTGTGCCTAACCCATTAAATCAGAATCAGGCCCCATGGTGTGAAATTTGCAGAACCACAGGACATAGACCTGAAGACTGTTACCTCATCCAGAAATATGTGAAAACTCCTAAGAATTTATACTGCAATTTCTGTAAATCAGTTGGACATGATGAATCCAACTGCCGCGCATATGAATTAATGAATGAAAGAAAAAGGGATATGGACTCAATGCGAGGTGCTGGCTTGTACCACGTACAAGAAGATACCCAGCCGAAACAAGAAAATGCACAATATGACCAAGGAGGATACAGAGGTCGTGGTGGTGGATACCTCGGCAGAGGAAGAAATGCTGGTCCGACACAGGGAAGAGGCCGTGGCCAAGTCATTTGTTATAAATGTGGCCAACCCGGGCACGTATCTAGAGATTGTGTTAACCCATGCACTACGTGCAATTATTGTAAATTGTTTGAGCATGTCATTGAAGATTTCCCAGTATTAGAGGTGGAAATGCAGAAGAGAAGACGAATAGAGGCTCCGAATCCAAATGTCCATTGGATCGCAGTAGAAAATAGACCAGTGGATCCGAGCATTAATGCGGCCACGCGTAGTGGCACTAAGACAGGCCATGACAGAGGAGAGGAAGCTTCAACATCAGGAGAGGCACATACAAAGAAGGATCCCCTTGAAACAGTATGGATAAGGAAAGCTCCAAGAAAAGCACCCCCTCTTAACTTACAAAAGAACAAGGAGATCTTCATTGACGTGCGGGATACCTTTAGAGAACCAGCAGATAAGTCATCAAGGATCCCACTGCGCAATGAAACACCGCATGTTGAAGACATGTCGGCTCCTTATGACAAAACAAACACTGCAACAGATGTTTGTACTTCTGTTGCGTAGTTCTTGCGAAGCTACATGAAGTTACTAAAAAGCAAAAAATCCATAGTAGAGCTCCAAAAGCTCATCAGCCAATATGAACCTTAGATTACAACAGAGACTCCAGATAGCGTTGTACATCATATAAGGAAGCACAAAAGAACAGGCCGAGAAATGAGGCTTACTGCGCAGATAGGATATTTTGAAATGGATGAAGTCATCCTTGATCTGGGATCAGAAGTGAATGTCTTAACTAAGCAAACATGGCAGCAGATGGGTCGACCAAAGTTTCTCTGGTCACCTATCCAGTTACGAATGGCTAATCAAGAGAAGGTCATACCTTTTGGCCGCTTAGCTAATGTAGTAGTTGACATCGACGGAGTATAGAGTCATGCAGACTTTGAGGTTATTGAAATTGTGGATGATAGTCAACCTTTTCCAGCAATACTGGGAATTGATTGGTCTATGGATAAATTGGCTATCATAAACTTGAAGACAAAGAAGATGATCTTTGAAGGGAAGCATATTAGGTTCATCACACCATTGGATCCTAAAGATGGTGATAGATATAGTGAGTTGATTCAGGAGGAATCCCAAGCTCAAGATTTAGACCGACTATACCAGCTGACTGCGAACAAGGAAGACTACATTAATCCTACTGCGGATGGTATGCTCAACTGGCGATGTGACACTTATTGTATCTCTGACTTGGATACAGGACTGGAGAATTGGAAAAGCCGCATGCATGAAGTATCAACAAGAAGATGTGCGCAGGTTACGAAATCACTGCACTGGATCGGAAAAGAGGTGAGTCCTATTCCCACATATGATGGTTCTGCTAATGTTTACAGTTTCATAAGGGAATATACTGCAGCTATAGCAGATGAGCATATACTGCCAGCTTTAGATATAGCATTGCGTGATACACCTTCCAGATGGTGGAATGCACATAAGAAAACATTGACCACTTGGGATCAATGCAGATCCGGTTCGCCGAAAAGGTTACTTTACCCTTTGAAAAGTATAATGGACAGACAGACCCTAATCAGCATATTGAATTCTGTTCAAAGGCATGGGTGGAAAGACCAGTTACAGAATGGGTACATTTATTTGTAAATACATTGGATGTGGGTATCCCAGAAAAATGCTACCTCGACCTGGAGCTGCATAGTGAACTCACTGATTGGGAGCTACTCGCTGTGAACTTCCGGAAGGACTTCAGTTTTGAATATGAGAATCCATTAATCCATGAAGCATTACAACTAATCAAGAAGCGCATATTCCAGGACGACTGTCCTCATCAAAACATAACATTGCAGGAGTTTTTTGGGACAGAGTGCGTTCCTGCGCACCTACAGTCAGAATGGAAGGAACATGAAGAGCACTTTATCGAGTGTTACAACTTAGCTGAAGATACCAATGATACAAATGAAGACGATGAGGAGGACCCGCGCAACATAGATATACCAGAGTCAGAAGGCGCGCGTGAGGTAGAAGGACCTCCGTTGGAAATCCCAGATATGACTGGACCAGTAAAAACACAAAAAGTGAACATTGGCACAGATAAAGAGCCGAAGTTCGCATCAATAGGAGATTATTGGGATGATCGGACTATTGCAGAGATTGCAGATACCTTACATGAGTATCAGGAACTGTTTCCAACAAAATTTACAGAGATGAAAGGAATTTTGGGAGACCTAGGGGTCATGAAAATACCTTTAAAGCCAGGTGCTAATCCTATCAAGCAGCGGCCATACAGATTGAATCCGCGCTACAAGGAAAAAGTCCGCGCAGAACTGGATAAGATGCTAGAAGCTGGAATCATTGAACTAGTTGAAGAATATGAACGGATTAGCCCCATGGTTGTTCAAGACAAGAAAGAAAAAGGAGAGATCAAGATTTGTGTGGATCTCAGAAAGTTGAACGATGCTTCCATGCACGACCCGTTTCCTACTCCATTCACAGACAAAGTGCTTGATAATGTTGGAGGAAATGAGGCATATTCTTTCACTGATGGTTTCTCTGGTTACCATCAGATCAGGATTGATCCTGCAGATAGGCATAAGATAACATTTGCTACAGAATGGGGGTCATTCCAGTACACCGTCATGCCTTTTGGGTTGAAGAACGCACCTGCCATATTCTCTAGAGTCGTCGTCGCAGCATTTAAAGATTTTATGCACAAGTTTTTAGAAGCGTATTTTGATGATTGGACTGTATTTGGTCTATTGAAAAATCATTGCGCGAATCTTCGCATGATGCTCGAGAAGTGTCGACAGCATCAAATATCCTTGAATTTGAAAAAGTGTATTTTCTGTGTACCCTATGGAATTTTACTTGGCCACATTGTCTGTAAGCAAGGATTGATGGTAGACCCTACGAAGATTGCAGTTATTGCAAACTTACCAACACCAAATTCAGTCAAGATGTTGCAATCTACATTAGGCCATACTAGATATTACAGGAAATTTATAAAGGGTTATGCACAGATAACCGCAGCAATGGAAAAGCTGCTGAAGAAAGACACACCGTTCATTTGGAACGTAGAATGCGAATAGGGTTTTGACACATTAAAAGAAAAGATGGTCACTGCACCTATTCTAGTCTTTCCAGACTAGACAAAGCCATTCCATGTCCATGTTGACACATCATGTATTGCCCTGGGGATTGTGTTAGCTCAGCCAGGAGAGGGAGGTATTGACCACCCTATTGCATTTTCTAGCAAAAAGCTTTCAACAGCAGAGAAGAACTATACTACTACTAAGAGGGAAGGCATTGCGATGGTATATGCCCTACAGAAATTTAGACACTACTTGTTGGGATCGCACTTCCTTATGTTTATTGACCATTCTACGTTGAAATATTTGGTCAACAAGCGAGTGTTAGGGGGACGCATATGCCGATGGCTACTGCTGTTCTAGGAATATGACTTTGAAATTATTGTCAAGCCAGGTAGACTGAACTTGGGACCTGATCATCATCTATCAAGGATCAAGTCAGGAGAGGAGCCGAAGAATATTGAAGACAATCTGCCTGGTGTGAATTTATTTAGTATACAGGTTACCGATGATTATTACAAGGATATCATTGACTTCCTAACCACAGGGCTGGCACCCCAGGAATTCTCGATCCAGCAGAAAAAACAGTTAGTGGTGCACACCGCGGACTTCACTATAATTGCAGGACAGTTATACAAACTTGGGCCGGATGAAGTCCTGCGCAGGTGCGTACTCGATCATGAGAAGCCATTTATTCTAGCCGACGCACACTCAGGAATCGCGGGAGGTCACTATGCAGGAAGGGCTACTGCGCAGAAGATATTGCGTGCAGGGCTATGGTGGCCTACGCTCCATAAAGATGCTAAAGAACATTGCAGGAACTGTGATGTCTGTCATAGGATGGGAAAACCATCATGCCGAGATGAGATGCCATTGAATCCACAGTTGACACTGCAGCCATTTGAAAAATGGGCAGTAGACTTTGTGGGTCCTATAAACCCACCAGGAAAAAGAATGGGTGCAAGGTATATTATTATTACTACGGATTACCTCACCAGATGGGCAGAAGAAAAACCAGTTAAGGACTGCAGCGCCAGTACTACTGCACAGTTTATTTTTGAAGAAAAACTCACCAGATTTGGCTGTCCAGAGATTTTGATGAGTGACCAAGGTACTCACTTTTTGAACAAGACGATTGGGGCGCTTACAGAGGAATTCCACATTCGTCATCAGCGCAGTACTCCATATCATCCACAGGCGAATGTTACTATAGAGTCTTTCAATAAAATATTGGAGAACGCACTCACTAAGGTGTGCAATGTAAATAGAGACGATTGGGACCTGCGCGTCTCATCTGTGCTATGGGCACACAAGACCACATGCAAGAAATTGACAGGACAGACACCCTTTCGGTTGGTTTATGGGAAGGAGGCTATAATGCCTATGGAATATATTGTCCCTATTTTTAGAATCGTTGCATTCATAGGGATGGCAGATTGCGAAGCTCTAAAAGAAAGATTGCTACACTTGCTGGGCTTGGAGGAAGATCACTTCATCGCAGGATTCCACCAACAAACTCAGAAAAACCGCGAGAAAGCATGGCATGATCTCCATATAAAGAACAAGTGTTTTCAGGTAGGTGATCTAGTCCTCTTGTATGATAGCACATTCATGAAATTCCCTGGTAAATTTAAGATGCATTGGCTTGGCCCATATACTGTGATACATGTTACTAACACTGGTGCAGTCCAGTTAGCCAATTTAGCTGGTGATACCTTGCCAAATTTGATAAATGGAAGCAGGCTAAAGCTATACCATGATAGCACCGCTTCGCAGAAACCTGAATAACGAACAAAGGAAGGAAGTTTTAAATGTCAAGTACAGTTGAAAGTGGACACTAGAAATGTAAAGGAGTCTGTACATGTATGATAAAAGGAAGAATGTATGATAAGAAGACTGATCTATGCACCGCGCAACACTGTTGAAGCTGCGCAGAAGGAAAAAATAAATAAATAAATAAGAAGAAAAATATATATTTATAGCGGAAGCCGCGTAGTTGGAAATTTTTGGCACTGCAAATTAGCCGCGCAGGGTTGCAGATGGCTTGCTACGCAATTTGGCGTAGCACTCAGACAAAAATAGCCGTTGCATGGCTTTTTAGAAAAATAGCCGTTAGATGACCATTGCGGCAATCGCTTCAGCATTTAAAGAGAAGATAGTCGTTCTGAGCACGCTGACAATAGAAAAGACCGAAGGATACGCTCAAATTCACCAACGGACACCACATTAATTGCTTATCTAGCCATTGAAGGGAACAGGAGAGGGTCTGCTGCGCCTATAAATAACACCGTTGGGAGACTCGCGGGTGTTATCAAGCACTTAGAATCTTCTTGTGATTAACCTCTCTGAGCTAGTAGCCATCTGTATTATGTCTGCCTTAGCCGCTACCTCATTAGTGAATGCCCGAACCTTCCTACAGAGACGAAGAACTGACCATTGAAGAAGCACTAAGGATCTTTCAGCACGGAGGGATTCAGCAGTTAATGAAAACTCCAGTTAAGAAGGTCGTCGTAGAACAAGGTGAAGGATCCCGCAGATCACCAAGAATTAATCCGACGATGCAGTAAAAAGCAAAAGATAAAGGAAAAGTCATAACTGCACCTCGATCCAACATCATAAAGATGGGCTCCTCGGCACAGAAATCGCCAGTATTTCAGACATAACCCTTGAAGATGACACCCGAATATATCTCCCCACAGGAACTGAATGCCCCTGTGTTTAAATTGTCCAAAAATGTGAGATACGACATCCCGCTGTCACCTATCTCAAAGCATGTAAACACTGCTAAGAATCTGCTAAGAAAGATAGCAGATTGTAAATGGGAGGATTATGACATTTTGGGAATGAATAAAGACGAACCAGATGTTCCCAAATACCCGGATTTTCAACCAGACCGGTATGTGTGCTGGAAAAAGGACGCCAAGGGAACTCTGAACTTGGTAGCTGACAATTGTCTAGCACCTGTCGTTCAATCGGGGCTACTGAACTTGCTGAGATTGCCACATTTTGACCGTTCTCCAAAACTTAATATCGTGGATCACACACTCATGGCACAAATCCACCAAGGTTATCTGTGGCTGGACAGGAACATTGATATTAACATCAATTTGATCCAGCACATCACTGGGCTAAGCAAGCGCGGTAAGGATCCTAAGCAATTCTTCTAGGGGAAGAGCAAAGAAAAAGAGGTTGTTGAGAAGATGAAGAAAACCCATCCGGTGGTGAAGGAAAAAAGAGGTTTCCCGATAGAAGATATAGAGGACAGAGCAACAAGATTTGTAACGCAGTTGCTCATAGTCAAGATACTCAAAATAGCTAGGCCTTCGGAGGTGCCTATGAGCGCAAGACTCCTGGTGCCGCAACGGCCGAAGGCAACAACTTTAATTGGTGTCAGTTTCTGTTGAATGAGTTCCTTGAAGAACTCAACGACATACAGGTGAATGGCGGCCAGTTCCATTTCACCTGGCTCATCGTCCTAATTGATTTGTGTGGATGGAACGAGCCGTGAGATTATGCGGGTGTCATTATGGACACCAAGGATCCTAGAGGGTTTAAGTTCGTCAACCTCTGGACAAACACAAATGCAGAGCACCAACATACGACAACAGAAGTCTTTTACCAGTACTATATTCAGCTGCGCGATGCAATCACGAAGACACCCCGCATTACAAAGCAGGCCACAACGAAGTATATCCGCATCATCGACTTTGAGGCGGATATGAAATGTATCTTCATATCGCCGAAAGCACAAATGAAGAAACCAGAGTGTTTCCCAGGGAACTACATCATGTATGAGCAGGATATTGAGGACCTCATGAAAGATTGGCCACCAAAGCTCTGCGTAGAGGTTATGGACATAGAGACAGACTCAGGAGAAGATGAGCCAATCCCGTTCTCATGCCTAATCATTGAAGAAACAGGGAAGAGAAAAGAAGCTGAGACTTCAGAGAAGCCAAAGTCGAGGAAAAAGGTCAAGGCCACAAAGATTCAATTGGAGGCAGTCCTCAATGATGATGACTATGAGATGATAGCCGAAACAGTCTCAGAGCAGATGAAGGAGCTTATGGTAGCTAAAGAAAATAAGGACATGGTCATCCAGGATGACCTACACAAGACACGACTTGCAATGCAAGGCCTAATGAAGAAAATGGATGATGTCCAGAAAATCCTTATTTTTCCATGGGAAGCAGGGGCTGAGGGGAGGTCAATAGGGACCTCGCAGCAAGGAAGCCAACAGCTAGCAATAACGCTGCCATCGAAGACTAGAATTGTCCATGTGGACCCATTGGTTGTTGCGTTGCCGATGGCAGAACAAGTTGTCTTGGACACAAAGGGAGTCGAGAGGGTAGAGCTCGACTTAGCCAAAATCCCATTACCAGGATTACACTTCATCCACACGTAGATTGTTGAGGAGATGCATGAACGGACGGTTAAATCGATGAAGTCACAAGAAGAGCTCACCACGGCAAACAGGAAAATTCAGCTACAGGCAGAAATACAGCTACGGAACGAACTGGACCGCCAACAAAATTTGGAGACCATATCCAATGTGGCGAAGGATATTGAAGGCATAGAAATCCAGGATGATCCTGCAAACACAGTTCTGAGGATCAAAGATAAGGTGAGATCCCTGTAGTCAGAGATGCAAGATAAAGAGATTTATTATGAGGCTGATATTGCCACATTGAAGGATAATCTGAATAAGCAAGCGCCATTAACTGAACAGCAAGTCAGAGAGCAAGCAGTGAGCGCCGCCTCGAAAGCATTACAAGTGAGATGGCTAAGTGCCAATCGCTCCTAGATAAGGTTTCACAAGAAATCACAACCCTTGAAGAGGATCAAGGGTTGCTGCAGGTCAAAACCGTGGTACAAGAAAAACAGACCGCGCTGGACAAGTTGAACGCAGAGGTTAAAGCTTTGCCACCCAGAGAGAGGTTGCCGAGATACAAGGAGATATCCGACTTAAAGAAAGAAGTACAGGAATTACGACAAAAAGAGACTGAGATGGCTAATCAGTCGCAGCAGCTCTTGGAGAATGCCATGGCGGTATCGCAGCAGATTGAAGATAAGTTAGTAGAACTGCGCGATAACCAGGAGCAGGTACAAGACCAAATTGGACAAGAAATAACTCCAACACTGCTTGAGACAATTAAATAGGTTGAGCATGATACAAGAGAAGCAGTGGTGCAGTTGTGCGGTACATATGATGAGTTCGCGGCCAAGTTCATTCCACCAGTCGCGGCACAGAGTGAGACAGCTGAAACAATCAGTGTCTCGGGGACGAGCCACATGTAAGTGTTAGGGGCATGTTGGGCCCAGGTTGAGATAAAGTTTTGGAAGCACCTTTTTGAGGCAAGCAAGGAAAGTTGAGCTGAGCGCAACTCATAAATACAATTTTGGCTAAGTATTAAGGATGCTGCGAAGTTGCGCGCAGCATCCAACTTTTGACCAGACTGCGGAGTTGCACGCAGCATCGAAGTTTTGGCCGTGATGCAAAGACCAGTACTGCGCCGAAGCAATGTTGTGGAGTTAGGAGGCCACGTGGAGCCAGTAAAGTGGTGTGTGGGACAAGTATCAATTGTAGCTACTGGCTTGACCGGTAGCAGCCATTTTTGGAAAGATATTCCAGGATCGCCGAGCAGCGAACATAAGCAAAACAGGAAGGCAGCCACGCGTGGGTTGTTAAGGAAAGCAATGTTTGGCATGCTTAGAAGGTAAAACCGTTAGAGAGAAATGGTTCGGCAGAAGCAGCCTGTAGGCACGCGTGCGACAGGAAGGTCGATAGCAACAGAATGAGGACATGGAGATCCGCCATGATCAAGCAGACGCTACTAGGAGCCAGCAAGTTGGTTTGGAAAACCGGCGCAGTTTTGGAAACCCTTAGGGTTTTGGGTTTTAGGTATTCGACATTGTACAGACATGACCTTCGGGCATGATCTATTTAAGAAGACACTTTTGTATGGGATGGGGGTTGCTCTATTTTGGATACTAGATGCAAGTTATTAGAGTAATCTTGAGATAACCTTTTTGTATTGTAAAATCTCTCTGAGCTAAGAATATCGTAAAGGCTCTGCAGCTGTGTGCGCAAAGACCTAGCCAAGAGCAAGGAGAGTCTGCAGCTGAGTGCGTAGACTAAGAATGGTTGCCCCATCCCTTTTGAAATAAATATATTACCAACCGTTCTTGTGGATGTAGCTTTCCATCCGGGGAAGTGAACCACGTTAAATCCCGTGTTATGTGATGATGTTTATGAATGGATGACTGTCTATCTGTAGAATGAATGTTTGAATGTTTCCTTACATGCTGTAATAGGAGAACTTTGATATGCATTTACCAATAGGCGAAGTTTGGGAATGATATGCTAAGTTCCACGTGAACAAATGAATGGCGAACATTTTAATTATATGTTAAGATCATGAATCAGTCATTTAAGCTTAATACTTTCTTAAACATAGTGAAGGAACGTGGCACAGTTAGTCATGTCTATCATTTCAGTTCACATTGTAATAACCCAAGTTCTTAAACGAATGCTAGAAAGATAACCAGTAAGTGCCTGAAGGAATGGATGAGTGATATTCATTTCAGTGCCTTAACATTTCCGAGATCTTCCAAGTAGAGGATAAGTGTGGGTGATTCACAGTTCCAGTAGAAGATTCGCAGCAGTAAGAAACCCTCAGTGAGGCCTGCAGTGTTGCCTCCACCACGCAGTACTGCTCGCAGCGTAGATCCTGCTGCGTACCGCATCACTTTGCCCCGCAATGCACTCCTTTTGTCCTGCACTGCGCAGCTTGTTCATATAAACAACTCATCATTTACTATGGAAACCTGATTCCGCAGTACCCCATAAGATACACCTCGGGTGAGACCTCAACCTGCTCGCAGGTTGTTGCCGAAAGGACCGGTGCGAAGGGGTTTTGTTGGTCAAAGGGAGAACCGCAAAGAACCTGGGTCTAATTGGAAACCTTTGGGTTAGTTTAAGCCAACACTTCTCTTATATAATTTGGATCATTTGGCATTGGCTTCTAATCCTGGTTCCTTCTCACCTCAACCATTATATTATCAATCACCATTTCGATTTGAGCAGGGGACATGAAGAAAGGGTCATCCCCTTGTTGGAATATTTCTTCTTCTTGGACAACTTTGTTTTCCCCCATAGTTATAAAACCTTATGCTCTTATTTCTACTTGGCTTGGATACCCAACCTACACATATTTAGGGTGGAAACACATGTGTATATTAGAATAAGTTTAAGGAAACTCTTCCACCATTCGATCATAATATTCTTCATAGAATGGTGGAGGAGGAGACATGTTTTCTTGATACCTCTAATATTGAGGTGGATTTACCTCTTATTTCCTAGATTCCCTATGAGCTCTCCTATACTGAGGTTGGGATATAATGGTATGATTGTGAGATCTATGGGTAGGCCCTACAAAGAAATGAGCAACTTGTCCTTGTTTAACTTTGGTAAGGTCACTTTTTATGGCCTTAAGGAGCTTGGTGACTCTTCAAGGATGATGGCTTCCTGCCTATGAGAGGAAGCTCCGGTTTCTTTTCCTATCCTTCTTTTCATATAATATATTCCATCAGGATTTTTTGGTCTTGTTTGTAGGGATATGCTTACAACCTGCGGTCCTTCACGTGATCGTCTAGATCATTGCATCATTGAATAAGGTATCTAGGTCAAGGGACCTCCTTTCTATCAAATGAAGGGACAATTCATCCTCAAAAGAGGTATCATATGCTACCATGGAAGCAACTTCTGAGGGCATAATAGCCTCTTGAATCTAGTGATAGAGATTACAAAACTTGGTGGTAAATTCAGGAACATGATCCCCATTGTTCTTCTTCAAAGAATTAAATTTAGTAATATAGTACATGTTCTCTTTCTTGACTCCCCATTTATTTAGGAACGTTTCTATGAAATAATCCCAATAGGTTATGGATTTTTTGGGCAGGTTCTAGGACCATTTTTTGGATTCCCATTTCAAAGAATGTGTGAACACTCAAGAAAACACATAGACATCATTTGTAGAAAAGTTGTATGTGTAGTCTACAAAGGAAATGAGATGATCTTCTATAGTCGTATCATTTTCTCCTTTGAATATGGGGAAAATTTTAAGATATCCATCTAGTACATAACCCAATTGATTTGCTGGAGATATAACCATGTATTTGAATTTGGTAGTTGATGAAGGATTTGGGGGATTTGGAGTGCCCATTTGAGGATTTGGCCCTCGAATTTGTAACTAGTTAGGGTTACTCAAAATAGGGTTGACTATGTGTGAGAAAAGGATTGCAATGTTGGAATAACCATGACCTAGGGAGGTGAAGGAGAATCATAAGATGATGAAATAGTTGAAAGGGTTTCTCTTTCTCTTAAAGGAGGGAAATGTGGATAAATAGTATGTAGTTTCCCTAACTGGAAAAATGATATGGGGCTTTGGGAGCGGTCTATTAACTGAGATCCTTTCAAATGAGGAAAATATTCATTATATTGGAAGATAGGAAGTTGAGGGGGTAGTTGGTATGATATAAGGGAGTGGTATATATTAGAGGTATAAAAGGAAAATGAAATAGTGGAATATAGGTTCCTACCACCACTTTGGCCATGGAACTCCCTCTTATTCTTCCACACTTGGTCAAGGTCTTCTAGAGTGAGGATTATATTTCCTTTAGCCTTGAATCTGGTAATTATGGATCTAGGATCCAACTTTTCAAATGAATGATTCGTATCCTTAGTGGATTCTATTATGAGGAGGTGGATCCACCAGGTGAGATGTCTAGCCTCAAGATATACTATTTTCTCACCAAAAGTAGTAGTTATGTTTGTAGCAGTGGGAATGGGGAATTATTCCCCTTAGTGAATTTTCCTAATACTTTCCATTGGGATGGAAATTATGCAACAAAACCAACAAGATGTGTTATATTAAACTCTCCATTGAAGTGTCCTTAATATTTGTCATTGCGTGCCTTGAATAGCCCAAAAGAATATGTAGTGATATCTAAACTCTCCTCGCCAACAATGCTAGTCTGCATGTTGTCCCATGGGTTGTACCCCACAAAAAAAATATCCTAGAGATATATCTATGGAGAGGAACATAATGGAATGAAGCATAAGACAAGGGTATACTATGCAAGATGCACCATCCCGCACCAATCTAGGTCATTGATCCAGTTCTCGAACTTGGGGGGATTATTGGTGTACACACATTCTTTTGGGATTACTTGAGACCCTTTTCCCTTGATTTTAGGAACTAATGTGCCCTCCTCCACTATTTTATGGATGAAGTCACCCACCTTCTCCTTCCTATAGATTAGTGCACCTTTGCATGCATGATGACCCCAATTGACTACTTAAGTTCACCTCTCTTGCATTTTGTGGAGCAATTAACTAGTTTAACTCATGCATGCTTAGTTAAATTTCCTTACTCAGCAATTGAGAGTTGGTTAACACCACTTGGATCATGCATCTAAAGCTTTTCTAGACTCACTCAGTAGTTTTGAGCTAGTTGACACCACTTGTCTAGTCTAAGATTAGTTAAATCTCTCGGGAGAGCACACATGGGTGCATTCTCCTTAGGCCATGCATGTAGGGTACATTCACTAGAGGATTGCACTAGTTAAGCCTATATAAGGAAAATTTTCTAAAGGGACAAGCATTGTCTCTAGCATTCCAATGTAGATTGCATTGGATATCTCATCTTTGATGAGTTTTTGTAACTATTCTTTCACAAGTTAATGAAGAATATGGTTATGTGATATTGTTATCTTCTCTTCAACCAATTTCTCTATATTGCAGATTGTTTTAGTTTATAGATCCAGAGCTCCTAAATATCACATGGTATCATAGCCATGGAATATCTAGGGATAAGAATACAATCAAGGAACACTCATATCTTGATTCCACAAGCCATCCAACCACACTTATCTCATTAAAATTGGTGGATGTGAAAACACAAAAAACTTTGAAGAGTTTTCCTGAACTCTATAGAGCATTTCAAAAGGAATACGATAGCTCATTAAAAATATATTTATGATATCTCAAATAGATTTTTCACAAAATTGGACTTCAATTCACGATTTGAGAGATATGATCAAATGAATCTAAGAGGTATTTATGACAAGGAACCCATGCATACCCTCAATTCAAGTAAAACTCTTATCACTCAACAAGATGGGATAGATCATGTTCCCTACATAAATTGAAATATTTTTCCATGATCTTAGATGGTTGTTTAATAGATTTTGATTTCATTACATGTATATGGAGTTATTATTGAATTTGTAGCAAGAAGTCTATTGGGCCAAAATTGTGCTTTTGAGCTCTTTTTTGCAATAGCACACATCTTGAAGCATGGACCTAATATTGATTCCTCTTCTAACCCTATTTAATTATGATAAGTGTAAAATAAATATGATTATTTTTTTTAATATCAAATGTCTATCATAATAACAATGAAAACTAAAAATGAACTAATGCTAGATTATGAGAAGCCAAAATGGCTTAATGGATTTGATAAATCGTATGGATTATTGTGTCTCTATGTGTCTCCTGATCTTCTTTATCATATCATATATGCTAAATCACCAAATCAAAGATGGACAACATTGTAAGGATTATTTGGAAAGTAGGATTATCTAAGAGGACACCATTTGTATAAAGATATCTTCAACCATAATAGTTTGGACACCCACCTAGACTTTCTCACCAAGCCTAATAATACTAATAAGGAGGACTCAACTTCCTTTGGAATTGAGCTCCACTATTTATATGTCGATCATGATGTTTCTATAAATCCCTTTCCTGAACATATTTTAGATGGTGAGACATTCTCTTCAGACTTTACCATTGCAAATCCAAATTAGACAAGCCTTGGCATAGTTGGAAATACATCATACAAAACTATCATCATAGCCAAAGATTTCATGGACAATGATTCTTGACACACCAATTCTATGGACAAGTATTTCTCGAACAGAGCTAACGAGACTTCTTCTTCCTTCACTGATGATCAAAAAGGTTTTGGTAATGGTGCTACTCATGAAGAAGAGTAATCTTCCTCTACTACTGATATAAAAGAGGACTTTGATTTATCTACTTGTGATAATGATAATGGAGCACATGTTTATCTCACCATAATAGATCATGAGGATTATATTTCCTCCCTTTCTGATGTTGCAAATGATGTTGGAGATCCTATGTTTAAACATATTTTATACATGCGGAAATTTCCTACAAATCCAGAAACAACTAGAAATATACAATATTGGTTTCAAATCGTGGCATATGCTGAGAATTTTGTTGTCACAACCAGTACATAGCTTATTAAAAAATCCATTCGACCACTGGAATACATGTTCACAATTTCAAGTAGCTCTACTTGCATCTATTGCGACCACTACAGATCCACAACATCTTGATGATGTCATTGAAGTTCCTAAGTGGGACAAAACAATGTGTATTGACTTGGAATTCATGGCACCTAATAGTATCTTATCGCATTGGTAATGCTATAGATCATGTTTCATTGGATTTCCATCCTCATTCGAGAATGAAAGAGACATCCATTACAGAAAAAGTTACATAGTCTACTCATTTCTATCCCTTTTTCGGGGGTTTCTCATGTGGTTTTCCCTCTTTCCTTATTTTTGGGGGGATATTCATTTTGTACTTGGGTACCTAACATGGATATGTATTGTCATGACCCAATTTTTGGTGCATCATACTCACCTAAGTTGTGCTTAAGGGAGGTGTTTGCGTACATGCATGCACTAGGGCACATTAGCTAATTAGGGCATCATTTTTCTTTATTTAGTTTCTCTATTTTGTAACGCCCATATTTTGATTAGGCATATTTATCAATTAGACACACCATACTTAATTTTCTTATATATTCTGTTGAACTCAGCTCGACTGAGTAAACTATATTACGATATGATGGACCTCATTATATTATGTTACTCTGTTTTATGATTTCACCATGATTATGATGTTACTATGTTATGCGGTTATGATGTCATGATTATCATATGATTTCTTTATTTTACGATTACAGTATATGTTTATATGTTTTCATTAATGAGATGTGAAATATATGATTCGGTACGTGGATACCATCTTCTTATATGAATTATTGAAGTGTTATATGTCATACGCATCTATGATGAACTAAGAAGGTTACATGAAATAAAATGATTTTTGATAACATGGATCAATTGGCGATCAATGGGAAATGCTTTCTATAAATTGTATTTTGCAAAATACTAACCTACAGGGCACAAGGGCTAAGGGATAGCCAGTTACTTGATCTGATATATTGGAAAAGAAAACATGTTTGTACAGTAAACCTTAGCAGCCAAAATGATGATACGATAACACAAACTGATAATCCCGATAGCAGCAAAGTATGAGTCGATAAGGGCGTAGGCCCAGTATGTTGAGAGGGATGGATGTGTTTCCCACCCTATGTTTCCATGAGACCCGAGGTCGTGGGAGGGTTGTGCTGAGACACGCTCCCCATGTAGTTGTGATGACGATGGTCAGATGCCTGCTAGGGGAGGATAGGTCCGCTGTTCAGCCGACGCTATCGCTCTCAAGTTCTATGTGGTCAGGTCGGTGAGTCCGACATCCACTTTTGTACTAGTAGAGGAGGGATAGGGAGGATGCAGGACGTAGGTTATGATGGGAGGATGTGTTAGATAGTACTGTTGAAGGTTGGGTATTCCTTGACTGTGAGTTAGTGGTAGTAGGAACCCTTCCTTGTACATGATTGATTAAACTAATGTAAAGATAAAGATAATGATGTGAAATCGTAAATAATTAACTGTTAAATAATTGAGGATGTTAAGTACTTGTACTATGTATATTGTGCTTGTTCTTCTACATGGGGGTAAATACTACTATTAGTTAGAAGGTATGCATAAGTGGGATGGGGTTTGTCTATAGTACATTTATGATCTGTGCATACATTGGCCACGCATGCACACCTTGCACATGTACACTAGTATCGATATACAAACACTTAACATATTGAATAAATGTATAAGTTGTCATAAGTAATTAGGTTAATCATGCATTGACCGAATTCAGATAATGAATATAAAGTTATTTAAGATGTGTAAAACAAGTCAATTAATCTATGTATTACTCGTTGGTAAACATCGTGATATACAATTAATACAAGTGTCATCAGTTAACATTGTCGTCTGAGAATTGTTGTAAATAAGGTAATGGTACTGTCTAATTAATTAGTAAGATTGTTTAAGCACTTAAGGGTGCTTTGTTTAGAAGAACGACGATACTATGTAGATGTTAGGGTACTCATGTGATAAACAAATCATTTAACAGACATTTTTATTAAATTCACCATTTATTATTACTTTGTGGTGATTTAATTAATGTTATTACTTAATTAATGTTATTTTAATAATATTACTACCCATGTCATAACAATTGCAATATAGGTAAAAATGTAAATATTGATTAATGAATGATTAGAATGTGATTATTTTACATTTCTAAGTTAGACATAATAGGATAACAATTTTTGGAATGAACGTGATGTGATGAAAAATGGTTTATTACTATTTAATTATTCAATACAAATCATAGAATTTAAATCTCAAGATAAGTGATCTCGACGGATGAGGTAGACCCTTAAGACACGCCATGTCCAAGTTGAAAGGGGTCAACTATTTATATAATATTTTATTAATTACATTAATAACAATAAATACAAGGTTTCGTGAATAGACTTGTAATTAATGAAGCTTGTCACGAATGGATAACCTTTGGGTAATAATTCCCACCGTAATAAATTCTTACAACCGTCAATCAAAATCAAATGAATTTACCATGAGAGTAATTAATTATTCGGTACATTGAGTGTGAAAAATACATTTTTATAAAGAAACGTGTATGAATGAACTAGGGAAAGGAGTAAATGTTTGAGGGGCTCGAGAGGAGGAGTTTGGGGCGGTGGAGTAAGCCCAAGGTCTTCTCGAGGAAGGGAATGTATATAGAGGGGGAGAGCTTGGAGTAAGAGGGGGGAGAAAGGAAAGGAGGTTTTGGAACAGAAAGAAGTTTTGAGAACAGAAAAGTTTGGAGAACCTAAGTGAAGACTGCTCTCGGGATTATCAGATTGTGGGCTCGGGGGCTTGGAAATCCTTTGATTTCCAAGGGCCAGCAAGATAATAGCTGGTTGGTAGGGTGGACACTTCATCTTGGCTGACTAAGAGGGTATACAACCTACGGTCTACTAGCATCAGCATCAGATAATTTCCTTAATTATTTATTTTATTTAATTATTATGTGGAAACGTACTCTGAAACCTGCATATACCTTCTTACTGATTATTACTGTGAAACATATTCTTATGAGAAAACCACAAATTGTTGAAGGAAAATATTAATATGTTAGTTATTCTTTTAAATATGAATGTATGATTATTGGAGACAACACAGTATACTAAACATCATTTAAAAGCATAGAATTTTTCATTAGAAATTTACTTACACATGCCTAAATAAGTTAATACATAGGAAATTAACTTAGAAATTTACTTAGTGCTCTGCTGTAAAAACCAGAGCACTACAGATGGTATCAAAGCGAGGTTCAAACACTTTGACCTCACGGCCTTTCCATGTGAGAAGGAAACAAAGGTAGACTTAACAACACCAAACGTGTTTGCAAAACAATCTATAGCATCTAGACCGTGTGTCAACCTGTAGACTACCTGCATGAAACATAAAATGAGTAAGAGAAGTTGAACTTAACATACCGGTAGAAACAATGAATTAATTATCTACTACCCACAGTCAAATTTTGAGAATCACAAGCACAAACACATAAGTCAAATTTAAACTACTGGTTCAAGTTGTAAGATCACACTCTAATGACAATTATCTATATATTCTTATTTAGTGAAACAGTCTAAGATTATTCATTACAGTCATAATCTACCCTCGACTAAAAACTCTAAGTTACCCAAGGGCTCTACCCTAGATGGCTTAGATCACTCAAACGTTTAAATATGAGTTTTACATGCCAGTTAAGGTTCAAGGTAATTTCATCAAGACAATTCAAGGTTGCGCCCTAGATGGCAGAGAATAATGAGACTAAGCTTCTCATAAGAGTTGTGCCCTTGGCTCACTTAGTCAATTTTATTTTTATTTTTGCAACAGAGTCTAGTCTATGCCCTCACTTCTTAGCTTACACTGAACTTGAAAACTGAATAGCTTTTTATAAAATTTATTTGCAGAGTTTATGGGGATGCGCCCCCTCACAATCTAGCTCACACTGAGTTTAGAATAAGAAATATAGCATTTAAGGGCGGACAGAGATATGGAAACGCCCTCTCACGCTGAGTTCAAACATAAAGACAATATAACAGGAAATCAAAAAAAAAAATATAATACGGAAACATCGAGGAATAAGCCTCGACCGCAGAGATCGAAATGCAGCATGCAACCTACATAGTGATTCGATACCATTAAGCTTACAAACATGCTATCACTGTGATAAGGAGAATAGTGCCAACCAAGAAGTTCTTAACCAGACATGCAAAATGCCGAAATTCATTAGGGATTTCGATAACTAAATAAACCTCCATGAAAAGTGTGATCCTACTGCCATTCCTAAATCTAAGGGAGTTTGTAACTGCAAAACTCAGCTTAGTGGTCGCCGTTTAGAGTGCTCCTGCATCTATAATCTTCAATGGTTTGCATGGATAAACAGTTTGAGGGTTCACTTAGATTATGAAAGATAAAGGTACTAGTGTTAAGTCTCACCTCCAATCGCTAAGCAGAGAAAGGACTTAGATCAGCTTAACCCTACGTTTTCAATCAAAGATTTAACATATATAATAGTGTTCAACAATAACTTAATTCAAAAGCTTTTGCAGTGATCGAAACCGAGACACATGAAACCAGTGAGGTATAAAACGCATTCAGGAGTGAGAACAGATCAAACAGAGATTGATTCTGTAATTTAAACACCCATCAAGAATGTGACCACGGGCTGCATCCTTAATGGAAGGTTACTCTACTGGCTGCAGATTTACAATAGCGAGGAATGGTCATCTTTGGAACAAGGTTTTAAGGCAGACAAAGGAAATACAAACCCATTAGCTTGACTATCAAATGAATATGTTGAAAATAGGAAATCAAGCTCTCGAACGGCGATCCTCTCCAGCTTGATCAAAAGAAACAATGATGCTGAAAGTTTAATGAAATCGGGTTGGCTCAAGGTAGAGACACATAACTCTAGGAATCTGATCAAAATTTGAAGACTGTACTTCACCGAAGGTCGAGAGTTATGCGGAGATTTATATAAAATAAAACTACAATTTACCTCCAGTCTGCGCAAATGGAAACCCTCGGTTCTGAACTTCTCTGCTGAAGGTATGGAAGGACGCTGCCTCCCATCACAAACCAACCCATATTTAGAACACAGTATCGACCTTTAGTTTTGCCCTGACGTGATGTCCTTCCCCTCGCATGTAGTCCGATTCAGGGATCAAAAGGCAGATACCCTTTTCACACCCTAAGGCAGATGTCCTTTCCCTCTGGGTTGAGCTGCACCGTCTGGCTGAGCTGGGGATGCCGCTCTCAGAACAAAACAATAAAGAGGGGAATAACACTAAGCCGTAACAAATAAATTTTCTGTAAAGTCTGAAATTAAATGCAAAAGCCAGGAAATGAATACGCTGTAAACAAGAATCAGAATTCAAATAGGAATAAAGGTGAACCAAAAAAAAAAAAAATCAAACGCCCACTTGAATGAATGAGAATGTGAATACCAATGTAGATGCAAACCAGACCATTCATGGGTGCATTCGGTTATCAATGCTCGACTAGACCATTTTGGTACTGAACTAAACGATAATAGATATATTGTACAGGACTGATTTTCAGGAAAGAAACAATGTTGTAAAAATAAATATTGTTAGCAACTATGAATGCAACATCCGCATAAAAGGGAGCCACACCCCTAACCTTATACCTTGTTATCTACAAACGTTCTTAAGGAACCCATAGCTCCACCACGCCTAGCAGCCGAGTTCGGCAAGAGTTGCAGAGCGGAACAAATCTGGAAAAGAGGGGAAGAAATGGCCGGGTCTTAGGGATTGACCCTATTTAGGGTTTCCCCCACTTTCCCATGGCGGTGGGTTGCTTGGAGAGACCACGTGCCCTCCATGCTTACTCGCTCTTTGCATGGTAGTGATCTGAGTGGAGAGGCCGCCCTCTTTGCATGGCGGTGAGAGGCCGCGTGGCGTTCAAGCCTTCACACATAGGAAGGTGTAGGGCTAGGTTTAAACCGAAGCATTAAGGGGGGTTCTAATTGTATATAGCTTGTAAATCTACTTTCTATTCGTATATAGTTTGTAAAATCTACGTTCTATTTGCATATAGTTTGTAAATCTACGTTATATTTCTATATAGCTTGTAAAAGTATATATATATGTTTGTAAAATATATATATAGGGGGTTATAATATATGTTGTATTAAAGTTTAAATTTATTTTTATATATTCTGATAGAATATATGTTTTATAAAATTTAAATTTATTCATATATGTATTATAAAAATTAATTTTATTTTTTGTTATAACATATGTTGTTAAAATATATGTTTTATAAAAATTTTAATTTTTAGTAGTAAACTTAACTATGATTGGTTAAGGGTTAACAATTAATGTTAATAAGGTTAATGTAAATTAGATTATTTAGATTAAGGGGTAACATTTAAAGTTAACTAAAATATAGATATTAATGATAACCATAACTCTAAACGGTAAGACAAAAAAAAAAAAGGAAATTCCTTCTGCCGAGATTTCAACTCCTAGTCGAAGGGATGAGAGAGACCCGAAATCTCAAAAACAAGACACCGTTAAGATCAGCATGACGGGCTGAACACCATGACAAAAATTGATTAATTAAAACGACTGTAGATTTTACTGCGCTAATCCTGACAATTTGTTATCCCATGATGCAAGTTATTCCTTACGCATAAGTATAAAGTATGAATACCTACATTTTAGTTCTGCGTGTATTTGATTGAACAACTAAGGATATGATTTTATTGCAATAACACAGGAACTATCGTGCTAACAACACGCAGAGGTCGAGGTCAGGGTCAAGGTCGACCACCGTCACCGCCACCTCCGCCACCGTCTTCGCCGCCAACACCGCCAGGACCAACCTCAACACCAGAAATGCAGATCATAATGAGGTCTTTGGAGGCTATTATGACCACGATGAACAGGCAGTCGGAAAGGTCCATCGAGGTGGAAACCACTCAAGTGAGTCGAGAGAACTCTGAAAGGGCACATGGCCCAAGATTGGAACCACTTCAGGACATATCGAGGGAGTTGCAAAAGATAAAGGTTCCAGAGTTTTCAGGAGGACGACCCAGTAAGCATGCAGAAGCATGGCTGGAAGGCATGAAGAGATGCTTCGCATTGAATGAGTACACATCTAGTTCCAAGGCTAGGATGGCCGTCTTTCAGCTTAAAGGTGATGCTTTGAATTGGTGGTCAGATCTCGAGAAGCAGTTGCACCTTACTCCTCTTACGACTTCTTGGGAACTGTTCGAGGAGAGGTTCCACAAGAAGTATTTGCCAAATTATTACAAGGAAGAACAGGCAGGTGCACTCCATGCCTTAGTATAGGGAGACAAGACGGTGGAGGAGTATGAATCTCGGTTTATGGAACTAGTAAAATATGTTCCTTACCTTGATGCAAATGATTGTCAAGTAGAGCGGTTTGTGTATGGACTTAGCTACAAGATTAGAGCTGCTGTGCAGATGTGGAAGCCAACTTCAGTTGCCGTGGTAGTTGAGTATGCTCGTTATGCAGCTGATATGTCGGATGGAAAAGGGGGTAGTAAGTTGACAGGAACCAATCAGTATGTTTCAGGGAAGGCGTCACGTCCTTACTTCAGGGGAGTACAATCTAGACCTCCTCCTTATAGTAACAGGTTCACACCGAGGGGTAATACTTCAATTAACTCAATCTCTCAGGCATCGTTCGCAACCCACCAAAGCCAGGGACATACACAAGGAAGTTCCTATAGAGGATCAAGGGGTTTTAGAGGACCCAGGGGAAGGAACTCATCTCAGAGGATTCCTCCGAGCAACATGCAAGCCCCTCCCAATCTCTCTTGTTGGGGATGCAGAGGTCCTCATTTCCAGCAAGACTGTCCCAAGGGTCAGTCAAGCAGCAGACACAGGGGAGGAAAAGCACCCATGGATAGTTCGGGTAACAGTCATCGGATTCATGCAGCGGTTCATAACCACCAAGCAGAACATCAGTCTACCGTAGTAGAATCCACTGGTAAAGTAGACAATGTCAAACTTAAAATTTTGTTTGATCCGGGAGCAACTGACAGTTTTATTTCACCCTTTGCATTAGATAAATGTGGGTTGGCAGCCTACGAGCACGATGATTTCAAACTGGTTGAAATGGCTTCAGGAGCTAAGCAAACAGTAGGTCTTAAAGTGAGAAGTTGTGAGGTTGACTTAGGAGTGTGCACCACTAAGTTGGATGCTTATGTCACCAATTTGGGGACTTATGACCTCATTATTGGAATGGATTGGTTAGAAGGCCATAGATCTTTCTTAGACTGCTATGCGAAGAAGGTGTTGTGCCTCGATGACGAGGGAAGGACAATTCAAATCCAAGGCTTGAAGAGGAAGGTATCCCTCCGTTTCATCTCTATGGTGAAAGCTAAGTGGTGCCTAAGACAAGGATGCCAGTTGTTCGTAGTGGAGGCCGTGAGCGATAGTAAAGGACCTCCCTTGAATTCTTACCCAGTACTTTCCGAGTTCAAGGATGTCTTTCCGAAGGAATTGCCAGGACTACCTCCAGAAAGAGAGCTCGATTTCACAATCGAACTAAAACTTGGTGCAGAACCTATCTCAAAAACTCCTTATAGAATGACAACTTCAGATCTCCGTGAGTTACAGATCCAGTTAAAAGAGTTGCTAGATTTGGGACTGATTAGACCTAGTATCTCGCCGTGGGGAGCACTAGTGATCTTCGTTAAAAAGAAGGATGGATCTTTGCGACTGTGCATAGACTACAGAGATTTGAACAGAGCCACAGTGAAGAACAGGTATCCCATACCAAGAATTGATGACCTCTTTGATCAAATGAAAGGTGCGTCAGTCTTCTCAAAGATTGATTTACGATCAGGGTATCACCAGTTGAGGATCAAGGAAGGCGACATTCCTAAGACTGCCTTTCGAACTCGATTTGGGCATTACGAGTTTGTAGTGGTACCATTTGGTTTGACCAATGCTCCAGCTGTATTCATGAGCCTCATGAATGGTGTCTTCCAAAAATACTTGGACCGCTTTGTTCAGGTCTTCTTAGATGATATTCTTATCTATTCTAAGAATGAGAAGGAGCATGAGGAACATTTGCGGTTAGTCTTGACATGCTTAAGGGAACATAAACTTTATGGTAAATTATCAAAGTGTTCCTTCTTCCAAAAAGAGATTCACTACTTGGGGCACATCATCTCGAGTGAAGGGATCTCTGTAGACCCGGAAAAGGTAAAGGCCATTGAAGATTGGCCAATTCCAAGGAATGCTCATGAGGTGCGCAGTTTCATGGGGTTAGCGGGCTATTACCGGAGGTTTGTGGAAGGATTTTCTAAAATTGCAAAACCTATTACCACCTTGTAACGCAAGGGAATCCGGTATGAATGGACCAATGAATGCGATGCCGCTTTTACAGAGTTAAAGAGATTGTTGACAAGTGCCCCGATCTTGCGGGTACCTCACATGGATAAATATTTCATGGTATGCACCGACGCCTCGAAGCAAGGACTAGGAGCGGTGTTGATGCAGGAAGGCGGGGTAATAGCTTATGCATCTCGAAAGTTGAAACCTCATGAGGAGCAGTATGCCACGCATGATCTAGAATTGGCAGCAGTAATGTTGGCACTAAAATTATGGAGGCACTACCTAGTTGGTAGAAGCTTCACCCTTAAAACAGACCGTCAGAGCTTGCAGTACATCTTTACCCAAAGGGATTTGAATGCTAGGCAAAGGCGATGGAGTGAGTTCATGAGTGAGTATGACTTTGGTATCTCTTACATCAAAGGAAAGGAGAATGTGGTGGCAGACACTCTAAGCCGAAGGCTGAGACTTTTCTCCTTAATTCCCTTGAAGGTTGACTTGAGGGAAAGAGTACTAGGACAACTATTGGGCGATAGTTGGTACCTAAAAGTAACCTCAGCTATTCAGAATGGAAAGGAACAGGAATTGAAGTATGATGGGTACCATCTTGAGGAAGATAGATTGTTGCGGTATCAGGGAAGGATGTATGTTCCTAAGGAAGGTGATATCAGGGAAACGATCCTTAGAGAGGCCCATAGATCACATTACTGTGCGCACCCAGGGGTGAGGAAGATGTATAATGACATGAAGAAACTCTTCTTCTTGCCAGGTATGAAGATGGATGTAGTGGATTTTGTTTCGAAGTGCCTTGAGTGTCAACAAGTTAAGGCAGATCATCATCACCCGGCCGGTCTCCTACAACCGCATGATATTCCTATGACTAAATGGGAAGTCATTTCCATGGACTTTGTTGTAGGATTACCACTCACATCTATGAGACATAATGCTATTTTGGTGGTAGTCGACAAACTGACCAAAAGTGCTCACTTCATTCCAGTCAGAGACACCTATGATGTGACAGATGTGGCAAGGGTATTCATAAACGAGATTGTACATCTTCATGGAGTTCCTAAAAAGATAATCTCTGACAGAGACCCTAAGTTCACCTCCAGATTTTGGACAAGCATGCAGTCAGCATTAGGGACACAGTTGAACTTAAGCTCAGCTTATCACCCCGAGACAGATGGACAGACAGAGAGGGTGAATCAAGTGATGTAGGACATGCTTGGGATGTATGTTATGGATCAACAGACACAGTGGGAGAAATATCTTCCTTTAGTGGAGTTTGCATACAACAATAGTCATCACAGCTCCATTGGTATGCCGCCATATCAGGCATTGTATGGGAGGCCATGCAGGACACCACTCAGCTGGGACAGGTTAGAGGATCGAGTTTTAATTGGGCCTGAATTGATTCAGGAAATGGAGGACCAACTGTTACAGATTAGGCAGTGGCTGAAGGAAGCACAGGATAGGAAAAAGAGTTACGATGATGCACACAGATCAGATAGAACTTATGGAGTAGGGGATCATGTATTTATTCGCATCAGACCAAATAAAAGTACCATTCGGTTTGGGAAGGGTACCAAGTTGTCACCTCGCTTTACAGGTCCATTTGAGATTCTTGAGAAAATCGGACCAGTTGCTTATTGTCTTGCGCTGCCACCCCACTTGCATAAAACTCATAATGTATTTCATGTTTTTGTATTACGACATTACATAGCTGATGAGACTCACAGAATTCATTGGAAGGAATTGCAGGTCTCGGATGAGGGAACCTTCAGGGTCGAACCATTACGTATACTTGATCGTAGGGTTCGACATCTTTGTAGTCACCATGTGGACCAAGTTAAGGTCCAATGGGACAAGTATAGCCCAGGGTCTGCTACCTGGGAGGATGCAGAGACCATGCGTCGAGATTTTCCCTCACTATTTTGACCATAACTTCGGGACGAAGTTTCCCGAAGGGTGGGTGTATGTAATGCCCATATTTTGATTAGGCATATTTATCAGTTAGACACACCATACTTTATTTTCTTATATATTCTGTTGAACTCGGCTTGACTGAGTAAACTATATTACAATATGATGGACCTCATTATATGATGTTACTATGTTTTATGATTTCACCATGATTATGATGTTACTATGTTATAAGGTTATGATGTCATGATTATCATATGATTTCTTTATTTTACGATTACAGTATATGTTTATATGTTTTCATTAATGAGATGTGAAATATATGATTCGGTACGTGGATACCATCTTCTTATATGAATTATTGAAGTGTTATATGTCACACGCATCTATGATGAACTAAAAAGTTTACATGAAATAAAATGATTTTTGATAACATGGATCAATTGGCGATCAATGGGAAATGCTTTCTATAAATTGTATTTTGCAAAATACTAACCTATAGGGCACAAGGGCTAAGGGATAGCCAGTTACTTGATTTGATATATTGGAAAAGAAAACATGTTCGTACAGTAAACCTTAGCAGCCAAAATGATGATACGATAACACAAACTGATAATCCCGATAGCAGCAAAGTATGAGTCGATAAGGGCGTAGGCCCAGTATGTTGAGAGGGATGGATGTGTTTCCCACCCTATGTTTCCATGAGACCCGAGGTCGTGGGAGGGTTGTGCTGAGACATGCTCCCCATGTAGTTGTGATGATGATGGTCGGATGCCTGCTAGGGGAGGATAGGTCCGTTGTTCAGCCGACGCTATCGCTCTCAAGTTCTATGTGGTCAGGTCGGTGAGTCCGACATCCACTTTTGTACTAGCAGAGGAGGGATAGGGAGGATGCAGGACGTAGGTTATGATGGGAGGATGTGTTAGATAGTACTGTTGAAGGTTGGGTATTCCTTGACTGTCAGTTAGTGGTAGTAGGTACCCTTCCTTGTACATGATTTATTAAACTAATGTAAAGATAAAGATAATGATGTCAAATCGTAAATAATTAACTGTTAAATAACTGAGGATGTTAAGTACTTGTACTATGTATATTATGCTTGTTCTTCTACATGGGGGTAAATACTACTATTAGTTAGCAGGTATGCATAAGCGGGATGGGGTTTGTCTATAGTACATTTATGATCTGTGCATACGCTGGCCATGCATGCACACCTTGCACATGTACACTAGTATCGATATACAAACACTTAACATATTGAATAAATGTATAAGTTGTCATAAGTAATTAGGTTAATCATGCATTGACCGAATTCAGATAATGAATATAAAGTTATTTAAGATGTGTAAAACAAGTCAATTAATCTATGTATTACTCATTGGTAAACATCATGATATACAATTAAGACAAGTGTCATCAGTTAACATTGTCGTCTGAGAATTGTTGTAAATAAGGTAATGGTACTGTCTAATTAATTAGTAAGATTGTTTAAGCACTTAAGGGTGCTTTGTTTAGAAGAACGACGATACTATGTAGATGTTAGGGTACTCATGTGATAAACAAATGATTTAACAGACATTTTTATTAAATTCACCATTTATTATTACTTTGTGGTGATTTAATTAATGTTATTACTTAATTAATGTTATTTTAATAATATTACTACCCGTGTCATAACAATTGCAATATAGGTAAAAATGTAAATATTGATTAATGAATGATTAGAATGTGATTATTTTACATTTCTAAGTTAGACATAATAGGATAACAATTTTTGGAATGAACGTGATGTGATGAAAAATGGTTTATTACTATTTAATTATTCAATACAAATCGTAGAATTTAAATCCCAAGATAAGTGATCTCGACGGATGAGGTAGACCCTTAAGACACGCCATGTCCAAGTTGAAAGGGGTCAACTATTTATATAATATTTTATTAATTACATTAATAACAATAAATACAAGGTTTCGTGAATAGACTTGTAATTAATGAAGCTTGTCCCGAATGGATAACCTTTGGGTAATAATTCCCACCGTAATAAATTCTTACAACCGTCAATCAAAATCAAATGAATTTACCATGAGAGTAATTAATTATTCGGTACATTGAGTGTGAAAAAAACATTTTTATAAAGAAACGTGTATGAATGAACTAGGGAAAGGAGTAAATGTTTGAGGGGCTCGAGAGGAGGAGTTTGGGGCGGTGGAGTAAGCCCAAGGTCTTCTCGAGGAAGGGAATTTATATAGAGGGGGAGAGCTTGGAGTAAGAGGGGGGAGAAAGGAAAGGAGGTTTTGGAACAGAAAGAAGTTTTGAGAACAGAAAAGTTTGGAGAACCTAAGTGAAGACTGCTCTCGGGATTATCAGATTGTGGGCTCGGGTGCTTGGAAATCCTTTGATTTCCAAGGGCCAGCAAGATAATAGCTGGTCGATAGGGTGGACACTTCATCTTGGCCGACTAAGAGGATATACAACATACGGTCTACTAGCATCAGCATCAGGTAATTTCCTTGATTATTTATTTTATTTAATTATTATGTGAAAACGTACTCTGAAACCTGCATATACCTTCTTACTGATTATTACTGTGAAACATATTATTATGCGAAAACCACAAATTGTTGAAGGAAAATATTAATATGTTAGTTATTCTTTTAAATATGAATGTATGATTATTGGAGACAACACAGTATACTAAACATCATTTAAAAGCATAGAATTTTTCATTAGAAATTTACTTACACATACCTGAATAAGTTAATACATAGGAAATTAACTTAGAAATTTACTTAGTGCTCTGCTATAAAAACCAGAGCACTACATATTTCATAACATGTAATTAAGCTTAACTTAGCTTCTTTACTTCATTGCATTAAGGAGATATTTAGGGTTAGGGTTTCATTTCCCTAAATCTATCACTATAGAAAGTATTGCATTATTTATTTGCATTCACTTATTCTCTTCTGAGTGGCAATTATGGTTGAGAGAGTGTGGCACATAAGCCCTTCAGTTTGCAAGTCAATGAATAAGATTTAACTTGTACAAATTTGTTCATCTTGTCTCCATTATATTGTGTTTTTCTTCTTCACCGACTTTCATATCTTGGAAAAAATTTCACATGATCATCTTAGTAGGTGGTACCTTCTAGATACTTTCTAGAGAAGGAAAATTCTAGTAGGAAGAACCTTCTAGTAAACCTTATTACAATTTTTTTATCACTCTACATAGGCCTTATTTAATAAACATAGCCCCAATACATAGCATTATCCCTTGATACCTCCCTAGGTACCCCATATTATCCCTCCATAGGTGCATTACACACTCAAAGGCCAAGCATACCCTTGAATGATCCTTTGTGATTGTTTAACATGTTGTTCTTCACCCTAGGTTCCTATAATATTCCTTTAGGTCCTAAGGATTGGGTATCCTTCCCAACCATTTTTAGGGCCCTAAGACCCATACATAGTTCTTGACAACTTATATCCATGCCCGGTTCCCCACTTATAGGCCAAATATCCCCTCAAGAAGTCAATTGTATTGGTTTGAGGTTATGTTCATGGAGCTCGATCCCTGTAATCCACCTTAAGGGTCTAATGCTTGATTTTCCTCTACCTACCATTATTAACATCAAGAAATCCATATATAGTGCTAAAAGACTTATAATGGTGTCCATATGCCCACTTTGAGGGTAAGAACAGCCTTGACACAACATGGGTGATGTTATTGGTCTTGGAAGTCTAGAAGCTTCCTTTAGGGACAAGGGATTGTGTTTACTCCCTCAACCATGTGCAAGACCAAGTGACTCATAAATAGTGCAAAAAAATTCTAATGGAGGTTATATACCTTCTTAGAGGCCAAACATCCCATAGAGAAACCATGCATGTGTGGTGGTTCAAGGCCTCCTTCATGGCCCTTCATCCTTAAAAGATACCTTTAATTCCTAAGCCCTAAGTTTCCTCCCTCAACCATGGTCAAGGTACCAATACCCAAAATTAGTAATCAAAACCTCTTAATATTGTCCATATCCCAACTTAGAGGAAAATTGTACTCTCAAGAGGTGAGGTCAGATGGTTTGAGGCACTGTTCTTAGAATTCAGTGTTTAGAAGGTTACCTTAGGTCCTAAGTCATAGTTTTCCTCTTTTGAACATGTCCAATGCCACACAACCCATACTTGGTCATTAAAACCTTCAAAAAAATTCCATATCATTAATAGAATGTCAAATATTCCATGTAGAGATGTAATGCGTTGTGCTTCAAGGCCTCACTCATGTCACTTTATCCCCATAAAAGATATTTTAGGCCCAATATTTGTGTTTCGCTTCTTGACCTTAGCTAATTCTATTAGGAACCCGTGTCAACCCTTCTCTTTACTTTGTTAGTATATTGTTGTTGGACGCATATGCTTTGTAAGTCGTCCCGTAGTATTTGTTGATCCATAGTTTGTATTAGCCCATGGTATTAACCCATAGTATTAGACGCATATGCTTTGTAAGTCGTCCCATAGTATTATATGTCCCATGGTATTGACCCATATTATTGGACATAGACTTAGTATATAAGTGTGTGTCCAGGCCAATGAAGGTACCATGAAGTTATTTGTATTGAGCTTGCTCAAAGGAGGTTTCCCCCTCGAAGTGGCCTATGATCAATAAAGTGATTCTGAGTTCTGTTATTACTACTATCTCATGTATTTTCATTAATTAATTGTTGCAAGTTCTTCACATCTGGTATCAAAGCACTTTCTTGGGCTCGTTGGGTGAAATTTCTGCTATAAAAAAAATATTTGCATCTGTTGCAGGTTCGGATCTGGGAATAATCCCTATCCACTTAACTGTGGGAAGTACTTGGGAATAATCCCTAAAACTCATTGTGAGGAGTACCGCATGAACCCCAAAGTAGTTGGCCCATTGAGAGGACCTGCAAGCGAAAAGGGCAACGACCCCTACCTGATTGACTAGCTCCCACCCGTGAGGTAAACCAAGAGATGTCGTTTGTGGAAAAGTGGTTATTGGTTTTACTTGAGCCGTGGAGTGAGGGGTACTGTCCCAATATGTAAGCTGCCAGACAGCATGGGTGGCTGAGTGAATCCCCTGAACCGTTAGGAAGCCGAGCATATGGGGTCCATATCTATTTCAGCTGATAAATCACAGATTTCCTCTGTCCAGAACTGTTGTTAATCACTTCTGCGTTGTTTCATATCTATCTGTTGCTGATCCCTTCCGCGTCATTTCATATCCATTTGTTTTGATCCCTTCCGCGTCGTTGCAGATCCATTTCTGAAGAAAAAAAAATTGTTTTTTCGCCATATCTCCCTTGTTTAAACTTTGTTTCCCTTGAAACTTCCCAAAAACCCCTGCAATCCCATTCTTCATATTTCATTTTTTAGGACCTTATCCCAAATTCCACTTCCCAAAGCCATAAATCCCATATTTGTTTATTTTTAGGGTTTGCCATAACTTCTTCAATTTTCACCCACTCGCCTTCAAATTTTACTACAGTGTTCATTTCCAATTTTTGCTTCTTTGTCCCTCTCTGCCAAATTTTCTCATTCATTCACCTCGCTTTTGAAATCCCCATTTTTTGCTTCCTTGTCCATCAAAAAGTGTCCCAAACCTAGTCAAACCCAAATTACCCATCCGAGTTTTTCCCAAAGCCAAATTTTCCTTTACTAAAACAATTTTTGTTTTTGTTTTTCTACCCATTCAAAAAAAAAAAAACTCCTGGTTATGGTTGTCACCTGTGTAGGAGCACAAATCATGGAGGAAGCACTTACAGCCCTCAAAACCAAACTCCAAGATCTGGATGAAAAATTTCTCAACCTCCATCTTCAGCATTCAGCCATGAACAATAACCGACAACCAGAATCTTCTACATCCACTAGGTTCTCTTCTTCCAGCAATTTTCGTGGGCCGAAGCTTGAATTTCCTCGCTTCAATGGTACTAATCCGATTGGATGGATATACTGGGTAGACCAATATTTCAATCTGCATAATACTTTTGATGTCCACAACGTTCCACTTGCATCCTTTCATTTGGAACAGGAATCCCTTCAATGGTACCGTTGGTACATCAGAGCTCATCACGAATCAAACTGGACAGACCTTTGCCAACTCCTTTTGCAACAATTTGGTCCCAGTGCTTTTGATGACTTCACAGGAGAACTCACTAAACTTCGCCAAATCGGAACTATGAGAGAGTATCAGACATAATTTGATAAAATGGCCAATCACACAGAAGGATTGTCTGATGAATTCTACAGGAGTTGTTTTATTAGTGGTCTCAAGGATGAAATCAGCTTAGAGGTTAAAATGTTCTGTCCCAACACAATGATGGAAGTCCTAGGGTTGGCTAAGTTGGCAGAGGACAAGATCGCATCCCAACAATGCTCCAAACCCACCTTTGTTCCATTCAAAAATATGGGTTCCCAACAACCTCCCATCACGCCAACTCCTCGCCCAACTCCTATCAAGCATTTGTCTGAAGCAGAGATGCAGGCCCACCGAGAAAAAGGGATTTGTTATAATTGTGATGAGAAATTCACTCGGGGGCATAGATGTGTTGAGCAAAATCTCTATATCTTGGATGTGGATTCTCCGCCTGCCTCTGAACTTGGTGAAGACGCTCCAAATACAATAGATGATCAGGTCGACATTTAGAAGCCGCTTGTTGACCCCCCATCTCAGGACGACCAACCAGAGATATCTCTCCATGCTTTATCTGACGTCACCACCCCCCAAACAATGCGGGTCACGGGTTACTTCAACAATATCCCTCTTAAAATACTCATTGACTCTTGTAGCACTCATAATTTCATTGACCATCGAATCGCTAAACAGGCTGATTGTTTTGTCCATCCTTTCTCCAACTTTGAAATCATGATTTACAATGGGGGCACCTTACCTTGCAAGGGGAAGTGTCACAATGTGCGTATCTCTCTAGAATATTATAACCTGCACTCTGACATGTTTTCCTTGTCCTTAGGCGGATGTGATGTGGTTTTGGGCGTTCAATGGTTACACACTCTTGGCCCCATCTTATGGGATTTTGCTGAACTTTGGATGCATTTTTCAATCAATGGGAAACAACACAAATTTGCAGGATTACAACCACAGTCTCTCCGCATCATCAGTTCACATTGCCTGGAAAAGATCCTTAAGAAGAATTCACATGGTTTCATCGCTCAACTCCACTCCATTCAGATGCGCCCATCAAAGGTCTCCACTACTTCCTTGGATATCTATGCAGGTGTCTTTGTTGAACCAGTGGGCTTGCCTCCTTCCAGATGCCTTTCCGTAATAATTTAACCGCATCTACATATCATAAGGAAATGATGGCTATTTTGCATGTAGTATAGAAGTGGCAGCCATACATATTAGGGAATTATTTCTGCATCAAGACTGATCTCCAGAGTCTGGAAAATTTCCTAGAACAACAGATCTCCTCCCCATCACACCCGAAATGGGTTATCCAACTTATGGGTTATTCCTATGCGATCACTTACAAGAAGGGTAAGGACAATCTGGTGGCAAATGCTCCTTCTCGCACATTTGTTGAACCAGTTTCTCTTACAGCTATTTCTCTGCTTGTTCCAAATTGGTCACGGCAATCTGTTCAATAGGGCTATATCTTCTATGAAATCCATGCTTCTCCATTGGCAGGGCACTCTGGGTTCCTCAAAACATATGACCGAGAACAATGTTACTTCTTTTGGCAGGGACTGAAAATGACAATTCAACATATGGTGGCTAACTGTCATACTTGCCAGGTCAACAAGGGTGAAACGACACTCCTTTCGGGATTGCTCAAACCCTTTCCTATCCCTACACATATTTGGACAACTATTTCAATGGATTTCCTTGAAGCACTCCGGTGGTACAATACCACATCTAAAATGACACCATATGAAGTAGTCTATGGACATGCACCTCCAGTTCTTCTTCCATACACCCTCAATAGTTACCCAGTTCAGGCAATTGACTTCGTTCTTCGAAACCGCGATCAGAGTCTTCTCAGTCTGCAAGACAATCTTCACATGGCATGAATTCGACTGAAACAACAAGCCGATCAGCATTGTTCTGAGTGCACTTTTCACGCAGCTGATATGGTTCTTCTTCATCTACATCCTTCCACGCAATCCTCCCTAAAACTTAGAAGGAATTATCTTCTCTCTCAATCTATCATAGAGGTATTCATTCAGTGGCATGGAATGCAACCCGAGGATGCTCCAGGGGAACCACTCCTTCAGATTCCGCATCAATTTCCACATCTAAAGCTTTGAGGACAAAGCTTTCTCTAAGGGAGAGGGAATGTTAGGAACCCATGTCAACCCTTCTCTTTACTTTGTTAGTATATTGTTGTTGGACGCATATGCTTTGTAAGTCATCCCGTAGTATTTTTTTATCCATAGTTTGTAATAGCCCATGGTATTAACCCATAGTATTGGACGCATATGCTTTGTAAGTCGTCCCATAGTATTATATGTCCCATGGTATTGACCCATAGTATTGGGCATAGACTTAGTATATAAGTGTGTGTTGAGGCCAATGAAGGTACTGTGAAGTTATTTGTATTGATCTTGCTCAAAGGAGGTTTCCCCCTCGAAGTGGCATGTGATCAATAAAGTAATTATGAGTTATGTTGTTACTGCTATCTCATGTATTTTCATTAATTAATTGTTGCAGGTTCTTCACAAATTCCTCAAGCACAATACCTAGTTCTCAAAAAATCAAATGGTTCTAATGTACCCACTAAGAAGTGAAGGATTTTCTTAGGTGGACACATTTTTTGGTCTGAGGTGTTTCTTTCAGCATTGGATGCATGAAATATTCCTTTAAGGCCTAAGGACAATGTTCCTCTCTTGACCATGTTGAGGGCTTAGTGACCCATAACTTGTTCTATAAAACTCATTATCCTCACTTGGAGCCCAACCATCCCCTTGGGAGGTCATGCATTTGTGTTTGAGGCTTCATTATTTGGATTTAATTCCTTTAATAGTCATTTAGGGATAAAGGCATAGGTTTTCACCCCAACCATGTCCACGACCCACATACCCATACCTACTACTCAAACCTTTTAATACTACCAATATCCCCAATTTTATGCCAAGGATATGCTCAATAGGCCATGTGTTGTGGATCAAGGTGTCGTTCTTAGACTTGGACGCTTAAAAACTTCCTTTAGGGCATAGATCATAGGTTTCCTTTTCAAGCATGTTGAAGCCCAGATACTGCATCCTTAGTATCAAAAATTCATAATAGCACTAATATCCCCACTTAGAGGTAAGGATGACTTGATCAACATGTTTTATTTTCTATCACAAGGTGTTGTCTATGTCCATGGATTCCTAATATCTTTGTTTAGCATCGAGAATCCCCTGGTTTCCATACCAAACCATCTTCAAGGCCACCTAGTAGTAAAAATCACTTAGTGGCATGTACATCCCCATTTAAAGGACAAGGTCACCCTCATTAGGTCTTATGTGATAGTTTGAGTCATTCTTCATAGCCTTTGGCTCACAATACTACCTTGGCAGCCACACATGCTAATCAAAACCACCTAATGTTGTTGATGTCCCCACTTAAAGAGTATCCCCAGTAGGTCATGTGCAGTGGTTCAAGGTGTTTTTCTTGGTCCTGGATGCCCAAAATATTCCATTAGGGCCTAAGGTATGGGTTTCCTCCCTCAAAAATATCAAGGTCATTGACACCCATGTCTAGTGCTTAAAACATCGTAATGGCATTAATATGCCCACTCTTTGACCAATGATACTATTAAGAGGTCATTTATGGTGGTTTGAGTTATCTTCTTTATCCTAGATGCCTAGAGGCTTTCATTAATGCCCAAGGCCCAATTTTCCTCTATTGATCATGTTTATTTCCTTAAGACTCATACCTAGTGCTATCTCCTTCAAATTCTCACCCTATCCCTATTCAGGCCAAGGATCCTCTCAAGAGGTCATTTGTGTTGGTTCAATACATTTCTCTTGGCTCTAGATGGCTAGAAACTTCCTTTAGTGCCTATGACATAGATTTCTTCCCTCAACCATATTGAGAGCAACTAGGCCTATCAATAGTGATCAAAACCTAGTAACGGTGCCAATACCCATGCTAAGAATACTCTTAGTAAGATATATGTGGTGATCTTTGGGGTGTCTTTCTTGGTCCTACATTCTTAGAAGCTTGTTTTAGGGCCTAAGGTAGAGGTTTTCTCCCTTGACCATATCCACAACTTTATGACCTTAACTAGTTTTCAAAACATAATAATGGCACATATCCATCAAGTAATTTAGTAATATCAATAAAAACATTCTCAATCCAATAATTAAATTTCAATTCAAATCACTTTTATTACTATATTTATAATCATAACAAATTAAAAATTATTGTCTTTAATTATTTGGTAATAATAATTTCAATCAGCATTTATTTATTTTATTTAAAGTGAAAAAAAAAATATTTGAATTGATTTATTTACAAAATAACAATGTAAATAGTAAAAAAAAGATAAATAGTAAAAAATAGGTTAATTGAATTGAATCATTAACATTTATTTATTTAAATAGTAAAAAAAGGTTTAATTGAGTTGAGTTATTTACAAAATAATTATTTATGAATTTGTTGTGTTTGTGATGCAAAGCTTCATAAATAAATCATACAATTTTTTATGCATTTTGATGTTAGAAGTCACATTTGTATATATTGGGATCTTTAGGAATAGTATGCTAACTTTTTTCATTTAAAAGAAGAGTTAGTATTTTTGGTAAATTACAGGGTTATGAACATATGACCATCTCTTTTGGTTTGAATTTAATATGAACATAGTAGTGAGGACAATACTGGTAAATTTTTTGTAGTGAGGACATTAGTGGTGAATACTTGGATAGTTATTGTTACTATGAACAAAGATAGAAAGCTTGTTCATGGATGTAATGTCATGTAATAGCAAATTGCTCTCTTTGATTCCAATGAATTTTTTTTTTCCTTGGTGAAAAAAAAACTAGTAAGTTTTGGCCAAATCATTGGCAAGTCAAAGAGAATTTGTGGTTCAATAAAGATTTAGAGAATAAGAGAAAATTAAGATATTATAATTAGTTGATGAACAAAATCAACATTGTTAAAAAAAGAACAAACTCTCACCAGCTCCAAAGCAAAAGAGGGCATTTGTCATTTTTTTCATACCAAGAGGGTTGAAGATGAAAATCACTTTCTTATCAAATGTCCCTAACTTGTTAACTCATCACAACTATGGTGATTTAAGAATGTTTGCTAAAGTTTTTGGAGGTATGATAGATCAAAGTTTGTCTAAGGAAATTATCATCATCATTTATTTGTGAATTTGTTGTGTTTATGGTGCAAACCCTCATAAATGAGCATTTATTTGTTTGAATAATACAAAATATAAGTATTGAGTTGATTTATGTGTGTGTGAGAGAGAGATAATTGTTTATTGTGCAAATGCTCATAATTAAATCTTATTTGTATAAATGTAACAAATAAGGGCTTAGCACCATCTTCTTGTAGCACTTATGCTAACATAATGAGATACTAGGTTTTTAATAAAGTTAATAACATTATTATCAGTTTAACACTACTATAAGATATATAAATGGTATTGATATCAACACCTTAATATTACAAAATATAATTAATGTTAATACCACACCACACGTTATAAATGGTGTTAATTATCATAATTTCGACTCCACCTAACTTTACTTTTTTTAATATATTTTTTTAATTTAAATGTATAATTTAATTATACTCCTGAGTTGCTGCAATTTTTTTTGTTAATCATCAATTATAATATAATATAAGAATGCTTCTCATTTGCCAAAATTTTATTTTTCCAAAAATACAAATTTTATTTTCCAAAAATGCTTCTCATTTGCTAAAATTTTATTTTCTTTTAATTCAGAGTATTGCTATAAGATTGCATCAAACATAAATTAAGCTAATTAAGGGCAGCATTGCTATCAAATCTTGAAATTACATCCACACATAAATTAGGAAACCATAAACATCTCCTCTTAAACTATTTCAATTGATTTTACAACATTTATTAGATATAAATTCATTAAATTAATCAACCAATAAAGTAATACATAAACCTATCTTAGGAGTGTCACATTATGATACACCAAGGTTTTCAATATCTACGGCCTGCGTCATGCTAAAAGCTTTTCAATGAAGAAAACTATGCTCTTCAAAATCTTATAATATAATTTAGGTTAAATATTGAATAATGTTGGTCTTATAATACAACCACCTTTACACGATGCATTTCGATAATCTTTACACGTCATTGAAAACGGTGCTAAAAGTGATTAAAAAAAGTAAAAGTGGTTGTGTGAAAATGACTAACATCTGTAAATCTTTAAAAGTAAGTTGGACATGGAAACACACATGAAAGACTTTTAAGATACATTTTTAATTCCTAATAAAGTACAAATTTAAGTACAATCTTTGTTTCTTTAAAGGAGAAAAAATAGCATATTATTAAGTAGTAAATAGTATAATTTGAGTACAATGGCAAAGGCTACAACCAACCTTCCAGAAAGTGTCCAAAACAAAGCATAAAACCATGTCTCTAGACCTAAATCTACCATGTCTCTAGACCTAAATCTACCAAGCTCAACATAACAATAAAAGCCCCCAAAAAAGTCACAAGATGTACAATAACAATCTAAAAGCGTGATACTGAAAAACTATTCGGAAGTGTTTTACAATATGGTTTTCTAAAGTGATGGTAATATTAAAAATATTATATATAAACAAATGACCGATGAAAGTACGCAAGAAAAAATTGTTTTATATTTAAAAGAAAAAGAAAATGGTATTCAAATCACTTAGGTCTTCCATTTTCAAGGATTTGAATATAATAATTCATCATCTAAATTTAATGGATGTACTTGGTTTAAGAAAATAGAGTAAACAAAGGGAAAGGGTATTAGTATTTCCATTCCGTTTGATATTATGGTATAGTTGGTTGATAAAAAAAAAGTTATTTTTCTCGATTTATGTGATAAAAAATAGATTCGATTGTTTACTCACTTTCACTTTCTTTTTATTAGTGCCTCTAAAAAGCAACAAGGACTCTTGAAATCACCTAGTGTTATTTTATTAATTTTTGTATGGTTTTTAAAACAATTTATCTTATGTTTTTTAACGTATTTGTATTTGCATTGACTAGATATAAGGTCTTATTTGGCATCGTATCAAGGAACTTTGGGCCTACGATGGTAATAGCAAGTATTGGATTCTCATCATGTATACATTTCTATATGACATAATGAGCAATCTCCTTTGGCCCACTTGCCACCAATGCACTAACACAACAACTTCCTGCACTTGCCGCGACCATTTGTTGTCATTATTATGTTGCACTTGTTGTTATTTGGTTGTTTTTTAACTCCTTGGAGAGAATTGTAACGTGTTATCCACACTAACGGTACTTATGGTGGGGTGAGGTATACAGCCTATAAATCTCTGGGTGCAATCTTGTGGGGTCTAGGTTATCCTTGATTTTCAGGGGAATAGTAAGTAGTCTAAAAAAAAGTTTTGAAAAATCTTTCGTAATTGATTCAACCATAAAAGTGAATATAGGCCAAATCCAAAATTAGGAATTTCCCTGACTTCAAATAAAGAAGTAGAACAAAACCCATCTCCTTTACTGGGTCGGAAGAGAAAGAAGAAGCATGGAAGATAGAGCTTCACACGAGTTGACACCAACACATTCTCACAAATCCCCGTGTTTTCCCATCGAGATTATTGTTTAAGTCAACACTCAAAAGCTTGCATGCCTTCATTCATTTTTGACCATCTTAGAAAAAAAACAAGATGCTCGAATGGTGATTTCCGCTCATAATTTCTTTTATAACAATAGCATGTCGTCGTGAAATCGGATGGCCATAAGAATCTTGATGCCTTTTATAACAATGGATTTATCGTTTCCTTAGTGAAGCCAAGCATCCATTCCTTTCTACTAATTTTGGGCGGGGTTTTCAAATTGCCTGGAAAGGGAGTTTGAGAGAATGAGAGAGATATTGGAAGGTGTGGGCTAGTTCGAAGAAGAAAATTAATATAGCCAAGATAAGAACGAATTCACATAAGCTTCATAGTGAAACAAAGAGTTGGGCAATTCCTAAAACATCATGGCCGGAAAGGATTTTCCAACTCTGAGTTTATGAGCGTTGAGGATGAATGTCATTTTCTTTTAGAGTGCCCTATTTACACCCACATTCGTTTGCAGTTTCCTAATCTTCTTCTCGCTTTTCTTAAGGTCCCATAGATTAAATAGGTTTGAGTGGACATTAATCTTCATCATCATCAGCATGTTCATGGTTATAAAAGTTTGAATACTGACCTAGTTTTTTAAGTATATATATATGTATGATTATGTTATTGTTATGTTAATTGGGTGTAGCTTGGGTGATTGAGAAAAATGATTTTAACTCTTCTCACTCAGTATCAATTTTTATGGTTTACTTTCAATACCATCTTCGAAATGAAAAGAAATACCTCACAAGTTTTACATCTATTAAAAAGTATGACTAAACTTAATTTCATATCAATAAATTCAAACTTTGAAAAATAAGTAATAATTTAATGGCAGAATAAGCAAGAAGAGGAAAAATACTAAGGCACGAAGGCCTGACATGTGAGAAGTCTAACACTAAGTGTATGGTGGAATATGGCATGCCAGCTAGATAGATAACGTCAAATAGCATGGAACGAGAATGTGAATGTTTATATCATAAACGTGTCCAAATTGAATCGTATGATGTATTATGTCATAGTTATACTTACATTATAAAGCTACACATCTTTTACAAGGTTTAAAAATCTTTTAAAATAATTGTTTGGTAACATGTATTATTTCATAGTGATACTTACATTATAAAGCTACACGTCTTTTAAAAGAATTGTTTGGTAAAAGGGATTACACATCTTTTAAAAAAGTTGTTTGGTAACAAGGATTAACAAATCTTTGGTATGGAAGTGGTAGATCATTAAAATATATAACAAATTACATAATGAAATAGTGAAAGTTGGAGTCGATGTAAATATAAATGAATGAAAGAAGCAAAACCTATATTGTTAAGTTGGCTATTAAAATATAGATATAATAGTGTAGTATTTAACTTTCATTAAATATCTTAGCATATGTTAGATTATGTTATTTCCGCTTTTAAGATGAAAGAAAATAGGTTAACTAACGATAACGATGACAATGTTTATTATTTCAAATTTATATTGTAAAATAAAATAAAAGAGGTTAAATAATTATGAAAATGAAACAATTAATTAGAGTATGTTTTTAAAAATAAGACAAAGAATAAAATTAACTAAGCAAAAACAAGAAAACATGTTATTATTGGGAGAAGTATGAGTGATGTTGTTATTCATTTTCTTAAATAAAAAATAAAGAAGGGAAAAAAAATTAGTATCATCATCAATGATACACCTCCCCCACTTGATGGAGCACCAATGGTTGGGATACAACCTTCAAACCAAGGAGGTGGCATTAAAACAAGTTACACAATGAGGATTGTTGATTAGGTGAGTTTTACATCCAACACAAGGGTGGAGCACTATTGGTTAGTTCCAAATTTATTGAAAAAACAAGAATATTGTGGAACACTGGTGGTTAGTTCCAAATTTATTGAAAAAATAATAATAATATATAACATATATCATTGGTTAGTTAAGTGTCATGCAAGTGATGGAAATCGACTCATATGTAATTTTAGAGTATTCCATTCAACTTTTGTACTTGTTAGTCTTTTGTAAAAAAATTGAGTTTTTATATTGGGAGATTGTGTTGGAGAATAATAATTGGAAAATAAGTTAATGTAATAAGGGTCATAATTAATGATTAAAAGTGATCTAATATTAATATTGTTAATATAGCAATGGTTAGTAAATGTTATATTTTGATAATGTTTTCGGTATAATTGTATTAGAATTTTTTTTAATCACGTTTTATTAATATTGTTAATATAGCAATGGTTGGTAAATGTTATAATTTATAATGTTTTGGGTATAATTGTATTAGAAATTTTTTTAATCATTTTTTAATCTTAACTCAAGTTCGTTATTTGAGGTTTAAAAGGTTTATAAAAGATTATATAATATAAACATACCCAAAACATTATCAAATATGTGATTGTGTGAAATCTATCAATCATAGATATAGATGTTATATTATTTTATATTTATATTAGTGGTCATAAAATTTCAATAAATGTCAAGAAATACTTACATTTTGCATATATTTTCATTTTCCATCACATTTATATTTTCATTTTCCACCACATTTATATTTTCATTTTCCACCACATTTATGAAATAATTAAACTACTATTTTATATAAATACTATTCTAAACATTATTTGCAACGTTTTAAGAAGAATATACTTCTATAATTTTTGAACACAAAATTATTTTAAAACCTTATACATAACCTCTACTTGCAAAATAAAGTGTTTAAAATAAGGTGTAATTTGTATTGAGAGGAAATGGCTTGATTTTCATGTCCCAATAAATAATATCTTTAAAATAAGGTATAATAAATAATATCTTTAAAATAAGGTATAATTTGAATTGAGAGGAAATGGCTTGATTTTCATGTCCTAATAAATAATAGTACAACATTTGCTAATTTAGGTACAACTAATAGGGAGGATCTTCTTTTCTTCACAAAATGAGATTTACATAGAAGTGTGAGAGAAATGAGATATACATAGAAGTGTGAGAGTATCTTCTCATCTGACAAGGAGGATCTTCATTCAAAGAGACATGATAAGTTAATTTAGTATATTTTTAAAAGTAACTAAATTAATTTAGCCATAATGATTCTTCAAACATATTTATTCATTGTTCATTCTTCCTTAGAATGTTTTGGGTAACACTTTATTTCTAATTATCTTTCTTAAGCATAAGTCTAGTTGTAATAAGGTGGATAGAAATTAAGAGAGTAAGCTAAACTTTAGACCGTTTGCACCAAGAATCAAGCGATTTTTCCGGCGAAAATCTGGCCGATTGCTTAAATGACAGTTTTGGGTTGCTAGAATTGCATAATCGGGGTGCCCCAAGGGTAATCGAGATCGCTGAATCCATTCCTGCAACCAAAATTGCAATTCAAGCAACCCAAATTGCAGTTTCAGCAATTTCCCCTTCGTCGGATTCCGGTGAAAATCGTCGATAAAGGTGCAAAAGGTCTAGAGTTTAGCCCATTCCGAAATTAAGTGGCTTAGACATTATGTGGTTTCTTAAAGTGAATTTTGTTTTATGTGTTAAATATGTATGTTTTTAGTGTGTTTTATTTTTAATATGTTTTTTAGTATGTATTTGCATTATTGTGCTTTGGGGGTGTTTTTGTCCTTTCACCTCATTGGTTTATGTTCTATTTATAAATTATGGAAAGTCATAATAGCAGGTGGTGTATTAGATGTAAGTTTTTTTTAATAATAATACAGTGCTTCCATCTTTGGTGTATGTCCTTGTGATATGTCCACTTGTGAAATTCTACATAATATATGGGTGATTGTAAGGTTAACATCCATTTGTTCAAAGATAAAGGTAGCTTACAACATCACAAATGTTTTTTGATTTCATGTAAAAGATGTGTTTGTTATTTCCATAATCACAACAAGTAGTTGTGTTGCGTAGTTGAAGTGATTTTGATTCTTCGTTTTGAATGAGATATATGGAGCTCATGTTAGTATCATCTCTTGATTATCATAGATTTCACAAAATATATGCATCATGGAAGAAATCAGAATGTTCAACTACATCCATAACATTTATTACAATGAGATTGTCTTCCATTTCATTAAAAAAAACCTTTGTTTGTCTCATTGTTTGATATTTCTCTCCAGTAGGTTGTGATTGACTATTTTCTAACTTATTTTAAACTTTTAGGTATTTTTTATGGGTTTGCTAAAGGAGAAACCAATGCCTCATTTGATTATGAGATTATGCTAAAGGACATCATTTTTTAAGAGGTCATGGGTTTAACATCGATTGCCTTTCTTTTCCAAAAATTTTGTTGAGAGGCTATTCCAACATCTCATCGGTACAACCAACCATGGGAAACTACCTCCTTGAGATATATGGTGCAATGAAACTCTTTGACATGCCACATCATCTTGACCCTTAACATTAATCTCTCCACATGAGCGACCACCTCAATCAATCAAATGCATGTCATTCAACTATGTGTACTACCTTGAAACATCATAATAACACATGTCAATGTGTTGGTGTAGGAAACTAATCGTCATCAACCACACAAGTTACCCAATGAAAGGATCCAATTAGACATTTATCCATTAAAATGGAAATCCCTCTAGTTATGGCATAGTTGTCATAGGCAAGGTAAGATACTCTATTATGTTATTTAATAAAATCTAAACTAATGAAAATGAAATGAAAAAATGGAAATTAGCATAGAGTGATTGTGAGGAATGAAACGCAAAGAAATGAAATATGCAAAAAAATGCAGCTAAGTAAATCTTGATTATAGGAGAAAGAACAAAGTATGGAAATGAAACTAATAATAAGCAGAGTATTCTCACTATCATTAGAAATGAAACCAAACTATACCATCCCACCTCCCTCTCAAAATGAAATGATCAATTGCTAAGATAAGTTCTATGTAACAAAACCCATTAGTAACCAAGCTAAAATGAAATGTAACTAGACATGTAACAATAGGGAGAATAGTCCACAAACTAAACTACGTGTATAATTAGATTTATTTCACAATCAAGAATAGTATTCATTCATCAAGAATCTCCTTGTTTCATATCGGGAATTAGTAAGAAAAGATAAATGAGAATAAAAAATATAGCACGAGAAGAGTCACATAGGTTAGAATGTTCACATCCAAAAACACCAAGAGAATTAACAAGGAAAGAATAGTTGCAACACCAAACACAACTCTGCAAAAGTATAAAATGTAGTGTAGCCAAACCGGAATTCGGGCACACTAACTCAAAAAATCTGATTTATTGTTGATGTACTACTTCTACATATCTGATAAATCTATAGAAATCCTATGGTCCATTTCTAGGATTCCAAAATGGCACACTAGCTCCAAAGGTTCTTCAATAAGCACTAGGAGGCTTGTGACTTGACTCCAGAAGGCTTGGGATGGATTGGAGATGCTTGGATTATCTCCGGCCTATGTTTTTATAGAGTAAGCAGACTGAAGAATAACAATTGCAGAGTTGGAGGGGTTCGGGAGAGGTTTGGAGGGACTTGGAGTGGAATTGGGAGATCGAGACAATATAGGGAGTTGATTTCCAAACGGCCCAAAATGGTACTTAAGCGATCCCATTTTATATAAAACCACTTGGGATGGATTATAAAGAATCTCAGGTTTCTGCAACAACTTTCAAAATGTGAATTGGACCTTCAAAGAATAAGTTATGGCCAAAATAGTGGAGGTTAGTCGAATTTGGCTAGTGAATGGTCAAGGGTGAGAAAGATGGAAATGAAGGGTAGGGTTTTATGAAGGTAGGATAGAATTTATGCAGTACATGGCTATAGGTGGCCTACAAAAATATGCAAATCTTCAAGGTAGAGTACTTTTTCATGTGTGGCATTGGTGAGTAGTATATTGTCTAGCACATTGACCATTGGCACATTCGGGAATGCATCACACCTAGGAAGCCTCCATTGGTTAGACCAATGGCTCAAATGTGTCAAACCCAAGACTTATGTGGAACCTACTTTAATCCTGGTGTTCAATGGGTTTCTACTAACAATCATAGGAATGAATGGAATCAATTTTGGGAAGCAAGATTGAAGAATTGGCAATTTTGGCTTAGTGAGGAAGTTGGCTTCCAAGGGCTTCCAAATGGAGTACGACCTTTCCTGAATTATTCAAGGAGGGTATTGGCAGGACTAAAAACATGTTGGCTAACCATATATAAATTTATATCGACAAATAGACGTGAATTGGTCAATCAATTGGGTTAATTCCGTAGTTATGTCAAAATATATGCACATTGGAGACAGTAGGCAAAAGAGAGACAGACAATATGAAAAAAGGGATATTTCTTTTATTGATATCAGTATTATGTACCATGTACATTAGAATTCCTACTAATAGAAGCAATTATAGCATCATAGATAATATAGAGAGGAGAGAGAAGATTATCTATGGGAACCAGATACTCTGCAAAACATTTGAACCACTATAGAAGTCACAAATACACCTGCATGAAATAAAGAGAGAAAATGTGTGACATTGGAAAAGGAACTCAAGAATATGGAGGTAACATAAGTATGGAAGCTCAATATCACAATAATTAGTTTATATGACCACCGGAAAGATATAGAAGACCTTCATAAATTGTGATCATGTAGCAGAATCAAACCAGCACCAGTATTGGATCAATACAACACCATGACAAGAGAAGGATGCTCAACTCCACTTCACCAATTGGAGAAAATCCAACTAGATACCGAGATACAGAAGGGGCACATAACCCAAATTTTGACAAGGGGAGCATCACCCAAGTCATGGTAGCACTAAGATTCCCATCAAAATCAGCAACATCCAAATGCATGCCTTTTCCCTTCTCATTTGCCTCCTTTAATAAGCCAAAACTTGATTAGTTTCACATACTAGAGATTAATACCATAGACCAATGAAAACCAATAGCAAAATTAGTTTTCCCATTGAATCAATACTAGTGGCAAATACCATGGGCATCCCAAAACCATCAACCATGTAGCAAGTGGTTTCCAACTTCCTTCCTTAATGTGCTAGTCTCCTTGGGGAAATGTGAACAAGGTTATTTCCCACTTATATTGGGTCATAAATGTCCAATAAGTGTCCCTAAACACGCCCCAACTCATTTCCTTGATTTATGGAACCTCACCAAGTCAAGAGTGGAATTTATTCACTTTCTTATCCTCTCTTAAGAATTAGGATCCAAGTTTGTCCACTTTTCTCCACCATCATTATTCCATCCTAACCAACTTCCTTATCCATTCCTTGAGCACCTTTTGACCCAATTTAATCATTAATATCCCACTTAAATTCATAATTAAAATTTGACTTGGTCAAATATTCTCCAATTAATTCCCAGAATAATATTTTTGCTCCATAATTCGAATTGGGAATTACTTGTGGCTTAATTATCCTTTTAATAATCATTTTTGGCGAAAATTCCATGCCCAACCACAAGAAAGGTAGGCATCATTGTAATACACCAAGATTGAATAAATTATTATTAAATACTTTGTTGAATATTTATTTTATTTTAAATATTTTTGACAAGTCAAAAATAAAAACAATGTAATGGATTATTCTTTTATTAATAAAAATATTGAAGGGGGGCATAAATGAAATAGTTGTTACATGAGTGATTGCTGACCCACAAGACGAAAATCCAAGTGGTTGAAGCTTATGAGTGAGAACTCAAGGTGCAGGAGGCATCTTCCCCAAAATCAGATCACCACTCCTTGTTGAGTGCTAAAGAGCAGGAGGCTCATAAATGACCAAGTCCTAGGAAAAATACTATATAATAGTATGTCCATAAGAAGCAGGAGGCTAGCATTTGGATGGGGATTGAATTTGATAATGCAAGAGATGGTGCATTAAGCGTATTTTTCTCTTGTGGTTCAACGATCAGGCTCGGGGGTTCTGGAGCAAGTGAGACTTGGCTGCTCGAGGAGTTTGTTAGGAGGAATGGATGTTTCATTTCTATTTTCCCGACAGTGGTGCCAGGTTCTGTGTTCTATTTTCTTACTTGTTTAGAATAAATTTAGTAGGATTTTTTAATTCTGTTTCGAATCTAACTCTGGCATAATTTCTATTATGCATTTAAAATAGACTATTGTATTTCTATTTAGGTTTTACAGTGATCATAAATTGTTTGTGTAATTCTATACTATGTTTTCGACTCAAGTATTGTTTCCATTTTAACTCAAAATGAAAGCTTTTTTGTCAGTTTAAGATCTATTCTTATTCTCCAAAGTAATCTCTTTTTTTGTCAAGACCTTACCTAATTTCTTAGGATATCATTCAACCTCATTTTTCTATTAAATCTCTAATCTGGTAAGGATTAAAGTCAATCTGAGAACAGAGTTAAAACACAAATTTCACTCTTATAAATTAACCATAACAAGATCGCCAGAACTGAGCTAAGTGATCGATAATACCCTAATTCTCTTCTCATCTATAATGGTGTTTACTAGAAACAAGAGAGCTGAAAGGCCTCTGCCTTATAACATTAAGTAAATACATTATATGTTAAAAACATTGTACAGATCGAATCGCAATAGGTGGTTGATCTTAACTTAGTAAAAGTCATAGATACCATATGTTTATAACTGGGAAATTGTGCTAAATTTATTAATAACCAAAATCTAGTAAACAACATTTGATCAAACTTGTAGCCGATTTTGTTAAGGTATTCATAGTATAACACGTGGTTCCATTACAGAGTTGTAATTATTCCCACTAATAAATAGATCAAATCAAATTGACAGGGATAGAGATCTTGTATCGAATCCCACCGAATGATTATATTGAGAACTTTGAATCAAACTACTAATTTAAATCCATTCCAAGACAACAATTAAAGTATAGTTTTAACAGACGCATAAACCAATTCTGAAATCAACAGAGTTTTAGATCCTAGGTCAAAACCCTCCAAGGGTTATAAAAAAAATAAATCCACAAGATTATGATTCGAAATCGTTTCACATCATAAAAAGAATAGTTATCAAGAGTAGTAACAAAACCACACCAAAATTTCTGTTGTAGACCAAAATTATCATTCCGAGGTTTTTACAAAATCATAAAGGACCCTGTGGGTAGTAATAAAACTAATTATAAACAGTATGTAAATGAAACTATTGTTCGAAATCTCATGGCCATGATCCATTTTAATGGAATTCACTAACTCCATTACAGACTTAAACATTAAAATATTACGGAGTACGAGCCGTCTATGATGGAACTCACATCCTAACTTCTAGTTTAATTTTAGGCAATCAACAATGCATACAACTAGGTTAAAATTTAGATGTCAGGGTAGAGAAGGCGTGAATCCCTTAACCGGAAGATCACAAACCCCAAGGATAGACCGGTGCAAAGTTAACTTATCTTATGAAGGTGAGTATCAAATCCTTTCTTCACACTTCAAACCTATGGAAGGTACCTACAGCAAACAAGAAGAACACATTTAGCATCTATGGATGTTTTCTTTTTAGAAATTTAAAATACAGCTAGTAGGGTCATTTCTCTTACAATTGTATCTTAAGACGCGGGTTTGGTAGGAGGTGACCCTATCGCCAACCTCGCCAACTCCATCCAACTGCAACCAAAATACCAAAGAAAAACTTTTAAGTGAAACTGTAAATAATTTTTTCAACTGGTATTGGTTTTTTTTGTTTGGATATCTTACCTGTTCGGAGGGCAGTTTGGGACAGGAGTCGGCTCCTCCTGGGTGCCCTTATCACTCCATGCTTGTAAATAGAATGGAAAACATTATTAATTACAACTTGACAGAAGACCAAAAAGAAAAAAAAATGGAGAATGCATTCATAGCTTTAAAAATTACTGAACTTTAAAACTCCTTATCTTTTAATTGGAATTTCTGAGACTGGAGTATGGACGAGCCCTGTTATAGCCACAAACAAACTCTGTAGGGTGGTCATTATGATTTCGAAGAAACTCTTCATCACCTTTGCAAGCCAACAAGAGAAATTCCATTAGCAACGGAAACATCTCCCACTCTAGTTTCACAAAAATCGCCTTTAACCAGACAAAGTTTCGGCTCTTGCAAGAATTACAGACTAAGAGCAATAATGAGGCTTCAGACAGTTTTTCGAATGCACAAAACCCTACTCTAAAACCTTTGAAATCCTGAGGTACAGATGGACGGCCAAGATCGCTTTCTAGCGTGAGCCATAAAGATCTGGTTGCGTTGTCAACCCGCAGCCATGATGGTTCATTAAAACTCGCCGTCCACTTAGGTACAACCTTTAAACCTTCATAAACAGTCAATATTTTCGAATGACACATTAACCAAAAATTTCTTAAAAGTGTCCATATCATTCTCGACTATGGTGAAACCCATAGCCCTTGTGCTTCAAACATTACATATAAAGCATGATCATTGCAATGATAACCATATACATTGAACCAACATCGTTGTCACTGGTCTTATAAATATATTAACGAATTATGGGTTTAAAACTATGTCCATAGTCCCCACACCATTAAACAATTGTAATTAAAGTATTAAATACATGAAACTAAGAAACTGAAACTGCGTTGTGTTGCATTCAAGACTTAGCTTAAGGACAAGTAAATCATAATTGAAAACTTAATTTAGAAAGGTGCTTAAAAGGGTCAAAAACATCACCCTTGGTTATGACAGCGACACGCCGCAAGGTTAGTAGATAACCTACCAAGAACAATTATAAGAAAGGTGTAAGAAACCTTGTAATGCAATGACCATCTTTACTTGTCCTATCACTTTTGCTCAAATGAAAAATTAGCAAACATATCACATAGATGTTTTTTTTTTACAAAATTATATGCTATAAAAAAGAATTCATTTATGGATTTTTTAGGCTTATGACATATGGTATCAGAGCATGGTTACAACACTTGGCCTGAACCGTCCCAAACTTTGCAGTTGCGTAAAACAGAAAACTAATTTAATTTTTATTTCTGGGTTTAATTCTCTTACTAAACCGGAAGAGGAAGAAAACTTTATTTTTGCAGGAAAATATGGCATAGTTCGGAATGCCTGAAGGAGAAGAATCACCCCCTAGAATACTAGTGAACAATGAAGGAGGTGAAATCTGGGTAAACTTAAATGAAAGTAGAACCGACAATCCGTCAGAATTACAACAGACTGTAAAAAGAGTTAGGGATGAAAATGAACGAATTATGAAAGCACAAGTAGAGCTAAATAATATTATGTTGGCTAAAATACACAGTAATGAAAAAGATAAAAACAAATAAACTAAAGAAGATAATCCAAAAGCTACACCTTATAAACGTAAGGGAAGAAATCTAGAATTTTCCATCCATGGGGCTAAAACTTCCAGTGAAGAATCACAAAAACAACAATGTCAGGATTCCAGTGAAAGTAGTGACAGTCATAAAGATAAAAAGAAGTACAGGCCCTATGAAGAAATTTTAGGAGAAATTAAAAAAATTAAACCTCCTATGTTTAACGGTGAAATTGATAAAGGAGAAGAGGCAGAAGCCTGGTTGTCTGGAATAAATAAATACTTCCAGATTTACAACTATTCTGATGAACTAAAGGCAAAAAATGTCATCTATAACTTAAGTGGAAAAGCAGATATCTGGCGGCAATATATTAAGAAAGTAAAATGTATAAAAGAGCAACAAGTAACCTGGAAAATCTTTAAGAATTTTTTTAAAGAAAAGTATCTTTTGGAACAGTACTATGAAGAAAAAGCGAAATAATTCTACGAATTAAGGTTGGGTGCTTTGACCATGAAAGAAATCTGCAGTAAATTCCTAAGTCTGCTTCGTTATGTACCTTACATAATAGATGAAAAAAAAATACAGTGTTTCCTCAGTTGCTTTCCAACTCCGTTTAAAGAACGGATTGAGTATGACAATCTAAAGAAACTGGAAGAAGCAATGAGGAAAGCGAATTACTGTTACAAACAGAATAAAAATCAAAGAGAAAATATACCTAACTGGAACACTAAAAGATGGGATAACTTTGACCCAAGAAAAGGAATAATAATAGATTTCACGGGAATTCTAGAAATAACTACAGAGGGTATCAGGGTAATAATTATAAAATTTCTAAAACACAACACCCCACAGCAAAGGAAAGAGAACCTTCCCATAATTTTAAAAACACTGCACAGCGGGAACCCTTAAAATGTTCGGAATGTGGTGACCCACATTACTTTAAAGACTATCCTGTAAGAAATAAAACTTGTAATAAATTCCACTCCATTCGGGAAGCTTTTACAGTTGGAGATATGGCGAGAAGTATGCCCAAAATCAATGCTGCATTGGAGAATCGATAGGCAGACCATCAGGCTTCAATGGTCGAGATCGAAGGTATGATAAAAAGTCAACCTATTTCCATACTAATTGATCCAAGTGCAAGTTTAAGTTATGTATCACCTAGGATTGTTGAAATATGTAAATTAGTACCGGAAAAATTCAAAAAATATTGGTTGGTGCAGTTAGCCATAGGTACTAAGCGTAAGGTCACTAGTTATGTGAAAAATTGTGAAGTATTGATGAATGAATTTAATACGAATGTTGATCTGAATATTTTTCCATTAGGTTCCTATGATATGCTGATAGGAATGGATTGGTTAGAGAAACTTAAGGTTATGTTTAATTGTTTTGACAAAACTTTTACTTGCATAGATAACACTGGAAATACAATTAAAGTAATAGGAATTCCTAGAAAAACAACTATCAGAGAAATCTCAGTCTTACAAATGTAGAGATCTGTACATAAAGGATGTAAAGTGTGTGTTGTTTATGTAATGGATAATAAAGATCAAGATAAAAATCTTAAAGTGGAATACATACCCAAGTTAAATGATTTTAAAGACATCTTTCCGAAAGAAGTCCCTGGACTATCTCTGAAAAGAGACATAGACTTTACAATCGATCTGATACCGGGAGCGGTACCAGCGTCAAAAGCTCTGTATCGGATGAATATAATAAAACTTACAGAACTTAAATCACAGTTTCAAGAATTAATTGACAAGAAGTACATTCGACCTAGTGTTTCCCCTTGGGGAGCACCGGTCTTATTCGTAAAGAAGAAAGACGAAACCTTAAGATTATGCATAGACTATCGACAATTGAATAGGATGACTATTAAAAATTGATATCCTTTACCCCGGATAGACGATCTATTCGATCAGTTCCAAGGGGAAAAAATATTTTCTAAAAGAGATTTAAGGTCTGGATACCATTAGGTACGGATCAAAGATGAAGACATCTTTAAAACTGCTTTTAGAACTCGTTATGGTCATTACGAGTTTGTCGTAATGCCTTTTGGTTTAACAAATGCACCTGCAGATTTTATGTGTTTAATGAATATTAGTTTTAGAAACTACTTAGATAAATTCATAGTCGTCTTCATTGACGAAATACTAATTTATTCAAAGAATGAACAAGAACATGAAGAACACTTAAAAATAGTTCTGCAAATTTTAAGAGAAAAACAACTATTTGCTAAGTTTAGCAAGTACGATTTCTATAAAGACAGAATTCAATATCTAGGACTCGTAGTGTCTAAGGATGGAATATATGTCGACCCCGGCAAGGTTAAGGCCATCACTGAATGGCCAATTCCTAAAAATGTAACGGACATAAGATTATTCATGGGGATTATGGGTTACTATCGCAAATTTATTGAAGGATTTTCTAAGATAGATTATCCCATAACTTCACTACAGAAGAAAGGTAAAAAGTTTAACTGGAATGAAAAGTGTTTGGAAATTTTTAATAAACTAAAACATCTGTTAACCACCGCACCTATACTAAAAATTGTTGATCCTTTTAAGGATTTTGTCGTATGCACCAACGCATGTAATGAAGGATTAGGCGGGATACTAATTCAAGAAAATCATGTTGTGACCTATGAATCCAGAAAATTAAAAGAACATGAAAATAATTACGCTATGCATGATCTAGAACTTGCCGCAATTATACATGCATTAAATATGTGGTGACACTACCTCATCGGAAGAAAATGTTTGCTAATGTCAGATAACATAAGCCTAAAATACTTGTTTGATTAGTAGAATTTAAATGCTAGACAAGCAATACGGTTGTCATTCTTAAGAAAATATGACTTCGAGACAAAACATATAAAAGGTAAAGAAAACAAAGTTGCAGATGCTTTAAGTTGTCATGCAAAATTATTATTTTCAAGCAACCGTTACGAATCTAATTTAGAAAATCAGATTTTAAATGCAAAAAATTCTGATAAAGAGTACCAAAATTTAAAGGAAAAGACTGTTGAAAATGAAAAGAATCAGATAAAAACATATTTCCATTTAAATGAAAGAGGGTTACTGCTGCATAAAAATAGATTGTACATAGCAAAATTTAAATTAGCAGTCATGAATGAGTTTCACAAACGACCATATTCAGGACATCCTGTATACCAGACGATGATCACCATGATCAGAAAAGACTTCTTTCGGCCCAACATGAAGAAAGCAGTGGCGGAATACTTAGCTCGCTGAATAGAATGCTAGCAAGTCAAGGCTAAAAACCAACATCCAGTTGGGTTATTACAACCGCTACTCATTCCAGAATGGAAGTGGGAAATAATCAGCATGGATTTCATAACAGGCCTACCTAAAAATGTTAGGCAGAACGACTCAATCATGGTCATAGTCGATAAATTAAGCAAAGCAACTCACTTTATTCCAGTAAAATCTACTTATAAGGTTGTTAACATTGCAGATATATTTATGAAATATATTTCCAGGTTACATGGCGTACCAAAGGTAATAATCTCGGATAGAGATGTAAAATTTATACGTAATTTCTGGAAAGATTTGTTTAAAGGAATAGGTACTCAGTTTAATTTCAGTATTGTGTATCATCCGCAAACGGATGGGCAGACTGAAAGGGTAAACCAAGTCCTAGAATACATGCTAAGAATGTATGTAATGTAAAAACCAGGTAAGTGGGAAGACTACCTACACTTAGTAGAATTTGCTTACAATAATCATTTTCAAATATCAGCTCGTATGAGTCCCTTTGAAATTATGTATGGACGCAAATGTAATACTCCTATTTCATGGAGTAGCCCAGTGGATCGATTAATGCTAGGAGTTGAATTGTTAAAATATATGGAACTAACCATGAGGCAGGTACAACAAAACTTGAAGGCTTCCCAAGACAGGAAAAAAAGTTATGCTGACTTAAATAGAACTCATCAAGAGTTACAGGTAGGTGAGCATGTGTATATAAAGGTAAGACGCAAGAAAATATCCTTAAGGCTGGGCAGGTATTCAAAATTGGCACCCAGGTATTGTGGGTCGTTTGAAATTTTGGCTAAAGTAGGGCTGGTAGCATATCAGTTAGCCCTACCACCCACTATTAAAGTACATGATGTTTTTCACGTTTCCATTTTAAAGAAGTATGTGCATGATACTACTCGTGTGATTGGTTGGGATGTTACCCGAGGGACAGTTCCAGGTGGGACCGGAGCATATCCTCAAAAAAAGAGAACTTCTACTCCGGAACTGTACCATCGGACAAGTCAAGGTGAAATGGAAGCACCTTAGTCCGGAAGAGTCCACTTGGGAATTGGAAAGTGATATGCAGGATGCATATCCAATCCTATTCCAAGAAGAATAAATGGAAGAATAAAGACAGAAAAATAATAACACTGAGTACAGTGTTAGCCTTTAAGGGGAGGTGTATGTAATACACCAGGATTTAATAAATTATTATTAAATACTTTGCTGAATATTTATTTTATTTTAAATACTTTTGACAAGAAGTCAAAAATAAAAACAATGTAATGGATTATTCTTTTATCAATAAAAATACTGAAGGGGGAACAAAAATTAAATAGTTGTTGCATGAGTGATTGCTGACCCACAAGAGGAAAATCAAAGTGGTTGAAGTTGCTGAGTGATAACCCAAGGTGTAGGAGGCATCTTCCCCAAAATCAGGTCACCACTCCTTGTTGAGTGCTAAAGAGCAAGAGGCTCATAAATGACCAAGTCCTAGGAAAAATACTATATAATAGTATGTCCATAAGCAGCAAGATGCTAGAATTTGGATGGGGATTGAATTTGATAATGCAAGAGATGGTGCATTAAGCAGATTATTCTCGTGTGGTTCAGCGATCAAGCTCGGGGGTTCTGGAGCAAGTGAGACTTGGCTACTCTAGGAGTCGGTTGAGAGGAACAGATGTTTCAATTTTGTTTTCCCGACATTGGTGCCAGGTTCCGTTTTCTGTTTTCTTACTTGTTTAGACTAAATTCTGTTTCACATCTAACTCTGGAAGAATTTCTATTATGCATTTAAAATAGACTTTTGTATTTCTATTTAGGTTTTACAGTGATCATAAATTGTTTGTGTGTAATTCTATACTATGTTTTCGACTCAAGTATCGTTTCCATTTTAATTCGAAATGAAATCTTTTATGTCATTTTAAGATCTATTCTTATTCTCCAAAGTAATCTTTTTTTTTTCAAGACCATACCTAATTTCTTAGGATATCCTTAAACCTCATTTTTCTATTAAATCTCTAATCTGGTAAGGATTAAATTCAATCTGAGAATAGAGTTAAAACACAAATTTTACTCTTATAAATTAACCATAACTAGATCGCCAGAACTGAGGTAAGCGATCTATAATACCCTATTTCCCTTCTCATCTATAATGACGTTTACTAGAAACAAGAGAGTTGAAAGGCCTTTGCCTTACAACATTAAGTAAATACTTTATATTTTAAAAACTTTTTACAGATCGAATCACCATAGCTAGTTGAGCTTAACTTAGTAAAAGTCATAAATACCATATGTTTATAACTGGGAAATTGTGCTAAATTTATTAATAACCAAAATCTAGTAAACAACATTTGATCAAACTTGTAACCGATTTTGTTAAGGTATTCATAGTATAACTCGTGGTTCCATTACAGAGTTGTAATTATTCTCACTAATAAACAGATCAAATCGAATTGACGGGGATAGAGATCTTGTATCGAATCCCACCGAATTATTATATTAGGAACTTTGAATCGAACTACTAATTTAAATCCATTCCAAGACAACAATTAAAGTATAGTTTTAATAGACGCATAAACCAATTATGGAATCAACAAAGTTTTAGATCCTAGGTCAAAACCCTCCAAGGGTTATAAATAAAATAAATCCACAGGATTACGATTCGAAATCATTTTGCATCATAAAAAGAATAGTATTCAAGAGTAGTAACAAAACCACACGAAATTTCTGTGGTAGACCAAAATTATCATTCTGGGGTTTTTACAAAATCATAAAGGACCCTGTGGGTAGTAATAAAACTAATTATAAACAGTATGTAAATGAAACTATTTTTCACAATCTCATGGCCATGATCCATTTTAATGGCATTCACTAACTCCATTACAGACTTAAACATTAAAATATTACGAAGTACGAGCCGTCTATGATGGAACTCACATCCTAACTTCTAGTTTAATTTTAGGAAATCAACAATGCATACAACCAGGTTAAAATTTAGATGTCGAGGTAGAGAAGGCGTGAATCCCTTAACCGAAAGATCACAAACCCTAGGGATGGACCAGTGCACAATTAACTTATCTTATGAAGGAGAGTATCAAATCCTTTCTTCACACTTCAACCCTGTTGAAGGTACCTACAGCAAACAAGAAGAACACATTTAGCATCTATGGATGTTTTCTTTTTAGAAATTTAAAATACAGCTAGTAGGGTCATTTCTCTTACCATGGCATCTTAAGACGCGGGCTTGGGATAAGGTGACCCTATATCCAACCTCGCCAACACCCTCCACCTGCAACCAAAAGACCAAAGACAAACTTTTAAGTGAAACTATAAATAAGTTTTTCAACTGGTATTGTTTTTTTTGGTTTGGATATCTTACCTGTTCAGCAGGCAGTTTGGGCGAAGAGTCAACTCCTCCTAGGAGCCCTTATCAATCCCTACCTGCAAATAGAATGGAAAACGTTATTAATTACAACTTGATAGTAGACAAAAAAAGAAAGAAAAATGGAGAATGCATTCATAGCTTTAAAAATGATTGAACTTTAAACCTGCTTACCTTTTAATTGGCATTTCCAAGACTAGAGTATGGCCAAGCCCTGTCATAGCTACAAACGAACTCTGGATGTTGGCCACTATGATTTCGAAGAAACTCTTCATCACCTTGGAAATCCAACAAGAGAAACTCCATTAGCAACGGAAACATCTCCCACTCTAGTTTCACAAAAATCGCCTTTAACTAGACAGATTTTTGGCTCTTGCAAGAATTACAGACTAAGAGCAATAATGAGGCTTTAGTCAGTTTTTCAAATGCACAAAACCCTACTCTAAAAAATTTGAAATCTCGAGGTACAGATGGACGGCCAAGATCGCTTTCTAGTGTGAGCCATAAATACATGGTTGCATAGTCAACCGCAGCCAGGTTGGTTCATTAAAACTCGTCATCCACCTAGGTACAACCTTTAAACCTTCATAAACATTCAATCTTTTCGAATGATGCATAATTTAACCACAAATTTCTTAAAAGTGTCCATATCATTCTCAACTATGGTGAAACCCATAGCCCTTGTGGTTCAAACATTACATATAAAGCATGATCATTGCAATGATAACTGTATACATTGAACCAAGATCGTTATCGCTGGTCTTATAAAGATCTTAACGAATTGTGGGTTTAAGACTATGTCCATAGTCCCCACACCATTAAACAATTGTAATTAAATTATTAAATACATGAATCTAAGAAACTGAAACTGTGTTGCGTTCAAGACTTAGCTTAAGGACAAGTAAATCATAATTGAAAACTTAATTTAGAAAGGCGCTTAAAAGGGTCAAAAACATCACCCTTGGTTATGACAGCGACCCACCACAAGGTTCGTAGATAACCTACCAAGAACAATTATAAGAAAGGTGTAAGAAACCTTGTAATGCAATGACCATATTTACTTGTGCTATCACTTTTTCTCAAAAGAAGAATTAGCAAACATATCACGTGGATGTTTTTTTTTATAAAATTATATGCTATAAAAAAAATTTCATTTATGGATTTTTTAGGCTTATGAAAATCATCCAAGAAATAATGATACCCATGCTGCTCACAGGAAAATGATACATCAAAGAAATCTCCAAGAATGCAAGCAGGAAATACAAACATGTGTCACCTCATCTAACAAGGGAATGGTAGGACACTCCAATCAACTGATCCAAATATAAATCAAAGTGCTTCCCCATGTGAACCCATCCAGTGGCTCAACTCCCTGCCACTTATCCAAGGGTGCAAACCTCCATCATATGGTCCACTCAATGAAGATAGGTGGAAATCCAATGCACCTCTATTGCTCACCCTCAAATGTGTAGGATGAGGAAGGATGAACCAGCTCTCTGCAACAAGCATCCACCAAATATGTGGATGGATCAACTCCATCAAGCGCTATTCCAACACTAAGGATATCTTCTAACTCTGGCAAGTGGCATGTGCTTGGAACTCAACATCTGCATCCCAAAAATCCTCAAGCACATGCATGTCATCATGCACCTCATGAACCACCATCTCATGAGGTTCCTCTTGGTGAAGTTTCTCTATCTACTTCTGAGACTCTAAGCAGTAACTTTGAGTGCATCTCAATGAATCTTAGGTGTCCATCAACTCAGCCTCATCTTCCTCCTTCAAGGAGAATCCATACAACACCTCTACAAACTCAAAACAATCATCTCTATCAGAAAGAATTTGAAGAAAGTTGCTTTGGATGATGGACAATGCTTTCCAAGTCTTCTCCATGGCTTCAAGAGAATTTTGATCTTCCAATGAAGAACCTCTCCAACAATGATGTGACACAGAAGCATGTGTGTCATGCATAATATGTAAGGCCTCTTTGATCTTCCTTTTGTGCTCATCCTAAATGACCTTACAAGACAAGAAGGTTGGTAGCGAACCTTCTCATCTTCAAACAATGGATCAACCTCATGAATCTCATGTGGTGATGGTGAGATTGATCCCGGGACCTCTTCTTCTCTGCACAGGAGAACTTGCGCTTGCAGTAGTATCCTCAATAGAAATATCTATGTCACCAACATAGAGGGATGGACATCCATTAGTATATGTCTCCATGCAATCTTGGTACCCATCAATAGGCACCACATAAAACCGTAGGCACCCATCAGTACACACCTCACCATGATATCCATCAGTAGGTAATCATAGCATCCATTAATAGATGCCTCTGGAAAACTGGGGTGCTCATCAGTAAGGACCCCATCATGAAACCCATCAGAAAGTGTCTCATAATTTCTTGAGCAACCATCAGTAGTTGCTCCATGATCCAGATTCACAATAGTATTTTCCTCTAGATGATCATCACCAAGAACACAGGTGGTGGATTCTTCTTCTTCATTTCTACAATCCTCATCAATAAGGATTGGATTTCCAACTTTTTCAAAGTCACCTTGGAGTGAATTACGTTCCTCCTTATGGAACTATTCTTCTTCTTGACCTCTTGAAGAACTAACTTGATCATGGTCCTTTTCAATGATTGAGAATGGATTTAGGGGCTCATCCTCATCCTCCTTACGCTTTCTAACACCAAAATATATTTGGATATCTTCTAGAAATAGTATAGGATTCATCGCTTTGCACACCTCATCAACCATATGTGCAACCTTCTCTTTATTGGCTCTATTATAGGGGTATTTGAATGGAATTGCAATATGAAGTTTACAATACTCTCTGAAGGACAGGAGCTTCCAAACCTCTTCAATCAATCTCCAATAATCAAAGAGATATTGAAAGGATTCTTTTGGCCTTACTTGCTCCACTATAGACCTTGAAGAGTAAGGCCTAATGTCTTATCCATACATATGGATATAAGAACAACAGTCATTTCTTCTTCCAAATGTGATCCGATGGGAGATACTTGTAGAAGGTACCTCCTAGAAATTTTCATCCTCATATTGCCTGAATTACTCTTCATACTACTCATCATAGTCACCATCATACTGCTCATCATCCTCATATAGCTCATAGGAATCATCATCATAGTAGGACATGGCTGCAATTTTATTCTTCAATGCATGATCCAATGCACAGGTGCAAGGACTATGCTCTGATACCGCTATAGTGTACCCAAACCATAATTCAGGCACACTAACTCAAAAAATCTGGTGTGTTTTGACGTACTAATACTACAACTTTGATAAATATGCAGGAAGACTATGGTCCACTTCTAGGATGGCAAAATTGCACACTAGCTCCAAAGGTTCTTCAATGAGCACTAGGAGGCTTGTGGCTTGAATACGGAAGGATTGGGATCACTTGGAGATGCTTGGAGTGGATATGGAATCTATTTTTTTATATTAATAATACTTTAAAATAACAATTTCATAGTTGGAGGGGTTCGGGAGAGGTTTGGAGGGACTTGGAGTGGAATTGGGAGATCGGGACAACATAGGGAGATGATTTCAAAATGGACCAAAATGGTACTTAAGGGATCCAATTTTATTTAAAACCACTTGGGATAGATTCTACAGAGACTCATTTTTCTGCAGCAACTTTCAGAATGTGAATTGGACCTCCGGATAAGAATTTATGGCCAAAACAGTGGAAGCCAGTCAAATTTGGCTAGTGAAAGAGAAAGGGTGAGAAAGATTGCAATGAAGGGTAGGGTTTTAGGAAGGTAGGACAAAATTTATGCAGTAAATTTATGTAGGTTTACTCAAAAAATATGCAAATATGAAAGGTATATTACTTGTTCATGCGTGGCATTGGTGAGCAGTAGATTGTCTAGCACATTGACCATTGGCACATTCGAGAGTGCATCATACCTAGGAAGACTCCATTTATTAGACTAATGGATGCAAGGTGTCAACCCCATGACTTATGTTGAACCCCCTATTCTCCTATTTTTCAATGGGGTGCCACTAAAAATCATAGGAATGAATGGAATCAGGTTTGGGAAGCAAGATTGAAGAATTGGAAATTTTGGCTTAGTGAGGAAGCTAGTTTCCAAGGGCTTCCAAATGGAGTGCGGCCTTTACTGAATTATTCAAGGATCGTATGGGAAGGACTAAAAACGTTTTCTATAACCATATGTAACTTTATATTGACAAATAGATTCGAATTGGTCGTCCAATTGGGTTAATTCCATATACATGTCAAAATATATGCAAATTGGAGATAGTAGGAAAAAGAGAGACACACAATATGAACAAAGGGATATTTCTTTTATTGATATCAATAGTATGGAACATGTACATAAGAATGGATGATAAGAGAATCACAGTAGCATAGAGAATATATAGAGGAGAGAGAATATGATCTATGGCCACCAAATCATCTACAAAACATATGATCCACTATAAAATCCCTAAATACACCTGCATGAAATAAAAGAGATAAAATGCATGACACTGGCCCAGGAACTCAAGAATGTGGAGGTATAATGAGTATGTAATATCAATATCACAATAATAAGCTGATATGACCATCGTAGAGATGTAAAAGACCTGCAGAAATTGTGATCATGTAGCACCATCAACCAGCACCAGTACTGGATCAATACAACACCATGAGAAGAGCAAGATACTCATCTACGCTTCACCAATTGGATAAAATAAAACTATCTGCTGAGATACATAAGGGTCACATCACCCAACTGTTGAAAATGGTAGCATCACCAAGTATAGGTAGCACTAAGCTTCCCATCAAAATCAACAATATCCAAATGCATTCCTTTTCCCTTTTACTTTTCCTCCTTTAATAAGACAAAACTTGATTAGTTTCCCATAATAGAGAGTAATACCATGGTCCAATGAGAACACAATAGAAAAATTAGTTTTCCCACTTAGTCAATACTTGTGGCAAATACCATGGGCATCCCAAAACCATCAACCATGTAGCAAGTGGTTTCCCACTTCCTTCCTTAATCCGCTAGTATCCTTGGGGAAATGTGAACAAGGTTATTTCCCACTTATCTTGGCTCATAAATGTCCAATAAGTGGCCCCAAGGGCTTCCCAACTCATTTCCTTGTTTTGAGGGACCTCACCAATTCAAGAGTGGAATTTATTTACTTTCTTATCCTCTCCTAAGAATTAGGATCCAAGTTTGTCCACTTTTCTCCACCATAATTATTCCATCCTAAACAACTTCCTTATCCATTCCTTGAGTTCCCTTTAACCCAATTTAATCATTAATTTCCCACTTGAATTCATAATTACAATTTGACTTGGGAAAATATTCTCCAATTAATTCCCGCAATCATATTTTTGCTCCATAATTGGAATTGGGAATTACTTGTGGATTAATTATCCTTTTAATAATGATTTTTGGACCTTAGTATAATTTACTTACGCAAATTTAATTATTTTAGCCACCATGTTAATTTTTATGAATTTTTCCTAGGTGACCTTGGACAATTTTCCATAGGCCAAGATTGGAGACATTACAATCCTCCCCTCCTAAGATTTATTGTCCTCAATCAATTTAGAGATAATCCATGCAACTCATCCCAATCAAGCAACTACCAGAATGATGGAATCACTCCACCACTCTATGTAGCCACAACTAAAGCTCACCATGGGTCTCTGTCAAACAATTGCATGACTACTCCTACAAACCAACAGATATGGAAGACTTTCCATCAGCCATCAACAAGGAAAACAGTAACAACTCACCAATATTCCATATCAATACTACTAAGAGCCCCAACATACGAAAGACCATGAATGCAACTAGAAATGTTCACAATAATTGTATCTTTGAAATTCCCCAACTACCCATTGAGAAGAATCATGGATCCTCCCAAAGAATATCTCCATCTGCACCACCATCCAACCATGCAGTTAGTATGAAAAACTAAGCACAACTTATACAAGGATCCCAAATGATCCTCAGAAATGCAAGGTGTAAGATACATCCTCCAATACACCCTGCATGCAAACCATAAGTCCATCCAAAGAAATGTTCCCCAAGTAGGAAATTGAAACCAAGTGAAACATAGATGAACTCACGAGACAGAAGGTTGAATTGATCCATCAAACCAACATGCCAACAACTTCTCCAAAGACAAGCAATTCTAAGTTCGCATTGCTTGCATTGCATTCCCATTAGTGAGAATGCCATCTAATAGAACTCCTCAGGAAAAAATATGCTCGGATCCCACTGCCTCAATTGCAAGTACACATGTGGCAATGTCAAAGGTGGAAACATGACATCCCAAGGAATGTTGATATCCCACTATCTAGAATGTATGCTCCCAAACATCATCAAATCTATGTAGAGACTAGCACCATGAAGGTTACTAGGAAGGAGAGCAAGCACATCATGAAGAAAGGCTAAATTATACAAACTAAATGGAAGTATATCATCCTCCAAGCTAGGACGAAACATAGAAATACTATCCATCATGAAATATGCATCCTCTAGGTAGGCCGAAACAAAAGGAGGCCATCCATCATGAAATAAATCTCCAAAGGGTGAGGACGAACCTCATCAAGTCTCAACAAACTCATAGGAAGGTTCTTATGTGCCCAATTCACATAAGAATAAAATATGAAATCAATAAATCTCAAGTGACAAGGGTGAAAATCCCATGCGTAACCACAAGAAAGGTAGGCATCATCCAACAAAAATGATACCCATGTTGCTCACATGAAAATGATACATCAAAAAAATATTCAATACTGCAAACAGGAAATACAAACATGCATCTCCTCATCCAACAATGGAATGTAAGGACACTCCAATCAACTGATCTAGGTATAATTCAAAGTGCTTCCCCATGTGAACTCATACAGTGGCTCAACTCTCTGCCATAGATCCAAGGGTGCAAACCTCCATCATATGATCCACTCAATGAAGATAGGTGGAAATCCAATGCACCTATATACATGGAGGCATCAAAGATAGGCATATGATGCCTCAACTGTTGTTGGGAAGGAGATGGTGCAATCAAATCAACTGGAGAGAATGTACGAGCCTCTTTCTCCTCCTCAGGAACCAACAAGAAGAAACCCTTCACCCAATGCTCACCCTCAAATGTGTAGGATGAGGAAGGATGAAAAAACTCTCTACAACAAGTATCCCCCAAATATCTAGATGCATCAACTCTACCAAGGGATGGTCGAACACTAAGGAGTTATTCTGACTCTTCAATGGAGAGAGGACTCACTCCATGAGAGAGCTATGTTTTTGTCTAGCAAGTGACATGTGCTTAAAACTCATCATCTACATCCCAAAACTCCTCAAGCACATGCATGACATCATGCACCTCATGAACCACCATCTCATGAGGTTCCTCCATAGAACTATGAATTTCATTAACCAAAGGAGAATGGATGACTAGAATGTAGGAGGGAATATGTGATCTATGCAATTCTTGGTGAAGTTGATCTATCTTCTTCTAAGACTCTAAGAGGTCACTTTGAGTGCATCTCATTGAATCTTGGGTGGCCATTAACTCATCCTCCTCTTTATCCTTCAAGTAGGATCCATACAACACCTCTACAAACTTAAACAAATAATCCCTGTCAAAAATCATTTGAATAAATTTTCTTTGTATGATGGACAACGATTTCTAATTATTCTCCATGGCTTCAAGATAATTTTGATACTCCAATGAAGTAGCTCTCCAACAATGATGTGACACAGAATAATGTGTGTCATGGAGAAGATATAAGGCCTCTTTGATATTCCTTTTTCTCATCCTGAATGACCTTACAAGAAAAGAAGGTTGGGAGTGAACCTCATCATCATCAAACAATGGATCAACCTCATGAAGCTCATGTGGTCATGGTGAGATTGATCCTGGGACCTCTTCTTCTACTGAAAGATCTTCATCTTATTCAATCACAGGGGAACTTTCACTTGTAGTAGTCTCTCCTCAATAGAAATATCTATGTCACCAACATAGAGGGATGGATATCCATTAGTAGATGTCTCCATGCAATCTTGGTACCCAACAGTAAGCACCATATCAACCCTTAAGCACCCATCAGTAGGAACCTCATCATCATACCCATAAGTAGGTATCTCATCATAGAATCTATCAATAGATGCCTCTCCATAACTGGGGTACTCATCAGTAAGGACCCCATCATGATACATATCAGTAAGTGTCTCATAAGTGCTTGAGAAACCATCAGTAGTTTCTCCATGATCCAGATTCACAATAGGATTTGCCTCTAGATGATCATCAGCAAGAACATAGGTGGTGGATTCTTCTTCATCATTTCTAAAATCCTCATTAGTAAGGATTGGATCTCCAACTTTTTCAAAGTCACCTCGGAGTGACTTACGCTCCTCCCTATGGAACCCTTCTTCTGCTTGACTACGTGAAGAACTAATTGGCTCATGGTCCTTTTCAATGATTGATAATGACTTTAAGGGCTCATCCTCATCCTCCTTACGCTCTCTAGAACCAAAATATATTTGGATATATTCTGGAAACAGCATAGGACTCACCTCTTTTTCACACCTCATCAACCATATGCGCAACCTTCTCTTTATTGGATCTACTATAGGATTCTTTGAGTAGACCTACAATATGAATTTTACAATACTCTCTGAAGGATAGGAGCTTCCAAACCTTTTCACTCAATGTCTAGTACTCAGATAGATATTGAAAGGATTCTTTTGGACTTACTTGCTCCATTCTATACCTTGAATATTAAGGCCTAATGTCTTCTCCATACATATGGCTATAAGAATAACCATCATTTCTTCTTCCAAATGTGATCTGATGGGATATACTTGTAGAAGGTACCTCCTGGAAATTTTATTCCTCATACTTTCTGCAGTACCCTTCATACTTCTCATCATAGTCATCATAATACTCCTCATCATCCTCATATAGCTCATAGGAATCATCATCAGAGTAGGACATGGCTGCAACTTTCTTCTTCAATGGACGATCCAATGCACAGGTGCAAGGACCATGCTTTGATACCACTATAGTGTACCCAAACCGGAATTCGGGCAAACTAACTCAAAAAATATTATGTACTTCTAATGTACTACTTCTACATCCCTTATAAATCTGCAGCAAACCTATGATCCACTTCTAGGATGCCAAAATGGCACACTAGCTCCAAAGGTTCTTCAATAAGCACTAGGAGGCTTTTGGCTTGACTCCAAAAAGATTGGGATGGCTTGGAGATTCTTAGAGTGGCTCTGGCCTATTTTTTTACATATTAAGCAGACTGTAGAATAAAAATTGAAAAGTTGGAGGGGTTCGGGAGAGGATTGGAGGGACTTGGAGTGGAGTTGGGAGATCGGGATAGCACATGGAGATGATTTCCAAACGGCCCAAAAAGGTACTTAAGGTATCCAATTTTATTTAAAACCACTTGGGATGGATTCTAAAGAGTCTCAGGTTTATGTATCAACTTTTGGAATGTGAATTGAACCACTGGAGAATAATTTATTTCCAAAACAATGGAAGCTAGACGAATTTGGCTAATGAAAGAGCAAGGGTGAGAAAGATGGCAATGAAGGGTAGGGTTTTATGAAGGAAGGGCATAATTTTTGTAGTACATGGTTGTAGGTAGCCTTAAAAAATATGCATATATAAAATTTACAGTACTTTTCCATGTGTGGCATTGGTGAGCGGTAGATTGTCTAGCACATTTCCCATTGACACATTCGTGAGTGCATCACACCTAGGAAGCCTACATTGGTTAGACCAATGGATGCAAAGTGTAAACCCTGGTACTTATGTGGAACCTCCTCTAATATTGGTGCTCAATGAGGTTCCACTAACAATCATAGGAATGAATGGAATCAAGTTTGTGAAGCAATATTGAATAATTGGCAATTTTTGCTTAGTAAGGAAGCTAGTTTCCAAGGGCTTCCAAATGGAGTATGGCCTTTACTAAATTATTCAAGGAGTGTATTTGTAGGACCAAATATGTGTTGGATAACCATATATGACTTCATATTGAAAAATATATGTGAATTGGTCATTCAATTGGGTTAATTCCATAGATATGTCCAAATATATGCACATTGGAGACGGTAGTCAAAAGAGAAAGACACAATATGAAAAAAGGGAGATTTATTTTATTTATATCAGTAGTATGGACCGTGTACATTAGAATGGCTTCTAAGAGCAGCATTGATAGCAACATACAGAATATAGAGAGGAGAGAGAACATAATATATGGGAACCAAATCCTATGCAGCACATATGATCCACTGTAGAAACCCCAAATACAGCAACATGAAATAAAAGAGAGAAAATATGTGACACTGGCCCAAGAAATCAAGCATATGGAGGTAGCATGAGTATGTAATCTCAATATCACAAGAATCAGTTGATATGACTACTAGAGAGATGTAGAATACCTTTACAAACTGTGATCATGTAGCACAATCAAACCAGCATCAGTACTGGATCAATAAAACACCATGAGAAGAGCAGAATCCTCAAATATACTTTACCAATTGGAGAAAATCCAACTAGCTACTGAGATACAGAAGGGGCACATCACCCAATTGTTGGCAAGGGGAGCATCACCCAAGTCTAGGTAGCACTAAGCTTTCCATCAAAATAAACAATATCCAAATGCATGCATTTTCCCTTCGTCTTTGCCTCTTTTAATAAGCCAAAACTTGATTAGTTTCCCATACTAGAGATTAATACCATGGGCCAATTAAAACCAATAGAAAAATTAGTTTCCCCACCTAGTCAATACTAGTGGAAAATACCATGGGCATCCCAAAACCATCAACCATGTAGTAAGTGGTTTCCAACTTCCTTCCTCAATGCGCTATTCTCCTTGGGGAAATGTGAACAAAGTTATTTCCCACTTATCTTGGGTCATAAATTTCCAATTAGTGGCCCCAAGCGCTCCCAACTCATTTCCTTGATTTAAGGAACCTCACCAAGTCAAGAGTGGAATTTATTTACTTTCTTATCCTATCCTAAGAATTAGGATCCACTTTTGTCCACCATCATTATTCCATCCTAACCAACTTCCTTATCTGTTCCTTAAACACCCTTTGACCCAATTTAATCATTAATTGCCCACTTATATTCATAATTACAATTTGACTTGGGAAAATATTCTCCAATAATATTTTTGCTCCATAATTTGAATTGGAATTACTTGTGGCTTAATTATCCTTTTAATAATCATTTTTTAACCTTAGGAAAATTTACTTAGGAAAATTTAATTATTTTAGCCACCATGTTAATTTTTATGAATTTTGCCTAGCTGGCCAATTTTCCATAGGCCAAAATTGGGGACATTACATAAAAGCACTAACTAACAAAAATATATATATTAACAATGAAAACAACTTACATTGCAAAAAGGAGAACCCCTTCTTAAAGGTAGTGCTATTGACTCTCCAACTATCTTAAATAACTCTTGGACTTCTCCAACTTCATTCTATTCTCATTTTAACTTCCCAATTAATTTGTGAGGACAAACTTCAATAACTATTGAGAAATTAGAATATTTTGTTCATTTATGTGAGATTTTTTAAATGAGTCAAGACAATCACTCTCTTTACTTTGGTGTCCATTTCCTTTCTCTTTCTCACATGCTTTATTAATTCGATTCATGAGCTTACCATATATTTGCATCTAGCTATAAGTTGTTTTATATTTACTTCATTTTGGGAATAGCTTCTTACTCTTGAGGGAAGTTACATTAATGATTCAACCATGAATTCATTCTCCTTCCTTCCTAATTTTCAAACCACTTCTTCAATTCAAATCTCTACATAAAAAATCCCTAATGAGCAATAATAGCATAAAACCTTGCTAGGACAATGGTATTCATGAAAAAATAGACAATACATTTCCTCAGCAATATTGATAATTTATCAAATGAAAAAAGGGAGTTGCAAAGCAACAAATCCCCCCCATTGATACTTAGAATTTCTCTACAATTTTAATCAATTGGATGTCTCTTGTTTTAGCAATATAGTTTGGTTTAGTAGTACAATGCATAGATCGATTGAGTTCATAGGTATTTACACAATGATCATATTACATATGTGATACAAATAGGTCATCAATCAATCAATAAGTTGAGGAGAATATCATATATCTATGCATTGGCCACTAGGATAGTCATTGAGCATGAATGGATAAGGGACTCAACCACTAGGAAGCATATACTTTAGTTATGGGAATCTATGTCGAGGGATTAACCATACTTGTTTATTAATGCTTTATATAATAGTAAGAGGGATTTTCCACTTTTATTTCATTGTAAGGTAGGAATCATGGGAGAGAGCACCAACAAGAGAGGTTGTTCCAACCTCATAAGGTTAAGCACTCTATCAACAAAAATGAATGAATGGATGTGTCTTATAATATTGAGGATTTTGTTTCATGATATTGGTAATGTTGTTTCAAGGTAAGAGTAGACTCAATCAACAATACTATAAGACACACTCATATCTATTAATGAGGAAGACACACATTTTGTCTCGTCTTGGGACATTAATGAAAGCATTCAACTAGTGGAATAGGGGGAATGGTGCTCAACCATCTATCTGAAATCCACTTAATTGATTGAATAATAATAATAATAATTGTGGAAGATAGCTCTTTTGCGCTAAATATTCATGTATGTCACATTTGAACCCCTACTCACTAGGCACATTCAAATTGACTTGCTCATACCTGCCACATGCCTCAATCACTTGACCAGCCACATGCCTCATCCATCATATGCACATAGTTACATGTATTTTTCTACTTGCCTAACTCATATCCTTTCCAACATGTCATTTCATTCATATTGTGGGACTATTTTTTCCCTTGCCACTGCCCTTAAAGAAAAAGGTTAAAATTTTCTTGAATAAGTAGTATAAGTGACACTTGACTAGACAAAGATAGAGGGAGATTTTACTCTAAGCTGGGAGAAACCCCATAAACCAAAAGTTCCATATTCTGGCATCTCCACTGCCATGGTTTCTTATTCTTTATTCACCTCGCCTATTTTTCTATGTCTAAAAGTAGCCTTGGTCGCCAGGTAGGGTGTTAGAAAATGTTATCTATCGATATCCCTAAAAACAGACTCATTGGCTCTTCTTTGATACATAGGTTACATCATCCATATAACAATAACACTCTAAAGAGATCCACTCCCCTACATGTGAAAGTGTATCCCCCACTAGGATCAACATCTGGATTCTCATGTTGGACAACTAATAAAGAGAAGAACGTCCTCCATGTATAGATAGCCCGTTGAATCCACAATAACACCCTAGCAGATCAGCATGCGAACAAAAGAACATCATGTACAGTGGATCCATATCCCACTAGGGGATCCTAGTCTCAAGCCAACAAGTTGTGTATTACTATAGGTGTCATCTTATACTTGGGATAAAGAAATGGTAAGCAATGATTGTGCAGAGAGACCTTTTTTACACTCTAGTATGGGAGAGATGTGTAATTCAATACTCAAATTAGTGTTGGCAGATGCCTTAAATATAGAATCAAACATAAATTTTAATTAAAAAACTTTAATAATATATATGTGTGATGTCCACTCTAACCTAAATTTTAAATGGGATATATCCATAACGTGCTTCAGTCCATCCAGAATGTGCTTTCCAACCCCAACACAACGGCAACACTTATGATATTTGACAAGCATTGCCTCCTAAGGGTAAAGGGAGGATCTACAACATATAGGTGTCATTATTCAATACCTTCTCAACCAAGATTTGCAATATTTTGTAGAGAATTACAGACTATTAGATGCATATGCGTATAAATAAGTAATATGTGAACTGTAAAATATGCCTATAAAGTTAGGTGTATAAACATGCCTCTTTTTTACAACCTATTTCATTCAAACTTGGTCACATATATGAAGAGATTCAATGTAATATTGGAGAAATTATGAGACCAGAGATATCAACCGATTTCATTCAAACTGGTCACATATGTGAAAATATTCAATGTAATATATTTTTTTCAATAGAAAAAAAATCATTAACTTGATATTAAAGTTGAATCAAAGTTAACAAGCTAGTACATAGTATTCATGGGCATATTTCCAACTTGTGGGGGTACATCTACCATCCTTTATACAAAACATTTTAGGTTTAATCAAAAGAAGCCAATATGATCCTACTGTTAAAATAGTCTAGTATTAAAAACAACTGACCAAGACCAGTAAGCTGATAAACCCTGATATCCTAATACATCCAAAAAAGGATCCCTACCGAAGTAACATGAGCCATCAAAAAATATGAAAGCTAAAAAATCTTGATAGTACCAGTATCGGATAAAACAAAATCTGAATACTCATCGTAATGAAGGATGCCTTTCGGGAAATCCGATATCTTCTTGGATAACTCGCACGCCAGTGTATTCATCTCTTTAAATATATTATAGAAAGTAATGTTGTTGAATTCCTTGATAACTTGAGAGATTATGTTGCACCAATGATCCAGAAATGGCGCACGCAGAGGATAAACCTCTATCCCATTCAATGATAACCCGAGAATCTCAAAAGACCTGAAAATCCTGTAAAAGGAACCTATTGGAAAATACCAGAAGATCCCAAAAACCAAGGAGCTCTGCTCTAGTATTTGTCCCCTCCCCCAAACCTACTATGAGCAAGAAAATAGGATTATGTTCCAGAAATAAAACCATACCACCTCCGCATGAATTATTGGAGCATGCTCTGTAAAACAAACATGTAGGATACTCGTGGCGTAACTGAGACCGGACCAGAATTATTTTTCTTTTCAATCGTGGAGCTCTATAATAATCCTTGAAGTGTCAAGTCCCCACTATACTGACCTGAATAGGAATCAAACTTTTTCCTTCGAATATCTGAGCATTTCATGCAACCCATATCCCCCAGAATAAGAAAAAAGGTAATTTTTTTAATTGAGGATGCACAAGAAACCAGTGTCTCAAACTTTATTCCATAGTATTTTTGTTCTAGGTCAGCTTTATATTGAGAATATCACTCGTCTGAGCCCAGACATACTGAATTAAAGAACATGTTATAAATATATGTGCAATATCTTCTGCTACCACTTTGCATGGGATGCAAAAGTTAGGTCCGAAGAATCCCTTATGAATAAGGTTTTCATAAGTCGGAATTATTCTCTCCATACACAACCAGCTAAAACATTTGATTTTGAGAGGCATATCCCATGTCCATAATTTATGATGCCACCATATGTTTGCAACAAGGGAAAAATTTGAGACAATCGCATTATATGCATCCCTTGTCGAGATGTTTTCTGCTTGATAATTCCATCTCCACACCAAGTGATCCTCCTGTGAAATTATTATACCACTCCAATTCAAAAAAGTTGTATAAGAGGTCCATTATACTTCCAAAAATTTCAAAAGGCCCAAATTAGTTGCCATTAACCAGTAGTTACATGACCCCTCGCCAAAGTCTCGGTTCCTTACATGAGAAAGATGTGTAAATCCCAAAGTAGCTAATTTGTCAATCCAAGGAACTGAAATTTTTTAGAAAGAGTCACCTCCTAAGAAGGGGACGATCCCAAGAGCCACATTCATACCATTCCCAAACCACCAATACAACCAACTCCCCATCTAGATAAAGGAATTATTGAAAGAGTGCCACATTTTTTACACATGTGATACAGACCATCTACTTGATATCAACCAGTTCTCCACAGAGCCGTCGATTTTATACTTGGATCTAAATACTCGAATCCATAACCCTGTACCAAATAACTCTCACCAGATACTTTTAAGGCTCATATCCTAATTGAACCAGAAGAGTTTCTTCAAACCTCAACCACCGCATTGCTTTGGAAGGCGGATCTAACCCCACTTGACAAGATGCATCTTATTGTTGTCACCCTACCCCCCTAATAGAAATTTCATCATTTTATTCTTGATATTATGAATGATATACATAGGAATATTTGGAAAGTTAATCCAATAAATAGGAACACTCTCAAGAATAGATTTAACTAGAATTAGTCTACCTCTTAGAGTCAACCATTTCTGACACCAACAACTAATCTTCTTTTCAATTTTTCGCAGAATCCAACACCAGTCTTTAGTACAATAACAATTTGGTTTGATGAAATATCCCAGATATGTAAGACCACCATCTAAAAGCTTCAGCTGAATTGGAAGAAGATCCAGAACTTGATGAATAGTATCCTCATACACATCATTTGCTAAGAAGCGGGATTTTAAAAAATTGACCTCCATGCCCGAGGCTAGACAAAAATTCTTGATGATCAAGTGATAATTGATCCACTCCTTTAATGTTCCACTCCTAAACAAAATCACATCATCAACAAATAAAATATGTGATATGTATATCAATCAAGATATACTTATACCAGAGACCTTAGATTCCTTCCTGGCACGACCAATAAGCATGTTGAGACCCTCAATCACCAAAATAAATATCAATGGTGATAAAGGACATCCTTGTTGAAGCCCCCTTGAAATTATGAAGAAATTTGTGGGAGAGCCATTGATGAGGACTGCAAACCTTACCTATGAAATGCATGCCATGATCCAATTTGTAACAAGGAGCAGAAGTCCAATCTAAAGTAGGATGAGTCTGATAAAAGCCCAATCAAATCGATTGTAAGCCTTCAAGAGATCCATCTTTAAAATTAATGCCTTCATCCTTTTAATTTTTATGGTATGAAAACATTCATGGGCCACACCTATAGCATCCATAATATTCCTGTTTGGGCGAAATCCAAATTGTTCCATGGAAATTTTCATTCTCATAGTAGGTTTAATTATGTTAGATATCACCTTTGCTATAATTTTCTAAATTAAGTTACAAATCAATATCGTCATGTAATCATTGAAATTCAAAGGCTTTGAACATTTAGGGATGAGGGATAAAAATGTAGAGTTCAGACACCCATAGGCATATCCCTTTGTTCTGGATTCCTCCACCACCCTCAATAAGTCTTGTCCAAGAATATCAAAGAAAAGGAGGAAAAATTCAACCGTAAAATCATCTCGGCCTGGACTCTTTTCTCTCTTAGTTTTTTTTAATATTTGTTCAATTTCCTCCAAATTCACTTCTTTACCAATCTGCAGACCCTCACTTCAGAAAATAACCATGGATAGAGCTTGATGATCTCCATTTGTGCCTGAATGTTTTCCATCCCATCCTTTTTTAAAATATTACTAAAATGATGTATTCCTTCTTTTTCCAAATCATCCTAAGTTCTAATATCGACCCCGTCACTATTATTTAGATCCCAAATAATATTAATATCCCTGCGATAACTGGCATGCCTACGGAAAAACTTTATATTGATGTCCCCCTGCTTTATCCAACAAATTATGCTCTTTTGCCTCCAATATTCCCTTTCAATTTCGAGAATTTTTCTTTCTTTCCTTCTAATTCCATTAATGTCGCGTTTTCCTCAACAGATAAACAATTGCTTTCCATTCCATAAAACATATGCTTTATATTTTCCTCAATTTCCAGAAGTTCAACTTGTAGTTGAGCCTTCTTCCTTTTTTCCCACTGTCGAACTATCACCTTCAGGTTCTTTAATTTCTTAGTCAAATAATGCATAAAAATTTCATACGGATTCCATACAGTATCCCCCCATAAATCCTTAACCATATTACCAAAATCAAACTTCCCCAACCACACAGGATTAATTTTAAAAGGGAAATGGGGAAATGAACCATATAGGGATCCATTTCCATCTGGAGGCAGAGAGGCACATGGTTGGAAGATCCATCTGAATGATGCCAGGATCCGATCTTAAAATATTAATATGCCACCGTATCTGATACAAAAAACCTATCCAACATTTTGAAAATGGCTGCCCCTCCAGTTCTACCATTCCTCCAAGTAGGAGATATGGGGAAAGGAGCCACATTAATGAAATGTTAGTTGTTGAAAATTTGTAAAAAAAAAATCCGAGAGAGGATCTATGCGCATTTTCTCCCCATACTTCATTTTCCCCTAGATTCATATTCAAATCCCCCCAATAATCATAACGGGATTTTGCAGTACCCCACTACTACCCACCGCCTCCCATAACACTTGGCGATTAGTATAAGGACCATAGCAATTGAGAATAGAAATTTCTTCATCATACCCATGGAGCCTCGCTCCACATAATATACCTACAATGGTATAATAGGGTTTGAAATCAACTACCTTAGGGTTCCAAATGACAAGAAGACCCCTCGAATGGCTTGATGAATCAGTAGCATAGCATTCCCATCCAGGGAATAGATAAAGAAAAACTTCACAAGCTTTAACAGCACGACAAAGAGTTTCTTGAACTAGTACAATATCGGGTTTTAGTAAAGATAAATATATTTTGATAGTACTAAGTTTTTTTGTGCCCCCCACCCCCCTAATGTTGTAGGAAACTACTATCATTGGTCAAAAAACTCAGTGGCCCGTTCAACTCTAAGAGGCCAAAATGTAGAAATGTTAGAGGGACTGATAGAAGCATATTGTAATCTGATCGAGACCGGAACATATGGAAAATCCTCCAAGCCATTAGTAATTGAGGCCATTTTATCGCCACGAGAACCTTTCTTTTTTCTGATAGTGACATTCTGGTATTTCAAAGCATTTATAGGGGTAACACTCTCCCTAGAAATGTTCAAAGAAACCACTGGTAGTGGTAGTTTAATACCTACATCCAGAGTGGTATCTCGGGCAAGGGATAAATCTACATCTGATGGAATCAGCTCCAATAATAAGGGATTGATTGTCGGGCCCAAATCCCTTTCAGGACTAGACAAGAAGACCTGGTCCGATAAGGTCTCTATCCCTTGCCTAATATCTGAAGACCCCGACTAGTAGTAAAAGATGAAGTATTAATATGGAAAGAAGAGAACCCTAAGAGACCGACACTCATCTTTCCAAAATTATCTATGGGACACAAAATACCAGAATCAGGAGTCTCTAGTGAATTTAAAGGATTACCGGAATCTGAAGAGGGGGTTTTCTTAGGAGAACCCAAGTGGGAGGTTTTTGCAGGAGAACCCAGAAGGGAGTGGGATCCATGGCCCAAATATGAAAGTGGATTAGGGACTACGGGAGCTATACTAGAATAAATATACCTAGATTCCACACCCATTCCCTTAGGAGAATATGACTAATGAGCCTCAATATCCCGTGCAATATCAAGTTATATAGGAGATAGTGAATGAAACAAAACAGGAGCAAGCATTTGTAACTTACCAAGAAAGGACCGACGATCTTCGGGTAGAGTCGAACTGATCAGACTCCACCAATGGGATACCAAGTTGCTTGATCACCTCCTTAGGCAACCCAATAGTGTCTCCCTTTTGGAAAGTATCCACAACATCAACATGTTCGGAGGAAGGAACCACTCGTTTCCACCCAGGACAATCCTATTGTAGGTATCACATCTCCCTGCATCTAAAGCATCTAAAAGGGATATTCTTATAATTAAATATTTGAGTAAAGTAATCACCCCCCAGCTAATTTCAATCTCTGGAGGAATCCCTTTGGACACATTGAGCTCCACAAGGACCCCTGCCACCCTTTTTTCTTCCATGTATAGCATCTCCTTTTCCATGTGAATGAAATGACCAATATTGTTGGCCAGCGACTTGAACACAGTTGGTGACCATAACTATATCAGAAACCCAAGTAATAGACACCATAGGTGACGAATGGTCACAGGTTCCTTTTCAGGATTGAAAGTTGGATGCCAACGAGCTAGCACCAAGGAACCCTTGCCAATAATCCATGGCATCCCCAAAATACGTTTGTTTTGTTCCGAAGATAGAAAATGGAAACAAAACCAACCATTCACCAAAATACTTAGCATGGGAAATTAATTGACTATGGGTTTCCAGTAATATTGGAGAAGTTATGTGCATCCATAAGAACAAGGATATCAACACTAACTTACTTTTAACTTTGGTTGTAACTTGCATACATTAAGGATTTGGCTTAATTTCTTTGGACAATAATTTTGATAGTAAGACTATTAATGACGCATTTTAATTATAAAATACAATAATATATATTGTTTATATTTTTAATAGCAAGTTGAATTTTATGTATTTAATATAATATATATTATTTTATGAAATTAAAATAGCATTTTTAAGTGAAGGAAAAATGGGCATTATTAATGGTAATACAGTTGGGAATGAATGTAAATTGTTGATATTTTCATTACTCATGACATAAATGTTATGTTATGTGGTAATGGAAAAATTAAAAACACAATAATTTTAAGAAGGATAATTAATAATTAAATTAATAATATAAAAAAATGTAAAAAATTGAATTAAACTATCATATATATAATATAATATAAATAATTTTGTGGGTTCCAAAATATAATATGGATCATCATGTGGGTTCTAAGATATAATATGGATCATCATGTCTATTCTTAATGGGAAAATGAATAATAATAATATTGAAGATGAAAGAAGCCAACAACCAACAATGTCAATGGACTAGAAGACATGTTATGAACTAAATGCATCAAAGATTGCACCGACAACAAATGACTAAGATAAAAGGGAAGAACATAGAAGAAGGGACCGTTAAAGAGAAATATTCAATTGGAAAGGATGAATGAGATGGTAAGGAAGATTATAGAAGTCAAAATTGAGATCAAGTACTAGCACATTAAAAAAGACAATGACAAGGTATAAATGAGGTAATAGGACAAATTGAATTTCATTATTACATTGGCTTCGTGCATGAATTTCAGTGACTATAGATCATTATTGCAATGGCTTCGTGCATGAATTTTAGTGACTATAGATCATTATTACAATGGCTTTGTGCATGGATTTCAGTAACTATAGATCATTATTAAATTGGTTTTGTGCATTAATTGCAGTGGACTAACCCTAATGTTGCTTTCTCGCGTCCACAAAGAAATTGATTTAGCACTAAAAATAAATATTAACATTAAATTATAATGATCAAACAATAACATAAAATCAAGGATCAATCAAGCCTCGCAAGTCATTCATTAGGACTTCGTTATGAAGGACGAATGACAAATCGACCATGTCAAAGGCATTAAAAATGAGTAGATATCTATGTATTACTGTTATGTGTTGATTACATTGGTTTCAGTGCATTAGTTTTAGTGACTATAGATTATTATTACATTGGTTTCATGCATTAATTTCAGTGACAGCCTCACAATAAATATTGCATTGGCTTTGTGCATGAATTTTAGTGACTAAAGATCATTACTACATTGGTTTCGTGCATTGATTTCAGTGATGTAACCCTAATGTCACTTTCTTGCACCCACATAGAAAGTGATTTAGCACTAAAATGAAATATTAACTCTCCTCATCATTACATTAGTTTCCTCATCATTATCACATTGGTTTCATACATTGATTTCAATGAGTAAGCCTCATCACTATTACATTGGTTTCATGTATTAATTAATTCAATGACTATAAATCATTATTATATTGGTTTCATGCATTAATTTTATGAATTGATTTCATTGAGTAAGCCCCATCACTATTACATTAGTTTCGTGTATTAATTTCAATGACTATAAATCATTATTAGATTGGTTTCGTGCATTAATTTTAGTAACTATAAATCATTAGTACATTGGTTTTGTGCATTAATTTAAGTTGTCTAACCCTAATATTGCTTCCTTGCATCCACATAAAAAGTGATTTAGCACTAAAAATAAATACTAACTTCAAATTATGGCGGTTGAACAACAACATAAATTCAAGGATCAATCTAGCCTCACCAATCATTCATTAGGAAATATCCACCATAAGGGGATTGACATTAGAAAGAACAATTATTGATTGGAAATACAGAGCAACAGGGTCTCACTTTTACTACAGTACCTTGAGTTACATCTTTGGATGGTTTTCAATGTAAAGCTCCATTTTCATATGATCAATATGACAAAATGTGAAAGTGTGCAAGTGTGTATAAGAGAAAATTAGTTTAAGAAGATATATTGAGATCAATTACTATGTAATTTATAGGTTATTCAATATCTTTGAACATCATATCACATTATTATTATTCACCTAAATATTGTTACTTTGCACTTATTCAACTTTCTAATCATTCAAATTTCTTAATGTTCTATTTTTTGGGATCGAAATAGAGATTATAGATAATACTTAGTAAATTTCAAAGGATCACATTCATCTAAAAAACAAACATATACATAATCATGATCATATAAAGTTCTTATGCATCCGCCCTCAACTGGAACCAGCATATATCCATCTTAACTTTGTATATACCATGTGCCAAGAGGGGTCAAATCCCTCGAGGTGCAAACCTCTCCTCAATTTTTGCACTCTAAAAAAGGTTTGCACCTCGAGGGATTTGATCCTGCTCAACACATGGTAGATACAGAGTTTCGATGGATCTATGTTGGTTGGATACCATTGCTTCCTTATCGACATGCAAATCTAGTAAAGCATAACATCACGTACATTGTGAGGTAGGGAGTCTGAAGCGGGGAGGAAAAAGGAGTAAAGTTACCAAGATGGAAGCCATTTTTTTTCACTTGCTTACAAATAAACTGAGCTCCATACTCATGCAAAAGTTGAAGGAAGAAATTCTATCAGTTGTTGTGACATTCAAAGCAAAGCTTGAATTCATATATTATGAGATTTCTCATATTAAATCCCTATTGAACGACATGAGAGAGAAGACAAAATCTCAGTTGATGAATATTGGATGCTAAACTTTAAGAATGTTCTCACTAATTCTATGGACCTAGTAGAGGAATGTGAGGAGGATGAAAATGATGCTAGGGACCTAATTTAGGAATGCAAGCAGGTCAGAAACATCTTCGTTTCACTTTTCCATCATCAGATGGGTCATAATTTTATTTTCCAGATTCTAATGGGTCACAAGTTTATTTTCCAGATTCTAATGGGTCATAGGATTAAGGCATTAAAGAAGATATTTAATGACATAAATGGTAGTAGTATTAAATATCTCACATGTCTCAAATATTTCATCTATGTCAATACATTTTCATAATACAAGACAATAAAATCCAGTTCTCGTCTTGATAACTATGATAAAATTGTGGGCATTAATGAGGACATTGGTCATATTATTGATAAATTCATGATATCAAAAGAAGACATACCACGAGTAATTTTTGTTGTCATTAGTTCAAATGCATTATAGAAATTGCATGAACATTGGCCCATATATGATTGACCATAGTTACCAAGTTCGAAGTCAAATTTAGATTCAAATTTGATACAATATGATAAAAATTTAGAAGGAAATTTTCAATTCGAAGAAAATTCGACAGTAAAGCTCTTAAATTCATTGAAAATATATGTTTTATAAAATCTTAATAAAGAAAAAAATAGGTTTATGGTTTGAAGCCACAAAGTGTTAAGATGAATTCTTATATTCCCAAATCTAATTTGAGCATGTATTCTGCTCATTCTCATATCCATCCACTTTGAAACACTATTTTGTAACATTACACAATGCAACCAGCTTGCCAAGTGCAATTATTCAAGGTAAGACATGTCCACCTCTTATCCTTATCCATCCAAAGACACTATATGTTTCTCAATGACCCATCATCACCCAATGGCCTCTTAGCCTCATCCCTCCAAATTGATTGTCCTTTGAAGATAATTAAACATTTTAGGCAGATAATAATAGAAAGCTTAACTCCATTTGTTCTATAACTGAGACGAAAATAACAGTTATCTTGGTTGATCATGTTGATTTTGCCACCAACCCGGGTGGGAATTAGAGATACAATGATTGGAGTGTAGTGATAATACATTACATTCACGCACGCCCCTAAAAGGAAATTACATCCATCTTCCACGAATCCACACCATGCTTCCAATGTCCACCCGAAATAAATCATTATTGACATGCGATTGTTTTCGAAATGGATTTGAATACAGGGAGATCTATCTCAAGGAAGTATATTCCTATCTCTTAAAATAATGAAAATAACTACATTGCGGATTGAAACAACCTGATGAATTTAACCATTGTGAAAAACATTATAACATTGAATTTTCCATGAACCGTATCGGATTTCCCTAAATTATACACATTTGAATAGAATTTTCGAATTTTTTTTCCAATTCAAATGAATTTGGTAACTATGTGACAAAATTTTGTGTTTGAGACTCATTGGGTTTATTTTTCCGGCCATTTGTTGTTTGGTGTGCTACAAGAACTATCTTCTTGGCAAAGGCCTTCTCAGAGACCCAGATCAAAACCCAAAAACAACAGGCGCAGGGGAAAATCTGGATCATGTGTCGATGAACCAAATTAAAGGAACAAACAAATGGATGTTCCCTTTAGGTTGAACTATGTATGGACTTGTTAAGAAGGTAACAACAAATAATTCCACTATCCATGTGTTAACCTTACCAATACTCCATGCTAACCTTACCACTACTTAATTTGCCATGAGTGTTGACACATACATGTGAGTGTAGCATTTTCAATTTAATGTGGTAACAAATTTGGCACATGCACATTAAAGGGTGGGTGTGTTAGTGTAAACTTAGTGAGCTGAAAAGTAAGCTAAAAAAAATAGACAATTTAGTGTGGTACCAAAATTGTCACATGCACCCCAAGCACTGCAAAGGGTGTGTTGGTGTAAACCTAGTGAGCTGAAAAATGAGCTAAAAACTTAGGCAATGGAATATTTGCTGAGAAATGAAAATGAAATCCTTATTAATGCTAACCTCAAATCTAAAATTAATTTAAACCACGTCTTTTAAACCAAAATTCTAACTTATTACTCCTTGCCATGACTTGTTATCACTTTAGTTGTTCTTTAAACTATTTCTTAATGTTTTGTAAATAAAAGTAAAATAATTTTATTTTATTTTTTATAATTTAAAAAAAAATTGTTTAATTGTTTCTAAAACTATTTCCTAATGTTTGTAAACAAAATCAAAATATTTTTGTATTTTTAATTTACAATTTAAAATTCAAGTAACAATATGTAAGGAATTTTTCTTAAATACTATGTGATAGATCCCTTCATATTAGGACCTGACATCACTATTTTAATGCATTGATGTGGTTTGAACAATCTTGTACAATGGTCAAACACTTATTTATTTCATTTGTCACATGTGCATTACATGTTATGCAAGCTCTACCTTTTCCACCTCTCCCTTCATAGGTCACCTTCTAGATGCAGTCAAAACCTAACATAGTTAGGAAATTAACCCAATGTCATAGCTAGCAACAATAGCATAGCTACATAAAAATAGCACATCAAATAGTGCATGAATATCCTAGCATCTAAGGTTCAATATATAGTAGGTCACCTTCTAGCTGCATTTAAGGCCTAACATAGTTATGAATAATTAACCCACTGCAATAGCTAGCTATAATAGCATAGCTACGAAAAACAAGAGCATCAATAGCCTAGCATCTAGAAGCTTATTTTTTTAATTTTTCACTACCGTGCTATTCACCCTTGTGAATCAAGGGTATCCCAATCGCCCCACGGGAATGGACCCCGAAACATATGGCCCACCCCACCATAGATGTCGTTGCAACAAACCATTAGGCCTAGCCTAGCATCTAAGCTTCACTATATTGTTTTATAATGTTTCACAATGAGTAGAGATTATTATTTCTCACCTAATGAAGGAAGCTAGAAATATTAGGGTTTCGTTCTCTTAATATGAATTCTCTTCATCATCTTCATCTACATTCAGGTGGACCTCCTCTCCCACATTCTCTTTTCATCTTCATATGCATTTGGGTGCACCTCCTATCCTACATTCTCTCTTCATCTTCATCTACATTGGGGTGGACCTCCTATCCTACATTCTCGCCAATATGGAATTCTCTTATGCATCTCTAAATTCTTCTTCTTGGGGATTAACATGTTTCTCTTCTTCTTCTCCAAGAGTTCAAGTGATCATGATCACATGTTGTTATCCAAGCTCTGTTGTGTCTTCTTCACCACGTTGAATATTTTTTTGAGGTCACTTAGCATCATGTTAAGGCTTGGGATTTTGTAAGCCATGTTGGTATGCCTTCTTCACCCCGTTGAATAGTTTCTTAAGGCCACTTAGCATAATGTTATGCTTTGGAATTTTGTAAGCCATTTTTAGCTTCTCCATAGTTGCATGATTCTTAAGAGGGCCATGAAACTCCAAAGGTAGAATATAGGCAGAGTCAATACTTTGTTGGAATTTGGAAATCCTTCATGCTCCAGATCCACCGAATCAAGTGGCAAGGTGTTGGAACTACTACATATTGTGTGAAAGGTTGGAGGTAGAAATTGTGCAAAATGAGTTGTAGCTCTTAAAATTTATGATAAAAATGGAATATCTAAATCGCAATTACAATGAAAGGTTGAAGGTGTATTTAAACACTTTTGAAAAACTAAAACCCTAACCTAGCTGATGCATGCATGCTACATGCTTTATTAAGTGAGCTGAACTTGAATTTTAATAATAGAACTAAATCTAAAGTGGGATTTAATTACAATTTCTAACACTCCCTCTTAATTACAACCTCTAACTACTGCAGCTTTTACAATGCCTAAATTATCTCTATGAGTTTCAAAAATATTGTTTGTCAATGGCTTTGTGAAGATGTCATCCAATTGATCAATTGATTTACAATGCTCTACATGAACTTCACCATTGTTCACAAGTTCCCTTATGAAGTGATATCTGGTATCAATGTGCTTTCTCCTTTGGTGATATACATGGTTCTTGGATAGGGCGATCGCTAAATTATTGTCAGAATATATTGTTGTTGGTCCTTCTTTTTTTTGTTGAAGACCTTCCAAAACTCTATGTAACCAGACTGCTTGACATGCCGTTGATGTCGCTGCTACATATTTTGCTTCTGTTGATGAAATAGACACAATGTGTTTCTTCTTGTATTCCCATGAAATCACCCATGATCCAAGATGAAAAAAATGACCGGAAGTGCTCTTCCTGTCATCCAAACTTCCTACAAAATCACTGTTAGTAAAACCTGTCAAAACATCATACTCAGTGCTTGAGTATAAAATTCCATAGCTTGAAGTCCCTACAACATATCGTAAGATCCTTTTTCCAACTTGCCAATGTGATTCTTTGGGAGACTCCATGAACCTATAAATCAAGCTAACTACATACATAATATCGGGTCTCGTAGCTGTGAGATATATAAGAATTCCTACAAGTCTCTTATACAATGTTGGATCTACTTTGGGACTGTCATCTTCTTTGCTCAACTTTGTACACATTTCCACTGGTGTAGGTGTCAGCTTGCAATTAAGCATTCTGAATCACTTAAGCACATCATTAGCATATTTACTTTGAGAAATAAATATACATTTTTCTTACTATTTCACCTCTAGTCCGAGAAACAATTTCATCAAACCTAGATCTGTCATCTCAAACTCTTTCTTCATTGTTGCCTTGAATTCATTGATTGACGGATTACCTTTAAAAATCATATCATCAACATATAAAGAAACTATAAAAATTTGTCCATGTTGATTTACCTTTGTGTAAAGTGTTGGTCCGTTGTTGCTTCTTCTAAAACCATTACTAATCAGATAAGAATCAATTATGTTGTACCAAGCTCTTGGAGCTTGCTTGAGCCCATATAGAGATTTCTTCAACTTGTAAACTTTCTCTTCATGTTCTTTGATTTCATACCCTTGTGGATACTGCACATAAATTTCTTCTTCAAGAATCCCATTCAAGAATGTTGACTTGACATCCATTTTATACACTTTCCACTTGTTTTGAGTTGTTATTGCTAAGACTGCTCTCACTATGTCGAATACGGCCACTAGTGCAAACATTTCTCCAAAATCAATTCATGGTTGCTGCAAGAAACCTTTTGCTACTAACTTTGCCTTGTACCTTTCAATCTCACCTTTTTCATTGAATTTTGTCTTATAGACCCACTTCAAACCAATAGGTTTCTTATCTTTAGGCAAGTCAAGAAGATCCCATGTGCCATTTCTTTCAATGGAATCTATCTCTTCATCCATAGCTTTTACCCAGTGCTCTTCTTTTAATGCTTGTTCAAAAAACATAGGTTGACTAGAAATAAAAGAAAAATTGGTATTTGCATCCAATTCATCATAAATACATATTCTAATCTTCTAGTTTTTCTATTACTATGATCAGATTCATTACTTGATTGCAGACTAGGAATATATCAATTATTCACCATGAATTGAATTTCTCGATATCCTTGTTGGAGTACTTATTGCTGGTGACAATGCTACTAGATCATGTTTTCCAATATGCTCTTCTTCTTCATCATCTTCTGGTTGGGGTATTGCAGCTACCACAACCATATATATGGTTCCATCCCATGACTCTTTCTCTTTGAGAAAAACATCTATGCTTATGATAATTTTTTTGGTCATAGGGTTATACAGCTTGTAATATTTAGAGTCTTCACCGTATCCAAGAAAGATACATTTCTCACTCTTGTCATCTATATGTTTTCTTAGTTTTTTAGGTATGAGCATAAACAGTGAAACCAAATAATCTAAGATGAGAAACACTACAAGGCGTACATATCCACGCTTCCTGCAGTACTTTGTTCTTCACAATTTTGGTGGGATATATATTCAGCACATGAACAGCACAAGCCATTTGCTCTCCCCAAAAATCATGAGACAAGTTTCTTCCCTTCAGCATGCTCCTTTCCATATTCATGATGGTTTTGTTCTTTCGTTCCGCTTCACCATTTTGCTATGGTGCATGTGTTGTATTGAATTGCCTCTTGATTCCATGATATTTGCAGTAAGCATGGAAATCCTTTGAATCATACTCTCCCACTCCATCTGATCTCAATACTTTGAGTTGATGGCCACTCTGGTTTTCAACCAAAGCCTTAAATTCCTTGAACTTGCCAAAAGTTTATGACTTCTAACAAAGGAAATACACCCATGTTTTTCTACTGAAATCGTCAATGAATGTAAGAAAATAATAGTCGCCACCAAGTGACTGATTCTGCATTGGACCACATAGATCAATATGAAGAAGTTTTAGAGGTGCATGTGCTCTTCGATACATACCTTTAGGGAAGCTATCCCTGTGTTGCTTTGAAAGGATGCACCACTCATATGTGCTTGTTTTCTCCTTCACAGGGTGTAATCCTTTAACCATATCTTTCTATTGCAACAACTTCATACCAACAAAGTGAAGATGTCCATATCTAAAATGTCATAGCTAATAATCATCCATACATATTGCTTTTTTAGCAAAAGAGCTTACCTTCTTGTTGCAATTCATGACTCGCGGATACATTATGTTCCTAGTCACTTGTACCTTGATGATCAACTGTCTATTGGGTGGTTTGTCATATATGGCACAATTTGATCCTTCAAAAACAAGTTTGTACTTCTTTTCAATGATTTTCCCAATGTTGAGAAAATTATGCTTCAACCCTGGAGCATAATATACATCTGTTATAGTTTTTTGTTGGCCTCGTTTGATCAGTATGTTGACCACTCATTTTCCAACTATTGGACCTATCTCATCAGTTCTGAATTTAACCTTTGTCTTCACTGATTCATCTAGGCTTGCAACTAGACTTTTATCACTAGTCATATGGTTACTGAAGCCACTATCTAAAATCCAAAGACCCTTTGGGATTTCATGTGCAGCATGACATGTAAGAAATAACAACTATTCATCCTTCTCGTAGGTGTTAGTCACATTTGCATTTTGTTTTTCCTGATCATCCTTTTTCTTGTTACATTCATTAGCATAATGCCCAAATTTATTGCAATAATAACACTTAACATTAGATTTATCATAACTCTTTTTGTCACAGTTTCCACTTTAATGATCGTGATCTTGATTGTCCTTGCCATTGATTTGACCGATAATGCCTCTTCCTCTTGATCTACCTCATCCTTTTGAGAATGAGACATGGTCTTTGAAAGCATTCTCCAGAGAGGATTCATCATTTATATTGAGTCTGGATTCATATGATAGCAATAATCATATCAACTCGTCTACAGACAAAGTGATTACATCCTTTCCTTCTTCAATTGCTGCAACTTTTGGATCAAATTTGTTGGATATGGATCTCAAAACCCTTTCAATCACCCTTTGATCATCAATCTTTTCACCATAGGTATTTAGCTAATTAAATATCCCCATGACTTGGTTCATAAAAGAATTGACTGTTTCTGATTCCTTCATCGTCAGATCTTCAAAATTTCTTCTTAAGTTTTGAAGTTTACCAGTTTGTACCTTACCAACACCCTGGTAATTGGTCGCCAATATTTCCCATGCTCCTTTGGCGTGTAATGAAGTCGATACCTTTGGAAATACACTATTATCCAAAGCATTCATTCTATGATGCAATGATTTCGCACCCTTCTTCTTGTGAATCATCAGGATATCATTTTCTCTGTTTGATAGGGCTCGTTTAGTTGCGTCGTCTGTTGGTTCGGAATAGCCACACACTACATATTCAAACACATCTTCTGATCTTAAGTAGATCGGCGTCCTTGTGGCCCACATATCATAGTCTTTTTTCTCCGTAAGAAGAGAAATATGAGACCGTTTGTAGCTGCTAGAGACCATGTAGATGCTCCAGAGTCTATCTATGACTCTTCCAAAAAACAATCTCCTTTCCCCTTTTCTTATTTTTAATAAATTCTTGACTCCTTAGAAATCTTTTAAAAAAATCCCTTTTAAAGAATTTTTTTTTTTAAATTTCTTTAAAACCAAACCCTTTTATAAACTTTATAAAACATGGAGAAAACCAATCCACTCAAGTGAGGAACGTTTTTTGTCTTTTTTTTTTTAACAGCCATTTAAATAATAACCATGCAAAAACTTTAGGTAAAAATTAACTCAGGGATTTTTTTTAAGTCAACTTTTCGCTCCTCTCGAATGGGTAGCCAAGCGCTCCTTAAGTCAAGGTAGGGGCGTGAAAACTCTAGAAATTATTGTCCCTGTGACCATCTCATGGGTGCGAAAATTATTTCAAAAGTTGGTTTGAGATTGTCGCTCCCTCTTGTATGAGATAGGTACGAAAACTTTCCTTGCCATTTTTTTTAAGCTACAACTTTTCTTACACTCTCAAGATCTTCAAGATCTTCTTCCTTGCTTCGATCGATTTTATTCTAATTTGCTTTGATACCAATCAGAAAGGTTGGAGGCAGAAATTGTGCAAAACGAGTTGCGATTTTTAAACTTTATTTATAAAAATGAAAGATCTAAATCGCAACTACAATGAAAGGCTAAAGGTGTATTTAAACATTTTTGAAAAAACAAAACCCTAACCTACCTCATGCATGCATGTTGCATGCTTGATTAAACGAACTGAACTTGACTTCTAATAATAAACCTAAATCTAAAGCAGTAGTTAATTACTATTTCTAACATTGTGCAATAGCTAACTTTATGAATTGGCCAAGTTTGATTCTTGCCTTTCTCATTCCTTTTGTAAAAAATTTATCTTAGATTTTTTTCTAACATTAAAGAATTTCTTTAAGAGACATCAATGTAACAAGTTGAAGAAACAAAATTGCACTTATCCTCAACATTTTCTAAAACTATACAAGAGAGATCTTCCTAGATTTGAGCGATTGGGCATGCTATCGACTGGTCACTGCATAGTCATGGATGACACCAAAACTCTTTCAATAATTTGAACCTTCGTCTGCTCCCCTTTTCACTTAACGAATTTGAATTACAACACAAGAGGAAGAGCCATTAATATGTCCACTGGCCAATTTCACCAACTACAGGTCCTCGCACTTTCAATCGTCAAACCAAGCACAAAAACCTATGGCCTTATAGGTTAAATCAAAATTTATATTTCAATGTAAGCATTTTATTACTTTCAGTAAGCACCGAAAGAATATGTATATGAATATGTATATGGGAAAACAATATGCACCCTGTAATAGTTTTATAAATATTGTATAAGCTAGAATATATATCATTGAATTTAAAGCTGCATATTGTTTATCCATGTATCTGCATGTTGTTTCATTATTATACCCCCTCCACACAGCTCTCACCACATCTACTATCTTACATATTTCATCCTAACAAGGACGAGAGTACAGAAACCAATTCAAATCTAAATTCATCTATAAACATAAAAACACTACATCTAACAAATTAATTTCAGGAAATTACAAGGCAAAAAAAAATTGTTGAATTTTGTAAAAATTCTTCCTTGCTTCAAATAAAACCAGTATCCTTAATATCATATATGAATATTCATTCAAAATCCACGTTGATATCACAACCTTATGATATGTGTTAAATATTACGATATGTGTTATCACGGTGAGTTACAAAGCTCCATGTATGTGGCGAAGATGTCATTCAACCAGTATAAAATGAGGTCAATGATGCCATTCATTCAACCAATGTATAAAATGAGGCCAATGATGTCATTTAACAAATGTAAATGAGGCCAATAATGCCATTTAACAAATGTAAATGAGGTTCCATATGATAAAGTATAATTTCTATTTATAACTCACAACACTTAATCGTTAATTATCTTTTAAATGAACTATTAAAATTTTATATATATATATATATAATTAATTAACTTTTTATATTTAAAAGTAAATAAAATTATCAATTTAATTTAATTTCGAAGTGTTGAGAATCTTTACAAAAGAATGAATTTATAAATAATAAATGTGATCTACAAGTATGGACTTGGGATGCATATTAAAATTCTTATCATAAAGATTTACAAAGAATTGATAAAAAAAATATTTATTTTTATAAAGCAATTAATTAATAATTTTCTTTTTTTTTATTTTAATTAATGATTTTCATTCTTTTTTTTCTATTATCTATTTAAAATATACATATATTAAATAAAATAATAAAACTATTATAAAATAAAATCATCATCAAATTTTTAAAATCTATAAATAACCATTATATGTTTTTATATCCTTTTTTTTTCAAATGAAAAAAGAAATTTCTTGCTATTCATAAGGGTGAATCAAATTTCATGTTTTCATATCTTTTTTATCCTTTTTATCCTTTTTATAGCTTCTGTCGCATATGTGTTATGATATTTATTGAAACCTAGGTCAACAAAACATTTGATTCTTGAAAATAAAGTTAATACATTTTAATATCCAATTTTGTTTGTTAAAAGTTATTGTTAATTAAAGTTATTGTACAATTCTACATTTTATACGTTTAATAACTTTTAATTAAAGTTGTTGAACAATTCTACAGTTTATGTGTTTATATGAAAAAGATATTATCACATGAGTAAGAAATTAATAAATAAAGTTATTTCACAATATTTAAAATTTAAATTTTTGCAAAAATGTTATAAAAATCAAATCAACATAGATCCATCTTAATCATTGATATATCAAATTCAAAAATAAAGAAATTTGATCTCTCCCACTACTTGATAAATCTAGATTCAAGTAAGTCTATACTACTTTAATTAAAAATATTAGCATTATTTTTAAAAAGGCATAAAACATGTCTAGTCTCATTACTTATGAATTCTAGTATGAAGGAGGTTATTGATACTCAAATGATACTTTCCATCCTTTCTAAATTTGGTGAATCTTATTTTATTTTTATTTTTATATTATAAGATCTAAAATGGGTTTTTGAAGAAAAATAATAGTTAAAATAATAAAATAAGAGTTAGCATATTGGAGGAAAAAAAAAGAAAACTACCATTTTCTTGTATCTTCAACTCATTTATCTAAATAGTATAGGCGAAACTTCATATCTTCATAAATTAACATTCTATTGAGTAAACTAGCTTCATCATTTTTGTTTTGGCTTGGCTCTCTTTAAGCATCCAATATTGCAATTTCCCAAGGTAATCCTCAACATGTTTTCTGTGTAAGACTTCCATGAGAAATAAACAATATTAGTTAAACCAGTTTCATTTAGATTAACCATAATTGAGAAAAAAAATGATTATAAATATTAAAACTAACCACACCGATGAAAAATAATGTAAGTTAAAAATGGCACATCGCAGGAAGGGAATCTAAAACTGAGAAACAAGAAGCACCAAACAAAAACATTTCTCGAAACCGACTACACTAGTGCATAGAGCATAAATAAACATATACTTCTATGAAAAAACACTATGAAAACATAAAACCAGAAAGTTATGATCGTTTGAAAATGAGTTTCAAGAGTCAAAACATATTGGGATTTGCTAAATCGCTACCGTGATAGACTGTTGATTGGTCACACTCACATAGAGTTGATGTGGGAGGTGTGTTAGAAATAGTAATTAATTCCCGCTTTAGTTTTAGTTTTATTATTAGAAGACAAGTTTAGTTCAGTTAATAAAGCATGCATGCATGAGCTAGGTTAGGGTTTTAGTTTTTACAATAAGTGTTTAAATACACCTTTAGAATTTGATTGTAATTGCATAAATTAGATCTTATGTTTATCAATAAAGATTGAAGAGTCGTAGCTCATTCTGCATAATCTTTGTATTAAAATTCTCTATCTCCAACCTTCATATTGATATCAGAGCAACGAAGAAGAAAAAATTGATATCAAAACGACGAAAAAGATCGATCAAAACAAAGAAAAAAGTCTAAGAGAATAATGAAAATATTCGCCCTATCTCCTCTAAAAGGGAGCGATAGTCACGAGCACACTTTAGAAATTAAAATTTTCTGAAGATTTTTGCACCCTTTCAATAGCGAAGGGAGAGATCCTTTTGAGTAATATCGCATGCCTATACTTCTGAGAGGAACGAAAATTTGATGTTTATAAAAGTTGGTGTGAGTTCACCCACCCACCGAATTGTTTTGGAATATGTTAAGTTTGGAGTTTAATATCTCTTAAATCCACATGAAAAGCGGAATCACGTGAAGTTAAAAAGTTTAATATAAAAGATTTTTTTTAAAAGGTTTAGAGCTTTGAAATTTTTTATAAAAAGATTTTTTTATTTAAAAATATTTTATAAAAGTTTATTAAAGGGTTGAAAAAATTATTTAAACGAGATTATTTTTTGAAAGTGTCATTGAAAGACTTTGCAGCGTCTATGGTTTCTAGTAGCTACAACCAGTCTCATATTTCTCCTCTTATGGGAAAAAAGGACTATGATGTATGGGCCACAAGGATGGTGGTCTACTTAAGATCAGAAGATGTATCTGAATATGTTGTGAGTGGTTACTCTGAACCGGTAGATGATGCAGTTGAGCAAGCTCTGTCGAGTAGAGAAAAAGATATCCTGAGGATTCATAGGAAAAGGGATGCAAAAGCATTGCATCATATAATGAATGCCTTGGATAATAGCATATTTCCAAAGGTATCGGATTCATTACATGCCAAATAAGCATGGGAAGTTCTAGCGACCAGTTACCAAGGTACTGGTAAGGTACAAACTATTAAACTTCAAAACTTAAGAGATTTTGAAGTTCTGAAGATGAAAAAAGCAGACACAATCAATTCTTTTATGACCCCCAAGTCATGGGGATAGTTAATCAACTGAATACCTATGGTGAAAATAATGACAATCAAAGGGTGATTGAAAGGGTTTTGAGATCCCTACCCAGCAAATTGGACCCGAAAGTTGCAACAATTGAGGAAGCAAAAGATCTAAGCACTATGTTTGTAGATGAGTAGACAGGATCACTGCTATCATATGAATTCAGACTCAACAGAAATGAGGAATCCTCCCTGGAGAATGCTTTCAAAGCACAGGTCTCATTCTCAAAAGGCAGAGGAAGAGGCAGAGGCAGAGGTGGATTGAGAGGAAGAGGCAGAGGCGATCGAAGCAATGGAAATGAAGATCAAGATCATGATCATGAACATGAAGATGGGAACTGTAACAAAAGGAGGTCAGATAAATCCAATATTAAGTGTTATTATTGCAATAAATTTGGCCATTATACTAATGAATGTAAAAATAAAAAGGCTAATCAGGAAAAACATAATGCAAATGTGACTAATACCTATGAGAAGAATGAAGACATGTTATTCCTTACATGTCATGCTACACACGAAAGCACAAAGGGAATTTGGATTTTAGATAGTGGTTGCAACAACAATATAACTAGTGATAGAAGTCTAGTTGCAGAACTAGATGAATCAGTGAAGACAAAGGTCAAAGTAAGCAACGATGAGATAGTTCCAGTAGTTGGAAATGAGTGGTCAACATACTGACCAAACAAGGCCATCAGAAGACCATCACATATGTATATTATGCTCCAGGGTTGAAGCATAATTTGCTCAGCATTGGGAAACTCACTGAAAAGAAGTACAGACTTGTCTTTTAAGGATCATACTGTGCCATATATGACAAACCTTCGAGTAGGCAGTTGATCATCAAGGTACAAGTGACTAGGTATATAATGTATCCACTAGTCATGAGTTGCAATAAGCAGGTAAACTCTTTTTCTCAAAAAGAAACATGCATGGATGATTATTGGCTATGGAATTTTAGATATGGACATCTTCACTTTGTTGGTTTGAATTTACTGCAGCATAAATATATGGTTAAAGGATTACCCCCTATGAAGGATCCAACAAGCACATGTCAGTGTTGCATTCTTGCAAAATAGCACAGGGATAGCTTCCTTAAAGGTATGTCTCGAAGAGCACATGCACCTCTAGAACTTGTTCATACTGATCTGTGTGGTCCAATGCAAAATCGGCCACTTGGTGGCAGCTATTTTTTTCTTACAATGATTGATGATTTCAATAGAAAAAACATGGGTGTATTTACATTGTCAGAAGTCAGAAACTTTTGGCAAGTTCAAGGAATTTAAAGCTTTCGTTGAAAACTATAGTGGTCGTCAACTCAAAGTATTGAGATCAAATAGAGGGGGGGAGTATGATTCAAAGGATTTCCATGCTTACTGCAAATACCATGGAATCAAGAGGCAATTCACTACAAGACATACACCTCAGCAGAATGGTGTAGCATAACATAAGAACAGAACCATCATGAATATGGCAAGGAGCATGCTAAAGGGAAGAAACTTGTCTTATGATTTTTGGGGAGAGGCAATGTCTTGTGTTGTTCATGTGATGAACAGATCTCCCACCAAAATTGTGAAGAATAGAGTACCACTGGAAGCATGGAAAAATACGCCTTGTAGTGCTTCTCATCTTAGAATATTTGGTTGCACTTCTTATGCTCATGTACCTAAAGAGCTAAGAAAAAAGCTAGATTGCAGGAGTGAGAAATGTATCTTTCTTGGATATGGTGAAAACTCAAAAGCTTATAAGTTGTATAACCCTATGACCAAAAAGGTTATCATCAGCAGAGATGTTTTGTTCAAAGAGGAAGAGTCGTGGGATGGAACAATAGATAAAGTTGTGGGAGCTGCAATACCCCAACTAGAAGATGAAGAAAAAGAAGACCAGATTGGACAGCAGGGTCCAGTAGCATCATCACCATCAATAAGTACTCCAACATGGACACTGATAAATTCAATTCATGGTGAAGCATCAAGATCAACAAATCGATATACTCCTAGTCTGCAATCAGGTAATGAATATGATCACAGTGATAGAAATACTAGAAGATTAGAAGATATTTATGATGAATTGGATGCAAATACCAATTTTGCTTTTATTGCTAGTCAACCTATGTCTTTTGAAGAGGCAGTAAAAGAAGAGCATTAGGTAAAAGCTATGGACGAAGAGATATATTCCATTGAAATAAATGGCACATGGGATCTTGTTGCTTCCTAATGATAAGAAACATATTGGTGTGAAGTGGGTCTATAAGACAAAACTCAATGAAAAAGGTGAGATTGGTAGGTACAAGGCAAGGTTAGTAGCAAAAGGTTTCTCACAGCAACCAATATTTTATTTTGGAGAAACATTTGCACTAGTGGCTAGATTAGACACAGTGAGAGCAGTCTTAGCAATAGCATCCCAGAACAAATGGAATTTGTATCAAATGGATGTCAAGTCGGAATTCTTGGATGGGATTCTTGAAGAAGAAATTTATGTGCAGCAGCCACAAGGGTACGAAATCTAAAAACATGAAGAGAAAGTTTACAAGTTGAAGAAAGCTCTATATGGGCTCAAGCAAGCTCCAAGAGCTTGGTACAGTAGAATTGATTCTTATCTTATCAAAAATGGTCTTACTAGAAGCAGCAACGAACCAACACTTTACACAAAGGTAAATCGACATGGACAGATTTTGATCATTTGTTTATATATTGATGATATGATTTTTACAGGGAATCTGTCAGTAGATGAATTCAAGGCATCAATGAAGAAATATTTTTAGATGACAGATCTAGGTTTGATGAAGTTCTTTCTTGGCATAGAGGTAAAACAGTTAGAAAAAGGTATATTTATTTATCAAAGTAAATATGTTAATGATGTGCTTAAGCGATTCAGAATGCTTAATCGCAAATCGACACCTACACTAGTGGAAACAAGTACAAATTTGAGCAAAGAATATGCCAGTCCCAAAGTAGATACGACACTATATAAGAGTCTTGTAGGAAGTCTTATGTATCTCACGGATATGAGACCCGATATTATGTATGTATCCAACTTGATTTCCAAGTTCATGGAGTCTCCCAAAGACTTGCATTGGCGAGATGGCAAAAGAATCTTACGATATGTTGCAAGGACTTCAAGCTATGGAATTTTATACTCAAGCACTAAGTATGGTGTTTTGACAAGTTTTACTGACAGTGATTTTGCAGGAAGTTTGGATGAAAGGGAGAGCACTTATGTTCATGTTTTTCATCTTGGATTAGGGGTAATTTCATGGGAATCCAAGAAGAATCCCATTGTGACTATTTCATCAACGGAAGCAGAATATGTAGCAGCAACATCAGCGTCATGTCAAGCAGTCTAGTTACGAAGAGTTTTGGATGGTCTTCAGCAGAAACAAAAAGGACCAACAACAATTCAATAATCGCCTTGTCTAAGAACCATGTATTTTAGCAAAAGAGCAAGCACATTGATACTAGATATCACTTCATAAGAGAACTTTTGAACAATGGTGAAGTTCATGTAGAGCATTGTAAATCGATTGATCAATTGGCTGACATATTCACAAGGACATTGACAAAGATAATTTTGAAACTCATAGATATAATTTAGGCATTGTAAAAGCTACAGTGGTCAGAGGTTGTAATTAAGATGGAGTGTTAGAAATAGTAATTGACTCCCGCTTTAGCTTCAGTTCTATTATTAGCTGTCAAGTTTAGTTTAGTTAATAAAGCATGCAAAAGCATAAAGAATGTGTAAATGAGCTAGGTTAGGGTTTTAGCTTTTTCAATAAGTGTTTAAATATACCTCCGGAGTTTGATTATAATTGCATAAATTAGATCTTTTGTTTATCAATAAAGATTGAAGAGCCATATCTCATTCCGCATAATCTTTGTGTTAAAATTATTTGCCTCCAACCTTCAAGGTGGCAATTTTGAAAAATACTAAAGTGTTGCTATACTAATAATATCAATAGACCCAGATCTTAGGGATTGGGGACTAAAGTTTCAATAATGGCTTATCTTTGGAGATGATCGAAGCTCCCCATTGATTTCAATGCACTTGACCTGTCCTTGAATTCTTGGGGACATATGGTTTGATTTAAAATTAACTTGGGATTTTGAGTTCCTTCATTTTCTTTTTGTATTGATGTTGTGATAAATGAAAATCCTACTTGCTCATTATCATGTGTTGTTCCCCTGATTGTTTGTGGGTGGTGAAGGAAGTTATCATGATGGAGGTGTCTCCATGATAATTTACCATTTCTTCTTCTTGTTACTAGATGTTAGTTTGATTTATTTTTGGGTGTAGTTAAATGAATATTCTTATTTTGATTTGACCTGTCCAAGAGAGTAGTTTATATATATGTATGTATATATATGTGGCATCATCACATGTGGGGTGATATAGGAGTTGTTGCCTTATCAAGAAGGCTGAGAACATTTTTGTGAGTGGGCACATTGATCACAAAACAAAGTCTGGAATTTAGCTTGTGTACTAGATTCTGATAGTATTTGTAAGTCAATCTGAAAGTTCTCACCACAGGGTATGGTTGCAACTCATGATAGAGATATCGATTATGTGGTTGTTTCTCCCAATGACAAATTTTATTTGTATTGGTTCTCAAATTGAACAGCTCATGTATGGAGATTCCTAAATTGGGTACCAATGGTAGTGCTAAGAGGCACACAATAAATCCTATCATAACATTGATTTTCAAAAGGGCCATATTACTCTTAGAGGAGTGAAACATGCCATATTAGCACTTTGATCCTTATCCATATGGTATCAATATCGGAAATCCTAAAGGAAACAAAGATGATCGGATGGTGAATATATGTGGAATTGATACGCGAAAAACTCACAGGTTATAAGCAGCTCCTGAAAGACGAACTTGAAGCAGAATAGATGTTTGTGACAATATGCATGAAATATGATCACTCGCCAAAGCAATGGCATCTCAATGTCAACCACAAAGAGAGGTGGCATTGAACGTTAGATAATAGACGGTAAAAGTCTAAGCATTGAATCACATTCATTAACCCCATTTGCATATAAATTCATGGTTTATATTTCACTGTTGTTATGTCTTCTTTAAAATAATACTGATGTTTTTATTTATAGTATAGATCTACTTGAATCTAGATTTATCAAGTAGTGAGAAGTATCAAATTTCTTTACTTTGTGAATATATCAATGAATAAGATAGATATATGCTTATTTTAAATTTTTTAGCTTTTTTTTAAATTTAATTTAATGGACACGTACTATTAAATAGCTTATTTATTTATTTGTCAGTTATGTGACAACATCCTCCTCATATAAACTATAAAGTTGTACACAATTTTAATTAACGATAATTTTTTAACTAAAAATTGGATACAAATAAATAAAAATGACCACAAGTACATCCTACTCCTCTAATTCTTTTCATCAATGTCATTTTCCAATTGAAAAAACATGTAGTTATTTGTTGTGGTATTAGTCCCTACCCCAAGGATTTAGGGTAAGGTTGCAAGGACTATTGGCGTTTGCATGAGTATGTTGTCTTTTTATTACATTCAATATTTGAGATGTCCATATATAAGTTGACTTTATTTTCAAGAATCAAATGTTTTCTTGACCTAAGTTTCAAGAAATATCATAACATGCATGGGACATAAGCTATACTAAAGAGGATATGATATGGAAACATATAATGGTTGTCGAGCATTGTTTGCCATCAGTCGTATGGGATATAAGCTATAAAGGAAATATGGAAATGTATAATGGTTGTTTGTAGATTTTAAAATTTTGATGATGATTTTATTTCGTATATATATATATATATATATCAACGAGACAATACAAGAGAAACAATGAAAACTATTAATTAATTGTCTTATAAGAATAAATATTTTATTATTATTTAAAAAAAAAATTATGATAAGAACTTTAATATGCAAGCAACCTCCAAAGTCCATAGGTGTAGATCACTTTTATTACTTATAAATTCATTGTTTTGTAAGTTTCTCGACACTTTAAAATTAAATCAAATTTACAATGTTATTTCTTTAGAAATATAAAAACATAGTTAATTATATATATATATATATATATATATATATATAATTATTTTAATGGTTCATTTAAAAGATAATTAACTAAATTTTTTAATCGATTGATTGAGTGTTGTGAGTTGTAAGTAGGAGGTCATAAAGTTAAATCCTCAAACAAATTATCTATTTGAATATTGAGGACCTCATTCATGTACATGTGGATTTGATTTGTGCCTATAATTTAGGCATAAGAAGAGATTATGCTTTATCATGTGGATCCTCAATTGCATTCGTTGAATGGCATCTTCGCCGGCTTTATCATATGGAGCCTCATTTACATTCATTGAATGGAATCTTTTCCACATATATGGACTCTATAACTCATGGTGATAACACATATCATAAGGTTGTGATACAATGTATATTTTGAATGAACATTTATGATTCGATGATAGTTCATATATCATAAGTTTGTGATATCAACATGGATTTTGAATGAACATTCATATATGATATTGCGGATACTAGTTTTATTCGAAGTGAGGAAAAATTTAGACAAAATTCAACAAATGTATTTTCTTGTGTCTTATACGTTCCTAAAATTAATTGGTTAGATGTGGACTCTTTTATGTTTATAGATGAATTGGGATCCGAACTGGTGTCTGTACTCTCGTCCTTGTTAGGATGTGTAGAAAAATAGTGAAAAACAGACCTTTGCCATACACAGTCACTTGGGATTTTCGTCAAACACTTCACAAACTATCGATATCAGGCCTCAACAGTAAGCACTACTCATGCCCATTAATTAGCAATTAAATGTAACTTTACTATAGGCTGATATATTATTCATAAAGCACATTTACAGCGGAAAAACATAAACACCAGCAAACTGATATAAGAATTAAGACAATTTTTAGCCAAATTGCCTAAGAAAAACCCCTAATAGAAAACCTGTGAGAGAGAGTGAGGATTTATTTCTTCTTAAAATAAATATACACCGGTAAAACTTAGCATTAAAGCTACATACTTATCTCACAACCCAAATATATGATGTTGTCTAGAAATTTGTGCCAACTGCTTGAAGGTACAGTTCAGACCCTTTCTCGAATTCTATGCATAATCTCAAGTCATAATTTGCCTCAAAAACTACGCACTTTACAATCTTGAATCTTGTGCCAAAACCCAATCAAATATACCCTTGATTTTAGTGTAATACCTGCCTCAAAATGTATGCCAAATGTACAGTTTTCTCATTGTACGGTCCGCTTAGAATTTCACTGTATGACCTACTCAGAATGTTGATTCTCTGACCTCAAAATTTGTGCAGCAAATCCTTCTTGAAATGCATGCAAGATTCTCAAATTTCGTTCCAGTATGGTGCTATTGTATGTGCCTCGATTTCTGCACTGGCTCCACTGAAAATCGTGCCCTCTCTACTGCTCAGATTGCCTTGGAATTCGTGTTGCTAGCTACAATGGAGTTCCCTTGGAAATCGTGTCTTTCAGTAGACTTTTGCACTCTCTCTCTCTCTCTCTCTCTCTCAACGCCCTCTTGAAACACGTGTCCCTCTCCAAATGCACTTGGAGTGTGTGCCTCTCTCTTGGATGGATGAAAAATGAAGTCTCGTAGTCTTTTTATTTCCTCCTTAGGGTAACTCCTCTCGTCTCTTCGTCTTCTACGACTGAGATTCGATCTTGGCCTCATGATCGATGGAAGAGATCTATTCTCAAGTTCACTTAAATCTTTAAGTGAAACTATATTAAAGACCCATCACTTTCGAAAAAACATTTTTACCCTAAATATCAAAAAAGTGCACTTTATGATTTAAAAGTCACTTTATAAACTTAATAAAGTACATCTCACTTTCAAATTATAAAGTCAAGTCATAAAGTGCTTCAATAAATGCACTTTAATAAAGTCACTTAAGGACATTTATGAGACAACATCACCTCGGACCCTTGCACCTAGGCACCGGATGTAGGACTACCTCCGAACTACAAAATGCTAACAGGATGAACTATAATAATTATTGTTTTCAGTGACTATGTAAGGGAGTAGCTATGGAGAGACATGTGTGGAGTGGGGTACAATAATGCGACAACATGCAGATACATGGAGCAAAGTAATAAATGTTGTATAGGATGAAATATATACCGTTAGATTTGAAATGCTTCAAATCCAACGGTATATATCCTAGATTATACAGCATTTATGAAACTACTGCAGGGTGCATATTGTTTGCATTGACAATGGAGGGCAGTTGCATGTAATGATTAAAATCAAAATGAATGCCACCAAAGCAAAGTCTAAATCATTAAAATTTCTAAAATTTGTCAGCTATGAATGAATCGAGATAGTTGTAGGGAGATCCTTCAACACCTTCCAAAAAATGGTTCAGCTTCAGAGAAGAAAACACAAAACAAACATGTGTTTACGCACTACTTTACTTAAATGCATAAATATATCATTTAACTTTCTACGAACTAGAAGCTCTAATCTACACCCTAAACTAACTCATGATCACAAACCTCTCTCGACGGAGATTCAAGCCCATTCCTACTCTAAAACCATATGAAAAATAAGTTATGCAAAATTACAATGATAAAAGGAATACACAAAACATAGATGTCTTTATTCATCCATGAAACGATATTGATACAATTTGTTTGCTCCTATAATATAGCAGAATGTGGTTCTCTCCTTATTCTTACTCAACTTGATCATATTCTTACTCAACTAATCATAATCTAAGAAGAGTTGTTACCACAACTTGCATACACACCCAATAATATTTTATGACAGACATAAGGCTAATATATCATTGGACTATGTACTTTGACTCAATTTCATAAACCAATCCAATGCTCAACTTTTAAGAGAGCTCTAAATTTGCTTCTCTCCTTCCATTATCAATTGGTGTTAACCTTCTTATAGTATCAATGAAATTGGTGTTTCTTGGGACAAACATAACTACCATAAAAACATATATACAACATATTCAATAGGAATTGCCATTGTTTCTTATCTAAAATATCTACTTTCAAAATACTTTCAAAGATCTATAACATCACCATATACAAAAATTGTCAATAGAGTTATTTAAGCCTCAAAACACAGCTAGCATTACACCAACTAACAACCTTCAATCATTGTCCATAATGTTACCTATTCTAATCCATATCCGAGCACATGTTTAAATTGATATTAAATATTTCATTCAATGATTAGGGGATGGGGTCTCTCCAATAAGCCAATCCAATTATTTCAAGAAAACTATTTGCAAAGCAAATGTGATATTTCTTCTCTCCACCACCTTTACTTTTCTCTTTTAGCCTTTTCTGGCCGTTCTTCCTTGACCATGCACCATTTTTGCATCAACTTCAGAATTTCAGCTAAGATCTAATTTGTTTCCTCCTCAATATCTCCATTCATCTTCTTTCATTCTAGTTGCTTTAAACCATTGACTAGTGGCCCATCACCAGCCCAACAATTATTCTCAAAGATCATGGATGAGACCATTCTACATCATCCAGAAATATATCAAATTACGAATTAAAGCAAATAATCAACAAAGGCTTATATAAAAATATTTCTCAACTTGATAAATCGAACATCTAAATCACTTGGTCGATGCAAAAAATTGTTTAAAAGCTAATTAAACCATTCACTCAATTTGATATTTGACAAGGTTCAGAATTTTATCATACCTTTAAAGTCCTTTTGTTTCCAAACCACAAATTTTGCCTTCGCTCAATTATTGGTAGGCCATGATCCAATTATGGATCAGACTAGAAGAAAATTCTAAGAATCTCTCACAAGTTTTTAAAAAAATTCCTGGCCTAGTTTGAAATTAGAAATATTATTTCCTCTTTGTTAAGCCCTATATATCGAGAATTCGGTGTTTAACACTTTTATGTTATTTATATGACAATTCTCCATCTTCTTATTCCCCAATAATGAATTTTATTTGTAAGTATCAGTATGGCTTCAATAATGATTGTAAATAAGTCTTCATTTTGTTGACTTTAGTTCAAAATACTACATACGTTGGAATCAGTGGTCTACCAACAAAAAGGAGCATATAGGTATATAATTGCAAGAATCATTGTATAAACAAAGTATACCATGATAAGAAAGAGTATCGTTAAGAAAATGTGTCCATACTTTAGGTCTCTCAACAATAATAAATATGTTATGCACTTCATCATATTCTTAAATAGGTCAATATTAAGCAATGCTAAATTCAAAGTTTTTAATATGTACAAGAACAAGTTATTCATATTTCATTATTTCTATATGGAGTGAGAAACCTAATATTCACTTATAGGTCGACAATTTCTTGCCCCATACAACAAGTTCGAGGCCAAAAAAAACTACTCCATTTCCTCTAAAACTTACCTAGTTCAACAAGATGAATAAGTCAAACAAAAACTAAATAGATTTGCTAAATACCTAACCAGCATAGCACTTTTTATTTTAATCTTGAGATGAAGAATCTCAGGGCTCAAGCATAACCCTCATTCTCATGTGGCTTGGAAGGTCCACACCAACCTCTTACATGTCTGCACCAACTACTTAACAGAAAAATCAATTAAAAACAAAAACTATTTTTTTCAATGGTGGTTCGCCGAAGGGTTACATCCACTAGGAAATATGCAAACACCTGCTATTCTGGAGAATCAAAGTATGGCTAGAATTACATAATCCACTTATTCATTACATAGGGTCTCAACAAGAGCATCATGTCACTTACAAGAATTGTACCTGGGTAGGGAGGATAACAACATTCCTCCCAACCACCCAAGCTACACTTAGAAAAAAAAACTTATTATAAAGAATCAAATTCTTCCTCAAACATTATCTCAAAGTCACAAAGTTAATGGGATTAGATTGTCTTGTTGGTGTATTCAAAATTGAATCCAAGTCAATTAAGCATATTTTCTTGGTGGTACATTCAAAAAATAAAATATTGTTTAAACGTAGAGAAAGGTACAAGAAAGCTTTTGCCCAATGATTGGCAAAAAGGTCAAATCCAAATGGCAAAATATTGTTCAAACATAGAAGAAGGTACAAGAAAGGTTTTTCCCAATGATTGGCAAAAGTCAAATGGGGTTAATTTTCTTGTTAGTGCATTCAAAATTGAAAATATTGTTCAAGGAAAAGTTTTGTGGGAGTATAGGCACAAAGCTTACTAAAATCAATTTAAAAAAACAATATTGTTAAGAACCAAGCTCACTAGCCAATTTATAAGACTTCCACACCTTATTTTGTCGATTATCTTTATTTCACACACAAAGGAAAATTTTATTTCAACACATATAAAGGAAAATCTTATGATCTCCTATCAAACACTATTTTGATGAAAAATAACCTTGCTTTTGACCATGTTACTACGTTCAGCCAGTGTTTTAATGATTAAAAATACACCCAAGAATTGTAGCATTAAAAAGAATATGAGATAATCGATCGAATAAGCATTTGGTACTTGAAGGTAAAGTATCCACTTCATCATTCATATCCTATTGGAACATTAAAGATATACAATATGGCGGCAATAATTTTTTCCCAAACATCGAAAAAAAAAAAAAGTACACACGAAAGTATATGAAACCCGAGATTTGAGCAGGCAGATTATTATAAATGTAAGCATAAGCAAAGGGTCAGAGGTGTTTCCATGTGTAGTAACCAAGAGACTCCACTGAAGACCATTTGGTTTGTGAAGCTGGCAGTTTACACGACCATGTCTGATCAATTAATTTGGAAAATCCAATGAGGTGGCTGGTCAGTGTCTATAAAAAAAACGATAGAAACTTGGTTACATATCAAAGAGATGCATTTATGGTATTATAATGGACGCCATATCAAAGCAAACGTTAGAACTGAACAACAAAGTAATTTTCTCCCCGCACCAACATGCAAAAGATTGAATAAGTGATGAACAAAAGTATTACATGTATATATATGAGATGCAAAAAAGTGATGGATTATCAATTTACTATGATTTAAGAACCTCACAGGAAACTGATAGGTTCGTAGATTTTTTTAAACTCCGAACAAAGCTAACAGTCGAGTCAAATGTCCAAGTCGGTTGTCTGTAGCTTTACTGATCGATAGAATCCCAGGTGAAATAAGCGTGACTACTTAGAAGGCTTGAGAATGAAAACTGTTAACATTTAACATTAGCACATGGCCATTGCTCAGAGAATTAAGAGAAACATGTTCAAACAAAATTTAACTCACTCCGAGCACAATACAAGACTGCTATCACATTTGGGACCGACATGTGACAGAGCTACAGCATTTCACTATATTAAAATATTCCATACTCACTTTAGAGAATAGGCTGTGTGCTTTATGATAGTTAGTGTCAATCGGTAATTTAGCACAAAAGTTTGCCAATCTTTACCATGCATAACTATAACTGATAACCAATTACTTCAGCGAAGAAAATTAATTATTGCTTTAGAAAAAAGAAAACTTGAATCTGTTGGTCAGAGCTATCCAGTAAATAAACTGCAAGTGTTCGTTAAAAGGCCTGCAACTATCTTTCTTGATCAGTATTTTGAACAGTCAGCTGCAGATACAATGCTTCTCTTGTGATAGAACAACAAAAGATAAATACTGCCATGTACATAATTTGTACAGTGCCATCTCCACACATTTTTTCATGCATACACTGTATGCTGAATTTACAATGCTTCAAGTTGACACAAAACCAAGGGCACCCACACCGAATGCTCATGGCAAGCACATTAAATCTTCGTCCACCTCCTATAGAAAGAATAGTTAAGTAGGCAGTCCTCTGATATCTCCTCCATACCCCAACGTGATTAAACAATATAAAAAGCAGACATCAATCATCCCAGGCATTATCTGCGGCACCTTCTTGCTTGAGATTCGCATGTGCCAACATGTACTTATATTTGTCTTCAACACGAATGGTAGTTGATCCAACGACACTTGTTCCAGTAGGAGCAAGTCTTCCTTCCCGGAATGCTGCTGCTTGTTCTCTCTCCTTTCTCCTTGCAGCCTAAGCAATTTTTCAAAGAAAAGGATTTAGTGCCAAATATAAATATTGTCTAGCAAGGAAGACAACAAGGAAATATAAAAAGAAAAACCACAAACACCAAATATGTAACAATAAATCCAGATACTAAAAAGAGAAGCTATGCCAAATGCTCAATGATTTTAGAAAGAAAGAAAACCACAAATAAGCATATCCATTTCAAGGGCACAAACATTTATTCTAAACTAGGAATATTTTTCACAAGCCAACTATTCAGTTCAGTATTGAATGGAAAACAAACCTTTCCAGTTGCAAATGCCATGGTGTTTCCAGCTTCTGCATCTGCTATTGCCTTCCGAATATGAGCTACCAGGAACTGTAACATTCATTTAATTATAGAAAATTACAAAGATAGGTGGGAAATCTTGATGCCAAAAAAGTGAGAAAGCAGTCAAACAAAACATTCCATGTCTGTGTTGAGAGAAAGCAACAAAGAATTATACCATATCACGCTCTGTGTAAAAGGAAGTTGCTCGGCCACTGGTTCCTGCACGGCCGGTTCTTCCAATACGATGCACATAATCCTCCATAGCCTGTTATGTTGATTAAAAATAAATTAAAGTGCATACAAAGCTCAACGTAATGTGTCCATACACAAAATAATTTCCAGATGCACGCATTAGTTCCACTAAAGGAATCCTATTAGATAGGACTATAACAAACCTTCGGAAGATCCAGGTTAACAACATGGGAAACACCAGTCACATCCAAGCCTCGAGAGGCCACATCTGTAGCAACCTAGGAATTTTGCAATAATTAAATGAATGTAGCATTAGCATTTGTCACTGAGCAACCCCAACAAGAGAAAAGTGTGTTGGAAGAGATAAGAAACAAAGACAATCATTTAAACCATTAAAAAAAGCAAGTTTACCCTCACCAGAATATTAGTGGAGCCATTCCGAAACTCGCGTAAAGCAGCTTCTCTTTCCACTTGACTTCGACCACCATGCAGCGCAACTGCGTGAAGACCTTGTGCAACTAATGCATCTGTAACTTCGTCACACCTTGTCTACAGTCACATCCAAGATATTAAAATCCATGAAGGCACAATAACTAGAATTAAACTGCAAGAGAAAAATAATCCCAGTAGATCCAAAGTAACAAATAACAAAATTTGATGCTATCTGTACAGGCACTGAAAAAAACGTAATAAATACCTTTCGTTCAACAAAAACAATGGTCAGAGGAAGAGGTTGTCCAGACTTCTCTGCTTGGGATGATTCCTCCACAAGTAAAGCTAATAGACGATCAGTCTGATCACAGGGAAAACAAAACATGATAAGATTATCCACAGAACAATTAATCTGTATGCTAAGGCAAAGAATCAATGCACTCATTAATATACTCAAGCTTTTTGTTAATGTACAGACCATCATGCCATCTACAATATGTTATGATCATCCTAGAAAAATATGTTGTGTCTGTTCTGTCTGTTCTGTCAGATGCATTTCTCCAATGAAGTGCACCTTTCTGGTCTTTAGAGAGAACACCACAAAAGTAGACAGCAAAGCACATTCTGTATGTTTTATTAGGAATTTCTAGAGTTAAGTGTGCATTTCTGGGCTTTAGAAAGTGCAACTCAAAAGTAGACAGCATTTTCTACTCCTTACTGTGTACTAATATTAGTTTAGCTGACTTCTCTCTTCCTTGCTCTTTTCATTTATTGTTTTATAAATATATGCAGCTCAGATATATTTCTCTTGGCTGATATAGTGAACACTCCCTAATTGGTTGTACCTTAAGGGTTCATTTGTCTTTTAGTCCCATGAACTTCTTTTGGACACTTGAAGATACTAATAAAATACAGATTTAATTTCAATTCAATCATAAAATTAATTACAAATTTAATGTAAGAACATTTGTTATAGAAATTGACATCATGTGTTCTAAGCAAGAGCATGTGGTTCTAAATGGCGACAGTTATGTAATATGACCACAAAATATGGAAACATTTTTGAACAGTAAAGCGCTCTAGAAATTTTTTATCAACGGGAAGAAGGATGATGTTGTATGAGCCATTACGACCTACATCTCTAGGGATATTCACTTCCGTACGTGCAGGATCAATTGTCCGATGCTATCTGGAAGAAGTTCAAGACTTTGTTTCATAAAACCGATATGCAAATTGAGAAAGCATTGGTCTATCTAGATCCTCTCTCCTTAGAAAGAATTGAAGATAACTAGGCTTGTGTGAAAGAACTTTAATTGAAATTGGACAAACGCTAAACGGATTTTTTAAGTAAAGGTGGTCAGCTCATAGAACTAACCCTAATGAATCTGAAGACACCCTATTATGTATAATGTTTGACTTTTTGTACTAGTTGGACTTCTAGAAAAGACAACAATTAGGATTATTCCTTCAATTCTTTATGTGATCTACTAATTAGGGCACAGGAAAAATTGCTTGATGGAAGGAAACTTGAGGTCAAGCAACAAGCCCATTTTCTTAAGGGCAAGGGTCAATAGAATCATAGAGAGAGGTCGACAATGTGGTAGAGAGAAAGAATGTGATTACATCAACCAGAATTTGAAGAAGTATGATGATCAGACTTCAACTAAGAAAGGTACGAAGAAGAAAACCTATCATTATTGCGGGAAATTAGGACATACGAAGAAGACTTGGTGGCATAATGATAAAACTAAAGACATAAAGGAGAAAGTTAAGCAGCTTGAAGGAGATGTGTCAACTGGATGATCCATTGACCTACAACACAGAACTTTAGAAGCTAAGCCAGATAACTGTATATTTCTTGTTAGTGCTCCTCAGGCTATCCATGCTCACACCTCCTAAAGTGAATCGATAATCGACTCTAGTTACACCCATGATATAGCTAAAAACGATTCTCTAATTAATTGAAGCTACAAAAAAAAACTTTGTAGCAGATGATTATGCACTTACTTTTATTGGTTGTGGAAATATTGAATGTCAACATGTCATGATCACTAATGTGTATCACGTACCTAGTTTGATTGTCAATTTGTTGTTTGTAGCCCACCTAACTCAAACTGGCAAAAACATCGAATTTTGGCCAGATCGGTTTGTTATGAATAATATGCACAATAACTTTATTGTTGTTGCCGAGGGATTTCTTGACCCAAAGGACAAACTGTGTAAGTTCTGTGACCTTCTCAAAAGAGATCCACGACCGACTGCACTAATAGCTCAGACCGATGGCTGAAGCAGAATTTGGCATGAACGACTCATACATCTGAATTTCTAAAGCTTGAAATTGATGGTGAAACATAACATGGTTACTGGACTACCTAAGGTCGTCCCCCCTCATGGAGTATGTGAAGGGTGTACGCTTGACAAGCATCACCAGGCTGCTTTTGAAATAGGGAAGGCTTGGAGAGCAAGATTCACTTGAAACCTGTCCACAGTGATCTGTGTTCCCTGAACAAACCATCACTAGAAAGTGTGAGGCATGTTTTAATCTTCACTAATGACTTTTCCAAGTATTCTTGGGTATATTTCCTGAAGAATAAGGGTCATGTCTTTGAAAAGGTCAAGGAATGTAGGCCATTAACTGAAAAGCAATGTGGTCGACCTACGAAATGCTTAAGATCAAATAATGGATGAGAATATGTTGAAAAAAAACTTTGAAAGTTACTTGTCACATCATGTTATCTTCTGGCAGGGATCTATACCTTGCACAACTTGGTAGAATGTCGTTGCAGAAAGGAAGAATCAAACTTTGGTAGAAACAACATGTTTGCTTCAAGCCAAAGATCTATCACTTGGGTTTTGGGCAAAAGTTGTCTACTAAACAAAATAATTGTTAAATAAGATTCCAACTAAAGTTGTATGGGATGTGACTCCTTTTGAGAAATGGAGTAGGAGAAAATGCTCATCCAAACACATTAGAACCTTTGGGTGTATATGTTAAATTTCATACATTCATAGCATAAAACATAAATGCATTACCAAGATCACTAGAAGCAAGACAAAGCAAAAAACAACAACACAGAGTTTGACCTGGGAAACCCAAATGGGAGAAAACCCAACAACCTTCGCAGAGAGATGATAATTCCGAGATCAGAGTACAAATAAGAAAAAAGAAAGAATGTGAATGTATCTTTCACAAGTAGATGCCCCACATAAGCTTCCTCCTTCAAGTGATGCGAAATCAGCCTCCTCCAAGTGATGCGCACTTGCTAAGTGAGTGAATGAGATAATGAGGTGCACTAGCCTCCTATTTATACAAGTGCAAACCTGGAAAATTCCCTAACTGGGCCGATTTCACCTGGGGGCAATAAATAATTTAAATTTAATATTTTTATTTGTTTCTTTTGCACCCCAAGGCTTACATTGATTCTTTCATGTGCTTACATAATTGATTACATAAAGTTCTTCTCCCTTAGGAGGTATAAACAAGTACAATGAAGGTACAATAAAATATAATGAATAATATTTTCCGAAGTTGTACAAAATCCAACACTCCCTCTCAACAAGGAAGGTATTCTTCGGTCTTCATCTGCATCACGATCATCTGGGTTTCATCTTGTACATCCATTATGTCTCCATCATCTCTATGCATACTGAAGGTTGTCCACACAGTCTCTGTGAATCATCATCACCAGTCCTTCGGTGAGTCCAAGAGAATCACTCAATCCTGGATATCTGAGATTATCAGCTGTACCATCTCTGCTATACAATTTGCTACCTGTCTATCTCATCTGCCAATGGGGTCCTCCCATACCTGGTTGAGATCTCAGACGAGCAAAAGGGCACGGCCATCTACTGATTGTCCGACTCTTCTGCCTATGGAATCCATCCCATAACTGAAGCAATCGTGATAATGGATCTGATGGAAGTATATCGGGCCACAGGAGCAAAAGTCTCATCATAATCGACTCCCTCTTTCTGAGAGAATCCTCTGGCTACAAATCTGGCCTTGTATTTCTCAACACTGCCATCTGCTCCATGCTTGATCTTGTATAGCCATTCAGAAGTCACTATTGACTTCTTCTCAGGTCTCAGCACAACTTCCCACACATCATTCTTCATGATGGATTGATATTCTTCCATCATGGCATCCTTCCAAACTTGATGTTTGGATGCTTCTTCGTAAGTAGTGGGTTTTGAATCAATAATGTTGCTCATCAGTGCCACATAACTAGAGAACCTCTGAGGTCTCTTGCTTTCTCTGAAAGCGCCATGTGGAGCTTCATGCCCCTCTGCTACCTGCAATGTTTGTTGTGACCATCTAGGTCTTTTCCGACCTACAACATCTCTGGGGATATCAACTGGATCTATGGGATCGATAGGTTCATCCTTTTCTATTGTATCCCTCTGAACTGGAGGGGGAGATGATCTCATCTCCTTAGGTTCTAGCATTTCTTCATCATCGATCTCCATATCTGATCCTCTGCCTTTCCTAATAGCCATTTCTTGTTTAAAGGTCACATCCCTACTGACTTCAATCTATCTTGATCTTGGAATGTAAATTCTATAAGCCTTTGAAGACTCATTGTATCCCACAAAGATACCCTTCTTGCCTGAAGGTTCTAACTTAGATCTTTTCTCTTTGGGCACATGTATGTAGACTGGACAGCCAAAAATCCGGAGATGGCTCACTTTTGTTTTCACACCTGTGAACGCTTCTTCCGGAGTCATGTTCTTCAATATCTTATGTGGACATCTATTATGTACATATACAACGGCTCTGGATGCTTCTGCCCACAAGAACATTTGAAGACTCTGGTCATGCATCATAGCTTTGGCTGCCTCCACAATTGTACGATTCTTTCTTTCTGCAACCCCATTTTGTTGAGGGTTGTAGGGAACTGTGAGCTCCCTCTTAATTCATGCTTCCTTGCATAAATCATTGAATTCTGTAGAGGTATATTCTCCACCATTATCGGATCTCAAAATCTTGATCATCTTTCCTGACAGATTCTCAACTTGTGCTTTAAACTCTTTGAACTTGTTGAGCACTTCCTCGGATTCTTTTGACTTGAGAAAGTAAATCCAAGTCTTCCGTAAGTAATCATCAATAAAGGTGATATAGTAATGATAACCACCTAATGACACAACTGGCATGGGCCCGCACGAGTCAGAGTGTACTAGATCCAAAATCCCTTTGGATCTACTCTCGCTGTCTGGAAAGGACTTCTTGGCATTCTTGCCAAGTGCACATCCTATACAAGTTCCATCATGGTCTACCTGGGGCCCTTGCAAACCTGTCACAATATTCTTCAAAACTAAGAGAGCTCGATAGTTCAGATGAGCTAACCTTCTATGCCATAACTCGCCCATACTTGCAACATCATGTATTAGGGCTTGGACTGGAGAAGTGTTTAGTCTATACAAGCTCTCTTCTCTTATGCCAATAACTTTGGCTGTGCTCATGCTTGAGTTCTTGTGCCAAGCAAGGACTTTCCCTTCTGAGAAAGCTACTTTATATCCCTTGTCCTCCAATGCTGAGATGGAGACAAGATTTCTTTTCATACCAGGTACATAGAGTACATCACTTAGGCGTAATGTATCATTTGATTCCAATTGAAGGGTGGTGGCTCCAGACCCCTTCACAGTGTAATTTGCATCATCTCCAAGTACAACACGGAGATGTGAATCTTTCTCAATTAATTCTGAAAGATTCTCTCTATAGCCTATCATGTGTCTAGATGCACCACTATCTATGAGCCAAGTGTCACTAGTGGTAGGAATAGTACCTGATAGTGCTGATATGAATAGAAATTTTGTGTGATCTTCATTCTTTTGCTTCTTGTGATGATGATCTTCTTCTACATCAGCAGTGGATGCTTCATGCTTCCTTTTGATTTGACTTCGACAGCTACTGGCATAATGTCCATACTTTCTGCACCTATAGCATTGAACTTGAGATACATCCTTCTTCTTCTTTTGTTCTTGGCGGGGACTTGATCTCCTTTCTTGGTGCTGGTGTTTATGGAACTTCTTTCCTTTTCCCTTACCTTTCTTGGCGTGGGAAACAAATGCTTGAGTCTCTTCAGGTTGAGAGCCATGGAGTCTTTGATGTGCTGCAATCCTGGTCTCCTCCTGAGAGAAATCTGCCCAAAGCTTGTTAAACTTCGGTAGTTTGGATCTACCACTTATGCTTTGGATAAAGGACTCCCATGATGGTGGAAGACCATTTAAAGTGTGTAGGACAAGCTCCTTATCGCTAATAGGATCTCCACTTGTGCTGAGCTTGTCTCGGAGTTCTGTGATCCTCATGAAGTATGAGGCAATGGATTCTAACTTTCCTATCTTCATATTTGAGAGTTGGTTTCTCAAAGTCATGGATACATTTAGGCTAGTGTGTTCAAACAGCTTCATAATGGTCTTGAACATTTTCCTAGCATACTTCTTTCCTAAGATTTGAGGAACCAAATGGTCTCTCACTGAATCCACAAGAATCCTTCTTGCTTTAACATCATTCTTCCTCCATCGGGATTTATCTTCTTCGGCTTCTGGTTCAGGAACCTTCTCATTTACATATAGCAAGAGATCATTTTCTTCTAGGAGTAGAAGAACCCTAGACTTCCAAGAAATGAATTTTGAGGCTCCTTCCAAACGATCTTCAACCATCATCCCAATCATCTTGATTGCAGATCTGGTTCAGAAACCCTAACAGTTGCTAGGTCAAAAATGAAAGTTAATAATTTGAAAAACTGAACCCACAGATAAATTCACCTTGCCAAGGAGAGTTGAGTAGAGGGTGGGTTGGTCCAAATCTGTGGAGAGAGATGAGTTAAAACTGAAACCCTAATTCTGCTGCAGCCAAAGAGTTAGGTCAAAAATTGAAAATTCTCAGAATTTAATTCTGTTTTCACCAATAGATGCGCCTTGACAAAAACGAAATTCCTATAGCATCTTTTCTCCAAAGTGATGGTTAGAGACTTCACAAGATGAAACCCTAGTTCCGGCAGTGTTCCGACAATGCTTTGGCAATGGCTTCTTCTAGAACTGCTCTGATACCATGTTAAATTTCATACATTCATAGCATAAAACATAAATGCATTACCAAGATCACTAGAAGCAAGACAAAGTACAAAACAACAACACAAAGTTTGACCTAGGAAACCCAAATGGGAGAAAACCCAACAACCTTCGTAGAGAGATGATAATTTTGTGATCAGAGTACAAATAAGAAAAGAGAAAGAATGTGAAAGTATCTTTCACAAGTAGATGCCCCAAATAAGCTTCCTCCTTCAAGTGATGGGAAATCAACCTCCTCCAAGTGATGCGCACTTGCTAAGTGAGTGAATGAGATAATGAGGTGCACTAGTGTCCTATTTATACAAGTGCAAACCTGGAAAATTCCCTAACTGGGCCGACTTCACCTGGGGGCAATAAATAATTGAAATTTAATATTTTTATTTGTTTCTTTTGCACCCCAAGGCCTACATTGATTCTTTCATGTGTTTACATTATTGATTATAAAAAGTTCTTCTCCCTTGGGAGGTATAAACAAGTACAATGAAGGTACAATAAAATATAATGAATAATATTTTCCGAAGTTGTACAAAATCCAACAGTATAGCATGGGATCACATTCCAAATTATAAAAGGAAGAAATTGTATACAAAGATTCATTCATTTATCATGATGGGCTCTTCTTAAGTGTTGAAGGCCTACACACTGTTTGTTCCAATCAAACAAGAAATTATTTATAGGAGAGATAATGTGTTTGATGAGAACTCTTCATGTATCACTCTATTGAATTCTTCTTTTGTCTTGTTGAATAGTGTCTGTTTGGATATTTTGCATAATTTTGGATCAACTGACTACTACACAAGGGAATCAACTGGACAATCGACTTCTTTACCTAAATCTAGTCCTGAAATTTTACGTTCAATTTGACCATTTTTACTATTTTAAACTTCCTCTTAAATAAGGAGAGATCCCACGTTTGGCTCATGACCACTTGATCTAACCCCAGAGTTATATATATATATATATATTAGAAGTTATATTTTAAATGAGAAGTTGTGGGGATCTATGACTTAAATACTAGGTGCCAAAGGGATCAAAGTGTGTACTAAAAAGATTTTACACTACAAAATTCAAATAGGAAAAATGATTTGCAGGTAATTTTATGTGAATTTTTTTTTATGAATGGCTTGACTAGTTTGTATAGTTAACTAAGAAATTCTATTTTCAATTTGAATCCCTTCAAGAAACATAAAAGCAATTTATACTATCCAAATTAAAATAATTGTAAGTAATTTAGGCATTCCAATTTCTAGATCAAATGTGAAATTGAGTAGACTAGTCAAGAATTGTAATTGAGGTATAGTACAACCCTTCATAAATTTAGATACTACTGATTGGGAATTAGTTGAGCCTTACAAGATAAGGAAGTTTTTATGAGGCACAATTTTTTGAACTAGTATGTACTAGCAATTGTATTTCAATTCATGCAATTTTATTTAGCTATTTCTTAGTTAGTTATACATAGCATAGAATTTATATTCAAATTTAAAGAGTAGTTTTTCTTTTATAGTGTATCTTGTTTTACTTTTTACTTGTATTTATATTGAAAATGTGTCGTAGATTTCTTTATCCTATAATTTGGATAAAGAAATCTACAACAATCGTCAATCTCTTATTTAAAATATATATTAAAAAAACAATGTATTTTTTTGGTGAAAATAAAATTGATGTGCTATTAATCTATGTGAACTTAAATTGACGGGCAATAAAGTATTGGGACGTCATCAATTTTTTGTTTGATGGGTTAGGATGAACATCAAATTTCAGCACTTCCTGAACCATCTTACAATTGACCTTCTACAACGGGGTCGACAACAAGCTTTGGAATGCCTAACCATTTCTCTCATTGATGATTTTTGGTATAGAAACTCCAACAACAAAGAGATTGCTCTTCCTAAATGGGCAACAAAGACAATTCAAGCAACTAGAATTGATAAAGGGGTTATAAATGACTTGAGAAAGACTAGAGGTCGGAAACAATTTGGTAGTGTTGCTCTAATGGTGTAAGTGTTAGAGGCATGTGATCCCAATACATATGCAGATGCACATGGTCAACCTGAATGGGAGAATGCTATTGCTAATGAGTATCATTCCTTGATGAAGAATGAAACATAGGACTTAGAAGACATCTCATGGGAAAGCTTGGTTTTCCAATCGATACATGGATTGTGGTATATTGTTGCTATCAAAGTGTGATATCAGTTGCAAAAAATCCCATTGTACACAATAAGATGAAGCACGTGGAGATTCACACTCATTATTTGAGACAATTGGTACAGGATAATGTTGTTTATTGCAAGACAGGTGATCAAGTTGTTGATATCTCTACACAGCCTTTAGCTAAAGCTAAGTTTGTGAAACTTTGGGCTATGCTTGGGCTTCAAGAAGCTACAAGTATGGTGGAGTGTGTTATCCACTAAGTTGCACTTAGTTGGATTTCTCAATGAGCCGCCAAAGACTTGAATAAATCATTTGTTCAACATTAGTGTTCAGAAGTCCAGCAGGCCAATTTTGGCCCTTTTTTTAATTTTTGCATGTTCATACCCCTCGTGAAAATTGTAATAAGGTGACATGGCATGAAGGCCTTCTATAAAAGACTTGGTTGACTTATATTTAATCATCAATCCAATACTCTAGAGTGCTTTTTCCTTGTTAAGTATACGTTTCTATTCAGTGACATAATTTCCAAGTTTTTCACTCACGCCTCCAAAGTTGAAGTATTTGGCTTGGTGGTTAGGCCTTAGGAGGTTGTTAAAGTCTATGTTTCTATGTATATTACCATGCTAGTCATCAATATTGAGTCATATGAACATGTATTAGGTCCCACATAGGTTTTTCAATTTTTTGCAAATGGCTTTTAGAGGCTTCTAGAGGTTTCCTAAACCATCATTAACCCATTAAGAAACAACTTAACCCATTGATTAAGCTAATGGGATATTTTTTTGGATGGAAAAAGCGAGAATTTGAGGAGGAAACGCACCATATGGACGCGGATACGGCACGGAAACGCGTTTCCAATCATGCCACCAATGTTTCCTCCACGTGAAACGTGGTGGCACAATCGGAAACGTGTTTTCGATGAGTACCAAACGCGTTTCCGAGTTTCGTGCCAGGAATGGCAGTGGTACGGGGCCTAGTATCAAGTTTCCTGCAACTTAGATCAACGAGTACTTCTATGTTGGGGGTGTCTAGCAACGTAGAAGGGTTGAGAGAAACTCTCTAGACTGTCTTGTAAAAATGTCTTTTGTAATACTTTATGGTCAATGGTATTGGAGGGCACATGGTACTGGGTGTACCATGGTATTCCATGATATTGACAAAAAGTGAATGTTATAAAATAGTCCTTGGAGAGTTGTATAGACACCAACACAGGGACAAGATTGAGTCATATCTATTGCATGTTAGACAAGAGTGAGTTATATCTCTTATGGTGGACAGGAGTGAGTCATATCTCTTGTGAGTGACAAGAGTGAGTCATATATCTTGTTTGGGTTTGTCTTTTCTACTGAGGGTTTGGGCACCGTGAGAGTAAAGAGTTTGAGATCCGGTGAGTCATATCCGGAGGCCTGTCATTGTATGTGTTGATTAACAAATCTGCAATAAAAGACAACTATTGGCTAGTTTTCCCCATTGGGGTTTCCAGAGTATTTCTTGTGTTCGATTTTCTCTGTAATGGTTGCTTATCAATGTGTTGCATTTATCTTTTCAGTAATTTAAATTCTCCGAGTTAATTTAATTAATGGCATAATATAAAAGATCGAGATTGTAACCGTGATCTGTGTTGATGTTTATGTAGCATCGGAATATATTCTTAAGAAGTCCTAGATAAAGTGGAAGAAATGAAGAGCACAATTACCCCAATAAAATGGGTAAAATAACCCTAGAAGATAAAAAGACAAGTCCGCTTGAAAGATAAAATAAAAGATAAATAAATAAATAAAAGTCAAGCCGACCTAATTGAGGAAACTTCTAGTGAAAAGAAGATTATAAATAAAGTGCTTTCACACTTCATTATTACAACAACAAGTTCATCTCTCTCTCTCAAGTGGTACACACTTCTCTAGGAGGATAAGTGAAGAAGACAAGAAGGAAGAAGAAGTTCGCTCTGTGTTGTAGAAGACTAATTTCTGGGTCTCTTATTTTTTTGTATATAGATCACTTTCAAATCTGATGTACTGAATCTCTGAGTAAGAAAGGTTTGCTAGGTTTTTTTCCCGAGTTTGGGTTTTCCCAGGGTAAGCTATTGTGTCTCTTGTGTTCTTATGCTTGATTATGTGAAAATTATGCTTCTATGTCATTAAAATCTAACAGGTCATGGGCCCACGCACACTATCCTGCTGCATGTAAAGCACAAGATTTACTCCAAAAATCAGGGGCCAAAAATCTAGGACCGAAAACCTAGGGTCTGAAAATCTAGGACCGGAAATCAGGGGTCAAAAATCTAGGGTCCAAAAAATTAGAGTCGAGAAATTGCAGATCTAAAATTTCAGTTTTGGTAAAGTTTGAATTTTCTGCAGAAACTGCAAAAACTACAGAAACTAGGGTTTCAGTTTATGAGTTTTGTCCACAGATCCAGAAAAAAATGAGGTCTATCCAACTCGCCTTGGGAGGGCGCATTAGACTGTGGATTCAATTTTATCAAAGTCCAATTTTCAATTTTTGACCCTCTTCTGCTAGGGTTTCTGCACCAGATCTATCAAGATGGTTGTTGAACTCAAAAATATTCCAGAGCCAGAGGGAGCCCGAGACAAATTAAAACAACAAGAAGAAATCTAGAAAGATTACCTTCTTACTACTCTCTCAGGCTCTATTTCAAACAATGATGCTCATGAAGATTCTCCACAAAAGAGGTCAAGGAAAGCAGAAGATGATCTTCATGGAATAGCGGAAGATAGTTGAAAAAGTACTTCCTCGAGTACACTCTATGAGTGCACCAATGATTGCAGTATCAAGATGATGTGATTGTCATTGGTGATGTATGAAGCTCCAGGCTGCAGAAAGAAGTTAAAGATCTGAGGACTCCTGTGATTTCTGCAAGGAGGCAGAGATCAAGAGGGAGCCCACAAAAAAAATAAAAGATAAGTATTTGGATTTGGATTATCATTTCTCATTATTGCTATTGTAGATCAGATCTGAATGTTCATAACAGTGGTATGCAGATCTGTATTCTTAGAATCGGGAACTATGTTATGCATGTTATAATGTAGCATATTATACATATGACTTAGATTGGCAAGCAGTAGGCTCTTATAGTGCATGTTATGTATATGTTGAGTAAGCAGCCTGTAGTGCTACACAACATTCCATCAACCCTAGATGGAACTAGTCTAGGATGAAACTTCTTTGCTAACATACTAGAGTAGTACACGCTCCAGACAGTATGTTCTGGTGGAGATGGAAGGCATCTAGATAGTCACCAAGTATGCTTGGGATATGGATGGATGTTGTGTTGAAGCATTGGTGAAGATGCTTACATGACTCTGTGAACTATTGTCATTGCATTGAAATATAATTTGATCTTCGCGATTATGCAATGTTGTGGACTATTTGACAAAATCTGACTTGTAGGGAAAGATCATATGCTATGGCCTATAAGAGAAGGGCGATGGGACTTGTTTTGAATAGCAAGTGATGGATGTATAGTCAACCAGATTAAGATCCCATTGATATTCAGTATTTGAGAGCAAGCAGGTTGCTTGGATGCAGAGAGAGCAAGATGCTCAGGTGCAGAGCAAGTAAGATGCTCGGATGCAGAGGGAGCAAGATGCTCAGGTGCATAGCAAGCAAGATGCTCAGGATGCAGAGCGAGCAAGATGCTCAAGTGTAGGGAAAGCAGAGGCAAAGGGAGCAAGATGCTCGGATGTAGAGCAAGTAAGATGCTCAGATGTAGAGCAAGTAAGATGCTCGAATGTAGAGGGAGCAAGATGCTCGAATGTAGAGGGAGCAAGATGCTCGGATGCAGAGAAAGCAAGATGCTCAGATGCAGAGGGAGCAAGTTGCTCAGATGCAAAGGGAGAAAGATGCTCAGATACAGAGGGAGCAGGGCGCTCTACCACAAAGGGAGATGTGATGAGTTTGAAGACGGATGTTTCCAGCATCAAGCGGACATTTCCCCCAGTATTAGCCATGTGACTTGGCTAGGGGCGAATGGTCCGGAGGCAGGGAAGTATCAGCTCCTAGCCACCCTGTGACGGGGTAGGGAGACTAGCCCTTGATGAGTAGTGTTGATGCATAGAGCATTCCCTCAGTATTAGCCATGTGACTTGACTAGTGGTGAATAGCTCAGAGTAGGGCAGTGCCTTCTTCCGTACATCCTATGACAGGATGGGAAGATTAGTCCTCAGTTGCACACATTATCCTCCTAGAGGTTGAGCATCGAGCATTTCCCCAGTGTTAGCCATGTGACTTGGCTAGGGGTGAGTCAAGTGGGACAGTGTCTTCTCTTGAACACAAAGTAGGGTGGAGAGATTAGTCCCTAAGACGAATCTGGCCGGGGAACCGCCTTCTCTCGGACACCAAGTGGGGTGAAGAGATTAGTCCCTAAATGCTCAGAGCGAGGCAGTGCCTTCTCCCAGCTATCCTGTGACAGGATGGGGAGATTAGTCCCTAGTTGCTCACTCATCAACTCATGACTCAGAATGGGGCAGTGACTTCTCCCAGCCATCCTGTGATGGGATGAGGAGATTAGTCCCTAGATGCTCATGCAAGCTTATGATCAACCTCTCCAGTTCAAGAAGAATATGTTGATACTTAGGATGTATTCATGAGAATGCCTCCCTGATTGAGAGGGAGTGTTGATGATTGCAGCATCAATGAGACATTGATGCGACACCCTCTTGAGAGAGATAGAGGGAAATTGATACTTCTCGACGAATTGAGTTGAGTTGAAGACCTTTCTTATGATGACGAGACGTACGAGACAATCCATGACGATCAGATGATATCCAGATGTGTTCCAGAATGATGATACCTCCCTAGCTGAGAGGGAGTGTTGATTTCTTCATGAGTTTCAGCCCTGATTAGCCCTGTGGACTAATTAGTAGAGGGCTCGGATGAAGAAGAACCTCCAGAAGACAAATAGTGTTGAAGATTGTGCAAGAAGAATACATTCATTGCTAAGAGGGAATGTTGATGTTTATGTAGCATCGGAATTTATTCTTAAGAAGTCCTAGATAAAGTGGAAGAAATGAAGAGCACAATTACCCCAATAAAATGGGTAAAATAACCCTATAAGATAAAAAGACAAGTCAAGCCGACCTAATTGAGGAAACTTCTAGTGAAAAGAAGAATATAAATAATGTGCTTTCACACTTCATTATTACAACAACAAGTTCATCTCTCTCTCTCAAGTGGTGCGCACTTCTCTAGGAGGACAAGTGAAGAAGACAAGAAGGAAGAAGAAGTTCGCTTTGGGTTGTAGAAGACTAATTTCTGGGGCTCTTTTTTTTTGTATCTTCTCTGTTTGTGATCTATCTTAATATATATCACTTTCATATTTGATGTATTGAATGTCTGAGTAAGAAAGGTTTGCTGGGTTTTTTCCCGAGTTTGGGTTTTCCCAAGGTAAACTATTGTGTCTCGGGTTCTTGTGCTTGATTATGTGAAAATTATACTTCTATATCATTAAAATCTAACAATCTGGTGAGCAGTAAATTTCACAGTTGGTGCTAGAGAAATCTAGAGGGTTGGTGCCTCCTTCCAGTTGGTGCTGGAGAAACCAGGGGGTTGGTACCTCCTTCCAATTGGTGTTGGAGAATCATTGTAATCTTTATTTATTGAAAGAATATTTTTCGTGGTTTTTTCCCTAATTGGATTTCCACGTTAAATCTTTGTGTCTTATATGTGATGATTGATTTTATTGAAAAGTTAATGTGATGGTAAATAAGATATGTCTGATAAAAATTGTCCTATACTGATTCACCCCCCCTCTCAGTATAGCTAAATATTCCAACATATTCACCTTGACAATCTATCAAACTAAGCATACCAACTTATGTAACCTATGCCTAGAGAGTTAACTAGGAAACTAGTTAAAATAGTTAGACTTTATTGGTTTCAAAAAAGCAGGGGTAAACTACAAACAATAAATTAGTTATTCTACGCAATAGGTCAATACAAGTTTTAGTGTTCGATGTTCAATATGTAAAAGACAATTCAAGAGCAAAGCTAATTCCCTAATGAGTTGGATAATATTGCAGTTTGCAATGGGGATTAAGCACACATGATTGCAATAAAGCTTTTCGGACTTAATCCAAGATAATTTAACTAACTACTAAACCAATGGGCTTCATCAATATTCTAGCCAACTTGGTTTTTATGTTGAACAATCACCTATGAATAGTTGAGTTTGTAAATCTCTTCGATACAAGAGAGCCAAGTGAGGATAGAATGTGATCTTACAATTCGAATGCCATTGTGAGTTAGAAATCTTTATCTGTTATACATAAGCATCAAAAAGATGATTAAGCGAATTTTCTAAGATGTCGTAATAACACAAGCCAAATTGTGTCAATATTGTCGAAACGACCAAGACGTGATGCATTTTTATAATGTAAAATAGTTGAATGTTGTTATGTAAAAACCTTTGTTGATAAGTTGATGAATATATTGTCAAGAAATTCATTCTAATAAAGATTTACTATGAGGTTATAAGAAGAGTACATATTCTTTAGATTTTTTAGTATATTTTACTATTTTTAGTAGACTACAAGAGAAAAACTAATAATCAATAATAATGAAGAACAATTATATTGTTTTACATTTGCAAAGGCAAAGAACTATCCACTTTTCTCTCTACTTCTCTTTCAACAGACAAATTTGCTTACGTCCAAGACATTTATAATAACTTCCTATTATTTCTAACACACCATTAATACCATAAAGTTGATTTCATTCTCTATCACCTACCGTAAGTTTTGAATTTCTCATTTTGAAAGCAGTCTTCAAGGGCCATCCCTTACAATGCTACCACTAAATGGCATTATTGTACTCTAGACATTGTATTTCTAATTTTGAAAGCAGTCTTCAAGGGCCATCCCTTACAATGCTACCACTAAATGGCATTATTGAACTCTAGATATTGTGCCTTCATATGTCATCTGTTTCTAGATTTTTATTGGACAACCTAAGTTATTCTCTAAGTAAGTCGTTGGTTATTCTCTAATTAACTTAGGTTATCCACTAAACCCTTATTTAATATCCAAATAAACAATGAGACTATTTTCCTTCTTAGGAAGCAATTGTTGTGGTAGAAACCATAGAACATATAGACAAAACAAGATATCAAATGATTCTTCCAAATCCTTATACACCTAACACTCTGTCTAGTCCAAGTCTTCCTTGGTAACAGATTGCATAATATGTAGTGCCATGTGTTACAATGGTACCAGCACCAGCGTACCTGCAGAGGTGCCCCAGGGAGAGGGTGTCTTTTTTTTACCAGGAGGGGTGTTTAGCCAGCTTATTATGAGGTGGGGTTATGGCCAGACCCTCTAGTTTCTCCTTTGGAAGTACTATGGCTTAATGGCATCGCTGACTACCTCATAAAAGGGTATAAAACCCTGAGGTTGGTGTTCGGGGCTTCCAAGGGTGGGTCACTGGGTCACATGACCCCGACCTTGTTTTATTACTCCAACGGTAGGTTCTTCAGCACTGAGGCATATATTCATCCTTCAAAGCACCTCCAGCACCCTTCTAGCCCTCCAATTCACCAGTGCCCTCTCTCTGGGCCCTCCTATAGAGGATGACTTGATCCTTTCCTTCGCTGAAGAATGCTTGCTTTGAGGGGGGGCGTTGAGGGATTTTCATTATTTATGGGTTTAGTAGGGGTATGACGACCCCCCCCTCCGAATCTCAGTCTTCAGTTCAGCCCAATGTGGCATTTTTTAGTCATTTTTGACATGCAGGGGTGAATACTAGGGAAAAGTCCCAATTCACCCACTCTTATCATGATTTTATATTATTTTTGTTTTAATTTTAAGTTGACATTTTTAATATTAAATTGACCTTATTTTATGTAAAAGTGAGTGTGAGATCATATAAATTCAATCTCCTCACTTCATTTTTAGACATAACTCTTGGGATAATTTCATTATGTCTGCTATTTGCCCTAACTAGGGCTCTTTGAAGGAATGCACACTCCTTGAGGAAGGTTATTTTGCGAGTTTGAAGCATTTCTTGGAAGTTTTACTATTGTTCATGCCATTGCTAAGGTGAGGCTAGAGTTGTTTGCTTAACACATGCACTTGGAGGTATCTATACTTTTGGTTTGATGTCTCTTAGTCAATTTGTATGAAAGTGATGCTTGTTAGAGTTGAATGGAAGCCAATGTTGCTTCATTTTGTCTTGATTTGCATTTCATTTTTGTCATTGATCACCTTTGCATTCAAGCTTGAGCTTTAGGTCTTCAAGTCTTGCTAAGGCTAGGTTTCGTCAACTAATCCTAGAGATTGTTGAGGTCAGCCCTAGTGGACAAGTACCATCTCAAGGAGGGTAGCTCATCTCATCGATGTCGGGTGACTAGTTTTCTCTTGAAAACCTAGGTTGTTCATCTACTTCTAAACCTAAATTTTTGAGTTGTATTTTTGTAAATATTATTGTTAGATTACACTTGCATTTTCATGTGTAATTTTGCATTTTCATGGTAGAATTAGGGTTAGAATTAGGTCTGCGATTTTATGACAAAACCCTAAAAAATACAAATTTAATTTTTTTGCATTTTTTGGCCTCCCTAAAATTCGGGCCCTTCCTCCTATAATTTCGGTCTACCCTATTGGTCCCTAAAAACCCTATGGCGAAATTTGGGCCCTAAAAATCCCAAAATTATCAAAAACTCCCTAAAAAACCCTAATTTCTGAGTTTTGTATCTTTTGTATATATTATATTAGCTTTAGGATTTTGATTTTTTGTAATTTAGGTCACTTTTTACTTTTATTTTTGTTATAAAACTAATTTCTGAATTCTAAAAAAAAAACCCTAATTTGCTGCTGCAAGGCCTACCATCCCTATCCCCTTACCTTCCTATCCTTCCTTCCCATCTTCCAACCTTCTCCCCTTTATTCCCTTTTGGCTGCCCTTCTCTCCACCTTCACTCCCATCCAAGCCCCATTCTTCTACCCTAACACAGGTCTGCAATATAAAATTGCAGACCCTGTGTCTCTTATTGCAGACCTTGTGTCTGCTGCCCTAGCTTCCCTTCCCTACACACAGAAATCAGAAAACAATAAGTGAGTTAGTAATTTGCAATTTATTGCTGCTTAAAGTAAAGTTTGATCTCCTTTTTACATGGTATTGTTTGGCAAGGACAAGATTTTATCATTGACATTTAGAAGTCTAATTTTTGCATACATTTGGAGTAAATTTCACTGTGTATATAACTCAGATTTGCACCTACAGTAGATCTGGAAAGTCCTCTTTTACACACACTGTTTCTCTTTGGTTTATTTGATTATCTTTGGTTTATTTCAAGGTCTTGTTGTAGTTAGTTTGGTTTTGGCTGGAAAATACTTAGCACTGATATACATACAGCATGACTTCTTAAAAGTGATGACATATTGGTGGCTTGTGAATTCAAACCTTTGGATTACATACCTTATCAAGCATTAGCACATCTCTTGGAGTTCCATGATTGTCTTATGCTATGATGCTACACTAAATTGGATATCTTTTACATGAAGTTTATTAAATGCTTATGATCTCTGCCTACTTAATTGATGACATTTATTTACATGTGATACATGATGTCCATATGATGCTTTTCTATATTGGAGTTACATGATTGTCTTATGCTATGATGCTACACTAACTTGGATATCTTTTACATGAAGTTTATTAAATGCTTATGATCTCTACCTACTTAATTGATGACATTTATTTACATGTGATACATGATGTCCATATGATGCTTTTGGGTTATCTGCTGGTTAATGTTGATTGTTGAAGTGTCTCTTTACTTTTACACGCATATCTACTTGTTATATTGGTTTGGTGATTGATCATAGATTACTTTCAGCGAAGAACTCAATTTATTTCATGCCTTTCACCATTATACTTTCATTGAATAAACTTGGTTGGTTAACAATCCTTGGTGAATGCTAGCATAGCTTGGTGAAACGTTAATAACATACTTTGCCTAATCTACTAGCATTGGTTAATGTTGGTAAATGATCTTCGTTGATGATACATGTTTCCATTAGAACTCTTTCATTGATTGATCCATGTTGGTTAATAACCCTGGTGTTTATTTTGCCTAATTTACATTTACTAGCATTGATTGATTAAGTTATTGACTCCATCTAGGCACTGGTCTAACTACAAAATCGCATAGAAAATATAGTTTTGTGGTTGTGTTAGTGTTCTACAGGTTGTCACAAGGATACACTTCTCCTTGGAGGTTATTGGCTTCCTAAGAAGTTAGAACTGTGACCGAGGTGACATTGGGTCACTGTTCTTATTTTTGCTTACTAGGAACTAGCCCTGCTAGTTTTCCCGGTAACACCATGCAAATACTTAAAGACTCTCTTTACAATTTCCCAATGCTCCTTCCCTAGTTTTGACATATATCTGCTTAAAAGTCGCACTGCATGTGCAATGTCTAATCTAGCACAGACCATAGCATACATTAAAGCACCAACAACACTAGCATAGGGAACATGGGACATGTCCTAAAACTCTTCCAATGTCCTGGGACATTGTTCTACAGATAAATTTGCACCTTTAGGAATAGGAACCTTGATTGGTTTACATTCCTCCATATTAAATCTTTGCAAAATTGTCTCAACATACTTTCTCTAGTTTAACCCATGTTTCCTATCCATGCGGTTTCTTTTAATCTCCATGCCCAAAATAAAGTTTGCAGCACGATGAACCTTCATGTCAAACTTCGAGGATAGTTGAAACTTGACCTCCTTGATGATATCCTTGTTGTTTATGATTAACAACATACAATCAACATACAATAGTACATAAATAAATTGATCACCAACCTACTTGGAATACACAGCGTGATCAACCTTGCTTCTCGCAAATCCCAGTCCTAGTATGTAAGTATCAAACTTTTGATACCACATTATTGGGGATTGCTTTAGGCTATATAGGAACTTTTCAGCTTGCAAACCAACTCCTTCTTACCCTTCACCATGAACCATCCAGGTTGTTTCATGTAGATTTATTTTTCCATGTCCCCTTGTAGGAAGGTGGTGTTTAAATCCATTTCTTCTACTTCAAGATCAAATGTTGTAGCAAGAGACAATATAAATCTAATGGAACTCAATTTACAATAGGAGAGAAAATCCCACCAAAGTCAATTCCCTGCACCTGGGAACATCATTCTGCTACCAAATGAGCCTTGTGCTTCTCCACACTACCTATTGCATTGAGATTCTTCTTGAACACCATTTTCCACCAACAACTCTTCTTTCATCAGGCAACTTGACGAATTCTCATGCCTCACTTTTGTCCAAGGCCTTCATTTCTTCTACCATGGCCTTCTTCATCAGTTTACACTCCTCACAATCAATTGCCTCTCTAATAGTTCTTGGATCATCTTCAATAGAAGATAAAACAAAGGAAGAGCAAAAATCAAGTGGACTGTACCTTTGATTCATCTAACTCATCTTCATCAATTGAGTCAGATTCTCCACTCTCCTACTCAAACTCTATTTTCTTTGGTTCTCCTTCTCTTGGTTCACTTTCATGCCTGGGAGTACTTTTAACTTCTTTCAATATCACATCACGACTATAAATAGTCTTCCTTATTACTGGATTCCTAAACTTCTAGCCTTTCACTCCATCATTATAACCAATGAAAATGCATTTCTCTGCTCTATCGTCCAACTTGCTCCTTTCCTCCTTTCAACATGCACATAAGCATCGCAACAAAAACGCATAAGATGTACAAGAGAAGGTTCTTACCACTCCATGTTTCATCTGTTAATTTTATCCAGAGGTCACTACTCGCTCTAGAAACCCTGAGATCTCAATGACTTTGAGTCTCTCTAAGCCAAATAACCAAATACTGACTTATAACAAAAAGTACTACCAGATCTCTTTAACACTTAACCAAAATAAACAACAATCACACATTAACTCGTGATATACCCTAGAAACCCCAAATGTGGAAAACCAGGTTTTTGTGGGGCATTCTTCTTTCTTGAGCCCAGAGCAAAGTAAAAGAGACTTAGTACATACAACTCTTCAGAAACAAGTGACCGAACCTGACGGGTTAGAAAACCCGAGATCTGCAGCAGTTGCAACTGTCGCTCTTGGGAAATGCGCCCCCTATTGTCTCAGGATGTACCTCCTCTCTCTATCCTCCACGGCCCTGATCTTCTCTGTCTAGAATGAAAGCATGCTATTGCTCAATGTAGAATGCGCCCCTTGCAGCTTTGCATGGAAAAGTGTGCCCCCCTCTCTGAGACTGGAAACTCGCCCTATCTCAAATCCCTGCCAATCTGATCTAAGATCGTCACAAATTTCTTCAAACACTGAAGAAGATCTACCTCATAAATCTTAACTGCTCTGGCCTCAATCTAGATCCAAAACGTCTTCCTCTCCTGAGGAAGTGTGCCCCCCTCTACAACAAGTCGCCCTCTCTCTGAACTTTGTAGAAACTCCACATCAAAAATATCTCTCAGCCCACTGCAATGGCAGACAGGTGCATCTGATCAAGTGAGGTTCGATCTGTCTCAGATCCCTCACTCTCTCTCTCTGTGCAGATGCGCCTCTCTCTCTCTGAAAGTCACCCTTTGCATGCACTAGTCGCCCTCCTCTCTCAAACTGATCTCTCTCTGATAAGTCTGTTGAGTAACCTCTGTCAGTGACCTCCTTCCTCCTTATAATAACTCACTATCCGATTAGGATTTCCAAAACCCTAAAGTGAGTGCATGCAAAAAATCTCACTTTTGCATGTTTTTTAACTAACAGTTGTGCATGCAAAAGCTTGCATGCATGAGGTAAATCACCTTGAAAGGTCCGCATGCATCCATCGTTGGATTCATGCCATCTGGTATAGTGCATCTGACCCTCTATCCCATCCTGATGCCTATACTGCAAGTGTACCTCCATGCTAGGCATCTAAACATGGAGGACATCCCAAGATACCACTATCTCTAACATCATCAAAAGTCATATCAAACAATGCAAATGTAGATGATCGATTAATCAAATCAAATGCAATATCTACTACATCTACCCAAAATTCATGTTCTATTCTTGCACCACTAAGCATACTTCTTGCCTTGTTCATCAATGTTTTATTCATCCTTTTTGTAACTCCATTCTATTGAGGTGTGTATGGAGTTGTATTTTGTCATGCTATTATGCAATGTTTACAGAACTACTCAAAATCTTCACATAGAACTTTCCTCTACTATCAATCCTCAGCACTTATGTTTTCTTCTCGATCTAGTTTTCTACAAGATAAGACATTTTTATTAATGTCAAATGAATGACCACAAAAATAGGTCGATGGAGTTAAAAGATACATACAGTGTGAATACAATGTGGGAGTTCAAAAGCAGCTCCTAGATAATGCTAAAAGCAAGATAAAGAAAACTAAGGGAAAAAAAGTGCACTCTGGCCAACACAAAAATGCGTATATAATAGTGTCATAGGTGTGGTGATACAAAGTGAAAATGACCAAGACTAGAATTAGACATCTCGATGCTAGTAGAGAAAGAGAGAGAGAGAAATGATTAGAACAATGATGTCATGGTCTCCTAGGCCTAATGATAGAGGGCAAGAGAGGAGACCAAGGCACTAGCTCACTGTTGGAGTTCTCGGGAACCATAGTGGGATCTGATTGTACAATCCTAGGGGGATGTAGGAATGAGTGAGCCTTGCTCTCCTACCATTTGATGTCGAAAGAAAGAAACTCTGGATAGATCTTTGGTTGCTCAGTTGGGGTATTGAGGTGATCCAACGAGCAAGAGGTGCCCTGCTCTGAATCCATCTGTCACCATTGGGATGTGTGGTTTTAGATCTTTGGTTCGACGCCTCCAAATAGGTCTCGAAGATATCAAAACCTTTGAATTTATCGAAAATCTTAGATTTCTTCTTTAGGAAATACAACCATGCTTGCCTAGAGAAATCATCTACAAATGAGACATAGTACAGAGATCCTCATAATGATGGAAAAGTACAGATTCAAACACATCATTGTGTATCAGCTCTAGGATCCCTTTCGCTCTTGTGGAACCAAACAGGAATCTTACCCAATTTTGTTTGACATATACACAATGTTCACAGAGATAAAAATCTAAAAAACAATCAAGGATACCTTCAACCAAACCTTTACTATGCTCCATAGCTCAAAGCTTTGACCGTCAAATTTCCCAATCACAATTATGTAACTGCTCGCCATTCTTTTTCACACAAGAATCATTACCGCGGAGCTCCCATTGAAATAATTTTATCACAAACCCAAGATAAACTTGCTCTATCAAGAATATGCTATACCTTAGCAACAACGGTGTTGCCCTTGACGCCAATAACCTCTCTCTAATACCAAACATAAGATTTAAACCTATGAAAGTGAAGCATTGGATATAGATTCTTAAGCAAAACAAAAATAACAACAATGGCATACGCACAATGAACAAAGATTTACCCTAGAAACCCTTGACCAAGAAAACCAACCTAAATTTGAGTCACACCTATATCTTCTTCATTACGTTAACGTAACCATTCATAATACAATACTTATGTGTTCTGCAGCATCCAAAACCCTAATCCTTTAACTCGAATTAGATAATAACCCTAATTAGATTACAATGGGTTGAAAAACTATTAGTTGAAAAAGCACAAAAACTAGCCAAACATGGACCAAAAACAGAACCAAAATAATAATTGATTTGCACTTGCCACAATCCACATGCGATGAACATAACACATCTCCAACGGGATACATGGAAAAATGATATACAACCCTCCTAAGGGCCTTAGAATAAATTTAGCACGGACGAATCTCCATACATTAGCTAATTTATATGATAATAAAACAAGATTAGTATGGAGCTCAAGCTAGAAGAATGAGCAGACTCTAGATTTGGAAGATAGATGGGTAGGTGGATGTTGAAGCTATTCCATCAAGGTGGAAGAATGCACAATCCTTGGTTTTGGAAGATAGATGGGCATGTGGATGGAACAACTTCATATCTACTTTGGTTAGAGCCTCCTCTAGACTAAGGAAGGAGAAAGATTACACAGGTTGCAGTGCTAACCCTTCAGGAAGCAACTATATAGCCAAGTTGTTATATTCAACAGCTTTTGCTCCTGGACTAGATGAAGAGAGTAGATGGTGTTGGGAGAAGTTATGAAAGTTTCAAGCACCTCTTAAAATCAAAGTTTTTATGCGGCTTGTACTCTCCGACAAGATCCTAACATGAGATAATCTTCAAAAAGGGTCTTGGGACGGACCTGATAAGTGTATGCTTTCTAAGGTAAAATGGAGATAGTGCACATCATCTTTTTCTAGACTGAGAATTCTCAAAATTGGTATTGGATGTTGCTAAGACCCTTATAGGAGGAAAGGAGAGATGGCAAGGTTCTACTGTAGAAAAGGCACTAGAAATTTGGAGAGACAACACGGAGGTTGTAGAGCACTCCCAATAGTTGTTATTAGATCTATATGGCTGGAAAGAAACAAAGTGATTTTTTTGGATAAACACTCTTGTTAAAATTATAGCTTCAGAAGCTATTACATATCATCATTGACTTCTAACTTTTGCTAAGTGTCACCTTCTCCTGCCATGTGTCATCTCCAGCAACTGCTATATGTCCTGTCAAATCATATATTCCATGTGCCAAGTGACAAAGGTTCCCTTCGGGGGCTGCTTAGGGCGATTCCCTTCGGGGGTTGCTTGGGGCAACAAACCCAATCTATAAATAGAAGTCACCCCTTTTCATTTCAATAGCTATTGTGCGTGAGTTCAACTGTAAGGCACAGATTTGCTTGTGAAGTATATGTGAGGTCTGTCCATTGCAGTAGAGGAGTAGGATGTGCAGCAGCAAGCAGAGGGGTAATACTAGCAACAAGCAGAGGATATTATGAGCAGGTTTTAAGGCAGCCATACAATTATGTTGTAAGTTGTTATTTCTGCAATTAGTTTTGTCTTAGCACTTCAAGAGAGAAAGTTATGATGATTATGTAATCTAAACCTGATATCTTATAAGGAAGATTGTTTAGCTGGAGTTTTTTTCTCCCTTCTAAGGGTTTTTCTCCATGGTAAAACTTCTGTGTTTATGTGGAATAAATTTGTGCACTTTGATCATGACATGTAACTGATGAAAACAAAAATTTATATACTATATTTCTGCTTGAATTAAAACTTGACATGGTATCAGAGCTTAGGGTGTGAACAGAGCTCAATTTTGTAGTTCATGAGCCTACACAGGTCCTAAGGTTTAAGTTTTAGCAAGCTCAGTCCTAATTTCATGTTCCAACATGTCTTCTTCTATTTTTGTTCGACCAAAAGACAGGCTAGAGGGAGCTTCAAAATTTAATGTTTGGAAGCTCAGGATTATGAATATTCTCCAAGAGTTAGAACTAGATCATTTTGTGACTACAATGGTGGAAGAACCAGTTTCTAATGCTAATAAGGAAGCCTTCAAAAGGAATCAAGCTAGGGAAAAGAGAGATATTTTTTATTCTGTAAGAGATAGTATCATGCCAGTACTAACTTCTCTGATGACAGCTAAAGACTGTTATGACACTCTCGTGAAGTTGTATGAGAAGACTACACCTAGTCAGAAGAGAAATCTAAAGAACAAATTAAAGTTTTTAAAGATGGAGAAAGGTGAGTCTGTTTCATCCTTTTGTTCTAAAATTGCTTAAATTTGTGATCAGTTACTTGTCACAGGGGTAACTGTTGATGATGACGATCTTGTTCAAACCATATTTGATGGGCTTCCATCTTCATGGAGTACTTTCATTTCCAGTGTGAATGGTAGAGAGATTCAGCCTACTTTTGAGCGTTTATGGCATGACTCCCTTCTGGAGGAAAGTCGCATGACTTCAAGAAATCATGTTGCTAATGATGACATTGTTGCTCTGGTTGCAAAAACAAGGAGAGGAAAGAAACCTTCCTTTAAAAGGCATTTCCAAGAAAACAAGTTCAAAGGCAACTTCAAAGGCAAAAATTAAGATATGTCTAAGATTACATGCTATAATTGTGATAAAATGGGACATTTTGCTAAAGACTGCAAATTCAAAAAGAGAAATTTTCATAAAAAGAAGCATCATGCATCTATTGTTGAAGAAAGAAAATCAAGTAAAAGGGTAAGTGAATCTCCTAAGACACATGAGAAAAGGAAAGAATACCACCTAGTATCTGCTCTTTCTGGTCTTCTAACTACTGACCAGAACACTTGGTTGGTTGATAGTGGAGCATCAAAGCATATGACTGGTTACAAAAATATACTTTCAGATTACAAGGAGAAAAACTACTCAGTGCAGGTACAGCTTGGTGACAACACATGTTATGATATCAAAGGGGTTGGTTCCATATCCCTTCAGTTAAAGTTTGGATCTATCATTCATATTGATGACGTCTTATTTGTTCCTGGCATGAATAAAAACCTGTTGTCAATCTCTTCACTTGAAGATAAAGCCTACAAGGTGGCATTCACGGATGATAAAGCAGTTATCTGGCTAAAAGATGGTAAGCTACGTTTTGTTGAAGTTATTGGAATTCGAGAAGGAGGCCTCTACAAGGTATCGAATCATCCTGCTCATGCTCTTGTCCATTCTATAGTCGGTCCCAGCGAGTTATGGCATAGAAGATTCGGTCATCTTCACTTCAAAGCTCTTCCTAGACTTCAATCTATGGCAAGTGGTATGCCTTCTATTTCTTCTGATAAAGTTAAGTATGCAAAGGTTGTTTACTTGGAAAGAATGCAAAGAAGTCTTTTCCACACAGTAGTAGAAAAACTGAAAAGATCTTAGAGCTTATTCATCCTGATACTTGTGGACCAATGTCTTCTCCTTCCTTGAATGGTTTTCTGTATTATGTCATATTTATTGATGATCTTTCGAGAAAATGTTGGATTTATTTTCTAAAGTTGAAAAGTGAAGTTTTTTCCAAATTTAAAGAATTCAAAGCTTTAGTAGAAAACCAGACAAGAAAACACATTCAGATTCTAATATCTGATAATGGAGGAGAATATGAATCTTATGAGTTCGAAAGCTTCTATAAGGAAGCTAGTATCAAACGTCAGTTAATTGTTTCGTACAATCCTTTGCAAAATGGCGTTGCTGAAAGAAATAACAGAACTATATGTGAAGCTGCAAAAGCTATGATGTTTGATCAAGATCTACCCAATTCTCTTTGGGCAAAAGCTACAGCCACAGCTGTATACATTCAGAATAGATGTCCACATGATATCCTAGAAGATAAAACTCTTGAAGAAGCTTTCTCTGGTAAGAAACCAAATGTAGATCACTTAAGAGTATTCGAGAATCCAGTTTACATCCATGTGCCTAAAGAGAAGAGAACTAAGATGGAACCCTCAGGTAAGAAAGGGATCTTTGTCGGATATAGTGAATCTTCTAAAGCTTACATAATCTATATCCCAGGTCAGAAACAGATCAAGGTTAGCCGAGATGTAACTTTCCATGAGGAAGTTGTTTTTAAACGATCTAGAGAGCTTCGGATCGATGATGAGCCAAACTCTCCTCCAGCCGAGACTTTTGGTTCTAGCTTTCAGAGGGAGGAAAGTCATGATGATCCAATGGATCAAGATTCAGTGTTGGAACCTGCTGAGGTGTTAGAAAGGTCTCTTGAAGAACCTCCTATCAAGAGAAGACCTGCTTGGTTCAAAGAAACTCTGCAAGAAGCAGAGAAACATATAGCCCCTTCAGGAACCTTCAGAGAAAGCAAAAGGCCTCAAAGATTTACAGGTTATGTTCCTTTGGTAAGTAACATTAGTGATGTTGAACCTTCTTTGTTTAATGAAGCTAACAAGTTGCAGGTTTGGAAAGATGCCATGTTGGAGGAATACAAGTCCATCATGAAGAATAATGTATGGGACATAGTTCCCAGGCCCAAAAATAAGTCAGTTGTCTCATCCAAATGCCTATATAAGATAAAACATGCAGCTGATGGGAGTGTTGAAAAGTACAAAGCAAGAAATGTTGCCAGAGGCGTCTCCCAAAAAGAAGGTATAGACTATGATGAGATATTTGCTCCAATAGCCCGGTATACTACTATCCGCACAATTATCTCTCTTGCTTTTGTACTTGGTTGGAAATTACATCAAATGGATGTAAAGACTACTTTCCTTAATGGTGAAATAGAGCATGAAGTGTATGTAGAACAACCTGATGCCTTTGCAATGCATGGAAAGGAAACTCATGTATGTAAGTTAAAAAAGGCCTTGTATGGTCTTAAACAAGCACCCTAAGTTTGGTATAACATAATTGATGGCTTTCTGCAGAGATTAGGGTTCAGTAAAGGTACCACGGACTCTAATCTCTATTTTAAAGTTGTTGAAAATCAACCTCTGATTTTGGTGTTGTATGTAGATGATATTTTCCTTACAAGAGAAGAAAAGCAAATTGCCAAATGCAAAGAGAGACTCACTGCTGAATTTGAAATGAATGATCTAGGAATGATGCACTATTCCCTAGGATTAGAAGTTTGGCAAAAACCAAACGAGATTTTCCTATCTCAAGGAAAATATGCAATAGACATACTGAAAATGTTTGGTATGATGAATTGCAAGTGTGTGTCAACTCCTATGGTTGCAAATTTAAAGAAGTTACATGACTCATATTCAGGAGAAGATTTGGTGGATCCCACGATGTACAAGCAACTTGTTGGGTCGTTAATGTATCTGACTCATACCAGACCAGATATGCAGTTTGCAGTGAGCACATTAAGCCAATTTATGACTAAGCCAAGAGAACGACATTGGGTAGCAGGTAAGCATATTCTAAGATATCTTAGAGGTACCATAGCCTATGGGCTAAAGTTCACATCCAGTGGTGGTGTGATGCTGCATGGTTATGCAGATTCAGACTAGGCGGGAAGTCCAGTAGACAGAGTACCTCTGGTTACTGCTTTAGTTTGGGATCAGCCATGATCTCTTGGTCCAGTCGGAAACAAGAATCTATTGCTCAAAGCACAGTTGAGGCTGAATATATTTTTGTATGTAATGCCAGCAAAGAAGCAGTATGGCTCAGAAAACTCATTTCTGGGTTGTTTAATGAAAAGCTCGAAACTACGATTATCCACTGCGATAATCAGAGTTGCATGAAGCTCACAGAAAATCCGGTATTCCATGACAGATCAAAGCATATTGATCTAAAGTACCATTATATCAGAGATATGGTACAACGAAATGTGATCAAGCTGAAGTATGTTGCAACAGATGATCAGGTAGTTGATATCTTGACAAAACCATTGCAGTTGGTGAGGTTTGCTCACTTTAGAGGCAAAATTGCAGTTGCAGAGAATGCCTCCATGTCTGAGAAAGAGAATGATCAAAAAGGCATCCTCCAAGGTCTGAGGTCATAAGTGACCACCCTGAAGCTAGCCAGGGAGACTTGGAGATTAACCAGTTCTGTGAGTCATGGAAAAAGTCAATGTGAACATACAAACTTTGTGAGCCAAGACAAAAGTCAGAATAAAAGTGATAAGGCCTTTAAAATCTTGTGAGATTATGACAAAAGTCAAGACGAAAAGACAAGCCTTGTGATCCTGTGTAGGTGTTCAGATGCATATAGAGGTGGCAAGGTGTTGAGATGTAACTAGAGGTGTTGGTGTAAGGAGATTTGTACTAGTGTTGAAGATAGATGGTTGATGTTTGGTTGTTCTTCCCATTGGCCAAAGCTTGTGACTAGAAATGCTAGAAAGATGTGGAACCCAATAGCATAATGCTATGTTGGAATAAATATGGTGTCAATGGGGAAAGCTATCCAGTGTTGCAAGCTACCTTGTGCAATGCCTCATCCAACAGACAATGTGAAAACATGAGATCAGTTGACCCATATAGGAGCATACGGGAAGCTACACTCATTGATGGTGTAGACTCAAGAAATGATTAATGTTGTAGATGCTTGCATAATACGTTGGAGTGTAATGTGTAGAAAGTATAGCTTGAATTGATTTGACTCCCATGGGACATGATAGAAATGTGTTGTAAAATGGATCTAGGATGTGTTGTAGAATCCTCTTGTGCATGATCATTGGGCTACACAAATATTCACAAAATGGAAGGAGCAAGAGAATGTTGATGTCCAGGACTATGGGGCTTTGTTGTTGCTTCAGAATTACAAGGACAAGGTGCATTACGCCCTAGATATCTATTGTCTTGAATAGTTGGAAGAGGGAGCGCATGGTGTGCTACATCCTTTTGCTGATGAGTAGCAGTTTTGGATTGTCCCTCCATTTAAAAAAGTGCAGAGATGTTTTGTAAGTTGACTAGCTAGTAGAGGTTGAGTATGCATGATATGGGTTATGTGAATGGCTACAAAAGCATTGTATCGCATATTATTTCCCTTTTGAGGAAAGAAGCATGTTCTTGATCAACAGTTTGAGTTTATGTCATTGTTGGAATGAGATGTTGAGCATTTGGGTATCCTTGATCTAGTAAGAATGTTGGAGATCTATGTGTTGTAGCAGCTAAAGCCTAAGAGCCCTATGGGAATTAGCGTGAGAGAGAGAGAGAGAGAGAGAGAGAGAGAGAGAGAGAGTAAATTGATGGGATTTGTGTTGGGGTAATAAGGAACATTGTAGCATTCCTTGGTGGAGTTGTGAGAGAGGGAAACAACAAATGGGTTAGGGGGAATTGGGGATGAGAGGAGTTTAGAAGGAAAACAAGAGAGTGAGGTACGGTTGGGGAACGAGGGGAAGGTGGAGAGATAACATTCCAAAGGTTCGAGAAGGTAGAGAGTGTAAATGGAGAAGATCACTTAGTGCAAGGTACAACAAAGAGAGAAAACATTTAAGAAGATGACTAGTTGGATTGCAGTGTTATGGGAGACATATATTGCAGTAGAAGTGAATTCATAGCTTTTGTCATATTTAAAGTGTTTATATGTGTTATGGAGGGCATCATATAATGCAATATGGTATTGTTGATATGGAATGCCCAAGAGTAAATCAAAACACTCGAGAGGGTAGACATCACATTTAATGGTGTCTCGGGAAGGGCCTTGTTGAAGTTTGTAGCTCAGACAAGCATTTCCACATGGGTTTATGTTTAGACCAGTGTTACAAATATCGGCCGAAAAATCGGCGAATTGCGAAAAATCGCGATTTTTTAAAGGCGCGCCGATTTTTGGCCGATTTTTAGCCGATTTTTCGCCGATTTTTCCCGATTTTTAGTCGATTTTTCCCGATTTTTTGACAGGCTGAGTTTTGGCCGATTTTTTCCCGATTTTTGGCAGGGCATGTTAGTGGCCGGAAAAGTTTGTATTTTTGAATTTTTTAAGTTTGTCGATTTATTGCCGATTTTTGCCGATGTGCTGCCGAGATATCCCGAAACGATGTTTCCTGGACACTGCCGATTTCTTCGCCACGCCGATATTTGTAACATTGGTTTAGACTGTGGAAATCGTCATTAATACTTCTTTAGAGTTTTCAAAATTCACTTTATTATGTCAATGATTAAACTGAGTGTCTTTTTAGAATTAACCAAGATTAATTTAATAAATGCCCAAGTTTTTGGCGTTAGTGATTTAAGTTAATTAATTGAATCTCAGCCCTTGATCTCAAGTGAGTGAGATCTAATCTCAACCATTGAAGTTGGGGTTTTGGTTCATCTCAAGATGATAAAAGCCAGCCAAGATGACAGGAGAAGACACAAGAGAAACTCAGTTTGAGAAGAGTGGAGAAGGATTTTCACTTTCAGTACAGGTGCCATTCACCCCAGAGGGGTTGTGTAGCCATATAGCAGGGCCGTACAACAGCCATACAACACCGTACGGACCACAAGTTCCAGCAAACAGCAGAACATGAGTCGTACATAGCGATTTGCAAGCCGCAGGTAGATCTGTATAGGCTGCGCGGATCGTAAAGCAAACTGCACGGATCCATACAGGCAATACGGATCATACAGCAAACTGCACGGATCAATCAGAGGTCGTTGAGAGCTGTACAAGAGCAGCACGTGCAAAAGGGGTTTTTTGGGGCAGATTGCACTATAGGGATTTTTCTAGGGGAAAAATTGCCACGTTTGTTGTAGTTGTATTTCTCGGGCCATTTTCCCAATAAGGGAACACTTTTATGCTTGGATATTATCTTAATGAAAAGCGTATTTGAAGCGCAGAAAATTTTTGTGTGTTATTGATATGTTTCCATTTTGCTTCTGCTATTCAATTATGTTAATAAATTCCAGCCAGTATAATTTATTTAGTGATCTGCAAATTAATTACTGAGATAAGGAAATCACTAGGAAATAATTATCTAGGAGTTGGGGTTAGAAAATTAACATGGGAATAAGAGGGAGGAAAATCGTAAGTCTACAGCAGTAGATCTAAGTGGGTACTTGAAGGAATAAGCACACGGATCCGTACAGGCCATACAAATCGTACAACAGACTGTACAGATTCGTACATAGGCCATACAAGAGCAACAGGTGCAGAAAGGGGTTTTCTAGGGCAAATTGCAGTTAGATGTATTTTTTTGAGGGTGAAATTGCTAGATTTTTTGTATTTGTATTTCTTGAGCCATTTTCCCAGTAAGGGAGCCCTTTTATGCTTGGATATTATCTTAATGAAAAGCATATTTAAAGGGAAGAAAAGTTTTGTGTATGTGTTATTGATTTGTTTCCATTTGGCTTCCGCTATTAAATTATGTAAATGAATTCCAACCAATATAATTTATTTAGTGATCTGCAATTTAATTGTTGAGATAAGGAAATAACTGGAAAATAATTATCTAGAAGCTGTCGTTAGAAAAATTAACATGGGAATAAGAGGGAGGTAGATCTGAAGTCTACAGCAGTAGATCTAAGTGGGTGCTTGAGGGAATAACCACATGGCAGTTGTTTGATCAGATCTATGAAATGGCAGCAACCAGTCTCAAATTTGAAGACAGGTTAAATGGGACATCTAAATTCCTGTCCTGGAAGACGAGAGTAACCTTGCTTTTGAAGGAACATGACCGTTGGGAGACTGTAGAGAAGGTTGTTCCTGCACCGACAGATCCAGCTCAGTTATTATCTCATGAGAAGAAGTACAGCAAAGTCCAAAGAATGATCCTAGACGTTGTGAAGGATCACCTAATTCCTCATGTAGCAGAGAAGGCGTCAACCAGAGAAATGTACAAGGCTCTAGTGGATTTATTCTAGAGTGACAACATGAATAGGAATGATCATGGAGAACCTGACAGGTGAGAATATCAAGGTCTTGAGGTCAGACAATGGGGGAGAGTACACCTCAAATTGAAATGACTTCAAGGATTTCTGCAAGGAGGAAAGGATCAAGAAGGAGAAGAAAATCTCGTAAAACAAGCAGCAGAATGGGGTTGCAGAGAGAAGGAACTGATCCATCATCAATACTACAAAGGCTATGATTCATGATCAAGGTCTACCTATGTTTCTTTGGGAAGAAGCACGTAGCACAGCAGTGTATTTGTAAAACAGGAGTTCTCACGGGATATTGGAGGACAAGACTCTTTAGGAGGCACATTCACAGGAGTGAAACTAGAGATTGAGCATATCAGGATCTTTGGTTGTCCAGTTTACATCCATGTGCATGTGGAGAAGAGGACAAAGCTAGAGCCTTCAAGAGAAAACGGCATATTTATGGGGTACAGCGAAACCTCAAAGGCTTACAAGATCTTCATGCCAACGCAGCAGAAGACAGTGGTGAGCCAAGATGTTAAATTTGAGGAGAACTTGGCATCTAGGAAGTCTCATGAGTTACCACCATTAGCGGACGACGAGGAGCAAGTGGCTACAAAGGGAGAACAAAGTTCACAACTTCTAGTTCAGGGAGTCAACCTTCAGGTGGGGAGGAGTTAGCTCCTTCCAGTTCAGGTAGTCATCCTTCAGGTGGGGAGGAGTTAGCTCCTTCCAGTTCTGTTAGGAGACCCAGATGGTGTAAGAAAACCTTGAGGGATGCTCGAGAGCATGTTGAGGCTCCCAGGAGCACATTCACGAAGAGCAAGCCTACGAGGAAGTTCCCGAATTATATGGCATTGATGAGTACCATCATAGATTATGAGCCTTCCAGTTTTGAGGAAGCAGACGACCAACAGGTTTGGACGGATGCCATGGTGGAGTACACCTCCATCATGAAGAATGATGTTTGGGACATTGTGCCTAGACCAAAGGGGAAGTTTGTGGTAACTTCTAGGTGGCTCTTCAAGATCAAGCATGCTGCATATGGAAATATCAAGAAGTTTAAGGAAAGGTTTGTGGCGAGAGGGAGTGGACTACAAGGAGACATTTGCTCATGTTGCCAGATATGCTTCCATTCGAGTTGTTATATCTATTGCCTCAGTCATGAGGTGGAGGATTCACCAGATTGACGTGAAGACCACCTTCCTCAATGGGATCATTGAGGAGGACGTATATATAGAGAAACCTCGAGGCTTCAAAGTACATGGAAGGGAGTCTCATGTGTGTAGGCTTAAGAAAGCCTTGTACAGACTCAAACAAGCACCCAGAGCGTGTTATTCCAGGATTGACAAAAACTTGCAGAGCATAGGCTTCACCAAGAGTAAGGGTGATCCTAACTTGTACTTCATACTTGTTGGGTCTAATCCACTCATCCTGGTGTTGTACGTAGATGATTTATTTCTCACAGGTGCAGAGGAGCTTATAGTAGGGTGCAAAGCAGATTTGGCTACAAAGTTTGAGATGAAGGATATTGGCTTGATGCATTATTTCTTGGGGTTAGAGGTATGGCAGAGATCGGGTGAGATTTTCCTTGGTCAAGGGAAGTACATAGTAGAGATCATGAAGAGATTCAAGATGGAGGACTGTAAAGCGATTGCTACACCTATGGTTACCAACGTAAAAAAGGTTGACACTTCAGATTCAGAGTGGGTGGATCCTAGGATATACAGACAACTAATTGGATCCTTGATGTATTTGGTCAACACCAAGCTGGATATATGTTTGTTGTGAACATCTTGAGCCAGTTCATGGTGGAGCTAAGGCAGGTGCATTGGTTAGTAGCAAAGCATGTGCTCAGGTATTTGAGAGGCACAATGGATTATGGGTTGAGGTATCTTGGAGGTGATGGAGTGAGGCTACAGGGATACTCAAACACAAATTGGGAGGGGAATGCATCAGATCAGAAGAGAACCTCAGGGTGTCGCTTCAGCTTGGGCTCAGTAGTGATTTCTTGGTTCAGTAGCAAGCAAAATTTCGTCGTGCTCAATTCAGTAGAGGCGGAGTACATGGCCATGAGTATGGCTAGTTGTGAAGCCATTTGACTTCGCAAACTACCTACATGATTATTTGATAGGGAGTTGGAGCCCACGGTTATATATTGCAACAATCAATGTTGTATTGAACTCTCTAAGAATTGAGTATTCCATGACAAGTCCAAGCATATTGACATCAGATATCACTTCATCCATGATAGGATCCCAAAAGGAGCCGTCAAGCTCCAATATATTTCCACAAATGAGCAGGTTGCAGACATTCTGACCAAATCCTTGGTGAAAGGGAAGTTTTTCTTCTTTAAAGATAAACTAGGAGTGGTGGAGAATACCTTCCTCGCTAAGAGAGTGTTGAATTTTATAGCTCAGACAAGCATTTCCACATGGGTTTGTGTCTAACATGTGGAAATCCTCATTATTACCCTTCAAAAATTTGGAAATGCACTTTATTAAGTAAATTATTAAAGTGAAAGTCTTTTCAGAATTAATTGAGGTTAATTTAATAAAATGCCTAAATATTTTGGCATTGGTGATTTAAGTTAATTTAATTGAATCTTAGGCTCGATCTCAACTGAGTGAGATCTAATCTCAATCATTGAAGTTAAGGTTTTGGTTCATCTTAGTCTAAGGAGAGTGGAGAACTTTCACTTTCAAATTTGGCAAAGAGAAGACAACAATGAGGGAAACATTTGCAAGGGGTCATATAGTTGAGCAGGAGTGTTAGGGTTGCAAGAGAGGTCGTCCAGGTGTCATACAGCGCAGAAGGTGCCATACATCCCTACAACAGGGTCGTACAACAACCATACAACACCGTACGGACCACACCTGCCAGCAAACAATAGAACGCGAGTCGTACAGGTCGATTTGCAGGCTACAAGTAGATCCATACAGGTTGTATGGATCGTACAGCATACTGTACGAATTTGTACAGGTTCATACAGGCCGTATAGAGCCCGTACAGGGCCATATAGGAGTAGTAGGTGCAAAAAGGGGTTTTAACGGAGCACTTGTATGCTTGGATATTATCTTAATGAAAAGCAGATTTCAAGGGTAGAAAATTTATGCGTATGTGTTATTGATATGTTTCCATTTTGCTTCCACTATTAAATTTTGTTAATAAATTCTAACCAACATAATTTATTCAATGATCTGCAATTTAAATGTTGAGACAAGGAAATCACTAGGAAATAATTGTCTAGGAGCTAGGGATAGAAAAATTAACAAGCCTATGGCAAAGGTTACTAGTACTACATAGCATTTATTAACAAGAAGACAAAGACAATCTTGTTGTACCCAACCAAGGTGATAAAGAGGGGTGTGGTGTGGTAGCGAGTTGAAAATGAGCTACACAATCTTGAAATATAATCTTCTTTTGACTACCATTATCAAGAATGAGAGTAGCCAGCTCATCTTTAATCAATCAATTATGGGTGGAAAGTTAGTCAACTAATCAAGATGAAAGTTCTTGTCTCATTAATAACAAGGAGGGATCGAGGACAGTAGGGTTTTCAAGAGGGACTACAGGGGTATCGAATGAGGTTGTAGTCATGGGCTACTCATCATTGTATAGGGATTTGGGGAATAATTAGTACTGCAAGGCACAACAATTGGAAACATTGTCATAATGGCATTTGTGGTAGTGATAACAACATGGATGGTGGGAGCTCTGTTGCGTGGGAGCACCCCCTACCCCCTCGCTCCCGCTCCCGCTCCCGAAGCTCGCTTCCTTTGGAAGCTCGCTCCCAATTTTGGGAGCACGCTCCCGAGACGCTCCCTACCTCTCCGATACTAAAAGCGTCTTTACTAGGTTGATAATCTGATGAAAATGTTATGGTGCCTCCCTTCTTTGCCAAGCTCCTATAAAAGTTGTTATGGCTGATCATTTGATGATAATGTTACAAGCTATAACTACTAGATGATTGATGCTATATGGTTTAATCCATGTTTTCTATAACTAATTGAACATCCTACATGTTTTTTAAATATAAATCCATCAAAATTTATTAATATATATACTATATAAAAAAACGCTCCCGAAATGGGAGCTTTTGAAATTTTCACTTTTTGCTCCTCTCCCGCTCCCCGCTTCTCGCTCCCACTCTGCACTCCCAACAGCATAGGGTGGGAGGTTACACCAGGGCTAGGATTTGGGCTAAAGTTAGGCTCAGGGGAGGATTTTGTCAGCGTATTATTGAAAAGAGGACAAGATGGAGGGTGAGCAATAGGAGACAAGGGTGTTTGTCAATTTTACGCTCCAGTGTGAGGGCACTAACCTATGATTTAAGAATATGTAATTGTTCAAAACCTATGATTTGGAGTTCGTTTTGAAGCTTGGTAAAAATCTCAATATATTGTTGGATGCTTTGGCCTAGGGCTTGTCGCAACAGCAACCATCTACACATCAAATTATGCAAATAGGAAAGATGATAAAAACATTCTCTCAAGGCATGGAAAAAAGTGTCCCATGTGGTGATTCACCTGGACTTGTAGTTGTCATTGAGATTGCCAACTTGTGCCAGATATTCTAAGTGGTTTCCTGCAATAAGCATGTGTTGCTCTTCAGTCATCTCTCAACAATGAAATATGCAATCGAGCAACAGATTCATGAGTCTAACAATTCACCCTACATTTGCCCTCCATATTCGACTAATGAAAAGCAGGTATTAAGGTGGAAAGTAGAAGTGGGAACCTTAAATTGGCATCCTAGGGCCTCTGTGATAATGCTAGCCAGGTCTTGAACAATGCTAGAGAGAAAAGATGTTTACATATATAAAATTGTCTTTGCATGGAAGCATTTTTGTAAAGAGATGATATTGGAAAGACAAGGCATTGTTGGAAGAGAAGACTGAGGTGGGAAGGCAGCCTCCAAGAGCTCAAACGCTTTTTGAGATACAATTGTTGGGTCGGCTTAGAGCCCAAAGATCCAAATACATAAACAGAAGAATCCCTAGGAAGGAAGAGTTGAAGAGTTGAAGTAAAAATGTTGTGAGAAGCTGTAGAAATGAGGTCATTTGGGATTTTCACATGAACAAGATTTGATGGGGGGGGCATTCTCCAAGGAACAAACCAAATCTACATAGTGCAAGTGGGGTGGGAGGGTGATCTCAAAAACCCAACGCTGGAAGAGTACACACCTGAATTAAGGTCTCTAATACCAAATGATGAATCTCTATGTCAAATCTTGCAACTAAAACCCGAAATTCAAAGGAAATCAAAAACAGAAAAATAGATCAAAACATATGCTTAACTTTATTCATTTGGCCAATGGCTTTATACAGTTTTACAACAGGTCCACTCAAGTTAAATGTCTAACCAAAAGAAACAATAAACTAAATGCACGCAACTCGAAGGACGAAAGAAAAGATAAATAATGCATATGCACACCTCAAAGCCCGAAAGATGCAACTAACTATCCATGAATGTTATTGTAAAACTAGAAAAGCACCCTCAAGGGTTGTGCACTAGTGGAGAGGTGTCCTTCGGACTCGTCGTTGGTGAGACGTCCTTCTTGGGAGGCATGCCCTTATCTTCCACATCATCTATCTTGCTTGATTCAAGGAAACCAAATCCTCTTTCTTTCCTATATGAGCCTTCTTCATCTTGTTGGTGAGGGGACTAGTTCCTACTCTTCCTCCTCTATACTTGCAATTGCATCCAATCTCATCTCCTCCTAGATGAAATCATTCCATAGCTTCTAACAGGTGGCAAGCTTATCACAGGCACAAACACCCTAGACAAAAGTCTACCAAGAAGATGATCACTCATTCAACGCTATGGGTACTAAATCTTCACTCTTGACCTCTTCTACAACTATTGCAAATTAATCGTGCAGTTTGGTAATCTTCAACAGATAACTAGCTACAGTATATGTCTTGCTCATCCGTGTGACTCAGCTTATTTCTCCGAGGCATCAAACAATTGATGTTCTCACTTTGTGATAGAGTGACTAGAGCATCAATCATCCCCGTATCGGTTGTCTTTCTGATGATGTGAGGCATTAAGTGATCCTTCGTCGAGTTGAGTAAGACTAGTTTGGCCTTGAACATCTTCTTGTTCTATTCTACCAACAAAGCAACATCTGAAGTTAGTGTAAGATTCTTCTCCACAAGATGTCAAACCCTGTGCTCCCCCAAAAGCATTTGCACCTGACACTTCCACGGAACGAAGTTGGAAGGGTCTTCCGATCTGTCTTCATATCTAACACTGAAGGTAGTCCTACTGCTGCTCCTCTTGACCGCTTCTACAACTATTGCAAATTGATCGTGCAGTTTGGTAATCTTCAACAGATAACTAGCTACAGTATCTGTCTTGCTCATCCGTGTGACTCAGCTTATTTCTCCGAGGCATCTTCCAATTGATGTTCTCACTTTGTGATAGAGTGACTAGAGCATCAATCATCCCCGTATCGGTTGTCTTTCTGATGATGTGAGGCATTGAGTGATCCTTCGTCGAGTTGAGTAAGACTAGTTTGGCCTTGAACATCTTCTTGTTATATTCTACCAACAAAGCAACATCTGTAGTTAGTGTAAGATTCTTCTCCACAAGATGCCAAACCCTGTGCTCCCCCAAAAGCATTTGCACCTGACACTTCCACGGAACGAAGTTGGAAGGGTCTTCTGATCTGTCTTCATATCTAACACTGAAGGTAGTCCTACTGCTGCTCCTAGAACATACTGCTGAAAAAACCCCAGAAAGCTGAAAAACTTAAAATCATAAAACTACTTCTGTATACTAGATCTGAAAACACATAAGCTAAATGAACTAATAACAGCAGCTAATAAGAAATCACAGCACTCAGAAAATCATCTGTTTTTCTTTATTAACTCAGCAAAGAAAAACAATGCACACAATCAATGGTAAACTGAATGAATAACAAACCCGATGTCTTCTTTTAGAGGATGAGGTTGTGATTACAGTGCATGAAGAAACCTCTACCAGTGCGTCCTACTTAACTGAATCAAACCCTAATTCTATTCTAGGAAAGTGAGCCCAGGATACATGCACAAGTTGCCTATAAACGAGTGCCTCACTCCCAGAATAATGCACCCTAGTCTAAGACTGGACTCCTCGTCTGCCATGTGCTTTTCCTCTAAATTCAGAACAATTAAAGAATAAAAATAGCACCTAAAACAGGCACTGAACTGTAAGAGATGAGGCAGGAACTAAAGAGGGTGCATGCATGCGCCTCATTCACAGACCATTCTAAAACTATGCCTCCATCCCAACTCCATCTCTACTACTCAGAGGAATCGACGCTGTAGTTACTGCTGAAGCGTGCTGCTGAAAAGAGAATGGCTGCAAAGCAACCAGGTAAACTCTAACATAGAACTCAGGGTTGCACCAAACCAGATATATGGTCTGCATCACATGCTTAAACATAATCTGGAGACATATTTTGCATTCAACAGCAATTTGTCAAGTCCTACATAGAAAAATTGAATGCTAAAGCATAAAACCACAAAATAACTACCTTGCTTACCCCATAAGATGGCAAACAACACTCTACTGTTAGAAAATTAGGACACATTATATCTTAGAAGAGTGAAAAAGTAGATATTTAATGTAAAATCACTATATTTTGCATTCAACAGCAATTAGTCAAGTCCTACATAGAAAAATTGAATGCTAAAGTATAAAACCACAAAATAACTACCTTGCTTACCCCATAAGATGGCAAACAACACTCTACTGTTAGAAAATTAGGACACATTATATCTTAGAAGAGTGAAAAAGTAGATATTTAATGTAAAATCACTAAAAGATGTGTACTGTTTACCTTTTCTTCTTCGGTAACCTTCTCTAGGACCTGTGAAACATTTGCTGTTGGACTGCTTACTTTCCCCACCTTTACTTGCACTGGATTATTCAGATACTCCTAAACAGAAAGAGGGATATTTAAGTCAATATCTTCTAAGTTTTCACTAACATTCAAGTATTTTCTTTGCAAACTTTGAAATGCACAAGTTCATTTAGCACACTTAAAAGAACCCAAAAAGGGAAAAATGTCATGCAACTTAAAATTTGTACCTAAAATTTAAGGACACGGTTTCTAATGTGTAGAAGAAGTGACCAAACTTCTAACAGCATGGCAAAAACTCAAACTTCACAAGGGAGAAATATTATTAGAGCATATTTCATAATGGTGATATCATGTCTTACATAGCTTAGGACTTGAGATTAGGAATAGGAACTTTATATTATGTTATGCTAATAAAGTGGTGACCTAATAAAATGACCTAAAAGTTTATTACTGACATGTCACTCTTAGTTATGTGTGTAGTTTCATAACCTACGTCCCTTCCAAGAGAGATCTCTGCATGTATTCTACAGGTGTTAGGTGCAGCTTTAAGAAATATTCCAAGAAAAAAAACACAGTGGATCTTCAGATGACAAGACAAATTATAATATGTTCTTTATTTTTTTATGAAGATATTTTTGGTTTCAGTTACACAAGATCCAGAGTATCAGCAATGTTAACAAAAAGCTACTACGTGACATAACATACAATGAAATGAATCCATAGTGCAAAACTCCATGTCTAAAAGTTCATTAAGAGCTTGATAGTACAAGAGGTCAGCAACAATATCTCAGCCATAACAGATACTGCTAGAAAAATTATTCAAAGGTGAAATGCATGCACTTAAATTGCACAAACCAGATGCATCGACAATGGTTAGCAACCTGAATATTAGCAAAATAAGCACTCACACTTGCTAATAGTTATTATTATTGATGGTGTTGCAAAATATATTTCTATTACTTACAATTATGGATCTAGATAGATGATAGAATATTATAGTATTATACTCTAGTCATATTATAGGGTATACCAATGGTAATGTGATAAGAGTAATATCGTATTATGGTAAATGGTGGTATGATTATTTTCTAAATTTTTATAGAGTTATAATGATAGTTGATACAATATATGAGATTGTTCTATATACGTATACAAAAAATTATCAATAAATTCTTTCAGTGGTATGATTTATGAAATCCAAAAGGCATGTATTATTTTCTCAATGCATGGTGTGTGACATGAACAAGGTACATCTAGTGAAGTAAGTCTTACTGCGGTAAGTTATGATATTAAATTTGTGTGAAATGTACACTTACCAAGATTTTAAGGTATATAACTTACAAAACTCATAAAGGAAAATTATATCTAAGTAATCTCTTTTAATTTCAAAGTTGTAGACATTCAATTTGTTAATACTACAGACATATAGTGACCTAAGAAACCGGATTCGTCAAAACCCCTCTGCGTGTCCCGTGGGGATCGAATCGGACACGATTCGATGTCAAATTGTGTCCGATTCGACTTTCGGTCGTGTCCGAAATCAGGACACGTCTGAAAGTCGAATCGGACACGACTTTCAGTCGTGTCCGAAATTGGGACACGTCCGAAAGTCGAATCAGACACGATTTGACATCGTGTCCCCGACTGTCAGACATGAGTCCCAAAAACAGGACACGCAAATGGCGGAAAAGTGTAGCTGGGTTGGCTTTAAAACAAAAATTTGGGTTTATTTTTGTCATTTGGGTGTCTCATTGTGATTTGTGAATGACAAATGTGTTGTGAATCGTGATTTGTGGATGACAAATGTGTAATCATTAATGTGTATTGTGTTTTGATTCTAATTTCTATTGAATATTTGTAAATGTTCTAGTTTCTAAAGATTTTTGGATCTATATGTCTATATTTTTAAATTTTAATATATTTTTAAAAATATATATATATGCATATAAAACGTGTCCTTCGTGTCTTGATTCCTGGGGTCACCGTGTCCGTGTCGGACTCTCGTATTTTCGTGTCCTTCGTGTCCCATGTCCCCGTGTCAGGTGACTTAGATAGTGACTAATATGGCTCAACATTTATTTTTGGAATATAATTTATTAACATTATATTATTATTGGATTTTGTTAAATGAACTACTAATTTATTGATGTTTGTTGATCTATCAACATTCATAATGATGTTTTAACATTTAAGAAAAAAATAAGAGGTTTGAGTATTTTAAAACATTTTTAATTTTCAAAAAGATATCTCATACTCAATTTTTGATGCGGATGGGGTCAAGGCTGATATGGACATCAACAATTAGAGGGGAGAATGTCACATACCAATTTTCCCGTGAAAGAAATAAAAGAATAGTTCTTGGAATAAATGATAATGTGTAAACGAAATAAAAGAATAATTCTTGGAATTAATGATTATATGCAAAAAAAAGGTTAAAAGTAAAATTATTTTGTAATTATGTAAATAATGAGGAGTAACAAGAAAGTGTTGTTACTTTCCATTATGAAACCTTTCATTCATTATTTATTTAAAGGAAGGCTATTGTCTTGGGTAAGAGGAAAAGGAATATCAAAAGATAAGCCGATGAGAAGAGGGAAAGTCCTAGCCAAGGCTATATCTAGGTGGTGGCTTCAGAGATGTTGACCCAAACTCAATATAATTGTATTCTTATCTGATAAGGCATTGCACTAAAAGATATTCCGTAGTGATCTTTCTAGAGCCCAAGACAAGCCATGGATAAGATAAGTTCTTGGAGCATGTACTGACTCCGTATTGTTGTTTTAAAAAAATAAAGAAAAGAAATTATCTTCAACTTAATGTTGAACTATTGAATATGTTCTAAATGGTGTAATGATAATAAAATAATAAGAAAATAACTTTTGGATGCTATTTATAGTGAATACGCATGTTTACATTGATTATTATGCAGTTTTTTGCTACAAATAAATTATCTTTATGCAAATTAATACGTCAACAATAAAAATTAATATGAAGGGAAACGATTCCCCACAGACATTGTATGGCCCAATCTCTTGAATGGTTTTACTTCAAGGTTCTGCAATATTAATACCAATCTTGTTACGATCTAAGTAGTTGTGGACTGAAAGAAAGACCGCACCACAAGTAGACACGAACAATATTCATCAATGGCATCCCTTTAACATTTGTCCAACTATCATATACAATGAATACTCCTTATTGGTCCAGTCATTTGCAAATTGCCCCAGAGCATTATGGATTTTGGTTCCTACCCTGTCAAGTCCCATGGTTCTAGCTTTGTCATACTTGAGGCTCATGTATGCTTTAAGGGAACCATTGATGGCATGTCCCATTTCATGCCAATAGAATAAACAAAGAACATTGAATGGTACATCACAAGCATAGAGAAACCTAAAAATTTTGCATCCACATCATCCTTGCAACCTTGGTCATTGAAATATGATATTGTTCTATGCATAGGCAAGGATCCACTACAATCGGGGGATGGGGATCAACCACCAAACATTTATGTGAGCCAGAGGTCTTGGATTCAACCCTTAATTTTTTGGATTTGTTTCATGCGGCCTCATCTTCCTTCTTGTATTTGTTTCTCTCTTTCACTAGCACTTGATCACAGGTTTTGAGTCTTATAGTCATACCTTCATCCCATGGCATAATTCCACATAGTACGAGTATATGAACCAGTGTAAGTTTTACAACAATGGGGTATATAAACTTTGCAGTCCCACCCCCTTTCCCTTCCCCAAGCCTTGTCACATACTTCCAGAAGGGTGTTCAAAGTCTCTTTGTGTTTTTGTCCATCATTATTGTCAGGTTCATTATCATCAACCCTTTTCATTTCTTCCTCCTTTCCATAGAATGTGCCAATGCCTAATTCTTCCTCATTGGTATTTTCGGTTTCCCAACAACACCATCATAATAAAAAATGGAACCAAAAGGAAAATCCACATACCCATCATTCTTCTTAACTCAAGATGAGAATAACATGCTACTTGCAATAGAATGAGAATGATGGAGGAGAAAAAGGAAGGAGTAGAAGATTCAACATAATGCAAAAAAAATCAAAAACAAACAATGAGTTGACTTTAGAGCCTACATTTTCAGCTACAATGGTGTTTGAATGTAACCATGGCATCCTTCAATTTCCCTTCTAAGCTCTCACAAACAATCCCTTCAATCTCCCTTCCAAGCTCTCACAAATTTGTTCATCAACAACTAGCAAACAGCCCACTCAAAACCCTAGTCAAGGGGACTAAAATGAGAAATAGAATGAGAGCAAATGGAGTGAAAGAGTTTTAATCCACTAAAGGAACCCTAGCCATGCCTAAACAAGTGACTAGAACCTTGTCTTGGTTTCCACAAGCAAGAGGAAAAAAAAGCGCCTAATCCACGAGAGTTGACGGGTATCACAAAATCAAACATATAAGAAAATAAGAATAACTCTTAAGATTTATCGTAATGTATTTTGTAGATGAGAAATCGAAAGCTTTCTTATATAGGATTCCAATGAGATCAAATCAATCCACTTTATAAATGTGGGATAGACCGAGAAATACAATAAAGTGACATAAAGCATATAAGCACAAAATAACATAAAGTCATAAGCGACTTTATTAATGCCCAAGTCTAATATCTAATTGACGATTATAAACTAGATTTTACTTTCACCCTCCCTTAATGGTCGATCTACTAACTACACCAAGTTTATCTAGAAATTTTACATGTTTTTCAGGACCCAAAGAATTAGTGAAAATGTCTATAGTTTGGTCCTCTATGGAACAATATTGCAGCTCCACAATTCCATCTTCTACAATATATATGATGAATTCGCAATATAAGATCCTTGGTACACTCATGGAAGACCAAATTCTTTGCTAGTTTGAGCAACCCTTGATTGTCGCAGTGTACGAGTGTCGGCTCTTCCTACTGCATCTTCATATCTAAAAGCATCTTGTCGAGCCAAACTAGCTCACATGCTCCTTCCATTGCTCCTTGATATTCTAATTTTATCGATGAATGGGTTAATGCCTATTGCTTCTTGTTGGTCCATGTGACTACACCTGTGGATCAAGGCTAAATACATATCCAAAGGCTAATTTTTTGTCATCCACGCAACCTACCCACTTTGAATCTGTATATCCACAACCTAAGATCTTTGGTTTTGTTTCACAAAATGTCTAAGTCAAGCATCCCTTTCACATATCTAAACAACATCTTCCTTGCAGTCCAAAGCTTTGCTTTTGGCACTGTCATGAATCTGGAAACAAAGCTCACAACATAACTCAAAACAAGCCTAGTGGCTATAAGATATATCACGATGCCCATTAGTTGCCTATAGACTAACTCATTAACTAACTTGTTCAATCATGCTTACCTCACTACCTATAATAATGATGGCATCTACATAAATGCCCTATAGGATGATATCATTACCAATGCCTTTGACATTTACATTAGCATCTGAAGGGCTCTACTAGAACCCTTGCTCAACCAAGTACATGTCAATCTTAATGTACCATGCCTTGGGTGCCTACTTCAGACCATTTAGAACCTTTTTAATATACAAACAAAATGCTCATGCGGTTGATACATGTAGACCTCTTCCTCCAAATCTTTGTTGAGGAAGGTGCTCTTCAAGTCCATCTAATGGACCTTCCAACCACACTGTGCTACCATGGCTAGAACTAGTCAAATGGTGCTCATCTATGTTGTAGGAGCAAAGATCTCCTCATAATCAATGCCCTCTCTTTGAGAGAACCCTTTTGCCACAAATCGTGCCTTGTACTTGTCAAGTGTACCATCTTCCTTGTACTCGACCTTGTACACCCATTTGCAACTAATTTGTCTCTTCCATAGTAGCAGCGTTGTGAGATACCAAGTCTGATTTTTCACCAAACTCTCATGTTCAGTAGTCATGGCCTTCTCTTTACATGTCTCCCTTTCCCTTATTTAAACCCATGTGGCTCGTATACTTCTTGAAATACCTGGCACCAATGATTGATGTTGTGTTCATTGGTCCAAATGCCTACATGAACCAATTGAAGGACTTTGCTTGCTCTCCAAGCTTGTCCTTCTTCAAAGGTTGTTATGTCTTGCTTCCCTGCATGGCGAGCTCTGCACACACCCTGAATCTTATGTTTGGATCTGGAAGTCCATCTACCAGATTCTCTCGAGCCAACAGAGAGAGGTCTGTGAGGTTGAGGTGCCAAAGTGTATTGATTACTAATGCACTCTTGGTTGCCAATGCATACTGCTTGACCTATCGACCATTGACTAATCCAAATAGTCCATGATCCTCCACACCACGAGCAATGGTCTTCTGAGACTCCTTATCAACTATGTAGCATTTGTGATCACTAAATTTGATAGCAAGTTGGGGACAATGTCTCATAATCTCACTAACTAATAGCAGATTAAAGCTCCATACTTGGCACATAATGTACATTAAGGAAAATAAGCATGTTCCCTCCAAAGGAAATATGCATATTTACTTTGCCAAAACTATGTACTCGTCACCATCACAAAAGATCACTAAATCTTTAAAGACACTAGGAGTGTGCTCTGTGAACCAGTCGTATCTGTTGGTGAAATGGCGAGATGCACCTAAGTCGATGTACGAAGCAAATGACTTGTGGATATCTGTTGACGGCTTAGCCATGAATGTTTAGAATGTAGCCTCCTTTGTATATTCTGAAACATGAACCTTTTGGTGAGACCCTCTCTAGTTGGTTTTATGCTCAACCAACCTCTTTCTGCAGAAGTTCTTCATATGGCAAACCTTTCCACAATAGTTACAAGTGACCCTCTTATGATTCCTTGTGGCATCTTCTCCTTCGCCTAAACACTTCTTCTTTTCCCATTTACCTTTGCACTCAAAATTGTCTGCAAAGGCTTGTTATGAGCCCTCTGTCTTACCGTTGCTACTAAATTGTTTCTTCCATCTATCATGTTGTAAAAGCTTATTGCAAAGCTCATCAAACTTCATGTCAACACCCGTAGAGATGATTCCTTGTGGCATCTTCTCATTTGCCTAAACACTTATTTTCCCATTTACCTTTGCACTTGAAATTTGTCTGGAATGGCTTGTTCTGAGCCCTCTGTCTTACTGTTGCTACTAAATTGTTTCTTCCATCTATCATGTTGTAAAAGTTTATTGCAAAGCTCATCAAACTCCATGTCAACACCTGTAGAGATGATGTTCAAGGTCTCAAAAAAGTGCAAATAAGCACGTGGTAAGCTTTTCAACGTGATTACCACCATGTCTTCTTCCATCTTGCGTTCAATGGTAGCTAGTTATTCTCATATATCCTTGATCTTGAGAAAGTGATCCTGCAATGGGGCACTCTCATCCATAGTAATCGAGAAGAATGATTGGCCCTTGTCTGAAGTCTCATGCAAATCTTTGAATTGCTTCCACATTGTTGCAGAAGTCTTTCCTATTTGAACCTCAAGAACCATAGCATCTATCATAGACAACTTAAGCAGCATTATTACTTCCCTATCTCGCTCACCAAACTTGTCTTGGTCTCCACCCGCAACTGTGGGGCAAGCATCATTTCCTAAGACAATGTCAGCCAAGCATTTGTGCTAGAAAATGGCCAACATACTTTGCTTCCATTTATTGTAGTTCTTTTAAGGTAAGCTCTGGCTAGCTTCCAACATGATGTTTGTTAAAGAGGCCATAATTATAAGTCACAAATGCAGTCAAATATATCGAAACAAAGTAAAAAGCTGAAAAATACTTGTCAATACCCGTGGAATCGTGGATACTAGCTCTAATCCACTGTAGCAGCCACATATCACTAATAAACAATCAGAAAGCTGCCCACAAACAGCTCAAAAACACGCAGACTTTGACAAATATGCTCAAAACGTAATGTCCTCTTCTACTTAAACACTAAGAACCCTCCCACTAACCTATTTAATTCCCATAGGTTCAAGCGGGTGCTAACAATCAGGGAATTGACTGAGGACTGATGCCATTGGAATAAAAAGAGATCTTCAACAGTGATATTAAGTCATCAGTAGGTAAAAGAAGGCCAGTGAGGCAAGTAGCAACTAACATGCATCACATGCAAGCCAGACTCATAGTGCATGCGACCGGAGTTAATTAAAGTGTCTGCATGCATCTGAAAGTGAGTGCATGCAACCTCAACTTCAAAAAAGAAAGCAAAGCGACTCAGGGCATGAAAAAGTCAGGGCATGCAATCTCAACATGATAAAAGAAGGAAAAAGCAAGATGCTCAGGATGCTAATGTTATTGTTGATCAGTGAGATTCGTATTGAGAGCTCTAAGAGCCATGCTAGGGTTGAGGGCGCATTCCTTAGCCAACAAGTGTGTTTCAGCAGCAAAATCTATCTGCCCTAATCACTTCCAGGGGTAAATCATACAGGTTTACTATTGTTCTTCATCATTACATCAAGGATTCAGTATTCTTCTTAGAGAATCAAGCCAAAGGATGGAGAGGGCGCTTCAGATATTCTGAGGTCATTGAGGGCGCATTCATCTGAGCCATTCAGGCTCTATCATTCTGACTATTCACCAGACACATTGCTATTGATCCTTCCTACTGCTTATTGGATCCACTCAACTGGTTCAGAGGCTAATACCAGAGATCTAATCAAGAAGAGGACGCCTTTACTTGCATGGGCAAATTACATCTATTGGAGGTAACTCATATCTCAACCTAACTCTGATGCATGGCCTGCATGTCTCTTCTATACTGCCGAGAGGGCTACTATAAGCCTTACTGTGGATTATTGGGTTCATATCATCCTTCTGGAGCCTTATACATTGATCTGGAGATTGAGGAGGGCGCGCCTACTTTGCATGGGGGAATTGCCATAGTGATCCACACTCACAACTTGACCTAGTGTTGATGCATGGGCTGCATGCTTCTTCCATCTTGTTCAGAAGGCCACTATAAGCCTTACTATTGATTACAGGAGCCTACATCATCTTTCTGGAGCATTTATCATTAATCTAAAGACTGAAGAGGGTGCCACCTTTGCATGGACGAATTGCCTCCAGGAGCAGCTTCCCGAATCTGGTTCTAGACTTCATGCATGTCTTGCATGTCAGCTTTATATTATTCTACAAGGCAAGCACAACACATTGGTATGTGCATGCATGTCTTTTCAATTTCTTTATGTTATAGATCTGATTACTTGGGCTTTTAGGGTTCATGCAACCCCATGCAATTCTAATGCAATATCATGCAATCATATTATCTTTAACTTTTGGGTATTGAGACATCAAAGGAACAACAAGAAATTCATAAACTCTACACAAGGACAGAAAATATCAGTTGGGATATTACACAAAATCAGCCCTGTAAGCCCCCAATCTGCACTTTAAAAACTGAAAAACACATCGATATTGACAGATCTGCTCTCAAACAGCTCAAAAACAGTTAGATTTTATACAAACCAGCATCAAAACAATTAGCAGCTAAAACATCCAGAACTTGAAATCTGGGCACCAATTCTTGTAAAAATAGATTCAATCTGCTTTTAAATTCCATGAATTGGACAAATAATAGAAAATTTTCACCAATTTAACTGCCAAACAGGTTGTACATGTTAAAATTGCACTCGATTGTTGATCTGTATGGTTGATTTTGGCTTGACCGCTGTCAAATCAATTCCATACAATCGAATTTTTGTTCTGTACAGTTCATATGATTCAATCCAGGTGGCTGAAATCGATAATTTCCATGCAGTATGGCTGAAGTCTGCTGATATGTATTGTACAACAGCTGAGAATGGCGACTGTTGTTGGTACGACAGATGGCCTCTATTGTACGACCAACATGTGCGGGAGAGTTTTCTTCCCTGCAGCTGAATGTCGACTGTACAGTCATATGTCTTAATTCTGTATGGTTGTCCCTTAAAAAAATTATTTCTTATGGAAACTCAAGGTGCAGGGTTCCACTTTAAAACAAGATTGACTTTGCTTGAAGCATCTACTCAATAGAACAAGATTGACTTTGTCAGGGGTGGGGATAAAACCCCTCTTGTTGCGGTCGAAGAAGTTGTCCAAGCCAAGCTACTTGAAGAGCATAATCGGTGTGCTTGTGAATTGAATTTGAAGATTAGAGGGCTTTCCTTACCCTCTCCTTCTTAGGATCCCATACAAGTTGGTGACATGTTTCTCCAAGATTACCTCAAGCTCACTGAGCTTGGTTTGGTCACGATTCTACATTGTTTATCCAATTCAGATAAGCAAGTGACCGACTTCGAGCTCTTTAAGCTATCTGCAGGTTGTTCTCTCGCCCTACTAAGATTTTTCTAGATGTTGATGTTACAAGGTCCCAGGTGGCAGAGAGCTGAAACGCTCAAGGGAGCTCATTGTCACAGCTCGTCAAGTAGGCAAATGGGCAATCATTCGAGACCTCTGGGACATCATTTGAGATTCCTCGCCTCCTGGGTACTCTCGTCCTGGGTTCTCTAAATGACTTAGCTAGATGGAGGAGACGGTATGGAAGTGGGATTTCAATGGGATGTTGGAATGGTAGTGGGTCTCTTTGGTCTTCGCCGGGCATGCTACAAGACGCTTTTGGTTCTTCGGATCTCCTCTTTATTACAGAGACTCGGATATTACAGGTTATCACTAGTTGTTTGCTTGTCGTCAAGAAACTCGATCTTCTGGTGGGGGGCACTTTTGAATATTACAATTTATTACTGGTTGTCTGCTTGTCGTCGGGAAACCCGATCTTCTGGTGGGGTTTGTGGTTCTAGTGGTGTTGCATGCTTAGTGCGGGCATCTCTTCGTCGTAGAGTTTCTTTGGTCACAGCAGATGAGTTTGCCAGGTTTATGTGGGTTTAACTCCACAGATTACCCCTTATCTTCAGAGATATCTTCATGGCAGTTTGCTACTTCCCCCCAACCTCATCACAGTTCGCTATCCATGGCGAACTTGACAGTGACCCATTTTTTGATCTATACTCTCGCATCATCCAGAATACCGTAGTGGGAGATATCATCCTATTGGGTGACTTTAATGCACACACCAGAGCCCTCTATGTCCCTCTACATGACCAATCTGAGGACGTGTTCTGTGTTCAAGAGATCGATCCAGTTTCTGTGGGACTTCATCGATCATCTGATGATATTTTGGGACCCCTGACAAGGTACGACAGGCACCTCCTGCGGCTTGGAGAATCCCACGAGCTACTAATCCTTAATGGCCTCCCTTGCTTCCCGGCTTCCCGCTCTTTCACTTGCCAACCTCACATTGTTAGTCAAACCTAAGCTATTGGTAGCTGGAGCGGGGAGCAAGAAGCGGGAGTAGAGCGAAAAGCGAAATTTTCAAAAGCTCTTGTTTCGGGAGCGTTTTTTATATAATACATATTTTAATATATTTTAATGGATTCATATCTAAAAAACACTATGTTGCATGGGTACCTGTACCCGGGGGTAGGGTACACGTACCCATACTAGGTACTTGGGTACGTGTAAGGTAAGTTTTCTACCGTACCCAAGATTAATATTGGCTCCACGTACTCAAAATGCCGTTATAAAAAAGGGGTACTTATAGGCTAAATAGTACAGCATACCCTGTGTTTGGGTACTCTGTACCCCATGTTTGGGTACTTCGAGGGTACGGCTGACTCAACAAAATGCAAATCCACGGGGAAAAATGTAATGACCCCCAACCAAAACTGAACTAAATTTTGCTAATTGCGTATGGAGTCTGGTTCAGGACTTATGTCAAACACTTTGCAACACGGTTCAAATTCCACTGAATATTGTCCAAATTTGGTAGATTGATTTTGCATTGATTTACAAGGAATGTTTTTATGGTTTTGTGTTCAACACTCATGGAACATAATTTGACTACCAAATGTGCACATAAAAAGTATACATATGTATTTAATACTGAGAAATACACTGACATCAACCCAGGAATATATTTGCAACCTTTTATTGCTTGTAACAACAGTACAAATAGGTGTTTAAAATCAGATTTCAATTGTACCTTCAGATCTAAGTTTGATTATTTGTTACAGCTGCATGGTACAATGATTTATCAATTTTTATGTAACTTCCAGTCTTCCACTTGATATCTACTATGAGTCTATGATTTATCAAATTTTATGTTTCAAATTTTCAATATGAATGTCATTTTTCAATGAATCATTGAATTTAGAATCATGAATCATGATTCATGATTTATGAAGAAATCTGAAATATGCATGTATGATGTGACTGTGCATGTTTTATATATATATATATATAGTACTCCCGACGTACACAAGTACCATGTGTCAAAAAATGCCGTCTTCGTCCCCGTCCCCGTACCCAAGTTTCCTGGCAACTTAGAAAAAACATGTAGGATGTTGAATTAGCTATATTAAACATGGATTAAACCATATAACATCAACCATCTAGTAGTTATAATTTACAACGTTCTCATCAAAGGATCAACCATAACATCTTTATAGGAGCTTGGCAAAGAAGGGAGGTACCATAACATTGTCGTCAAATTATCAACCTAGTATAGGAGCTTTTAGTATAAGAGAGGTAGGGAGTGCCTCGGGAGCGTTTTGAAAGCGAGCTTCCAAAGGGAGCGAAAAGGGAGCAAGCTTCGGGAATGAGAGCGAAGGGAGGGGGAGGGCGCTCCCATGCAGCAGAGGGTCAAAGTGTGGTGGATTATGTTCCTTCCAATCAGGACCTTCTCCCCTTCATTCTTCACTTCATCGTAACCTCCATCCCTCTTGTCGATCATGCTTTCCTCTTCTTCTCCCTCTAGTTTGGCACCACCCCACCCCAGACCCCCCTCCTCCACCCTCAGTTCCACCTTGGACTAATATTCTCTTTGCTGAGGGAGACCCTAATACCTTTACTTCCACTCTCCGCCACACTCCCTTATGTATCTCGATTTGCTTCCCTTGAATCCGCCTCTACCAAGTACATGTGTGCCTTTGCCAAGTACACATGTCTTTCTTCAATCATATGGGAGACCGCCCTTCAAATCTACCCACACTCCACTCGGAGTAGATGCTATCCCATGAACCAATGGTATGACGATGACTGCAAGCACATCCACACCCAATTTCGTTATGCCTTTAACCATGGTTACCCCTCCTACCCAACTCTCAAAGCTCCCTATCTTCATCTCCTCTACCACAAGAAACGCCTCTTCATCTTTCGTAGGCGGCGAGAGTTGAGTACTTCCCGTATTCATTCCCCTAAGCATTTATGGCGTACCATCTTCCCTTGCCACTCCCATCTCCCACTTGATCTTAATCCAAAAGCCATGTTCTCCCAAACCACTTCCATCTAGAATATCCCGGGGCAACCCCTTATCTAAGTTACCTACCCCCCCCCTCTTGTTATCTATTCACTCCCCATGATGTCCGAGAGGATGTTTGGGCCATGAGTTCTAGCAGAGCAGCGGATGAGGAAGGGTTCGAGGTTGAACTCTTCAAACATGGCCTTGGAGCACTTGATTGTCACTTGGCTAATCTATTCAACCAGGTGTTTTGTATGGGTTTCCCTAAATTGTGTTCAAATCACATTATTCACCAAATCCATAAATCGAGCCCTAATACTGATCCCAATAACTACAGAACTAACTACAGAACGATCATGATTGACCACATTTTCTCCAAGCTATATGCTACAGTCCTCCATATGCAACTTTCAAAGCAACTTGAGAGGACACAACTCAGAGCGAGAGGTCAGGCGGGCTTCAGACCATCACACCAAACCATCGATCACATTCTTACGCTCTATGCCATCATTAAGGAGCCATGTCCCTGATCCTCAAAAGAATATTGTTGCTTTGTAGACTTTCAAAAGGCGTTAGACTCTATCCTTGAAGTGGCATTGTTCCAAAGACTTTGAGACATTGGCATTTCCGAGACCCTTCTGATTGCTATTATGAGATTATATGAGTCAGTCCTGGGCTATCTTCATATGGCCCACAGGATTTCAAATTTCATCAAGAATACCATTGCGGTTAGATAGGGTTGTCCTCTCTCCCCCACTCTTTTGGGGATTTACAGTCCTCCATATGCAACTTTCAGGGTAGCTTGAGAGGAGACAACTCAGAGCGAGAGGTCAGGCGGGCTTCAGACCATCACACCAAACCATTGATCACATTCTTATGCTCTCTGCCATCATTAAGGAGCCACGTCCCTGATCCTCGAAAGTCTGTTGTTGCTTTGTAGACTTTCAAAAGGCGTTAGACTCTATCCTTGAAGTGGCATTGTTCCAGAGACTTTGAGACATTGGCATTTCCGAGACCCTTCTGATTGCTATTATGAGATTATATGAGTCAGTCCTGGGCTATCTTCATATGGCCCACAGGATTTCAAATTTCATCAAGAATACCATTGCGGTTAGGTAGGGTTGTCCTCTCTCCCCCACTCTTTTGGGGATTTACATTCATGAGCTAGTGTCTTTCTTATAGGAGCACATTCAAGACGGAAATGGGTGCCTTCTCCACTAGGTCTTGATTTATATTCTGCTCTTCACTGACGACGTGGTCCTCCTGGCCTCATCTCCAAAGGTTTTGCAGAGACAGTTAGATGCCTTGGCCCTCTTTCGTGATCTTCATCAGTTGACAGTCAACTTGGGTAAAACCAAATCTATGATCTTCAATGGATCAAAGAAGCTACACACTGATCTTCATTCCTTCTTCAAAGGGGAAGAGATCGAGATCAAGAGCACTTATGTTGAGATATTGTAACTTCTAAGAATATTATATTTGCACTTTATTATTCCGAAGATCTTTCAGTCCTCCGTGAAGACCTTATTGTATATCCGGAGATGTTTTATTCCTCCGTGAAGAATGTGGTAACTTGGGTTATTAGAGTTCCCTAGTGGGGGTCGGCCCTGTATGAGTCATGTGGGTTGAAGGGGTTATTAGACCACCCTAGTGGGGTCGGCCCTGCCACATTATGTTAAGTGATTAAGTTGGGGCCGACCTAGTTAATGTAAAATACAAGTCGGAGTTGTGTATAAATAGAGGAGGTATGTTCCTGATTTAACACACACTACACTCACTTGTGAATAGCGCATAGGTGAGGGAGAGATCTGCTATGGAGGAGAAGGAGCTCATGTCTAGGGTTTACATCTTTGTATTTGTTGGTCATCTATATTGAGGAAGCTTTGCTGGGTTTTCTACCCCATGAGGGTTTCCCAGGATAAATCTGTGTCTCTTGTGTTTATGTTGTGCTTGTTGTTCTTTCAGTGATCCTGTATATGCTATTGTTGTGAAATGAAATGCAATGCTGATATTTTCTGTCTTAGCATATTGAATCTTGACATGGTATCAGAGCTAACCTGAAGGAAGGCAAGGTATGGCACTTACGACACTTGCTTCACTTGCGACAATTTGAAGGTTAGGGTTTTATATAGCAAAAACCAGTCATCGTGGAACTTTCACTATAAAATCATTTTGGCGAAGGTTCAGGATCTGAAACCTTTACAGGTCGTATATAACATCCCCATGTACCTTGTGTCCAAAGGACAGCCCCTAATTCATTGTACTTTGTGATTTATGATCAGTACAAGTTAGGGTTTCTGCCTCTTCCAGATCTCAGTCATAAACAGGTGACCTAGGAAAAAAGGTCACAACTTGGGCTAGGAAGCTCCAAATGAAATTTCGTAAAAAGTGACAGGTAGAGCACGGACTGTAGTTTCTCAGGTAACTTTTTCAAAGGCCGAAGTTTAACCAGTGACACCTGGCACGCCGTACAAGTTCGCTCTCCTGTTTTATCCCATAAACAAGTCATGTTGCGACACTTGGCATAACTCTCTCTCAGAAAATCCAATTGAGGTCAGACCTATGGGGTTGGAAAGATGACAGGTCAGGCTACCACAGGAAGAATTCTCAGACCCTTTGGATTCGTAATTTCAGAGATGCACTAGAAACAATCAGGTGCATATTTCTATCAAAACAGAATTGTTTTCTGAGCACCTTAATTCCTGGCTTATCACTGTTGCGGGAATTTAGGGTTTCAGAGAAAGTTGGAATTTTTAGAGTCGGAGACCATGGCTGAATGCTCCTCAGAAAAATCAAAATTTAGAGACCAAGATCGAAATTTTTGGTTGGTCAGAAGGCTGGGCTTGATCAAATCCTAGTTCGGGATTTTGATCGGAAAGGTGGAAAATTAGGGCTTCTGCAAAAGTTGGAATTTTTTAAATCTGTGACCACGACTGGAAGCTCCTCAGAAAAATCGAAGTTTAGAGCTTTGGATCGAACCTTTTGATTGGGCAGAAGGGTGGGATTTATCAAACCCTAGTTCGGGGTCCTGTCTAGTGAATCCAGAAGTTTCAAAGGCAATTTTGAGGGGTCAAATTTTGCAGTTTTCAAAATTAAATTATACCAGCATGATCAGCTCAGAAAGCCACATCTTTCCATCCATTCAGAAGTTTGAAATTCAAAGTTTGAATTTTTAGGGTTTCTCTAACAAACCCTAATCTAGCTCCAGATCCAGTTTCAACAAATCAAAGTGGATTGGGATCCTGATAGGTATGACTTGAGGAGATACAGGTGTGTGTTGAAATCTGTTCATGATTAAGTTTATGATATGTTTGTCTTCATATTATTGAGGTTAGTACAATCTTGATTAATCTTAGAATTGTCTTATCACCCTAGTAAAAGTATGAATGCATGTGAATGATATAAGACATTCATTGATTAGGGTTATATGATTGTACTAATGCACATGTGGTGTTGTATGAGGATGATGCTGTCTGCTAACAAGATACAGGTACATCAAGAAAGACAAATCAAGTTCTATGACCATGATGACATGAAGACAAAAACTCATCCATAATCTTTGATCACATAGAAGCTCTACTTACGAGGTATGTATGACTTTGTTCTATTATGCTTAACCTATGAGATATGCAACTTCTAGCACAAGGTCTCTAAATCATTGAAGAGAACAAAGAAGATATTGTTTGGGTAAGTTAATACATAAACCAAGCATGATAATCGAGGTATGTTTTCCTATATCAAGTTAGAATCCTACCTTGTGATAGGATCTTAGGTAAGTATACCTGTGTATGAAATGATCATGGCCATACAAAATGTTTTGATAGTATTGAGATTATACTAATGATTGTATGTTTATGTATGAGATCATGAGAATGACACTAGTGCACACTTAAGCATGCATAGTGGTACAGTATGAATAGAAGTTCAAAGACATATAGAGATCAAGCGGGAGGCAACCACTCAACATAAAAGATAAGTATTTGAGTTGTTATTTGAATCTTTGAAATAGTAAATGATATTGCTTGTATGCATATTTGTATTCCTAGAATATATCATGCATAGTGTAAGCATTCATATAGCATTGAATAGTATACTACTAATATGCATATGATGGGTAAGATTGGACAAACATTCCATTGTCGTTTATCTAGAATGAAACCTCTTTGCTGACATGCTGAGAGTTGTGCACGCTCTTGAGAGTATGTTCTGGTAGAGATGGAAGGCATCTAGATAGCCACTGTATGCATACAGGATATGGAAAAGTGTTGTGCCAAAATATTGGTCAAGATAGTTGCATGACTATGTGAATCATGTCTGTATGCATAATAGGTTATCATGTCAACATGATTTGATGATTATGAAGTATTACTAATCATGTAATTAACTTTGATTTGTAGGAAAGATCATGTGCTATGATCTGCAAAAGAAAGATGATGAACACCGAACAAGTGATGGATGTTCAACAAGAAGACTTACAAATCAAACATACTATAGAAGGCTCGTGGCTAGAAGATTCTCTTAGAAGGAGAAAGAGGATCATGACGAGATGTTTGCTCCAAGTGGCTAGATAATACCATTCTCTTAATGGTGTAATTGAAGAAAGCTCTGTACGGGTACCCAGGATCGATAGTCATTTGATGAGCTTAATGATCACCATGGGTGATGGGGATTTCAACCTTTGCTACAAGGTTGACGATGGTGTCCATATACAGATGGCATTCTTCTCTTAGATGGATGCAAGAAGGAACTCACCACAGAGTTCGAATGATCTTGAGGCTCATATCAGTAGGCCCATCTGACAAGAGATGGCATGGATAGATATGTAGAAGAAAACTCAATGCAAAGTGTGAATGATGTTCAGTCACAGAGGGAGAGCTGATAACTTCTTGACAAGCTTGGGATTTACCAAAAGTAAAGCTGATCCTAACCTTTACCTTAAGGTTATGGATGATGAACCTGTCATACTATTACTGTATGTGGATGATCTCTTTTTGACAGGAAATGAGAAAAAGATCATGGAAAGCAAGAAGAAGCTACAGAATTTGAGATGAAAGATCTCAGATTCATGCATTACTTCCTAGGTCTGGAAGTATGCCAAGGCTTAGAAGGAATCTTTCTCAACCAGGGAATGTATGCTGTGGAAATCTTGAAAAGATTTGATATGTTGGAATGTAAAGCCATGGCCACTCCCATGGATTCCAACTTGAAGCTGTTAGCAGATGACTCATCAGAGTTAGCGGATGTGACTCTGTACAGACAGATTATTGGGTCATTGATGTATCTGACGAATACAAGGCCAGATATATGCTTGTTGTGAACACCTTGAGTCAGTATCTAGTGCAACCTAGGTGTGTTCACCTGATAGCTGCAAAGCATGTGATGAGGTACCTAAAGGGTATGATAGACTTTGGTCTATGTTATCTTAGAGATCATGACTTCAGATTGTATGGCTACACAGATGCTGATTGGGCAGGAAGTGTATCAGACAGGAAGAGTACATCGGGTGGATGTTATTGTCTGGGATCTGCCATGATCTCGTGGTTTAGCAGGAAGCAGTCTAGTGTGGCTCTCAGCACAACTGAAGCGGAATATATAGCTGCTTGCTCTGCTAGTTGTGAAGCAGTATGGCTTCGAAAGTTGTTATCAGAATTGTTTGACTTAGAGATGGACTCCACTGTGATCCTGTGTGACAACCAGAGTTGTATCAAGATGACAGAGAATCCAGTATTCCATGATAAGTCAAAGCACATAGAGATCCGATATTTCTATATACAGGATATGGTGCAGAAAGGAGCTATCAAGCTTGAGTATGTGAGCACTGACGAACAAGTTGCTGATGTATTGACCAAACCTCTGTCTCGAGTAAAGTTTGAGTATTTCCGAGACAAGCTTGGTGTAGTTCAGAAGGACCCTCCTCGAAAGGGGGAGTTATATGGTCGATATGATGATATGTGGATACTTGTATCGATGATGAGGATACATGTATTGATGAGATTGCCTGCATCAACAGTGAGGTCGATGATGTGGATACCTGTATTGGTGATACCGATGATGAGGTCGTTGAATGGTTCTTAGACTGGGTCTAAGTTAACAAGAGGGATTGCATCACCCTGGACTTCGGTCCCCTGAATTGATCCGTAGACAGATGTCTCCAAGAAGTGGTCCCTAGTGGACGAGAGGGATTGCATCATCCCTGGACTTCGGTCCCCTGAATTGATCCGTAGACAGATGTCTCCGAGAAGTGGTCCCTATAGGACGAGAGGGATTGCATTATCCCTGGACTTCGATCCCCTGAATTGATCCGTAGACAGATGTCTCCGAGAAGTGGTCCCTAGTGGACGAGAGGGATTGCATCATCCCTGGACTTCGGTCCCCTGAATTGATCCGTAGACAGATGTCTCCGAGAAGTGGTCCCTATAGGACGAGAGGGATTGCATCATCCCTAGACTTCGGTCCCCTGAATTGATCCGTAGACAGATGTCTCCGAGAAGTGGTCCTTAGTGGACGAGAGGGATTGCATCATCCCTGGACTTCGGTCCCCTAAATTGATCCGTAGACAGATGTCTCCGAGAAGTGGTCCCTAGTGGACGAGAGGGATTGCATCATCCCTGGACTTCGATCCCCTGAATTGATCCTTAGAAATCTGTCTCCGAAAATTGATGATAGGACTGCATCGTCCCTGAACATTTAGTTCAAAATGATGTGTTTGGATTGCATCGTCCATAGACATGGGACTTGTCTTAAATTGATAAGGGTTGATCATCCTGGGAATTTGATCTAGATTGTATCGTCCATGGACCTATGTCCTAAAGTGAAAGGGATTGATCATCCCGTAATAGGATCGTGTGTATTGCAGAGTATGCTGCTATGACGATGTTGTAGATCGAGATGATCCAGATGCTATAGATCGAGATGATCCAGATGCTGTAGATCGAGATGATCCAGATGTTGTTGATCGTGATGATCGTGTGATGACGATGTTGATGATCGTGTGATGACGATGATCGTGTGACGACAATGTTGTTGATCGTTAGGATCCAGATAATGATATTGCTGTAGTTGTTCAAGTGCTGCAGAAAATGAAGATTCAATACTGAAGATGTTGATATTCCAGTATTGAAAATGTTCCAGTAACTGCTTGAGTTACTGATGATGTTGAGAAAGCTTCCAATGATTTATAGATGTATCATGTATGATGTTGATGACTCCTTGCTCCTGCAGATGTTGTTATAATATCCTTCTCGTTAAGGGGGAGTGTTGAGATATTGTAACTTCTAAGAATATTATATTTGTACTTTATTATTCCGGAGATGTTTCAGTCCTCCGTGAAGACCTTATTGTATATCCGGAGATGTTTTATTCCTCCGTGGAGAATGTGGTAACTTGGGTTATTAGACTTCCCTAGTGGGGGTCAGCCCTGTATGAGTCATGTGGGTTAAAGGGGTTATTAGACCACCTTAGTGGGGTTGGCCCTGCCACATTATGTTAAGTGATTAAGTTGGGGCGGACCTAGTTAAGGTAAAATACAAGTCGGAGTTGTGTATAAATAGAGGAGGTATGTTCCTCATTTAACACACACTACACTCAATTGTGAATAGTGCATAGGTGAGGGAGAGATCTGCTATGGAGGAGAAGGAGCTCATGTCTACGGTTTACATCTTTGTATTTGTTGGTCATCTATATTGAGGAAACTTTCTGGGTTTTCTACCCTGTGAGGGTTTCCCAGGATAAATTTGTGTCTCTTGTGTTTATGTTGTGCTTGTTGTTCTTTCAGTGATCCTGTATATGCTATTGTTGTGAAATGAAATGCAATGCTAATATTTTTTGTCTTAGCATATTGAATCTTAACAACTGATACCTATTTGGGGGTTTAGTTCACAGTGTTGATTTTTTAGTAGCATCGAGAGTCGTTCTCCAGGAGAATGGAGGCACCTGGTCAATTACCAAGGTTGATCAACATTCAGTCTGGGACTGAAACTCAGCCTAGGCTAAGAACCATTCTCCGAGAGAATGGGGGACCTAGTCAAGGACCAAGGGGTTGATCAACATAATTCAGTCTGGGACTGAACCTCGGCCTGGGGCTGAGAGCCATTCTTTCAGAATGGAGGCACTTGGTCTGTTACCAAGATGTTGACTTCGATCAACCTTCAGCCTGGGGCTGAAGAACCTGGTCAGGGACCAAGACGTTGATTCGATCAACGTGAAGTCCTAGATTGGATCTAGGCAAGTGTTGTACTCCTCTCCTTGGTCAATGGGCTATGGGACCTTCTTAAGGGACTGGCCACCCCTTGTTGATGTACCTAGCACATGACCTTGGTAGTCCAGGAAAACAAGAATAATCTTCTTTATTTATGATGATGTACTTTGAGTTGGCACGCGTGGACCATAGAGACCAAGAGAAAGGGTCCTAGATGACTTGCTTAAGAGCTTGGGTCATAGACCCCATTGTTAAAGGACCATGAACCCCCCTTGAAAGCCCAAGAGACCCATGAAAGATCCAAGTTCCCAAATGAAGGACCAAGAGCCCACTTTCAAAGGACCTAAGGTCAAAAAATAAAAGTCAAATTTTTGTTAATGGGTTAAAAGTGAAAAATAAAATAATGGAACCCTAACTAATTGGATTTTAACATTTAATTAATGCTAAATCTAAGGACATGACCATAGTTACATATATCGCCGATATATCAGCTGTGTCACGATATATTGCACGACAATCAGCTCAGCGATATATCGCCACGAAAAAATCGTGACATTTTCCGATGTCGCAGCATTCATTGTTTCGCGATATATCGGGTAAATATCGCAAGTCAACGGAATGTGTCAGCCTGCTAGGTAAAAGACACCAAAAAATAAATTTAAAACCCGCGGGTTGGTCTTTTCCAGTTCATTTGAGTTCATTTCGCCTTGTTGAGGAAGCCAAAGCAGACCACGGGGGGTTTGAGCCGGGTTTTCACCAAAAGAACAAGGGCATACCTCATTCTTCCATTGCCATTAGCGGATCAGTTGAGGAGTGGGGATCTATTTACTACATCTTTGAGGTATGTAATCATTGTATTGATTCGATTTTTGTTTTTTTGCTTGATATTTGTTGTTTATTTTAGATTTAGTGTAGGGTTTAAGACTTTAAATTGGTTGGCCAATGGCCATTATAAATTTATAAATTTAGAATCTTAGATTTTTAGTGTAGGGTTTTGCTTGATTCTTGAATGTTTTCATTGTTTTCAAAATTTCAAATATCTAAGCATGATTCCATTTTATTCATTTTTGTATTTTTTTTGTGGCATAGGTTTAATCTCCATTGGCATTCTCAACTTCAAGTTTCAACTTTCAAGTTACAACTAAATAGTAACAGAATGCCAGAGCCCTTAGATCCAATGTGGGAGTATGGGCAGCCAATTGACCGTAATAATAGACAAAGGCTGAATTGCAAACTATGTGGGAAGGATATTTGCGGTGGAATTAGCCGCTTGAAATACCACCTTGCCAAAGTTTCCAGGCATGAAGTGGATGTTTATCCTGCTGTTACTCCAAAAGTGATGCGTATTGCAAACCAATCCCTTCTTGATATGGCTAGGAAGAGAGACGAGAAAGAAGAATTGAGAACTGAACTTGCATCTAGAACACAATCACGAAACTTGGGAGCCACAGGTGCCTCGGGGAATGGGTGTCGATGACCATGACATGCATTCCTTCTCCTCATCTACACGACCCACAAGTCCCGCAATGCCCTCTTCATCCTCACCTTTCTTTGTGTCGAGGTCAACACCGAGGGGGAAACCTTCTATTCGATCCATAGTTAAAGCAAAAGGGAGAAGGAAGTGTTAAGATTATATGCTACCATAGACTAGATTGCAAATTCATTAGCATTCAATACATTATTCACAATAGCAGCATAATCAGGATCTCTGAAAGATACACAATCACAAAGCAAAAAAACAATATACCTTGGGAAATCCTCAAGGGGAAGAAAACCCAGCAAGAACTTCCTCAATATAGATGATCAAGTACAATGCCCCAAAAATATGTCTCACAATTAAGAGAGACAAAAAGACCAAACGACAAGCCACTCCTTCTCCTTCGCAGATATCTCTCTCTCCACTAATGCAAATTGCACAAGTGAGTGAATGAATAAATGAGGGAAGCTCTCCCTCTATTTATACTTTACTTTTCACTTAACCTTTAACTCAGCTAGGTCGGCCTCAATAACCCTAATTGGGCCGACTTCTCTATGGAGACTCGATTGCCACTTATATTACATTTACTTAGGTGCTAACGACCCGACTTACAATGGAGGGTTAACCTCATGACCTTTACATGACCAAATGTAATAATGACATCCCCATCGGAGGTAAAACATCCCCGACGGAATTACAATAATAAAGTACAAGTAGAATATACTTCGAAGTTACATTAATTTAACACTCCCCCTTACCAAGAAGGGTATTCTACCGACAACAACATCTGCATGTGTAACTCTACACAACATCATCGGAGAGAGGAGGACATCAACAACAACATCATTTGATACATCTATAAATCATTGGAATTTCTTCAACATTTCATCTTCAACACTGGAGCATCCTCATCCTCAGCACTGGAACATCAACATCTTCAACACTGGAGCATCCTCATCTTCAGCACTGGAACATCACCTGCAACACTGGAGCATCCTCATCTTCAGTACTGGAGCATCACCTGCAACACTAGAGCATCCTCATCTACAGTACTGGAATATCATCAGGAGCATCACCTGCAGTACAAATATGATCCTTCCTTTCGAAACTAGGGATCATGGACAATCCTTCCTTTCAGAACTAGGGATTAAGTCCAACACTAGATCAACATTTAAAACTATCCTTCCTTTCGGAACTCAGGATCTTTGTCTAGGGATGATCAATCCTACCACAATCACTTAAGACTATCTCAGTCTAGGGATGATCAGACCCAACACAATCATTTAAGACTATCTCAGTCCAGTGATGATCGAACCCAACACAATCATTTAAGACTATCTTTGTCTAGGGATGATTGGACCCAACACATTTATTTAAGACATCTTTGTCTAGGGACAATTGATCCCAACACAATCATTTAAGACATCTCTGTCTAGGGACGATCGATCCCAACACAATTATTTAACACATCTCTGTCTAGGGACAATTGAACCCAACACAATTATTTAAGACATCTCTGTCTAGGGACAATCGATCCCAACACAATTATTTAAGACATCTCTGCCAAGGGACAATCAAACCCAACACAATTATTTAAGACATCTCTATCTAGGGACAATCGATCCCAACACAATTATTTAAGACATCTCTGCCAAGGGACAATCAAACCCAACACAATTATTTAAGACATCTTTTCCAAGGGGCAATCGAACCCAACACAATTATTTAAGACATTTTTGTCTAGGGACAATTGAACCCAACACAATTATTTAAGACATCTCTATCTAGGGACAATCGAACCCAACACAATTATTTAAGACATCTCTATCTGGGGACAATCGAACCCAACACAACTAAGGATCAACATTTAATACAATCTTTGTCTAGGGATGATCAATCCCACTGCAACTCAGGATCAACATTTAAGACAATCTCTGTCTAGGGATGATCAATCCCACTGCACCACAGTATCATCAGCACTACTCCCCCTTTCGAGGGAAGTCCTTTCGGAATATACCAAGCTTGTCACACAAGTGCTCAAACTTCACTCGAGACAGAGGCTTAGTCAACACATCTGCAACCTGCTCATCTGTGCTCACGTACTGGAGCTTTATAGCTCCCCTCTGGAACTTTCTCTTATGCATGTGGATTTCAGTTTGATGTTGAGGTCATGGATGGATTTGTCCAGTGTGTTTAGAGGATGGTGTTAAGTCCCTTGGAACACTCAGAGATTTATAGACAAATGGAGATCTATAGGATGGTAGCTGGCACTTTTGGTTATGACATGGCTGTCCAGGATAGAACCACGAGGATGCCAGGTACAATTTGTTTAAAACTTTCAAATTCCAATGTCTTAAGTATTTACTCTTTCATTTCTATGATTTTATCTATTTTTACTTGGTAGAAATTTAATTCATTGTCTTTCCTTTCCTTGTTTTTATTGTAGATGTGTGGTAGACTAATTATGGTCGTAGAGTCCCAAAGTTGCAAAAACTTGCCATTAGAGTGCTAAGTCAAACTTGCAGCTCATCAGGGTGTGAGTGCAATTGGAGTGTCTTTGAAAAGATACACTCCAAGAAGCGCAGAAGGTTAGAAATCTTAAAAAATGAAAATTTTGATTTAATTCTTTAAAATTTTAAATTTGATTTATTACAAATTTGATTCTTGAATTTGAATTTATCATCATTCTTCACCCCTTAAGTTTTAACTGTTAAATTTTGTGTTAGGTTAGGGTTTGATGCAGAGAAATTATACTTTAATGCAAAAATAAATGTAACAAACTAGTACTGAAGCAGAATAGTACAACTGTAGCTAAGCAAGACAAATTAAAACACAATTTTCATCTCTTTCAACTTTAACACTCCCAAAGTGGTCCCTAAGTTAAAGTTGAAATCTTCAGTAACATGCAATCAGCAGTAGTGTAAATTAAATAAATCTATGACAGTAGTAACAAGTTTGATAATTTACCTGGGAGTGAAGACCTTCCTTTTATACTCAGAAAAAATAACTTTCAGACTAGACTGTGCCTTCTCAGAGGCAAGTCAATCAATAGGAACAATCTGACCCTTACTAGAGGGTTAGTACAAACCTGAGAGACAGAGATTAATGGTTGTAGTACAGTCAAATAGATAAAGACAAGGAGGCAGGAGTGGTGGTCATCAACAATCAAGTCATAGTGGCAGCCATAAGCAAGGCTAGGCACAAGATATCTGATCACAACTAAGGTCTCAGCACATGGAGCAGACCACACAAAGGTCTCAGTACAAAGATCAGACCTAAGCATTGTCTCAGCATAATGGATCAGACCTTAACAAGGTCTCAAACCAATAGATCAGACCACCGTAAAGTCTCAGTACATAGATCAGATCCCATGCAATATAAAAGATTAACCCACAAATGGTCCACACAGATCAGTAAGCAACCCTATATCTGAACACAGGAGGTCACGGCCTCCACTGACATGACAGAGGCAGCCCATGGATAGCCTTTAGAGGCTGCAATCTGCTCTCAGGAAGTGTTGGCAGGATCAACAAGGGCAACAAGGGTTCACAACTACCACAGGTGAACTCTCAGCAGGTAGATTAAAACCCCATCAGGCATACGGCCTCCACAAATTAGCTCTTAACAGGCAGATTAAACTCTACAGGGCTCACGGCCCAGGCAGGAGAGGACTAGCAGGATGATAAAATAAATTATAAGGGCAGCGGCCCAGCACCAAAGTAACAACAGACCCTACAGCAGCATGATATCCCTTGACGCCATCCTTAGAAAAGTGCCATGAACCCTAGAATCAGTCCCAAAAATAGAAGATATGAAATGTGTGATAATGATAGCAATCTTTAGCAGGCGGACGGCCTAAGTAGCAGCATGAAGAACCGTCGAACCCTTGACAGCAACTTCAAAAATCAGAGCTGAGATATGTGATGATAAGATGATCATAAATGAGGAAATAAGACTCCAATATATAGGATCTTAAAACTTCTAGAAGGGTCATGCTTTTAATCTTTAATTTAGTTAGGGTTCCAATAATTAAGGAGGGTACCAACAAATAAAATAAGATCATAACTTATAAAAATATAAAATATAATTAGGGTGTCTTTAGGTGGGTACTAGGGTCATGTCAAAGTGTCTTAGGAACCACAATAAAAGGAAGGGTGTCGGTACAAGGCCCAACTAAGTGGTACTAGTCAAAACCATAATGCAAGGAAGGGTACATGACCCGCAACCCTTAGGACCAAAAGGTGTACCACTAAGGTGGGAAAACAACCATATTACCCATAAGACCAAAACATCAAGGTAGTAAGAGTCAAGAAACCTCAAAGTGAGTAGATAACCCTTCTAACCACAAGTTAAGGTGGTGAACAAAACAAGGTACTAAACCTTCTAACCACAAGACCAAGAACAAGGTGGGAAGACCAAGGGTGAACAACCAAGGTGGGGTTACAACCAATCATCTCTCTCTCAAATGTACAAGTATTCCATACACTACCTAAAAGTTCATCATCGCTGTATAAGGAAGGTCCACACTGGATGATGTGATCATGTGGTCCTCCAGACTGCTCCATAGGTCAAATGCTAGTGACTCCATCGAGGGGTGGCCAGTCCCTTGAGAAGACCATCTAGCTCAACCATCTCGAAGACCTAGGAAAAGGGGACATCACACATCATCATCTTGGTTAACTAACCAAGATCCTACATTCACAAAGAATGGATCTCAGCCCTAGGCAGAGCTTCAGTCCCAGACTGAATCATGTTGATCAACCTACTGATCTTGGACCAGGTCCTCCATTCTCCTGGAGAATGGTCCTCATCCCCAGGCTGAGCTTTCAGTCCCAGACTGAATGTTGATCAACCACCTGCAGGATTTACTTGGTCCTCGTGACCAAGAATCTGCCTGGTCCCAAACCAGGAGGTCTCTGTCTCAACCTGTAAGATCTGCTTGGTCCTCGTGACCAAGAACCTGTCTAGTCCTAGACCATAATACCCTAGAGACAAATAGGGGCCCTCGCCACATGCTAGGGACTTTTCCATGGCATCAACTTGCTTGGTCCTCGACCAAGAAACCTAGGAGACAGTTGGGGACCTAGGGTACCTTCTAGGGACTTACTCTTTACTCTGCCTAGTTAACTGACCAGGAACCCTAGTTAACTGACCAGGGTACCATCTTCTCTGAGAATGGGTCTCGCAGCTGCACTAACTTTAACATTAAGTATGGCTCTCATACTAATGCAGGTTACTTCCCGAGAGCCTTAATGACATGGTTTATGTCTACTACAATGTAAGGTTGTAGGTGAAGCAAATTGAGAAAGTACCCAATTCAGATGTTATTTCATTGAATGGCATTGACACTACTAGCAAATGGAGGGTGGAGACTGAGCATCCTGCGATGGAAGAGGAACCTGGATGGTTGGAGGGAGAGGAGGATGTTGATGCAGCCATTGCAGGTGTTTTAGAGGAGGAGGGGTTAGAGGAGGATGTTGATGTTCCACTTCCAGAGGATGAGGACAATGAGGAGGAGCTTGATATTCAGGTGCAGTGCCACCACCTCCACAGGAACAGAGTCATGCAATTGGGACCGGGAGGAGACAACTCACATTGTCATCCACCTCATCCCCATTACCTTCTCGAGCAGTTGGAGCTTCTAGTTCCACCCCAGGCTCATCTATTCCACCTTCACGGCCACCTACTGCTTCTAGAGGACGAGAGGTGCCCTTTACCCATAAAAGGGGTAGATTGATTAGAGGGTCAACCTCAAGGAGTCGATGACTCCTATTATTTATCATTGCACTATCATACTATGTCCCAATCGTATGTCTAGACTCTACATACTATCTAGATACCTCATGAGTCGGACACTCGTATTCCCATGTCACGTGTCCTCATGTCAGGTGACTTAGGTTACCCCTTATTTCTATTACTACCCATGACATTCCCTCTAAGTGGCATCATCATTGTAAGTGGCATAATCTAAAATATAAAGAGTGTTTAGTAATGGGAAAAGATATTAATAGGGTGTGGCCCCCATCCATGTAATCTAATCAAATAGAAATAGTCCTATTTTGGTTGGCTTTCTTATGCCTCTCGCGAGCATCCAATAGTGGGGGCAAGGGAAGACAATAACCATCCTTTTTCCCTTGTTTCAATAGTGGAGTGAAACATATGCATTGTGATTTGTGAATGTGTAATGTGTATTGATTGTAATTTCTATTGAATATTTCTAAATGTTCTAGTTTCTACAAAAATTTGGATCTACATGTCTATTTTTTACATATATAATTTTAAATATATATATATATATATATATAACGTGTCCTCCATGTCCTAATTATGGGGGTCACCGTGTCCATGTCGGACACTCATATTCCCGTGTCCTTCGTGTCTCGTGTCCTCGTGTCAGGTGACTTAGAGTAAAAGTGATATTCTCCTTATCTTTTATTTTCCATCCTTTTACTTAAATTTTTAACATTACCATTAATTGTTTCAGGATGTTTGAGAGTGGTTCCAACCTCATCAGACTTCATATGCAAAAAGTAGAATTTTAGATCCCATCCAAAATTCAGCAGATTTAATAGTTTTCAGGATTTCAGGATTGCAAGGTTTCCACCGGATTCTATCATGTATGAGGGTATAGAATTGGCATTTAATCAAGCACATCAACCCCTATATGTACCTTGATGTTCGTGGTGTTGATTGTTGAACTCCTCTGTCATTACCTTAATAAAAATGTATTCTTCACTCATGCAATATCACATAATAAACATGGGAAGCTTTTTCTACGTTATTTCAACGATTGGATTAGGAAGTTTCATCAAAATTGTAGGGTGTTGAGCCGTTGACTAATGTCCTTGGAAGATCAACTTTGAAATTCGAGTTAGAGGCAACGGCTAGAGCTTAGAGGAGGGAGGCATAGGGTGTTATTGATGAATAGGATCCCAACATAGGCAATGATTCGCTGACATGTATGATTGATGATTTATATTTCACATTCATTTTCTTAAATGTCCTTGCTCATTTATTAATTATATATATATATATATTGTGTTTCCTTGTTTCCAAAATTTTGGGGGGTCACGTTTCCCCTATTTCAAAGTTTCCCCTTTTCGTCCCCGTTTCGTGCAACTTATGTTGAAGCTATTCAAACCCTTGTACAACAATTTTGAAGCAAACTTGTGCCTGTTGTGACCTTTGCAGCAGTAAAAAGTCATGAAAATCACCTTAAAGGCTTAAAATAAATGGTGGGCAGTATTGTGGATGAAAGTAGCCCTAAACAACAAGTCTAGGCAACAAGTCCAGGTGCTCATTGGCTTTCAAACAACGGGTCTGGCGCATCTGGGTCATAACAACAACCCTAAAATCTTCAAAATGTTGTTTTTCTTTAAAATTTAAATATTTTATATATTTTTGAGTAAACCGATTCATTAAATTCAAATCGGCCGATTTATGACCGATTCATTACCGATTCTGATTCCGATTCCGAGTTGACCCTCAACCAATTCCGAGTTCGATTTCGATTTTTCAAACATTGCTTTGGTCTCAATCAATCCCTATTCGTCCCCTCCTTGTCTCCTAGGTGGCTCATGAGGAGACCTTAAGCTCTAGTTAACTTCATGAGTTGTCAAATTACACTCTAGTTAACTCTATGAGGTGTAATATGACACTGGTTCACTCCACTTCACGAAATTCACCCCCCTCTTCCTATTTTGCTATTTAACCAAGCTCTCCCCTCTCTTTTATTTATCGGTTGTTGCCTTGAGCATTGTTGTAATACTTACTCTATTGGAGAGAATTGGAATAAAGGAAAGTCTTTGGAGGTCATCTTGGAGCATCTTGTGGATTGTGTGGCTATCGCTTGCTTCCCTTATCTTTGCTGAGGTAACCTAGGTATTGTGCATTGTATTTCTTGCTCCATAATTGGCCATTGGAAGGGTATCACTACACTATTGGATTAGATGTATGGTGGGATAGTTTGATATATATCTAATTGTAGATCTATTTAGAAGGTAGTTATTTTTAGCATATTTACCTTTTACAAGATTGTGCTATACTAACTCTTCTTTGTAGGTTGCACCTAGAGTAGTAAGAGGAGATTCTTCTCCTCAACATTGTATTGTTTGCAGGATTTTCCCAAAGCATTGAGTAGGATAAGGCTAGCCCTAAGCAATCTTACTCTCAATCATTATTCAAGAAAGGCCCTCGAAGTTGCTCCTGAATTTGACTCCATTGCCCTCTATTGGCATTCTTCTTCGCTCTCTCACAACCTTCCAACTCTTTTCAAGCATTAAACTCTTTATTGTTACTTCTAGATTTTAAAAAATTTGACTAAAAACTAAGCACGTCTAGATCGACCTAAATAAATCTGTTTGTTATTCACATACTTTATCAGTTATCACTTTAAAAGTTCAAATTTATCTATTTTGAAAGGTTACAAATCTGCTACAAAGGTCTACTAATATCCCATCAAGATTGCATATTTACAAGTGGCAAGTTTGCAAGTGAAGATGAAGCTACGTGGCAGCCCTTCACACACTCATTTGTTGCTGTTTTACAGCCTTAGTTGATTTTAAACAGTCCTAAGGCAGCCCTGAAGAGCAGCCTTGATCATCCAAAAGCATTGTCACATTTTGCCGAAGTTACCGGAAATGCCGAAGCAGCCTTGGTGAAACGCCGTTCCTGAAACGGAGGGGATACGGCCTTGAAACGTCACCGATACGTATCAGATTGGTACGGATAGGTTTCAGCCTAGAGGTGATACGTTTCTGGGAAATGGTAATATTAAATTCTTAAAGTAAAAGGTTAGAAAATGAAATAATTTCATTTTCTAACCTTTTACTAAAATTTTTAACATTACCATTAATTGTTTCAGGATGTTTGAGAGTGGTTCCAACCTCATCGGACTTCATATACAAAAAGTAGAATTTTTAATCCCATTCAGAATTCAACAGACTTAACAGTTTTCAGGATTTCAGGATTGCAATGTTGCATTCAATCAAGCACATCAACCCCTCTATGTACCTTGATGTTTGTGGTGCTGATTGTTGAACTCCTCTGTCTTGGATGTGTTAGAATTTATAGCAGCATAACCAGGATCACTAAAAGAATGGCAAAGCACAGAAACAAAATGAGTGTGGAGCTCATTTAACCATGATGATAAGAACAATCATCTCCCAACCATAGACAAAGCTATTTGTCTCCCCTGAGCTCACGCCTTCCAATAGAGAACGATGTACATCCAGATAGTACTAGCGCAAACCCAAGAAAAATAAGAAAGAAACTTCTCCAATAGTGGAGAACCCAAAAAATCAGTCTCGTAGCTGCAGTAGTGAACCTCTCTTGACTAGAGCGAACTTGCTTGAGTGAATGGCCAAACGAGAGGTCGAACTCTCTGTTTATACACATCAAAAAGTGATTGTTTCCCTTACAGGGCCAACCTGACTTTCCCTAACTGGGCCGACCTGACTGGAGCAGTTCAGCCCATTGATTGGGGCAGACTGCCCACTGTTTTGGGGCAGTTCACCCACTGGGCCGACTTGTCTTGGGGGAATACAAAAATTACATTTAATAAATATTTTTCTTTGTGTGATTTCACCCCAAGGTTTACATTGATTCCTTCAAGGGTTTTACATGATCAAATACATTAATATCTTCTCCTGTAGGAGGTACAAGAATAACTTCCAAAGTTGCACTATTTCCAACAGGATGGACTAGGACCCACTTCCATAGCCAGAGGATGTGAACATTGGTGTTAGGCAGGTGCCTTCAAGCCCAGGGGAATCAAGCCAGGCTCGAGATCCCTATTTTCATTCTACTTTTGTTGACATAGATGATGAATCTAATTCTGAGCATGAGGATTCAGATGATATTAGTTAAAAAAATTCATATTATCATGTTACATGTATGATTAATGATATTCGATGGTAGCGTTAGGTGGTGATGATGATGTACAATGATAATATTATGATGATAATAATGACAATGATAATATTTATGATGATGACGATCGATATATATATATATATATATATATCGTTTCCCTGCCGTATCGTATCTGGCCTTTTTGAAAAGTTGCCGTATCCGCTTCCCCCCCCCACAATATATATATATATCGTTTCCCCGCCGTATCGTATCTGGCCTTGTTGAAAATTTGCCGTATCCCCCCCCCCCCCACCGTATCCGCTTCAGTGCAACTTAGTATTTTGCCCATTTTTTGAGGATTTTCTCTTATATTTTATCATTGTCTTCCACAAGTTTTGTAAGCTTGATTGTTGGCTGTTAATGACCAACAGTAAGCATTTCTAAAGGCTGTCCAAAGCTCTGTAATAAGCTCAAAATAGTTGTGGTCAAGCCACTAGTCCCTCGCATCCTCCTTGCCCCTTGACTTAGTTGCATAGTGGTTTGTCTTCATGGTTTGGTTCTTTTACAATTAGCTTTTGCTTTATAGTTTTAGAACACCTAGAATTTATAATTGTCAATCCATCACAGATGGACGTCATTCAAATCAACTTAGCTAAAACGAATCATAACTAAAATTTATCAATCTGTCCCCAAATGGATGTCACTTCACTAGATTAAACATTTTAGATTAGGACTGACTACTAATCACCTTTACTTTTCTAGTTTAGCTTAATAAATTGCATTTTACTTTCCTAGATTAGCATTTGTTCTTTCTCGTACATCTTGTTTAAGACTTTCATCATCTACAATCTAATCAGCTAAAAGAAAACGAAGCACTTATTTCACCTGACAAGATCTCAATTTCAATTTTAAGTACTTGCATGCAAGTAATCTTCTGCTATAAAATTTATATATGCAATTCTTGATGTTGCAGAGATCTCAACAGCTATTTTCATTGGTTATCTCAAGTAGCATAGATTTGTTTCAAATTAAGGCACAGATCTGTCTGAATATCGTATTTGCAAGAAATCTTATGCACTCGTGAGATTGTAGATCTAAGCCATTGTCCCATTGCTATATCTAGAAGAGACCTGTTTTACTTACTTTATTTCCTATGTGGCTGGTTGTAATTTCATTTAACTCCTATAACTTACTCAGCCTTAGATTATTTTATTAGGGTCTACCTCCCTTGGTTTTGTTTAGGAGTTGGCCTAAACAGAGAGGTTGAGTGTTGTGGTGACAGTTGCACTTGCACCCAACCTGAACTTGCCCCCAAGGCTGCACCGAGTGAGTCAAGATTTTTCTCATGTTTCCAGGTGCAGATTAGGCAGCAACACAGAGATCCAGAGGTCACTAGGGACAGATTCGGTAACATATATATATTTGATAGTCCATTTCTTGAAATACACGCTTTGGCATCTCCCCAAAAAATGCACATTTTTGGATGGAAAAGATCAGCAACAAATATTCATACGGCTGTCAATTTTCAACGATGGTGGCAGGCAATGCAGATTAGAAGAGAATCAAATTAACTAGAAAGTTCAGCATCAAAAACAAGTCCCGTTATGTTAACTTTTCACTACATCCAGCATGGGTAACTCGTACAGACAAGGACAAGATTCTTGCATGCTTAAAACTGGATAGAAAAATCAAACCAGAGCAGATTCAAGTTACATAACAAAGAAATCATAAATCTGAATGTCATAAATACCTGAGCAAGTGCTTCAATCTCCTCTGGCATTGTGGCACTGAACAATAACGTCTGGTGCATTTTAGGAAGACTCCGCATGACCTACAGCAGCAAGTAGCACATGTGAGCTTAGACAACATAGTAAAAATCTCGTTCAAAAATGATACAGCTCAGCCCTCATAAGAAATCGGGATACAATGCAATCTCATATTGAAATTAGAACTAATTATTTGTTCAAGGGATTAATGAAGTACATAAATACATGGAGCATTGGTTTAAGAGTTTAGAGATATCAAAAAAAGTGGATGGAAGAGAACATAAAATAACCTTAAATACACAAGCATCTAGCTGAAGGTATGTAATCTTGAAAGTTACATCAGTGCAATAGGACATTATATGGGACAGTCATTTAGAAGCAGAACAGTGAGAACCGGTATAGGAACTGCAAAGAAGAGCAACCTTGCACTAGATACTCAAGTGAACTATTATTAGGGTATCTTATTCACAGAGAATATGGCATTGGAAAAAGTAGCGTAGGTAATATGTGATCAAATTCAGAGACAGTCTGAAAAAGAGCTATCCATATGTAACATGCCTTTCTTCTCAACTACATATATCTCTTGCCAAGTGTTATCTTAGTATGTTTAACTAAATTGCATAACTGTCATGTTTGATAACTAAAGAATATTGGATTAGACTTTTTACCATGTACATGCATGTCAATGAATAGCCTCGTATTTGAAGAAATATATGAAACTACTTTTAGTTCTTGCTACCCAGAAAACTCTATTATCTATCTACTTATCCATTTGGCATTGTTTTGTCATTCAATTTCCAGCATTACAAGTAATAATATTTAATACCACATAAAACTGCATGAAGCGTCGTGCGTTAAAATCCATTTTTTGCAAGTTATATCGGATTATTTTGACAACTAAGTCTGCTTCTCCATGGAACTTGATCTATAAATATTATTGATGATAACGATAATAATGATGTCACCATCCATTGAGACCAACATTGGTGTATCAGACCTTACCAAAGGTGTTAAAGATAATGCAGCTGCGAGAGCCATTCTCTGGGAGGATGGCACCCTAGCAGGTACCCTAGGGCCCCCAGCAGTCTACTGGGGTTCTTGGTGTGGGACCAAGCAGGTCAGTGCCATGGCAAAGTCCCTAGCATGTGGCTAGGGGCCCTATCTGTCTCTAAGGTATTCTGGTCTGGGACCAGACAGTTTCTTGGTCACAAGGACCAAGCAGAACCTGCAGGCAGAGACAGAGACATCCTGGTCTGGGACCAGGCAGATTCTTGGTCTGGGACCAAGATACTTGGTCTGGGACCAAGATACTTGGTCTGGGACCAAGATTCTTGGTCTTGGTTTTAGGGGGTTAAGCATAACGGCTTTTGAAAAGTGAGCATATGTCTACCAATTTCAATTCAAGCATAACAAAGGGCAGTAGTGAATATCACTGAATTGTTCACTTCCAAAGAATGTACAACTTCAGCAGAATCACAAAATGAACAAGATACAAGAGAATCTGTAATAAATTCACAAAAGGACAATATATTTGGAGCTCTTGGCTGTCCTCTTGGCATGGCAGTCGGCTCTGTTTTAGCTGAGGTTTTGGAAAGCAATACAAACAACACTGTAGATGGCTTATTGTGAGGATGAAGCTCAAGTATGGGAAAGAGAACACTGCTAAAGAGTATCGTCAAAGTGGTGTTTCTTGCAGTCATCATTTTCAAGATCTGATTGTATTTCTGGATACCCTTTATGAAGATGTGCATGTGCTTCAGATTTGAGGCCGATCAGAAAACATGCTATTTTGCACAATTTCTATTTTTAGACATTGTTATTTTTAGAAAGTGATCCGGTTGACAAGATGATTACACTTTTGAGGACCCAGTGTTGAGAATTGTCCATGGTTCGAATCTCCACTGATTTCGAGACCATGAAAATTTGATCTATTTTTCGCATGACTAGTTCTGGCAGGGTGAGCATGGTTTTGGATAAATATGGCGTACAATATTAGTGTCAAGTTTCAAGCCATTCCAAGGTAGTAGAATATTCAAGGTCTCAATCTATTTTTGCAACTTATGAGGGTGCTTGGTGGGCCCACATGTGGCTTGTTACTCCTCATGCTGTATGAGACTCCACTTTAATTTCCTATGGTTTCTGATCATATATGCTGAGCAGATATATCACACTTGATTGGTTCAAGGGTATCATGGATGCATACATTTTCCCTCGCATTACCCGAATGGTATGACCTACTAGTTGCCTCAACGGTTAGGAACATCTACTAACTTACTACCTCAACAGTTTGGTGTGGTTTGCTGTGTGATGTGTGGCTGTCCATAAAAAAGGAGATAACATATTGCTTGCAGCCAACTTTTTTGGATAACTCATGCATGCAAGTGTCCTATTTTGGTAAAATCAACTTGGAGGCTTTTATTATGCATGCAAGCATTTATTGTAAAGAAAAGAGTATAATACTTGGAGGTGGTGCACTCCAGGAAGAGAATTATCTTAGCAACTAAAATATTTTTACATTACAGGTTTGCCATTTTGGATAGAAGGTGAACTTTTTGAGAGGACGAGATCACATGCATGAGATATTTTCCTATCTAAAAATGGAGCACCTCATCTAGGGGTTTTCTTGGACTATTTCCGCAGGAAACATGCACTGTATTTTCACCTCCTCTCTATTCCCATTATTTTCTGCTTCTATAAATCATTGTACTAACGATGAAGGGTATTACTGATTGGTTAATCAGTGTGATGCTTCTTTCCCTCATTGCTTCAAATCTTTCTTGAGTCTGTTATCAACAGCTCACATAGAGTGCATGTTGTGATTGGACTTCTTTACTTTCAGCATCATGGTTGTATTTATCCCATTTGAAGTGGAGGACTTGAAGAATCTTAGCTTACCCAAGATCTGGGAAAGTGTGTGGTGTGGTCCTACCTGTCAAGGACTTTGTTCTTACGACGTCCCTTGGTAATAAAGATCAATCAACTGCTTTCTTGGCGACTCATACATGTGCTGTGTGAGTAAGAATTTTTATATTTTCATAGGCTCATACTTGTTTTCATTGCACTCTCATAGAACCCAAGCAGTAGAACTTGCATAATTTCTTGGCGACTCGTACATGTGCTGTGTAAGAATTTCTAAATTTTCAAAACTCTTACTTGTTTTTCATTGCACTCTTGATTGAAATTTGAATCTAAGCAGGACTTAAATAATTTCATTTACCCAGCTTGCTTTTCTTTCATTCATATTTCAATCCATATAAAGCACCAGCCAACCTCTTACTCTTTAATCATTCAAGAATCAAAAGACAAACTTAAAAATTTCTTCAATTTTCATGCATTCTAAGCATATTAAGCATACAGATTAGGTAATTTTATTTCATGGACCTTAGCTTTCTGTCAAAAAACGGCATGCTTAACCTGCTGATTTTTAACTTTTGTTGCAAAACGAGGAAGAACATTACTTGCTCCTTGATTTGCATGCATAAATAACATCAAAATTAAAAATTAAAAAATTAGCATTAAATTAGTATTGTCCAGCATTCAAAACATCCATTACAGCTCACTGTCATTTCTGTTTTTGCACAGTAATTAATAATTTTCCAACAAAGGTTTGCATTGGTTTGTGTGCCTATACCCACTAATAAATTTATGCATTGTTTTCCTTGCATCTGTTCAGCAATCCAGTCGATTCTAATTCTGTCTGCTTAATTTAATTGAATATTTTCAAGCAGAAGAGGCACTCTTGTTTTGATTTAAGATACTACTAATCCGAATCATTGATTGATTCAGAGTTGACCCCTTAGATCACTTAGACATGTCACATACCCCTCTAACGTTAGCACACACTAAATTCAAAGTGAGAGGAAGTAAGTGAGGTGACAGTGGCTTATTTCCTATAGTTATCCAGAGTCCAGTTGCTTTTGCAGGACAGATAACTTCAAAGTGAGAGGAAGTGAGGTGACAGTGGCTTATTTCCTATGGTTATCCAGAATCCAGTTTCTTTTGCAGGAAGGAAATTTCCTGGTTGATAACAGGTATGATCTCTTTGTTGGAGTCATTATTTCAAAATAGCACTAGAAGCATCCTACCTAGCAGAACATGAGGTAACACCATTAGAGGTGTCTCAATTTGAGAGTAGAGTTTAAAGTTAAGGATACAAATAGAGGACAGCAAATCTCCCACTAGAACCAATTTCCAAATGGAGCTAAGATAAAGCTAAAATCCGAATACCTTACAACATCATAACAAATTCTTAACTTCTATACAAGCCTGTATATGGGTTCTCAAAGGATTGTCTATGCCAATCATCATTCATACCTAAACCAATTCATCTCTAGTGTAAAATAGAGGGAAAAAAGTGGGGATGGATTCATAAAATATAACATTAATGAGGTACCATTTAGAGTCAGGAAGGGGCCTTGATATAGTAGAAATCTTCACAATTTGAACCAAGGGTTCTAACTCACATACCACATAATCTGTTAACTTGCTAAATTTCCCACGCATGTCATCAAGGTGGACAGATCCAAAATTTCAAACATTCATCAAAAGCAAAAGCCTGTTCTTCATAAGAAAGGCAGAAGTTGTATGCCTTCAAGATCAAAAAATATGGCCTAACACACTGAAGATTAAATCTCATCATCTCAGGCTGTTTGTTCAACCAAAATAACTATGCTCCATTATGCATGGGAATCACAAAAATACAGTGCTCAAATTCCAGGCAAGGCATTTTACAAAGGAACCACTTTTTCCCAACAATAGAGTGCCCAAATCCTAGTAAAGGCTTATTGGAAACCAGTCATTCTTTGTTTCTAATCTCATCCTCCACAATATAATTACAAAACCAATCTAGGTAACAGATTAGGATCTGTACATAAATCATACGCTAGCCCCCAAACACCTATGTGTAAAGATAGGGTTAATAATAAGCCATTATGTTCTTAGCACCTGTAACACTATTTTGTAGTATTTTCATGCGATTTTTCTTCCAATTGTAAGCTTTCACTTTCTGAAAACCACAGTATATGCCAAGTGCACAGACAAATCAAGTTGACATTCTTGAATTCCCACTAAATCAAACCCAACATAGCATCTCGGAATGTGAACTCACCTCTCTTATCTGCGGCTCAAAACCCATATCTAACATTCTATCTGCCTCATCTAATACAACATATGAGATCCTAGAAAGAGAGCTGTTTCCTTGTTGTAGATGATCTATAAATCTTCCAGGTGTAGCAACAACAATTTCCACTCCAGCTCTCAGCTCCGATCTCTGGAAAATAACAGATATCCAGGGCCAAAAATTTTAATATTAATGAAAAAAAAGAAAAAAATGAGAGAATAGGAAGCACAAATATAATAACCAAAACATCTTTTCTTTTCGCTTTATAATATTTTCTTGAGTTTTTTTAGCTTCTGAACATACCATGTAATGAGCTTCAACCAATTTTTCAACGCTATCAAATTACAGATGAGACGATTCATATACAAATAAGAAAACTATGAAATAGTTAGAACGACCAGAAATCTCTTTATAAAAGGAGCCAGGTGCTATGTACCTGCTCAGAAATGTTTGTTCCTCCAACAACAATAGCAGTCCTGAATGACTCCAATGATCTGCTGAAAGCCTTGACCTGAAAAGCAGAGAAATTATTGTAAATGTAAAATCAGCATTTCTCACTCATGATTATGGCATACATGCAGATTTGTCATCACCTCAATGTTTCATGCGTTTTTCTGGAACCATACCAGACAAAACATATGCCAGAGAGGGAAAAAGTGCATTAAATAATTCTCAAAAGAAATGCCGAAGATTTTCTTTAACTAGTGTAAGATCATATGCTTTAGAAGGGGGTGTACACAAATAAATTTCTTTACCTGACATATTTCTGCATGGAGTGGCAACAAAATTGTATCAAGTGTAATTAAAATGGAATTTCTGAAAGGTGGCATGTTCATATTTTGAGTTTTTGGAAGGTTTTAATCTAATGCAATCATCCTATTAGAGAATCTTGAAGTTCCATGCCTCAAAGGCTGGAACAATGAAGGATCTGCTTATACAATTGCATTGCTTTAATGTCAGAAAAAGGAGAAAATCACAACAAATAAATTTCAACCAACCGTTGACATTCAAACCAACTATTTGCTTAGCATTTTGATTCTGAAAATCCAAACATGCACCAAAATCTATTAAATATGCAACCTTCTACAAACTGATCAGGGGCTATTATGCATGAACAGTGAACTAAAATTGTAGAGGACAAGACTCAAATAATCCTCTAGAAGGTTGCAGTTACAAAAGTTGAGCACAGATCTCAATCTTGAATCAATCTGACCATTACCTCACCTCTTTGTTTTATCACTGCCTTCCAGACAGCATTATTTCGTCAATCAAATCAAACATTCAGTTCCATTGTCTCCCATGTTTGTCCTCTTCTTTCCTTTCTCCCTTGCTCAAACCATAAGAAGATTGTGGTTTCAAAATTTGAGCACAGAAATCAATCAATCTGAGCATTACCTCACCTCCATCCCATATCACCGCCTTGTAGACAGCATTCCTTCATCAATCATATCAAACATTCCGTTCCATAGTCCCCCATGTTTATCCCCCTTTTTTGCTTTCTCCCTTGCTTAAACCAAAAATCAAGGGTCATCAGCAATATATTCGCTATGCACTACAGCCATCCTCATCTTGGTTCTTTGTCACTAAAGAAAGAAGCAGAATAACCATTACCTGCAACCGAGAGATTCTAGGATATCCAGAACTTTAAATGGTCCTAATGATGGATTCTAAGGTACAGAAGGTATAAGTAAATAAAACATTATAAATTTCCTTCGCTTATCCTGGGGGAACCTTGTTTCTTAAATTTGTTGATACTTGGGACCATATCAGAAGATTATGATGGAGGTAACGGATGGACATGTTGTCAGACTTATGATGGTCAGGCACCCCCATTTGAATTTGGACCGCTTGTGCAACCCATTGTCTAGACCTCACGTTAGAGAACATTCCAAAACTTACTTGGGTCGAAATCGTTGTGGACAAGGTTCATATCACGTGTTACTTCATTATAAACGACAGATGATCTCATGTTAGATTGACAAGTGGATGGATTGAGAAAATCCTATGGAGTGTTGTCAAGAGAGCCAAACAGGAACACCACACACACACCATTCAATTGGAAGGATGAGAGAAGCATGGTAACTGAAACACCACTTAAGAAAATGAAGGTCGTAAATGTCATTGATACCATGAAAGAGTATAAGGTTGCAGAAGAAAGGTTGTCAGGGATATCACCATTTATGAGAAGGATGACAAAGATAGGCATGACCAAAAAACTCATTATCAAACGGATTCTCCTCTGGTAGAGGATTTTTCCTTAAAAATTAAATCCAATAGGACCATCTCTCAATTAATATGTCTAAATCAGGTTTCAATTAAGTTTCTACTCCAGATCGAGATCATATTTGGTATCATGGGAAGTATTGGTTTTGTTGCAATCGTATTTAAGAACCACCAGAAGCATATAAATCCCATTTCCCACTGTCTCTTCTCTATATAGTCTAGAATCGTTTTGTTCTTGAGAAAGAAAGCAAGGCAGCAAATCCAATCTCTCTCTCCCCCTCTAAGCCAATGTGTAAAATAGTGCACAAAGGAAATGACATCTTGAGAGAAGTATCCACAATCTGGTAGAAGTAGAAGGGAATCTTGACCCCCTAATTCTTGGGGCTATTGATGACATGCCAAACTTGGAGCAGATACCTGATGGGGATCTGTCAGACATCGGCATGATCAAATGTACTATGAAAAACATACAGTGTCAAGCGGTTTATATATCCGACCAAGCTCTCAAGGCCAAAATTGACTACATCAGGTTGACACCGACAAAAACAAAGGAATGAAGGAGAAAGAAGGCCTCTCTAGCAAGGCTGTTGAGGAAGATGCGAAAGACAAAGACATAAGGGAGAAAAACATTCAGAGTGTTGGCTTTTGGGCTGCTTTGAAAGTGCTTACAATATGTTAGGGATGCACTTCATGTGATGTTGGCTGCACAATGAACCCTAGCCCCTTGTTGTACATTACGTAATTCTATTGACATTTGCAGAGCTTACTATAGGTGAATGCTTGTCATCAGGATATGTGCTAGAGGAGAAACACTTCTTGCCAAGTTATCTTATGTGGCATTGACATCTTCTACACACCATATGTTTTGAGGAAGATGAGGAGTTGGCATAGGATGTTGAGCTATCTTATTAAGGAGCACTGGGCACTAGGAGGAAGGCTATCAATCCCTAGGGTCAATTAACTACCTTGGCACACATGTTGAGGAGTGTTGGGCACAAATGACTACATGGCACACAATCAGTGAAATGCTTGGCATGAGGACACTTGTCTTGGATAAAGGTACACCGTAGAAGTGGAGTGCTTGGCTAACACCTAGTTGGAGGGCACATATCTAGGAGGAAGAGAATTGGGCCCAAGGACATCAAGCTTGGAGGGTGCGTCCTCTTGGGGGTTCGATAAACCTTAGTGTGACACTTGTACATCCTCGTTTAGTGGATCCCTCCATATAAGCTTGTCTTGTAGACTTAGTCTAGGGTTACTTGTGGACAAAGTCCATTAATCTATATAAAGGAAACAGAGTGTCCTTATATGTATGTACTTGGTATTCTATCATTTTAATTGTCTTGGACAAATCTTAGTGCTTGTGTAATTCAAAAGAGGAAGAACCAAGGCTTGTGATGTAAGCCCTAGAGAAGACATGAAGATGGATGCTAGCACTAGGGATGATCTTGAGTCTTAGCACTTGTGTGATGCAAGAACACCTTGGGTTTGAGTGATGTACAACTTAGAGCGATAAACTGGAGCGCTAGAGCAACGTTGCCAATGCATGGAGTGGAGCATGAGCAAAGTGGAAGGCAGGAGCGTCATTTTCAAAAATATTTAGGCGAGGAGCGTGGGAGTAGTAGCTTGCGAGCTTGAAATTCTAGGCTTAAAGTTTTTCCCAAAGAGACGGGAGCAGGAGAGTGGTGGGAGCGAGAGCGGGGCATGATTAGAAGCTTCTGGCAACCATGCGCTAGAGTACTAGAGGAGTCTTGGAGCTTGGTGTGATGCCTAGCTTCAAGAATATTTGGAGATTATGTTGATGTAAGCTTGGTATTCCATCATAACATTGTTTACAGGTCTCAATGCTTGTGTGATAGAAAAGAAGAAATAGTATTTGTGGGATGCAAACCCTAGGATGGACAAGAAACTTGGAAGGCTAGAACTAGGGTTTGTCATGGAGCTTTTGCACTTGTGTGATGCAAGAATGGATAGGGTTTGAGAAAAGTAAACCTAGTCAGTGTGAAAAAGACCTAGAACATGGTGCCATGCTTTGCTTGTAGGACTTGGAGCTTGGTGAGAGGCAATGCTCGACTTAGCTAGATTGTTACTGAGCCTTGGGAGCAGCTAGAAGTAGCTTGGTTTGATGCCCTGATAGGACATGTTTGCTAGTTAGGGTTCGATGTTGATGGTAGATGCCCTAGCTAGAGTGTGGATATAATTGGAGTGTTCTAGCTTGTTATAAGCAGATAGGGCATACCATACCAGCTTGTGATGAGCTGATGGACGTTATTATATATTCATTATGTAGTAGCATGAAATGTATGTTTGTTGTTCAAATATTGTGCATCGCAGAGCTGAAAATCAAACTTATGTATATCATGTTAATGAGTGGTCTTTAGGGCTGTTTGCTCTGCTAATTTATCATGAACAATTAGCAGATTTGTTAACTGATTTAACAGGCAAAGAAGGAACTAAAGGGGAAGATTTGTAGCTGTATTAAATCTGCTGTTATAAAGTAATTTACAGATCTGATTTGTGAAGGGGATCGTACCCTTAAGGCTCTGAATCTTCTCCCATTCAAATGCATTCTTTTGGTGTTTGTTTCTTGGGTTGCCTAGTGTATTTGGTTACACATGAGTGAAACATATGCTACTATAATTTATATTTCAGATTCAGCCATAACACTGAAAGTTCACAGGAAACAAATCCATGAACCTCAAGTAAATGAAGTAAAATTTTGAATGTGTTTTATTATAGTGCTGATTTTCAACATTTCGACATTGTATCAGAGCTGATTCCACTGACATTGCTCTCGGCTGCGGTGCATTATACATTATAGCTCTTCTTCCAGTTCTTTCAGGCAGACTACTATTTCGAAATTCCTTCATTCGGCCTCGGATGTTAGGAGAGACCAAGGTTACTTGGGAGCGGGAGCGGGAGTGAGAAGCGAAATTTTCAAAAGCTTCTGGTTAGGAAGCGTTCCGGAAGCGTTTTTTATATATATATTTTCATATATTTTGATGCATATATGTCAACAAATGCATGTAGAATGTTGAATTAATTATGGAAAGGTAAAAACATGAAATAAACAATAATACCATATAACATCATTCATCAATCATCAATCATTAATCATTTACTAGTGAATTCATCGACCATAGGTCCAGTATCCATGATTCCATAAGTTATAACATCAAGATTCAACCTTAAACCTTCAAATTTTCAATATATAAACATTTGGTCATCAGTAGTAGTTGTAAGTTGTAACCAAAGTTACCAAACTATAGTGACATAGTCTATAACAGAGAACATCAACCATAAAATGAAAGTTGAAACTTGAAACAATTCACAAAGCATCATATTCATTACCAAAGAGTTATAATATGCTTTTATGCAGTCAATGACTCAATCATGCAAAGTTGCAAATAGTGAACTTCAAAGGTAGATTCAAGTTTCAACTTCAAACTTCAAACTTGAAATGCCATGTAATGTTTACAAAATATACCATAATAAATATAAAAGAGTCAATAGTGCAAAAACTTGAAAGTACTGTAAACAAGAAAATACAAGAAAAGTAGATTTTATGGATTTTATGGATTTTATTGAAATGCCATTTTCTTTTCTCGTGCTCTATGAACAATGGGAGTGGGATTATCATCCCCAATAGCCACCAATGATGAGCCACGTCCAAGACTCAATCCTGCACGACCCCCCCTCACTGATGCAGATGGAGGTTGTGATGTTGAACCTCTAGGCAAAGATGGTGCATCTGGAAACAAGGTAGAAGATGGCGGCGGCATTGCTACTGCATGGTCATCCTCATTGCCCAAAAGCTCTTCCTCCAAGCGCTCTAAAGCTAAGGCTCCATTCTCCAAGTTATGCTCATCCGGATTGTTGTCCCAAGTGACATATGATCTATCAGTTTTGGCACGCTCATAATAATGACTCAACAACCTCAAGTTGTAATGTACATAAACCAAGCTTTCTGCTCTGTTTTCATTTAATCGATTTCTTTTCACTGAGTGGATAAAGCTATAGGTGCTCCAACACCTTTCTGCAGAGGAACTGTTAACCACCTGTGAAAGCACTATGACAACCAATTTATTCAAGTGTGGGCATGTTGAGCCGTACATGTTCCACCATTCGATAGGAGGCACCCTATCTTGATCTCTGATTGCATGCAAAGTACCAAATGGACCAACTTCACTGAGCTATTTGCTTAATTCACTGCGCAAAAAGTCACATTGCTCTACATCAGGGACCAACTTGTCTATAGCAGCCATGTACCCAACCTGTACCTCGGGATCTGTGTGCGGCTTTCTCCTAACCCCACCCCCAGGGGCTGGTTTGGCCAACCAAGATGGAGAATAATATTTTGGTGTTAACACATTCGCTAAGGCATGCAGTGGAACATTGAGATGTTCCCACCTTTTGACCACATGTCTGTGAATATGGTCATACAAGATGGGATCTTTCTGTTCAACAATATCTTTAATTTGGCCCAGCATGCTATCCATATGCTCATACACCTCTCCAATCACCGGCTTATATGTATCTGCAAACCGAATCATGTAATAAATGGGCTTTGTGAACTGCAAAACATACTTGACACTTGCCCAAAATTGACCATCAAGAACTGTGTCCTCCACCTCTTGAAAATCAAGCCTGTCAGACGTGGATGTAGCCCTATCTTTCAAGACCTGCCATGATTTACTCGATACCATGCTAGCCAATGCCTCTCTTGACTTCAAAAGGCAGGCACCTGAAAGTGAGGTAGTAGCTAGCAAATCTAGTCTTTGCTATCTTCAATAGCTCCAACTTTGAGTGAATGCGGAAAATGCCATGGGCATTGCTATGGTTGGTTATAAATCTTATCATGTACTTGCCTTTTTGTACAATTCACCAATCCATTTGTAATCATTTTCCTTCAACTTAATGATGTTGTGCATCAAAAGGTTCAGTGTGTGAACCAAACACCCGGACCAAAATATGTTGGGGTATTTATCTTCAATGATTGCTCCTACTGCCTTACAATTAGAAGCATTATCGGTTATGACTTGGATGACATTGTATGGACCAATAGCTTCAATGGTTTTGAGTAGGAGTTCTCCAATTTTCATGTAGGTCTTGAATTTATCTGAGTAGTCATGGGCTGAAAGGAAGACTACACCAGTAGTAGACACACCAAGAACATTTATCAATGGCTTGCCTTTTACATTTGTCCAACCATCTAATACAATCGATACCCCATAATCATTCCAAGCATTTGTGAATTGCCCCAAAGCACTTTGGATCTTGGCTCTTTCCTTGTCAAGCCCCACAGTTCTAGCTTTGTCATACCCAGGGCTCTTGTATCCTGCTGGAGCAGTGCGAATGGCCTCTAACATTTCATGCCAATAGGGTGAGCGAAGGACATTGATTGGTATGCCACATGCATAGAGAAACCGGAACACTTTTGCATCCACGTCATCTCTACTACCTTGGTCAAGGAAATATGATATTGTCTTGCGTGACCCCATGGGTGAGAATCCACTACCTTGGGTGGATGGGGCCGATGCGCCTCCAGTTCTCGGTGATTTTGAGGGGTCTTGGTCAACCCTTGATGCTTTTGATTTGTTTTGTGCTTCAAATTCTTCCTTCTTATACATGGCTCTTTGTGTTGATGACACATTTGGGCAAACACAAACTACTATAGTTTTGTTTTCATCACATGGCATGTGCCCACATAGATGTCTTCTCAGACAGGAATATGAACCCATGTACGTCCCTTTACAATGGGGGAAATCAAATTTGGCAGTTCCACCCCCTTTGATTCCTCCCTTCTTGGTGACATATTTCCACAAGGGTGTTGAGTCCTCCTTGGTTTTCATTCGGTTTCCCTCCTCCTCCTCCTCCTCCCCTCCCTCCTCTCCACGGTATGTGCCACTACCCACTTCTTCATCCTCTCCCTCTCCCTCTCCCTCATTCCTCTGATTTCCAATCACCACCATCAAAATAACAAATGGAACCAAAAAAACAAACCATAAACCCATCATCATGTTTGTTGGAAGTTGGAAGTGGAACTAGAGATTTAACATGTTGCCCTGCAATAGAATGAGGGAGAAAGCATGGGAAAGAGTACGAGAGGAACATTTACATTCTAAAATCTAGATTCCAAGCATTCAAATTTCAGCATATAGATCAAAGTTCAAAGTTCAAACACAAAGCAAATCAACATGAAAGGGTTTATGGCCTACCTCTTTGGCTCTCCAATGGTAGTGACTAGAGGGTGTGACAACCTTCTTCAATCTCCAAGAAGAACCCAAGCTTGATGGCAGCCTTCTCCTCTTCTCCTCTTCTCCTCTCTTCTCCTCTCTTCTCTTCTCTTATCTTCTCTTTCAAAACAAAGTGAGAATGACAGTGGAGAAGAGAGCTTTATCCCCCAAAGCCCTTTTCCTTCCCTCCAATACTCAAATCGTGGACCCCACCCCCTTTCTCAATGCCTTTTACGCGGGTTGACGTGAAGCTATGAGAGAAGCGACGAGGATCGTTTTTTAAATCACCCGGAAGCATACGAAAGTGAAGTTCGAAGCGTACGAAAGCGTTGAGGAAGCTATCAGGAAGCGATCGCTCTCGATAGCTTCCTCATCGCTTCTGTACAGAGGCAGGGAGCGTAAATTTTTGCACCGAAACGCGCTTCCAAAAAACGCTCTCATCCGGAAGCGAAATGGAAACACGCTCTATGGGCGCTTCGGCTTAGCTTCAACCCGAAGCTAGCTTCCGGAGCGGGGGCGAAGGGGGAGGGGGCACTTCCCCGCAACCTAGGGAGAGACACTTCCAATGCTCCTAGTGTCTCCAGTGTGCCATGACATTCTCACAATTTTTGCATCACAGATCCCATATCCACTTTACTTATAAATTTTTATTTTGTATCGGCTCTCTTTGTACCTATCTCTTATGGGTTGGCTCTCCATCTTTGGAGATATCTCTTTTTGACTTTATGATAGGGTTTCACTACTTGCTTTATATAGGATCCACCTTAGCACTCCCACTTTGTACGGACATCTTGACAACACACAATACCATTGACCTACTTTTGTGGTCATCAGTTGGGCATTAATACAATTATCTTATCTTTTCTTATCTCTTGGTGAAGAGGAAGTTGGATATTTCATTTGTTATGTGACTAGGAGAGGCACTTGACTTGTGATAGATTGTCGAGTCTGGAACCCTAGTGTGCTAGTTAGAAGCACTTGAACCCTTGAAGGATTTATTGGGTCATTGCCCTAGTTCTCAAGGGACTGGAGTGGTGTTTTCACCTGGGATGGGCAGTCACTAATGACCAATCTACTTTTTGTTTGCTGGTTTATTGATTTCTTTATCAGTGGGTATGATGCTCAAGAGGACCTATGATAAGTGGCTGATTTATTTCAATGGACACCAGTGACTGGAGTAGATTTCATCATGTGATAGGCAAGCTGAACCTTTGATAGATTGTTGATTTTTGGTGCTCATAAGCGCTGGCTTATAGCTGAGGTATGTTGCATTTATTGGTTGATCTATTTTGGTTGCATTGTGATGCGAGGGTTTATAGAAAAGGCGAACTTGTTCAGTCTCGGACTCTCAGTCATTATGACAGTTTGAAGGGAGCTTCTAGTTTTATCCCTTGGGAGATAGGTTTAAAGCCTGATGTGGAATTAGTGATTTATCCCAAGATTGCAATTGATGGGAGTATTGAGAAGTACAAGAACAAGGTTGTTGGATTCTCTCAGAAAGAGGGAGTTGATCTTGGTGAGACTCTTGATCCTAGTACGAGAGGAGACACTCGGAAAGATGGAGTTGACGTTGGTGAGATTCTTGCTACAATTACTAGAGGATTATCTTGGAAAGAGGGAGTTGACCTTGTTGATAGTGTTGCTTTAATTGTCAAAGGTTTTGAGGTGCATAACCATGCTTGCATGTTGACAGAAGTTGTTGGTGCATTGTTTCATGCACTAGGAGCTTTGTATATCAAAATCAATGAGATTTGTTCATATTTTGGGATTTTTGATAGTTATGATCCACTTGTCTTTCTCTTGTATGGAGATGTGATTATCATTGCAAGAAGTCCTGAACAACTCGTCATGTGGTGTGAGAAAAGTTTGGCCCATGAAATTGACTTGAGCAATGATGGAGTTTAGCAAATTATTGTTGCTCCAAGGTTATGTTCCTTCAGATTCACATGTGCTCAATGTTCTTCAGATGTTCAAGGTGCACTGATAATATCTTGGTTTGTTCCAAAACATTTTGTAGGATCAGTGATTTTGATTTTGAGATTCTAGCAGATTTAGATTTGCAGAAGGCACATTTAATTCAAATTCAAAAGGAGAAATTTGGTGTTAGTGACTACATTTTACTCACAAAGAGGAATTTTTAGTTTTTGAGTTGCTACAAAAGTGTTGACACCATGCTAGGGGTGCACCTGATGTGATGTGGGGTGCATGTGACACCCTAGCCCCTTGTTGTATCTTACACTATTTGGTTGATTAACCTTTGGAGTCTTGGATAGCTTACTATAGGTGGGTGCTTGTCCTTAAGATATATTCTAGAGGATGTGCACTTCTAATGGAGGTAGTTATCTTTATGTGGCATTAGGATCTTCTACATGACACATGTGTTGAGGAGGATAGGGCCTTGGCACATGATGTCGACCTATCTTCATGAGGAGCCCTAGGCACTAGGAGGAAGGTCAAGAAGCCCTAAAGGCAAGTAATTACTTTAGCACACATGTTGAAGAGTGTTGGGCACAGAGGATGACAGGGCACAAAGTTAGAGGAGTGATTGGCATAAGTGCACTTGGCAAGGATAATGATATAGCTTCGAAGAGAGGCGCTTGGCTAACACCTAGTTAGAGGGTGCATATCTAGGATGAGGGTTGGGCCAAAGGACATCATGCTTGGATGATGCATCATCTTAGGGGTTGGATAAACCCTATTGTGACACTTCTTCATCCTGTTTAGTGGATGACTCTATGCAGGCTTGCCTTGTAGACTTAGTGTAGGGTTATTTTTGGACAGATTCCATGTTTTATGTTGGCCTCCCTCACCTAGTTGAAATAAAGGGACAAGAGTGTCTTTGTATGTATGTACTCATTATTCTATCTTTACAATTGTTGTGACAAGATCTAGCTACTTTTGTGATGCACGAAAGCAAGATCAAGCGTTTGTGATATAAACACTAGATATGATCTACACTCTTATCACTTGTGTGAAGCAAGACAAGAAGCCCTACAGCAAGAACTTGGAATGCTAGAGAAATAAAGGATACTTGGAGTTTATGTTGATGTACTCTTGATATTCCATAGTAACATAGTAACATTTTTTAGAGTTATTGGTGCTTGTGTGATGCAAGAGAAAAACACCTAGGGTTTGTGACATGCAAACACTAGGATGGACAAGAAGCTTGGAATTCTAGCATTAGGATTTCTCATGGAGCTTTTGTACTTCTGCAATGTAAGAAGACCTAGAGTATAAATAATGTAAATCCTAGAGTAAGATATGAGTGCTAGAGGAGTGAAGATGACCTAGAGTATAGTATAGTGCTTTGCTTGAAGGACTTGGAGCTTGGTGAGAGGCCATGCTTCACTTAGCTAGTTTGTTGTTGAGGCTTTGTTAATTTTTTATCTTTAATTCGGAAATGCAATAGTACTTGAAAAAAATAACAATCATACACATAAGCAATCACATTCGACACATGAATTTACCCCGAGGAAACCCTCTATGACTTGAGGGAAAAAACCCCAGCAAAACCTTCCTTAGTATATTGATAGATAGCAAAGAATGTCTTTTACATCAAGCAGCCCTGGTGCAATTACAGAGCAAGAGAAAGATAAAGAAGAGAGACTCAAAATAATATCCTGCACAAATTGAAGCGCCTTGCCTTCAAGTAAGAAGAGAATCCGCTTCACATTTGTGCAGGATATTATTCTGAGTCTCTCTTCTTTATCTTTCTCTTACTCTATAATTGCACCACAGGTGCTTGATGTAAAAGACTGGAAATGATCTCCACTTCAAAACCGTACATGAGATTCCCACCTCATATGGCTCCTCCTTTCTTTATAGTACGTAATACGGGGAGTAGTCCGTGGAATTGAAAAAATAAAAAAGATTTTGACCCAATATTATGAATTAACAGGGGCTAGTGTATTTCCAATGAATCTCTAGCCATCCTAGTGTATTTCCAATGAAAACCCCAAGGTTTAGTTGGGGTTTTCTCCCTCAAGTCATGGAAGGTTTCCCCACGGTAAATTCATGTGTCGAATGTGATTGCTTATGTGTATGATTGTTATACAATTTGAAGTACTATTGCATTTCCGAATTAAAGATCAAAAATTAACATGGTATCAAAGCGAATGAGAGTGGCTTGTAGTAGCATAGTGTGATGCTTGGCTAGCCCATGTTTGTTGGTTAGGGTATAATGTTGATGGTGTTGGTGTTGTAGCGTTGTGAGGTATCCTCATGACAAAGTAGGCTCCATCAATTAAGAACGGCCACGAACCCCAATAGAAAGTTCTAGAAAGAAAACCCCCAGAAAGTTCTAGAAAGGAACCCCCCCCCGGAAATTTCTAGAAAGCCCCAGAAAGCATGGAAATAGAAAATGAAGGTACAAATAAGAAGGGTGCCTATCTCTTTTGTACATCAAGCAATTCGCTCTACTTTCCAAGACAAGTGTGCAGCTGAGCAAGAGAAGGATGCAACAACAGAAGAAGACTATTTTCTGGGTTTAATATCGTTGGGTTTATCTTCTTCTTATATCTGATGTACTTGTATCTTGAATCTCTGAATAAGAAAGGTTGGTTGGGTTTTTCTCGAGTTTGGGTTTTCCCAGGATGAAATCTGTGTGTCTCTTTGTTTTTATGCATGGTTATTCTTTCAATGATCTTTATTTGTTTCCGCTGAAAAATAATTGAAATTATACTACTAATATAAAACTCTAACATGGTATTACCCGCACGGGTGTGGCTCATTGGCGATTCGCTTGATATGAAGTGAGAGGTTGTAAACAGAGGTCACAAGTTCAAATCACACCCGAGCTTACCTGTGTCCCATGCTTGCAGGCGGTTGTGGGGCACCTAGGGGTATAGTGGTAGCGAGATTGGATCCCTGGACCTCGTGCCACGCGAGTACCAGCCCAGGGTCCAGTTGCCAATTCCCCTAGTTACAAAAAAAAAAAACTCTAACATGGTATCAGAGCGAGGTTGAAAGAAGCCATTGTCAAAAACTAGGTACCTATTTTAGCCCTTTCTCTCCACACATTGGTTTAATTCCTGAAGTTCTGAAGCTCGCCTTGGCAGGGGGCACCTATTGGTGAAGTCAGATTCCAGTTTCAAATTTTGATCTTCTCCTTCTGGGATTTTTGGATCATGTTTTAATTTCCAGCCTACAATCAAGATGAATAGTGTTAAAGTTGAAGATAGACTTGATGGGGATTCCAACTTCAATTCATGGAATTCTAGGGTACTCATCATCTTAGAAGAGAATGACCTTCTAAAATTTGTGGAAGAAGGAGTACCAGAACAAGAAGCAAAAGCAAAGAAGTCATCATGAAAGAAGAATGATGCTAAGGCAAGAAGGATTCTGATAGATTTTGTCAAAGATCACTTGATACCTCAGATCTCCCAGAAGAAGACAGCCAAAGGAATGTTTGATGTCTTGAAGAAGCTATTTGAGAATAGCAATGTCAACAGAGCACTTGCCTTGAGGGAACAACTCTCAAATGTCAAGATGACTAGAGCCGATTCAGTTGCATCTTACTTCATGAAGATTTTTGAACTAAAGGATCAGTTGGGCACCATTGGAGAGATAGTTGCAGACAAAGAGCTTGTCATGATGACCCTCAATGGTCTTCCCCTTTCTTGGGAATCATTCATTCAATGCATTAGTGGGCGATCCAAATTGCCCAAGTTTGACTGGTTATGGGCAGATTGCATTCAGGAGTCAAGACTTGCAATTAGAAACAATTTGCCACAACCATATGATGTAGAAAATCAAGCCCTTACTGCTCATGCAAAGACGGGAAAGGAAAGAAATTTTGGAAGAATAACCCCAGTTTCAGATCAAGAACCAAAAAAGAAGGATATTTCACACATCCAGTGTTACAGGTGTGACAAGTTTGGTCACTATGTCGTAGATTGTCTTCAAAGAAAGAGAGGGAAGCAACACGCATCAATAGCTCATGTCGATGAGGAACCTACACCAAAAAAGGAAAAACCTAATGAGATGACAACAAAATATTTCTTTTGATTTTTTATTGTAATTGGGCCATTTTCCCTGGTACGGGAGTCCAACAAATTTCTTCTTTTATTTTTTTTATTTTTTATTTTGTTGTCATTATCGTAATTGGGCCATTTTCCCTGGTACGAAAGCCCAAAAGAATTGATTTAAATTTTTTATGTTAAATATGATGATATCATTGAGTCAAGGAAAGTGTCATGACTCAGAAGATACATATGAGGCAAGAAGTATTGCTTCCATGAAAAAGGGAGCAATCATAGAGCCTCAAGATAAATGGGAAGATGTCCCATATTTGCATATTTTTGTACTTGATGAGTTTGTGCTTCAGAATAAGCAGAGAAACTCATTATTAGAGGAAGTTGGCTTCAAGTTCCCAGGCAGCAGGTTGTTTCAACGCAAGATACTTAGTTGCAGAAGGAGATGACTGTTCAGATGCAAAGGGAGCAGGATGGCTTCTATGATAGAAGGAGCAACTACAATGAATGTGATGCTTGAAGACAGATGTGATGTTTGCATTGGGCGGACATTCCTCCAGTATTTTCCATGTGACTTGGCTAGGGGTGAATGGTCCAGAGGCAAGGCTATATCTTCTCCTGGACAACATGTGACGGGGTAGGGAGATTGGCTCTTGCATGATGAGTAGTGATGATGCATCGAACATTCCCTCAATATTAGCCATGTGACTTGGCTAGGGGTGAATAGCTCAAAGCAGGACAATGCCTTCTTCCGGACATCCTGTGACAGGGTAAAAAGATTAGTCCTCAGTTGCACACATTATCCTCCTAGAGCTTGAGCATCAAGCATTTCTCCAGTGTTGGCCATGGGACTTGGCTAGGTGTGGGTCAAGTGGGACAGTGCTTTCTCTCGGACACCATGTGACGAGGTGGAGAGATTAGTCCCTAAGATGACTCAGAACGGGGCAATGTCTTTTCTCGAACATCCTGTGATGGGGTGGAGAGATTAGTCCCTAAGAATGCTTGGAGCGAGGCAATGCCTTCTATCGGACACCCTGTGACGGGGTGGGGAGATTAGTCCCTAGATGCTCACTCATGCAAGTGCATGGATTTAGCCATGAGACTTGGCTAAGAGACCTTGAAACCATCAACCTGAAGCAAGCTCGTGATCAACCTTTCCTTGAGATGATTGCAACATCAGTAAGCCATTCCACCTGAGACGGGGAGAATGATGTGACTCTCCTTGAGAGGGACAAAGAGGGAGCTGGTAGTTCCATGATCCTCCTCGACGGACTGAGTTGAGTTGATCTATTGTGCAACTCGACGGAGTGATATGAGTATGATGGATTGAGTTGAAGCATGACACTTCTCGATGGATTAAGTTGTGTTGGAGTCACTAGGTTGGCACCCAGCAACCCTTGCGTTGTAGCCCATGTGGTTGGGAGACTCATGGGTTGTAGCTCATAGAGGACGTCATGTTGGTCGTAGCCACATGGACGTGAGAAGACCTTTCTTATGATGATGAGATGTTTAACATAAGTCGTGATGGTCAAATGATATCCAGATGTGTTCCAGCATGATGATACCTCGCTAGCTAAGAGGTATCCTCATGACAAGGTAGTGTTGATGTTGTAGCGTTGTGAGGTATCCTCATGACAAAGTAGGCTCCATCAATTAAGAATTGCCATGAACCCCAATAGAAAGTTCTAGAAAGAAAACCCCAAAAAATTCCAGAAAGGAAACCCCCCGGAAAGTTCTAGAAAGCCTCGGAAAGCATGGAAATAGAAAATGAAGGTATAAATAAGAAGGGCACCTATCTCTTTTGTACATCAAGCAATTCGCTCTGCTTTCCAAGACAAGTGTGCAGCTAAGGAAGAGAAGGATGCAGCAGCAGAAGAAGACTATTTTCTGGGTTTAATATCTTTGGGTTTATCTTCTTCTTATATCTGATGTACTTGTATCTTGAGTCTCTGAATAAGAAAGCTTGGTTGGGTTTTTCCTGAGTTTGGGTTTTCCCAGGATAAAATCTTTGTGTCTCTTTGTTTATGTGCATGGTTATTCTTTCATTGATCTTTATTTGTTTCCACTGCAAATAATTGAAATTATACTGCTATTATAAAACTCTAACATATGGGATATGCCTAGCTATGGTTTGGATGCAATTGGAGCATCGTAATGTGTTATTATAGGATCGGACATGTTGCACCAGCTTGTGATGAGTTGATGGATGTACATGTACCTTCATTATGTTGTTTATCATGTCAATGAGTAGTTTCTAGGGTTGTTAGTGTTAAAGTTAGTGCAGCTGCGAGACCCATTCTCAGAGAGGATGGTACCCTAGTCAGTTAACTAGGGTTCCTAGTCATGTTAACTAGGTAGAGTAAAGAGTAAGGCCCTAGAAGATACCCTAGGGCCCCCAACTGTCTCCTGGGGTTCTTGGTCTGGAACCAAGCAAGTTGATGCCATGGCAAAGTCCCTAGCATGTGGCTAGGGCCCCTACTATTTGTCTCTAGGGTATTCTGGTCTAGGACCAGACAGAATCTTGGTCACGAGGACCAAGTAGATCGACAGGTTGAGACAGAGACCTCCTGGTCCAAAACCAAGCAAATTTTTGTTCACGAGGACCAAATAGTTCCTGCAGTGACGTACCTAGTCAGTTAACCAAGTGGATCTTGGTCATTGAAGCAAGATGATGATGTTTGATGTCCTTCTCTCCTAGGTCTTCGAGATAGTTGAGCTAGATGGTCTTCTCAAGGGACTGGCCACCCCTTGATGGAACCACTAGCAATGGACCTAAGGAGCAGTCTGGAGGACCACATGATCACATCATCCAATGTGGACCTTCCTTATACAGTGATGATGAACTTTCAGTTAGTATATGGAACACTTGTACATTTGAGAGAGAAATGATTGGTTGTACCCCACCTTTGTTACCCATCCTTGGTCTTTACACCTTATTGTTCATGGTCATCTACCCACCTTGAGTTGTTTTGATTTGTACCACCTTGATGTTTTTGGTCTTATGGGTACTATGGTTGATTGCCCACCTTGTGGTACACACCTTTGGTCCTAGGGTTATGGGTCATGTACCTCACTCTTGTTTTATGTCTTGACTTGTACCATGTGTTGGTACTTGTACCCTCACTAAACTAATTATGTGTGGTAACATGACCCTAGTACCCACCTAAGTCACCCTATTTATATTTTAGGCTAATTTTATTTTTCACCCTTATGTGTTGCACATTAATTATAAGTGGTGTGATGTCTTAACCTACTGGTACCTTCCTCATTTAGTGGAACCCTAACTAAATCAAAGATAATTTAATGAATCTTCTAGAAGTCATTAAGATACTATTTATTGGAGTCTATGATTACTCATTCATCATCATGATCACATCTCAGCTCTGATCTTTATGCTTGATGTCAAGGGTTTCCAAGTCTGCAAAAAAAGTTGCAGACTGCCATCCTATGACAGTCCTTAAACATCTGCAACAAAAATTCAACACAAAAACAACTTCAAAGTTAGTGGGAAAGAGTGTTTACTGCTGTTGAAAAGGAGAAAAACAAGGTCTGAAAATACACTGTTGTGAACTGATTTTAAACTCTGTTTGCATCCACATACCAGACATGGTTAGATTGTAGAGGAGTGCTTTAAAAGTTGAAATTGTTTGATCTACACGAAGTGCATAAGATCTTTATTTAGCATCTCTTCTTTGGTTTCACAAGTGCTGTTATAATACTGTTATAGAGGGACTACTTACTGCTGCCTTCTTTAACCCTCTTATTGGTTATTGGAACTGAATGAATATACTTTCCGAATGGTCTGCTGCTGCTCTAAATTACCATTGAATGAGTATCAACATTCTTGTTTTGTCATTGAATAGTGATTGAGCACATTGGTTGAATGCCTACTGCTGTCCTAAAGTGCACTATTAGTTGGACAAATCTAGAACTAATCACTTGAATTACATTGGCATTGATGCAAGCACTTTGATTCAAATAGTATGTCTTCTTCATTCCAAATTTGATTGTTTTAAGGCACTGGTCACTAACATCATCATACAGAAGTTATAGTCTCTTTATCCTAAGTGTCTTGCAGAATAGTCAAAGGGCTCTCCCCTTGGAAGTTACAACACTCCCAAGATGTTGGAGGTGTGACTGAGGTGACAGTGGTCACATCTTCCCTACCTTTGTCTATTGGACACTAGCCCTGCTAGTTTGTCCGGTAACACCCCTCAATCAATAAATAGATATTTACAATTTTTTGTTGAACTTCAACTTCCTCTTAACTCGTTATGACTCAATTCATAATAGAGGTTTCATCCTGTTTTTTCTAAAGGCTTGGTTTGAATTGTTTTTGGTAAGCAATGACGCATTATCAACCCACAGATTTCAAACCATTTGATGCAACCTATTACCTTTCGACTCCCTTAATGACAGTAAATTGACCTTTGATCATACAATCCCCCGATGCTCTTAAATTGCTTCAGCCTCATTACCGTTTAAATTCATGTTGGATGTTTATCATCCACCAAAATAAGGATCTTGAGTCTTGACACTAGTATATACTCCCTGCGGCATGCTTTCATTCTCCAACCTCCATAGCTAACTCATTCAAAAACATTTTCACTCTGAACAATCCTCCATCTTGGACAAACTCAATGACTCCAGCAATGGCAAGAATTACATGTAAGACTCGGAATTGCACAAGCTGGAAGAAGAAATGGCTACAAATCCAACCCACCAGTTTAAGTAATTATAATATTGATCACAAATGAAAGGAAGGGAGAGCAAAACAAATTAACATTACCAGTGTCATATCATGCAGCACTTGGTTTTGAGGAAGCAATGGCCTGTTATGCGGCCTTGGCACTGTACCTTCAATCCCTGCACAGCAGTATTTTTCCTCCCTCCTAATTTGAGTGATAATTCCAAACCTTCCTCTTCAATTATGAATTTCGAACTCTCTACGGGTTATTTGTGAGTGTCCCTCTTTTTCAGATTGAAAAACAAAGTAGACCTAGTATCCAGAGTAAGCTTATGCCTTATGGCCAACAACGGAGCTGTAGGAGCAACAATAAGTTTGGAGTGCACTATTCATACACAAGATAGTGTATATAAAAGTTCCCATGGATTTCTAGATATACAACATGGAAAAATCAACATAATGCACCTATACGATTGGAATAAAAAAAAATGTCCCTATTGCTTACTACATGTATACTATTCTTGGGAAAATCATTTCAGTCTCCAAGAGACTATATTTGGTCTTAAAACCACCTGTGCAAAGATTTGGTTGAGGAGGATTTGAGCTAGAATTTGCCAAAGGATATTCTTCTGGATGAACAAGGTGTGGCTTTGATCTTGCTTTGAGATTGGACACCTAGCTAATGCTTGCCCAAAGCAAAGTGTTCAGATTGCCATCTCAAAGGTTTCATCCAAAATGTTAAAAATAGCATGGACAACATCATGCAGATTGGAGCAAAACCTTTTTATAAAGCGCAAGGAGAAAGAGGTCCCCCCAACAATAAATCCTGATCAGGCAAAGCTTAATATGGCTGTGTTGATGTATTTGTAACTTCGGAAGATATTCACTTGTATATTACATTTGTACTTTATTGTATATCCAACAGAGATGTGTTATTCCTCTGATTGGAAGTGTCGTCATTTGTATTTGCAAGTGTCGCAAGTTACATTGTAAGTGTCGTCATTTGTATTGATGGGTTATTAGACCACCAGTGTGAGGTCGGCCCTAGTTAGGTCATGTGGTTGGGTTATTAGACGTCATTAGCAAGTCGGCCCTGTTAGGTTATTGGCAAGTCAAGTCAGTGTATAAATAGAGAGGTTGTGTCTCTCATTCTATTCATTCACTCACTTCTCAAGCTCGCATTGCTAAGAGAGAAAGTGGCGCACAAGTGGAGGAGGAGGAGTATCTGCTAGAGACATCTGTTTGGGTTTGATCATTGTGATCTTGGTTTGTGGCTTATTCTATCTCTGAGGAAGTTGCGAGGTTTTTCACCTTCTTGGTTTTCCCCGAGGAAACTCTATGTCTATTGTCTCGTGTTTATGATTGATATGTTGTACATGTTATTCTCTTAGTGATCCTAGATAATATTGAATGAAATTATCGAAAAATTAACATGGTATCAGAGTCGACCTAAGAAGAAGGCACTGTGCAGCTGCGGAAGCTAGGGCTTCTTAATTTTTGGGTTTCTCTCCACAGATCATCAAAGGCAGGAGGCTAGATTGACTCTCCTAGCAAGGGCGCATCTTTCTGTTGAGACAGAATTCAATTCTGAGCACTTTCAATTTTTGGCCCGTCACTGCTGCAGGAAATTATGGTTTCGGAGAAAGTTGGAATTTTTGAAATCTGAGACCATGGCTGGAACTCCTCAAAAAAATCGAAGTTTAGAGCACAAGATGGAACTTTTTGGTTGGGTGAAGCTCCGAGAAAATCAAACCCTAGTTCGGGGTCCTGTCTAGTGAATCCGGAAGCTTCAAAGGCAATTTTGAGGGGTTAAATTTTGCAGATCTCAAAATCAGAGTATACCAGCTTGACCAGCTCAGCAAGGCGCATCTTTCTATTTTTTCAGAAGTTTCAAATTCAAAGTTTGAATTTTTAGGGTTTCTCCAACAAACCCTAATCCAACTCCAGATCCAGTTTTCAGCAAATCAAGTGGTAAGAACTAAATCTTTTACTTCCATTTGAGTTTCTCATTAAAATGTCTCACCACACCAAGCTTGAAGATAAGCTTGATGGGGCTGATAACTTCCGAGCATGGAAGTATAGGATTGGGTTAATCCTAGAAGAGAATGAGTTGGACACTTACATAAATGAAGAGGTTCAAGTTCCAGAGGGAGAAGAGGCTAAGGCCTTACACAAGAAGAGCCTGGTCAAGGCTAAGAGAATCATTGTTGATTCTATAAAGAACCATCTCATACCCCATGTGTCTTCCCTAAAGACACCTAAAGAGATGTTTGACTCCTTGACCAAGTTGTTTGAAGGAAAGAACATAAATCGGAAGATGACTCTGCGGAACCAATTGAAAGGGGTAAAGATCCAGAATGGAGAGACCATTCAATCCTACTTTTCTAAGGTTTCTCAAATCAAGGAACAACTTGAAGCTGTGGATGAAGTGGTGGAGAATGGAGAAATTGTCATGACCACATTGAATGGCCTGCCTAGGTCATTTGACTCCTTCATCCAAGGAATCTGTGCAAGAAATAAATTGATCTCTTTCAGTAGACTATGGGAGGAATGTTCACAAGAAGAAGCTAGGCTAGGCTTGTGGCTCGAGAAGAAAAGATGGGAAGTGAAGACCAAGCCCTCACAGCACACACTAAGGGAAGCAAGTTCAAGAGGGAGAAATGTCATAACAAGAAACATCCTCACTTCCATCAAAAGAAGAAAGATCTCTCTCATGTTCGATGTTACTCTTGTGATGAGAAAGGACATTATGCCTCAGAATGTCCCAAGAAAAGAAAAGATTTCAACAACAACAAAAAGAAGAAGAACAAGAAGAGATATCATGCTCATGCTGTTGAGAATGATGAACCTCCCAAGAAGAAGACTAGAGAAAAAAGTGATGACTCATCAAGTGAAGATGAATATGTCTTAATCTCTGCTCTCACAGGTACTGTTACACATGGGTGTAATGATTGGCTTATTGATAGTGGGGCTTCTAAACATATGACTGGGTTTAAAGAATCCTTTATGGACCTTTCTAAACATGAGTCACCTCACAAGGTGAAACTTGGAGATGACTACCAATATCCCATAAAAGGAAGTGGTGAAGCTTCCTACATGCTAGACTCTGGGAAGTCTTTGAAGATGAAAGATGTTCTATATGTACCTGGACTCAAGAAGAATCTTCTCTCCATATCATCTTTGGATGCAAAGGGGATGAGAGTTGCATTTGTGGATGGCCAAGTACTCATGTGGCCAAAAGGTAAGACCATAGATGATGCACTAGTGATTGGAGAGCAAGAGGGAGGATTATACAAATTGAAGGGACAACTTGAACATGCCATGGTACATGAATCCATGGAGCCAAGTGAACTTGGGCATAGAAGGCTTGCACACATGTACTATAGAGCACTTCCAATTGCAAGCAAAGCAGTAGAGGGTCTTCTTGAAATCCAGTCAAAGCATGAAGGTATTTGCAAATGGTGTGCAAAAGGAAAGAACACAAAGACGGCATTTCCAAGCAATGAAAGCAAAGCAAAAGGAATCTTGGAGATTATCCACTCCGATGTATGCAGTCCAATGTCATCCAGTTCTCTGAGTGGGTATGTATACTATGTTTCCTTCATTGATGATTTCTCTAGGAAGACTTGGGTTTATTTCTTAAAGAATAAAGATGAAGTGTTTGATAAGTTCAAGGAATTCAAAGCCTTGATAGAAAATCAAACTGATAAGAAGATCAAGACCTTCAGATCCGACAATGGCGGAGAATTCACTTCAGGAGACTACAAGAAGTTATGCAGTGATTCAGGGATTAAGAGGGAGCTGACTACTCCTTACAATCCACAACAGAATGGAGTTGCATAAAGAAAGAATAGAACAATCATGGAAGCACCACGGGCAATGCTTCATGACCAGGATCTTCCTATGCACCTATGGGCAGAAGCAGCTAGGACAGCTCTATATGTGCAGAACAGAACACCTCACAAGATACTTGACAACAAGACACCAGAAGAAGTTTTCTATGGTAAGAAACCTGAAGTTAGCCATCTCAGGAAATTTGGCTGTCCAGTATACACACACATTCCAAAGGAAAAGAAGACAAAGCTAGATCCTTCAAGAAAGAAGGGCATCTTTGTGGGTTACAGTGAAAGCTCGAAGGCTTACAGAATCTACTTTCCAAGGTTCAAGAAGATTGACATCAGCAGAGATGTAACATTTGATGAAGACTTAGCATACATCAAATCAAGGAAGACACCTGTTGAAGACAATGAAGAACCAAGGGTAACCAGAATTCAAGACACCACTATGAATGAAGCAATTCCAAAAGAAGATCGTGAAATTGAAGATCCACAAGAACCTATAGATCCACCCCGTGAGAAGATCTCTCACAAGAGGAAACTTGCATGGGCTAGAGAGCTCATCCAAGATGCAGAAAGGTATGGCATTCCAGAAGAAGAACACAGAGAAAGGAAAAGAACAAGGTCACACACTAGCTATGTTGCCTTGCTCTGTAACATTATGAACAAAGAACCTTCCAGTTATGAAGAGGCAGCGAAAAAAAAAGAATGCAAGGATGCCATGGTCGAGGAATACCAATCGATCATGAAGAATGATGTTTGGGAATAGATTACGAAGAGACTTTTGGTCCTGTAGCCAGATACACTTCCATCATAACAGTACTTGCTCTAGCTGCAGTGATGAAGTGCAAGATACACCAAATGAATGTCAAGACAGCTTTCTTGAATGGTGTAGTCGAAGAGGAAGTGTATGTGGAGCAGCCACTCGGTTTTGAGACACATGACAAGGAGTCATATGTGTGCAGGTTGAAGAAAGCCTTGTATGGCTTGAAGCAAGCTCCTAGGACTTGGTATGGTAGGATAGACAGCTTCCTATCCAATTTGGGCTTTACCAAGAGTAAAGCGGATTCCAACCTTTACTACAAGGTTGAGGGAAGGCAATCCAGTGATACTACTACTGTATGTGGATGCCTGTTTGTTACAAGTGAGGATGGGTTGATTGCCGACACGAAGAGGAAGCTTGCTGCCGAGTTCAAGATGAAGGATTTGGGAATGATGCATTACTTTCTAGGCATGGAGGTGTGGCAGAGTGCAAATGGAATCTTCCTTGGACAAGGAAAGTATGCAGTAGAGATCCTGAAGCGGTTCGGGATGATGGACTGCAAGGCCATGGCCACACCAATGGCATCGAACCTGAAGCTTCTGTGTGATGCTTCATCTAAGCCGGTTGATGTCACGGTATATCGTTAGATGATTGGGTCCTTGATGTACCTGACGAACACGAGACCAGATATTTGCTTTGCGGTGAACACATTGAGCCAGTTCCTGACGGATCCTAGACATGTTCACCTGATTGCTGTGAAGCATATTCTGAGGTACCGGAAGGGTACGGTTGATTATGGGCTCAAGTATGATGCAAATCAAAAGTTTAACCTGGAGGGTTATGTTGATTCAGATTGGGCAGGCAGTGCTGCAGATAGGAACAACACTTCAGGGTGTTGATTCAGTACGGGATCAGGTGTGATCTCTTGGTTTAGCAGGAAGCAGTCCTGCGTAGCACTGAGTACAACCGAAGCAGAGTATGTCGCAGCTTGTTCGACCAGTTATGAGGCAGTATGGCTTAGGAAGCTACTGTCTAAGTTATTTGATCTCCCGTTGGATGCTACCTGTATCTTCTGTGACAACCAGAGTTGTGTGAAGTTGTCTGAGAACCTGGTGTTCCATGACGGGTCGAAGCACATCAAGATCAAGTATCACTATATCAGGGATATGGTGTAAGGAGGAGCAATGAAGCTCCTGTATATTGCGACGGATGAGCAGATTACAGATGTGTTGACCAAACCACTAGCCAGAGTGAAGTTCGAGTACTTCAGAGAGAGGCTTGGTGTTCTTCAGATAGAAGATACTTCGAGGAAGAAGTGATGGGACACATTTGCTAGAGCCATTCCAAGCATGGTGGTAGGAGGATCCTTCCCATGGCTGTGGATGTAAGCGTTGTGTGATGAACATCAGGACGATGCTCCGAATGATGTTCTGTATGACTATGATCAATTGGATCATGTATAATGATATGCATCAGTTGGATGCTTTGTATGATCAGTTCGATCATGTATGATGATATGCATCAGTTGCATGCTTTGTATGATCAGTTGGATCATGTATGATGATATGCATCAATTGGATGCTTTGTATGATCAGTTGGATCATGTGTGATAATATGCATCAGGTGGATGCTTTGTATGATCAGGTTGATCATGTATGATGAGCATCAGGATGATCCTCCAGATGATATGCATCAGGTTGATGTTGTGTATGATGATGATCAGTATGATCATGAGTATCAGGTTGATACTCTGTGGCTGTGGACAGGTTGTGCAGGTAGCATAGAAAAGATCCTAGGAGATTCGATAGGTTGAGCTGTGTGCTCGTAAAAGTCCTGGGATGCTCTTTCGAGGTTTTGCTACAGTTTCGCATAGAAAAGATCCTGGAGATCCGGACAGGTTAAGTTATGTGCTAGTAAAAGATCCCGGGATGCTCTATAGAGATCTTGCAGGTTGCAAGATGCTCTTTAAAGGTTTTGTGAAAGTTCACATAGAAAAGATCCTGGAGATCCGGACAGGTTAAGCTGTGTGCTAGTAAAAGATCCTGGGATGCTCTATAGAGATCTTGCAGGTTGCAAGATGCTCTTTAAAGGTTTTGTGAAGGTCACATGTAAAAGATCCTGGGAGATCCGATAGGTTGAGCAATGTGCTCGTAAAAGTCTTGGGATGCTCTTTCAAGGTTTTGTTGACGCACGTAATTAGTCCTGGGATCCACAGTATGGCCAGAGATGATGAAGACCTACAGGAGGCTAGGCCTACATCCAGCATGAAAAAGGGTTGCCTCTGTAGAACCTCCTATGATGAGAAGAATCATGAGATAGCCCAGTGATCGAGATGTCGAGTACAGCAATAGTGATGATGATGATGCTCCGTGATCCAGTGATGATGATCCAGCTCGAGAATTGAAGACTTGCGCCAATATGTATTGATGACCTGTGTCGAAAGAATACCTTCCTAGTTAAGAGGGAGTGTTGATGTATTTGTAACTTCGGAAGATATTCACTTGTATATTACATTTGTACTTTATTGTATATCCAACAGTTATTCCTCTGATTGGAAGTGTTGTCATTTGTATTTGCAAGTGTCGCAAGTTACATTGTAAGTGTCGTCATTTGTATTGATGGGTTATTAGACCACCAGTGTGGGGTCGGCCCTAGTTAGGTCATGTGGTTGGGTTATTAGACTTCATTAGCAAGTCGGCCCTGTTAGGTTATTGGCAGGTCAAGTCAGTGTATAAATAGAGAGGTTGTGTCTCTCATTCTATTCATTCACTCACTTCTCAAGCTCGCATAGCTAAGAGAGAAAGTGGTGCACAAGTGGAGGAGGAGGAGTATCTACTAGAGACATCTCTTTGGGTTTGATCATTGTGATCTTGGTTTGTGGCTTATTCTATCTCTGAGGAAGTTGCGGGGTTTTTCACCTTCTTGGTTTTCCCCAAGGAAACTCTGTGTCTATTGTCTCTTGTGTTTATGATTGATATGATGTACATGTTATTCTCTTAGTGATCCTAGATAATATTGAATGAAATTATCGAAAAATTAACATGTTCAACCTAAGCAGATTGAGGAAATCCAGCCAAGGTAAGCAGACTAAAGATCCTTTGGATATATTGAAGGAAAGAGATCACCATCTTTCTTTGGGAAGCTCTCTGGGAGAGTTCACCAAATTCAGTTGTTGATTTCAAGGAGATCAACTGGAGAAATGGACTGAAGTTATACTAAAATAAAAAATATGGAAGATAGTACTCCCATTGTGACCCGAATTCTAAAGGATTTACCTGATTGGGGTCTAACAACGTTCCCTCTAACAAAACAATAAAGCTTTCGGGCAAGTCAACCAGTGGTGGAATGGGGATGGGGTACTTAGGTGTACATCATAGCCAGAAAGACTGCAACCCTTAAGAGGAACTTATCCTAACAACTTCCTCAGTCTAATAGTAGATCATTTAAGTCTCTGTGTGTGTGTGTTAAAAAAACAAATAATGACTGATAATCATCCATTATACATATACAACCTGCTTCTAACATGTAGTCAATAAGTACTTCCAGTAAGAATTGGACTAGATGAGTAACCAGCATAGATCCAAATCCTAGGCTCTATCAAGCGCCGAGAGGGATCAAATCTCCCGAGGTGCAAACCTCTCCTTGAATAGCTCCTTGAGTGCAATACCTGAGCCACCTAATCCTAAGCTCTAAAGTCTCTAGTTTAAGTCTCATATTTACTTTTTACTTTGTATTATTCTTTTTTATTTATGGCCGACATAATATTTATTGCTTTTTACTTTGTATTATTCTTTTTTGTTTACTTTGTATTATTTTGTTACTCAACAAACTCGACAAACACTCTAAAACCTCATATTTACTTTTTACTTTGTATTAAAAGTAAAAAGTAAAGTCTCTAGTTTAAGTCTCATATTTACTTTTTACTTTGTATTATTCTTTTTTGTTTATGACCGACATAATATTTATCACCTAATCCTAAGCTCTAAAGTCTCTAGTTTAAGTCTCATATTTACTTTTTACTTTGTATTATTCTTTTTTGTTTATGGTACTTTTTACTTTGTATTATTATTTTTTGTTTACTTTGTATTATTGTGTTACTGGACAAACACTCGACTTACAAATGTTATTTATGGCCGACAAATATCAACAAACACTCGACTTACAAGATCTCCCTCATACAAATGTTATTTATGGCCGACAATATCGACAAACACTCGACTAACAAGATCTCCCTCATACTGGGCTGTAGAGCGCCTCTCGACGCAATCACATGTCCTTTCATCCACCAAACTAAGTCATGATTAGTCAATTACTTCAAAAAAAGCATTTTACTTATAACTTCACGACTTTAGCCATATTTCATCATAGAATGCTAATATTTACTTTCAAATAGTTCTTGTAACAATGCTTTCTTGATTTCTATGTGTTAAAGTTAATGCAGATGCAAGACCCATTCTCTGGGAGGATGACACCCTAGTCAGTTAACTAGGGTTCCTGATCAGTTAACCAGGAAGAGTAAGTCCCTAGCAGGTACACTAGGGCCCCCAGCAGTCTACTGGGGTTCTTGGTCTGGGACAAAGCAGGTTGATGCCATGGCAAAGTCCCTAGCACGTGGCTAGAGCCCCTATCTGTCTCTAGGGTATTCCGATCTGGGACCAGACAGTTTCTTGGTCACGAGGACCAAGCAGATCTTGCAGGCTGAGACAGAGACATCCTAGTCTGGGACCAGGCAGATTCTTGGTCTAGGACCAAGCAGTTCCTACAGGTACATACCTGGTCAGTTAACCAAGATGATGATGTGTGATGCCCTCCTCTCCTAGGTCTTCGAGATGGTTGAGCTAGGTTGTCTTCTCAAGGGACTGGCCACCGCTTGATGAAGTCACTAGCAATTGACCTCAGGAGCAGTCAGGAGGACCACAGGATCACATCATACAGATTCCAGTATTGACCTTCCTTATATGGTGATGATGAACTTTCAGTTAGTGTTTGGAACACTTGTACAATTAAGGGAGAGATAAATAAGTTGTATTCCCACCTTGCTTTTGTACCCTTGGTCTTATGGGTAAAAGGGTTGACTTCCAACCTTGTGGTTACACCTTTGGTCTTGGGGTGTCTACCCATCCTTGATTTATGGTGGTTAGCCTTGTGTTATCCTTTTCTTGTGTTGGCCCCTCCTTGTTGGTCCTATGTGCTAGTGCCCCTTGAGCATGACACCCTACTCGTTGTCTTGACCCTAGTATCCACTCCTAAAGACATCATAACATTAATTTATATTTTATTTTTGATAACCCTCCTTATTTGTATGATGTATTAACCTAATTGTTAGAAACCCTAAGTCAATGAAGAATTAGAAGGGGATCCTTCTAGAGGCCACTAAGAGGCTATAAATATAAGTCTAATTCTTCATTATGATATCATCCAAAAAGACATAACTCAGCTCTGGTTTGCTTGGGACTGTGCTAGGGTTTATGGCACACCATTTGTGGATGACGTCAAGGGTTTAGTGGACTGTTCTGCTGCTGCCAGGGCTTGATTCTTTTGAAGTATGCTGCCCACCATAAAGTCTGATTGTGGATGCTGCTAGGGTATTGCTGCCTTATTCTATGAGTGCCCAGATCTGGTTAGGGTCTGCTATTGTTTGTTTTTTAGGGTGCTGCTGACCTATCTAGGCCTGTAAAAGGGGACCGCTGCCATTATTGGGCTGCCTGCTGCCACTATCGTTTGTTTTATGGAGGCCATTGCCCTTGTGGACTGATTTGCTGCCACAGTGGACTGTTTGGGTAGGGCTGTTGACCTTGTGGACTGTTTTGCTGCCATTGTGGACTGTTTGTGTAGGTCGTTGTCTTGTGGACTGTTTTAGGGCTGTCTTGTTTGTCATTTGTGGAGGCCACTGCCTGCTTGGACTTCGTCTGGGTCAGATCTAAAGTTTTAGGTCTGCCTCCTGTTGATAACACCTGATCTAAGTCTGTGATCTACTTGTTGAAGACTGCCACATGCTTTGTTGAGGTCTGTTTCGGTCTATAAGGTTGCTACTGCCTATTGAGAGTTGCTTGGGGCTGCCATTCAATTGCTGGGTACTTGTCGACTGTCCTAAGCCTTTACTGTAACTGACTAGTCCTTTCCTACAGCACATTATCTCTCTCTCTCAGGTTTGTACATACCCTCAGGTAAGGGTCAGTTTTGTTCCAGCTGATTGACTTGCATCTGAGAGGCAAAGTCTGTTCTGAAAGTTAAAATTCTGAGTATAAGGAAGGTCTCAACTCACCAAGTAAGTTATCAGATTTATTCTTTTGTATTGTGAGTTAAATCTATTACTGATGCTATAGTTTTGTCCAATTATTCTTACTACTACTGCTGCTCTATATTTGCAATTGTTAAATGTGTGCTTCAACCTTAACACAGTGATCTTTGGGAGTGTTAAAGTTGAAAGAGATGAAAATTATGTCTTAATTTGTTACAGCTGTACTATTTTGTTTTCAGTACTGGTTTTGTAATTTTATTGTCTGCATTAAAGTACAAAATTTTAATTTTCTACTTCAAACCCTAATCTAACCCTAATTTTAACACTATGCACATGTTTAGAGAAGATCCTTCTCCAACATTTATGTATAAATAGAGGTTCAGAAAACTAAGAAAGCTCTAATAGCTTTTCCTGCTCCTCTCTAGCTGAAAAGACCATAGACAATCACAAATTAAATACATTATAAGATGACTTGTCTACCAACCTAAAATATGAATTGCAGTTGATACTTTTTTCTACCATAGCAATACCTCTTTTTCTATCTGCTGAGCAAGCTCTCGAGTTGGTGCCAGAACTAAAGCCAAAGGTCCATCCCCATGCCGAATAGGTGGTTGTGCCAAACAGTGCTATGGAAGGATGCAAATAATTAGCACAATCCATTTAAAATGATCGCATGAAACGGAAAATGTATCTGGAAACAGCATAACCATCGATTTGATAACAAGCTTGTACTAAATGAACTAGAAAAAACTAATATAATTTTCAGAAACAAGAAAAAAATCAAAATAAACTATTCACATCGATGAGAAATTAAGCTTCAACCTGAATCATGGGAATAGAGAATGCTGCAGTTTTCCCACTCCCTGTCTCTGCGCAACCAAGGAGGTCTCTTCCACTCAGAGCAACTGGCATGGCTTGAGCTTGAATAGGAGTTGGTGTAGAGTAATCATGGAAAATAATATCTTTCATGATGCTAGGATTTAAACACTGGAAAACAGTAAATAATTACTATAACAGGAAAAGTAATGCAATCAAAACAGAAAACGTTCAAAAACATTCAAGCACACACTAGAAAATGCTCAAATAAAATAACAATACAAACCATATCCTCAAATGACTCCACAGGTGCAGGTGCAGGAGGGGTGCCCGGGGTTATGTGGACATCAACGTTTAGCCTGGCCATAACCTCTTCAATCTGTTTTCATCGACAAATAACCAGATTTCAGAACTCCAAAATACGAAATTCAAGAAATGAAAATAAAACATGTTGGATATAGACTTTTAAATTAGAAGTCTCATTACACAGCCAAGAAATTCTTCTTGGAAATCAACATATACATTTTCCTGGCAACATTGTTTCAGGAATGTTGGGCAACAACATTTAAGTACAAGGGCCCTCAAAAATCCATTATTTATTAAGCAATGTCTCAAACCAGACCAAGAAGGGTGCTCCAGCATTTATGGTCTAATGTTACCAAAGAGATTTCAATGGATTTCCTGAACAGTCTTCCATTATCGGAAGGGAAAGATAAAATCTTCGTGATGGTAGATAGGCTAACAAAATATGCACATTTTATAGCTATCTGAAAAACTGACAAGGCCAAACAGATAGCAGAAGCATTTTCCAGAAAAACATACAAATAGCATTGATTTCCATATATGTTTGTAGGTATTCGTAATTACAAATTTAAAAGCAACTTTTGGAAATAATTATGTAGACAGGCAGGAATAGCTCTCACTATGAGTTCTAAATAGTAAAATACCATCCCCAGACTGACTGACAAATTGAAGCAAACAACGAATGTATAGAAACATGCCTCATGCCTTTCTCATCTGACAAATAAAACACAATGGTTGCATCTATCGGAATGGTGGTACAAATCTAACTATCCAGAAACATACCTTCTGTGTTTCTCATCTGACAAACAAAACACCATGGTTGCATCTATCAGAACGGTGGCACAACTCTACCTATCAGACCTCTGCTAAAATGATACCCTTTCAAGCACTATATGGCTACAAACCTCCCGGGATTTAAAAAAAACATAATCTAATGAGTATCTCAAAAGACAGTCAAACTGTGAAAGGAAAATATTGCAAACAGCAGGAACAGAATGAAGCAGCAAGTAGATTGCCACCAGTCAAAACCAAAGTTTGCAGAAGGTGATTGGGTCAAGAAGCATAACTTGCCCATGGTGGTGGATCCTAAACCCTACTATTTGGGTTGGATCAACAAGAATAAAAACTGGAAAACACAGGAATGTTTTCCATATCAGTAGATTATAATGACAATGTAGATCAATGCAATGACTATGTATATGTTAGAAAAACATACTTTCATACCATGTTAGAGAAAGAAAGCAAACCTCTGCTCAATAACTGTCTAATCTTCTATGAGGATGCACCATTCACATAAGTGATTCAAAAGAAGAAAATACAAGAAACAAAGGCACCAGAACTTCTGGTGCTAAAACCCCTACAATGTGTAGGGGAATCCACTGTTTAAGATGAATCACATTATTAGTCTCCAAACAATGTTGCAGTGAGCCTCTAAGATTCCTCAAGCATAAATCTCTATGAGTTGCACACCAATGGATGAATAAAGGCCTCAAGGCGTCCTCAATATATAGGCCTCAATACTGAGAAGAGACTTCACAATTCACATAATGAATGTGTGATTAATAGAAATCCCACCTATCAAATAACTTGGCCCCTAGTTTAAGTAACAAAAGCAACATAAATGGCTCCATTAAATCTAATCATACCCCATTCAATGTGCATAAATGCCCCACAAATGATGACTTTAAATGCTACAAATGAGTAGTCTTGACTCTTAAGAGCACTATTATAAAGAAGGATGAAGAAATCGGGGTTCTAGAAGATCAAATCAAGGACAAAGAATTACACATTTCTGAAATTCAAGCTGCAAAAGCCAAGGTGCAGAAGGAATTAGACCAAGCCACAACTAAGCTTGTAGGTAAAGTAATTTTCAGAAGAGCAAGGCATTTACTATGGGATCTATTGGCAGCAGAAATTACCAAATTCTGGAATCATTTCATTTTGGTACATGAAGAATTCAGTTTGGTTAGTAGTAGTACTTCTCTGTAGGATATCAGAAGAATATGGGAAGAATTAGGTAATAAAGCCCAAGTGGCAAGTCAGGTGATTAACTTTCTGCCCGAGCTGAATTGGAAATATTAAGGCTGGTTGACAGAACCGAAGAAATTATGCAAGCTAATAAAGAAATCACGAAAAGAATCTTTGTTCAAAAAGCTCAGAATAAAGCACTTTCCCTGATAAGAGAGACAGACTCTTTCAAAAATAACTTGATGGGCATAATTCAGAAGGGATTACCTTCCTTTTAGGATGAGGATAGATATTTATTTTCACAAGAGGTATATATGCTAGTACAATCCAGGAATGATGATTCAAAGTTTTCAGATATGGAAGGACCTTTGAAAGAACAGGTAATTATCAATAAATTATCAGAAGACTTTGAATTGCTCGCATATATTAAAATGATTATTAAAAATCTGCCTCCTCCGTCTTATGAGCAATACACAGAATTAGATATGGCAGTTAGAAAAATGAAGAATTTTGCATATCCAATTGGGAAGCAATGGAAAGATATCACTAAATATGCCAGCGCAGAGCCAACATCTCGTGAATAATCATCATCACGTCAAGTTAACAGAGGATAACTGTAGTATCTGCAGCTGTCACTCCAACTACTCATAACCCTGGAGAAACTATAGCCAGCAGGTCTCCAGAATTAATGGGGGTAACGGTCAGTTTAATCGGTGAGGAAAGAAGGCATAAAGGAGTCAATCAAGTTAGAGATCAAGGTCGGCAATTTTTTGAAGAGAAGGTATAACTTTTTCTCAGGAATTAAAGATCTAGGGTCGAACATCTCAGGGGAATTAAATCCAGAGAGACTCGTCTTTCCAAATGCATCAGTCAATGTGAAGCTCCATGTTTTGTGTTTCTTTCTTTGTAATCCCAAAAGCTTTTTTCTTCTATCATGTATCTGAGATTTGAGTATGTTAATAAAGCCAAAAAAGCAACAATTTGGAATCACATCCACTGTTGTTAGTCTATTGAAGCAATTTATGAAGTTACAGATTTCATGTGTGTTGCTTGAAGTACTAGTATGACCTGTAATTTTTGCATTAGCCTTAATACTTTTTGAATAATCATATGAAATATTTATCGGCTATTCTATGCTTTAAAAGTTAAACTATCCAGATCTTCATGGTTGTGTATTACTCAAATATATTTTGCCACTGCTAAATTTTGTTAGCTCAATACGCCTCTTTCATGATAAGGTTACAAGATTTGTTCTTTAAAGGGTAACTTGCCCTTGACTTCAATGTGTTTTCTCTCATATTCTTCTATGCTTCCGTCTTGAAATACCAAAAACGTCTGATATAATGGAAAAAATCCTCGAGGGTTGTGGATTATTATTGAGTATCTTTTCACAATTGTACTTAGTTTGATATTAGAAATTTGCCAAGTTTGTGTTCCTTAAACAGAAATCTTTACAGTTCAAACAAGTTCAACTACATTTTGGATGCCTTGGCATAGTTCCCTAGCCAGGTGACAGGAACATCTCAAGGACTAACAGTACCGTTATGTCAGATTGCTACAGCATAATGCAATTAAATTAAAAAACGAAAAGGACAAGCTTAAATGGTCTGAAATATGACTATGGGGGACTACACTGTCCAGATAGGGTATGCTGCCAAAGTTGAAGAAGATTGTAACGTTGAGAAATTTTGGTGGTGGAGAACTGTTTGAAAGTTATCTTGCCCCTTAAAATCCAGAATCTTATTGTGGTTGGCAACTTGGCCCTAGCTAATATGCTCTTAACTTGGGATAACGGCGAAAAGAGAATCTGGGTAGGACTAAATAGATGTATCCTTTGCAAAAGCAGTGAAGAATCGGCGGCTCACTTGTTTGTGACGTGCCCCTTTTCTAGAGAGGTTTGGAATGGAGGATCACAACTTAATGTTAGTAACTTAGTAAAACTAAATGGGCTGATACAATGCTGGTTCATTGGCTCTTTTACTGGTTAACCAACAAGAGAGTCTTACCTATAAGTCTCTACCTTGTCTGTGGTCCAAAAATCAAATGGTGTTTCAAGATTCAGTCCTCACAGTCGCAGACTCGCACATGTTGTGCACCAGGTGAGACTTGCTTAGGCTGACCATAAAATTCTTCTTAAAAAGCTTCTACCAGAGAGTTACTCAGACCACATAGCAATCAAAAAAGACCATGGGGATACTTCAATGGAGCAAGTCAAAGAAATCCTAGTACTGTGGAGCAAAGGCAGTGCTCTATGTCGATTCCTCACATTACATTATGATGAAGTATGTAGCTGATCAAGGATCTATTAACCAAGCTGAATTCTATGCCCTATCGATCCTACTAAAAGGAGAAGAAGAACAACGTCTGAAAATCTTCAAGTATTTGAAGAATCCAAGTCTCTGATTGACTGGGCCAATCACCATTGTTGCATAGGAAACTTAGGCCTCCAGGCAATAATGAATCTAGTCCAGAAGGTAAAGGCTTCCTTTGATTCTATTCCATTCACTCATTTATATCATGAATTTAATACCCAGGCAAATAAGTTATCTAAAGAAGCTTTCATATTGCAGGAAGATACCTTACTTGAACAAGAATTCATGAAGGGCACTCTCCAGCCAGCCATTAAAAGAAATTTATACTAAGGGGGTCTCATGGAAGGTATTTTTGCTGGTCTGGTGCTGCTAAAGATTTGGTTTATTTCTGATTGTATTGAGGGTGTAAGTCTGATCTATATGTAATTTGAGATGTGCTTTTTGTTGGAAGTAGTGGTCTTGGATACTACCTAAGTCACCTGGTTCGAGTTCGTGTTCGAATTCGGCAACCTTGAAATTCGACAAAAAATCGGCAATGAAAAATTTGGTGACAAAATTCGACATTAAGTTCGAGGGACTATATATTTCAATATGTTAATATATATATATATATATAATTCTAAGCACTCATTAAATATATATGTAAAATGAAAATTGCATGCCAGCATTAACATATATAATATATTTCAAAAGGATGGTATCTTGTTAAAATTTAGGAATTTAGGTTAGATTTTTTGTCTTTTTTTTACCTTTTAAAATTTGTATTGATTAAATTCGCCTTGAAGTTCAAATCCGACTTGAAGTTCGACATCAAGTTCGGCTTGAAGTTCGACATTGAAATTTGGCTTTAAGTTCGGCTTCAAGTTCTAATTTTGAATTTCGAAATTTGGCTTCAAGTTCGGCGAATTTCAAATTTCAAGTTTGAAATTCGCCAAATGCGGTGACTAAGGTCTAAGTCACCTAGTTCGAGTTCGTGTTCGAATTCAAAGACCTTGAAATTCGACAAAAATTATGCAAAAAAAATTAGCCATAAAATTCGACATTAAATTCGTGTACCAATAAATTTTGAAAATTAAAAAATATTTCATTTTATATATACCTATTAAATATAATAATGATATATTAAGTTATTTAAATATTATAATATTTATTTTCATTTAAAAGATTAAGAATACATGGTTTATTTTATCAAGTCAAAGTTTAAACTTTAAAAATATACCCGTAGAGTATTATATGTGAAAAATTTTCATTTTATTGACAAGAACTATAATATGTATACTTTAACTTCATTTTTAATAAATTAAAAGATATAAGATTATTTTCAATAAACTAGTACATGTTATCTGATGTCCGCCTTTTCACCCCCTCGACCAACCGGTAGCCCATTCGACAAAATCAATTTGGCCACCGACTCAATACACTATTCACGATCCACCGACTTGGCACACAACACGCCTCTACGCGAAGACTAGTGTACACGTCCCCCTCGCAGAGATCCACGACCGACATGCAGAGATCAACGACCTACAAGCTGCCGGGAACCGACCACTTCAAGGCTCACGAAACCCGGTATGAAACCCAACACGAAATTTCAAGGCAGTCGCGGGCTCACACTACTGGGTTTACCAATAAAAATCGGCAATTTTTTGCTATAACTTTATATACCAAAGTACAGCACACTATTGGTCTGAAGTCGTCAAAGGTCTCCACTTTCTGCTTCTTAGGAATTAAAGTGATAAAGGTAGAATTTAAGGCTCCTAGTATCTTCCCAGATCTCTGCAATTCTTTGACCACCTTCAACAAATCTACCTTTATCAAATCATAGAATCCAAAAAAAAACTCCAGGGTAAAACCATCAGGCCCCGGACTCTTCCCTTTCTGAAAGGAGTGGAGAACCCAGTTTAATTCCTCCTCGATTACTTCTTTAGATAAATCCTCCCTCATTTCCTTTGTTACTAGTCTGGGAAAGAGACTTAAGACCTCCAGAATTTCTGAGATTAGGCATCCCGAAGGAGCTGTAAAAGAGTTCTGAAGTGCTCTATTGTTGCCTTTGCTTTGTCCTGAAAAGACTGATCTATATTACCCGAAGCATCTTTTATTTCCACTACGATCCTAATGCTCTTTCGGTGCGCAGCAAACCAATGGAAGAACTTTGTGTTCTTATCCCGTTCTGCTAACCAAAGGGCCCTGCTTTTCAATCGCCAATGTTGCTCTTCTTTAGCTAAAAGAACACTTTTTTTTCTCTAAAGTCTTTAAGGACTCCAATTCTTCTTTGGTGAAAATTCCTACTTCGTGTGATTTAAAGAAATATTGTATCTTATTCTCCGTTTCTCTTAACTCTTTTTGAGAGAAAGCTTTATGCTTCTGACCCCACTCTTTTGAGAGTTCTTTTTATTTTGACCAAATTTTCTACCAATTGCTGCATATAAGTGGTCGAGGTAGGGTTTACTAGCGACATCCAATTTTCTGTGACAAGATTTCAATAATCTTCCTCTTCCAACCAAGTTGGGTTAAATTTGAAGGGGGAAGGAGGTTTATTTTCGTCTTTGTTATCGATAAGGTAACTGGTCTATGATCCGAAATTCCTCCTGTTTCCACTGTTGATTTTAATACCAAATGCTCTTAAATCAGACTTTCTGCAACTAAAACCGGTCTAGCCTTTTTGTGATTGCTTGATCTCCACTACAATTATTTCTCCACGTGGGTTCCAATTTTAAAGGCTAGACATCAATAAGTTTTTTCTCCTCGAATAATGCACATAAAAATTGACTTAGTGAATCACTGCGTGCATTTTTTCCCCAAAATTCTCTTGTTGAGAGGGTTAGGTTCAGATCACCCACAAGAATTAGGTTTGAATGATCCAGCGCGCCGGAATTTCACAAGCCTTCCCAATAAACTCTTCTTCCATGGAACGACCCAAACACATTTAAAATTGTCAAGGGAGTCCCTATCTCTGTATCCTCCAACTCAGTTTTTAAAGTTGCTTCGTAAAATGATGTCGAGATGAAGTTTAATTCAGGACTCCAAGCTGTAATTAAACCACCTGAGTGTCCATCCGCATCTATTGCTTCCATCTTCCAATCTATTAAAAACCGCTCAGTACTTCCTTTGCTTTCTTCCCCTCCATCATCGTTTCTTGCAATAACACAATCTTTGGTTTTAAATTACTAATCATTCGCTTGAGGGAAATTAATTTGGAGGCCCCCCTAGCCCCCTTGTGTTGAAAGAGAGGGCTAGCATTAAGAAACCTTAGACAGGGCTTTTTCAACTCTAAGGGCCGTACCAATAGTTAATTGCTTTCCTTCTTCGATATCTATGGCAGCTTGTTTTTGTGCCTTGGATAGAAAGGATTTTCGTCCCGCCTGAGCCCTCTGAGTTTGGCTGAGTGCTAAACCCCTCGAGGAAACTTGGACATCATCTAAGAATTGCCTAGACTTGGACCTTAAACCATACTCCCGTCTTGCTACTTGAACTTTCCCAACAGTCTCTTCCTCTAACAGGGAGTAACCCCTTGAGGTTGGAGTTGAGTTGGCATTTGACTTTCCCTCCTTATTAAAAGAATTTTCTTCCTTTCCAATATCTATCTGAGATAATTCCTTAAATAAAGAATTATCTGAAAAGCCAATAAGAAGAACGGAGTTACCTTCTATAACCGTAGGATCATTGGGACCGGGACCGAGGCCTGTCGTGCCTTTTTCCTCAGCTTTGAACTGGCACCCGTCCTCTCCTTCCACATCTTCTAGAATGTCTTACATTTTCGAATTCGCCACCTTATCCTTGCAAGCGATGTCCTTTTCAATATCTTTTAATTCAATTTCTGACTCCACTGCATGTCCTTTAGGTTATGATCTCTGTGCGTCACCCTGAGTTTTCCTAACCCAAACCTTTTTAAATTGAGGTTTCTTCTAACGTTCCTGGTGATTGCTGCAGTCTTTTTGTAGGTGGCTGACCTTTCTACAGCTGAAACACCTAAACGGTAGCTTCCAATAGTCCAGTCGTTGTGTCCATGAACTTCCATGCAATTCGATTAGGATCTCTTTGAATAATCCTTCTCTTATGTCCATTTCTACCAGAATTCGGGCACACCTTTTGTCTATCTTGGACTCCCAGTCATCTTCAAGCGCGATGAACTTACCCAATTTGTTCCCAATTGCTTCTAAAATGCGTTTCTACCAAAACACCATTGGCAGTACTGGAAGAATCACCCAAATCTGTTGTACATTGTGTGGCTCCTTCCTTGCATTAAAACTCACATGCCATTTTTTCAAAATCAGCCCCGAAGGACCCCATCTCCACCTTTGATTCAGTAATTTGGTTCCATCGTCCTCCTCTTTGACCTTGAAGAGGAACCATCCCCTCTGAAGGATATGGAACTCCGGAGGGTATCCAATAATGGGACGCCAATGTGTTTCCATCCACCTTGTTAATGTTGCTCTTCCTGTCACCTTCCCACAGAATCTACCTACCAGGGCGAAGTTCAGGTATGTTGGAATTTTCGTTAACTGGATGTCCCTTCCAACCGAAAGTTCCGGACATCCTGCTTTAGGTCTAATTCCTTTGGCTTTCTTCAAGCCTCAATTCTGCTGCACTAACTCATGTCTGGGATCATCATTGCCATAGTCGGTAGTATGTAATTCATGCGGGGTTAATGGTGGCGTACCTTTCTTCACATTGTCATCCTTATCCTCCGTGGAAGACATCACTTCTTTACAAGGAGTAGATTTTTCATTATTCAGCGTCCTATCCGTACTTTGGAACTCAATGTTCGAGCAAAAGATCGACCCACAAAGGGGCTCCTCCTCATAATCTACATCGTCAACATACATCTTGTTCTTGAGTTACAACGCCTTACTTTGGTTAATGAGACATATGAGAACCTGACTCCTTAGAATCAAAAACTTCGTAAAAGAATCCTTGCCTCAGGTCTGAGCTTTTTCCCGAGCCGTAGAGCCAAGATCATAGCACAGAGGTTGAAACCCATACTCAACAAAGTGATTTCAGAAGAACAATTTGGCTTTTTGTTCAACAGACAGATTCATGATGCAGTACCCCTGGCGAAGGAAGCAATCCATTCCATAAAAAAAGAAAAACTGTATGCCTTCGCTCTCAAACTGGATCTATCCAAAGCTTATGACAAGGTAAGATGGACCTTTATACATTTATTATTGATCCAAATAGGCATGCCGATAGAAGTAGTGGAATGGATAATGGATTGAATCCAATCAACCTCTTTTGCAGTATTAATAAATGGTGCTCCTTCTCAGTTCTTTAGACCCAAAAGAGGCTTAAGGCAAGGTGTCCCCTTTCTTCGTTCCTGTTTCTTCTTGTAGCAGAGACTTTAAGCCTTCTTATTCACAAAGCAAAAGATGCTGGAAAGATAAAAGGTGTAAGGCTCTCAAGCACGGTGGAACCTACCCATACTTTGTTTGTGGATGACGTGCTCCTGTTGGGGGAAGGCACGTTTGGAAATATTCAAGCCATTGCAGAGGTTTTGGAGAAATATTAGAAGGCAACAGGGATGGTTATAAACATCGAAAAATCAAGTCTGGCTTTCAATAATCTCCCAAACGAGCTACTGACCAGGGTAAGAGAGATAATCCCCTTTCCTCTAATCCCTATTTCAGAAGGATTCAAGTACTTAGGTTTTTTTCTTAAGCCTAATGCCTATGCTTTTCAAGATTGGACTTGGTTATTTAAAAAAGTAGAAGCGAGAATTTCTATGTGGGCAAACCGTTTTCTATCAAGAGGAGGCAGACTAGTGTTGCTCAAAGCAGTTGTTCAAAGCATACCGGTATATTGGGCATCAATAGCTCATATTCCGAAGGGTATACTGGTCAAAATAAGGAAAAAGTGTTTCTCCTTTCTATGGACGGCAAGCAAACAAGCAGAGGGCATTTCGCTGGTTAAATGGTCTACTTTAACTCTACCCAAGTTTATGGGAGGTTGGGGAATCAAGAATCGAGATCTATTCTGCAAATCTTTGGCTGCAAAATCGCTATGGAGGCTAGCTGAAAACCTAGACTCCTTGTGGGGAAGGACGATGAGCTCCAAATACTACCCGTCGTCCTCTGTTGTGGAATGGTTTAGACAACCTATTAAATCGCATAAAAATGGCTCTATAGGATGGAAGGCCTTTGTTCAGGCATTTCCTCTAGTTGGCAATTGGGTTGGGTGGAAGATAGGCGACAGAAGAAGAGTTCGTTTAGGAGAAGATCCATGGACAGGTTCAGGCAAGGAATACAGATTATCAAATCAAGTAATTACTCAATTAAGAGACAAGAGAGTCTTATTGCTGGCAGACGCCCAAGCGCAACAGCCCCAATTAAGAGGCAGATCTGGTTGGAAATTGACTCAAGATCTGGGATTGCATGGAGCGTAAGCGGTGGAATGGAATCGTTATGTGACCAGACTCGTTAATTGCTTCATCCATCTGGAAGAGGATGAACCGGACAAGCTAATTTGGACAACGAACGGCAAAGACGGAAGCTTCTCAGCAAAACTCGGGTATGAGGCTGCAACAGGAACTTCGCGGGAAGGAGAACTTCTCTAGTGGTGGACTAAAATTTGGAAGATTCCAGGCCCGCTTAAAACAATTCTAACACTGTGGTTGGCATTATGTAACAAACTTTTAACCTGGGAAAATTTTAAAAAGAGAGGATTTCAAGGGCCGGGTGTGTGCGTGATGTGCAAATCCTTTGAAGAAACGACATCTCAATTATTCTGCGCGTGTACATATGCAGGGTTCATATGGGAGAAGGCTACCAAAAGACTAAATCGAATGTCGACACCCAGTGCTGATCTTACGCTGGAACTACGAACTCAAAATCGGTGGCAAGATGCTGGGGTACGTAGCTTCGAAGCTTTCCCTGCATTATTTGTCTTCAGTATCTGGGAAGCACAAAACAAGGCTGTTTTTCAAAACATTTGGATTCCACCGGAGATAACAGAGACTGTGCTTATGCAAAAAGTCATGGAGCACCGAGCTTAGCCCAAAACAAACCAGTAGAGAAAGTTAACAAATCCAGTGATAAATAAAAGAATCCCTTAGGCTTACTGCGATGGCGCTAGCCAGGGAGAGCCATCGCTCGAGGGAGCTGGAGGAGTTGTGCACCTATCCAAAAACAAGAAGCTCATCATAAAATATGCTCCAGGGCGAGCTTCTAACAGTAAATCAGAACTTTCGGCGTTATAAGTTGTTCTCAGGGTAGCCATACATAAACAGGTGAAAAATTTACAGTTGTATGGAGACTCCAAGATGGTAGTAGAATGGGCCAATGGGAGAATTCAGATCAATGCACCACATCTCCAACATTTATTGAAAACTATCAGAGAGCAGGTAGCCACCTTTGAAACGATATCCTCCGTACATATTTACAGGGAATTAAATATGGAAGCAGATAAGTTATCCAAATTGGCACTCACTCTTCCTCCAGGTCTAATCGAGGTAGAGGAGTTGAGCAATGGACAGCTTGTTGATCAATTTATGATTTTGTAATATGAAATAGGAGAAGAACTTGTTGAAGTGTAAGAGAGTAATTCTCTTTTTGAGCTAACAGCAGGAAGATACATAAATTCTGAAATTTTGTAATGAAGCCATGAAGGCTAGACTCTATGATGTAAGCTCCTTGTGGGCAGTTCACGTTTATTCAATAAGAATAAAGAGATTTTTTCCTTTGGAAAAAAAAAATTGGCGATTTTTATTGAACAAATTCAGCTTGCTGCAAAAATCGCCAAATTTCAATTTTGAAGCAAGTGCACTAATCAGGGCACAACATGTGTGGAATCAGAATTTCAGGCAACCATGAGAACTCGACTAAGTTTGCGAAGATCTACAAAAAGTAAAAGGTGCAGAGATCACTTTAAAAAAATGCATGCAGACTTATCATGATGGTTGCTGTGTATCGTATCTACAAGATGGAACTCATGGATTTGCTTTGCAGGAAACATTCAAATCAGGGTTCTGTTCGAGTCATGCCCAAAAATCAATGCAGAAATTGTGTATACAGCTAGGTGATACCAAAAAATGAACTGAAAAAACAAACAAAAGGGCTATCAGTATGTGATCTACAAAGGGAGGGTCATGCAAGACACCGTTGTCGCAGTAAACAAATCACAGAAGCAATCTGAGAGTGGAGAATTTACTTCCATTTGCAATAAAATGCACAAAGATCACTACCTACAGATCTATTTGGAGAAAGGAAAACATGTCCACAAACTCCAAAATCATTTGGCAATACACTTGCAAACCAAAATACACACATAGGCATGCTCAAAAATCACATACAACAAAGAAACATGCTCCACCAAAAATCATGTCATGATAGGGTATGCAGCTTCACCAAAAAACATACTCATACACTTCGCTCATGACAATGATAGGGCACATCACTATCTTAGACAATGCAAGTTTGAGAGGAATAAAGCCAAACAGATACAATGTTTTGTAAAATAACAAATCAAGCTTGTTGTAACAAAAAAATTCAACATAGAGTACAAGCTGTGTATTCTTGGGTTTGCTCATTCCACTTGTCTACCCCTGTAGCAAAACACAGCTTTTCTTGTTCAAGTTCTCAAAATGGTTGTATAGGTTGAATAAAAAATACTTCAGCATATGACACAAAGGTACACAACCACATTCTGAGAGGAGAGAACCATCCACAGGGTGAACACAATCACAAAAAAAAAAATCCACCATACACTTTGATCAAAGCCCAAGAAATAAACACCAGCAACCACTTAGAATGGACCTCAAAATAACTTAATCCACCTAATCCCTGAGGATTACAAAGTAAATATTTTTTATACCATGTTGACAAGTAAAGCGATCAAAGATCAGCAATTGTCTAATCTCTTATAAGTTATGAGCATACACCATTAACGTAAGCAAATCACGTGCGGAAGATTTAAGAGAAAAGAGCGCCATGATCTATAGTGCTAAAACCCCTACAATATGTCAGGGAAACATCCATTGTTGAAGATGAATCACTTTATTAATCGCCAAACACTGTTATAAAAAGCCTCCAAGACTACTCAAGCATAGAGCTCTATGAGATATACACACTTGATCTCACTGATGATCCACACCAAATGGATGAAAATGGACCTCAAGACCTCCTCAATATATAGGCCTTACTAGTGAGAAGATCACTTCACATAATGTGGGATAAATAAAAACTCACCTACCAAATAATTTAGCCACCTATATAAATGGATAAGGAGCCACTTAGTCAACTATTAAAGTCACAAGAACCATATAAATGATTCAATCAAATCTAACAATGCCACATTGCATCTACATAAATACCCCACAAATGACGACTTTATGTTTAAATGCTACAAAAGCAATCAAAATCCCACTCAATACATCAACAAACGTGAGCACAATAGAACATTACTGCAAATTCTAACAAGATATTTGTCATGTCCATTTCAGTGATCCGTACTTGAGGGATTGTGATGGAATCTATCAACAACACAAGAATCACTACAAATTAGTTAGACAAGCTTATTTGATGATTGCACCGAGTGAAACGAGGTGCTCTACAGCACAGTATGGGGGAGATGTTGTAACGTGATAAAACAAAATAACGTTTGTAACAAAATAATTTAAAAAATTCATGTCGGCTCATAAAATAAAAAATTATGGAAAGTATTTAAAAAAAATCCATGTTGGTTCATAAAATAAAATATTATGAAAAGTAATTAAAAAATAGATGTTCGTTTATAAAATAAAAACTTAAAACTTAAACCCGGATCTATCAATCAAGAGAGATCAAATTTCTTGAGTTTAAATTTAAAAAAAGAAATACACCTCAAGAAATTGGATCCATCTCGGTGCTTGATAGATACGGGTTTAAGATGGATTGTAGAAGATATTTCAAAGATGACCTTCAAAACCCACCAAGGGCTGTTTGAATGACTATTGATGTCATTTGGTCTTACTTATACCCCTACGACATTCATGAGCATGATGAATGAAGTGCTAAGACTATATCCTGACTCACTTGCGATTGTGTATTTGTATGCCATCTTTCTATTAAGTAAGATCTGGGAGAAGCACCTGCACGATCACAACCAATAATTTGCAGCATTACGCATAGAGAAGCTCCTAGTCAATATGAAAAAATGTCCGTTGGCGCAATAAGAACTTGTCCATCTTGGCTTCTAGATGAACCAAGATGGACTAAGCAATGATCTAGCAAAGATCTCTAACATAGCCAACTGGCCACCACCATAGAACATATCCATGACATAAATAACTTCATGGGAATGGCAAATTACTTGTGTAAATTTGTTGCTCATTTTTGCCATGTTGTACACCCACTTAAATGTGTTAAACCACAACCAAGACCACTTCAACTAGAAAGACACATAGTAGGAAGCGTTCAACGAGATCAGGCAGAAAGTAGTGATTGTTCTTCTCTTTGCATTGCATTTCAGTCAACAAATTACACAATTGAAGTTGATTCTTTTGGACATTTTATGGATGTTGTTTTATTGCAGCATAAGAGACTTATCACAATACCACTCTCTAAGACCATTTCAAATGTAAATTTAAGTATGAAGTCTAAGATTGCAAGATGTATGTAGTATTGAAAGTCATTAAGTGTTGGCAACATTATTTGCTCAAGGAAAAACAATTGTTTGCAAGAACGATAAACCTCTCCAATTCCTCCATACACAGAGCAAGATCAAGAATGCATGACAAATGATGTGGATAAAAAACATGCAACAATTCAATATTGTGATTAAGTAGCACAAGGAAACAAAAACAAAAAATCACAAATTTCCTATTAACACAGCCAAGAATTGGATTAACAATATTTGTGCACTTCCAACAGTTCGAATTCAACGACTTTAAGGAAGCATATGCACAATGTCCACACTTTGTGCAAATACACTCAATCCTCCAAATACCCCCCTCCTCCTGTTGTTGCGGTCGAGGAAGTTGTACAAGCCAAGCTACTTGAAGAGCAAAATCGAAGGGCTAATGAACTGAACATGAAGGTTAGAGGTTATGTAGCATGGATACCCAAACTCATAGGCGTGTCCCCGCATCGTGTTCGCATCCCCACGTTCCAAGTACAAGGTCGAGGAGTTCCCAGACGTACCCTCCTAAACCAAGTATCCCACCCGTGAAGCCGAGATGTCTGTCATGAAACTGGGGGACGGTTTTTGCATAGGGGACAGGGTACCCTTGTCTTGGGGACGCCTTGGGACACCTAGGGGCAAGTTAAGTACAAATCCAACTGGTTTTGTACAAGTGTCATTAAAATCAATAATATTAAATGGTAATATTAGATTCTTAAAGTAAAAGGATAGAAAATGAAAGAAACATTTTCCTTATCTTTCATTTCCTATCCTTTTACTTCAATTTTTAACATTACCATTAATTGTTTCAAGATGTTTGAGAGTGGTTTTAACCTCATCAGACTTCATATGCAAAAAGTATTTCAAGATTGCAATGTTTCCACTGGATTCTATCATGTATGAGGGTATGGGATTGGCATTTAATCAAGCACATCAACCTCTCTATGTACCTTGATGTTGGTGGTGTTGATTGTTGAACTCCTCTGTCATGACCTTGAAAAAAATGTACCCTTCACTCAAGCATAATCACTTATTAAGCATGGGAAGCTTTTTCTAACTTATTTTAACACTTGGATTAGGAAGTTTCATCAAAATTGTAGGGTGTTGACTAATGTCCTTGGAGAATCCACTTCGAGATTTGAGGTAGAGGCAAGGGCTAGAGCCTAGAGGGGGGGGTAGGGTGTTATTGATGAATAGGATCCCAATATAGGAAATGATTTTGATGATATGTAGTTATTTGTTGTAGCGTTAAGTTTTTTGGACTCTACAGGCCATTTAGATCTTCTTGGTTTATGTATTTTGGGTCAAAGATGGATTGCACTTGATGTTTTTTTAGTTGTATGCACCCTTGCCATATATATGAGAAACTTTGCATATTTCTGTATAATGGTTTGAATTCTTATGGGTGCACATGAATATATATGTACAGTGAAAATGATTTGAATTTCATATGTACAGTGCCCTCGAAGTACCCAGGTCCCCTATTTCAAAAAGTGGCATCCTCATCCACGTCCCCATCCCTGAACCCAAGTTTCCTAGCAACTTAGGTTAGAGGGCTTACCTCGAGCTTCTCGATATTCCCCTTGAGAGAGCTTGGTTTGGTCATGATTGTACACTATTAATTCAGTTTAGAACAATAGGTGACCGACTTCAAGCTCTCCAAGCTAAGCGGGATGTTGTTCTCTCTCCCTGCTAGGATTTTCCTAGACGTCGATCTCACTAGATCTCAATTTGCAGAGCTGAAACAATCCAGGGAGCTCGTTGTAGCAGCAGGACGAGCAGGGAAATGAGCAAACATCTGAAACTTTCGCACCATCATTTGTGATTCCTCACCTCCCGAGTATTCTCAACCTGGGCTCTCTAAATGACTAGCCTAGTGGAGAAGACAGCAGAGTATGGGGTTTTGAGTGGGGTGTTGGAAGGGTAATGGGTTATTATGTTCTTCATCGGGCATGTTATATGATACTCTTGATTCATCCAATCTCCTTTTTCTTACCAAGACGCACAAGAGTTCCATCAGGCCACTTCCGGGCATTGGAGGTTATCATTGGTTTTCTGCTTGTCAGAAAGAATCTAGGTCTTTAGGTGGGGTCAAAGGTTCAAGTGGAGTGGAATGCTTAGTGAGAAACTCTCTTCGAGGTAGGTTCTCTTTGGTAACAATGGATGAATTTGCCAGGTTGATGTGGATCAGACTCAACAGATTACCCCCTCTCCTCAAAGATATCTACATAGCAGTTTGTTACTTTCGTCCCCTAACCTCCACTCAGTTCGATATTCATGGCGAGTCCTATAGCGATCCCTACTTGGATCTTTATTACGGCATCATTCAGCATTCTGCAGTGGGGGAGGTCATCCTAATGGGCAACTTTAATGCCCACACCAGATCCCTCCAGGTCCATCTTCGTGACCGATCTAAGGACGTGTTTTATGTTCAAGAGATCGAACCAGCTTCAATAGGACTTCATCGATCATCTGATGATGTTTTGGGCCTTTTACAGGGTACGGCAGGCACCTCTTGCTACTTGGAGAATCCCATGACCTATTGATCCTTAACGGCCTCCCATGTTTCCCAGCATCTCGCTCCTGTACTTGTCAACCTCACGTTGGTGGTCAAAGTGTGGTGGATTACATCATTTCCAATCAGGACCTACTCCCCTTCATCCACCACTTCTCAATAACCCCCATCCCTTTGGTCGACTATGCTCTCCATCTCCCGCCTGATCTTTATGCCAAATCTGCGTTTTCCCACACTTCCTCCCTCTATGATATCCTGAGGCAACAACTTATCCAGGTTATCTATTCCCCTCACTCCATGCGATATTCAAGACGTTGTTTGGGTCATGAGTTCCAGCAAAGCAACGGATGAGGGGTTCTAGGTTGAAGGCTTCAAACATGGCCTCCACACACTAGATTGCCACTTGGTTGATCTGTTTAACCATGTGCTTTGTACAGACTTTCCAAAACCTTGGTCGCATCATATTATTCACTCGATCCATAAATCAAGACAACGCAAATCCCAATAACTACAAAATGATCGTGGTTGGCCACACTTTCTCAAAACTATATGCTACAGTCCTCCATATGTAGCTTTCTGGGGAACTTGAGCGAAGACATCTCAGAGCTAAAGGACAAGTTGGATTCAGATCGATGCACCAGACCACTGACCACATTCTTACACTCTAGCCCATCAACGAGGCACGCCACCTCTCTTCGAAAGTTTACTATTGTTGTGTAGACTTTCGAAAGGTGTTCGACTCCATCCCTAGAGTGGCTTTATTCCAGAGGCTCGGAGACATTGGCATTTCTGAGAGCCTTCTGATTGCCATTATGAAATTATACGAATCGATTCTTGGTTGTCTTCGCACAGCCCATGGGATTTTAGATATTATTAGGAGTAGCGATAGGGTTAAGCAGGGGTGTCCCCTATCCCCTACTTTATTTGGGATCTACATTAACGAGTTAGAGTCCTTCCTACAGGAGCACATTCAAGATGGAGATGGGTGCATTCTCGACCATGTCTTGATCTCTATCCTTCTTTTCACTAACAACGTGGTCCTCTTGCCCTCATCTCCGAAGGGGTTGTAGAGACAATTAGATGCCTTGGCCCTCTTCTATGATCTTCATCAGTTGACAATCAACTTGGGTAAAACCAAGGTTATGATCTTCAATGAATCAAAGAGGTGTTCACTGATCTTCATTTCTTTTTTAGAGCCGGAGGAGATCGAGATCACTAGCACCTATACCTATTTGGGGGTACAGTCCACAAGACCTCATTTTAGTCTACACCATGCCCTTCAATCCCGAGTCAACAAAGGATACGGATCCTTGACCCTTCTCAAGAGAGAATGCTTCGGACACCATTTTTAGGACGTATCTTCCAAGATGTCTGTCAAGGATACACTCATCCAACCCACAATCCTTTATGGCTCAGAGGTTTGGAGGCCTTGTCTACTGGACTTTGATTGGGCCTTAGTAGAGAGAGGGCAAATCCTCCTCCTCCATCGCATCATCAAATAAAAACCAAAAGTACCTCAGCCCATTATACTTGTAGAGTTCGGTGGCTAACCATTTTGGCTTGAGACTGTGTTCAGCCTTGTCTCTCTCTTACACCACCTTCAGAGTTTTTGTTGACTTGGCCAAGGGGCAAGATCGATACCCATATTTGGCCTATCTCTCATCAAAGCCCATTGATCCAGCTAGCCCTTAAAGATGCATTAGGTGTTGGTATGACAGGTTGCAAATCTTTTGGCATATGTTGGTGGTATTGTGATGGATCGGCTTCCCTCATTTAGGTATTCCCTAGACGCACCTGGCCGCCTCTTACATACCAACAAGGAGTTGAATAGCATCACCCGAGACGACATTTATAGATAGTTTGTGTAGGTCACTTGGATCAACCCTCAAGGCAGGTTACGTCCAAAGATGGCCTTTTATGCTACACACTTCATGGATCTCAGGGATGAACTCATTGTTCAGCCCCATTACACACTTTTCCATTGGGCAAATGCTCTTCGTATTACTTTAGTCTAGTTCAAAGTGTACTCTCATCGACTCAAGATAGAGACAGACCACCAGATCGTTCAATCAAATAGGATCTGCCAGGCATGTCACCTTCAAAATGTTGTAACCAAGGAGCACTTCATCTTTCAGTGCCCTATCTACTATGAGATTTGCGGGCAATTCCATTATTTGTTTAGTGACCTTCTTCTCCTAGAGCTTCAGACTTCAAATAGTTTCTTCAAATATCCCAATCAAAGATGTTTGGCCTTTAACTTGCACAAGGCCCTTCGACTTCGTTCCTTCATCCTCCAGAGACCATCGCACTCGAGACAACCTCCACCCAACGGATCACTTCCTTCTTTCCAATGCTCCCTTACTCTAGGGGCAACAAGAGATAGACGGATGGTGGTACTTCCTTTGACCGCATATCAGTTAGGACACGGAGGACCAACTCCACCTCCGCCCGACACCAAAGACATGACATGTCTCAAACCCATCCTAGCAATCAGACAACTTCATCCAGGAAACACCAGCAAGCTCCCCATTCCAAGCAACAGCACACTACCCATCATAACTCCTCTTCCAGTTCTTCCTCCATAGTCTAGACATAGTAGTCTTTTGAGATATCTTCATTCGGCCTCGGATGGTAAGAGAGATGCTTCTAGTGCTCCATGACAATTCACCATTTTATATCACATATTTTAGATCCAGTCTCTTTATACATTTCTCCTTTGGATCAACTCCCTTTGTACATTTCTCTTCTGGATCAACTCTCCATCTATGGAGTTAGCTCTTTTCATTTTTCGCTTTTAGGTTAGTCTTACTTCTTGCTTTTTATAGGAGTCACTTTAGCGCTACCACATTGTATTGACATCATGGTACCACACAATCCCATTGACCTACTTTTGTGGTCATTTGTTGGACATTAATAAAATTATCTTATCTTACCTTATCTACAATGTCATAACCTAAGTAGCTTCACGGTTACCTATTGAAAGATGAAATTATGTACAAGACTATTACAATCTATATTCCCCAAGGAGATCACTGGATTTAATTGTTCTCTGAAGCACACCATTCCAAGGTTGCGAGATAATTTAGAATGGACAAGACGATTGCATATTTGAAAAGGTAATTTTACTAGCCAAGGATTGCACAAATTGTGGCTTAACTTATTTGTAATTGTCCCCTTTGTATCATATCAAAGCCAACAAATAAAGAGCAAGGCAAAAACATGCCACTACCAGTGTCAAGTGGGGCATGGGGAATCACTTTCAATGGACTTCCTCAAACCAATAGCAAGAACTAGTCGAGACACCAACTAGCTTATGGTAGGAGTAGATCACTTCAGCAAAATGGGCATCATAATACCATGGAAGAAGATTGTTACATAGCCAAAAGTAGCTCAATTGTTCTTCAAGAAAGTTTGCATCCATTTTGGTCTACCATCATCAATCATCTCCAGCTACAACAACAAATTCTTAAGTCATTTCCGCCAAGTTTTGCCGAGATTGATGGGCTCCAAATTGAAGAAGATCATTGTCTTACATAGACAACAAATGGCCAAAGTAAGTTCATAAATTGCACCATTGTTCAAATTGTTGCACTTTCTTACCATTGAATCTAGAGGCTTGAGATATTAACATCCCTTATGTATAGCAGAGTTGTAATCACACATTGCACAACAAGGACTTCACCAATATAGGTATGGATCAGATTCTTACCCAAGGATCTAGTAGGTATTTTGGGTCCCATTCCCAAAGCAATGACGATAAAAAATGCTATAGGATGCTATTGCACGTGGGCAAGCAGCAAGGTTCATTGACCACATGTAGAAAATCAGTGATCAGATTTGTAAAGTTTTGCAAGAAGTCAACAAAAGCATAAAGCCATACATGATGAACATCACACAAACCCCTACTTTTGGACAAGAGACAAAGTATGGGTGTATCTTCTGAGACAACAATTCAAGGAGAATGATAGAGAGCTCAAACAGCACCAATATGGCATTTATACAATCATTGAGCAAAATGGAGAGAAGTTGGATTTACCAGCTTGTACTAGAATGCATCCACTATTTAGTGTGGATCGCTTGAAGTTGTGTGAGCCATCAATGTTGGGCAAAGATGAAGTGGAGATTGCAGCTCCACTATCTAGAGAACTTGTCATTGAAGTTGGGACCCAAAGCTAGAAGAAGGCAGCTCTATAGCACAAAGAATGGGTGACCAAACAAGGAACCATGTAGATTTATAAGATCAAGCTTCAAGAACAATTGCCCCTAGACAACAAGTGGCAACCCTTGGAGCAAATCAAGAAGTTTCCTCAACTAGTAGGACAATTGTTAAGGACCAACAACTCCTAAGCAAGGAGGTTTGATTCTAGAGTAGTTCAAATGGTGACTAAGATTCATGCCAAGGAGAAGTTTAACAACAATTTGTCTATGTATGAACGTGCATAGAATTGGTTGTTGCTTCATTAAAGTGATTTGATAAGTAAATAATGCAAGTCACATATTACAACAAACAATCTTGCATAGTTTCAAAGTGGCAAATAATAGTTTCAAAGTCAACGCACACAATCTAATGTTGCAACTTAGTCATGCATGATGGAGATGGTCACACTAACAAATTGTTACACAATCTTGCATGCTAGAATCATTGTAGGCACCACAATCTAACAGCACAAGGAGCATTGGCATAGTTGGACAACCTAGTAGAAGTTCACATGAAATTCCAATAGTCAAGATGGATTGTCTTCCAACAACTCTATATCTTCCCTCCCCCCCATTCTATATACTAGCATACCATATCGAATATGAACAAATGGGAGACAAAACAATTTGTCTTCCTTAGCTAGGTTGTTTATATTGGTCATGGGTTGTTTAGTTCTCTAGAAGCTTCATGTTGTTCATGTGACTTGTAGATTCTCTATTAATGAAATTCATAATTGACTTTGTTGCCCAAACACTAATAACATTGTCTATGTGGTGCTTGTCTGATTTGCCAAGTTTTATAAATTGTGTCTTAATATTTTGGTTGTTTGTGGTGAAATGAACTCATGATTTGGGTTGTGGTAGCACATCTCGTAAGCACAATTCCTCATACTAATTAGTATTAGTATGTATAATTGTAGTATGGATCATTGATGTGTATGCCTTGACGTACTCTTTTGTGTATTAATGTAATTTAGGATATATTTTCAAAAAAAATGGTTCGCATCCTCCCTAGCAAGGTCAAGGTATAAATTATCGGCTTATTTCATGTTATATTCATAAATATGGCATCAATGAAACGTCTTTCACATTCTACCACGAAAACAAGGAAACTCTTGTTTTTTCCACCTAGTGAATCCTACGCTTCATTACTACAACTCATGTAAAATTAAAATATGATTAGCTAAGGAAACATCTTTGATTGCATCTCATCCTCTCCAATATGCAAAGCCAAGTCCCTTGCCCAAGCCCCTAATAGTATGGTTTTGCACGCTTACAAGAGCTGATTGGACAATATTTTAAAAAATTTCAAATGGGGCCTTAGACTCAATTTGAGAAGTTGAATGAGGAATATGGACACTAATGCATAGTGAAAAGAAGCAAGTGGAAAGTATTGTAGAATACAAGGGGAATTTTGGTTTTCACCATTTCAACTAATCTGCAAGACTTTGTATAAAAAAAAATCTAATCAATTAAAACATTTTTTTATGGCGCCTTGTCCTCTCCTCTTTGTAGAGGCTAGTCACTTGCCTAAAACCCTAATAATAAGGTTTCTACCAATTCCAAGAGGCAACTACTAGTGTGCGATTTTGCACACAGCCCTAGTAGTGCAGTTTTTGCCTTGACTTTAACTAAGCAAGCTAAATTTGTGTTACGGAATATTGTACTTGTGAGGAAGAAGAGAGGTCAGTATTGATTATTGCAACTCTATTGATAGAGTATTTCTTAAGCTATTACTAGAGAAGGTAACATAATTCTCATCTATTTGTTAGAGAAGATAATCTAACCTTTATGAAACCCTCACAACAAGCAATCCACAAGTAATTTGGCGAGACCCATCAATAACTCTTTCAAAACCACACAAGGCTTAAATGTCAATGATGAGCACATGATATTTTGTGTTAGACATACTATTAGCAACTTAGTACATCTTGCCATTATTGTTAGTCATATCAATAACATTTCAAGTTAGTCGAACATTATAAATATCACTAGCCATCCACGTTGATCTTTAGACTTTTACTTACATTCCTTGAGAAATTGTAACAATTTCTTCAAATACATAAAAGGCCAGCTTATAGATCCTCGAGGGAACATGTCAGCAACTAGGAATTTAAACAGTTGGGTACAATCTATTGGTGACTAGTATTTAGGCAAGTGACAAAAGGTTACAAAACTATACTTTCATGTGATGGAAGACCTTGTTCAACTAGTGGATTATTCTAATGATACCTTGTCAAAAAAGTTAATTTTTGTTCAATCCCAAAAAGTCACGCCGTTTGTCGATAGCATCAAGAAGATGAGGTGGCAACAAAGAGGCTTGGAGCAAGCGATCACCAAGTTAGCTAGTCACCATCACTAGATCTCTCTACAGAAGGCAAATCAATCTTGGATCTCACTAGTACTCCTTATAGGGTTTTGGGTTTATCGAAGAGGGATAGAGTAAATGAGGCGATTGTGGTGATTACTCACTCGAGTTTGTTGGAAGGAGAGCACTTTGAAGTTTGCCAAGCAAGCCTAGGAGTGAGATTATTGACATCTAGCTTAAACTAGGAGACCCTAATTCAACGTTTGGCAACGAGGGTTTTAACAATGCTTGTCTGGACTAGGGGCTTCAACAAAGATGTGACCCTTCAATACGAGGGCCTAAGTTGAAAAAGAGAAAACAGCAAGTGATAAGAAGTCGAGGCAGTGGGGTATCTCAAGTTGTTGGTGAGGATGTTAGATTAGATCAAATTCTAGACTTGTATGGGAAAACAATAGTTGGCAAATTTCAAGGTCAACGAGTAGGAATAGAAACATTCCAGAGGTGGGTGAATAAATCCTGGTTACTAGTGTTTGGATACGGGCCAACGATCCATGTATTAAGCAAAGAATAATTAGGGTTCATTTTTCATTCAAACGAAGACACTAATATTATTTTGAAGGGGACTTGGTTTCTCGACAGAGCGTTGTTAAATGTGAAACCATAGTTTCCCTTATTCAACCCTAGACATGATGTTAATGGTTGCACTCTCGTTTGGGTAGAGTTGTCGAATCTACCAATGGAGTTCTGGACCAAGCCGACAATCTAGGCTATTGGCAACTCATTGGGGAGAACGGTGCTGGTAGATGATAGCCACTTGTCATCGAGCGAACGTACTCTAATTCGAGTGTTGGTGGAAATCAATGTGAGTCGAGGCTTGTTCAAAAGTCTTGATCAGATTTGGGATGGAAAGAAACATACCCAAATACTCGATTATATTAATATATTGTTTCAATGTGCCCATCGACACGAGCTCGGCCATGTGTTTAGACATTGTAATTGGTGATTGGTCGATTGCTTTGATTGAAGGCTTGTGGCCAAGTCTATGTCAAGTCCACACTAGTGTGACCAACTGTTGATGCACTTTCACCAACTTGGAGTCTCCAAAATAATTCCTTTGCGTTCAGATTGAAAATAGAACAATCTGCTTCTTTGAGTAAGCTCGACTCTTCTTATGTTCCTATGCTCAGTTCATTTTGTAAGGATCTCACTGGGATTGTTGGGGGGGTTGGAGACTGCCTGAAGGCCGAGGCCATGGAAGAAGGTGTGTAGGCCCCATTATCCTCATCCTCGACTGAGCTTCTTCACCGATCAACGTGCCCTGATCTCCCTTTGATTGAAGGCTCACAACCAACTCTATGTCAAGTCCACACTAGTGTGGTCCACTATTGATGCACTTTCACTGACTTGGAGTCTCCAAAATAATTCCTTTTTGTTCGAATTGAAATTAGAACAATTTGCTTCTTCGAGTAAGCTCAACTCTTCTTATGTTCCTATGCTCAATTCATTTTGTAAGGATCTCACTGGGACTGTTGGGGGGGTGGGGGGGGTTGGTGACTATCCGAAGATCGAGGCCATGGAAGAGGGTATGTAGGCCCCTTTATCCTCATTCTCAATTGAGCCCCTTCACCGATCATCACCCCCTGATCTCCCTATGGCATCAGATGATCTCTGTCAAGATACGGAACCTTAATTCATTGTCGCCAACACTAAATTAGGTATTGTATCTGAGTCATCTTCCTCTCTATCCAAAGAGGGTCCCTACCTATTACAACCCTGAAAAATGGGCCAGCTAAAACTAATCCAAGCCAGTCAAGGGGGGTGGGTCTCGATTCACTTCAGGAACTGGGTCATAACTTGGCAGGTAGGAAGTCAACCCTTAAACGGGCCCAGGATAAGGCAATATCAAAAATAAACCAAGGACGACAATAATCCATAACTAGGGCCCTTAGAGCAAGGCAATCCCCAAACCCGGTTCCCCCATGAAGACCCCATTCTCAAAATATTCAAGGATTGGGGGGTCCAAACCAAAAAATTGGCCCTACAAAGGTTGGTGGACATCAATCGCCCAAAGATGATTATGATACAAGAAACTATGGGCAAGGGAACACAGTGATTGCAAACTTGAAAAATGGTTTTGTGCAATTGGGATGGGACTTCCTTGTTGTCAATTTCTAATGAGTTATCGAGGGGCTTGATAACAGATTGGACACATAACATTTTACTAATGAATTCCTTTTCCTTTGACTCAGGTTTATGTACAGTGGTCCACAGCAAGAGTCTAGGGATGACATTTACAGTGGTCAACATTTATGGGCCATACAAGAAAGACAATAATAATGGGAGAAGATTTTTGAGTTTTCCTTGGTTAAAAACGGACAACCTCATTCAGGGAGGAGATTTGAGTTTTACAATGAATAGGAGATATGTTTAGGGGGAAAATATGGGGGTTGATCGTCTTGCAGAATTTTTCTCCAATAGACTAGAAGTTTGTGGTCTCATTGATATGGTTCCGATTAAACTCAAACCACTTGGTCCAATAATAGATTTGGGAGAGCAAGGGTTCATAAAAGACTTGATAGATTTGTCGTCCACAATTCGATCTTGATGAGGGTGCCCCATTGTAGATCGTGGACTAATTCGAACAGAAGCTCGAATGATTTTCCCATATTCATTGAACTGGATGGAGATGAGGCTAGACCTACCACCATTTTCAAATTCATCCCTGAGTGGGTGAAGGAAAAGGCATTTATCAATTTGGTGAGGAAGAATTGGAAGGCCTATGACCTCAAGTTGGATCTCTATGTTGGAGACCAATTTGTTCAGGCATTAAAAAAAGTGACGGGGGAAGTAGCTGCTTGGGAGGGGGAAAGATATGGGTCTCGGAACAACAAGTTGGTAGAGGTAGAAAGGAAGGTGGCGGGGTTCACAGCTGGTTTTGATGAGGGGATTATTGGAGAGAAGTAGTTAGCTACCCTAAAGGAACTCAAGGCAACGAGATCAAACTTCTTGTTGGATAAAGAGGCTAACTAGCAAATCAAGAGCAGAGCAACATGGATCGAGTTGGGGGATAAGAATAACAAGTTCTTTCATGCGTTTTCCAACCATCATCAAAATGTCAACACTATCTTGGAACTACAAGATCAGGGCACAAGGATAAGAGGATTTAATGGCTTGACGGACCTAGGGGTTAGATATTTTGAAGCGCTATGTAAGGAACCTGAGTGTGTAAATTTGGCTAAGACAGAAGGTAATTTCTTACTTCCTAAGATTGATTGATGAGGGAAAAAATGAGGATTTATACAGGCTTGTGAACAAAGAGGAGATCGAAGTTGTCCTTCACACATTTGGTAAGGATAAGAGTCTTGTTCCTTATGGATGGATGATGAAATTTTATATTAAGTTTTTTTATTTATTAGGTGAGGATCTACTGGGAGTTGTGGACCCTAAATGCTACTTTTATCGTATTGATTCCCAAACAAGACTGTCAAGACCCTAGAGTCCTGTTATCACATATATAGTAGCTGGGCTACCATACATTATTTTTCTGATTCTAGTACACTATTCAGCCAGTTCCCTTACATTTGAGATGTTGAGATGAGCATCTATATTGGATCACTATCAGATTGTGGACAGCAGTGTATATTCCCCATGCCATGACTGAGTCTCAGGACACTCAGAGAGATGACCGATGTAGCCATTATACCATTGGTACAGAGCAGTCAGTAGTGCCCAGAGTTACAGCAGCAGTTTCAGAGGACAGATGATGGTACAGGTTGATGAGCAGTCAGGTATATGACTCAGCAGGTATATCATTGTGTCATGGTTATATTGCTTCTTATAGCATGTCTTAGCACTTAGTGTCATGATCTGGCGATCATATAGATATGTGGACCTGGTTGATCTTATTATATATATTATATTGTCCCTACTCAGACTTAGAAGTTCACTATTCATACTCATTGGTTTTACCCTCCTTAGGGAGAATAGAGGTGATCATTCCACCATACCTTGGCTTGCTAGTGTTGGCTCCATTGTTCATTGTCTTCATCCATCCATTGCCTACCTTTTAGTTTATCACCCTGACTTACTACTTGACTAGTGGCATGGAGGACTTTTCCCCACTATAGCCTTTGTATTGGATGAGCTTCCCTGTTTATTGTGTCTCGGCTCTGAGTTGGTGACAAAACTTACCTATGGTGAGTTGGAGTTCCTTGTGAATTCCCCCTAATCACTAAAGTTGTGTTGGCTAAACCTGAAACTTTTAGTGCTGCCATGAATACAAAATCTGGAAAAATGAAATGCTATATCTTGTATGAAAAGCCCATTCATGCAATGTGTTTCTAAACACGCATGAATGAAAGGCATGCCAAATGAAAATGGCTATGAAAATAAAATGTTATATCTTTTGGAAAATAAATACCTAGGTAAACAAGCTGTCCATGACACACCTAGAAGTGCTCAGGTAAACAAGTGCCTTAAAAACACACCTGCAGCAGAAAGCCTAAAATAAATGTAAATCTATGCAATGTGTTTATAAACACACATAGATCAAGGCTATGGAAACTTCATGCCCAAAAAGCAATGGAACTTAAATACTATATCTAAACAATTGTTGGCCTTATTTGTATTATGGATTGTGCGCATCTGTGAAGGTGAATAAACCCTCTTTGAACAACTCATCCATTTGTGAGGCACCACCATTCCCTGTGTTATTGCTCATTCAGTATATACTATGGTGTGTTTTCCCTTTCCCTTGCCAAAGTGTCACAAAGTTAAGTCAATCAAGTCATCCCTTAGCCTAGCCAGTTATTTTAGCCTTCACCCTTCACTAACAAATTGATCACAGCTATGAAGTGAGTATGATCCTGAAAGTCTAATCTGAGTAATATTAATAATTAATGACATTATATATTTGGATTTAGATCGCCAGTAATGATTACTTTGTGTTATAATTGTTATTTGAATAAATTGTAGAGCATGCAAACCTTGGACACTTTGCAGCAGCTTATGATGATGGTCTGAGTTATATTGGGTCATGTTGACTTGGTTAGGCCTAGTCTGACCATGGTCAACCAGAGGACATGAGATGGTTGGACTTTATGATGACATGGATAGATGATATATGGTCTATGTATACATACATGATGATTCTATGCAGCAGCTACAGGGTTATGATGATGATTCTTGGTTTACAGCAGTGTTTGATTATTTACAGATTATTATTATTGGCCCTGTTCCGGTATATTGGATATATATTTTGATCATGCAGAGACTCATATGGTGTATGAGTACACATCTTGGATGGATTTGGACCTTTTGAGTCCAATGAGACAGTTTGTTTTCAGTTCCGGGCACTTACAGTGATGATTTTGCCTCAGTAGGCTGTCCTAGTGCAGTTTTGGCCTGTCGGAGGCCCTGTCAGAGCAGATGTGATTTTTATCTGGTTGACCTAGGGCGCTGATGATGGAGGGGGTGGTCCAGCCACTTGTTTTTTCCATATTACCCCCCTCCCGGACACACTGGTGCCCTCACCTTGACAGCGCAGGCACTCTAGGAGGCAGTTTGGGGCAGTTTCACGCTTCCCGAGGCATTTCAGGATTGGTAGAAATGGCTATTGAGGAAATCGATTTGGGCTACTGAGGCAATGTCATGGCATGGGATGATCAGTGATGATAGATCGGGGTCCTCCACACCTTCTCCAGCAGTTTCAGCTTCATCGGGGCCCGCATCCATCACTTATGGCACTTTCTGAGGATTTCTGAGGTCTTTTTAAGGCCTACGATTTGACCATGGAGGCACGATTTGGTACATTTGGTATTATTTTATGATTATTGTGCTATGGGGATTGACCAAGGAGGGATAAAATTACCCCTTGGACCCACCATAAGCCTCCTATTATATTTTGTCATCATGATTTGGTGGGATTCCCCTCTTCTAGGGCGATTTTGTCCACTCACATAATATTTTATTAGTGATCCATGTATTTTATTGTTGAGCTCATCTCAACCATTGATTAGACATTTGTATCTTTTAATCTTAGCCACTCATTCAAAAAGTGGTTAGGGTTTTGGTGCCTCTCCTTCCTATTTAAAGGAGAGAGCCTCTCATTGTAAAGGGGACTTTTGGCTCTGGATTATTGGAGTAGAAATTATTATTGCATCTATCTCTAGTGTTGTGGTGAATGTTTTTGGTGTTCGTTCGTTGGTTCTTCCTTTGCACTGAGTTATTGGAGATCTTGTTTGCCATATCTTTTGTACCACGTTTTGCATCTACAGGTGGAGGCCGATTTGCTTTAAGGAGGAGGTATTGGTAGGGGAAGACTCTCCCTACTTCTTCTTTGGATCTCTTCGTTGGTAACAGGGAGTATTACTGTCCCAGGACCTTCTATTTGATGTTACTATTGCATTTCTCTTGTATTTCCTCCATACTTGATCTTACTGATTGAATCGCTATTCCTTGGTTGGACAGGTAGAGGAGGTCGCACTTGTGGGCTAGGACATCTTTTCGGCAAACAAAATCAACAATTTCTCATTTGATCTCTGCGGGAATCTTCCTCAACATCAAGACATCTCATTCACATCACTCAGGTATGATCTCAAGGTAAGTTCTATCTCCATTATCTATCCAATTGTCTAAAACAATTAAAACCCTAATTAATCAAAACCCCATTTTTACATTTTCTCAGATCTACTTAGATCTAATGGGTTGTTGGGCATAATATTGAAAACCCACCTCTATAGCATCCACGACATCCCGGATCTATAGTTTGGTGAGGATTGGCTTCCGTTTGACCCCCCTTCCAAGCCAACTTAGCTTCTCCCAAGCAAGCCGCACTTCTTGGTGGTTTTGAGTTGACCTAGATCTAGGTGGTGGGTAGTTGAGATCCCGCTTGATTCTTAATCTACACATCAAATAACCCACCCCCAGATTGTCACTTTTCTGATTTATGCCTTGTGGGCCCTATTCCACATTTCAAGGGATTTAATCCCCATTTTGGACCACTTGGTATAGTTAAACTCAGATCTAGTAAGATCTAGCCGTCGGATTGCCGTGAAATTATAGATCCACACTCCTACTTGACCAACCTACCCGGATCTAAAGTTTGGATGCCATCGAACTTGTCTTGACCCACCTAACCCACATTTTTGGCCTCCTTGGGTAAAGTCGCACCACCTTGGAGAAGTGAGTTGACTCACTTCTAGGACATGGGTACTTGAGATTTTTGGAGATTTGGAACCGGAATAATTCAAAACCTAGGTCTAGTGTGTCATCTTGTCAAATCTTGCCTTGGGGACAGCATTCCTTATTTTAAGGGATTGTGGTCCACTTTGGTCAAACCTAGATCTAGACCTATTCATCCATCAAGACCTTAATTGCCCACTTGTCTCATGCTATAGGAGTCCTTAACCACAAGTCAACCCCACTTTGACTCCATTTACCCAATTCCCAAGGCACTAGTTACTCTCCAAGTCAATTCGACCTTCTTAGATTGTTGGATTAACTTGTGGTTTGATCTTAGTGTGGTGAGCCAAACCCTTGATGCCATCATGTATTACGGTCAAGCCTGTCGTATGTACTAGTTAGCCCCAATGCAACCCCTAAACTACCCTGCATTGGACACAATTCCCAAGGCAGTGGATCTTCCAACATTGAACTAGTACTCTAACCCTAGATCTCTTTTCAAACATTATAAGTCACTCTCACATCAACTATGGACCAAAGCTATATTCATTGAACCCCTCACTTGGCTTGTGACTTCATACTAAGGTCTAGGATAAACCATACACCTAACTTCACTTAGAAATACCCTGATTTGGTGTCTTGGTTTTGATCTCTCCTGTCGGGAGTAGATCGGGTCTCGCCCTTTGTTGTCTGGGCTAGATAACATAAAGTGAAGGTTGCCTCGACCGACGTGACAACCATATATTGGAGGTCGAGGTGATCGTGATTGCACCTTTTGAGTTTCCCTTCCCTATTGCCATCCATGATTGGATGTATCCATAGGGGTAACTACAAGTTAGGTGAAAACAAGTCCTTTTAGGGGTTCGTCCAATCTCCTTGTGCAATTGTTTGTACAAGATAATAGCCAAAGTAATAGCAACTAGACTATATGAAGGCCATGATGGTCGTTTTGAAGAACTGAGGCAATCTACTCTTGATGACTTCTAGGAAACAAAATATTATGAATTGTTTTTTATGCATGGCAGTATTTGTTCAATTGAAGAAGATACTATTTGGGAACTGTAATATAGCAGTTGTATTGTCAACAATACTTTATTAGGATCTCAGAAGAGCTCCTTTTGATATACTAGACAAGAAATATAGGTTGTCCTCTAAGTGGAATTTTTGGATAGTGCCCTAGGCACCTTATGATTGTAATTTTTGTTCTACTTGAATGAGAATTATGTTTTTTTCTTTCGACAAAAAAAAAAGAGCCCAACCTATAAGGAACGGCCTTCAATCATTGTAATCTTCTAAAAATCTTAATACGAATCTCCTATTTATCTCAAATTGTGGTGTCTTTCCTCAACACTAATATAATATCTCTTTAGCTTCTCTTCTCAGCAACTTGACCAATATCATATTTTGGTATGGAAGCTTGAAAAATAGTTGTTTTATCATACATGTCCTCATTTGATTCAACAAGCATTGTGCACTTGCAAGATCATCATTGCTACTTGTAAATTGTCATAAATTTTCATCATTGAGATAGGATTATTACTTCTACAAAAGGGTTAAGATTTTGAAAAATGGAGTTGCACCTCGCACTGATGACACATTTGTGTCTCTTCCTCCAGCTCAGATATTTGAGGAATCCCTCTATAGTTTCTACCCATAGAAAAGAGAAACCTCTCTAACATCTCCCGGTAAACAAGGGAACTTTCTCCCACATTTCACCACCAAACATTCCCTCAAGAAATCAAACCTTAGTTCTCCACAATGATGTCACAGTATGTTAAACAAAGCATCGACCCCTTTTCTCAAACCTGCGTTGAAAAATCCTTGGCATAAAACCTCATTTGTCACCAACTCACATATGTGACATGTCTCATCCAATCCAATTATTACAAGCAAATTGAAGAGGTAAAGATGGGAGAGACCCAAACACAAAGTTGCAATGGTCTAGATTTTGTAAGGGGAACCAACATTTTTGTTTTCGAACTTAAACTTAACATCTATGTTCGTTACTTTTGTTTTATAAAAATAAAAACTTTATTATATTTAAGAGGGTTTTTTTTCTATAATTTTTTATAAAAGGGCAATGTTATAAACAATTATTATTCTATTATCTTCTTAACAGGTCTTAGCGGAGCTAGATTTATAAGGGACTATTCTCACTATAGTTGTTAGAGGGTCCATAATTTATAAAATATATTCATTTTATTGGGTCATTGACTTATTATGAAAAAAGGTTATTTGTTACCCCAAAGCGAAATTCATGCCTCCTCAAAAGTCAAAAAACAAGAAAAGGAAATGAGCCTCGTAATCACCATACAAATAATAGCATCAAGGAATTAACTCAAATAAATGTTCTACCAGACAATGTAAAACTCCTAGCAAGAATTATGCAACCAACGTCAATGTGGGTAGCAACTTCAACAAAAATCTGATGCACAACATGCTGGCAATGATTCAACAAGCAATAGAACATGTTCAAGGAGTTTCTACTACCACTCCAATTTGGTAGTCCACATTCAAACTGGCTCAAAAATTATTCTCCTTCATTTCGATGGCACTATTAAGGTTGAGAAATATGGAGGCTTCAAGGTATGGAAGCCTATTTTGAAATTTTCTTCAGCAACTTACTAATGCATAAGAGATCATGATTACAAAGGTTCATATGTAAGATCAGCTATATACTTGGTGGCAAACACATTTATGGCACCAAGTAGCTAATAATCAACCAACTATCAAAAGGTCAAATCATCTTAAAGAAGTCATGAGAGAGAGAAAATACCCTCTTAGGTAGAAAGAAGAGTTGACAAAAAAGTGGCTCCACCTCCAATAATTTGTGAGGCAAACATTTCACTAATTTATTGAGCAATTCAATACAATGTTAATTAAGCTCAGGGTCAAGGAAAACAAAACACTCTAAAATATACTAGAGGACTTATTTCTAAATACAACGAGAAATGGATCTCCTAAACATCACATCCTTGGAATAAGCATTTCAATTTGCTTTGAAGATTAAAGGCAAGCTACGTAAGGAACCCTTGAAATCACAACATCATCAAGAACACGTGAAGATCTGGGATGTTCACTCACCCTTCTTTCTTGCATCATTTTCTTTTACTTCTATACTAATGATTAGAAATTCACTCAAAGACCGTTTTCCCATAATCAACAAGAAACGAATATTCCAAACATCAAATCCTTGGATTAAGCATTCACTTTACTTTGAAGATTTACGCATAGTTACAGAATGTGGTTGTAATAGCCATTTCTGTACAAAAAATTGACTCCAATACAATACAATTGTATTATGGGAAAAATTTAAAATACAATTCGATTCATCATATTGTTGACCCAACCCAATCAACATTTTACAATTTGATTGGGTATCAATTGGATTGAAACTGCAATTCAACGGTGATTTGATTCAGTAAAGAAAAATTGAAAATTAAAACAACAAAGCCCAAACATCATGCCATTTTTTGTCAACTCGTCACTCTCATGTTGCTTGCTCACTCAAGACATTAATTCATCTTTGTGGTCTCTAGCACGTGGATAACAAGTTAAAGCCTATAATGAATAAGCATGTGTCATCAACCATTTTACGGTTTTTATTGTTTAAAATTGTGAATAATTTATATTTTTTACATATTGGTGGGATTTATATTGCCATATTTTTTTCATATTGAAATTTTCCATTCAATTTTTTTCATGTTGTATCGAATAAACATTCATATCCATATTTGTATAGCATAACTACGGGTTGAAGTTAAGTTACATAACGAACTGTTGAAGGTAACGAACTGTTGAAGGTGTAGCAATAATAACAAAACTTGAAGCAATTTCAAGGGAAGTTCTCTCATCCTTTGGTTGTCAAGAGCATTATGTCAATAATGATGTACGTTAAGAATCCCATTTATACTGGACATATCATACTAAAAAATAATTCAATCGAGATGTATCAACATAATCAATGGCACTCATTATACCATTAAATTGTCGCAATATCACATGCAAACTTTATCATGGAGTTGAATCCCCCTACAAAACAACTATACGCAACAATCGAATAAAATGCAGGCAACTAATATCTTAAAGATAATCAATTTCTACCAACTCAAGTGACCATTCGACCTCATTGACACTTAAACCTCCTCCAACTATAACATCAAGCACAAAATCTTTTGCCACACAAGGAGAATCAGCAAAGTGTAACAAGTGATTTTTATGGATTCCTTCCCCTCGCTTAATCTCCTTTTGGATGTCCACAAACATTGCGACAAATAATGGAATGCTTCATCGTAGCATACACATACCAGTTATTCTTCCAAGAATGATTACAACTGAAATACCTCATGAATGCTCCAATCAATTAGATGCATTAAAATCATGTTTAGGGGATTGTTGAAGTACACCACTTCAAAATGATAAGTTAAAGGGTAGTAAAATACCATGCACAACTTCTTGAATATAGCAAGATCTGTAATGAAGAGTTCGTTAAACGCGACTCAACATTTAGATTTCCATTGCCGTTATGGCATCAATTAGTTGTGGGAGGCAATATGTGGAATTGGATTGTATGTGCCAATATTTATCTGAAACTTTGTGTCATGCCAACATTCAAGGTTCATGAACCAATGCATACTAACCCAACCCTAACTGTAATCATCTTGTAATGGACTCACAAGGATACTCTAACCAATCACCTATAAGCAAAGAGTCTTCTTATTATAAGCAAAGAGTCTTCTTGATATTCCATAATGGCACATTCTATCTGTAATTACTTTGACTACAATTACAACTCTTTCATCACCATATTATACTCCACTATGTGTTTTCCATTTTATAGAATTTATTTCTTATAGGTAATTGTCAATTTGAGTATTCCATTGTGGGGCACTCTCCAGCCTAGGGTGGAAGAGATGTGTCACATGTGTAATGCTCAATACATCAGCCTTATATGTGTTAGCATTTGGAGTTACTCCAAAAGTGTTTACACCATGTTCAAGGGTGCTTCATGTGATGTGGGGTGCATGGTGTATGGATTACCCTTGGTTGGTCCGTGATGGACTTGCACATGTGGAGGTGGCTTGCTCTTGAATGTTAGACCTTGCTTGATGATTATGTGGCATTGCTAGACCTTGCTTGATGATTATGTAGCATTCCTAGACCTTGCTTGATGATGACTAGAGACCTTGACAACTTATGTGACTTCTTCATGATGGACACATGCAGGTAGAGTTACTCGCGTGGAGAACCTTGCTTTGGAGGAGGAGCGCTTGGCATTTTGGAGGAGGGCATTGAGCCCTAGATGACATGGCCACACTTGGATCACTTGCATGGAGGCTTGTCCTTTACTTGAGGACTCTCTAGTTGAGAGAGTGGCCATGTAGCTGTGGTGGACCCGAAGGAGTACATTGTGTTTTAGAAGAGCATTGGAGCCTTTGGAGGCTTGTGGAGGAGCACAATACACATCTCATGGAATGCTCATACCTTGAAGCCTTGCTTGTTGACGACATCACCTTGGAGTTTGACATGTGTCCTTTTGGAGTGTAGGGCTTCACATGTGTAGGCCCACTTGTGTTTTGTAGGTTGCTTGTAGGGCACTAGGTCCACTTGATATAGTAGACCTCCCTTCACCTCTCATATAAAGAGGAAGGACAGAATCATTTCACATCATGATCATTATACTGGTTTCTTTGTACTTGTCTTACAAGAGTAAGGTGCTAGGGCTCGTGAGCAAACCCTAGGAGAAGTTATGAAGAGAAAAGATGATCTCTTTGTTGGGAGATTGCTCTCGTGAGATGCCATGGATTATCGTGGGAACATGAGGTTGGAGATGATGATCTCATCATATATTCATGCTTGTAGAGCTCATTCATCATTACTCTTGTGTTAGAGATATAAGGAGAGGAGTGTTGGTCTCTCTCTCTCTCTCTCTCTGGAACTCTTCTTTGTATATCAACTTTGAGGCAAGTGTTAAATTTATAGCTTCGGAAGCTATTACAAATCATCGCTTCTGCTACCACGTGTCAGCTCCAGCAGCTGTTGTGTGTTCTGTCAAAAGATCTTTTTTTGTGCCAAGTGACAAGTGTCCACCTAGGGGGCTGCTTAGGGCGGTTCCTCCCTAGGGGGCTGCTTAGGGTGGTTCCTCCCTAGGGGGCTTATTAGGGCGGTTCCTCCCTAGGGGGCTTCTTAGGGCAATTCCTCCCTAGGGGGGCTGCTTAGGGCGGTTCCTCCCTTGGGGGGCTGCTTAGGGTGGTTCCCTTAGGGGGCTACTTGGGACAGTCACCTAAAGTATAAATAGGTGCCAACCCCTTCCCATTTCATTCATTCATTTTCATTTCCTGAAGTGTGCTCTTGGAGTAGGGGGGAGGTCTGTCTTTGTATCCTCTTGAAGCAGGTGTGAGGTCTGTCTGTCCATTGCAGAGCATCATACTTGCAGCAGACAGAGGATGTTGTGAGCAGAGTTCAAGGTTATCATACAATTCTGGTAGTAGTATGTGCAGCAGCAAACAAAGCATCATTCTTGCAGCAGATAGAGGATGTTGTGAGCAGAGTTCAAGGTTATCATACAATTCTGGTATAAGTTGAAACTTCTGCTATTAAATTTTATCTTAGCATAGTCAAAGTGAAGTTTATGATGATGATGTAATCTGAACCTGATATCTTATATAAGAAAGATTGTTTGGCTGGATTTTTTCTCCCTTCTAATGGTTTTCTCCAGGATAAACCTATTGTGTTCATGTGGAATGAATTTGTGCATCTTATTTTTGACATGCTAAGTCACCGGACACGTCATTTTAGGGCCAAGTGTCCCGTGGGGACGTGTTGGCGCGGACAAGGCTCCCCCACGTGGGGGACACGACTTTTTTCGTGTCCTGATTTTGGGACACTCGTGTCCTGTCTCTGCACACCGTGTCCCAACTCGTGTTCTGTCTCTACACACCGTGTCCCAATTCCAGGACACTTCCGCCGGGCAAAAGTGAACCCGCGGGCCCATAAAAGTTTTTTTTTTTTTTTTTTGCCATTTGTGAATTGAAGGGAGAGTGAGGGAGAGCTAGAGAGAGCCCAAACTTGGTTTTTTTGCAGGGGAAGGAGTTTCAAGTTTGTTTTCTTGTAGGTGAAGGGATTCTAATTTCTATTGAATATTTGTAAATGTTCTAGTTTCTAAATTTTATTGGATCTATATGTCTATATTTTTAAATTTTAATATATTTAAAAATATATATATATGTATATAAAACGTGTCCTTCGTGTCCTGATTCCAGGGGTCACCGTGTCCCGTGGGGACACTCATATTTTGGGGACACTCGTGTCCTCGTGTCAGGTGACTTAGTTGACATGTATTGCTGCTTGAATTAAAACTTGACATGGAATCAGAGCTTTGGGTGTCAACAGAGCTCAGTTCTGTAGTTCATCAGCCTACACAGGTCCTAGGATTTAAGTTTTACCAGCATAGATCCATCTTAAACCCGTATCTATCAAGCACCGAGAGGGATCCAATTTCTTGAAGTATATTTCTTTTTTTAAATTTAAACTCAAGAAATTTGATCTCTCTTGATTTATAGATCTGGGTTTAAGTTTTAAGTTTTTATTTTATAAACGAACATCTATTTTTTAATTACTTTTCATAATATTTTATTTTATGAACCAATGTGGATTTTTTTTAAATACTTTCCATAATTTTTTATTTTATGAGCCGACATGAATTTTTTTAATTATTTTTAATTAAAAAAATTACTTTTTAAGTTTTATTAGATGCAACGCTACATACACGTTACAACATCTCCCCCATACTAGGCTATAGAGCACCTCGTTTCACTCGGTGCAATAAAGCACAGTCCTAAGTTTCCTGTTCAAGCATGTCTTCTTCTATTTTTGTCCGGCCTAAAGATAGGCTAGAGGGAACTTCAAACTTTAATGTTTGGAAGCTCAAGATTATGAATATTCTCCAAGAGTTAGAATTAGATCATTTTGTGACTACAGTGGTGGAAGAACCAGTTTCTAATGCTGGTAAGGCAGCCTTCAGAAGGAATCAAGATAGGGCAAAGAGAGTTATTTTTTATTCTATAAAAGATAGTATCATGCCTGTACTAACTTCTCTGATGACAGCTAAAGACTGTTATGATACTCTTGTGAAGTTGTATGAGAAGACTACACCTAGTCAGAAGAGAAATCTGTAGAACAAATTGAAGTTTTTACAGATTGAGAAAGGTGAGTCTGTTGCATCATTTTGTTCTAAAATTGCTCAGATTCGTGATCAGTTACTTGTCACATGGGTAACTGTTGATGATGACGATCCTGTTCAAACCATATTTGATGGTCTTCCATCTTCATGGGGTACTTTCCTTTCCAGTGTGAATGGTAGAGAGATTCAGCCTACTTTTGAGCGTTTATGGCAATGACTGCCTTCAAGAGGAAAGTCACATGACTTCAAGAAATCATGTTGCTAATGATGACAGTGTTGCTTTGGTTGCAAAAACAAGAAGAGGAAAAAAACCTTTCTTTAAAAGGCATTTCCAAAAAAACAAGCTCAAAGGAAACTTCAAAGGTAAAAATTTTGATATGTCTAAAATTACATGCTATAGTTGTAACAAGATGGGACATTTTGCTAAATACTGCAGATCTAAGAAGAAAGTCTTCCATAAAAGGAAGCATCATGCATCTACTACTGAAGAAAGAGGATCAGGTAAGAAGGCAAGTGAATCTCCTGAGAGACAGGAGAACAAAAAAGAATACTACCTAGTGTCCGCTCTTTCTGGTCATCTAACTATTGATCAGAACACTTGGTTGGTTGATAGTGGAGCATCAAAACATATGACTGGTTACAAAAATACTATTTCAAATTACAGGAAGAAGACTTGCTCAGTGCAGGTACAGCTTGGTAACAAATCATGCTATGAAATCAAAGGGGTCGGTTCCATCTCTCTTTAGTTAAAGTTTGGATCCATCATTCATATTGATGAGGTCTTATTTGTTCCTGGCATGAAGAAGAACTTGTTGTCAGTCTCTACACTTGACGATAAAGGCTACAAGATGGCCTTCATGGATGGTAAAGCAGTTCTCTGGCCGAAAGGTGGTCAGCTAAGTTCAGCTGAAGTCATTGGAATTCGAGAAGGAGGTCTCTACAAGGTAACGAATCATTCTAGTCGTGCTCTTGTTCATTCTACAGTCAGTCCCGGCGAGTTGTGGCACAAAAGATTCGGTCACCTTCACTTCAAAGCTATTCCTGGACTTCAATCTATGGTAAGTGGTATGCCCTCTATTTCTTCTGATAAAGTTGAAGTATGCAAAGGTTGTTTACTTGGAAAAAATGCAAAGAAGTCTTTTCCTCACAGTAGTAGAAAAACTGAAAAGATCTTAGAGCTTATTCATTCTGATACTTGTGGACCAATGTCTTCTCCTTCCCTGAATGGTTTTTTGTATTATGTCATATTTATTGATGATCTTTCTAGAAAATGTTGGATTTACTTTTTGAAGTTGAAAAGTGAAGTGTTTTCCAAATTTAAAGAATTCAAAGCTTTAGTAGAAAACCAGACAGGAAAACACATTCAGATTCTAAGATCTGATAATGGAGGGGAATATGAATCTTGTGAGTTCGAAAGTTTTTGTAAGGAAGCTGGTATCAAACGTCAGTTAACTGTTCCGTACAAACCTCAGCAAAATGGCGTGGCTGAAAGAAAGAACATAACTATTTGTGAGGCTGCAAAAGCTATGATGTTTGATCAAGATCTGCCCAATTCTATTTGGGCAGAAGCTACAGCCACAGCTGTATACATTCAAAATAGATGTGAACATGCTATCCTAGAAGATAAAACTCCTGAAGAATCTTTCTCTGATAAGAAACCAAATGTAGATCACTTAAGAGTATTCGAGTGCCCAGTTTACATCTGTGTGCCTAAAGAGAAGAGAACAAAGATGGAACCCTCGAGAAAGAAAGGGATCTTTGTCGGATATAGCGAATCTTCTAAAGCTTACAGAATCTATATCCCATGTCAGAAACAAATCGAGGTTAGCCGAGATGTAACTTTCCATGAGGAAGTTGTTTTTAAACGATCTAGAGAGCTTCAGATCGATGTTGAACCAGATTCTCCTCCAGCAAAGACTTCTGGTTCTAACTTTCAGAGGGAGGAAAGTCATGATGATCCAATGGATCAAGATTCAGTGTTGGAACCTGCTGAGGTGTTAGAAAGGTCTCTTGAAGAACCTCATATCAAGAGAAGACCTGCTTGGTTCAAAGAAACTCTGCAAGAAGCAAAGAAACATATAGCCCCTTCAGGAACCTTTCGAGAGAGCCAAAGGCCTCAAATATTTACAGGTTATGTTGCTTTGGTAAGTAACATTAGTGATGTTGAACCTTCTTTGTTTAATGAAGCTAACAAATTACAGGTTTGGAAAGATGCCATGTTGGAGGAATACAAGTCCATCATGAAGAATAATGCATGGGACATAGTTCCCAGGCCCAAAAATAAGTCAGTTGTCTCATCCAAATGGCTATATAAGATAAAACATGCAGCTAATGGGAGTGTTGAAAAGTACAAAGCAAGATTTGTTGCCAGAGGCTTCTCCCAAAAGGAAGGTATAGACTATGATGAGACATTTGCACCAGTAGCCAAGTATACTACTATCCGCACAATTATCTCTCTTGCTTCTGTACTTGGTTGGAAATTACATCAAATGAATGTAAAGACTGCTTTCCTTAATGGTGAAATAGAGCAGGAAGTATATGTAGAACAACTTGATGGCTTTGCAATGCATGGAAAGGAAACTCATGTATGTAAGTTAAAAAAGGCCCTGTATGGTCTTAAACAAGCACCCAAAGTTTGGTATAACAAAATTGATGGCTTTCTGCAAGGATTAGGGTTCAATAAAAGTACCGCAGACTCTAACCTCTATTTTAAAGTTGTTGAAAATCAACCTCTGATTTTGGTGTTGAATGTAGATGATCTTTTCCTTGCAGGAGAAGAAAAAAAGATTGCCAAATGCAAAGAGAGACTCACTGCTGAATTTGAAATGAATGATCTAGGAATGATGCACTATTTCCTAGGATTAGAAGTTTGGCAAAAACCAAACGAGATTTTTCTATCAAGGAAAATATGTAGTAGACATACCGAAAAGGTTTGGTATGATGAATTGCAAGAGTATGTCAACTCCTATGGTTGCAAATTTAAAGAAGTTACATGACTCAAGCTCAGGAGAAGATTTGGTGGACCCCACCATGTAAAAGAAACTTGTTGGGTCATTAATGTATCTAACTCATACCAAACCAGATATGCAGTTTGCAGTGAGCGCATTAAGCCAATTTATGGCTGAGCCAAGAGAACAACATTGGGTGGCACGAAAGCATATTCTGAGATATCTTAGAGGTACCATAGCCTATGGGCTAAAGTTCACATCCAGTGGTGGTGTGATGCTACATGGTTATGCAGATTCAGATTGGGCGAGAAGTCCAGTAGACAAAAAGAGTACCTCTAGTTATTGCTTCAGCTTGGGATCAACCATGATCTCCTGGTCCAGTCAGAAACAAGAATCTACTGCTCAGAGCACAGTTGAGGCTGAATATATTGCTGCAAGTAATGCCAGCAGAGAAGCAGTATGGCTCAAAAAACTCATTTATAGGTTGTTTAATGAAAAGCTTCAAACTACGATTATCAATTGTGATAATCAAAGCATAGTGGAAAAAATCGGCGATGTCCCGAAAAATCTCGATTTTTCAAAAAATCAGACCCTGGAAAAAATCGGGAAAAAATCGGCAAAAATCGGCAAAAATCAGGAAAAATCGGCAAAAATCGGAGAAGATCGGGAAAAATAGGCAAAAATCGAGAAAAATCGATAAATAAGGGAAAAAATTGGAAAGGAAATTTTGACCCTATTAAAGTACAATTTTTCCATTTTTTAATGCTTTCAGCAGTTTGCCGATTTTTTCGCCGATGTTGACGAGAAGATGTTTTTTGGACCCTCGTCGATTTTTTGCCGATGCCAATTTTTTCCACAATGAATCAAAGCTGCATGAAGCTCACAGAAAATCTGGTATTTCATGACAGATCAAAGCATATAGATCTAAAGTACCATTATATCAGAGATATGGTACAACGAAATGTGATCAAGCTGAAGTATGTTGCAACAGATGATCAGGTAGCTGATATCCTGACAAAACCACTGCAATTGGTGAAGTTTGCTCACTTCAGAGACAAACTTGGAGTTGCAGAGAATGCCTCCATCTCTGAGAAAGAGAATGATCAAAAAGGCATACTCCAAGGTCCGAGGTCATAAGTGACCACCTTGAAGCTAGCCAAGGAGACTTGGAGATTAATCAGTTATGTGAGTCATGGCAAAAGTCAAAGTGAATATAAAAACTTTGTGAGCCAAAACAAAAGTCAGAATAAAAGTGATAAGACCTTTAAAATCTTGTGAGATTATGACAATAGTCAAGGCAAAAGGACAAGCCTTGTGAGTCATGTCAAAAGTCAAGACAGGCAGCCTTGTGAGCATTTAGCAAAAGTCAAGGTATCTAGCAAAAGTTAGGAAGAACATACAATTCCTATGAGCTAGAAACAAACAATCTTCCTTATATAAAATATCAATTAATAATTTAATAGCTTCCTTGCTAAGAGGGAGTGTTAAATTTATAGCTTCGGAAGCTATTACAGATCATCACTTCTGCTACCACGTGTCAGCTCCAGCAGCTGCTGTGTGTTCTGTCAAAAGATCTTTTTTTGTGCCACCTAGGGGGCTGCTTAGGGGGCTGCTTAGGGCGGTTCCTCACTAGGGGGGCTGCTTAGGGCGGTTCCCTTAGGGGGCTGCTTGGGACAGTCACCTAAAGTATAAATAGGTGCCAACCCCTTCCCATTTCATTCATTCATTTTTCTTTCCTGAAGTATGCTCATGGAGTAGGGGGGAGGTCTGTCTCTGTATCCTCTTGAAGCAGGTGTGAGCTCTATCTGCCCATTGCAGAGCATCATACTTGCAGCAGACAGAGGATGTTGTGAGCAGAGTTCAAGGTTATCATACAATTCTGGTAGTAGTATGTGCAGCGGCAAGCAGAGCATCATTCTTGCAGCAGACAGAGGATGTTGTGAGCAGAGTTCAGGGTTATCATACAATTCTGGTAGTAGTATGTGCAGCAGCAAGCAGAGCATCATTCTTGCAGCAGACAGAGGATGTTGTGAGCAGAGTTCAAGGTTATCATACAATTATGGTATAAGTTGTTACTTCTGCTATAAAATTTTATCTTAGCACAGTCAAAGTGAAGTTTATGATGATGATGTAATCTGAACCTGATATCTTATATCAGAAAGATTGTTTGGCTGGAGTTTTTCTCCCTTCTAAGGGTTTTCTCCAGGATAAATCTACTGTGTTGATGTGGAATGAATTTGTGCATCTTATTTTTGACATGTATTGTTGCTTGAATTAAAACTTGACAGCAAGAAGATAAGGTTTGGTGATAAACAATAAGGTTGTACTTGTTGACGAGGAAGAGAAGAGGAGATGTCTTGCATGAGACCAAGGAGGACTTGCTAGCAATGATTCTAGATTGTTGGCAAATCCCAGTGTGGCTAGGGCTTTCATGGTTTTCCCCTAGCTAGAGGGTTTTGGAGAGCTTGGAAAAGTGTACCAGCTTGTGATAACCTGTGAGTATGTAGATGGGCTTCATTTTTTCTTGATATACATATGAAGTTTTCAGCTGTTCAAAATTGTGTTAATCAGATTTTATTTCCAGTATCATTGTCTCCATGATTTCGTAGTTTCCAACACTTGTATGTCTTACACATTTGACATAAGTTAAAGCTGAAATTGTTAAGGGTTTTAAGATCGATCTTGAAGATAATAGGGCAGATTTACTGCTGTAAACTCTGATGTAATTAAGTAAATTTCAGATCTGGTTTATGCTTGATAAGATTGCTTAAACTTGTCGGCATAAGTTCGGTATCTTCTCCCTTGAATTGCCTATTGGATTGGGATTGATGTGAAAATCCACTGTTGCTGCTGTAAATTTATATTTTAGTTCAGCCATAAGGCTGAAAATTCACAGGGACTAGATCTGGAAAACCTCCTTGGGAGGTGAAATTTCTGAATTTGCAATAAAAGGTGTAATTCATGAAACTTCAACAATATGAAAATATAAGGCCGAATATGTCTCTCTGTGTGTGCATGCGCAAATATGCAAAAATAATAACTCATAATATAAATTATAGAACGATAAACACAATAATCAAATCAACATTCATAAATCTATTAGAGACTTAGAGTCAAATGCCTTTGTAGCTTTGTTTTAGATTGATCTGAACTCTGGACGATATGGTACATGACAAGGTTCGGTAGCATTTTGGCAACATCTATAGCATATTTTTTGAAGGCACTGCATGACAGCAAATTACAGCTTGGTGAAAAATTTGTATTCTATAATAGTATAATGTGCAAGAATTGGGGAGCAAGCCAATTCTATTGTCCTACTGTGTCAGAACCGATTGCTTTCTTTTTGAGCCCTGGATGCAGCAATCTTTGTTAGAATCTCTGCACTCAGATGAAAATATCTGCAATTTTGTAATGAGTACTGTAATCTAGTTGTTTTAAGGCCTTGAATTGGCTTAAAGGTATTGAGCTCTTCAAGCAGTTGCATTAGCATCTAGATTAAAAATAAAGGCAAAAATCTTTAACTGCCATTACACCAATTCTCATGTCCGTTATCATTGAGTTTGTGTCAATCATATCCTCAATTTTAATTTTTCTCTAAATACAACCACAACATCAAGAATCACTCCAAGTTCTTCACATCAGCTTGCAGCCAAACTCTATACCACAACTGATGTGTGTTGTCAATGGCTTACTATCCCAAAAATCAGATAGTGGTGCCCCACTATATGAAGGATCTGCCAATGAGGGTGAGCATGGAACAGGCAAGAAAAACCCAAATATGGCAATGAGTCTGAGTCTACTAAGAAAGAAAATGGGTAACAAAGAACATGTTGTGTGGCAAAACTGTGGAGCTTTTTGAGTTTACAGCTAAGCATATCAATGTTTTTCAGCAATAATTAAAACATGAGTTTGTTTGGCACAACCTTGAGGACATTGCCATCTCATGGCAGCGCTTCCCTTCAGTTTACGGAAGTCCAAAAACAAAGAAAAGACAACAACAACCATTCTCAACTTCCAAGCTACATGTACTTTGGTTTCCTCTGATCATTAAAAGCCCAAGGTAATAGATTGATTATATTGGCCAAAATATTGAATTATTGATTGGTTGTGGAATTGGCCACATTATTAACACTGCAACTTCAAGAAGCCGAAGACTTACGTGTCATATATCCCACTCCTCTCTCTCGTTGGTAGCAAAACAAATCTCTCTCTCTCTCTCTCTCTCTCTCTCTCTCTCTCTCTGAGAGTAGTGGGATATATGACACATAAGAGAGAGACAGAGAGAGATCTTCATCACAGGAAGAAAAAGAAAGAGAGGGGATTGGGATATATGACACATAAGAGAGAGAGAGAGAGAGAGAATGCCACAAGTCTTCATTGCAAAGAGAGGGGGGGTGGTATATGACACATAAGTCTTCATCACAAAGAGAGAGAGAGAGTATGCCATAAGTCTTCATCAGAGAGAGAGAGAGAGGACTTATGTGCATCTATCTCTCTCTCCCCCTCCGATGAAGACTTATGTGCATCTCTCTCTCTCTCTCTCTCTCTCTCTCTCTCGTTGGTAGAAAAACAAATATGATGTATCAATTGTATTAGAGAGAGAGAGAGAGTGTGTTATTATTCATCAACGAGAAAGAGAGAGGGGGGATGTATGACACATAAGTCTTCATCACAGAGAGAGAGATAATGTCACAAGTCTTCATCACAGAGAGAGAAAGAGAGAGGGAGAGATGCACATAAGTCTTCATCAGAGAGAGAAAGAGATGCACATAAGTCCTCAGCCGAGTTACCTTATCTGGACAAGATTCCTCGCCTCAGTTTGTTAGACAAGATTCCTCACCTCGATTTGTTAGACTATACCTTTATAGAGCCTAATTAATAAAGAAACCCAACTTAAAGCCTAATTAATAAAGAAACCCAACTTAAAGCCTAATTACAACTTAATATAACCTCATTTTACCCAACCAAACTAAAATTAACTTAAACAAGTTACAAAACATTATGTAAATCCTGATTTGACACAGAAATCGTAATTAACCCTAATAAACCCTGATAATAGCCTAATTATACAATAATAAACCCAAGCAAACCTTATATAAACCCTAATTACATGCTAAGGGACCCCAATTAACTTGAAATTACCTAAGTAAGCCCCAACTATACACTAAGAACCCTAATTAATCCAGATTCCAAACAATTAACTGGCAATAAGAAACCCTAATTAATTCAAACAAACCCTGATTGAGACAATGTTGCAAGCTGATGTCATGATTGAGAGAACTTGTTAATGTTGCAGGTTGATGTCATTGTTAACATATACTGTAATTTTGTATTTTGGCATAGATCCATCTTAGCACCAGATCCATCAAGCATCAAGAGGGATCAAAACCCTCTAGGTGCAAACCTCAAGTTTTGGCACCATCAAAGACTTCAAAGTTTAAATGCATTGGGGTCTGCACCACAAAGGTTTTGATCCCTCTCAATGCTTTGTATATCTGGCATTAAGGTGGATCTATGCCACTGCCGTGCTAAATGCAGGGTCAGAAGATTAAGTAAACCTCTAGCTGGAAATTTTCAAGCAATCAGATAAAAATAAAAACAAGCTAATTATAAACCTCTAGCTGCTTTTGGCCAAAATTAGAATAACCAACTTTAGCCAATGTAATGCCAACGATAGGACTTGGAATGTGACATTCCAAATGTGCTGTATTGATTTAACGAATACAGAAAGCTAATGTCGGTACCCATGCTTTGCTAATTTTCTTCACTCAGATAAATAATCACTTGTTGAGAGATCGTCTGAGATAAAGAAAAAAATTGTTTATCCAGATGTTTCATAAATGAAAATTTAGTCGCAAAAGGATTTGTAGTTTTTCATGGGATTGCTGCCAGGCTATAGCATTCCGGAGAAACTATAGCAGTGCAGCAACTTGCAAGCAGCATTTATGGCTCACACTGGACCTAAGATTTATACGACCAATAATTTCTTGTTTAAAATTTAATTCAGAAGTTAAAGAGCAATGAAAACGAGAGTTTTCTATTTTCAAAATATAATCTGGGGCATAGCACCAAGAAAAAGACAGAAATAAGGGTACAGTAAAATCTGACAACAGTGCAACTACTGTTGTCGAAAGTCTGTTGGTGATGGGCAATGGGCAGACTGGGCATCAAACCCAGGACCTGCCCCCTGCTGAAAATACATTTAAATGCGGTTATAGATTAGGCTCGGGGATGTTTCGGAATAATGCAGTTAGCAATGCAAATTCTAGCAGCATTGTTTCTCATTGAATCTTTGCGATAATAAGATTACTAAGATTGAGCATACCTGCTCGTTTTGAAGACGGCGAATGCGTTCAGAAGGTTGCCATTGGGATACGACGGGGTCGGGAATAGCGGAGCCGCGGGCATCGGGGCGCCTGTGAGGGAAACCAGCGCCGTTGCAATTGCCGTCCTCCCGGAGATTCGAACCTCGCCTATTTGAGTTTCCAAAGCTGGGACCGTAATCCTTATTGTTTCCGAAGCTCTTACCTGCGCTGTTATGGTAATAACCATCCGCTGGCCTGTGGGCACCTAGATCAGCGGTTCTACCGGCGTTACCGAAAGCGGAAGGAGCTGGCGCAGCTGTTGCTGCTGCTCCTCCATTCCTTTGGTGAGGTGGAACGTAAGGCATGACGACTACTGCGCGTAGAAACACACAAACCCTTGAAACAATATGTGAAGGACAGAAGCTATGAAATGCAATGGAGGATTGAATTTGATGGAGATGGATTAGTTAATTGATAGAAAGAATATGCATGGGTGTGTTTAAGGGTAAAGGTACGGTGATATTAAAATAGAATATATGAAAATAAAATTTTAAAAAATAAATAGATACAAAGAAGGTCAAGGTGGACGTTTTTAAAGTTAAACTGGTTTTGGAGCACAAGTTAAGTGTAAGTATTGAATTACTTGAACGGAATGGTTATTATGGGCAGTTAAAGTTAAGTGTAAGTTTTTGGATTACTTGGGCCTAATGTTAATCATATTTGTGAATGTTTATGTTGAATAATTAAAATTGGTTTTTTTTGCACTTAAAGTTAAGTGTAAGTGGATTATTGGAGGGTAATGGTTATCATATTTGTGGATGTTTATATTGAATGATGAATAATGTCATGTTAATTAAAAATATTAAAAATATTAGAAAGAAAGTAATTGGTGATAAAAAGTATAATGCTTTCAATAGAAACAAGTTTGATCATTAAAGAAATAACTTGCATAAAATTCATTGAAATAACTTACATGAAATTTATTGTTGTGTTCAATGTTATCTCGAAAAAAATAAAGAACTAAACCTTCATATAAATGTGGGTAAAACTTTGAAGTTTAACTTTGTCCTTCCACTACATTTTTTAATTAACTCTAGTTTTTGTGGTGCTTGAAGTTAGTATCTTGATGTTAGAAGTCCCTTGCTTAATTAACTTATCAAAATTGGGTCTTCTTTGTTAAAATCTTCTTTCTTGATTGTAGAATTGTGTATTTGAGCATATTTAAGAAGATCATTTTTGTTAGTTGGTGATTCTGGTACAACTAGTTTGGTTCAAAGCATTTTTTTCATAGCAGAATGCTGACGCTCCCTAGGGCATCATGTAGTCTCCTGGGGATCAAACACGGGTGGGGAGGGCCACAGTCGACCGTCCCAACCACCCGACCCACAATCTGTCAACTGGTTCCAAGCATTTTGTAACATATACATACTTGTATCTTTAATTCTTCTCCTTTGGCTCACTTGTAGAATCCATCATAATTTTTAAGAGAAGGGTAGTGATCTAAGCCTTGTTAGTGATCATTTTTAAACAAACTTCCTTCAAATGGCATGCTTCTAAACAAAGTTCCATATGTAGGCTATGTTTTCGTAAGTAAGCTATTGAATTCAATTGAAATCTCCACAGTGCATAATAAACTTGTCTAACACCATTCAAATTAGGAGAGAGTTCCATGAGCGACTGGATTGAATTGGTGGAGTCGGATTCTTGCTGTTGCATGCTCGGCCCCCTGGCTGCATGGTGCCTGTCAGCTTGCTCGGCAGGACTTTTCCTAGACTGCCTTGTCTACGGCCAGCCCGTAGCCCTCCCTTCCTCCTTTCCTCCCCTGCACGCCTTCCTTCCTACCTGAACGTTCTTCCCCTCTCTCCCGATCCTAGCTCCTCTCCTCCTCCACCCTCCTCTAGGGCTTGGCCTCAATGGCCTCGAAAGCTGAAAGCCCCCCCCCATCTTACCAACTTCCTCAAGCTTTTAGCGGCCCAAGGCAAAAGGCCTCTTTCTTCTTCTCAGCAAAAATTCGTGAAAAAACTTAATGAAATTCCGACTGTAGCATTAATGGTGGTTTTACCCTGCAAGATAGCTCTCAATCTGTCGGATCGGGCTCTAATCGGTCAATTCACTAGCTTATGGCCATCTCCTAATACCACTGAAAACTGGGTCCAGAAAAACTGGAGACCCCTGATCACGGAAGATGTCAAATCTTTTTTTCCTGGGGAAAGGTTACTTCGCCTTCGTATTCGAATGCAAATAGGATCGCGAGCTCATTTTCAGGAACGGGCCCTACTTTATGGGATCACAAGGGCTCTACATGAACAGATGGACTCTGAACTTTGACCCTTCGCTTGACATCCCCTCGACAGTCCCTGTCTGTGTGAGGCTTCCTCACTTACCCCTGCACTGCTGGAACACCAAATCCCTCGAAGCCATCGGAAATGCCCTTGGTAAATACATCGACAAAGCTGATCAGAAAGATCAATACTCATGTGCGAGAATCTGTGTCGAAGTAGATTTAGAACACGGCTTGTCGGAAGCTATAAATCTTACTGTTGTAGATTGGTCCCACATCCAAGAGCTCGACTATGAACAAATTCCCTTCAAATGTAAATTATGCCACGAATACGACCATTTCGCTCGATCCTGCAAAAAGAATCCAGTGGATCCAGAATCGGATGGGAAAAAAGATCAATGGACAGCCATCCAAAAAAATAACAAATCAGGTACGAGATCCCACCCAAAAAGCTTAAATAAACAGAAATCGGATCAGCAACAACAAGATCCATCGACCTCGACCAGCGGGAATAGCTTCAAAGTCCTGGAAACATGTGAGAACAATGACAACCCTGAGGTTGAAGAAGAAGGAGAAATTCGTGAACATCAAGTCATTCAAGCAACACCACCTGCTCCTCAAAATCCTATGATCCCCCCATCTCAGAATCTCTACAGCCCCCTCAGATCCGCCCTGATCAATGATACCCCCTCCTATGCCGAAATCACTAAAGTGAGACGCCTAGGCTCCCCTTCCTCATCGAAAGAACCTATAGAGAAATCTTCCAAAAAACCAGGACGTAAATCCACTAAAGACCTGAGGGAAGAAGAAGCTGAGAGGGAGAAAGTTCAAGGATCCCAAGCAACGATAGATATGGTCTTCAGCAAAAATACTAGAACCGGCACATCATGGAAAAAATACGGAGATATAGCTGGAGGAACACCCTCCTCCATTTACACACCTAAATGATGAAGTTGGTCTCCTGGAATTGCAGAGATTTAGGAAACCCCTGTAAGATTGAAGCCGTCAAAGATTTACAGAAAAGCGACATGTCGGATCTTCTTTTACTCCAGGAGACCAAACTCGATGATAACTCAGTCTTAGACACCGGAAAAGAACACTGGAAGAAAAATGCAGGTTATGCAGTCAGTGCTAGAGGAGCTTCTGGTGGTCTAGCAACACTATGGTCCTCATAAAAGTTTCAGCTCCACAACCACTTCGCTACGTAGCACTGGATTTTCACTGAACTCACCCATCTGAAGAGCAAGAAGCAAATCGCCCTTTTCAACATGTATGTTCCAAATCCATACTCTGAGAAAAAAGATTGCTAGAGTCTACTCGATGTTTTTATGGATGCCTATAATACTCAAAATATCATCATGGCTGGGGATATGAACATCACACTCTCCAACACTTAAAAGAAAGGTGGCCTCAATGGTAACGATTTCTTCGAAACGCAGGTTGAAGCCCTGATCCATAAATGGGATCTTATAGATATCAAACCCAAAAAAGGGAAATACACATGGTCTAATAAGTGTCTCGGCAAGGGAAATAGCATGGCCAGACTTGACAGATTTCTAGTGCATAGCAGCCTTCTGTCCGATACCCAAATCATCTCCTCCAATATTTTAGTCAATCTAGCCTCAGACCATAAACCTATCCAACTCTCATTCAATGACATCGAGGATCTCGACCCTATCCCCTTTAGGTCCAGTCCTCAGTGGCTTGAACATGCAAGTTTATGGACTACTCTGGAAAAAGCATGGAAAATACCCATCACGGGCTCCCCTTGCCACGTTTGGGAACAAAAACTTTAAAATGCCAAAGCTACTCTTAAAATCTGGGCCAAAACCATTTGCCCAGCCCCGGCACACCTCAGAAAGAAGGCAGTGGGCAAACTTGAAGACATCCAATCTGCCATGGAAGAACAGCAAGTGGAACCTCTCACGCTGCACGAAGAAGCTACGCAGCAAACCAAAGTCTACAAGGCCTTTCGATCTGAAGAAGATTATTGGAGGCTGAAGTCAAGGAGTACTTGGCTCAAATCAGGTGATAAGAACACCAAGTATTTCCACCAGCAATTCAAGCTCAGACAATCTTGCAACCATGTCGCTGAAGTCAGAGGAGAAGATGGCACGATTTACACAGGAAATTCCAACATTAAAAATGCAGCGCTATCTCATTTCTCAAAGATGTACGCAGAAGAGGACATAAACGATGGAGCTAATGAGCTCACGCTGTTGGAGAATATTCGTATCAGTATTTTGCCTGAAGAAAATAGTAATATCACGAAACCTTTCACCGAGGAGGAAGTGATCAACATGATCCACCCCTTCGAAGCTGGCAGTGCGTCGGGCCCCGATGGGTTTTCGATTCATTTTTATAAATCTTGCTAGAAGCACATAAATAAATATTTTATGAGAATGGTTAAAAATTTCCACTCTAAGTCAAAAATCGTTGGAGCCACCAACAACACGTTTCTCTCCCTCATCCCGAAAGAGACCAGCCCTAGCTCCTTCAGTAGATACAGGTTGATTTCATTATGTAACTCCTCTTACAAAATCATTGCCACGATGCTGGCGACGCGCATGAAGCCTTTGCTCAACAAGATAATTTCAGACAATCAAGGAGGCTTTCTGGGAGGGAGACAAATACTTGACAACGTCATACTCGTACAAGAAGCCATACATTCCAGCAAATCCATAAAGGAAAAAGGTATGTTAATCAAGCTCGACATGGCCAATGCATTTGACCGTGTCAAGCACTCATTCCTCTTTAAAATCATGGCTCGCTTTGGATTCGATGAAACCTTCATCCACTGGACCTCCGCATGCATTAACAACCCATGGATTGCTCCTTTAATCAATGGCCGCCCTCCTGACTTCTTCCAAGCTTCCCGTGGCATTAGGCAAGGATGCCCGCTCTCCCCTTTCCTGTATATCATCTTGGCAGACTCACTTAGCCGTAAATTAAACATGGATCTTCTCAATGGCTCCCTCCCTGGTCTCCATTTGACCCTTGATTCCCACCCTCTCAACCATACCCTTTTTGCCGACGAATCCCTTTTTTTGGGCGGAGCATCCTCCATCATAGCTCGGAAGTTTAAGCACAATTTGAATATGTATTGCAATGCCTCCAGAGGCAAGATTAATCTGCAAAAAAGTGCAGTCTACAGTTGGAACCTCAACAACAGAGTTGCAGCCAATATCAACAGAATTCTTGGCATACATGTCCACACCCACTGGGACAAATTCACCTATCTTGGACTCCCCATCACTTATGGAAACTCAAATGCTGGAAAATGGGATGACACGCTCAACAAAATAAAAAGAAGAATCAGAAGATGGGGAGGCCAGTGGCTCAGCAAGGCGGGTAAGTTGATCTTAGTAAACTCTGTTCTATCCACTTCTCCTATCTACCATTTTTCCACACTCATAGCTCCTAAAGGAACAACAGATCATATTAGTAAATTAATGAGAGACTTCCTATGGTCCGGCGGGAAAAAAAATGACAACAGATTTCACTTAGTGAATTGGGAGACCATCAAGCAGTCGAAAGCCTCAGGAGGCCTTCAAATACGCGATCCACACCTTGCAAACTTGGCATTGGGTGGTAAGCTACTTTGGCAAATTCTTCATAACAAACATCATCAAGTTAGTCAGGTTTTAAGGAAGAAATACTTAAATGGGACAAATTTAAGATGTCTTGATCTCAAGCCAACGTCTAAAGGCACCAGCACTTGGACATTATGCAAAGCAGCCTGGGAGTTTTTCGTAAAAGATCTATATTGGGTACCAGGCAATGGAAGGAAAATAGACATATTTGCCGACAAAATAATGGACAAAGATCCACTTCAAAATATTCACGAGCTTCAAGATTTAGCAGCCTGGCTCTCTCAACATGGGATCAAAACTCTTAAAGACTTCAGCACCTAGGACTCGCATGGTAACTGGCAGAGTTGGAAAAAAGTAGCCATTCCATCACATCTTGAGATAGCCAAAGCCAGGCTTATCGAAATCCTGAAAGGATCTGCTCCCTTACATCTAATGGCCAGCGACGAGCGGGGTTGGGGCCCTACAGGCTCTTACACAACAGTTCTTGGTTACATAGCTATGCATTTGCATGATGAAACTAAAAAAGATCTTTGGAAGCAGGTATGGGACCCCTTTGGACTTCCTAAAATCAATTTTTTCACTTGGACTTTAATCTACTGCAAAGTCCTCACCGGAGACAATCTCAGTAAGAGAGGATTCCACGGGCCTTTCAGGTGCCCACTTTGTCAGAGTAATCTGGAAACTATCAACCATCTTTTTATGGAGTGTCATTTTGCTAAGACTGTCTAGAATATTCTGTTGCTCGATCTTAATCTCACCTTGCCCAACTTTATCTCAATCACCCAGCTTTTTAAAGAGTGGAACTCCTCCTACCCTGCCCCTCTCTCCAAAAAAAAACTCTGGTATCATCTTTGGATTTCCATGCCAAAATTTGTTTGCTGGAAATTATGGATAGCCATAAATAATGCCATTTTCCATGACAAGCAATGCACCCCCTTACAAATTGCAAGCCAAGCTAAAGGACTTTTGATTGAGTGCCTCAATAACTTGAAACACAGGTTTGATGCAAATCTCAGCAATGAATAAATGCACTGGATATGAGCCTTCTCCCCCCACCCTAGCATTGATCTCCCTCAGAAATATCATCCTACTTGGCATATCAGACTCACAAATCCTGATTCCCATAAATGGAGAAATAACCAGGACACAGATAGCCTGCATTTCGATGGAGCCTCCAAAAATAACCCCGGCACAGCCGGAGCTGGGGGAGTCTTCTGGTCTAGAGAAGGATCAGTGAGACTAAAGTACAGTTGGGGCCTTGGCACCTGTTCAAATAACATAACCGAAGCATTGGCCTTGATGAAAGGTTTCCAGCTCGCCAAAGAACACAAAATTGACAACCTTCAAGTATTTGGAGACTCAATGGTTATCACCATAGCTCTCAACACTAATTCCACTCCCAACAACCTTCCTCTCAGTCGAATTATTCAGAGAATCCGACAAATCTCGAGCACCTTCAAAAACTTCAAAGCATATCATATTTTAAGAAGCTTAAATATTGAAGTTGACATTGAAGCTAATGGAGCTACCAGACTTAGTCAAGGCTGAAATTATCCGATACAACAACTGAAACACATCATATTCCTTAAATCTTGCTCCTCCCATCTGACTCAGCGATTTTGCATTTCCAATTGTGACAGAGATGACTACTAGAATGTGCAATTCCACTCCACTTCCATACTGGCAAAGTGAGCATTGAAGACATAGTGAATGTGCAACTCCTACTCTACCTCGGCAATCTCAGTATTCATCAATAGATTATGCAGAGCATTATGAGCTTCATGCAAATTGAGTATTCTCGATCGATACACTTCAAACGAGGCAGAGCAATCGAAAATCTTTCATCCACAATAGCTTTACTATTGGTTTTCTCTCAGCAACTTTCCCATAAAACATTCAAGCACGTTCTCCAGCAAACAAACAAGCTCGTCTTCCAGTTTTATAGGTGAAGAAGATTTTAAAACGCAGTCTTCAGCAGGTCTTCTGATTGCCATCGTGGAAACATTCAGCGAAGTATTCTCGTTTATAAGTGGAAGCCTGGCTCAGTAATTCGACAGGCTTAGTTATAACACATCTTCATAACTTCCTTCTATAGAAATTCAGCTCTTCCTAGTAGATTGGTTACTTTCAGTAAATATCAGCTCATACAGCATATTAATTCATTTCGGCTCTGTGCAATAACCTTCCCAAGCAAGTAGTTCTTCAACTGAAGATTAGGCATTCATACTCTCAATTGAATTCTCTTACAATAAAGGAACCCTCAGGCCAATTTGGCTTCATCTGTAATCTGCCGATTTGGTTAACAACCACGGCTTTTTTTCTTTTTATACAATACTCGTTTCTCTTAAAAAAAATAACCTTGTCTAACAAGCATTTACTCAAATCCAATTCTACATAGATATTTGCAAAGTTAAAAGACACATTTATCCTCTTCATTGGGATCCATCTTAACGAAATTTCTCAAATAATTTATAGTTGCTTGCAATATCTCCTCATCCCACGAGTAAATGGGGAGATTTTACAATCTCACCCAAACCAGGGTTGTAGTGATGCATGGTTAATTTAAGGAGGCTAGGGTTAGCATAAGAGTCAAACTCTATCCCAAAACCATGGTTCCCCCCCATGGCCTTCTTGATTCTTGAAAAGGGGACAAAAGAAAATATCTTCAAAGTATAAGCTTACCTTATAATATGATGCATAGAGGTTCTCATTCAATGCAAAGGGCATTAATATGGTGACCATAATTTGCAACTACAAATCAAAGCATGCCTTTTGTAGTCTTTGATGTATACTCTCAACATTGGAGAAGAACTCATAAAACAACAATGGATTGTGTTGTCTCCATAATGAAACTACCCAATAGTGAAGCAATTTCCTTCCTTAAGAGACAGAGACTCTTGGTTGGTTTACCACATCCTTGAAGGATCCAAAGTATTTTACAAAGTCTATAGTCAACGTTTAGGGAGAACCTCAAAATAATAAGCATAATGGCAAAGAAGCACCTTTAAGAGAATCATCAATTCAAACACTCTTGAAAACCATAGATGCTTAAGGGAGGATGAGTCATTGATATTGACCCTTTTTATATGGCCATGGTGGCAGTAATAACACATGAGAAGGTTGAAGGCAAGCTATCAACCTATTGCCAAGGCCAAGATATACATAAAAAGAGGGGTGAACCCTAGCTTGTGATGTTGGAAATACTCAAACCCTTGATATTGTGAATCCAATCCACTGGAATTGAACTCATAAGTATTCAATTATGGTCAATTAAGCCCAAAACAAAAATTAAAGCTCTTGTTGAAGCATGTAGGTAAAAGAAATCACATAGGACTCTTTTATCTTCATAAGTGAAAGTATAAAGATGAATACTATGTTATTAGGAACCATGGTTAATTTTGTCTCCACAACTATGTGGAACATTTTTTAGGGACACCAAAATCATGGGTCATGTGGCATACTTTTAGCTCTGAAAAAAGTTAAAGGTGTAGGTTAGAATTCCAAAAGGTTTTCAATTTTCTTTTAAAGTCAAGGAGCCGAAGTTTTGTCTCATAACCCACGGTACATAGTGGGGCTCATAACTTCCTTTGATCGATGTCAACTTGGGGAGTAACTGATGGTGGCATGCTTCAAAGAAAGGTACATAATGTAACGGAAGGAGACAAACTGCAGATGAAGGGCTTTGTTGGAGACACGACATAGATGGTGATGGTGACTAACAAAACTAACAATGTTGGGGATAAGGAGACTCAACGACATCAATGAAAGGTGACCAAGGGTTTCTACCAAAAGAATAAGGGTTCTCACAGTTTTGTATGGATCGGGGAACTGTTTGTACATAAAGAATAATTGGTGGGGATCCCATGGTTTTGAGCGTGTTGGGGACCAATTTGATGATGGATGGGATTCCCATGGTTTTGGGTGAATTGGGGAATCAATTTAATGATTGGGCGGAGTCCCCATGGTTTTGTGTGAATCGGGGAACCTTGTCCATGATGGTGTGATGGTGGTTTGCAAATGCAAAGATGGGTGCCCCATGAATTAATGCAATGCAGATTGGTTCTGTGGGAATACCTAAATAGAATTGGTTTCTTCGGAGGCTGGGGGCCCCAATGTTATCTTCACGGTGGTGATGATATGAAGAAGATTTCAAATGGTTGATTTCTCATGGAGGTATGAGTGGTTAACTATGAGTCTTGATCGTAACACGTGACGAGGAATATGATGGCATCAACTACTGGAGGTGGAGAGTAAATGCGCAACTATTTAACGATGAACTATGGGTTGATCTTTTCAAACGGGATCAAATTCCTTGGACTTGTGGGGGTTTGACATTAGGGGTGCCAAATTATGAAGGGGTTTGCCATGATGCGCATACCCACAGGGGAAACATGTTATTCTAAAAAATGACATTGATGGCACATCATCACTGGGAATTAGGACCCTATGGTTATCAGCGGGAATACTCGTAAATGCAATGTAAATATAGGGAAGACGTTGTCTTTATGCTAGTTTCAGAATGATACTTGCGAGGCGAATCCTACGCCATTACTGAAAGGGTTGAAATTTTGATGTATTGGTCATTCTCTTGCACACATGATGCCAATACCCAAGTGTAATAGAGAACATGACAAATGTATTAACAATGCGGAAATAGTGACCAAAAACATAGTGCACCTCTAGAGGGCATGTGAAAAATGGGTGTTGGATGAAACTGTCATGATCGAAGAGTGAGTAGTGCCACTAGGTTGATCGTAATGTGTTGATCGCGGTGGTGCATACGGTTTGTCAAACAAACCTATGGCTTGGTTGTACCAAAGGTTTGCAAATTGGTTCAAATCTCTATAAATAGGGGTGGGCCCATTTTTCGAGGTCATTTGTACTTGTTAGTATTTTGTGATCCAGAGTGATTTTTGGTGATTCCAGGAGATCCGAGCATCTGATTCCCAAGTCATGAGATCTAGGTAAGCTGCACCCTTTTCTTTGCATTCACATTTGGTCAATTTTTTAGGGTAGGAGGTTCCTTGAGGTCATACGACCATTTTTGTTCTTAGAAATATATCGCATGGGATTTTCAATTTTCTCACACTACTGCGCGAGAAAATCCATTTTTCCATGCTATTCACTACGCGGGAAAATCCATTTTTCCACACTACTCACCGTGCAGGAAAATCCATTTTCTCACGCCACTCACCGTGCAGGAAACTGACAATTTCCATGCACCGCACAAGTAATGCATGCCTCGACCGCGTGTTGGTCTCGCGTGACTGTCCTATTGGAAATATTAAGGAGGGGTGAATCAATATTTAGTAATTTTTACAATTCCAGACATTAACTATATCATGTAAACATTAATCATTAACACTGTCATTCAACATCACATAAACCATACACAGTGCACAAGAGATTTAACGTGGAAAGCCATATGGGAGAAAAACCATGGAATGCTTTTTTATAATAACAATATTACAATCATAGGAAGCACCAACTTCCAAGGTTCTCCAGTACCGACTAGAAGGAGGCACCAACCCCGTGGTTTATAGGCACCAACCTGAAGGAAGTTCAAACTGCTTGATTTACTGGCATCAACTGGAAGGATGCTCCAATCCCTTGATTTACAGGCTCCAACCAGAAGGAGACTTCGATATCTTGGCCTTGCCCTGTCCTACCACCCTGATATAAATAAAAGAATCAATATACCAGTATCACTGTCTCTGTCATTTAGTCTGTTCCAAGGTCAGCTGCGATTTAGCTTTGTACTTCACTGAACTCTACCTCGACTTTCTCAAACTTCTACGAATCAAATGGTTCTTTCTTTTACTTTGACTTATCCAATTGCGATGTGCGACTTGATTTTGTACTTGCTTCAAATTATGCTACAAAATTTCATTTCTTCTGGACTGTTAATTACTTCGACATATCCAACTGCGACGTGTGACTTGATTCCTTACTTGCTTCAAATTCTGTTGTGGTATTTCACTTCTTTCGGACTGTTAATTACTTTGACTTATCCAACTGTGATATGCGAATCAACTAGCCATTGATTCCCTTTCAAAAACCTGGAAATTAAAACTTGAGACTATCCATAGTCTTACCCCCTCTCTCACACACTCCTCTCAAGGTGCATTAGTCCTTGTCTACTTATAACTTTTCTTATGTCCACATGAGGGCCGACATGTTTCCTTTAGTACCTTAATTTAATCAATTGACCACAACGACTATCAATAAAATAAGGCTTTACACCACAACGAGGGGATCATACCCCATCCTTCCTCAATACTTCGTCGGCTTGTCAATTGTGTTGTGCACTTTGACAAACATACTTTGACGTGCACACTTCGGCGTACTACTTGCTTGTTATTTGTATTTACTTCGACTTATCTATTATCTGTGTACTTCGACATGAACACTTCAACACACAACTTGCTTCGACATATCGAATTTTTGCACACTCTGACTATCTGCATCTGCTTCAACATGTGTACCATTGTGCACTTCTGCTAGTGTCTTCTTGATGCATTGACATTGTACAACCTTGTTATATATACGTATATATACTTCTTCAAACTAGCTTCAAGGATTCTCATAGACAACTTCAGTCCAACAACTTTAAGTCCAAAAATCTCCCGTTTGACATCAATGACAACATTTAGTCCAACAATCTCCTCCTTTGTCATTGATGGCAACACTTCGACTCTTCTGTTGTTATACTCTTTTACGTTTTTGGTCCCCCTTACTACGGGCTTCTGATTGCTTATGTTTCCTCCCCCTATCTTCATTTCTCCCCCTTTGACATCAATGGCAAAGGTCTTCACATTCTAATTATGTGACTTTTGCATTGTTTCTCCCCCTACGCAGGTGATCATTGTTGACACATCATGTAGTTTACTTATACTGTTTGTCCCTTAGACAGTTCTCAGGATGTCGCAAGTACTCTTTCAAGCTTGCATATTCAAATTGAGATTCGCTCTTCCGGATAACAATAACTTGATCCATCATTTTTAATATATCCATAAATGCTAAGGATTTGACATGGGTGACGAATTAACACAAGCATGCAATATTCAACATTAAAGAAGATAGAGAGAAAACCATCAAATTATTCATGAATGCAACCTTACTTTGGGGTCTTTTCAATCTTTCTAGAAGCATACAATCATAAATCCTTTTGAATGCAAACATCATTGGTTATGAGTGGTAATTAAATACAAATCCTACCAGGCTTAGTAATTATATTTGAAATCCTTTGAGATTCTGCAATTCTTCTGGGTGCATTGGAATTGTGTTTCATTCTCTTGGTGTTCATTCATTTGGTAAGCAATCATTACGTTCATCCGATAATCACTTCAGTTCCATTGGTGGTTATGTCACAATGTTTGATCCTTTTCAACAAGTTAATTTTGTGGCCAAACTTTTCGCTGCAGTTCACTCACAACAAATAGATTTCACAAATCTTAAGACCAACTTGGAGAAATGGGCATGTCAAGTAAAATAAGATGATATTAGAGAGTGGTATGCTTAGACGCAGATTAATCAAAGAAATGTTGAGGAAATTGAGGTTATGAAGAAACAAATTGATAAGTTGGAAGAGCGGCAGGAACAAATTCTGGTTCTTTTGAACCAACTTCGAGTAATGCCTGGCACTGCAAATTTCAAAGAGCAATCATCACCAGATACTGAATTGCGCCTCTCATTGCTAAATTTTGGACTTTGACTTGAGCTTAAATTGTGAGTAAATTCTCCTCTAGTGTTGTTGTAATTTTAACTAGTTCTCCAAATGTTAAAGTTGTAAATGAGAAGGAACCAACAATTTCATAATGCCACTTGATAGTCTTTCCAAATATGGCAGATTTTGTACTTTTGTTGGCTCTGAATTCTGTGAAAGTAGTTCTTAATAAAATATGACAGTTATGAATGAATTCATTCTTGTTCATATATGTAATGCAACTTAGTTTGTACTGTTGATAGACTTTCCAATTGAGATGTATGTACTTCCTTAGACAACAACTCCTATATCAAAATTAGCTTCGTAGCAATGTGAATGGATCCATGATAGTCTTCAAATGTCTTTTGACTTTTCTTTCATCTTCTAGGCTCAGTATACTTTTTCCTTGAATTCATGCATTGTATATAATCTTCTTCTGAACTCAAGGATCTTCATATAATATTTCAGAGATTAGCATGAAATGCAACAATATTTGTTGCCTTTGTGCTATTGTCGTCTGCTTTGACAGTACATACCATTGGAGTTTTTCTTATCCACTTTTGAGAGTATGTAGACTTGCCTGAATGTATCTTTTGATGTTGCACAATATCACTTCTTTTCATCCACAAATTGTCAATTTTCTTTCATGTAGTATGAGGTATGGTATTTGCTAAATGTCCTGCTAAGATTCAACAGTTTTGTGCTTTGTGTCCAAAACCATCGCATACACGACATCTTATGGTATGACAATATTTTTCAATGTGTCCATAATGGCTACACCTTAGACACTTAACCGGATTGTTGAACTATTTTCTATCATAATTCATAGAATTCAATGCTCTATGTCCATATTCATAACAAGAGAAGCAATATCCTCTAAAGAAATTCCCATACCTAGACTGAACCTGCTTTGATAACTTATTATGTTCTGGGTTGTTTTGATGGGACATACTCACCTGTTGTAGTTCCTTTTGACTTATTTCTTCATAGATTTCCTCGTTGACTGAATTCTCAGCATGTTCTATTTATGTGCCTTCAATTGTTCCTTTTGTCCATCTCAACATGCTCTTATCATCCCTATCCTTTTCAACTGTCTTGTCGTATCCAAGACTAGTTTTGTCATTTGGTGACATTTGGTTGTTTAATATTCCATCGAGGATTGATGAGCTATTCTTATTGTTGTCATCTGCTTCCTCAATTCTTCTACTTTTAACTCGAGACTGTGATATGTACCTTCTTCCTTCGTTAGTTGACTTCTGAGAACTTCCTCTCTTCCTTTGACTTCCTCAAGTTGGACTTCCAACCCACTAACAAATTTTCTTGAATCTTCCAGAGTTTCTGAATTTTTGTCATTTGACTTTTGCCTATTTTCCTCTATTAGATGAGCAATTTATGCTTTCAAGTTTATGATTTCATCTTCTTTGGTCCTTAAGACTTGCGCACCTTGACTCATCAAGCCAATAATTGCTTTAGTAACTTCTTCATGCTCTTCTTGTTCCTTTCTTTTAGACTCCTTGTGCACTTGTTGTAACCATTCGTTTTCCTTCCTTATGAGCTCTTTCCATTTCGTTTAAAATGCACATAATTTTACGTTCAAGAATATCCAAGTTTTCCCTTAACACCTCAAAATATGACTCATATTCTAACCCTTTGACCTATTCTAGTGCTGCTAAAACATCTATCTTAAGCTTTGCTATATCTTGTTCTTTATCTCTAACAGAGCAATTATCCGCACTACTTGAATTTATGGAATCCGAATGTCTAGGAGAATACATACCTTCAGTAATATCATGATCGAGTTCTACTTATGCTGATTTTGAGTCTTGCATTTGGTCTTCACTCATCTTCTTCTAGCTTTCCAATTGATTTGTCAATGCTTCTTCTACTCTTTTTGCTTCTTCAAGTTGGGTTTTCAGTTATGTGATGATATTCTCATCTTCCTTTGTCTTTATGATTTCTTCTTTGAGCTCAACTATTTGCTCTTTTAGTTGCTTGTTCTTTATCTTAGCAACTTTCAGGTCATTTAGTGCACTGATAAGTTCAACCTCAAGATCTACTTCTGCATCGACAATATTTCTTCCTCAAGTTTTTCTTCACTATCATTGATTGCTTGATCTTCATTTGGAGTTATTGTTGCCATCAGTGACAACATTTTGCTTGAGTCATTGTCGCTGTCGTATTCTTTGTCAAATGAGCTACTAACTTCTTTTGAATAAAAACTCTTCTTATGTTTGTCAGATTGTTGGTTATAGGACTTCCTTTCTTGTTTTTCTTTTCCTTTCCTTTATTATAAGACTTATCTTCATCATCACTATTGTACATTTTTCCATGTGGACATTTTGAATCATAATGACCGACTTGTCCACAATTAAAACACTTGAAGCGTAGCTTACCTCTGAATTTTCTTGATCCTCTCTTGAATTTTCGAACAAAATTTGTTTCTTCAATGTCTGACTCAATGTCGGACTCGCTACTTGATTTGCATCCTCTGTTTCTTGTATTCTTGGTACCCTTGAATGCTGCTTCATGTCACGAAGTTCCTTTGCCTTTGCCTATCCTCATCTCATATGCTGTAAAGATTCCTTGTAATTCTTCCATTGTTAGTGCGTCTAGGTCTTGAGCTTCTTCATTGGCTAATATCTTTGAGTCAAATTTCATTGGAAGGGATCTAACTACCTTTTGTACGAAGACCTTTTCTTTCATTTCTTCTCCTAGTCCTCTAATGGAGCTTACTACTTTGTCAACGCAAAGAAAATATGTTGCGATGTTTTCACCTTCATTGATCTGAAGTTTTTCTAACTGTCCCCTATGTACTTGCATATTTTCTTTCTTATCTCCATAAAATCCTTGATATATGTTATTGAGCTTATCCCACATTTCCTTCGCGGAGGTGATATGCATGAGTTTTACTAGCTCTGTTTATGACAAGCCACTGAAGATAACATTTACGATTCTTGCATTATTATGATACAACTTCTTCCCATCAACATCAGTAGGAGGATCTTCTGGAACTTTGTAGCCATTGACAATGGCGAGCCAAAATTCGAGTCCTATAGACATTAGATATGTACGCATCCTTACACTCCAGAATTCGTAATTGCTTCCATTAAAGAGTGGAATTCTACTTGATGAAATCCCTCGTTTCTTTCCATGGATCTTCATTCCAGTGATTAAATTGTAACTTGGAGGAACCAACTCTGATCCCAAATGTTGGAAATACCAAAAGGGGGGGTGAATTAGTATTTATCAATTTTTACGATTATAGACATTAACTATATCATATAAACATTAACCATTAACAATGCCATTCATCATCACATAAAGCATACACGGTGCACAAGAGATTAAATGTGGAAACCCAGATGGGAGAAAAACCACAGAATGCTTTTTCTATAATAATAAGATTACATTCATAGGAAGCACCAACTTCCAAGATTCTCTAGCACCGACTGGAAGGAGACACCAACCCCCTGGTTTATAGGCACCAACCTGAAGGAAGCTCCAACTCCATGATTTACTAGCACCGACTGGAAGGCGGCTCCAACCCCCTGATTTACAGGCTTCAACTTGAAGGAAACTTCAATCTCGTGTCCTTGCCCTGTCCTACCACCCTGATATAAATACGAGAATCAATCTATCACTATCACTGTCTCTGTCAATTAATCTATTCCAAGGTCAACTACGATTTAGCTTTGTACTTCACCGAACTGTACCTCGACTTTCTCAAACTTTTACGAATCTATTGGTTCTTTCTTTAACTTCGAATCATCCAACTGCAACGTGCGACTTGATTCCGTACTTGCTTCAAATTATGCCGTGGTCTTTCACTTCTTCCGAACCGTTAATCACTTCGACTTATCCAACTGCAATGTGCGACTTGATTATGTACTTGCTTTAAATTCTGTTGCGGTGTTCACTTCTTCCGGACTGTTAATTACTTTGACTTATCCAATCGTGACATGCGAATCAACTAGCTATTGATTCCCTTTCAAAAAACTGAAAATTAAAACTTTAGACTATCCATAGTCGCACTCCCTCTCACACACACTCCTCTCAAGGTGCATTAGTCCTTATCTACTTATAGCTTTTCTTATGTCCACATGAGGGCAGACATGTTTTCTTTAGTACCTTAATTTAATCAATTGGCCACAATGACTATCCGGAAAATAAGGCTTTACACCACAACAAGGGGCTTGTACCCCATCCTCACTCAATACTTCATTGGCTTGTCAATTGTGTTGCACACTTTGACAAGCATACTTTGACGTGCACACTTCAATGTACTACTTGCTTGTTATCTGTATTTACTTCGACTTAACTATTATCTATGTACTTCGACATGAACACTTCGACACACAACTTGCTTCATCATATCGATTGTTTGCACACTTCGACTATCTACATATGCTTCGACATGTGTACCACTACGCACTTCTGTTGGTGTCTTGTCACTGCATTGACATTGTACAACCTTGTTATATATACGTCTTCAAATTGGCTTCAAGGATTCTCATAAACAACTTCAATCCAACACTTTAAGTCTAACAATTTCTAGTTTTACATCAATAACAACATTAAGTCCAACAATCTCCCCCTAATTCCAACATTAAGTCCAACAATATTCATGTGCAACCTTGACAGGAGGGTCTTTAGAGTAGGGAGGAGGACCTGATCATCATGGATCAAGATATTTACTTTCTGACTGGTCTGTCTCCACGTGTGGTTAGTGAGTCGACCCAACCGCGAATGGGAGTTGAGTAGGGTATCCTGGGTCTAATTGACCGGTATTGTGGAGGTGATATGACTGCAGTGAGCTCCGGTCAGATCCTGATCTCCTATATTCAGAGTTTAGCGGTCCGGGCAGTGGTGACGACCGTTGTCAGAGTGTTGGGGATGTCATCCCCCAATAGGATCACAGGGTGGCAACTCACACTAGTAGAGCGGGTTATGGTAGGGAAGGCGGTAGCATGGGGGTCGATGCTACTTATGGGGAATCTAACAGATGCCTGGCGTGGTGTAGATGAGACGACGTTTCTCCATGGGAGCGTGCTGCGCTCATCCTTTTTCGAGAGCTACCCATCGTTGAGGCCACATGTGGTTGTGCCTATGAGGGGGCCCCAGGAGCCTGGCGAGCCAATACCAGGAGGGGAGATGTGAGTGCTAGCCACTATGTATTTTGTATAGGGTGTTGGTCCCCATTTTTTTATTTTGTATAAATGGAGCCTATGGGAGGCCTGTTTTTTATGTACCCGATAAGGTAGATGATTCTATGCATTTATGGCCTATGAGGCATGTTTATGATCTCTTTTATGTGCTTGATGTATCAATGTGATGTATGTGATGATGATGCTTATATTTCTATGTATGTTTTGATGTGCTCTATGTGCAGTAGTAGATACTTACACATGATTTGTATGATAAAAACACACGTATATATGCTTTGTTTGTTTTGATGAGTTCGATAGATGGTTGGTGTATCCGATTTCAATCCAACACCTTGTTCGCAACTTGGTCAACGAATGCATTGGCTTGCTTGGGGACATGCATGAAGGTATTGGTTTCAAACTGTCGTACTAGAAGGGGCACTTGCAAAATTTTTCGAAAGAGGAGCGGGTTGAGGACACGAAATACATGGTTGAGTTGGGAGACAACTATTTGGGAATCTAGGTGCACATGTAAAAGGTGTATGCCGAGATGGATGGCATCACTTAAAACCCTAATGATTGCATTGTATTTTGCTTGGTTGTTAGTGAGTGCCCCCAGGAAGACTTCTCATGTGTGATAAAGAGATTGGGATGGGATATAAATGTCCCAAGCAGTTGATGCTAGATTCTTTGACCAACAACTAGCGCCATCTGCGAAGACGACATAGTTATCTGAGTGGAAGACCATCTGGATTCCAAACAAAGAATGGTCTTATTTTCAACCAAAAGGATCGAAAATATAAAGAATTAAAGTGCTACATTGTTCTTTTTGATGTGTACATGGGCACTGTAAAGGGTAAAAGATGGTTCCACCCTTCTGAGGATGGATTCCTCCTTATATTGGAACCTCGAGCTATATTTATGTGGTAGTATACTCGTATGGATTGATAAGCATCCAACATTTGAAAGGATATCCCTTGGGTTCTAAGAAACATGCGATGGATGGGGAAGATCCAAGTCTTTGTCAGAAGATGATGAATTGTCGCTAGTAAGTAGTTCGGCCAAGGATGATGTGTTATTGATGGTATCTGGTGAGGGGAGACAACTTCCTCAATAGGTAATCCTTGTGGGAATACCCTATGGTGGGGAGTTAATATTGTAGCCGCATAAGTTCAAGGCAGGCTTCTCATTCGACGCGTAAGATGGGACACTGAAATGAGAAGTGGGAATTGTCACCACATGATCGACATGGGCATGGAATCCTGGCACATATAGGTGCATGTTCTGGTGTTAAGGGTGGGTTGGTGCGGTCAAGTATGAACTGTGATGATCCCCTTGGGAATCACATGAGTATGGTTCCCACAAGATGTACATCCATCATGTTGTGCTTTGAGTGTAGGATCCTCAGGTTGTGGTTCTTGTTGCGTAGGTAGCTCGGTGGTAGGTACCACCAAGATAATGGGTTCTAAGGTGGATGCAACTGGTGTTGCTGCCGATGTAGTGACAACATTGATGGTAGTCGTTTCCTTCTGTTGATTTGAAGGAGTCTCAACCAAACGCTGGGTGAGGCGAATGGTAGCCAAAGCGTCCCGAAATTGAGGGAGATTGGGACAATGGTGCGTGTAATGCCCAAACTGAGAGCAAATCGAACATGCATGATTGGTACGCAGAGACTTGGACTTAGTTGTCGTATTGGGTGAAGATGAGGTTGAATATGTGCCCCCTGCTATCGTATGTGCCACATGCATCACACTAACTGGGGTATTAAGCAAATTATTGAGCCCTGACAAGGTGGGGCACAGGTTGGTCGCATGGCCTTGTTTCCTGCACATGGCACATGGTGGAGTGACCATTGTTGCAGGAGTAGTGGTTGTCATCACTGGGGATTTCAACCTAGTTTGGGTTATGTCCCTTGCTTTAAGCTTGGCGACTATCTATGGTGGTTTTGGGAGAGGGTTGGTCACAATGAGGGATTTCAACTTAGGTTGTCTTATGCCTCCATTATTGGGTTTAGCGACAACTGGCAGTGGTTTAGTCACAAGTTTCGTAGGATTGATGTGCGATATAGATGGCGTAACTAGCCTAGATGGCATAACTGCCAAGTCTAGGACAAAATCATAGTGGGATACGGACTTTGAGGCCATTTCTGGGTAGGTTGGAGTGAGGTGCCACACAGGAATTCCCAAAGTGAGCCCAGGTAGAGTTAACTGAGCCATAACCGATGTCCCTTTCACTCTTGTGGGGGGGTACAAGAATGGTATTTAAAAGATGGGAGGCACTGATGGACTTAATGTCTGTTCAATGCCATGACTTGCGGGAGGTGTTGGTGAGGATGCCAAGGGAGTGGTAGAGACATTCTCAGAGGTGACAATGGTGCACATAAGGCCATCCATCGATGTTGGGATTTTAAGTTGGGGGCCTACATATAACCCTACCAAGTTTGAATCTTTGTACACTGATGGGCATATATTAATGTAAGGGGGTTGACTCTTTCCTCCTATCGTGGGTAAGACATTTTCAAGGTTGGTGTTGGTACGAGGGTCGTAGTAATTGAGTTGGTCAAGGGTGACGATCTTCCCATTAAAGGGAAACATCATGATGTGGAATATTGAAGAGGAAATCGCCTTCATGGCATACATATAACTACGGCCCAAAAGGATATTGTAGTCGAGCTACGCATTGATTACTTCAATATCAATCATTACCATTCCCCCCCTAGATCAATGGGGTCATTTTTGTACAAACCCCTGGGTTGTGATGGTCTCCCATCATATGCACGAAGAGCAATAGATGAGGGAACTAACTCTGAGGAACCAAATCGATTCTAGACATTATATGACATCACAAATGTGGATGCCCCTTCATCAATAATGCATCGATGAATCATAATGTTTTTAACAATAATTGGAACTTGGAATGTGAATGACGAGGGTAGCCGCGATTCACCTTTATCGAGATTGAAGGTCATAAGGCGCGAGTCTGAAGGGTCGATAACACCAAGTGTATTAAGTAATTCCTTTCATTGGGTTGGGAGAGAATGTAGCAGTTCGAAAGTGAGCCAAGTCATCCACAATACTATAGTTGTGAGTTGCTCTCACGTGAGGTTTATGGGGGGTGCACCTAAGTGGTACGTTTAGGATCCTTGGGATTTGTTCACCACTTGGGTGTGGTATTTGTAAGGGACCCCCTGAATTGGTAGGTACATCCTCCAATCGTGGGGATTTAGGCTTGCCATAGCCTTTGGCTTGAGTTTGTAGGTTAACATCTATCATGTTCATGTAGATATTTTGAAAGGAGCCATTGCCCGGGGGGGGGAGGGCAACACAACCCCTTGATTGGAAAATAGTTGTTGTAAGACAATTGGTTGAGATTGTGGAATATTAGATTCTTAAGGAGGATTTACTGTTGTCTTTTTCTTTGGTTACACCAACTATTGGGAGTCGGGGATGAGTGGAAAATGGTGAGCATAATGACCATACTCTCCACAAATCGAGCATGGGTAGTTTGTCCTCGGGTTTGCATTTTTCCCTTGTTTAGGGGGGTTATTAGCCCCTGCATTATGGTTACCCTGGTTCTAGTTCTGCTGGGGGGATTTCCCCCTAGCCCTTGTTGTCGGGTCTGTTTGTTCTTACCTTTATTCTTCCCCCAATTTTGAGGACTATGAGTATTTGTGGTGTCCAACTGCTCAAACTGTTGAGCTTGTTGTGCGAAAGAAGGTTATACTAAATTGAACCCCATGTGTGGTATGGGGGTAGAACCAAGAGGATATGGAAACAAGTAATACCGATTATAGCCCTATGGTGGGATATACATAGTTTGCACTCCATAAGATATGGATGTAGGAGTGGCTTGTGCCATTTTAGGTGGAGGTACCGTTGATGCTTGGCTTGCATTAGGGGGAGGTAAGACTGTAAGGTCCATATTGTACTTTATTAAACTGAGGATTTGGTGCAGGTGCAGGGGGTGCTAACACGAGAGGGATGGGTGGGTACTGCGGTGCCATGTTGAATGGCATAGGAGTTGAAGGAAGGGGAACCTTTCCCTGTTGGGAAATGGACCCAATAAGTCCATCCATTGAATGTGATGAACCCGTACATGTGGGATCCAAAGATCGATTCCAAGGGGCATCAAGTAGGATTGTGTATAAGTAATCGGATTGTGCGTAAATGAGATCGAAATGTTGGGCCTTTAGGATGGCCTCTTCCTCAATTTTGGGCAATGAGGTTGCCAGATCCTTTGCAATTGTGGGTTGGAGTGATTTAATGAACCAATCCAATATGAACTAAGGTTGTATGTTGATTTTGCACAATGTGTGTCATCTACGACACTCATGGATATGGTATGCTATGTGGGTAGAGGTATTCTACCAAAATTATGTGAGACTTTTGAGACCAAGGTCATGGTACATGGGAAGCTGAAAGTAAGTGAGGAATATGGTGGCCAATGTCCCAAAGGTGGAATAGGTTTCCCCCGGTAAGTTCACATACCATTTTGTATTTGTTCCTGTAAGGGTTTGATTAAAGAGGTGAAGCCTCACTGAGTCTTCCACTAGGCTATTGGAGGAACACCATAAGTGAAAATACATGACATGCTTGGCTGGGTCATCTCCTTGTTTACCTTTAAATTTAGGGATATCTGAGGGGATCTTATCGGGCATAGCTAGCCATGCTAGATCATGGGCTATGGGGTCATTGATCAACTTGGGGAGATCAGGGAGATTTAAGCTAGCCATGAAAGGAAAGTTGGTATTGGGTGTCACCATAGTATGTTGTGGATCGTTTCCTCGAGGGGGAGAACTAGAAGTATGTCATAGTGATCTCTGTCTCTAATGTGAGGACAAGGATATTGAATGTCCTCCTCCCAAAGAGGAAGAAGAAGAAGGTGGATTTCATTCGAGGGGTGAAAATAAAGGGGGCCTCTTTTGTGAGAGGGTGAACCAAAGGGTTCTAGATTATCTCCTAGGGAAGAAAATGAAGGGATGCCTCTTCCACAAGCGAATGAAGCAAAAGGATCCAAGTTTTATCCAAGAGGAGAGAATGAATAAAGCAAGGTGTGACCTCGCCCAAATGATCCTATCAATGTTGCATGGGAGCGGCCCTGGCTAGAGTATCTCCCTTGTGAACCATAAGGAGAAACTGAGAAAACACCCCTTGAGAGAGGGGAAAGGCCTTGCAGTTTACAGGATTTCCTTAAGGGGTTTTGTTCCTCAATAGTGGAAGTTTAGTGACAAAATGAGAGCGATGATGGAAATAAACACAATGGAACAAATGCAAAAATATGCCAACCACAACAGATGCAAAATGGTGCAAAGTGAGTGATATGTGCTATGTTGGTTTAGGGCAAGTGCTCCCACATGTAGGTTCTTTTTAATTACGAGTTAGTGAACTTGTATTTAAAATGGAAATAAATGTAAATTCCCTAAGGAACTAATTCCCATCCTCTCAAATGTAACTGGGCCTTCCAAAAGTACAACCACTGGTGATAATGGGATTCACACAACGATTGACTAGTGAAGGTAACAAATAATCAGTTATACCAGTGATGGGGATATGTTCCGAAAGATATTGACAACATTTCCCAACAACAATATCTAACTTCAGGAGTCAATTGCACTCACAATTTCTCTTTGGTAGTATTCTAAGTTTGGCCACTAAGATACCCACATCAAGTGTGGATAAGTGGTTTGACCTGAGCGGTAAAGTGTTGTCTCTACAAAAAGAAAAGTGGCTCTTTGTGGGGAGCATGGCAGCTATACCTCAACTTTCACATTCTTGGGCACCACGCTTTCTTATTTGAGTTGTCTTTTGACACTTACTGATGGCAGGATTTAAAAGTACCCTATAAGTAAACAATGTTATGTTTAAAAAACTTAATGAAACTAGATTGGTGGGCATTATTTGGATGCCTATCCCAATCAATCCTAACCAAACTATAAATTTTCTTGTGACCTCTTGTGGAGGAATTTAGTTGATAAGAATCACAAGTGTTGATTTTAAGGGTCCAAATTCAATTAAGGAGTGTAAGAGAGGTATTTCACAATCCTACTTCTTTATTGTCCATCAAGATCTCACAAGATGTGAGATGGAGAGCATACTCAAAGTAAGAGATTCTTTAGGTCTCTTACTGTGTGGTAGTGGAGACACATGTGTGTAATAATCAAATGATGTTGTTGTTGCAACTAACTAAAGAGCTCAAAGTAAATGCATATGTAGTTTCTACTTCAACTCAAAAAGATGCTAAAGGTGTTTGCAACCAACAACTTTGATCAACAATGCTTATGAAATTGAAAAGTGTTCAATGAAAGTATTTCACACTTCTCTCCTTTTTTTGATTCGCCAAGATCACATGGAATGCGAGGTGAAGAGCATACTTCGGTAGACTGGAGTCTTTAGGTCCTTGCTTGTGTGCAAAAGTGAATTACACTACTTTTCCTAAAACATAAGAAGTAAGCAAATAACATAAGATGTCAATACTAACAACTTGTATGAAATGGCAAGCAAGATGTCTTGAATACTAGTGACAACTAGGAAGCCCATTGAAAGCCCCAAAGTATTTTACCTAAGTAAATTTCAAGAGAAGACCTCTTTACTTCCTAATCTTGGGCTAAGTGAGCTAATTACTAAAGAAAAATTTAACTATTAAAGGTTAATTTAATTATGGTTCACTAGTGAGCAGTCATTGGGACTGCAAGATTTGTGCAAAACTGATAAAAAAACAAAATAAAAGACAATAGCATGGGTTTCCCCGATACAGACGCACTAGTAGCGTGATTACAACATAGTAGAGTTGCACAGTGCAGAGAAGATTACCACGCAGAAGAAAAGAGGAAGGACTGTGTAATAGCGTGAGTGTCGAAGAAAAATCTGTGCCGGTAGCATGCACGGGGCATTGGGATCCGCACTATTGTGTAAACAACAATCACGGCCAAGGTAATGAAGGTTATGGACCTTGGTGAGCTCCTAATATGGATGCCTAATGAGGGCAGCTATACCAAGAGACTACTTTATATGTCAACCCGGAGAACGTACAAACTTGAGAGATGCATGCACTATCTGTGCTCTTGTAGGATAATCTCTTGTCACAGTTAAATGGCCGTATCGATGTTTTAGAGATTGTCTACTAAATGTGAAAACTGATTATGCTATGGAATTGAATACTGGAAAGCAATAAATCTAATTAAAAGAATTAAAGTGCTGAAAGCAGTAAATATGTTCTGAGAAATAAAGCAGGGAATCTATTCTAAATGATTAAAATGCTGAAGTAATTAGATGTTGATCTGTTCTAAGAAATGAAGATACAAAGAAAACAGTAAATCTATTTGAAATAATTAAATTGCTGAAATAACTAAATGCTGAGAATGAAGATACCAGAATAGAGCTATTCTACTATTGGGGAAACGAAGTCTGTAACTACTATCTACGCACAAAATTAGAGTCTTGATCTAACTTATTTTACCAATCTAGAATTGAAATACGATCATTCTATGCTTACCCATCTATTACTAAGAAGTTAAAAGAAACTAATCACGATGAGAAACTGCAGTGAACTCCAGATCTAAACCATGACATTGAAAGCAAAGCTATTACACATGAAATCGTTGATAAAAATATGCGTTGCAAGAAAGAACCTACAGGACTACTGAAATCGTTTTACTGTACTACGGAATGCATTCTAAACTACTACAGAAATAATGAATCATTCAACGCTACCATATATCATAGAACTGTTCATCAATGTAAAACACATACTTGGAAAAATACCTGCAAATAGGAATCTCCTGACCTACGTGTTAGAGGGGCCCTCCCCAACCCGTACTCAGGAGAGAATTAAAACTCAGAAACGCTTGCTGGAATTAATCATCAATCTTTCATTAATATATAGAATCCATGTCAAAATAGAAGTCTGTACTTCTCAGTATCTCAATAGTGCAGAAAACGTTAAAAATAATGTCTTTCTCAAAAATAACAGCAGGGGCCTCTCGCTACCCGAGAGGTCCATATTTATACGGTTTAACTCTAATCCTAACTGATTGTCAAAGTGCCGATTCATCTTGGAAGTGGGAGTGTGTCCTCTATAAATCAGGAAACAGGGCACCGAGCTTGGTGATCCTTTAGTGTTCTACACGTCCATCCTTTAATAAACCTGAACCTACTCAATCACGCTTGGTTTCCATATAATCAATTTAATTGATACGCATTCTAACATACAAGATTAATCATAAAAAAAAATTCATTAAATCATTAAAGTAAAACACTTTCCCCACAATTGAGTGCGTTTCGTTACCATTGCTTTAGCTGGACTGTGGAAAAAGGGTTATCAAAATACCTGAAAAATGGACCCATCATTCTCTCCCCTACTTGAAGGATTCACCCATCCTTGGGTGACTTATTCCTTTCGTCGATGACCTCCCTGATATCCCATGCTGCCACCTTAGGTGCCCCTGCCTGTCTGAGATACCCAAAATTTTGATCCTCCTTGGCCCATGCCTTCCTCTCCTCCTCTTCATTAATCTGTTCTTTGAGGACTGGGGAAAGAAAGAATGGGGGATTCAGTCTCATCCCAATCCACCTTAGTTGGTTTCTTGCCAGGGATTCTTTGTAGAGTATGGTTTTGAAGAGAGCATCCTTAAGCCTGAGGGGAGAGTGGAGTTCTCTTCATTTTAGATCATTTGCCACCCTGCTCCACCTTTCTCTGATGGACGCATCAACTTCCTTTTGCGTGCTGCGGAGTCTAATGTCGAAGTGACTCACCGCCTCCTGTTATTTTGTGAGGAGAATGGGTATCAGCTCCTCGTCCTGAGTGAGGATCCTGTGCTTATAAATTATTTCCTCAGGGTGAGTTGGCTCAGGTTTGATCATTAATGGAGTTTTCCATTTGGATGCCACATAGAGATGATAGTCCTAGGCTCGCTCAATTTCGTGGTTCATCCACGAACACATTGCCCTTAACTGGAAATCACCCACATATGGGTTTGGCGACCAGTTGGGCAAGCCAGAAACTATGAAATTGTGCAAGAAGAACTCACTCAATCGGTCTTTCTCCAACTCTGTGGAGTTCAACGATGCATCAATAAATTCTTTAGGAGTGCTTACTTCTATGGGGAGATCTTTCTTCAACCTCTGGAGCTGGAATTCGCCCCATTTATCTTGTAAATAAACTGCATAGACCGCCGACGGTGGTCTGAGGTCACGCATTCTCTCATATATGTTGATAGTAGTGGCAAAAACATCCTTAATTTTGATAATTTCCTGGTCCTTCCTTGCTAATTCACTCCGTGCTTCTGCCAACTTTTCTTGCAGTGTTAAATTCTTCTGTTCGGCCAGCCGAAGCTCTTCTGCATGGTGCATCTTTAGGATTTATGTCTTCTCGGCTGAGAATGGGGGCGGTGTGGCCTGGCTTCCTGGCCGAATTCTTAATGTTGCCAACTCATTTCTGAGCCTTTCCAATTCTGCTCGTGCTTCAGCGAGCTGGGAAACGACCTCGGGGTCTTCATTACGTTCTGGAGGGTTTTCCTGAAAGTTGCCTTGCTCCTGTAAGCTCTGCCCTTCTCCTTTATCCATCTCTTCTTCCGTATCTTGTTTTTCCTCTTCATTCCCTTTCTCTTCTTCATCCTCTTCTTCTTTTTCTTCTTCGTCCTCTTCTTCATCCGTAGTGGGATCGTTTTGATCTATAAAAGGATCAATGTCATCATCAGACACATTGGTAATCAGGGGGCTGGGTTCCCTTTCTTTCTCCTTGGAGACTCGGATTTTAGATACCTGTGTGAATCTCTTGCTGCACCTCTTCGACCCTTGACTACTGGTAGGAATATCTGGGTCTGATTTGGGGGAGTCCTCTTTGGAGTGTTTTATTTTGACCAAGGTGTCGGCCACACTGTCCAAGTCGATTTTTCTTTTTGCCCCTGATACAGAGGTGGTCTTACTTTTTGATTCAGGTGGCAAGGGCGTAGTCCTCATTCTCTGAACGTCCTCAGTAGATACCACGATGAACTCCTCCCATGAGAGCTCTGGAATCTGAGCTTTTAGCTCCTCACCAACTATTAGTTTGATCAGCCCATGATGGGCCAAAGCATCGTCTTTTCCCTTAGCCACCTTCCTGCTCATCTCTGCTAGGGATTGGAGCAGAAAAAATGGAATGCTAATATTGTTGTTTGATGAAATGTGACTTCTATGTCTAAGAAGCTCTAAAATACGAAAATGGGAACATAGCTTAATCTTCCGGTGCATGTAATATACCGTAGGACAATTGCAGCCATTTCATCCCATGGTGCAGGCATGGAGGGTCTCTTGACTCCATTTTTGTCCTCATCATAAACTTCTCCATGCTCAAAGAATGTTGCTTTTGCTGTGTGGTTTGCCTCCCGGTCGTTGCTGCTCCAATGCAGGCCCATTGGAAGACCAGTGTGTTTGGCTATCATGCCCTCATCCACTTTTATGCGTAACCCCTTCACCCGGGTGACGTACTGTTCATCTTTTATATGCTTGAAGTTTCTTGCGAACTCCTGGGCTACCCCTGTATGGTATCCTCTCAGTCCAAGGATAAATGGCATCCAACTTGAGTTGCAAATGATCTGCAGGACTCTCGAGTTTTGATAAATGGCACTGTGATCTTCCGGTTCACTCTTTTTAAAACCCTTCGTCATTTTTCGAATCTTCTTTATAACCAGACAAACCAGGGCTTTGGAATGCAGTTTTATACTTTTAACTTGGTCGGGCTCTGCCTACAGGCTCAAGGAATACAATGGTGGCTGCTTCTTGGGAATTCCGGGTGGTTACTTATATGCAAAATCGTGGAATATGCTGCACCCTAATTCACTGCCTTTCTGCACCCATTCTTTTCATCATACCTGTACTTTCCACTTCTAATCCCCTATATTTCATGATCGATCTCTACCTTCTTATGATCGACCTCTGTACTTCATGTGGTGAAGGTTGCGATCATGATTTGCTGAGGGTGACGGGACTTTGGTAGCAATCATGAGTTATGAAGGTCATTCCACCATGCCGCCGATTTGAAATTGAAGCTGTCCTTAGCTAACTAGAAATGAATCTATTGCGGGAAAGTGCTTTACTGTAAAAATGAAATAAAATCGTTTTAGAGATTACCTTGGTATGTATGCGTACCTGCATTGATGATCTGGTCCGCTTTTCATGCGCGGTGGATTCTGTAGTATATCTTGGCGGTGTTTGTAGTTGATTTGTGCATGTTAGTAGTTACGTGCATAGGGTGCTTTTTCCGTTTTGCGCGTTTTGAATTTGCTGAGTATGTTCTTTTGAAAATTGTGCCAATTGTTGATACGACTCAGGCGATTGTGCTTTATATTTGGATGATTGCATGGTTGGATCTAATTGGTTCCCCTGAATAACTTTGCAGGCTCTCTTGAATATGTTTGAAAAATGGTGGCATGGTGTGTCTTTGATGAATTCCATAGTAGATGAAGACTTATTTTGCATGTAGATGTGGCTGGCTCGCGTGAATTGATTCCAGCCTCACTTGAATATATGGCAGCCTCGTTTGATTTATTTTTCAGGCTCGCTTGAATTGATGGCAGCCTCGCTTGATATATTTTGTAGGCTCGGTTGAATTGATGGCAGCCTCGCTTGATATATTTGGCAGGCTGTCCTGAATTGATGGCAGCCTCGCTTGAATTTTTGTGCAGGCTCGCTTGAATAGGTTGATGCCCTGTACTTCCTGTTATCCCGTTGTTCTTTTTTGTTTTGGGTTTTTTTGTTTTTTTTTTTCTCTCTTTTTTTGTGTTTTTTTCATGAAATGTGTTGAAGCTTACTGCTTTGGAGCATGCTCTATCAGCATCAATTGTTGCTGGTAGAGTACTTGTGTAAATTCGTCTTTGGACTTTGGTTGTTTGTAGAGTTTTAGGCGATGCCCATTCATGATCATGGTGAACTCATCATCATCAATTGTAATAATTCTCACAACCCCATTGTCATAAATTTTCTGTATACTGTAAAGTCCAAGCCATCTAGTGGTTAGCTTTCCTTTGAATGTGTGAAATTTGGAGTCGTAGAGTAATGCCCAATCACCCTCTTTGAATTTCTTATCCTTCAAATGTTGGTCATGCCATTTCTTTCTTTGCTGTTGGATGATTTCAGTATGTGTAAGTGCTTGTTGGCGGTGTTCATCCAGTTGATTTAGCTGCAGCATGCGTTCTTTTTGAATGTCTGATAGGTTCATATTTAGATCAGCTGCAATTCTTAATGTTTTTACTTCAAATTTGATTGGGAGCATGACCTTTTTCTCATAGACTAGTTCATAAGGTGTGAATCCTATTGTTGTTTTCCATGTAGTATTGTAAGCCCAGACTGCTTCACTAAGTCTGTTAGCCCAGACTGCTTCACTAGGCATGTCAGCCCAATCTCTTTTGTGAAGTTGGACAGTTTTTGTCAAGATTCTCTCTAATTTTCTATTGGTTACCTCAGCTTGACCATTTCCTTGAGGGTGGTAGGAGGATGACTGTATGTGCTTTACATTGTTTCTTCTCATAAAGTCTTGAATTAAATTTGATGTGAATTGTGGTCCTTGATCCGAAACTACTTCTCTTGGCACCCCAAATCTGTGAAAGATCTGCTCAGTAAAGAATTTGGCCACACTGGTTTCATTTGCAGCAGCCAGTGCTGCTACCTCTGTCCATTTTGTAAGGTAATCAGTGCATACAAGGATGTAGCTCTTCTGATTAGACTATGGGTTGAATGGGCCAACAAAATCGAATCCCCACTTATCGAATGCCTCTAAAGAGATTTGTGGATGTAGTGGCATTTCTTGTTTTTGTGTTGGCTTTCCCATTCTCTGGCAATCGTCACAATGAGACACATATTCATAAGCATCTCTCTGGAGTGTTGGCCAATAATACCCTGTTTGCAAGATCTTGTAGGCTGTCCTTTTTGCAGCGTAGTGTCCTCCACAGGGTTCATTGTGGGTGGCATGCATTATGTCATGTACCTCATCTTCCCTAATGCACCTTCTAAGTACTTGATCTGGTCCCTGTTTAAAAAGCATGCCCTCTATCCATGTATATGTGGCACTTTGTCTTATTACTTTTGTCCTTTCTTTATAAATGTAATGTTCTGGAAACTTGCCCGATACCAAATAGTTTGCTATGTCAGCAAACCATGGACTTTTTATTGATATGGCAAAAAGGTGCTCATCAGGGAAGTTGTCTTGGACCAATTCATTATCTGTCCCATGTGTTACTCTTGACAAAAAGTCTGCTACGACATTATGCTTGCCTGGTTTATCTATTATAGTGATGTCGAATTCCTGTAGAAGTAGCATCCATCGAATAATTCTTGCATTGGTATTAGGCTTGTTCATAAGATATCTGATCGTTGAGTGGTCAGTATAGATAAAACTTTGGTTTCCTGTAATGTAATGCCTGAATTTGTTGATTGCATGTATGACTGCCATAAATTCCTTCTCTGTGACTGTGTAGTTGAGTTCTGCCCTAGCCAAATTTTTGCTTATATAGTATATGGCATAGGGGTTCTTGTCTTGTTCTTGTCCAAGCACATATCCGATTGCTTTATCTGATGCATTGGTGTGAATGTGAAATGGAATTTCCCAGTTTGGTCCTTGAAGTATCGGTGCTGTGATGGTTTTCTGTTTAAGACTTTCAAAGGCTGACATGCAGTTGCTTGTCCATATGAACTCATTGTCTTTTGTGAGAAGTGCAAACATGGGGGCAACAATTCTGCTATAATTCTTAATAAACCTCCTGCAGTACCCTGTTTGTCCAAGGAAGCTTCGCACATCTCTTTGTTTGACAGGTGGGGGCAGTGTCTTGATTACTGATACTTTGGCTTGATCCACCTCTATACCTCTCTGTGATATATGATGTCCTATAACAATTCCTTCTTCCATTAACATCCTGCATTTGTCATTGCTTAGGCACAAGCTCATCACAATACATTTTTTTAATATTAATTCAAGATTTTCCAATGCCTGCTCAAAGCTCTGTCCATAAGGTGTGAAATCATCCATGAATACTTCCATTTTGTTATTCAGAAAATCGGAGAAAATACTCAGTATGGCTCTTTGAAATTCTGTTGGGGCGTTACATAGACCAAAGGGTAGGACCCTATAGGCGTAAGTTCCCCATGGGCATGTGAAGGTCGTCTTATCTTGATCAGCTAGGTGTATTAATATTTGGTTGTAACCACTGAAACCGTCTAGGAATGAAAAGTACTTGTTTCCAGATAATGTATCCAGCACCTGGTCTATAAATGGAAGTGGAAAATGATCTTTCTTTATTGCTTTCTTCAGCTCCTTGTAGTCCACACAAATTGTCCATTTGCCTCCTTTTTTGGGCATTATGACTAGTGGTGAAACCCACTCACTATCAGATATTGGATAGATGAACCCTGCGTCTAATAACTTTTGTATTTCCATTTTGACTATGTCTTTTAGTGCAGGGTTCAGCCTTCTTTGTGGTTGCCTGATGGGAGTAGAACCTTCTTTGATGTAAATTTAGTGTTTGCGGATATCAGGATGTATTCCTTTCATATCTGTATATGTCTAGGCAAATGCTTTACTTTGTTGTGTTAGTATCTTCATCAATTTCTCTTCTTGCTCTGGTTTTAAATTGGAATTTATGTTGACTGTTTTGCTAGGGTTAATTTCCACGACTTTTACCTTCTCAATCTGTTCTAGCAGTACTTCTGTCCATAAGTCATCCATGTTCTGTTTTGAACTTTCACCTGTTTCTGTAGAAAAAAAATTCTTGAATAACATGATTGTTAGGAGATATATTTTGTATAAATCTATCTATATGGCCATCTTCATCTATTGCCTTTAAAGATATTACAGCATCAATTGTTAGGATAGGTCGAAGGTTTTGATTTGGTGTGTTCTGGTAATTGTTGGAGCATAGGCCGCAGCTATAGTAAAGCTGCGAATTTTGAGGAAAAAGCACAAGTGTTGAAGGGAAAGTGCTAATTTTGAGTAAGCACCAATTTTGGGCAGAAGTGAACAATGCGCAGTACGGCGCCAGATGGACGAGCTCAGCGCAGATTACGGGCCGAAAATCGCGGAGCTCGCGCGCACACATCAAAGGAGAGTGAATGTGGCCGAGTAGAAAGCTCAGCTACCACAATAAATGAAGCGACGGAATAGAGGGCTCAGCTACCCTCATTAAGGCTAAGTACAGAAGTTATGATTGCTCTGACCAAGGAAGAGCAACGGACCAAAGCATTGAAGGCGAAGGAAAAGGAGCAGTGAACGATGAAGCGGCGCCCATACCCGCAATCTACGCCGGAAATCACGGAGCCTGCAGGAAGCGGCGACGTGACCGCAAGCGGCGCTTACAGTACACCTAGCCATGTCTGCGGTTAGGGTTTTTGGGGAATACTGCTGGGAAAGGCCCACAGTTTTGTAAAGGTGCGACCCTCAAGGCCACCTATATATATGTGTAATTGATAAGGGAGAAGGGTTGCTGTTGTTTCTGTTGTTGTTTCTGTTGTAAGGTTAGAGGTTAGAAGTTAGATAGGTTGATTAGAAGGTAAGAGTTAGAATTGGAGAGCTGTAGAGCTCAAGTCACTGAGTTTACAGAAAGTCTAAGTTGATGTCTGAGTCATTGTAATCTCTGTAGAAGAAGAGAATAGATCTAAGAGAAGGGCTCCCAGCTGTGTGCGTGGAGTTTCCCAGAAAAGTCTAAGGCCGCAACTGTGTGCGCAGCATATTGTGTAATTCCCATTTGAGCTAATAGAGAATACAGTTCCCGTGCATGTGATTTCCCCGTGGAGGTGAACCACATAATTCTAGATGTTATGGTAATGTTTCACATGAATGCATGTCTATGTTTACTATCTATGTTTACATGAATGTCTCGCTATCTTTATGAATGAACATGTAGAGTAAATCCTTGAGCTTCCTTAGAAGTTAGACTTGTGCATTATCGAAGGGGCCTGCGAGAACGCTATCGCTGCAGCGCTTGAGGAGTGTGTTACTGTGCTGTGGCGCAAGGCCAGAAACGACAGTATCAAACGTAGTCTGTAAATGCCTCGTGCGCAGGTGCGGAGATACCGCGCAGCTAGGTTGGTAAGCGTGAGTTTCGGTGTTGTCGCACTGAGAAGTCCGAGAAAGAGTAAGACGTCCCGCTCTGAGGAATCCTCCCGGAAGAGAAGGGAGAGGAGATTAGTCTCCACGTCGCCTAGGTTAAGGAAGCCTGATTCCTTAGCCCCCCATAGCCACTTCGGGTGAGACTTCGGGCTGTTGCGCAGCTCGTTGCCGAGAGGGCCAGTGCGCCAAGGGGTGTTTGTTGCTGCACCTCGTGAAAACCCGGGTCTGTCCAGAAAGCAGCCAACAGTAATCATCAGTCCAATTTTGATATTCTAACTCTGAGGATTTCATTGCTGGTGGGTAGATTGTTATCTTCTTCCTGGTATGTCCACTGGTGATTGTCATATTTCCTGATCGGCAACCTATGTAAGCGTCCGCAGTTGCTAACCAAGGTCTACCCAGGATAATCGGATAGCCACTAAGTTTGCTTTTGATTTCGATTATTATAAAATCAGTTGGGTATTCCCAGGACTCGATATTGATCATAATGTCTTCTAGCATTCCTTCGGGCTTCATAGTGGACGTGTCTGCTAGTTGGAGTACTGTTGTAGTTTGTCTTACCATTGATTGGAGTCCTACGTATAACATGGTTTCTTTAGTCATGACATTGATCGCAGCTCCTAGATCGATTAAGCTTTTATTTATTTGCTTGTTATTTATGGTGACGCTTACTACAGGACTACCAGGATCAAGATATTTAGGATTTATTATGACACCTAGCATCAAATCGGCCAATTGTCCCACTACATTAATAGTTGGTGGGTCACGCTTCCTCCTTCCTGGCTTCTTTAGGCAATTCTCTCTAATGAATTTGTTGCAGATGGGCACATCCCTTATGGCTTGTAAGATTGGGATTTGGATGTTTAAGTGTTTGAATTCGTTTAAGATTATATTCTCTTCCTCTTCTTTTGTATTCTGGACAAGTTTTTCTGGAAATGGAGGGTTTCTAGTTCGTGTGAGTGGTATAATTTCTTCCTCAGGAGGTTCTGGTTCATTAGGATGCTGAACATAGGGTTCTGATGTATGGTCCTGAGCTTCAGGTACAGGTTGTTGGATGTTGTGTGGGGGTGTATTCTGCAACGTTTTTCTAGATCTTAGGTTGATTTCATTTATTTCTATGGTGTCTACAACATAAGTTGGGAATTGTGTGATATCAGTGTTATAAGCCTGCTGCTGTTGTGGGGGCCTCTTATTATTAGGATTTGGAATTGGTTGGGCTGGAATAGGTGGAGGTCTGGGGGGTGGTTGAGGTTGTGGGGGTGGCATAATGAGTGGCTATTGTAATGGTGCCCTCCAATTTGATGGATGGGGGTGTTGATGTATATGTAACTTCGGAATGTATTTCATCTATGTATTTCATATATATTTATTGTACCCTTATAAGAGATGTGTTATTCCTCTATAAGGAAGTGTTGTCATGTGGATTGACAAGTGTCGCAAGTGTGTGTACTTGCCGATGGGTTATTAGACCACCATGTGTGGGGTCGGCCCTAAAATATATATTATATTGTGGATGTATCTAGATAGACAAGTCGGCCCCATAAGGTCACTGGGAAAACAGGTTAAGTATAAATAGAGATCGGGAGATCTCTATTTGGATCATTCGGAAAGACACACTTCTCTCACTCAGAAAGTGGCGCACTAGTGAGGAGGAGGATCATCTGCTCTAGTAGACTATCTCAAGTGTATTTTGGTTGTACTTTGGTTGAGCCATTGCTCTCTCTATCTCTGAGGAAGTTGTGGGGTTTTTCACCTTAGGGTTTTCCCCACGGAAACTCTGTTTCTCTTGTCTCTTATGCTTTTGATTATTGTGATGCTTGTGATGCTTATTGTGATTGTTATGCATTGATATACTGTATATGTTATTCTCTCAGTAAAGATCCAAGAGTATTGTGAATTAATGCTCAAATTTTAATAGGGGGTACTGGTTTGCATAATTTGTGGTGGATGGAAACGGTGGGGGGTATTGAGGATAAGATGGTGGATAATATGGCTGTTGATAGGATGGTTGGTATGCTTGCTGGTTTTGTTGCCATTGGTTTTGATTTGGCTGTGCTTGCCATGGCGTCGGTGCAGAGTTCCAATTTGGCTGTCCTTGATTATAGTAAGTTTGATTGCTTTGCTGATATGACCTAACAAAATTATTCCTCCTCTGATTTATAAAACAGAGCTGTTCTATAGTTCTTTCAGCTGTTGGGTCTTGAATGGCTGCCTTACATGAGGGTAAGAGGGGACATTTGTCAGTGGAATGGTCATCGGTGCAGAGACCACATACTTCTATTGTGTTCAAGGTGCACTGCCCCTTCTCATGCTTCTTCCTACAACGAGGACAAAATACTGCCAAGGCTTGGTTAATTTCATCCTGTTTCCTTTTGATTTTAAGAGCATCAAGTTGCATGGCTAGGGATTGCAGTATGTCAATTTTCATGTCATCCAACAGGTTTCCTAAATCAAATTTTGTAAGTGAGGATGATGATCCACTGGTGGTTGTATGTGTATCCCTCGTCCCATTCTTAGTTTTCCTAGATCTTGAGTAGTTTTTGAATATTTGTAGGATCTGGTCAAAAGATTTTTGGAATATGTCTCCATCTCCAAGGAGATTTAAGACTTCAAAATTATCCTCTTTTACATCTCTGAGAAGGACAAGCTTTAGTGATTCAGGATCCAATGTGCAATGGCTGGCTCGTTTGTAGCTGAGTTGAAATCTTTGGGCATAATCTTCTAATGACTCTCTATCTCCTTGTTGCATCCTAAAGATTTCATCCCTAGTGTCTTTGGCCTTGCAGTAGTCCCTATATTTTTCTAAGAATGACTGTTTCATTTGAACCCAGCTAAAGATACTATTTCCTTCAAGGCTCATGAACCACCAAAGTGATAGGTCTTTCAGTGTGGAAGGAAAAAGCCTAAGCTTTTGTGCATCAGTAGTGTAATCAAATGATATGCAAACTACCTCAAATTCAAACAGGAATGAAGTCAACCCATGAAAGTTTGGCAGATTATTAGGATTGATGTTCTTCATTCTGGCATCTCCGAGAGGTATGCTAATGGGAAAAGTGAAAAGCGCCCTAGGTTCTTCCTCTTCATTTGCCATTGAGGTGTTTGAGCTGGAACTGGTAGTGAAGTTGCTTCTGTTTGGATCGTATGTGGAGTCAGTCTAGTTTTCAGAGTGTAGAAATTCAAACTGAGAATGGTTAGAACTGTTATTACCATTGTTGCTCATGGAATGCTTGGGTAGAAAGCGGACAAACCTATCCCTTTGCTGACGAGGCATTCATTGGTAGAAGATATTTATGTTTTTGTTTTATGTAATTTTTGTTTTCTTTTTGTGGTTTTTAGGTGATGTCTCCTAAAAGATTTAGCACCTCCCCGGCAACGGCGCCAAAAAGTGGTGAGCTCCTAATATGGATGCCTAATGAGGGTAGCTATACCAAGAGCCTACTTTAAATGTCAACCCGGGGAACGTACAAACTTGAGATATGCATGCACTATCTGTGCTCTTGTAGGATAATCTCTTGTCACAGTTAAATGGCGGTATCGATGTTCTAGAGATTGTCTACTAAATGTGAAAACTGATTATGCTATGGAATTGAATACTGGAAAGCAATAAATCTAATTAAAAGAATTAAAGTGCTGAAAGCAGTAAATATGTTCTGAGAAATAAAGCAGGGAATCTATTCTAAATGATTAAAATGCTGAAGTAATTAGATGTTGATCTGTTCTAAGAAATGAAGATACAAAGAAAACAGTAAATCTATTTGAAATAATTAAATTGCTGAAATAACTAGATGCTGAGAATGAAGATACCAGAACAGAGCTATTCTACTATTGGGGAAACGAAGTCTGTAACTACTATCTACGCACAAAATTGGAGTCTTGATCTAACTTATTTTACCAATCTAGAATTGAAATACGATCATTCTATGCTTACCCATCTATTACTAAGAAGTTAAAAGAAACTAATCGCGATGAGAAACTGCAGTGAACTCCAGATCTAAACCATGACATTGAAAGCAAAGCTATTACACATGAAATCGTTGATAAAAATATGCGTTGCAAGAAAGAACCTACAAGACTACTGAAATCGTTTTACTGTACTACGGAATGCATTCTAAACTACTACAGAAATAATGAATCATTCAACGCTACCATATATCATAGAACTGTTCATCAATGTAAAATGCATACTTGGAAAAATACCTGCAAATAGGAATCTCCTGACCTACGTGTTGGAGGGGCCCTCCCCAACCCGTACTCAGGAGAGAATAAAAACTCAGAAACGCTTGCTGGAATTAATCATCAATCTTTCATTAATATATAGAATCCATGTCAAAATAGAAGTCTTACTTCTCAGTATCTCAATAGTGCAGAAAACGTTAAAAATAATGTATTTCTCAAAAATAATAGCAGGGGCCTCTCGCTACCCGAGAGGTCCATATTTATACGGTTTAACTCTAATCCTAACTGATTGTCAAAGTGTCGATTCATCTTGGAAGTGGGAGTGTGTCCTCTATAAATCAGGAAACTGGGCGCTGAGCTTGGTGATCCTTTAGTCTTCTACACGTCCATCCTTTAATAAACCTGAACTTGCTCAATCACGCTTGGTTTCCATATAATCAGTTTAATTGATACACATTCTAACATACAAGATTAATCATAAAAACAATTTCATTAAATCATTAAAGTAAAACACTTTCCCCACAATTGAGTGCGTTTTGTTACCATTGCTTTAGCTGGACTGTGGAAAAAGGGTTATCAAAATACCTAAAAAATGGACCCATCAGACCTGATCTCCTGCATAAGACAAGAACACATAATTAGATATTTAGCAAGTAACAACCTAGTTACTGAGAAATGAACAAAAATGAAGTGGAGTTGCCATAAATACTATTGGGAAAATTTGCACAAAGGTGTGCAACTCTTCCCACTTCCAGGGGGAAAGCCTTTGAGGTTGTTAAGAAATCATAGTATTATGTTACTAAAGCAAATTTGAATGACTCCAAATTGATCTTGCAAGCTCTTGTTAGCAAAACAAAACAAAATAAAACAACTAAATTGAAATAAACAACAAAAGTGAGGGTATGCAAACCATTACAAGAAGTCAATGCTAGAACCAATTTAGATTGCTCAATGGTCAAGTTTGTTACATGTAGTGTCACCTAAGAGGTGTGGGATTCAATGGAAGCCAACAATCTTCCTTAGGGAGGTCCTTTTTGTCCACACTAAATGCTAAATAACTTGAAGAATAAATGGGAGAAACACTTGCCCCTTAGAGGAAGGTGGCAAGGGAGCTTGAGGAATGCTAATAGGTGTGGAAAGATGTGGAATAAGTTCCAACACAATTCTAGCAGCATAACCTTGCTCTATTTTTCTCTACTTAGATGCATACACATGGATTCCTTTTATAGGCCAAGAGGTGGCCAAGAAACAACTAGATCCAAATGTGAACCCCATCACCGCATGAACTAGCTCGAAAGTACACAAAGGGGGCTATTTAATGCTTAATTAGCCAAATTCGAATTTCAGTTGGTGAGGGAGCTTACATGATCCTTCAATGTGCGATTGGTGGTTGAGATCCTATCTTTTTTACATTAGCCCGGATCTTGAAGGATAATCCACGCTAAGCCAGCGCAGGCAAAGAACTGATAACACGTGCTATAGCGTAGGCTAACATGGATTTACCTGTACTACCTCATATTTTGACTATTTTTTGGGATTTTTGGACTCATGCTATTTTCTAGATCCGATGAGGATGTCTTTAGTGAGCCGCATGCTATATGTTGATGATGCCTTACTACAAGATTAACCAAAATATCGCATGTGTGCGAAATTTAGGCATTAACACAAACTATCCAAGAAGATTATTAGAAAGTAACTAAATCTTATGATCCTCGAAACAGCTAGCATTTCATGCCATCCATAGTCCCTAAATCATAATGTGAGGCACAACTATGAATTCCTTAAATTCCCAATGACTAAACCTCTTCTCCAGGCCATTCCCAATAGTTAAGCATTGTTAAACGTCATTTAAACCCATCCAACAATCAACATCAACCCATACTTTGAGAGAATATGGGAAAACAAAGAATAGATGTGTGATAGTTTCTTCATTGCATTTAGAAAGATATCACCTACTATAACCCTGATTATTCTTCTTTTGTAAAGAGTCCCAAGTGGGGACTCTATTCATCAAAGTTAGCCACATGAATAATTTCATCTTCTTAGGTGCTATGAATTTCCATTACTTCTCCCACCACCAATGGACCTCCCTTCCAACTTCACCCATCTCAACCTCATACCATAGTTTAGTTGTGTAAAAACCACTAGACTTATTTATAATCCCAACAAGTGTTGGGCGAGGTCCAAATGTAGCAGTATTGATGGCAGAAGTACAAGTTAGGCGAGGCCTAACATTAATCAATTTTGGGAGAAGCAACTCCGTAATTCCTGAGAGTAGGGCAGGGAGCGATGTGAAGTCAACAGAAAAAGACTTGTCTCCTTAGTAAAAGCGAAGTACTAAGGACGGTCAAGGTAGTTGGAGTAGTTATGTATGAAGCGACGGACTGTCAGCTACAGGAGCAAAGAGTAGAGAGGCAAAATGGTGTAAAGGACGCACCATGCCAGTGTCAGAGCCGCGCGGTCATAACTGCGATTGTCAGAAGAAGCATCAGAGACAAAGAAGCGGCGCGAAAGAACAACAAAGCTCCAACAAAGTAAAGACAAAGCATTTTCAATAGGAGAACCGTGCCATTTTGGGTTTAAGGGTACTATGGGGTTTTGGCCCATAGTTATTGTAAAGATGTGACCTTTGGGCACAATCTATATAAAGGTCAATTTTGTATAAGGAAGGGTTAGCTAGCTTGAGCTTTTGTAGAGTTTTGATAGTTTTTGTGGGTTTTGTTAAGATCAAAGAGAGGAAAAGACTCTGTAGCTATGTGCGCAAAGATCTACTGTAGAGAAGAGTATGCAGCTAAGTGCGTAGACTGGGACTGTTAAACCCTTCCTTCTAATATAAGAAACAACTCCTGTGGACGTAGCTCCCATCTGGGGGTGAACCGCGTAAATATATGTGTTGTGTGATTGGGTCTATAAGTATTTTTTGTTCATGTATGTTATACTTTTATATGTATTTACATGTGTATGTCGATGAGAATAACATGCTAAGTGGTGAACACATATGTCTGATTATGCTAAGTGTTAATGAATGTGATAAATGCGTAGTTACATAGTTAAGGGTTAAGGAATAACAGTGATTCAGTGGAGCCTGTACTGTTGGAACTACGAAGTGTGCAGTCACATATTAGCACTGTTATAATTGAAGCATATGCGAAGTAAGATTAAATTCTCTAGAAGCCAGTTCCATATCCGCGCATCACCACGGTTACAGAAACTTGCTTCTGTAATCCCCCATAACTTCGTCTCGAGTGAGACCTCAGCTCGTTCGCAGGTTGTTACCGAAAGGGCCGGTGAAAAGGGGTTTGTTGGGTTTGTGATTCACTAGTACATAGAACTCGGGTCATCCTAAGAAAGTCGTAGCTCAACAAATGGTTCCGTTGCCGCGCTTGAGCTGGTGATATGCTCTAATAATTGGAATCCCGAGAGAACAAAGAAACAAAACCGGGTGACTTGGACAAAAAAGGAGTTTGCAAAGAAGGAGAACAAACATCTATGTTTATCTACAGAAGAATGGTTGTAGGAATATCTATTCTCTAACTTGCACGTAGTTTTCTTCGCATTTTTCGCTAACGAGCTACACGAGTGGATATGAAGACTCGTAGAATGAAAAAAATTGTTTCCAAGGTGGAGAACCTACAGTTTGGACTCCATAGTTGATTCAGAGGCATAAAGAGGTTGGTAACCCAATTTCAAGAGCAGTAGACTTTTCGTTGGATAGCGTACTAGAGTGCTATGTTATAGAATTCGCTGTGGACACTCTGAAGTCTTACAACGCAACAAAAGGAGATTTCTTCAAAGGATATAGAGGTAAGTACCTGAAAAATCTCAGTTTATACATTAAAATGTTGTTAGCAGAAAAATGTGTTTTAAGAATGCAGTCAGATTCCCAGGGTTTGATTTTGTAGTGTTCAGTAACAAAGATAGTGACATAGACGAGGATATTGGTATTTTAAGAAGTGGCAAAAGATATAAAATTAGCACTAGAAAGAGGTATCGTGAAGCCGAACCTCGCACATTCCTAGAAACTGAGTTAGGAACTGATAAAAAATCATATCAGGTTGAGTCTAATAGTGAAACATAACCTAGACATCTTGGCTATCAGCCTATCACTCCGCAGAAACCTCTAGTTGACGAGAGAAATATTGCTAGTTCACAAAACACTAATAGCAATAATACCGCATGAGCAAATACTCAGAATTTTCCAAGTAGTGGTATTCCTCCATCGTTCCAGAACACTACACCTCCTAGAAGAAGAATGACATATGACATTAAGCTACCCGTATTTAAAGGAACTAGTTTAGAAGACCCATAGCAGCATTGGTTTCTCTGTGAAGCGGTGTGGAATGTTAAGCAAGTACAGGATGATGCCATAAAACAACCTCAACTAGTTACTCTATTAATAGATAGAGCTTTAACATGGTTCATGAAATGTTCTATGGCACATAATAGAACATTAGCAGAGATCAGAACTGTGCTGATTAGAGAATTTAAGAAACCTAAATCTGAATCTCAGTGTATCACAGAGCTAAAAGAAATCAACAAAAACCTAATGAGACTGTATGGTAATTTGATCATAAATTCAAAGCATTGTTAGATCAAGTTAGTTTTGATATAACACCGCAACAACATCAAGAATGGTTTATAGTTGCACTGTCGCCTCATATCAGATTACTACTGATGCAACAGAAGGTTGCTTCGCAAATTGAGGCATTAGAAATTGCAATGAAACTAGAAGCTTCACCCATTGGAGAAACTAGCACAGGAATGGTATAGATACATACACAACTAGCAAACTTGACATTATAGCTACAAGACATGAAGAAAGGAAAAGAAACCAGTGAAGAGGTTTGGTGTACTAAATGTAAAGGGGAAGGACATTCCAAGGAACATTGCCCTGTATTCCGAGATTACATCGCTAGTGGAGCACCGAATCCATTGAATCAACAACAAGGACCATGGTGTGAGATTTGTCGATGTAGAGGACATCGCCTAGAGGACTGTTACCTACTTCAGAAGTATGCACAGACACCAAAAACCTATACTGCACATTTTGTAAATCAGTTGGCCATGATGATAACGACTGTAGAGCATATGACCTCATGATAGAAAGAAAACATGATGTTTACAAAGTTCACGGAGAAACATAGAACAATAATGAAAACACGCAGTATGATCAAGGCACATACAGAGGACGTGGTGGATTTAGAGGAAGAGGAAGAGGTCAGATTGTATGTTATAACTGCGCTCAACCAGGACACTTAGACAAGGACTGTAAGAATCCTTGTACTACTTGCAAGTACTGTAAGTCATTTGACCATGTCATTGAAGCATGTCCCATTTTGCAAGGCCAAATGCAGGAGAGAATACCAAAAGGACAGAATCAGAACATACAGATGATTGCAGCTGAAAAATGAAACAAAGATCGCAACGTTCATGTTGTGACGCGAAGTGGAGCCATGACAGGAAGTGACCAAAGAAGTGAAGCCTCGACTTCTGAAGATCACATAGCCAGACAAAAGCCTAAGGAAGGGGCTTGGATAAGAAAAGCAGTTGGAAAAATGCCTTCCTTCAACCTTAACAAAGAAAAAGAAGTCTTCATGGAAGTAAGAAAAGTCTTACAGAACTCAGAACCTTTGACTACAAGAATCCCATTGCGAAGTGAAACACCACCTGTGATTGATAGGCCAACTTCATACGATGGATCGCGAACTCCACCAGAACAAATAAGTCTTGTTACGCAGTTCTTACAGAGCTGCATGAAGCTGTCAAGACATGAGAATTCCTTAGGAGAATTACAGAACCTATTAGGACATTACAAGCAGCGTAATATAGTAAATAATGCAGATAGAGCAGTTCATCATATCAAGAGCCATAGAAGGACCAGAAGAGAAATGTGATTGAGTGCGCATATTGGAGATTTTGAAATGGACTAGATCATTCTTGACGTAGGTTCAGAGGTGAATGTCTTGACAAAACAAACATGGGAACATATGGGAAAGCCAAAGTTATCTTGGTCACCTATACAATTGAGACTAGCAAATTAACAAAAGGTTCTAGCTTTTGGGAGATTATCAAATGTCCTTGTTGACATTGATGGAGTGCAAAGTAAAGCAAAGTTTGAGGTTATTGAGATCATAGATGATAGCAATCTGTATCCTGCATTATTGGGAATAGATTGGGCAATTGATAACCTCGCGATTATCAATTTGAAGAAGAAACATATGGTATTTGAAGGACCGGAGATCAGAGTCATCACACGTTTGGACCCTTCACAAGGACCCAGATACGTTGAACCAGTACGAGAAGAATGCATAACTCAAGATCTTGTTAATATCTACAAGATGACAGTGAATCAAGCAGATTACATTAATCCTACAAATGATGGAACATTGAGTTGGAGATGCGACAGTTCTTGAATATCAGAATCAGACATAGGACTGAAGAACTGCAAGAACAAAATGCATGAAGTATTAGCAAGACGATCTGTGCAAATAACAAAGTAACTACGCTGGATTGGAACAGAAGTAAGTTCAATTCCTACTTATGATGGGTTGGGTAATATCCATGCATTTCTTTAAGAATATATTGAATCAGTTTCATATGAACACAAGTCAACAGCTTTGGATACAGCACTGTGGGCTACACCCGCTAGATGGTGGGATGCACATAAACAAAACCTGAACACATGGGAAGAATGTAAGAACATGATGGAGATCAGATTCACAGAGCAAACTGAGAGTGTACAAGCAACCTACATTGGACAAACTGATCCTAGAGATCATATAGGAATTTGCTTGAAAGCATGGACACACATACCACAAGAAGAATGGGTTCATATGTTCGTGCACACATTGGATCAGATACCAAAGAACTGGTACACAGACACAGAACTTCGCAGAGGAACGACAAAATGGTCTAGTATAACAAAGAACTTCCAAGCAACTTTCAATTTTGAAGATGATTGTCCAAGTGTCCATGAGGCTTTGCAGATCATTAAAAAAAAGGTATTTGATGATGCACCGTTACCTATGTGTAAACAACCATATTGGGAAATACAGTTGGAACATGCACCAAAATGTTACAACTTCGCACTGGATGAAGATGAAGATGAATACCCGTGCGATGTAAACATACCTGAGTCTAAGGGAAAGCGTGATGTAGAAGGACCTGATTTAGAAATTCCGGATCTAAGTAGTCCTATGAAGACTAGAAAAGTTAATATTGGTACCAATGAAGAACCAAAGTTTGCTTCTATTGGGGATTACTGGGATGAAGAAACAATAGGACAGATTGCAGACCTACTGCGTGAATATCAAGATTTATTCCCTACCAAGTTTTCTAAGATGAAAGGCATTTTAGGAGACTTGGGAGTTATGAAAATACCTCTCCAGCCTCATGTGAAGCCTATTAAGCAAAGTCCTTACAGACTGAATCCCAGATATAAAGAAAGAGTGAAGGCAAAAATTGATAAAATGCTTGACGTAGGAATTATTGAACCATTGGAAGAATCAAAATGGGTAAGTCCCATGGTTATTCAAGACAATAAATCTAAAGGAAAGATCAAAATCTGTGTAGACCTTAGAAATTTAAACGATGCCTCGTTGCATGATCCATTTCCTACTCCATTTATAGATGAAGTGCTAGATAATGTTGGAGGAAATGAAGCATACTCATTCATTGATGGATTTTCTAGATATCATCATATCATAATTGCTACAAAAGACATACACAAGACAACCTTTGCCACTTAATGGGGATCATTTCAGTGTACCGTTATGCCCTTTGGATTGAAAAATACACCTACTATTTTTTCAAGAGTGGTTGTTGCTGCATTTAAAAATTATATTCATAAGTTCTTAGAAGTCTATTTTGATGACTGGACAATATTTGGTTTATTGAAGAACCATTATGCGAACTTAAGAATGATGTTAGCAAAGTGTAGACAACATCAAATTTCTTTGAACCTAAAGAAAAACATCTTTTGTGTTCCTTATGGAATTCTATGGGACACATCGTATGTAAACAAGGATTGATGGTTGATCCAACAAAGATCGTAGTTATAGTAAACCTACCAATGCCTAACTTAGTAAAACAACTATGCACTACATTGGGGCACACAGGATACTATAGGAAGTTCATCAAAGGATACGCACAGATCACTGCGCCTATGGAGAAATTATTAAAGAAAGAAGCAAAGTACAGTTGGACTGAGGATTGTAAAAAAGGATTGGATACATTGAAAGAGACAATGGTTACAACAGTGATTCTAGTCTTTCCTAACTGGAATAAACCATTTCATGTACACGTAGATGCTTCATCTATAGCACTTGGTATTGTCTTAGCTCAACCAGGTGAGGGAGGCATCGATCACCTCGTTGCATTCTCAAGCAGAAAGCTATCCTCAGCAGAAAAGAACTATACCACGACAGAAAGGGAAGGATTAGCTATGGTGTATGCATTGCATAAATTCATACACTATCTTCTAGGTTCGCATTTCTGTATGTTTATTGACCATTCAACTTTGAAATACTTGGTCAACAAACCAGTGTTAGGGGGGAGAATATGTAGATGGATCTGTCACCTACCCAAATTTTGAGGATATTTATTTTATTTGCAAAATACTTTATGTTAAATTATAATTACAAAGTTTTTGTAATTATGACCAAATCTGGTCAAAGATAATTGTAATGACTCATTATTATTATTTAATAAATTAGAAAAGGAGACAAACACTCAAGAAAGCTGTTACAAGAGTGTTCACTGACCCACTAGGAGGAATGGAAGCTGCTAGAAGGCATGGGACAGATGGCAGCATTTGCACTCCACCACTAGCTGTTGGTTATGGGACAACTACCCCTAAAATTGTGGCATTATTCGCCAGGTGGGGGAAGTGAGCAGGCAGCTCATTAATGACCAGCAAATCACTAAAAGGCCTAGGCAGCCTATATAAGGCAATTCGAATTGAGCATGCAACTCTCACAATATTTTCTGCAGAAATATTCCTCAAGTGCATCAGGTGATGACTGAGAGATTCGAATAGGGAGGCTATGTGAGAGTGCAATTGTAAGTCTGCAAGTTATTTCTGAGAAGGAAAACCAGAGGTGCTGGTGCAGGTCTCTTTGACTGCTGAGTCTGTAAGACTGGATAAACTACTTGCTACTACAAGATTGAGGACCTAAGCTTCTAAGTTTCTTCCTCCTGGTGGTTTAGTGAATAGGCTCGGGGTCCTAAGATAGGCATATTGACTGTTTTCAGGAGCAGGTTGGGTGGAACGGGCTTCTTGGGTGTTTGTTCTCTTATCTACCGGTTCAGGTTCTATCTTTCATATCTGTCAACCTTGTTTTTACATTAAATATGTTGGGTTCTGTATTACATTGATGATTAGATCAACTGATAGAATAAAATCCTTCTTGGTATTCTTCCACATGCTGGTTTCTGCACTGTACTCTAGTATAGAGAAGAGTAGTTTAGAATAGATTAAAGATAGACTGAATGTCAATTGATGGAAAAGCTGATTATAATAGTGCTCTTGTTAATTTCTGTCATATGTTTAAATAATAACGCAGGATAAATTACAGTATAATATAAACAGAGGCATAACATTCATCTAGTTCTTAAATAAAAGAAGAACACCTTTGTTTCTGCACAGTCCTGCATACTTCTTTTTAACCCTATCTAGTTCAGCCAGTGATCACATGCATTTCAACATTATATAATTCATATTTCCCAAGCACTTGCATTTGAAGATTTATAGAAGCTGCAAAACAATTCTTTATACAAAATCGATCATAATTACACATATTATTTCCTCTACACATATTATTTCCTCACTGTCTATCGTTTTCCGATGTGATTGATTAAATATCGGCACAGTAGTATCCAACCCTATGTTATCACATACTCTCGTTCTCTGCAATATCTCTCTAATGCACAGTTTATAAGCTTCGCTTCAAGCCATTCATGGCAAGCTTTAGACATTAAATTTCAGAAGCGATAGCAGACATGGGTTCCAAACCCTGAATTATTATTCTATTACTATCTATTATTTCAAGGTATGATTATCAACATGCCACGTTTCATAAATTAATAGAAAACACGATTCTTTGTATCATCGTCTATTTAGTTTACAACCACGACAGTGCCAACACTTTATGCCAACGAACGAGACTTTAACCAGCTCGGATTCTTAGCCATAGCACTCACCTGGGTTCATGTGAAGTGGATGTTGTGGATTGATGACAGGGCATTCCACCATAAGGTTTAGACCCAAACATTAATTCCTGTCTAGGACACTGTCAACCTGCCATCATGAATTTAATACCTGTCAGCTCATCACTTTATCAACAAATTCATAGTGTGGTGTAATAGCATACTATATCAATACTTAGAACAAAGGTTAGGTTACTTTGCATAGTTCTCTTTTGTACTGTTAAAAACTTAGCCTTTCCAATATTTTTGTCACGTAAATAAATGGATGAGGGTCACACTTTGTATAGGAACCACACACATAGGACTTGATTAGGGTGTATCCCTTGGCCCTTGTATTATTTATATATAAACAAGGCCTTGTAGAATCATACCTTATTACACGGTACTATTTTTATATCCACAATGAGGTCAAAACCTATATTATGACTTTTCAAAGAAGAATTTCAATGGTAATTTCATGTGTTGTCTCACTCAATACTATATGCATTCATAGATAGAAGGATAAGAACTTTTATAATTAATTTATGACATTCAACTATGAAAATAGGACCATGATTTTTATAGTGGGAATTATGATTTAAACGCATTTATTTCTAAGTCCATTTATATGACGGTATTGAAACTACAAATGTAAATAATATTATTCTAACACTTGACGTCCATAACTTAGTATTTATACTCCAGCGTTTTTCTCAAGCACAAGTAATTTCCCATTTAATGATTCTACTATTGAATGCATTCAGGATATCAATCATTCTAACTTTCGCACTATGTACGTCTTTAGTCAAATAGAACATCTAGGACAGACTTAGTTCCATACCTGAAGCAAAGGGGAGAACTTAGAAATTCTACCAAAACTTGATGGCTAATTGTAAAACATAAATACCCTTAATGCTGGTTGCCGCAGAAACTCTTACCTGCATTCTACACATGGAATAGGATACAATGCCTTAGCTAAACATAGCTACGTAAACCTCAGGGCACCTCGTAGGACCCCTTGCATCATCATCAAAAGCAACTGTCAGAACCGAGTCAGTAAAACTCTATCGCAAAATATCATAAGTCACAGTCAACACTAATATAAACAATGTTGTAAGCATTTCAATAGGAAAATGACGTGTCACAGTCATTAATTTGTCTCTAGTTAAGAGTCTTAATAATTATTTGTTTCTGCGTTAAATGACTTGGTAATTAATGTTGTCCTTATAAGCATTTATTATTTCCGCATTTACAATTATTAATAATTAATGCTGATTTAATTTTTTTTAAATTTCTATGAAAATATTGGGATGTTACAGGATCTTACTCTTTCAGGAGTATGCTTTTGAAATCATTGTCAAGCCAGGAAGATTGAATTCAAGACCTGACCATCTCTCTAGAATTGAGTCAGGAAAATAACCTATTAATTTGGAAGATAGTCTACTAGATGCGCAGTTGTTTGCTATTCACATAACAGATGACTACTATAAGGACATTGTAGAATTCCTGACTACAGGTCTAGCACCTAAAGAGTTTACTACGCAACAAAAGAAACAGTCAGTGGTAAAAGCAGTTGATTTTACTCTAATTGCAGGACAATTATACAAGCTAGGACTAGATGAAGTATTGCGAAGATGTGTATTGGAACATGAAAAACCTACGATACTTGCTAAAGCACACTCAAGAGTATTGGGAGGACACTACGCAGGAAGGGATACTGCGCAAATTTTTTTAAGATCAGGACTATGGTGGCCTACAATACTCAAGGATTGAAAAGAACATTGCCGAAGTTGCAATGCATGCCAAAGAACAGGAAAGCCATCTTGTAGAGATGAAATGCCATTGATGCCACAACTGACCTTGCAAGCATTCGATAAGTGGGCTATTGACTTTGTGGGACCTATTAACCCACCAGGAAAGCGAACTAGTTCGAGATATATCATCACAACTACATATTATCTAACCAGATGGGCAGAAGCAAAACCAGTGAAGGACTGTAGCGTAGTCATTGCCGCGTAGTTCATTTTTGAGAATATCCTTACAAGGTTTGGATGTCCACAGATTCTAATGAGGGATCAGGGAACTCATTTCCTGAACAGGACTATTGAAGCCCTGACCGAAGAATTTCAGATCTACCATTAGAAGAGCACACCATATCATCGACAAGCTAATGGCACTGTAGAAGCCTTTAACAAAGTATTGGAAAATGCGTTGACCAAGGTATGCAATACAAACATGGATGATTGGGATCTAAGAATACCAGCGGTGTTATGGGAATATAGAACAACTTGTAAGAAGTTGACAGGTCATACACCCTTTAGATTAGCATATGGACAGGAAGTTGTCATGCCAATGGAATACATAGTCCCAAGCCTGAGAATTGCAGCATTCACAAATATGTCTGATGAAGAGACAATAGAGGAAAGACTACTACACTTAGTTGGGATGGAGGAAGATCTCTTCATCGCAGGTTTTAACCAACAAGTGCAGAAAGACAGAGAAAAAGCATGGCATGATAGGTACATAAAGTAAAAATTCTTCCAGGTAGGAGATCTTGTACTCCTCTATGATAGTAAATTTATGAAATTTCCTAGAAAATTTCGAATGCATTGGTTAGGACCATACATTGTCAAACATGTTACTAATGGTGGCGCAGTTCAGTTAGACACATTACTAGGAGAAAACCTATAAGGAATTGTTAATGGGAGTAGACTAAATCCTTATAGGGATAGTCCTATTCCTCCAAGTATCAACTGAGCAACAAAAAGAATTTTTTTAAGTGTCAAGTGTAGTTGAAACTGGACACTAAAAATAAAAGGTAGAGTCTGCACACAGTTTTGGTAAAATGAGAAGTTTCATAAAATGGAAAGATGTGTTGCGAAGCACACATAGCAAGCTGAGTTGCGAAGTAAAAGAAAGGAGTCGCGCTACGAAGTTAAAGTTGAAAGCATTGAGGATGAAGGAGGCTGACACTTCGACGAAGTTACAACCCATGCAGGAAGAAGCGCTCGCTATTTTGGAGGAGATTGAGGAGAAAATACAAGAACTCCGCACTACGGAGAATACAATAAAGGAGCAACTTCAGGAATCCATCTCAGAGGAGATTCTTGAAACAATTAAGGAGTTTGAGCAAGAAACTAAGGAAGCAGTTGTGAATTTGAGAGCAACTCTTCAACACTTCACTACGAAGTTGAGTACCCCAAGGGATGCATAGTTGAAGCAACCGAGCGGAAGTGGATCAGGTACGAGCCACATGTAAGTATTAGGGGCCTGTTGGGCGAGGACCAAATGCAGTAACATTGATGTTAGAAGTACAAGTTAGGCGAGGCCTAACATCAACCAATTTTGGGAGAAGCAACTCCGCAATTCCCGGGAGCAAGGCGTGAAGTGATGCGAAGTGAGCAGAAAAGGACTTGTCTACTTAGTAAAAGCGAAGTACTAAGGACGGTCAAGGTAGTTGGAGTAGTTATGTATGAAGCAGTGGACTGTCAGCTATAGGAGCGAAGAGTAAAGAGGCGGAATGATGTAAAGGATGCACCATGTCAGTGTCAGAGTCGCGCAGTCAGAACTGCGATTGTCAGAAGAAGTGTCAGAGCCAGAGAAGCGACGCAAAAGGAAAACAGAGCTCCAATGAAGTAAAGACAAACCATGGTCAATAGGAAAACTGTGCCATTTTGGGTTTAAGGGTACTATGGGGTTTTGGCCCATAGTTATTGTAAAGATGTGACCTTCGGGCACAATCTATATAAAGGGAAAATTTGTATAAGGAAGAGTTAGCTAGCTTGAGCTTTTGTAGAGTTTTGATAGTTTTTGTGGGTTTTGTTAAGATCAAAGAGAGGAAAAGAGTTTGCAGTTGTGTGTGCAGAGATCTATTGTAGAGAAGAGTCTGCAACTGAGTGCGCATACTGGGATTGTTAAACCCTTCCTTCTCATATAAGAAACAAATCCTGTGGACATAGCTCATCTGGGGGTGAACCACGTAAAATCTATGTTGTGTGATTGGGTTTATGAGTATTTCGTGTTCATGTATGTTATACTTTTATATGTATTTCTATGTGTATGTTGATGATAATAACATGCTAAGTGGTGAACACATATGTCTGATTATGCTAAGTGTTAATGAATGTGATAAAAGCGTAGTTACGTAGTTAAGGGTTAAGGAATAACAGTGATTCAACGGAGCCTGTACTGTTGGAACTACAAAGTGCGTAGTCACATATTAGCATTGTTATAATTGAAGCATATGCGAAGTAAGAGTAACTTCACTAGAAGCCATTTCCATATCCGCGCATCACCACGGTTACAGAAAATTGCTTCTGTAATTCCCCATAACTTCGCCTCGGGTGAGACCTCAGCCTGTTCACAGGTTGTTTCCGAAAGGGCTGGTGAAAAGGGGTTTGTTGGGTCTGTGAGTCACTAGTACATAGAACCTGGGTCAGCCTAAGAAATTCATAGCTCAACAACAAGTTCATTCATTTTCTCTTTAAATTGATCATGACCACTACTTAAGGAAAAAATGAAGTTATTCTAGGAAACTCGGTTATCAACTTCCATCCCTAGCTAACCTTTTATGAGCCACCCCTAGTGTTGGATGTTTTTTTGTGCCTCACCAGTTGCTTGCTTAAGTGTCCCAGAACCTACCCTCGCAAGAGTTGGAAAAAATCCTTAGTCAGAAATATAGAGATATAACATCCCACAATAACGTCCTCCTCTAATTTAACACTTGTGCCATCACCAACTTTCTAGGAAAGAAAATCTCCAATTATCAGAAAGACCAGAATCATCGCCTTCCATTGGTTCAAACCCATCAAAGTGGTTTTCATCAGGGATTTGGTCCACTCAAGCAAAGAAGATGGAGCCATATATTTATGAGAGATAATACGTTTCCATAGTTCCTCCTCTGTTGGGAAACCTCTTTGAATAATAGGACATAAAATAAAATAGCAGAAATGATAAGTATTCTAATAAGATGAGTGGTTTCTAAAAATACCATTTACAACACTTAAGCACTACACATTATGATCAGAGCATCATAATGCATTATTCAACAGTGAAAAAATAAATAACAATACAAACCATAGGGTCGTTCTTTTATAGTCTCCATATCTAACAAACTCCCTTGAAATGAGGATGATTTGGTCGACAAATAGGGGTTGTTGGTTCTAAATATTTCCATAAAATCTGCAACATCCGATAGATTAGTTGGTTGCTTTATTTAAGATGATCATGGCCCCACCGACCAATCATTTGACCACTCAGTTAAGCCTCCATTCAACTTCTCTGCTAGTCGACCGTTGTCTTTTTACTAAATGTCTCCAGAAGATTTAGAGGTGTGATGAACCTGCATAACCTTTGGTTCCAACACCCCCCCATGAGCACAATGCTCTAGAGATTCAGAAGGTGTAATTATGTTCTTTGAACACCCCCCCATAATTGTAGTTGTATGAAGTCCAAGCATAGCCCAAAGTTTTACAACCTTAGCTTATGGTAGACGCTTCATAAAGATATCAACAATTTGATCACGTGTCTTGCAATAAACAAGTGTGACAACATTGTCCTGTACCAATTGTCTAAAGTAGTGAACGTGAAGTTTAGCATGCTTCATTTTGTTGTGAGCAATAGGATTATCAACAACATGTAATGTACACAACTTGTCACAATGGATAATAGTCGATGCCTGAATAGGAAAACCAAACTCTTCTAGAATCTGATGGATCCAAATTGCCTCTGTACCTGCATTGAAAACTCCACGATATTATGATTCTGTAGTCGAAAGAGAGACTACCTTATGTTTCTTACATGAATAGGACAATGGTCCAAAACTAAGTCAAAATGACATAGCCAGAAGTGGACTTTTGTCATCAATGTCACCTCCCCAGTCAGAATCAGTGAACCCGACCAACGGTTTTGAATTGAGACAATATTTAATACCATACTGATAAGTTCCGTTAATATAGCGACAATTTGATTTGTAGCTTTCCAATGGCTTTCACGAGGATCCTGCATGAAATGAAAAATCACACTAACAACAAATGAGAGATTGGGTCAATTATGAGTTAAGTAAATCAATCTACCGACCAACTATCGATAAAGAGTGGCGTCAACTTGAGGAGAGTCACAGTTCTTAGACAATTTGACACCCTAATGATAAGGTGTAGCACAAGACTTACAGTCATCCATTTTTAATCATTTGAAAAGATCCAAATCATATTTTGGTTGAGAAAGAAATATACCATCATTCATTTGTAAAATTTGAATTCCTAGAAAGAAATGCAACAGACCAAGAACAATAATTTCAAAGGTATCCACAAGTTGTTTCTTCAAGCTTAAAATCAAGTTGACATTGTTTTCGATTATGACTAAATCATCAAATACAATGCCACAATCAAATTATCACCATGAACATGTAGTATATAAATAACGTGATCAAATTCACAATGTTTGAAGGCGAGATTGATAAAGAAGCTATCATCTTCTAATACCAAGCACAAGGTGCTTGTTTCAAACCATACAACAAGTTTTTCAGTTGAAAAACAAGACTAGAATTCGTCACAGAACTAGGAGGTTATTATGCATATATTTCTTCGGACAAGTCTCCATGAAGAAAGGCACTTTTAACATCCATCTGATGAAGTTCCCATCCAAAATGAGAGACAAGGGAAATAATCAATCTAAGGGAGTTCATATTTGCAACAGGAGAATTTTTTTTGGTGGAGTCGATGCCTTCTTGTTGAGACAAACTCTTGGCTACCAGTCGAGCCTTGTGTCGTTCAACAACATCATCAGAAGTAAACTTGGTCTTGTAGACCCATCGACACTTCACAACATTCTCTCATTGTGGTCAAGAAACCAATTCCCAAGTGTGATTCTTCTTCATAGAATCAATTTCAACAACAATAGCATTTTCCAATTCACGCACTCCTTGAGCATCAACATAAGTGTCAGGATCACAGGTTTCAAGAACACGTGCCATAATTAGTGTAAGAATGGCATGTTGTTTTTTACTCTGTGTCTGTTGACCAATACTAGCATCTCCAGCATCAGGCCCAACAATGTCAATAGTTTTAGCAACCCACCGAGGTAGAGAAGTCAATGATGATTCAGGTCGGTTATTGTCAGTAAAATGAGTAGTTGTGTCGACATTCTTAGTCAATGTAGACCAACTACCAATTGACTTAGGAGTAAAATTGGATTGTTTGGTTGAAACTTCAAAGAAGGGTATAGTCTATCCAGATTATTCAGAAATATCAAACAGATCACCATGCAATAGAGTATGAGATGAGTTCAATAACTTAGTACCTAAAATCTTCTCATCAAATATCACATTTCTGCTCAACATGATTTGTTGTTTAACGGGGTCAAACAATCAATAGGATTTTGATTCATTAAAATAACCCATCATGATGCACACGTGACTCTTTGCATCCAATTTCTTCATGTAGTTATCACTAATATGAACCCAAGCAACACATCGAAAGGTTCTGAGGTGTCCGACAAAGGGATTTCTTCCTTGCCACTTCTCGATTGGAGTTATGTAGTTGACAACTATAGTCTAAACATGGTTCAGGATATAGTTTGAGCAATAAGCAACTTATGCCCAAAAATTAGTTGGAAACTATTTGGTCTGTAATAGGCACCATGCCATTTCTACCAAAGTCCCATTCTTATTCCCTACGAATCCATTCTGCCGAGGGGTGTCAGGGACATATCTCTACCAAGAAATGTCGTTTTGCAAGAGATATTCTTCAAACTATTGACTCACATATTCTACACCATTGTCTGATCTCAAGCATTTGATAGGACGACCACATTGCTTCTCAACCAATGCCCTAAATTCCTTGAATCTTTCAAAGAATTGACTCTTATTTTTCAAGAAATATGCCCATGTAAATATAGAGAAATATTCAATAAAGGTTAAAATATACTTTTCACATGCTAATGAAGGTTTGTTCATGCAACATAGATCACTATGAACAAGTTCTAGTTGGTCTTGTGCTCGCCATGTTTTCCCGAAATCAAAGGATGCTTGATGATGATTTCCAAGCACACATCCTCTACAAAATCCATTAGGTGGAATAGTCTTCGGGAGAACAGTAACCATGTTCTTTGTTACCATCATCTTTAAATTTTGAAAGTTCAGATGTCCAAGTCTTTCATTCCAAATTCAACTTCTGTCATCGATCTAAGCAATGTGTGCAGTCGGTCTAGTCCGTTGAAAATAATTCCTAGTGGGGTCACAAAGCTTGTATTGTTTGTATTTGGGATCTAAATATATTGAAGCAACAGTCGCCCCCCATGCCTTAGATCCTTTACAATAAAGTGATCTCATCAAAACTAAACAGTCTTCTTAGTATGCGTAAGTTGTGCAACCAACAACAAGTTTGTGCTCAAGCTATGTACATGACAGACATTGGAGATTCAACCATGCCTACATTCAACATTGCCACTTCCAACAAACATGCAAGCATAATCATCAGCTACATAAATCTTATGTTCCAGAGTTCCCCTTAAGGAAGAGAACAAAGAAGCATCCTTATCCATGTGATGAGTGCAACCGGAATCGACTATCCATTTAGTCCGAGTGGTGTGGGCATGTAATGCCTGGGAAGTGTGTTACTGGTTTTTGCAACCCATTGTGTCAAAAGACACCTACTAAGGTTTATGGAAATCTCAATAGGGATTCAAGGAGGAAATATTTACCAAGTAATAAACAAAATTTAAAAACTACACTAAGCATGCAAGCAAACAAAACTAAGAACAATAGAGTAAACTAAACTAACATCATATACACTCTTTAACACACACATTGGACGAATAAAAGAATGATTTTCTTTTCGTTAAAAGAATGGGCTATACATGAACCAAGGGTTACCTCAGAGTAGCAGTGACGGGGGGCCCTGCAACTTTATGAAGAAGGATGCTTGTGGTCTCCTAATAGCCTGGTGTTCTCCAGCCACTCGTCACAAGGTGCAAATCTACACGAGATGAAATACGAATACTCAAGGGATTTTTGTATATCAAGGGGAGATTTCAACAGAGTAACGGTATATGCAATGAGTGGAGAGGTTCTATGTCAAATGAGGGGCCTTGGTATTATATTTATAGGCACAATGAATAGCTTGAGGATGAGGATATGCTTTCCTTATTTATTTTTTAGCTTTTGCCTTTTTCGGTCCTTGATTTATGGATTTTTCCTTGTTTTTTTCATTTTTTTCATTTTTTATCGTCCTTTCCAATTTGGGCTTGTCATAAGGATTATGCCAAGTTTCCTTTTTCATTTGAGTGTGAAAAAGGAGAAACTTCCAAAAACAAGTCATGGCATAATGTTGCTAATTTATTTTTATATAATTTAGCAATTTAATTTGTAAATTTGGCATTTTTGGCATATGAATTTGGTTTTTGGGTTTTACCAAGGCTTAAAAGGTGGAGATGAAGTGTGGTCATAATGTATGTGTATGATGGGGCTAATGACTATCCTGGTAGGTGAATAAAATGTAGGTGTTAACGGATTCCCCCTTGATGTGTGAGCCCAGGAGCTCATCGCATGGTCGACATACATCATAGGATCTTCTTTTTTCGGGGGATAATCGTGACAGTGGCATAGAGAACAAATACTATGTTGGAGGAAGCGTGCACTTTGTCAGGACTACAGGGGCCCTTACCTGTAGATACAACACTCAACATATAATCTCAAATAAGTGGACGGTTTGGGCATTCCCATGCGTGTATCAATGTCTCAATATAAAGTGGACCTAGGCCCATGGGGGTTTGATCAATACATAGATGAATGTTGTTTAAAATATAACTGTCCAATGATAGAATAAAGAAACTGGACTGTAATCATGGTCCAACCATGTCTGATCCGAAGAAATGGATCTGGAACAATGGCATTCACAAAGAATGCAAGATCACAATATCTGATGCCTAGTTGGGTTTGAAGGGGACCAACAACTATAAGTACTCAAATATCTGGAATATGAATCTCACAAGTACAATGAACTGCATCTGAAACTGGATCCACTAGGAAGCATATGACTGAAGGGATTCCCAACACCGTCGCCAACGCAACCCACATATCACAGGGAACATAATGCTGTAAGGGTTCCTGATAAACTCACCAATGTGCTAGAGTTAGATGACATCCAGGGTCTTTGACCAAACGATGAAAGAACCAATACCCTGTATGAATCTCATTAGTGTGATGATTTAGTTGATGTCGAGCACATGAGAAACAACCATCCCAAGGGGCACTAAGGTCTCCCCTTAGGTGGTTCAATGGACTCATCAATGAGGTTTATGAGGCCAAGGTATAGGGACCTCTGCGTCTATCCTCTGGAATAAATGTGTTGATGTCGATAGAGGGATACTTGGAACTAACAAGGCAATGATGTTTCCTTGACATAAGCACAAGGGATACAACCAAAGAGTGATATAACTGGACATGGGATTGAGACACTGCTGGGGGATACGAGGGAAAATGAGTAATAGGGACTCAAACTTCCTTTGTTCAGAGTATGACCGTATGATTGAGTTGGCAGCATATGTGAAATGAATCTTGGAGGGTACACAACTTGAGATACCAGGAATTATGATGGAAATGAGAGAAAGTCAGAGGGGGGGAGGTCTAATATAGGAATTTGGGAAAGTATGGTATTAGAATGACTCCAAGGGTGACTCAACACATAATACTCTAAACAAAGGCATCAAGGAATGCTGTAGTAAATATAAACTATATGCGATCTACAGGGGTGTTGAGGAGCACCATTTGTAAATGGTTTCTATAGTGTGAAATGCACCGAAGAGAGGCTGTGGATTTATACTTCATAATCGCAACTTCCTAGATGTGTGAACATCTGGAAAAAGAGGGTGCATAAAATGCACCATTTTATAATGGTCGCGGAGGTGGAAGGTAGTCTCTGCGAGATAAAAAGATAGGGAAGTAGGTAAGTGTCCAATGAATCAATTAAATGGTTCAAATGGAAAAGTGATGTTAGCTGATAGATTTGATGGGGGGTAGGAGACTGATGGTAACCTCCTTTGATGGTGATGAATGGCGGCATAACAATGTCAGTTTTGTAGTATGGATGGAGCGGTGGCTTGTGAATGTGCAATGTAGATCATAAGAATGCCTTTAGTGAACATAAATGTGGGAGTCCATTGGATAGGCCAATGAGTGTTTATGATGGATTAATATGCAGTTTGATGTGACTCAGAGACTAGACTCTCAAATCTATGGAATTTACGACGACATGGGTGCCAAATAACAGAGGGTACTAAATGGTCACCCATGTAAAGGTAGGATTTACTGCCAAGTAAGGGCGAATGCAAAGGTGGCTGGGCTGGGCCACTTACTCAGGGATAGGGGGATCCTATAGGCATAAACATGGGAAAATTGAAGTGATGCATAAGATATCACGTGGGGAAAATTACCTATATGCAAGTTTGAGATGTTATACCTGTAACGACGGTCATCACCATAAATGAACAAATGCCTCCATAACCTGTATCTATAGACAAAACAAGTATACCTTGGCATAAATGTGCATTTGAAACTTGAATATAGTATACAGATATACAAACAAAATGACTTGTGCAATGGCACGCAAAACCAGGTGGGCTCGAAAGCATCCAGAAAAAAGTTCTGTGATCATGAGAAACGGTTCCCATCGACCAAGAGCGCACATAAGTCTGATTCCAACGGTGTGAACGACATGGAGAACGGACGTCAGCTGACTCTGAAACAGTTGGAAGAAGGTATGGACCAAAATAGCTATAAAAAAGGGAGGGGCCTGTTGGCATATTTTATATTCCTTGGAAGGTAATAATATCTTTGTATTATGTCGGAAGATATCCACAATCTTATGTAAAAGAGTAATACATTATATCCCATATTCATTATGGTAAAATATACTCTTGATATTCATTATTATATAAAGAGATGTTATTATGGAGAATTATATTATCCCACATGTAATATGTGGGAGTAATTCCTCCTCATCTCTTGGTATATAATAGAGCCAAGGGAGTCTTTCACATTCATTCCGTGGTGGATCACTCATCATGATCTTTCTATATTGTATTGGGGTTATTGGCATTGCTCTCTATAAGCTTGGAGGAGATATTCTGGAGATAATAGAAGATTTACCTTCTCGTGGACGTAGCCCAATTAGGTGAACCACGTATATCTGGTGTACTCTTTTCTCTTGCTCTCTTTCTGTTCTTATTTACTGTGATATGTTATTGTTTGCATAGATAGGTAAGCTATTTTAGTTAGATCCATATCTCTGACAGGGCCCACTTGCCACATGCCATTTTCACTATGCATTGTTGAGATTGTGTGGAGGGACCTAGGAAAGAAGTGTTGATTTATTTTGATTGGACTGTCAGATTCGAGTTCTGCGACTTCCAGGTAATTGATCTCACCTTTGTCTTCCATTTTGTCCATTTAGTTTGGACTTTTAGGCATCCCGGGGACCCTGACAAACCCCATTAGGTTTTGAGGCCAGGTCGCACCTTTCGAGGGAAAAGGTGCGACCCATGTTGCACTTTTCAGGGAGACAAGAACGACTTGGGTTGCACCTATCCAGGAGACAGGTGCCACCCAAGTTGCACTTGTTTGAGGAAGAAGTACAACCTGGGTCACACTGTTCTGCTGAATAAGTGCAACCCAGGTCACCTTATTCCTAAAAAAATTTGCAACCTAGAGGAAAAATGACAATTTTTCAGAAAAAAAATGATAAGTATGTGTTATGGACATGTAGGATGCCTCAGGTCAACTGGCGAGAGAGTGACATGGGTGATATTTGACTGGAAATCGATGGTGACGAAGCCATAAAGGACATCTTGGAGAGACATGGGCTTCTCAAGTTCATTGAGAACTCGCTGATGCGCAGTGCAAAGCTACTCCTGAACAAGTTGATAGAGTTTTGGGACCACAATGCTAAGGTCTTTATGGTGCAGGGTGAGTGACTGGAGCTTACCCTCCAGGATGTGTACTTCATGACTAGACTCTCGATGCTGGGGGTGATCGATGATACTTTGCTGAAATGTCCATATGTAGAGGTCCATTCTTCCTCCATCATGTTATGTGACATTGAGAGTCTCTAGATTCGAGCGATTATGAAAGTGGTGGTACAGGTATTGGGATATATTAGTCCTCACAAGATCTCAGGATGGAAAATGCTTTTGGTGGAGAGGGTACTTGTGGCTACTTATCTTGGATGGCGTCAGATTTACCTGACTTGGATTCAACGATCGCTGAACCAAGTGAGTCGGATCGGAGGTTACTTTCCTTTTCCATCGTTCCTCTGTTCGTTCTTTTTCGAATAGAGTTTTTGTGTCAAAAGACACCTACTAAGGTTTATGGAAATCTTAGTAGAAGTTCAAGGAGGAAATATTTACCAACTAATAATCAAAATTTAAAAACTAAACTAAGCATGCAAATAAACAAAACTAAGAACAATAGAGTAAAACTAAACTAACATCAAATACATTCTTTAACACACGCATTGGACGAATACAATAATGATTTTCTTTTCATTAAAATAATGGGTTATACATGAACCAAGGGTTAACTTAGAGTAGCAGTGTTGGGGGCCCCTACAAATTTATGAAGAAGGATGCTTGTGGTCTCCTGATAGCCCGATGGTCTAAAGTTGTTGCAGCAGAAAGAGATGGTAAAATGATTAACCCCTTTGAAGGAGCCAACAAACAGTTGTGAGTGTTGCATCATTTCAAAGTAGCATAGGGATAGCTTCCATAAAGGTATGCCTCGTAGGGCACATGCACCTCTAGAAATTATGCATACTGATCTGTGTGGTCCAATGTAGACTCAATCAATCGGTGGAAGCTATTATTTTCTTACATTCATTGGTGATTTAAGTAGAAAAACATGGGTATATTTCGTTCATCATAAGTCTGAAACTTTTGGCAAGTTCAAGGAATTTAAGGCTCTAGTTGAAAAACATAGTGGTCATCAACTCAAAGTATTGATATTAGATGGAGGGGGAGAGTATGACTCAAAGGATTTCCATGCTTACTGCAAATATCATGGAATCAAGAGGCAATTCACTACAAGATATACACCTCAACATAACGGTGTTGCAGAACGCAAGAACATAACCATCATGAATATGGCAAGAAGCATGCTGAAAGGAAGAAACTTGTCCCATGAATTTTGGGGAGACACAATGGTTTGTGCTATTTATGTGCTGAACATATATCCCACCAAAATTGTGAAGAACATAGTACCCAAGGAAGCATGGACATGTATGAGTTATAATGTTTTTGATTTCAGAATATTTGGTTGCATTGATTATGCTCATGTTCCTAAACAGCTAAGAAAAAAGATAGATGACAGGAGTGAGAAATGTATCTTTCTTGGATACGATGAAGAATCTAAAGCCTACAAACTGTATAACCCTATTACTTAAAAGGTTATCATCCACAAAGATGTGTTGTTCAAGGAGGAAGAGTGATGGGATGGAACCATAGACAAGGTTGTGGAGCTCCAATACCCCAACCAGAAGATGATGAAGAAGAAGAGCTAATTGGACAACAGGGTCCAATAGCATCTTCACCAGCAGCAAATACTCTAGCAAGGACACCTAGAGACTTAGTTTGAGGTGAAGCATCAAGATCAATAGATCAATATACTCCTAGTCCGCAATCAAGTAATGAATCTAATCATAGTAATATAAAGACTAGAATATTAGAAGATATTTATGATGAATTGGATGTAAATACCAATTTTGATTTTATTGCTAGTCAACCTGTGTTTTATGAAGAGGCAGTAAAAGAAGAGAATTGGGTAAAATCTATGGACGAAGAGATAGATTACATTGAGAGAAATGGTACATGGGATCTAGTTGACTTCCAAAAGATAAGAAATCTATTGGTGTGAAGTGGGTCTATAAGACCAAACTCAATGAAAAATGTGATATTGATAGGTACAAGGCAAGGTTAGTAGCAAAAGGTTTCTCCCAACAACGAGGAATTGATTTTGGAGAAAATTTTACACCAGTGGAAATATTGTACATAATGAGAGCAGTCCTAGCAATAACAACCCATAAAAAATAGAAAGTGTATGAGATGGATGTCAAGTTGGCATTCTTGAAGAAGAGATTTATGTGGAGCAACCAAAAGGGTATGAAATCAAAGAACATGAGATAAAGTTTACAACTTGAAGAAATCTCTATATGGGCTCAAGCAAGCTCCAAGAGCTTGGTATAACAGAATTGATTCTTATCTAATCAGCAAGGGTTTTAGCAGAAGCACCAATGAGCCAACTCTTTACACAAAGGTAAATCAACATGGACAAATTTTAATAGTTTGTTTATATGTTGATGATATGATTTTTATAGGTGACCTGTCAGTAGATGAGTTCAAGGCAGCTATGAAGAAAGAGTTCGAGATGACAGACCTTGGATTAATGAAGTTCTTTCTTGGATTAGAGGTAGAACAATAAGAAAAATGTATATTTATCTCTCAAAGCAAATATGCTAATGAAGTGCTTTAAGTGATTCAAAATGCTTAATTTCAAACGGACACCTACACCAGTGGCAATAGGTACAAAGTTGAGCAAAGAAGATGACAGTCCCAAAGTAGATCCAACACTATTTAAGAGGCTTGTAGGAAGTCTCATGTATCTCACAGCTATGAGACCAGATATTATGTATGCTATCAACTTGATTTCCTGGTTCATGGATTCTCCCAAAGACTCGCATTGGCAAGTTGGTAAAAGAATCTTACGATATGTTGCAGGGAATTCAATCTATGGAATTTTATACTCAAGCACTGAGTATGATGTTTTGATAGGTTTCACCGACAGTGATTTTGCAAGAAGTTTAGATGACAGGAAGAGAACTTCCGGTCATGTTTTTCATCTTGGATCAAGGGTGATTTCATGGGAATCCAAGTAGCATCCCATTGTGACTATTTCATCAGCAGAAGTAGAGTATGTAGCAGCAACATCAGCATCATGTCAAGCAGTTTGGTTACACAGAGTTTTGGAAGGTATTCAACAGAAACAAGAAGGACCAACAACAATATATTGTGACAACAATTCAGTGATCACCTTATCCAAGAACCATGCATTTCACTAGAAGAGAAAGCACATTGATACCAACTATCACTTGATAAGAGAACTTGTGAACAATGGTGAAGTTCATGTTGAGCATTGTAAATCAATTGATAAATTGGCCGACATATTCACAAAGCCACTAACAAAAGATATTTTTGAAACTCATAGAGATAATTTAGGCATTGTAAAAGTTGCAATAGTCAGCAGTCGTAATTAAGAGGGCGTGTTAGAAATAGTAATTACTCCTGTTAGCATTAGCTTTAAATTTTAACTTTAGTTCTATTTTAGAATTTCAATTAATAAAGCATGCAACATGCATGCATGATCTAGGTTAGGTTTTTAGGTTTTCAATAAGTGTTTAAATACACCTTCAGAGTTTGATTGTAATTGGATCAGTTGATCTTCTGTTTATTAATAAATATTGAAGAGCCGTAGCTCGTTCTGCATAATCTTTGTGTTTTATTCTTCCTTCAACCTTCAAATTTAGGGTTTTCATCATAACTTAATGGTCATATTCATCATTATAACTACTATAAAATATGAAATAATTAATTGTCATATTGATTGATTTGACTTGTCTACATAACTTTCATAAACAATTTAGGGTTTTCATTATAACTTAATGGTCATATGGATCATTATAACTACTGTAAAATAGGAATAAATTAATGGTCATATTGATTGAATTTGACTTCTCTACATAGTTCATAAACAATTTAGGGTTTTCATTTAACTTAATAGTCATATTGATATGATCATATTGATCAAATTTGACTTGTGTACATAGTTCATAAGCAACTTAGGGTTTTCATTATAACTTAATGTTCATATTGATCATTATAACTAGTGTAAAATAGGAATAAATTAAAGGTCTTATTGATCGAATTTGACTTGTCTACATAGTTCATAAACATTTCAGGGTTTTCATTATAACTTAATGGTCATATTTATCATTAGAACTACCATAAAATATGAATAGGAATAAATTAATGAGAATAGTGATCGACTTTGACTTATCTATATAGTTTATAAGCAATTTAGGGTTTTCATTATAACTTAAAGGTCATATTGATCATTATAACTATCATAAAATAAGAATAAATTTAATAGTCATATTGATCAAATTTGACTCGTCTACATAGTTTATAAGCAATTTAGGGTTTTCATCATAACTTAATGGTCATATTAATCATTATAACTACCTTAAAATAAACAATTTAGAGTTTTCATCATAACTTAATGGTCATATTGATCATTATAACTACCATAGAGTAGGAATAAATTAATGGTCATATTGATCATTATAACTACAGTAAAATAGGAATAAATTAATGGTCATATTGATCGAATTTGACTTGTCTACATAGTTTATAAATAATTTAGGGTTTTCATTAATGGTCATAGTGATCATTATAACTACCATAAAATAGGAATAGTATGACCATTATAACTACCCTAAAATAGGAATAAATTAATTATCATATTAATCGAATTTGACTTGTTTACATAGTTCATAAGCAATTTAGGGTTTTCATTATAATTTAATGGTTATATTGATCATTATAACTACCGTAAAATAGAAATAAATTAATGGTCCTATTGATCGAATTTGACTTGTCTACATAGTTCATAAATAATTTAGGGTTTTCATTGAATGTGGAAATAGAGGGAGGAGGAAAAACCAAGCAGCAGATACTGCAGCCTTCACAGAGTGTTATTGAGAGAAGGATTGCTGAATTGTTCATTCGAGTTTAGAAATTTTATCAGGATTTCTTAGTCTCTGAAAATTTGTATTTCTTTGTATCCATTATCCCATGTTATCTGACCAGCTTTTAGAAACCTGAGAATTTCTGCCTGGTTGTTGGTTCTCTGCCCTAGTCCCCAGCTGAAGCTATCTTTTCTTGTGCCTTCCGGGGAATATATTACTCCTCCAGCTCCGGCATTCCCAGGGTTTCCTTTAGAAGCGCCATAAAAAAAATGAAAGCTTTACCCTGCTTCCTCCACCATTCCTGAAAAAATGCCTCAGTATTTTGAAGTTTCCAGCCTGGTGTGTCAATGGGTCTGGTCATGACCGTATTTCTATATCTGAAAGTATAAGTTCCCATCCATTTCTTTTCTTCAGGGAGAAGAATGTTATCTTTCTTGAAGGACTGCTGTGCCACGGTTTCTAGGAGAAGGGATTTGGATTTGGTAGCAACCTTCGAGGGGAGACGCAGAGTGTTGTTAAAAATCCTGTCATTCCTAGCCAACCAAAGTTTTCAGCAAACGTACTTTGGGATGGCCTGCCAAATTCGGGCCCATATAGAGTTGCTGAGGATCGCATGAGGATATCTCTCCTTCCAGGAAGAGTATAGAGCAACCAGAGAGACTTGAGATGGCGATGTTGCATTAAGACCCTGAAGGCATTGGTTCTAGACATCTTGGGCGTAGGGGCAATCCACGAACAAATGATCCATAGTTTCATTAGCATTATAGCATAAAGCACAACGACGAGGACCAAGAATACCTTTTTTTATCAAGTTATCACCAGTCAGGATTTTCCTATGCATTAAAGTCCAAAAAAAGAAATTGACTTTAGGTAAGCCGAGAGGGTCCTAAACCTGTTTCCAGAATGAAGGAGAAAGAGGGGACGCAGAGTGAACTTGAAGAGAGAAAAATCCTTGCGCAGAAGAGTAAATTCCGGTCTTTCCCCAACCCCACGAATCTTTAGCCTGTTGGTGCACAGGAGCTATGGTCGTCAAACTTGCTAAAAGGGAATTCTGCTGTTGGTGCAAATGATTCGGAGCTCGAGGAAGAGACCACGACGTCCAATTTCTAGAGGCATCCCAGGAGGAGATGTCAGCGAGCGTGTGGATGTCATTCAAAATCAACCATTGGCGGATGTCTTTAATTTCTTCAGAATTAATAAGAGGGGCATGGCCCATAATGCTATCATGCCACAACAAGGTTCTGTTACCATTCCTAGGAATGCGATACAAATGTTTCTGAAAGAAATCAAGACCCTTGCGGCAAAGGTTCCATATCATCGACCCTTTTGGAGTGTTTTTATCCTGAACGTTTCTCAGAGATACACTATTGAGATATTTTTTCTTAAGAATTTGACTTACAGGGTGCTTTCTATTAGTGTACAGTTTCCACAAGATTTTGCCACCCAATGCAAGATTAGCCAGCCCAGGATCACGGATTTGTAAACCACCTTCAGCAAGAGGACGTTTAATAGTGTCCCAATTTACTAAATGATATTTCTTTTCATTGCCTTTTCCACCGTGCCATAAAAAATCTCTTAACAACTTTGAGACCTACTCCGTGATCGAGATTGGGGCCAAAAGGAAAGAGTCCTAGTAAATAGGTAAGGAAGAGAGCACCGATTTGATGAGGATGACTTTCCTGGCAGTAGTGAGCCACTAACCACCCCAGGAAACAATTTTGGACTTGATTTTGCTCAACACTTCCATCCACAATGACGATTTATTAACTCCCAGAGTTAATGGAAGGCCGAGATATTTAATATTTTCCCAATTGGCATGTCCCGCAAATCCCATGAAATGAGCAATTCTCTGAATAGTTTGATGGGTTGAGTTCCACCCATAAACAACACTTTTCCTTTTGTTGATGAGGGCTCCCGAGATAGAACAGTAATTTTGGAGAATATCATTGAAACCTTCCCAATATTTAAGGAAGCTCCAGCCAGCAAAAGAGAGTCATAAGCAAATAAGGCATGGTTAATAGGAGCAATACCTTTCATCGGCCTTATACCTGGGACAAACCCTACCTGCTGATCTACAAACATATTTCAGCTTAAAGAATCAGCCATCAGAATATAGAGGAAGGGGGAGAGAGGGAAGCCTTGCCTTAGTCCCCTTGAAGCTTGAAAATAGTTTGCAGGTCTTCCATTCACAAGAGGAGCTATCCAAGGCTTGCTCGTGCAAGCTCTGATCAAATCGAGAAATTCTGGACTGAAGCCGAAAGAGAGAAGAGCTCTATAGAGGAAGGAGAGATTGACCCTGTCAAAGGCATTAGCCATGTCAAGCTTTATGAGCATCCCTTGCTCCTTCCAATGGTAACTAGAATGCATGGCTTCTTGCACCTGGATGACATTATCCAAGATATATCTCCCTTTGACAAAACCACCTTGGGAGGAAGAGATAAGATTCCCAAGCAATGGTTTGATTTTACTAGCCAATATCTTAGATAGAATTTTGTACGAAACATTGCACAATGATATAGGTCTGAATCTGTCAAAGGAGCTCGGGCTTGCTTCTTTTGGGATTAAGGCCAAGAAGGTGGAATTGAGGCTTCCTCCAAATTTAGCTCTTTGTTGGAAAGCTTTGACCATTCTCAAAATATCTGCTTTTATAGTTTCCCAGCATGTTCTATAAAATTGAATTGAAAATCCGTCAGGCACAGGGGCACTATCCGGCTCCATAGACCAAATTAGATTGTTGATTTCAGCTTCGGTGATTAGATTCATGAGAGTTGAATTATCTTCCATACTTACTTATGAAGGGATATTGGAAAGGAAATCATAAGTGATCTCCTCACAGTTAACACCGTCTTCAGTGTATAGATTTTGAAAGTGAGCTGCTGCAGCCAATTTAAGATGATCAAAGCCTTTGTGAACTGTCCCATCTATAGAGGTGATTTCAGAAAGGTGATTTCGAGAGAGACGAGCTCTGTATTGCCGATGGAAGTAAGAGGTATTTCGATCTCCAGCTTTAAGCCACAAGCTGCGAGATTTTAATCTCCAGTACTCTTCTTCGCAACAAAAGGAGTGAAAGGTTTTGATCTAGGCAGAGTGTTCCTTTTCCAAATCTGTTGTGTTTACAATTTTACTTTCCATTTCAACCTGCACATCTGCTAACTGATGAGCAGCCTCAATTCGTAGGCTAGTGGGATTGTTGTTGGTAATTTTGATCCAAGCTTTCAGGGCAAGCTTTGTAGCCTTAATCCTCTGCTCCCACACAAAGCTGGGAGATCCAGAGATTGAGATAGACCAGGCCTTTTTCACAACTTCCATGAAGCCATCTTTTTCAGGCCAGAGAGGGCTGTAACGAAAAGGAATAGGGTCTAGATTTTCTTCATCTTCCAAGAGCAAGAGGATGGGATTATGATCAGAGTTGAGCTTTGGAAGGATTTTGGAAGAGATGAGCCTCTTATCCAGCAAGAAAGAGCTCTGAACAAGGAATCTGTCCAGGCGGGCAGAGATGTGGTCCACTCCTATTCTATTGTTTGTCCAGGTATACAATCCTTTCAGAGGTTTGAAGTCAAGAAGATCCCACTGCTGAATAAGCTCCTCCACTATGGGGAGCATTTGGTCTCTTCCACGATCACCTCCTCTCTTTTCCTTCGGGTTAAGGACAATGTTGAAGTCTCTGGCTAAGATAATGTTCGTGAGAGAAGAGGTTTCTAGAAAATCTGAAAGAGAATGCCAACACTCTTTCTTTTCAGCAGAGAGGACAGGGACATATAGGTTGAAAAGAGATAAGATCAACTTACTTGAGGAATGTCGAAGTTCAGTGAATATCCAGTGTTGAGTTTCAAAATAACTTTCAAGATGAAACATATCCTCCGACCACAGGGTGGCCAGACCGCCAGAGGTACCTCGAGCACTAATGGCCTTTCTGGCATTTTTTTTCCATTTGGATTTTCTGATGTCAAGAAGGGTATCCCCTTCGATTTTAGTCTCTTGGAGCATAAGGATCTCGGGAGTTTCAATTTTCAAAAGGTCTTTAACTGCTTCGGATTTGATGGGATTCCCTAGACCTCTGCAGTTCCAAGAGACTAGACACATTATTTACCGGGGTTGGAGAGGGTAGAACCGCCCTTGGGATTTCTGTTTCTGGTGTTTCTCCCAATGGACATTTCAATAGTGGGTTGGTTCCCTTGCATTGGGTTGGTTCCAGTTCTTGGATATGATCCTAATCTGCCACTGTAAGCTTAATGGCTTCCGGTAACCCCACTTCCAAGTCCACTTCAACGCATATTCTTGCGCAGGAGTACTGGTCCTTTTTCTTAGCACGGTCGATATATCTCCCAAGAGCATTACCAATGGACTCTAGGGACTTCGGGTTCCAGCAGTGCAGAGGTAAATGGGGAAGGCGGACCCATACTGGAACAACCGATGGCACATCTTGTGTCGGATCAAATTATGGTGTCCAATTGTTTAAATAAAGTCCCTGGGGGCCCATAAAATACGAACCATTTTTGAAAATGAGGCTTTGATCTTCTACGTTATCAAAGACAAAGACAAAAAATCCCTTATCGACAAGATAACTTCTGATGTCTTCAGTAACGAGAGGGTGCTAGTTCCTCTACACCCAAGAATCCATGGCTCTGGGAGAGGGCCAAAGGCTAGTGAATTGCCCGATGAGCCCTCGTTCTGCAAGATTCAAGGCGGCCCGATAGGATTCTTCAGCAGGAAGAGAAACCTTAGGGATACTGGAAAGCTTCTTAATGAATTTTTGCTGAGCTTCAGTTGCTGGCCGTTTGGAGCCGACTGCAACTAGTTTCCTGAACGCAATAATTGCCGGTGGGGGAGGGGGAAGGGCCTCAGGGTCCCCTCCAGGGCCCATAGCAAGAGCTGGGGCAGGATCAAGCTCGATACAGGTTGTTGACAGACCTAACACGAGGCTGGAAAATTCAGATGCAGGGTTTAAATGAGGTTTTTGGAGCGAAATTCAAAGCTCGTGGTCAGCATTCCCGTATCGTCTATCATTATGTATCAAATTTTGACTAGTCTACATAGGTAAAATAATAATAAATTAATCGTCATATTGATAAAATTTGACTTTTCTACATAGTTCACCTCTTATCAAATTTTGACTTGTCTACATAGGTAAAGTAATAATAAATTAATTGTCATATTGATAAATTTGACTTTTCTACCTATTTCACCTCTTATCAAATTTTGACTTTACATAGTTCACCGCTTATCGATCAAATTTGACTTGTGAATGTTTAATATTTTTTTTTTATAAATTTTTTAATATCGTTAATTTTATATTAATGATTAATATTATTTTATTAAATTTAGTTTTAACTATAATAAGTATATTGATATTTACATATGGAGATGTTTAATTCAACACCCTCAAAAACCTATAGAGTACTAAAAATTCAACTTTATTAATGGAAAGTGAAAAATTTATATAATAATAGAATGGAAACTCAAGATATTAATAATATGATTATTAATTGAAAATTGGGTGTATATTAATATTTCTTTATTAAATCTTGAAGGTTTTTTAATTTGATAATATCTATAATAATATAATTATATATTTAAAAGTTATTAATTTAAAACTTGAATATATATTAGTTTTTTTTCCGCGAAAAAAAGCATACTATTGCTATTCATTAACTTAATCAAATAGTATATGATTTCAACAGTGAAAAATTGTCCTTCCAATTGACCAGGAGAAAACATGGTTTCCCTCTACTCCACTAAATACAAAAAGCCGGCTGTAAACAACCTTCATAAGCCAAAGTAGCAAAACTAACAGTTATCTCTATCCGAAAAAATACAAGGATCCAGAGTCTAACAACAAGTTCTCACAATATTCTTCCCAAAATAAGAAACCCTCATCTCCCTCCAAAGCCTGCTTAGATAACAGATCAGCCTGAGAATTAAATTCTCTGTATATATGTACAAGAGAGAGAGAGAAAAATGATCTCAATTCAAGCTGAACTCTATTGCACCAGTTTACCAAATTTAAGACCTTCAAATCAAATTCGCCCCTTGCCCATTTGATTGTGACCCGCGATTCACCAAAGATTTTAACCTTCGGCAAACCAAGAAGATTAGCCACTCGGGAGACACACCAAAGTGCTAACAACTCAGCCTTCATGTTTGTCCCTCTGCCACAATTCAGGCGCAAAGTATAATAGTGATCTATGTTGAGAAAAAGAACCCCACCAGCACCACATTGCCCCAAATTTGTAGCCCCATCAAAAAATAGAACATGATCATCAATAGTAAGGTGGAAATCTCCAATATTTCGCCCAATAGGTTTAGCTTCATCATTCTGATATTTTAAATATGTACATAAAGCTAAATTGTAAATGCTATCCATATAAGGACTGATATTTTCAAATATGGCTTTATTCCTTGCCCCCCAATGGCCCAACAAATGAAAATCGGCAGGGTATAATGAGTTTGACAATTCTTAGTCCACAACTATAGAGCATAATCCAAATTGTTACCTCTCCATTTCACAACAATACCCAAATGTTGACAGAACTTCTCCCATAAGCTCAAAGTGAAGGAACCGTTTATAAAAAGATGAACAACAGTTTGAGGCCCATTCTTTTATTGATATGTAGTGATTAATCTTACTAAATTTGAATTAAAAATAAAATAAAATTTATGGATATTGATTTTTTTTGAAATTACCATTTATATAAGTAAATATTTTAGATGCAATTTTTCTTTATAAAATCTTAAATTAAAATAACAAAATAAAGTTTAAATATTTTATTGTATATTTAATTTAAATTTAATTATGATGTTGTATATTAGAATTTATGTTTTTAAGTGATTTATTTGCAAGATAGTCGAGAGGAGATACTTAAAAATCTAATTATGTTAAAAAGTTAATGTAATCAAGATGTTAAGATCTTTATATTTATATTAATAATATAAAGTGAATGGAATGGAAATTATAAATATTGGGTTATAGTAATAAAATATTGTATATATATATAAACATTTGAATTTTAAGAGAAAATTGGGTATATCGTTTATATTTAGTACTGAAGGTCATCAAATTTGATACTATCATGGTTTATCCCCATTCAAAACCATTAGGACCCAGTCTACAATTAATTAATAATTGTTCAAGACTGCTCGCAGATCTCATGAACTCAGGCTAGCAATCAACGGCCATTTCAGTCGAGTTTCTATCGGTCATCCGGCTTGACTTGATTATTCATTCAACGGCTAGCTCATGCTTATTTTTGTTAGGCAAAGACAAGGGTTATAAAATTGGGTATATCAATTGTCTATATTTAATAGTGAAGGTCATCAAATTTGATACCATCAATAATAATGGTTATTAATGGGAGATTGAGTATATATTAATTGTTTATATGTAGTGACTTATGTTATTAAATTTTTATTTTGTTTTTTGTTTTTAAAAAAATATTTAATTTATGCAATTGAATTATTTTTTATTTATGGAATTACATTTATGAAATGTTAATATTGGAAAATTTGGTTTTTAGCTTTCTTTAAAATTAAACATTAATTTTTTTTCTTTTAAGTTGTAAATAGAAACATACTTTGAAAAATGAGAGTCATGAAGGTTGAAATTTGACAACCAACCTTGATTGAAACATTGCTTTTCATTTGAAAATTAAATTAGACTATTTAAAAAATTGTTCAATTGTTGTTTGAGTCTTTTTCTTTGGAGCCATTTTCAATTTGTAAGTTTCAAAAGTTGTTCAATTGTTGCTTGAGTCTTTTTCTTTGGAGCCATCTTCAATTTGTAAATTTTACCAATTGAACATAAAAAATGAATATTTTGTAAATAATTATTTATATTTTGTAAATCATTATTTATATTTATTTTAGTCTCATGGTTTAGGTCAAGTGGTCATGATCCATGCTTAGCAGTTTTGGTTGTTTCTTGGGAAAATAATATTTTTTAAATTGGTTTTTAAATAAAGCAAAATAGAGGAAATACATTGTAAAATTAATGTTATACTACGTCATGTTTTTAATAATAGTTTCCAATAAACAATCACTAATTTAATTGATTTTGTAGATATTGTAGAAACTATTGCATGACCACCTTGGTGGTAGTTAGTTGGCATGGACAAACATGAAATAAGGTTCACGACTACATGAGTCAATTTTGGGGTGCCTCCACCTATTGGCAAGGCACACCACAAACAAACCGGGTTCCCTTTCTCAAAGGTTGGTTACACCATAAACATTGGTAGCTTGCATTAGTTCGACAAACCAAGAGAATATTAGAGGGAACTTGGTGAGACAAGGAAGTTTATTGTAGGAAACCTCATCCATAGGCATGTACTATGTAGGATTCAAACGAAGTCATAAGAAGAATTAACGAGCTTATGTATGACTTGGGTAGAGTTTGTTAGACATGCATTGGCTGGGTTGACTAAATAGTTATACTTGGTTGGGTGCACGTCATCTACAATCACTTGGATGAACCTTGTATGGATGGATGTTGTCTTCATGTACTTGTTGGATGCACATTCTGGCTTCACTTGAGCACAAGACAATTGGACACAATTGGAGGTACCTTGCTGGAAGCACTTCCTGGGTGCACTTGGGCACAACTTGTTGGATGCATTTTGGTCACACTTAGAATGAGCACCTTTAGGGGCACTTATTGGGTGCATTCATAGCAAATGGTACGTACACTTTTGACGGGTGCACTCGTCAAGCATACTTGTCATGAATGTAGATGTGACAAGGCACTTAGACACATTGGTGCCAAACATGATTATGATCATGTGGCACAATAGGCGATCATGTGGACACCAAAGGACAAGTTATGAGGCCATAGTTGAGTTGGATGTGAGCACTCAAATCAACCTTAGGAGAAAGGGGCTGGAAAGAGATTGGAAAGAATGATATATATATATATATATATATATATATATATATATATATGACATTCATTCACTCATTATTCATTGGAGGAAGTTATCCTTCTACCAATGCCCAACAATCCCATACAAACCAACCCCTGAATCTAAGGAACCCAAGGTGGATTCCTTAAACATTATTTATTAGAATCATTGTTTACATTATACAACAAGGGAGGGAGATCATTTACAATGTTTCTTTATTTTTTACAATGTTTTATGTCGGTTAATTGTTGACATTGGCCAAGTGTTGAATATTGTTAAGTATAACTCTTGTTGGGATGCCTTAAAGGTTGTGGTTTAATACATGTTGGATTGTTGAATGAACTTGGCTGTCTAGAAGGGTTAGTGCCATGAAATTCAAATCACACCAGGATCTACTAGCTAAATAAATCCTCACAAATAAAGAATTTGGCTAAGTATGCAAGAAAACAGTGTAAAAGAGGCACAATATACACAACAAATGATGCAAATAGTTGGTAATTCTATTACTGTCCAACCCAGAAATGAGTTGTGAACAACATTATATTACATTTGGGAAAAATTTTGAGCCTTTGGAGGCATAAGAATGAGCTACAAGTGGCTAGCTTACATTGTACCTCAATCCCCCCTAGGTTGACCAATAGTCTCCCAAATCACCTCAAACTGTCACAAATTCCTAATCTGAACGTTGGGATGGCATGGGAGGACATTAATGATGGTAGCACATGAGTGGTGGAGGATTTAGTTGAGTGTAGGTGGCCTAGGATAGGACAAAACTGCCAAGGAGGAGGCAAAATGTCCACAATCAGCGCATGGGTGCCTCAAGTCAAACTCAGATCCATAAATCAAGGGATAAAGGCGTGCCTCAGGTGAGTAGTGGTAATAAATGAGGGTGGTGGCCATAAATGAGGGCACCTTAATCACTGTTTGACCAAAATTGGGCGCCTAGGTAGTGGAATTGGTCATTAATTGCCTAACAACCTTGGATAATCATCATCAACCCTTACATGAACCAACAGTAATTAATTTATCATCATGAGACTATGGTGCTAGGTGTAATAATGTTCTAACAAGTGCAAGTTAATGACGGTCTCTCGTGACACGTTAATGGCAATGAAAACATGGAAAAACAATAATTTATTGACTTGGAGGGATGATTTGAGGTACTTTCATCATGAATTTGAATTTAGTGTAAGAAGTTGAAAAGTAGGAAATCGAGTTAGCTTCCAAAATATTTAAATTTTATTTATGTATTTTTGGTATAAATATGTTAAATTTGAGTTTTTCTAACATTTGTATGTTGTTTTTAAGGAAAAACATAATTAATATGTCATTGTTACTATAGGTGTTGAGTGCTTAAATGATGGAATTTCATTACCATTTTTTCTACAATTGTGGAGAATAGATTTTTCTTATGCATGACCTTTTTTTTCGAAATTTATAATGTTAGTTTTATATTTTTTAGAATTACGAAAGTCATTATACCCTTGAAATTATGAGGTCATGTGTTAGTGCAAGGTACGATGGTCTTAATATAATCAAAAGCTGTTTTTTTAGATTCTAGATATTTGCTTGTTCTAGTGCAACATAGAATTTAATTAAAAAATGGATCAAACACAAAAACCTTATAGTAGAAATGATAGATATATGTATTTTAGGATTTTGATACCTATTAAGTCAAGTTTTTTTTGTTTAATTATATATTTCAAATCTACATTGATGAATCTATATGTATGGGCAATTTCATCGATGAAGGATTTGTGTTACTTGTATAAAAATAACTTCAAAATGTAGTTATTGATAAGCATTATGAAAAATGGAGTTTTTCATGGGTTTGTAGACAAAACCACCAGGTTTTTCATTCCAAACCTACATTCGAACCAACCAAGTTAGATAACATGTATTACAAAATTGACAATGGTGCCAATTTTTTTTTTCAAATAACGCAAACATGTTATGAATGTGCATACACTTACAAAACACACACACATTCCAAAATGTGCATGTGTTATTTTTAATATAAAAACTTAACCTTTTTTTTTTCTTCGTAACTTTGTGAATCAATTTTTGGATTTCTTTAGCTCATTGGAAATGTGCTGAACAAATCTACGTGATTGTGTTATGTTCGTTTTATGTTTCTGCATTTTTAATTTCTTTTTTTAAAAATAATATAAACCAAATGTTTTGGCCATGATCAATACCTGAAGCCACCACATTGCCTCTCTAATGGGGATATTCAGCCTCCATTGATAATATGGGCGCTCTTAAGAGGTGTCTCACATGAGGGATTATTTTAAAGGGTTTAACTAATGTAAGAAGAGGAAAACACGGGAATTAGGTTCTAAATGAATCTTCTAAGGCTTCAAACCATTGATAATATGGGCGCTCTTAAGAGGTGTATCACATGAGGGATTATTTTTAAGGGTTTAACTACTGTAAGAAGAGGAAAACATGGGAATTATGCTCTAAATGAAACTTCTAAGGCTTCAAACCACCACACAAGTCCTCTAAAGAAGATACTTATCTTCCAAGTTTAAAATGGTTGCTCCTATAATGCCTTGGATATTAGTGATGGGTCTTTAGGCCTTGCTAATAGGTATGGGAGGAAAATAAATCCCCTAAGCCCTATATGAAGCTTCTAGGGACCAAAGGTTATGAATAAGTCCAATATGAGATTTTTTGCACTAAGGATGAGTCCAAGACTAACTTGGGAGACAAATTGGTGGAATTGGTCCATATATTAAGATTATTTAGCTAATAGGCCATGATCTAGGACTCAAACCACAAACCACAAAATAAACCATCTAAAGTTGATCTTTGGCATATAAATGCGATATGGATGGATTTAGGAGTCTTTATGTAGTAGGGATGGGTCTTGAGGCATTGACAATAGCCAAGGGAGGAAAATAAGTGCCTTACACCATAAATTGATATTAGTGGGCTCATTGGCCCTCAACATGATGTCAATACACAACACAAGACCTTTAGAGGCGATCTTTGGCCTCTAACTAGAATATATATCTATGTTCACCAAAGGTCACCTTTGGAGGTGAACTTTGGTGAACATAGATATATTATTTTTCTTGCAACAAATTACAAGAAGCCAACTTGCATTTAACGTTGATAAATTTTGAGTTCTCCAACTATCCACCTACAAGCCAAAACTAGGTATAAGCACCAAACAACTTGCTTATGACTTCATGCTAGTTGACCTCCATTCTAAATTTACAAATCGTCTCATACAATGTTGTAAGGGGTAAATTCAATTCCTAAATGATTAGAGAAGTTTAAAAAAGTGATAGAACCAACAAGTAGATCAAATAAATGAAATATGGTGAGCATATGATCTGGCTAAGTGTTCTTTCCACACAATAAAGTCGACGAATATTAACTCCGTAAATGATATCACACGATGAAAGGATTTTGTTGACGCTTTAGAAATCAGATAATGAAGGATATTGCCAAGTTACATGGGATTCCTAAGGCAATCACATTAGATAGAGATCCAAAGTTTACTCCAAAAATTTGGAAAGGATTGTTCAAGGGTTTTGGTAAAAAGCCAAATTTAAGTATAATATATCACCTCTAAATTGATGGGCATATTGAGAGGTTAAATCAAGTCATTGAAGATATGTTAAGGATGTATGTAATGGACCAACCATATAAGTGGGAAATTTATCTACACTTGGTGTTTTTTTCCTACAATAATGCATATCATGCTTCCCTAGAGATGAGTCCATTTGAAGTTATGTATGGAAATAAGTTTAATATTCCGGTTAGTTGGGATAATCTGATGGTCATATTAATAGTTGGTTCATGAATACTCAAGGAAATGGAAGAGAATATGGTGAATATCATGCATAATATGAAGGTAGCACAAGACATGCTAAAAATTTATGTGGATAAGGGAAGGATATACAAAGAATTCCAAGTGGGGGATCATGTGTATCTAAAAGTCAAGACCAAGAATAGATCATTGAAGCTTAGAATCTATCATAAGATAGCATCCATTTAATGGGCCATTCAAGATAATGGATAAAATAGGACTAGTCTCATATGCATTTGCATTTCCTACTTCTATTCATGTGCATAATGTATTTCATGTGTCCTTATTGAAAAAGTATGTACCTAATCCTATCCACATCATTGATTGGTTTGTGATTTAGGTAGAATTAGAAGGAGATGTTCCTATACAAATTGTGGAAGATCATGTTTCCTAGGAACAAAGATATAGGGCAAGTAACGGTCCAATGGATACATTACAACCCTAAGGAGGAAACATGGGAGCTTGAGGATGCTATGTGGGAAGCATACCCATATATATTTTAGAATTTTGATGTAAATAATATACAAAATGCTGATGTGCACTGAGGACAATACCCATATATATTTTAGAATTTTGATGTAAATAATATACAAAATGTTGATATGCACTGAGGACAGTGCATAAATTAAGGGGGAGGGGAATGTAACACCCTATTTTTACCCCATTATGTAAATATGTAATTTGTATATGATGATGATGATGGAATACGAATGTAACAATACGGATGACCAAGGATTTCGTAAGTAACCATTTTGAAGATAATAATATAAATCCCCTACTAGTTGTTAGGGAAAGGAAGGATGAAATGAGAATGAGGGCTATGATTCCATGAGAGGGGGACATGTAAAGGGAGGTCTAGGGGATGACCCTAGTGACCTAATTATCCTAATTATATGGCTTATCATTTAACCTTGTATAATTCCTAACCTAATTGAGTATTAGGGGTGCTGTAAGTGGGCTTCATTGCATGCCACTTGTCAAGGTCATGTAGATCATATATCTTGTGGGAATTTATCCATTGTGGGTATCATTCTAATAATCCGATCATTATGATTTGGAATTTTTATGATCATTCGATCATCAAAGGATATTGTTCAGGGGCACTTTGCACCGCTTTGTATCATTCGATATGATTGGGAAAGTTTTTCTCATAGCATTGGAGGTATTTTTGAGACCATGAAAACCATTGTATAGCTCATTTGAATCCAACCTAACAAATCATATCCTATCTACCTTGATAAATTGCTTCTTGGGGCTTGATGTCAGCTAGAAGCTAGGAAAACCTAGTTTGCAGTGTGACATCCTTGGAGCCTTATCAATGAGAATTCTTGGTTAGCCTGTGCTAGAGTGTCAGAAGGGGAGTGAGACAGCTTGAGGGACCACATAGTAGAGCAGGGGGTACCATCCTTGACGTTTTTTAGGTTGATGGGGAATGACTGAAAGGTTGGGGTCAACTGTGAAGGGGGTTTTCTACACCACTTGATAAAGGAGAGGTTTCCTTGGGTGATGTAGCACTCTAGGTTGAGTGCAGCTGAGATTAAAGAGAAAAAGTGGAACTTCAACCCTCATGGGATGATATCCCTAGATCGGGTGTGACCTCTGTCAAACAAATATAAGGCTTTAAATAGAGCCTAAGGATGGCTGGAATGTCCTTCATGCGCAACTAGTTTGGAGGACAATTAAAAGATAAGTTTCTATCTTGTATTTAATGGCATGGTTATATTCTGTTATATTTGTTCAATTGAATGTATGTTGATGAATATGGTTTTATTTTGAGTATGTTTTATTGTGCATCAAATGATTGAATTGCATAATTAGCATGGAATACATAGTTCTTATTGTTAGCTATGCATGTGTTGTTTCCACTATAATTTTTAATTCCATAGCATGTATATATATTTTATAATTATGGTATTAGAAGCTTGAGATTTGATGGTATTGATTTCACTCACTAGTACATATGGCTCAAAATTCGACAAAATATATGATGATTGAGATAAAATCAATGTTATCATCGAAAAATACATTAAAACTGTGATTTTTTTAAAATTTTTTCCATGGGTCCTGACGTTCATCCATCCTGCTATTGTCGTTGTTACAATGAATGTTAGTCATAATAGCGACGGTTAAGTACACACGTGCGAGACACAAATGATCGGGCAACGACCATTGGCTTTTCCTTTTTGGTCAACTTTAACCATATTATATGTTTGTTGAAATTTCGACGATTATCGATCTATAAATATATGTCCGCGAAACAAATTTTGACAAATTTGTTATAGTTGTGACAACTTTTCTGGTGATTGTTTGATCTGTGATTTTTTTATCAGGTATTCGCTTAACATGTCCAATTTTTGATATACCTAGCTCGGATTTTTCTATCAGGTATGGGTTTAACAAATTCAATTTTTGATCTACATAGCTCGGATTTTAAAGTTTAAAGTTTAATATTTTTAATTTTTTTGTCTTCTTTAATATAAATCTATGTTAATAAATTTGAATATCATATAACTTTATGCTTTAACTTTTTTATGTATAATTTTTAAATTTATATATATTTTTTTCATAGGGAAACTCATTTATAAATTTTCCATTGCAACATTTGTACTTGTTTTTTTGCCATCATTGTTCGATGCATGGAATATTAGGTTTCTATCTACTTCTTTCACAAGATTTCCAATTCTTAATCTAGTGTAGAGGCCAATAATTGGATTTTCCCTATAATTTTGTATAAAATATTGAACAATTAAATGATTTTTTTTTTAAGTTTTGAATTTTACTACATGAAATCGTAGGTTGAATTGGTTAGGGTTTTAATTCATGAAATTGGTTGAATTAATTCAGTTACATTTGTGAAATTGGTTATATATATATAAATCCTATTTCATTAAACTTGGACATATTCTAGTCCAAGTCACTTTGAAGACGGGTCAAAACAACCTTTCTAAACCCCAAAATCAAGGTTTCTAAAGTGCAAAATCTGGTTCCAAAAGTGCCAAATCTGGTTCCAAAAGTGCCAAATTCGGTTCCAAAAGTGCCAAATCCAGGTTCCAAAAGCATACTTTTGCTTTTGATATCGCCACTTTTGAAATTGTTTTTTGCGCTTTTCCGATATGATAAATATGATAATGGCACTTTTAGAACCTGTTTTTTCCCTTTTGGAAGGCTACTTTTGACACTTCCAATACTTAAATTTGCAATTTTGAAAACTGATTTTTGGCACTTTCAAGCTCTGATTTTGCATTTTTGAAATCCAAACTCGACACTTTACAAGTATTCTAATCACAGTGAAATTGAACATACCAGAACAAACAAACATTCAAGTGTATTATTTAACAAAATACTTTCATTTTCATTTTATTCACAATTGGCCTCACATCACTCATGCCATTAAGGTGCAACAAGCAAGTCCATAATCGTTCTAACAAGAATGTGTCATTGACATCTTGGCAAGTATACGTTTTTGTTATAATACAATTCCCTTCCTCGTTAGAAACATGTTTTTCTTTAGAGTCATCTACAATAACTGTATTTGTAGCATCCCAACCATGGATCAAAATGTCCCAAACTTTGTTTAAAGGCTTGAGAAATACATAAGTATTTCCATTAGCCTGATAACCCTCTCTAGCTATGCAAGAGCAATATTCTTGTGTTAAAATTACTCTAAATTGTTCCCTTTTCAATCCTGTTCTTTGTAATAATGTTGGCAAAAACTTGTCAACGTTTTTTTGTTGTGCAGATGTCCATACCCCAACTTTAAATATACTAAAGCATTTATTTAAAAATTCCCTAAATCCTAGACGTATAAAATAACACATTGTGGTTGATTCAATATTCGGTGTTCGTGGCAATCCGAATTTCATTTTTTTATGAACTGCGTGTAACAAAAATCCATTGAAATCGAAAATAATCAATGGTTTACTAGTAACAATTCTTTAGTATCCGCAAACAAAAAAAACACACACACAACCCAGTCAATAAAATATTATGTTTCAATGTTTATAAGTATATTGCTTTCATGCTCTGCAATTTTTGAAACACATCACCAGATACATAATACGATGTCCATAAATAATATGAGAATTGTCCAATAAAATTTACATCAATTAAATGTAGAAGTTGTCAAAAATATACAAATCACTAAATGAATTGTTGTCTGTATAATATGACGATCATTTGAAGTTGAATGTCTTTAACCAATGCCCCATTTTTGAACGAGGCCTGAGATAGTTCAACAAAGAACACAACATTGTTTTTATAGTTATTTCTCTCTTGTGAACCATCAAATGCCCAACTAGTTGGCATTTTCAAGCAGTTTTCCTTCCTATTATCTGTTGAATGATATTGCCCTTCATCTATAAACAACATGTCCCTTTTTTTTTATATATATCTCCATATTAGATAAGTACATCCTTGAACAACTTTTTGTATATGTGTAGTACTTCACCAACATTATAATATGCAGACATTGATTAATTATAAAGAGTACTATGTTTACATTGCTCTCAACTCCAAATAAATACAAAGTCTTCATTCTTCCACCATTCAATTATACCAAGGAATTTTTTAATTTTTCATGTTTTCGAGTGAGGAAAACCACAGAGCAACGTCAAAATGTTCTCTGGCAACACTGATAATATAAGGGCTGAACATCCATGCATAATAACAATAGGAATTATGAACAAAATGAGGTTGTTTAGAAAAATATTCAATGTTGGATAACATCCGAACTCCAAAGAGCAATCCCTCTACTCCCAGGACCAATAGTTTCTTTTGCGGTGATATCCAGACTACATACAAAAATCGTGACTATATATATAACCACAACAACAACACCTCGCTCATGAATTTAATGATCACAAACATGCAAATGTAAATGAAGATTTTGATTTCCAAATATTAATACAAAAATCGCCCAAAATTTCACAGATTCAAATGATTTAATAAAAGCATCACACTGAACTAATAATATGTTAGATTCAGACGAAAATATCAACGTCACCAAAAAAAACAGAAAACACATTGAATGATTTAAAATCTCCATAGGTTACATCTAGTGTTTCCCGCTCTTGAAAGAGGTAATGATATGTTACATTTGATGGCTGTCACTCAACTAGAAGAAGGCATTAAAGGTTCTAATATCAGTTGATTCATGCATTTTACTAAAACCCTGCGAGAGTCGATATACCAATTCACTATCTATCCTAGTGGATGATGCAATAAAGGGCTTACTCAAAATACAGTTTTCACATGGATGTGCTTTCACATCATCACCCTCCAAAACAATCATTGATGTAATACTATGCGAAGATTTCATTGGGAACTCCTCCCACACAATCTCCATATTTTTTTGTGTATTTCCTTCTTTATCATTGGTGCATCTCTCTCGAAACCATAAAAATAAAATTTGTTCCCCATATTTTTTTCTGCACTACCTGCCCTCAAAATTTTTGTAAACAATGACTTCCCCTCATTGACCCCACATTAAATGACCAAATCCCAACATTGAATTTGGAAAGACATAATACCAAAAATTGTATGGCATATGTTTGTGACTCATATGAAGTTTCTTTGTGTTTAAATTCAAATTCACCAACAGTACTTTCTTCCCCCTTTTTTACTTTTTTCCCTCCAACAGTATTTTTTTGATTTCCCTTTTTTTCTCATTTGGATTAATTTTATGTGACTTTCTTGCGAAATAGAAAACCTTCCATTTCTAATATCAATAACATTTTTTTATGGGGAGCTGCACAGAAATATTGTTTTTCATTATATATTTCGGAATAAACTTGTTTCATCAATTTAAGTAGAAAATAATCTTTGTCTTTTACCTGTCAATGCCAGGACAACATTTGAGTGGTGAGTAACATTGCTGGAGATACCGCATTTTGACACCAAACGCTTGCCTAGTTCATTATTAGCCAAGCACTTTCCTGGTTCATTATTATCCAAGATCTTGCCTGGTTCATTATTATCCAAGCTATTGCCTAGTTCATTATTATCCAATGTGATTTGTTGGCTAATATCCATGGACATCGTCGATCTCAGCTCTGGTTGTGGATGATCCACATGTTGAATAGAAATCCAATCATATTGACCTGGAAATTTGCTGGTATACATTTTATATAACTTTTTGCAAGTATTCAAGGTCACTATCCCTGTTCATAATTTAGTTAATTTAACTAAGATCTTTGAAAAATAAATTTTACCTTCTTGTCCATCTTGTTCTCCAGTTTGATAGTTCTTTGTGGATTCTCCATCACATTCAATGTCGTCATTGATGGATAGTATAATTTTATTGGAAGATACCTGAGTGTGCTCTTTATTTGAAGTTGTAGTAAAATATGAATTTGAAGAAGTTATTGAACATAATCAACCGAGAAAAGTAAAATACAATGAAATAAGACATCTGAAAATGTTAATTCAAATACCTTGGTTTATACCCAATTCATGATAGAAACTGTTCATAAACAACTCTTGTTGTACTGTCTCCACAATAGAAATAACTATTCTATCTGGCCACCTAATCAATGAACGAAGAACTCTACCTCCTGCGTAAAACGAAAGAACTGTACCTCGAGAAGAGACCAGTCTGGAAACTATGTGATCCCAGAATTCTTGTGTCCTTTCTTTTTCAAAAACATGGCTTCTCGAACTTTCATTTTTAACCTTGGGCAAAGGTAAATCAATCATTGGTATGCCCTCATCCTTCCAATCCATATCCATTTGAAAAGTAGACAAATTATCCTCATCCATTCCAATTCTCCAACGCTGTATAATAGAGAATCCTATAAACAAGTCCTTGGAGAAATCTCTATAAACTCCCTTGGTTGGATTCCGCGTTCCCTTTTTTATTTATTTATTGCTGAAAAGTGTGAAAGCTTTAGAAATCATACAAGAGTTTTCCATATCAGCTAAAAAAATACAAGTACATGCCACTTCATTTGATTCTAAGTAGTACAACAACACAAGCATATCTTCTTCTGTCCAGGGACTATCACAATTACACATATCAACAACAACAAATTCACAGCTGATTGCCGCACATAAAAAATGCAACTATCTTTGACGGAGTCAATGGACATACCCATCCCCTCTTTATTGATATATATGTTCAATATTTTCTTAGCATCATTTAGTATTTTTTACCATTATCCTCTTCATATTCTTTCTTTCTCTTTTTACCTGGATATTTTGCTTGCTTTTCAGAGCATAAAATACTGCACAGTTGTTGGAGATGATTTGGTGCAATTTTATAGATTTCAATGACATTATCGTCAGTGATAATCTGTGATCAAAACGTTTTAACATAATGTACTTTGAAATATTCAAAGATCGAATTCCTGGTTAGCCTCTCGTCCTTGATTCACTTGCAATATTGATATAAAGTCTATGCACAAACATTTTTGTTGGCTGATGTGCTCAGCCAAACCGATCCGTTGATTATATTGTCTGCCACAACGGTCAATTCATCTTCATCAAGATCACACAATGGTCTAAAAAAATTAGATCCATGATTCTTTATTTTAATTTTGAACAAAATAAACCTGAGTGATACTCTTGGTTGAGCATGGCAATGAAACACTTTTGAAAGCTCGAATACAGACATCCATTTGCTCCACAGTCGATCCGATATCAAAACAAGAATTATCTTGTCTTTAAGGTTGTCCTTTGTTTGAACAACAAAGATATCCATACATTCACCTTGGAAAGACTGCAAACATATAAAATTAAAGATAATATTTAATTTTCCAATTTCATAAGACAGGCAGCAATCTAAAGACTTTGATTGATAAGAAGAAAAATTCTATACTTTCCAATCATCATTGGAATCGTTTCCCTTTCTCGGGCAGGATGGCCTACTGTAGGATATCCATTTCTCCCTTGCTTTTACAACTTGAGAAATGAATGGAGTGTCTGCAAATTCCTTGTTTGATAAATTTTGTTGTTTGCATAATTTGCTTATAATGTGTCGAGGAACATCTTTATGTAGAAGACGAGCTGTTCGATGCCGATATCTTGAATGGACCGATTGATATTTATCAGTTTCAATGATTTTTTTTTCTGCGTAGAAATAGTATGCTGCCCATCCAATATATAAAATTTACTGAAGGAAAATTAATTTTGTCTTCATTTCTAGGAAGAAATCCCAATGTGGTGTCCTTATTGAAAGGAAATAGAATAACATCTCTCAATGTTGTTGTAAAATTTGAGAGAAGAGATAAAACCATCTTTGCCACGACCTCCTCATCAACTTTTCGATATTGCAAATGCAGAGGCACAACAACACATCTTGTTATGTCAATAGAAACGAATTTCTCATTGAACAAAAATTATTTGATATGTTGTTGTTGAAATTATTTTGAAATTTTGAAGCTCTTAGTTGCTTTCCACATCATCTCTATAGAAGGATTTGATTTGAGTGCTTTGAAGGAAGATTTGGTCACATCTTTTTCAATATGATTGAGAAATGTTATTCTAAGGTAGAAAATAATATTTTCATGGTGTGCATTTGTCAACTTCTTTTCAATATTCATGTAATGCAATATAGATGAGGTTTTTGCAGCCAAGATTCTTTTCTTCCATACCGATAAAATTCCTTTCTTCAAAGATGGAGCGGTATTAATTCCATACCGATTACAAACATCATACGAGGGAAAAAACCACCCTTGCTTCGCACAAGAAAGCGGATCTGAATCGGGACCACTTTTCATTCGATCTAGTCAAAAATTACAAACCATAAGATCAACCTATAGAAGGAAACACTGGTCTCTCTAGACCACTTCAACTTGAACACACAATAAATCATCAGAAATGGGATCTGCAGATGTCAATATTTCAGCTCGAGTTGAAGCACCTTCCTCATCCAAGCAGAATATATATAAATCCAGGTACAAATTATCTGGTTCATCCATCTCAACATACCATCCATGCTTGAATAAACCAAAGTTGTGATCTTTTAACAAATCAAGGAACGGGATTTCCTGGTATTGACTAAGGATCAGCAACGGAGACATGTTTTATATGCAAAAAAATAGATATTGTGTAGTTAATATAAGAATGCATACAATGTTTATAATTATCAATTAGTTTTTTAATATTAGATGTATACTTGCAAATGTTCAAGCGATTGATCGATGGAGAAGGAATGATCGCTCATTTCGAAAATCAATTGATTGATTAAGAACAAATATGCTAACATTATCCATGAGAGATCGAATGCCAATTTTATATAGTCATTTGAGATAGAATCGATCATAGAAGGAGCGATCATCATAGAAGGGGCGGCCGATCCTTCTTGTCGGAAGTCGGAAGTCGGGATAAAGATTGTTTATATGTTATAACTTAGCCAATGTTCCGATCCCTACTATTTACTGCAGAAGTCAGTAGTTAGGAATTGTCGGCCCAGCCTTCGTAGATTAAATATTTTTACATATCTCTCGTAAATGAAGGGTCGACCGACCCTTCTTTTGCTCAATATTTTTCCAGTGTTCACCATTCTGGATATACATGAATTGACGTCCTATCCTTCATAGATTGACGATTTTTACAATTCCCTCATAAATGAAGGGGCGACCGACCCTTCTTCTGCCCAGTATTATTTTCATAATAGTTCTAGACTACAAGAAGCGTCAGTCGATCCTTCTTGTGTTCACCATTCTCAATACAAGTGAATTGATGGATATAGGTGTTCATAATTATCTACTAAACGAAGGGGCGTCCAATCCTTCTTGTCAAAAGTCAGAAGTCGGAAGTCGGGATACATATTTTTTATATGTTATAACTTAGCCAATGTCCCGATCCCTACTATTTACTGTGGAAGTCGAAAGTCGAGAATTGTTGGCCTAGCCTTCGTAGATTAAATATTTTTACATTTATCTCATAAATGAAGGGTCGACCAACCCTTCTTGTGATCAGTATTCTTCCAGTGTTCACCATTACGCATATACATGAATTGACAGCATAGCCTTCATAGGTAGAATATTTTTACAATTCCCTCATAAATGAAGGGACGACTGACCCTTCTTGTGACCAGTATTCTGTTCATAATAGTTCTAGACTGCAAGAAGGGTCGGTCGATCCTTCTTGTGTTCACCATTCTGTATATAAGTAAATTGTTGGATATAGGTATTCATAATTCTCTACTAAACGAAGGGGCGGTCGATCCTTCTTGTTGGAAGTCGGAATAAATATTTTTTATATGTTATAACTTAGCCAATGTCCCGATCCCTACTATTTATTGCGGAATTCAGGAGTTGGGGATTGTCGTCCCAGCCTTCGTAGATTAAATATTTTTACATTTCTCTCTTAAATGAAGGGTCGAACGACCCTTCTTGTGCATAGTATTTTTACAGTGTTCACCATTCTGGATATACATGAAATGACGACCGAGATTTTGTAGGTTGAATATATTTACAATTCCATCATAAATGAAGGGGCGTCTGACCCTTCTTCTACCCAATATTATTTTCATAATAGTTCTAGACTGCAAGAAGGGTCGGTCGATCTTTCTTGTGTTCTCCATTCTGGATACAGGTGAATTGCTGGATATTGGTATTCACAATTATATACTAAACGAATGGGTGGCCGATCCTTCTTCTCGGAAGTCGGAAGTCAGGCTAAATATTGTTTATATGTTATAACTTAGCCAATGTCCCTATCCATACTATTTACTATGGAAGTCGAAAGTTGGGAATTTTCGTCCCAGCTTTTGTAGATTAAATATTTTTACATTTCTCTCTTAAATGAAGGGTCGGCCTACCCTTCTTGTGCTCAGTATTTTTTCAGTGTTCACCATTCTGGATATACATGAATTGATGACCTAGCGTTCGTAGGTTGAATATTTGTACAATTCCCTTATAAATGAAGGGGCGACCGACCCTTCTTCTGCCCAATATTATTTTCATAATAGTTCTACACTGCAAGAAGGGTTGGTCTATCCTTCTTGTATTCACCATTTTGGATACATGTGAATTGTTGTATATTGGTGTTCACAATTATCTACTAAACGAAGGGGCGACCGATCCTTCTTGTCAGAAGTTGGAAGTCAGAATAAATATTTTTATATGTTATAACTTACCCAATGTCTTGAGCTCTACTATTTACTGCGGAAGTCGGAAGTCGGGAATTGTCATCCCAGCCTTCGTAGATTAAATATTTTTACATTTCTCTCTTAAATGAAGGGAGACTCTCTTAAAGAGAGAGCAGAGTCTGCACACAACAGTTTTGGCATTATGCGAAGTTCTCGAATTTGAAGATGTGTTGCAAAGTACACATAGTAAATCAAGTCACAAAGTAAAGAAGGGGGTAGTGATGTGAAGTTCCATCAAGAGAAGGGAAATGCGGAGTGAGCTTCACCACTCACATAACCTTTGGCGAGGCTAGAGAAAACTATCTATTACAGTTTTGTTTCAAAACTAGCCGTTACAGTTTTTGTTTCAAAACTAGCCGTTACAGTTTTTGTTTCAAAACTAGCCATTATACAGTACTTTCAGGAAATCAGATTTTTCCGCTTTAAGGCATACTTATCCATTGAAGACACATTTAATGTAAGGAAAGGACCAAGATATAAGTTAGATTTGGAAAACAGACATAATATTTAATGTTAACTTAGCCTTTTTTGCGTGAGTCTTAGTTTGGATTATGTATCTAAAAAGCAAAGAAGTGCACAATTACTTGTTTTACCGTGATTGTTAATTTTACCGAGAGTTAATTATGAGTGTTTACCAATGAAGAACAGAGCATTCCAAAGTTCATGTCTGAGCAAGAATAACTACAAGAGATATTAAAGAAATTTCAATAGTCTGGTCTATAATAAGTTATGAAGACTCAGGTGAAAAAATCAACTCAAGCGAAGGGTGGGACTTCTAGAGCCTCACCTCAGCATGCACTAGAATCCAAGCAGAAGGCCAAGGAACAACAGAAGCCTCACGCTGCAAAAACACCAAGAGAAAAGTAGGAAGAGAGACCTCGCGAGAGGTCGATTCTGTTGATACCTGAACACATTCCACTGTGCAGAGATGATGCCCCGATGGTAGTGTTGAAGAAGAACCCGCAGTATGACATCCCTCTGCCACCGATGTCAATCCATGTTTGGGAGAAGGAAAACTTACTGGGAAAGATCCCGGAGTGTAAGTTCGCATATTACAATCTTTTGAATTCGACCAAGTATCTGCAGTTTCAATGTGACAGATACATGTGCATAAAATTTGATGAATCCTCTAAGCAGATGACCATACAAACACAGGACTGGATTGCACCGTTACAGTCTTCAAGACTGCTGAACTTGCTAAGGATTTTGCACTTTGCGTGAAGTCTAGAGCTAACAACCATCGTGCATACATTTCTGTCATGCTCACACCAAGGATACTTGTGGCTAGACCACAAGATAGATATAAATATTGACCTGATCTAAATGATCACCCATATAAGCAAACGAGGGTACTGACCCCGCAACAGAGTTTGTGGGTAAGAAAAAAGATAAAGAACTTGCAAAGTAGATGAAGAGCGAATTTGGGTTAATTAAAGGAACTCGTGGCTATCAAGGAGACCAAATTAAAGATGATGCCACGTGGTTCACAGTGCAATTGCTCGCAGGAAGAGTACTAAGAAAATGCAGACCGACAGAAGTGCCGACTGTTGTGATCTCCCTAGCTGCTAAAGCTAAGGACGAGCTACCATTCAACTGGGCAGGATACCTGTTGAATGAATTTCTAGATGATGTAGCGGGTTCATAGGACAATGGCTATCAGTTTCACTTCAGCTGACTGATAGTCCTCATCGCATTTGTGGGCTGGAAAGAGCCAAAGTACCAGCAGAATGTATCGGTGTTCGCTGGAGACTGCCGCAGACCTTGACACGCAAATATGTGGAGAAACGAAAGGACGGAAAGACAAAGGTTGAAAAATGTTCAACTATATACATTTTATGAGCAATTATGCGAGGTGATTACGCGCACTTCGTGTATCCCAAAGCAGATAACAGCTGTGTACATAAGGAAGATGAGATTCAAGGCTGGTCTCCATTCTATCTTCATACATCCCAGAGAACCATCAAATCGGAAATGGTATGAGGGTCAATATCAGCTGGATGCATTGAAGATTGACCTCATTATTGAGGATTGGCCACTGGAATGGAAAGTTGATGCACCGAAAGCACTTCCGACGACATCTGATGAGAGCACCGATGATTGTGATCAACAAGAGAAAATGGTGATGAAGGAGAAGATGATCGGCAGGAAGAAAAGAAAGAACAACAGCAGGCTGGCGATCCGCCAGTAGGAGAAAATAGAAAGAACCCCGACACAGATGTGTCAGAGGTGGCGAGAAGAAAGAAACAAAAATCAAATAAGACTCCGCTTGATGCGAAGTTACAAGATGATGACTATGATTGCATCGTAGCCAGAGTTCATGCACATATAGAAAAAACACTCGTAGAAAAAGACAAAAAGAAAGAGCAACTTTATGCAAGCATGGCAGAAAGTATTGTCGAGTTGAGAAGTATGATGGAAAGGGTAGAGTAAGTATAAAGAGATATAATGAAAGAATCAGATTCTGAAGATAGATCAGAGGAGTCAAGCCGAAGAAAAAGGAAAGCACCCGCACTAACGATGCAACCTTGGCTGGTGCACATAGATCCAACACATGTCATATTCCCATCCCATGAAGTTACTGAAGGTGCGAAGTAGCTCGCACACTTAGACATTAATGTGAGAATGTTGCCTATAGAGCGACTGCATGATCTACACTTGCATGTTGTAGAAGAAATCAAAGATAGGTACATAATAACATACAACCAACAATTGAAGTTGGAAGAAATCTACAATGAATTGAGGAATGAATGCCGACAAAAGACAGATGAGCTAGCATACACTCGAGAAAGGCAGAAGAAGCTGAAGAAGGCCGTCGAAGAATTTTGTGCAAATATCCTGGACTTTGATGAAGAACCTGAAGTTGAAGCGACTATATTCAAGATCGACACTGCAGTCGACAATCTTAAAGCAAAGTTGGAGGACAGGGAAATTGGATACAAAGAGAATATTGTAGACTTGGAGGCTAGGCAGTAACCTAGTACTACACTAGAAGTAAAGACAACAACAGATGAAGAGTTAAAAACTTCGATAGAAAGCATCTCCATAGAAGTTGTGAGGTGCCAAGGTTTATTAGAAGAAGTGACCAAGTTATGGGCCACACTGCAAGAAGACCCAGAATTGGAGAAGATTCAGGGTGAATTACAAAGGAAGCAGAAGGATCTCGACTCAATGAACATGATGATGAAGGATTTTCCGCTGAGGCAAAGAATACATAAGTTCGCAGAAACAAAGGAAATTCAGAAAGAATTGAAGGCATTAAGGACCAAGGAAGCAGAAACTTTGGGCAAGTTGCAACCAATGCAGGAAGAGGCATTGGCGCTTTCTAAAGAGATTGAGGTGAAGCTGCAAGAGCTTCACACAACATAAAGCATAGTTAAAGACTAGATGTAGGAACCGATATCTGTGATGGTGCTTGACACAGTGAAGGAATACGAGCAGTAAACTAAGGAGGCTATTGCGAAGCTGAGCGCAACATATCAAGAGTTAGCAGCAAAGATGAAAATCCCAAGCAATGGGAAGTCAGCAAAACCTATTGCAAGTGACTCGAGGACGAGTCACAAGTAAGTGTTAGGGGTCTGTTGGGTGCATCCCAAGAAGAGGAAGTTATGAAGGCGAGTATAGTTAGTTGAGGCCTGACATTGACCATTTTTGGGAGAAAAGCGAATTCGCAAATCTTGGGAAGAAGGTATGGAGCGAATATTAGTGGAGAAGAAAGGACCTGTTTCCTTAATAAAGACAAGGTACTAAGTACAACCAGAGGTGGTTGGCGCAGTTAAGGGTCGAGTGATGACCTGACTGCTACAAAAGAAGGAAGTAAAGAAGTGGAGTGGTGTAAAGGACACACCACTACAGAAGTCAGAGCTGCGCTGTTAGAGAAAGCGCCAGATTCAGAGGAAGCGGTGCCAAAGGAACAACGAAGTTAAAGCTTAGCTTGGTCTACAGGAGAACCATGAGGTTTTTGGGTTTTGGGTACTATGGGGGTTGGCCCATAGATATTTTGATATGTGACCTTACGGCACATCTAAATATAAGGGTAATTTTGTATGAGGAAGGGTTAGGTATTAGAGGGATTTTAGTATTTTGATGGTTAGATAGACCTTAGAAGAGAATAGTCATAAAGAGAGAATAGACTCTACAACTGAGTGCGTAGATATTTGATTGTAGAGAAGAGTCTGCAACTGAGTGCGCAGACTGGAACTATTACCCTTCTAAGATAATAAAAGAACAGTTCCTGTGGACGTAGCTCCCTCATGGGGGTGAACGACGTAGATCAATGTGTTTATGTGTATGAGTTTATGGCATGTTTTGTATATGAGTTTATGTTCGTTTATGTATTTACTTTCATATGTATGTCAATGGTAATCGCATGTTGAGTAATTGGAATACAAGTGCGTGAATGTGAAGAAGAAACACTTAGTATGATGAATGCGTAGCTAACTGGTGAACACAATAGAGATTCAACGTAGTTATGTATACTGCGATAGTTGCGAAGTGCGAAGTCATATATTATTCTATCCCATTAGTAGATGTTAAATAGAATGTTAAGCGAGGTTTTTAACCACATATGCGCATCGTCACGGTTACAGAAGCTTGATTCTGTAACCCCCCATATTTGCTTCGGGTGAGACTTCAACCTGTTTACAAGGTGATGCCAAAAGGTCCAGTGAAAGGGGTTTTGTTGTGTCTACATTTCTCTCGTAAATGAAGGGTCGACTGACCCTTCTTGTGCTCAGTGTTCTTCCAGTGTTCACCATTCTGCATATACATGAATTGATGGCCTATACTTATTAGGTTGAATATTTTTACAATTCCCTCATAAATGAAGGGGCGACCGATCCTTCTTGTGCCCAGTATTCTGTTCATAATAGTTCTAGACTACAAGAAGGGTCGGTTGATCCTTCTTATGTTCACCATTTTGAATATAGGTGAATTGCTAGATATAGGCGTTCACAATTCTCTACTAAATGAAGGGGCGGTCGATCCTTCTTGTCGGATGTTAGAATTCGGGATAAATATTTTTTATATGTTACAACTTAGCTAATGTCTCGATCCCTACTATTTATTGCGGAATTCGGCAATCGAGAATTGTTGGCCCAGCCTTCTTAGATTAAATATTTTTAAATTTCTCTCGTAAATGAAGGGTCGACCGCCTCTTCTTGTGCTTAGTATTATTCCAGTGATCACCATTTTAGATATACATGAATTGATGGCCTAACCTTAGTAGGTTGAATATTTTTACAATTCCCTCATAAATGAAGGGGTGGCCGACCCTTCTTCTTCCCAGTATTATTTTCATAATAGTTCTAGACTGCAAGAAGGGTCGTTCGATCCTTCTTGTGTTCACCATTTAGGATACAGGTGAATAACTGGATATTGGTGTTCAAAATTATGTACTAAACGAAGGGGCGACCGATCGTTCTTGTCGGAAGTGGGGAGTTGAGATAAATATTTTTTATATGTTATAACTTAGCCAATGTCCCGATCCCTACTATTTACTACGGAAGTCAGAAGTCGGGAATTGTTGTCCCATCCTTCATGGATTAAATATTTTTACATTTCTCTCTTAAATGAAGGGTCAACTGAGCCTTCTTTTGCTCAATATTTTTCCAGTGTTCACCATTCTAGATATACATGAATTGACGGCCTAGCCTTCGTAGGTTGAATATTTTTACAATTCCCTCATAAATGAAGGGGTGACCGACCTTCTTCTGCCCATTATTCTTTTCATAATAGTTCTAGACTGCAAAAAGGGTCGGTCGATCCTTCTTGTGTTCACCATTCTGGATACAGGTGAATTGTTGAATATAGGTGTTCACAATTCTCTACTAAACGAAGGGGCGACCGATCCTTCTTGTTAGAATTTAGGATAAATATTGTTTATATGTTATAACTTAGCCAATGTCCCGATCCATACTATTTACCGTGGAATTCGGAAGTTGGGAATTTTCATCCCAGCCTTCGTAGATTAAATATTTTTACATTTTTCTCTTAAATGAAGGGTTGACCGACCCTTCTTGTGCTCAGTATTTTTCCAGTGTTCACCATTCTGGATATACATGAATTGACAGCCTAGCCTTTGTAGGTTGAATATTTGTACAATTCCCTCTTAAATGAAGGGGCAGCCGACCCTTCTTCTTCCGAGTATTATTTTCATAATGGTTCTAGACTGCAAGAATGGCCGGTCGATCCTTCTTGTGTTCATCATTCTAGATACAGGTGAATTGTTGGATATAGGTGTTCACAATTATCTACTAAATGAAGGGGCAGCCGATCCTTCTTGTCGGAAGTCGGATGTTAGAAGTCGGGATAAATATTTTTATATTTTATAAATTAGCTAATGTATAGATCCCTACTATTTACTACGGAAGTCGGAAGTGGGGAATTGTCGGCCTAGCCTTTGTAGATTAAATATTTTTACATTTATCTAGTAAATGAAGGGTCGACCAACCCTTCTTGTGCTCAATATTCTTCCAATGTTCACCATTCTTCATATACATGAATTGATGGTCTATCCTTCGTAGGTTGAATATTTTTACAATTCCCTCATAAATGAAGGGGCGACCGACCCTTCTTATGCCCAATATTCTGTTCATAATAGTTCTAGACTGCAAGAAGGGTCGGTCGATCCTTCTTGTGTTCACCATTCTGGATATAAGTGAATTGTTGGATATAGGTGTTCACAATTCTCTATGAAACGAAGGGGTGACCGATCCTTCTTGTCGGAAGTCGGATGTCGGCAGTCGGGAAATCTCACTTAGGACAAATATATTTATCCAAATACATTGGTTAGTTTGCTTTGATCGGTGAAGAAAGTAAAATATCAGAGCTCTGTTATCTGTATGGGATTAGTGGAAACCATGCCTTTTCTTTAGCGATGGCTTGCCTGGAAAAATGGAGATGGTTTCCATATTATGGTTGGCAGAGATCGGATTTTGGGCACGAAACATTCTGGTATTCTTATAGAATATATGCTCAGTTGTATTCAAAGGACGAGCATTTAATTTTGAATATATATGTTATAAAAATCTGAGCAGGATCTATAACATGCAGGCATGCAAGCTATCAACAAGTGGTCTCATTATGGAGGAAGGAAGGGATCATATCTGCCTTTTTCACAAACAACAGATGTTGGATGAAATTGACGTAAATATATACTAAGCAGTGAAGGATTTTTTGGACAATATTATTTTGATACATTTCTTAAAATAGTTGTATAATATGGTAGAATATTAGCTAAATTGCATATATAAATAGTTTTTGGTTTATTGATTGTGATATGGAATGCTAAATGTTGATGTGGATGGAAGATGGCCAACAAGTTTATTATGAGATAAAAACCTATGTAACATGTGGAATAGTGCCCATTTGGGAGACAAGTATGTTTCACATGTAACAAATGATTATCATGATCATTGACTTTTATGGACAAGAATATGTGTAGTTTCTTTGATTCATAATATGAATAGCAAGAGGCTCTTTTTCTTCTAGAAAAAAAAAGAGAGAGCATCTAACTAGGATGAATTCTGCATTAATTTGGAAGAAAGAACATTGAGAATATTTAAATGTGTGAATCAGAGCATATAAAATGAATTTTAAATCACATAGTTCAGTCAAATATGAGGCAAAGCTGTAAGATGGTGTAACATGAAATACATTCACAAAAGAAAAATTAATAGATTGAAGAAAGTGACAACATATGAATCTCTGTTTCTGATAGACTTGTACTTTTTCTCTTCATTAAAGTATTCAAAAAATATTACATCACTGTATTTTTTTCTCTCGGATCCAAACCCGATTACTTTGTAAAATCAAAATTTTTACAAATGTTCTTTGAATAAACCCTAACTGATTCTTTGCTAAAAATTGAAATTTCAAAGAAATCTCTAAACTTCAGGAACATTTGTTTTGTTGTCGACCAAGCTAGTATAGTGTTGCTTTGATTTGGGCTGATGTAACACTCGGGCAGTTAACAAAGGAACCACAACTTCATTTCAAATTAAGACACCTGTATATTCATTCTTGATATAACCTGTATTTTTTTCTCCAAAATTTTCAACAATTTTCCATTGCTCTTGATTTGGGATTTCATAATCCATCATTTCTTTCACCATAACCTTGAATTCTATGCATGTTGTGTAACATACAGCTGGAAGATCCTTCTTAATCATTAGAAATTGTTCAAGTATTTCAAAATCATTAGTCAATTTATCAATTATTGTCTTTCCAGTTAATCCTTTGATCAAACCTTCAAATTTCGAGTGATCCATACGAGCCTGTACTCTCAAACTGTGATAATTTTCTTAAGTCATTAATTTTCCATCATCACTCCAAAAAGAAGGTAGATCATTTTAAAAAATCCCTAGAAATAATTCCTTAAAATTTTGAACTTCAAGGACAATTTGTTGTGCTTTGTCTTATACATCTTTAACACGATCATGCGTGTCAATAATTCTTCTTTCTCAAATGATTATTGATGGTTTTTATTTGATTCCTGTTGGCTGCCTTTTTGGACAGACCCAGGTTTTCAGGATGCGCAGCAACAAACACCCCTTGGCGCACTGGCCCTCTCGGCAACGAGCTGCGCAGCAGCCCGAAGTCTCACCCGAAGTGGCTATGGGGGGGCTAAGGAATCAGGCTTCCTTAACCTAGGCGACGTGGAGACTAATCTCCTCTCCCTTCTCTTCCGGGAGGATTCCTCAGAGCGGGACGTCTTACTCTTTCTCGGAATTCTCAGAGCGACAGCGCTGGAATGCACGCTTACTAGCCTAGCTGCGCGGTATCTCCACACCTGCGCACGAGGCGTTTACCCATTGCGTCCGATACTGTATCGTTTCTGGCCTTGTGCAACAGCGTAGTAACACACTCCTCAAGCGCTGCAGCGATAGCGTTCTTGCAGGCCCCTTCGATAATGCACAAGTCTAACTTCTAAGGAAGCTCAAGGATTTACTCTACATATTCATTCATAAAGATAGCGAGACATCCCTGTAAACATAGATAGTAAGCATAGACATGCATTCACGTAAAACATTACCACAACAACTAGAATTATGTGGTTCACCTCCACGGGGAAATCACATCCACGGGAACTGTATTCTATATTAGCTCAAATGGGAATTACACAATATGCTGCGCACATAGCGGCAGCCTTAGACCTTTCTGGGAAACTCCACGCACACAGCTGGGAGCCCTTCTCTTAGATCTATTCTCTTCTTCTACAGAGATTACAATGACTCAGACATCAACTTAGACTGTCTGTAAACTCAGTGACTCGAGCTCTACAGCTCTCCAATTCTAACTCTTACCTTCTAATCAACCTATCTAACTTCTAACCTCTAACCCTTTTTCCTTTACAATTACACATATATATAGGTGGCCTTGAGGGTCGCACCTTTACAAAACTGTGGGCCTTTCCCAGCAGTAATCCCCAAAAACCCTAACCACGGACATGGCTAGGTGTATTGTAGGCACCGCTTGCAGTCATGTCGTCGCTTCCTGCAGGCTCCATGATTTTCGACGCATATTGCGGGTACGGGCGCCGCTTCATCGTTCACTGCTCCTTGTCCTTCGCCTTCAATGCTTTGGTCCGTTGCTCTTCCTTGGTCAGAGCAACCATAACTTCTGTACTTAGCCTTAATGAGGGTAGCTGAGACCTCTATTCCATCGCTTCATTTATTGTGGTAGCTGAGCTTTCTACTCGGCCACATTCACTCTCCTTTGATGTGTGCGCGTGAGCTCTGTGATTTTCGGCCCGTAATCTGCGCTGAGCTCGTCCATCTGGCACCATATTGCGCACTACTCACTTCTGCCCAAAATTGGTGCTTACTCAAAATTAGCACTTTCCCTTCAACACTTGTGCTTTTTCCTCAAAATTCATAGCTTTACTATAGCTGCGGCCTATGCTCCAACATGCCCCTAACACTTACTTGTGGCTCATCCCCGAGCCACTCGCACTAGCGTGTGGTCGCTTTACTTGCACGTCTTCCTTTGCTTGGGTCGCAGCAAATGCTTGCTTCCATTGTGCAATAGCGGAGTCCATTTCATCCATGCACTCCGCAGCTGTCTGCACCATGTCTGAACTGGCTTCTTCTTCAGTTATGCCATCAACCAACTGTTGAGATTCAACAAATTCTTTGATCTTTGCCTCCGCTTGGGTAGCAAGTTCAGCATATTCATCCATAAATGGCTGAATGTTGTTGGTGAGATTAGCATATTCATTTATGAGCTTGTGCAGTTGTTGTTGTACTCGGTGCACTTCGCTCATTTTCCTCATTTTGGTTAAGCCTTCTAAGGCTTTAGCTTCTTCACTCAGAACAGTTAGGGACTGTTTTGCTACTTGCACCTATTCCAAAAGGCCGAATTTGAAAGGGAGCTTCTCAAGCTCAGCCCAAGCCTCCATAGCTTGCGTCATTAGGTTCAGGGCTTCATCTGCTCTGCACTTCATTTGTGTGGAAGCTATGCGCAGTGCTTCAAATTGTTCCTGCCTATCATCTGTAGGAGGTGCTGAGACACGAGCTTCCAACTCGGTGATCTGCGTTCTATGGTCCTCAGCCATAGCAACTATTTCCTGCTCTATGGCTTTCACCCTTTCGCCAATAATTTGCACTTTCTCAACCAGAGGAAGGTTTGGTTGAATCTGGCAGGCCGGCAGCTCCTGGGCGGTTTCATCAACTACGTTTCTTATCCCAGTGTCTTGTGCCTCGTAAAGTGCAAGCTGCTCAGAGATGTTCTTATAGCCTACCTTCAGCTCTATTTCCTGCGATTGCAGTCTTTGGTTTGCATGGAATGTGGAGAGCTCTCTAGCTCTCAGCTCAATAGAGACCTGCTCTTGCACTAACTGCAAAGTTTCTATCGGAATCAATGACAAATTTATCTCAATAGGGCCAACCGTGTTTACCTGGGTTGCAGCCAAAGGATCCAGGAATGTCATACTTGTAGGCGGGATGTGAACGACAGTATGCCTCTCTGCAATTACTTCAACCCGCTCGGTGCTTGTAGATGCCTGCGGCGTCTGCGAACCGGATGCTGGCGCATGGGTCTGCGCAACTCTTCCTGTGAGACCTTTCAACTCCATGAGCTGCAGGTCCAGAGCACTTCTGATGTGAGCTTGAGAGGTCCACAGCTCGCGAAATTGCTCCTTTAGGTATTGGTCAAACCCCGAGGAAAGGGTCTCAGAGGGGTGCGACAGCTTCTGCTTCTTGGGAGCTGGTTCTGGCGAACTTTCATCATTCCTTTGCTCAATCGTTTCCTTACCCTTATCTTTCTCTTGCGCAGCAGGGGGCGGCATTGTGGCAGCGACTTCAGCGGCCTACCTCCATTCATCTGGCCAAGACTTCACAGTTTCTTCAACATCCTGAGTAGTCATACGGTAGAGGCCTATAGCCCATTCTTCCTGGATTCCGCGAGGGCGGAAGTAAATTTCATGTAAGTTGGCCGAAAAGACCAACTTCGTTCCATATATTTGTGCTGTCTCCTCACTCAGCCTCGGCATTTCCTGGATGGTATCTTTGAGGAGATGGTAATATTCACAGAACACAGTGCGGTTCATCTTGTGCTTCGCGGGATTACTAGAATCCCAGAGGTTGACATAGCGCATCCCTGCAACCTCTCCTGCGCGGCGCGGAAGGAACTGAGTGTTGGGGGGATCGTTCCACCCGACAAAGGCGCATAAAATAAAAAGCCAAGAAAAATGGAACAACTGACCGACGGTGTCCTGAACGTTCCGGCAGTCGTCCAAGAAAGAATTCAGGAGGAAGAGAGACCAGTTATACTACTCTCCCTCCGCAGCTACGATTGTGAGCTCTACAACAGCTCTAGTGACTTCTTTGGGTCGGCACTTCGTTAGAAGTCTGCCTGCAAGCAGACTGCCTGTGAATCTAAGTGCTTTATCTTCAATTATAGTGAGGTCATAAGCCCGACCTCCTCTCAACAATTTGTATTTCTGCACCAGCTGTGCAGCCAACTTTCTGTCCTTATCTTTACCAACAAAATGAACATTGGGGTCCTTACCAACCTTAGATAGGCCGATAATACGATGAATCAAGTCCACATTCAAATCGATTGGCCTCCCCAACCAAAGATAACCACCATGAACGCAGGATAGCAGGGCCTTAACAACTGCATTGACTTCATTGCTACGCCCGAAGTGCGGTAGCTTCAACAGGTTCAACAGTCCAGGCCTCTCTAGATTTGCTGCAAATTCCTTCGGGATGAATTCATCAACCTTTCTAACGGGATTATGGACTACCATCAGATAGCGATCCGGCGCGAACTGAGGATACGTTCTGTAGTCTCCCAAGTTGAAGTCAAAAAATCTAACCAGTGGAAGGTGTCCAAGCAGGGACCCTTCTTCTCGCACGATTTTCGCCATTGGTGGCAGCGGAATTGGATACTTGGCATTCTTGGGAATATGCACCTCGGGTGCATCATCTGGACGCGGAGGAATGTAATTAACCATAGTGGCCAAAGGATCTGAAATGGGTTCGTCCGGTTGCTGCTGCTGAGACGCCCTTGTGCCCGGGGATTGTCTGGGATCAGACCAACCAGGATGCGTGTAAGCCGAGGTCGTCACCGGGGTAGCCATGCAAAAATCTAAGCCTCTGCGCTTGAATTGATGAACAATTTCTTCAGTTGACAGGTTCTCCGTCATGAACCGGTATACACAACAAGCACTTGAACAGACAAATGGCGGAACAACGTAGGATACGAATGCTGAAAACAAAGGGAGCAGTCTGCACGACATGGCTCTGAAAACAATAACTTAGATTCTCAAACAAGACACTATATAACTCAAGAAAAGTAACCCGAACATATACGAGTGCGGGGTATTTATAGCTAAAGGCGGTAGTAGATGCGGACAAGTGGGGCTAATAACCGTAGGCGCCTATGCATGAGTTGACAACCCCCCTACCCTCGTGCCTCTGCGGTGCATTAATTGCGATGGACGGGCTCTGACAGCCTTTCGGGAGATGAGCTAAGGCCTTCGGCTCATTACTTAAATGCGAATCTTAGGGAGATCAAGCCGAATCTGTCAGAGCAAATACAATTAAATGGCGATCTTATCCTTCATTAATATTCAGACGCGGCTATAGAACTACCGTAATTCAAATTTTCGATGGGTCACTTCAGCATAGGTAACTGTGCACATGGAGGGCTCCACGACGAGGAGAACTCCTCAAGCGGCAAATTGACAACAGGGAACTCCGCAAGAGTGATGGTTTGACAACCCGGGGAAAAACTTCGCAAGAGCACAAATAGGGTTGTTCAAAACAGGCTTTATTGACATGCGCGGATGTTTCAAGGAACTGCGTGGGAAGCCGGAGACTGAAAGTGTCTCGCGATTTCCGTGTAGACTGTGATAAGTGCGATGCCTCTTTCAACTACACTGGGCATCTGCACTACTTTAGCAACTAATTAAGTCGACAGGGCGGAGTGGCCATCGCGATAAAGCTTGAGCCGACTCCCGTTGATCATTGTGGGCAGCAATTCTCCATTAAGCTTCGCAAGCTGAACTTGTCCTCCTTCTATTATCTTCGTCACCTGAAAAGGGCCTAACCAATGTACACGAAACTTGCCTGAAAACTTGATGAATTTACTATCATAGAGGAGTACCAAGTCTCCTTCTTGAAAGACTTTATTCTTAATATGCCTGTCATGCCAAGCTTTCTGTCTTGCCTTCTGCACTTGTTGATGGAATCTGGATAAAAGTATGTCTTCTTCTAAGGCAAGCAATTGTGAGAGTCTTTCACTCATAGTATCAGTATCTGCCATTTCTGTAATTTGCGCAATTCTGAAGCTGGGAACAATGTATTCCATGGGCATAATTGCTTCTTGTCCATACGCCAAACTGAAAGGTGTGTAACCTATTAATTTCTTGCATGTGGTTCTATAAGCCCATAACACAGCTGTGACTCTAAGGTCCCAATCATCTCTTTGTTGATTACAGATCTTCGTCAGGGCATTCTCGAGAATCTTATTGAATGCCTCCACTGTACCATTAGCTTGAGGGTGGTAGGGTGTACTCTTATGGTGACTAATGTGGAATTCCTTGGTAAGGGCCTCTATAGTCTCATTCAGGAAATGTGTGCCCTGATCACTCATTAGAATCAGTGGACATCCAAATCTAGTGACAATGTTCTCAAAAATGAACTGCGCGGCAGTGGCAGCGTCGCAATTCTTAACTGGCTTCGCCTCAGCCCATCTGGTGAGGTATTCAGTAGCTGTGATGATGTATCTTGCGTCAGTTCTTTTTCCTGGTGGGTTGATAGGTCCCACAAAATCAATGGCCCACTTATCAAAAGCACACAGTGTTATCTGGAGTCTTAGCGGCATTTCATCTCTTCTTGAAGGTTTTCCTGTTCGCTGGCACACATCGCAACACTTGCAGAATTCCTTAGTATCCTTGTGCAATGTTGGCCACCAAAGACCTGCGGCTAAAATCTTCTGCGCAGTCGGCTTTCCTGCAAAATGGCCTCCTGCGGTTCCTGAGTGCGCTTTTGCGATTATGGAGTTCTTCTCATGCGGTAAAATGCATCTGCGCAAGACTTCGTCAGGGCCCAACTTATAGAGCTGGCCTGCTATCAAAGTGAAGTCTGCGGCTTTGAAAACAAGTTGCTTCTTCTGCTGGATTGTAAACTCAACTGGCGCTTGCCCGGTAGTGAGAAACTCAAGAATGTCGGAATAATACTCATCGGCTGCTTGAACAGAGAACAACTGCGCATCAGGCAGATTGTCCTCCAGATTTGTAGGTTCCTCCCCTGACTCTATCCTAGATAAATGGTCAGGTCCTGCATTCAATCTACTCGGCTTCACAATAACCTCAAAATCATACTCCTGGAAGAGCAGTAGCCATCTGCAAATTCTTCCCCCTAACACTGGCTTATTGACCAAGTATTTCAAAGCAAAATGGTCAGTATACATTTTAAAATGAGCGCCCAATAGGTAGTGTCTGAACTTCTGTAAGGCATACACCATAGCTAGTCCTTCTCTTTCTGTAGTGGTGTAGTTCTTCTCAGCTGTAGACAGCTTTCTACTAGAGTAAGCAATGGGATGGTCAATACCTCCTTCTCCTGGTTGTGTCAGCACAACCCCCAATGCTATGGAAGAAGCATCTACATGAACATGAAAGGGTTTTCTCCAGTCTGGGAAAACTAGAATAGGCGCAGTGATTATCTTTTCTTTAAGTGTATCCAAGCTTTGTTGGCATTCTTCTGTCCATTGGAATTTCGAATCCTTTTTCAGCAGTCTTTCCATAGGCGCAGTTATCTTTGCATAACCCTTGATAAATTTTCTATAGTACCCTATATGTCCCAATGTAGTGCGCAATTGTTTGACTGAGTTGGGCGCAGGTAAGTTAGCAATGATGGCAACCTTCGCAGGATCCATCATGAGTCCTTGTTTGCATACAATATGACCCAAGAGAATACCAAAAGGAGCACAGAAAATACATTTTTTCAAGTTAAGGGAAATCTGATACTGTCTACATTTTTCTAACATCATCCGCAGATTCCCTATATGGTTCTTTAGTAAACCAAACATAGTCCAGTCATCAAAATAGACTTCTAGAAACTTATGAATGAATTCTTTAAAAACAACAACAACGACTCTAGAGAAGATAGCAGGAGCATTTTTAAGACCAAAGGGCATTACCGTATACTGGAATGAGCCCCATTCAGTCGCAAAAGTGGTCTTATGGCAGTCTTCTGGATGGATTCTGATCTGATGGTATCCCGAAAAGCCATCAGTGAAGGAGTAAGCCTCTTGTCCTCCAACATTATCAAGCACTTCATCTGTAAAGGGAGTAGGAAATGGATCATGTGCTGATGCGTCGTTCAGCTTGCGCAAGTCCACGCAGATTCTTATTTCACCTTTTGCCTTCTTCTGTTGTACCACCATAGGACTAATCCAATCACTTTCCTCTACTGGCTCGATAATACCTGCTGCGAGCATCTTATCAATTTATTCTCTAACCTTTTCTTTATATCGCGGGTTCAACCTGTACGGGTGCTGTTTTACTAGCTTGGCGTCTGCTTTCAAAGGTATGCGCATAACTCCTAAATCTCCTAGTATGCCTTTCATTTCTGTAAACTTGGTAGGAAAGATATCCTGGTAGTCACGTAGTAAATCTGCAAGATGTCCAACAGTTTCATCATCCCAATAATCTCCTATAGAAGCAAACTTGGGTTCGATTTCTATACCAATGTTAATCTTCTTGAGCTTGATGTGTTTTATAATGGCAGGGATATCAAGCTGAGGACCTTTGACCTTGCGCGTCCCTTCTGATTCTGGAATATTGATGTTGCGAGGATCATCTTCCTCTTCACCAGTGGTGAAATTATAGCATTCCAGGGCATGTTCCATCTGGACAGCCCAATCTGGTTGAGAATATTCCTGCAAAGGACATTGTTCGAATACCTTCTTTCTAATACACTTTAAAGCGTGGTCGATGCTTCGATGTTCTGACTCAAAGCTGAAGGTAAGTTGAAAACTTTCCATCATAAGAGGCCAAGTGATAGTGCCTTTGCGCAATTCTGTTTCAGTGTACCAGTTCCTTGGAACTGTATCTAACGTGTGGACGAATAGGTGAACCCACTCATCCTCTGGAATATCTGACCATTGCTGAATACATGCTTCAACATGTGACCTGGGGTCACTCTGTCCATCATATTTGTGCAACACTTCTGCTGTAGTTTCCTGAAATCTGCACAGTATCAATCTGCGACAGTCTTTCCATGCGTGAATATTTTCTTTATGCGCACCCCACCATCTTGCGGGTGTAGCGTGCAGTGCTACATCCAATGCTTGTATGCGCTGCTCATCTGGGATTTGTTGTTCATACATATGTATGAATTCACTTACTTCAGTTAAACCATCAAAGATTGGAGTGTTATTCAATTCTGTGCCAATCCATCGAATGGATTTAGTCATCATGGCACAACGCCTTGCAGAAACCTCATGTAAGCGATTCTGCCAGTTTTCCAGTCCTGCTTCTGAATCTGATGTGCGCGAGCTATCGCATCGCCAGCTGATATGGCCGTCCACTGTGGGATTGACATAGTAATTATGACTAGCAGTCATCTAGTACAAACTTTCCATGTGGCGCACTTATTCTTTTGCCCGAATGGGTTCAATATACCGTGGTCCTTGAAGGGGATCAAGCGGTGTGATGACCCTGATCTGGGCATCCTCAAAGGTCATCTGTCTTTTCTTCAAATTAATGACAGCCAAATTATCAAATGCCCAGTCTATGCCTAAAAGTGCTGGGTAAGGTCTACTATCATCCAGAATTTTGATTACTTCAAAGTCCGCAGAACTTCTTACTCCCTCAATATCAATGGCCACATTGGGTAATCTGCCCAATGGAGAAACTCGTTGCTGATTTGCAAGTCTTAGCTGGATAGGAGATCTTTTAAGCTGAGGGCTACCCATCTGTTCCCATGTCTGCATGGTGAGAACATTAACTTCTGAGCCTAAATCCAAAATGACTTCGTCCATTTCAAATGTTCCAATCTGCGCTGTGAGCCTCATCTCTTTTCCAGTTCTAGTATGACTCCTGATCTGGTGAACAGCACGTTGCGGTGTATTCATCGAAGCAGATTGTTGACACTGATCCAATAGGTGTTAGAGTTCCATCGTTGCTTTTTCATTGTGCAACAACTTTAAGCAGTTTCTCAGGAAAGCATGGACACTGCCTAGTGTATCCTCCTCATTAGGCCTTCCAGATGTAGTGGCCTGTTCTTGTACCAGGTTCTCTTGTCTTAGCACTTGCGGTCTGATATCATTATGCGGAATTGCGACAGAGCTTGAAGCTCGCGGATCTGAGAAATACTCTTGAGCTTGCTTGAATGCTTCTTTTTGCTTCTGTAGGTCGAGCGGAGATGGTTTAATATTAGCGCGGCGCACCCATTGTGTAGCTGGTTTTCCAGTTCCCGACTCTGGTGTACCAGTGGTTGCTCCACTGCGCGTCACTATATTAACTATAGGATCTGGTTCTCTTTTTTCTGCTGCAATCAACTGAATATTCTGGTTAACCTGTGGCGTCTTTGCTTGCATCTTAGCCATCAACTGAGGGCATTCTTCAATGACATGATCATAAGATTTACAGTATCTGTAGATGGTTGTAGGATTTTGGCAATCCCTTGCATAATGGCCTTGAGCTCCACAGTTGTAACAAGTGATCTGTCCTCTTCCACGAGCAAATCCTGCTGCGCGTCCATGGCCCCTATAATTTCCTCCTCTGCCTTCGCGATCTGTTTCATACCGCGGACCTGCTGTGGGTCCTTGTGCCTCTAACTGTACTCTATAAACATCATGTTTCCTTTCCATCATAAGGTCATATGCTCTGCAATTGTTCTCATCATGGCCTACTGATTTATAGAAATTGCAATATAGATTCTTTGGAATTTGTACATATTTTTGTAACAAGTGACATTCTTGTGGTCTGTGACCACTAGTTCTACAGATTTCACACCAAGGCCCCTGAGCCTGTGGTAAAGGGTTAGGTGCTCTAGTCGCAATATACTCTATGAAAATGGGACAATGGTCCTTTGAATGACCTTGTGCTCTACACCAAATTTCTTCTTTAACATCCTTTCCTTTCTTAATATCATGCACTTGCAAGGTTAGGTTTGCTAACTGGTTCTGCAACTGCGCAACATCATTGCTTGTTCCAGCAATTGGTGAAGCTTCTAGTTTCATAGCCATCTCTAGAGCTTGTTCCTGAGTAGTGAGATTCTGTTGCATAAGAGGAAGTCTAATATGAGGAAGCAGCGCAGCAATGAACCATTCCTTATGCTGCTGCGGTGCAAACTCAAAGCTTACTTGATCTATCAAGGCTTTGAACTTCTGGTCAAAGTCCCATACTGACTCTGTGGGTAACTGTTTTATGTCTTTGAGCTCGGTTATACACTGTGATTCCGATTTAGGTTTCTTGAATTCTCTAATCATAGCATTTCTTACATCAGCAAGCGTCCTATTTTGTGCTGCTGAGTATTTCATGAACCAGGTTAAGGCTCTTTCTCTTAGTGTGGTTGCTAACTGAACCAACTTAACAGCATCATCATTAATTTGCTTAATCGTCCAAATGGCTTCACATAGGAACCAATGCTGCTCAGGGTCTTCTAGCCCCGTTCCCCTAAAAGTTGGTAGCTTCATGTCATCACCCATCCTTCTTACGCTAGGTTGATGTGGAGGTGCTGTGGCACTGCCTCCGGGATGGTTAAACAAAGGTGGAGCTGAGGTACTAGAAGTACCGTGCGGGCTACTAGAAGGTGTTACTGCGGGATTATACTGAGCCCCGTCTGGCTTTTGCGGTGTAAAAGGGTGATAAGGGATATGAGCACTCCCTTGTCTCTCTATATGGCTCGCTCTAGGAGCTCGACTATCTTCTGGGCTAGACTCAAAAGAATGTTGGTCAAGGCCTACTTTATACCATTTTCCACTACGAGTGCAACCTATAACTTCAAGATCAATATCAAAATCTAAGGACATTACTTGTCTATGCTATTCATCGGAAGTTATGCATAGTTTTCCTTTTTCATATAGGAGCATTTTAATCCATAAGTTCAGAGAATTTAAGAACTTACCCCTGTGTGCTTGGAAGAAGCTCCTCTCAGCTTCGCTGAAGCTCTTTCTCGTATCTACTGCAAACTCGGTGATGAAGCCTTCTAGCAGACTGTTCAACCAAAAGTCTATTGTGCGGGACACAGAATTATCTACCCGCTTCAAAATGCTAACTAGCTCAGGCGTCCAAATGACGGGTTGATCAACATGCACAGTGGGTCCAGTGTTTGCTAGCTTGGCTACCCACGCATGCAACTCAAGTGAAAATGTTATAAAGAAAATTTCGTGAAGGTCAGTATAAATATGCTTCTGCAACCAGTATTCTGTCTGAAGCCTAGAGCTTCTATTTTCTCGTTCAGCGAACTCTCTAGCCTTTGAATCAAACCAGTCTTGAATTTCTTTAGCTGTAGGATTCCAGTACCACATTGCCTTCAAGATAATAGGGTTAAAGCCGACAATGGAAGCATTTGTTGGCTTTCAAATGGCTACTAGAAGTCGACGCTCAGCTCAACTTCTTCTACCTCACACATCCTTAGCGCGGCAACGGAACCATTTGTTGGCTCCCTTTTTCTCTAGGTTTCGCATCAATATCGCACGTTGCTGAAATAACAAGTCTCAAGGCAACGAAACCATTTGTTGGCTGCCTTTTTGGATAGACCCGGGTTTTCAGGATGCGCAGCAACAAACACCCCTTGGCGCACTGGCCCTCTCAGCAACGAGCTGCGCAGCAGCCCGAAGTCTCACCCGAAGTGGCTATGGGGGGGCTAAGGAATCAGGCTTCCTTAACCTAGGCGACGTGGAGACTAATCTCCTCTCCCTTCTCTTCCGGGAGGATTCCTCAGAGCGGGACGTCTTACTCTTTCTCGGACTTCTTAGAGCGACAGCGCTGGAACTCATGCTTACCAGCCTAGCTGCGTGGTATCTCCGCACCTACGCACGAGGCGTTTACCCACTGCGTCTGATACTGTATCGTTTCTGTCCTTGCGCCACAGCGCAGTAACACACTCCTCAAGCGCTGCAGCGATAGCGTTCTTGCAGGCCCCTTCGATAATGCACAAGTCTAACTTCTAAGGAAGCTCAAGGATTTACTCTACATATTCATTCATAAAGATAGCAAGACATCCTTGTAAATAGAGATAGTAAACATAGACATGCATTCTCGTAAAACATTACCACAACAACTAGAATTATGTGGTTCGCCTCCACGGGGAAATCACATCCACGGGAACTGTATTCTATATTAGCTCAAATGGGAATTACACAATATGCTGCACACACAGCGGCAGCCTTAGACCTTTCTAGGAAACTCCACGCACACAGCTGGGAGCCGTTCTCTTATATCTATTCTCTTCTTCTACAGAGATTACAATGACTCAGACATCAACTTAGACTGTCTGTAAACTCAGTGACTCGAGCTCTACAACTCTCCAATTCTAACTCTTACCTTCTAATCAACCTATCTAACTTCTAACCTCTAACCCTTTTTCCTTTACAATTACACATATATATAGGTGGCCTTGAGGGTCACACCTTTACAAAAATGTGGGCCTTTCCCAGCAGTAATCCCCAAAAACCCTAACCGCGGACATGGCTAGGTGTACTGTAGGCGCCGCTTGCAGTCATGTCACCGCTTCCTGCAAGCTCTGTGATTTTCGGTGCAGATTGCGGGTATGGGCGCCGCTTCATCATTCACTACTCCTTGTCCTTCGCCTTCAATGCTTTGGTCCGTTGCTCTTCCTTGGTCAGAGCAACCATAACTTCTGTACTTAGCCTTAATGAGGGTAGCTGAGCCCTTTATTCCGTCGCTTCATTTATTGTGGTAGCTGAGCTTTCTACTCTGCCACGTTCACTCTCCTTTGACGTGTGCGCGCAAGCTCCGCAATTTTCGGCCCGTAATTTGCGCTGAGCTCGTCCATCTGGCGCCATACTGTGCACTGTTCACTTCTGCCCCATATTGGTGCTTACTCAAAATTAGCACTTTCCCTTCAACACTTGTGCTTTTTCCTCAAAATTTGCAGCTTTACTATAGCTGCGGCCTATGCTCCAACAATTCCAAAACTCTTCATATCTAATTGAATTAGAGTGTTTAAAAATATGATTGTATTTTGAGTTGTTTTTGAAGGCCTTTTGCATAATGTATCATTTCCACTTTACACCTTTAAAGAGCTATGTTTGCTATAACATCTTTATCTTCCATAGAATTCAAATGTGACTAGAATTTGGTGACTTCCATTGATATCGCATCCCATATAAGGTGTTTATCTCCTCGTAATGGAATCTTACCTGTCAATCTATCTTTTAATTCATCAACTTTCTTTTGCAACTGTTTTCTATCACTCAAAGCTTTTTTCTTTTCTTCGGAATTTTGAATTACTTCCTGTTTCAACTTCTGGTTTTAAGCTTTCAACTCTTCTATCTCTACATATTTTAGAATAATTTGTGACATAGCATTGGTCAGTTCCTCTATGGAGGACTTTTCCATTTTTCCTTCTTCCACACATAGAGATTGATCCTTTGGCTTCTCTGGAACTTGCACAATTTCAATCTAATTGGTATTTAACACTGCAATTTGTGACAACAATTCAATCCTTTTTTTTTCCCCAAGTATGCTTTTCATCTTGTAACTTTAACATTTTACCTTCGTGATCCATCATTTCTTGATATATGGATTCCTTTTCTTGTTGTAATGCTGTCAAATTTGGAGATTGCACATGTTGATTATTTGGCACCTGTTAAATTTTGAGCATTAATTCACAATACTCTAGGATATTTACTGAGAGAATAACATATACAGTATATCAATGCATGACAATCACAATATGACAAGCATCACAAGAATCAAAAGCATAAGAGACAAGAGACACAGAGTTTCCGTGGGGAAAACCCTAACGTGAAAAACCCCACAACTTCCTCAGAGATAGAGAGAGAAATGGCTCAACCAAAGTACAACCAAAATACACTGAGATAGTCTCCTAGTAGCAAATGATCCTCCTCCTCACTAGTGCGCCACTTTTTGAGTGAGAGTGAGTTACTTTTCCGAGTGAGTAAAATAGAGATCTCCGATCTCTATTTATACTAACCTTTTTTCCCAGTGACCTTATGGGGCCAACTTGTCTAGCTAGGTACATCCACATTATAATATATATAATTCAAGGCCGACCCCACATGGTGGTCTAATAACCCATCAGCAAGTACAAACACTTGCGACACTTGTCAATCCACACGACGACACTTCCTTATAGAGGAATGACACATCTCTTATAAGGGTACAATAAATATATATATAAAATACACAGATGAAATACATTCCGAAGTTACATATACATCAACACTCCCTCTTAACTAGGAAGGTATTTCTCGACACAGTTCTGCTAGACAAGTCTTCTTCTCGGGATCATCGTCATCATCATCGTCACTGCTATTGCTATCTCAACCAATCTCTGACTCTACTTGTCATAGGAAATTCTACAGAGCCAGTCCTTTTTCATACTGGATGTAGGCCCACCACCTGTAGGTCTTCGTCATCACTGGCCATACTGTGGAATCCTTAGGACTTATTACGTGCGTCACAAAACCTTGAAAGAGCATCCTAGGCTGTTACGAGCACATGGCTCTACCTATAGGATCTCCCAGGGCCATATTATATGTGAACTCACCACAAAACCTCGCAAGAGCATCCCAGGCTGTTACGAGCACGCAGCTCTACCTATAGGATCTCCCAGGGCACGAATTACATGTGGTCACCACAAAACCTCACAAGAGCATCCCAGGCTGTTACGAGCACACAACTCTACCTATAGGATCTCCCAGGGCACGAATTACATGTGGTCATGGAAAAACCTCGCAAGAGCATCCCAGGACTGATTACGAGCACACAGCCCAACCTATCGGATCTCCCAGGGACACGAATTATATGCCATAGGACAAAACCTCGAAAGAGCATCTTCCAGATATCCCAGGGAAATGAATTACATGCCATAGGCAAAACCTCGAAAGACTATCTGCAGATCTCCCAGGGCCAAATTATATGTCCTCCCAGAGCAAAACCTCGAAAGAGCATTTGCCAGATATCCCAGGGCAACGAATTATATGCCATAGGCAAAACCTTGAAAGACTATCTGCAAATCTCCCAGGGCAACGAATTACATGCTCATCTGTACAACCTGATCCACGACCATAGAGTATCAACTTGATACTCACCATACCTCATCCTGATGTACACATGATCATCCTGATCATCATCACTGCAACATCCTGCTGCATGTCATCTGGAGCAACATCCTGAAGCTCGTCATCCATGATCATCTTGATCATACAATGCATCTACCTGATGCATACCAAGTATCTACCTGATACATATCATCATACATGATCCACCTGATCATACAATGTATCCACCTGATACAAATACAAATACATGATACATATCACCATACATGATCCACCTGATCATACAATGTATCCACCTGATACATATACAGATACATGGTCCAAGCATCCAACATGATGCATATACAAAAATACATACACATGATCCAACCGATCATATCCAACATCCAACATGATGCGTACATACATATAAATGATCCAACTGATCATATCCAGCATCCAACATGATGCATACATACATACATAAAAATGATCCAACTGATCATATCCAGCATAAACCAGAACATCATCCTGATGCTCATCATCCAGCGCTTACATCCACATCCATGTGAAGGATCCTTCTTCCAACATGCTTGGAATGGCTTCAGCAAATGTGTCCATCACTTATTCCTCGAAGTGTTCTCGAACTGAAGAATGCCAAGCTTCTCTCTGAAGTACTCGAACTTCACCCTGGCTAGTGGCTTCGTCAGCACATCTGCAATCTGCTCGTCCGTTGCAACATACATGAGCTTCACAGCTCCTCTCTGCACCATATCCCTGATATAGTGATATTTGATCTCTATGTGTTTCGACCTGTCATGAAACAATGGGTTCTCGAACAGCTTCACACAACTCTGGTTATCACAGAAGATACCAGTAGCCTCCAACAGGAGATCAAATAACTCAGACAGTAGCTTCCGTAGCCATACTGCCTCACAACTAGCTGAACAGGTTGCAACATACTCTGCCTCAGCTGTACTCAGTGCTACGCAGGACTGCTTCCTGCTAAACCAAGAGATCACACCTGATCCCATACTGAAGCAGCACCTAGATGTGCTCTTCCTATCTGCAGGACTGCCAACCCAATCTGAATCAACATAACCCTGCAGGTTAAACTTTTGATTCGCCTCATACTTGAGCCCATAATCCACTATACCCTTCAGGTACCTTAGAACATGCTTTACAACAACCAGGTGAACACTCCTCGGATCTGTCAGGAACTGACTCAATGTGTTCACAGCAAAGCAAATGTCTGGTCTCGTGTTCATCAGGTACATCAAGGACCCAATCATCTGACCATACATAGAGATATAAACTGGCTCAGATGAAGCATCACATAGAAGCTTCAGATTCGATGCCATAGGTGTGGCCATGGCCTTGCAATCCATCATCCCAAATCTCTTCAGGATATCCACTGTGTACTTCCCTTGACCAAGGAAGATCCCACCTGCACTCTGCCAAACCTCCATACCTAGGAAATAGTGCATCATTCCCAAATCTTTCATATTGAATTCAGCAGCAAGCTTCCTCTTAGTATCTGCAATCAGTCTGTCATCTCCTGTTACAAATAAGTCATCCACATACAGGAGTAGAATCACAGGATTCCCTTCCTCAACCTTGTAGTAAATGTTGGAATCCGCTTTACTCTTGGTAAAGCCCAAACTAGATAGGAAACTGTCCATCCTACCATACCAAGTTCTGGGAGCTTGTTTCAAGCCATACAAGGCTTTCTTCAATCTGCACACATATGACTCCTTGTCATGTATTTCAAAATCGAGTGGCTTCTCCACATATACTTCCTCTTCAACTACACCATTCAAGAAAGCAGTCTTGACATCCATCTGGTGTATTTTCCATTTCATAGCTGCAGCCAGGGCAAGTACTGTTCTGATGGAAGTATACATGGCTACAGGTGCAAAAGTTTCTTCATAATCTATTCCCTCTTTCTGAGAGAAGCCACGAGCTACGAATCTTGCTTTGTATTTCTCTACACTGCCATCTGCAGCATGCTTGATTTTGTAGATCCATTTGGAAGTCACAATAGACTTCTCTTTAGGTCTTGGGACAACATCATTCTTCATTATTGATTGGTATTCCTCAACCATGGCATCCTTCCATTCTTTCTTTTCCGCTGCTTCTTCATAACTGGAAGGCTCTTGGTTCATAATGTCACAGAGTAAAGCAACATAGCTGGTATGTGATCTGGTTCTCTTCTTTGCTCTGTGTTCTTCTTCTGGAATGCCAAATCTTTCTGCATCTTGAATGAGCTCTCTAGCCCATGCAGGTTTCCTCTTGTGAGAGTTATCCTCACGGGGTGGATCTACAGGTTCTTGTGGATCTTCAAACTCACGAACAACTTCTGGAACTGCTTCAGTCATGGTAGTGTCTTGAAATCTAGTTTCCTTAGGTTCTTCATAAACTTCAATAGGTGCCTTCCTTGATTTGATGAATGCTGAGTTTTCATCAAATGTTACATCCCTGCTGACATCAATCTTCTTGAACCCTGGAAAGTATATTCTGTAGGCCTTTGAGCTTTCACTGTAACCCACAAAGATACCCTTCTTTCCTGAAGGATCTAGTTTAGTCCTCTTTTCCTTTGGGACATGAGTGTATACTGGACAACCAAATATTCTGAGATGGCTAACTTCAGGTTTCTTACTAGAAAAGACCTCTTTTGGTGTCTTGTTGTCCAATATCTTGTGGGGTGTTCTGTTCTGCACATATACAGCTGTTTTAGCTGCTTCCGCCCATAGATGCATAGGTAGTTCCTAGTCATGCAGCATTGCCCTTGCTGCTTCCATGATAGTTCTGTTCTTCCTTTCTGCAATTCCATTCTGTTGAGGATTATAAGGAGCAGTCAACTCCCTCTTAATCCCTGAATCACTGCAAAGCTTCTTAAAGTCACCTGAGGTGAATTCTCCACCATTGTCGGATCTGAATGTTTTGATCTTCTTGTCAGTTTGATTCTCCATCAAGGTTTTGAATTCCTTGAACTTATCAAACACCTCATCTTTGTTCTTCAAGAAGTATACCCAAGTCTTCCTGGAGAAGTCATCAATAAATGAGACATATTAAACATACCCACTAAGAGAACTGGATGACATAGGACCACATACATCTGAGTGGATGATTTCCAGGATATCTTTTGCCTTGCTTTCATTGCTTGGGAAAGCCTTCTTAATGTTCTTACCTTTTGCACATCCTTTGCAAACACCTTCATGTTTGGTCTTGATTTCAGGAAGACCCTTTACAGCCTTGCTTGCAATTGGAAGTGCCATATAGTGCATATGAGCAAGTCTTCTATGCCAAAGTTCACTTGGCTCCATGGATTCATGCACCATGGCATGTTCAGGTTGTCCCTTCAATTTATACAAACCTCCCTCTTGCTCTCCAATCATTACTGCATCATCTATGTTCTTTCCCTTTGGCCACATTAGGACTTGGCCATCCACAAATGCAACCCTCATACCTTTTGCATCCAATGTAGAGATGGAGAGTAGGTTCTTCTTGAGCCCAGGTACATAAAGGACTTCTTTCATCTTCAAAGATTTTCCAGAATCTAGGTTGTAGGAGGCTTTACCACTTCCTTTGATTGGGTATTGATAATCATCCCCAAGTTTCACCTTATGGGGTGATTCATATTCAGATAGGTTCACACAAGATTCCTTAAACCCAGTCATGTGTTTGGAAGCCCCACTGTCAATTAACCAATCATTACAACCATGGGAGATAGTACCTGTGACAGCAGAGATCAGAACATACTCTTCTTCACTTGATGAGTCATCATCACTATCACTTTCTGCCCTAGCCTTCTTCTTTGGGAGTTCATCATCTTCGGCAGCATGAGCATGAAACCTTCTTTTGCTGCCCTTCTTCTTCTTACTGGAGTTGTTGTTATTATCCCTTTTGTTCTTGGGACAATCTGAAGCAAAGTGACCCTTCTCATTGCATGTGAAGCATCTTAGGTCCTTCTTACTCTTTTGATAGGATCTATTTTGGCGAGAGTGCTCCTTCTTGGTTTTGCTTCTTTTGGTGTGAACTGCAAGAGCTTGATCTTCACCTCCCATCTTTTCCTCATGAGCTATAAGTCTAGCTTCTTCTTGAGAGCATTCTTCCCGCAATCTATTGAAGGAGATCAACTTCTTCCTTGCACAAATTCCTTGAATGAAGGAATCCCATGACCTGGGTAGGCTATTTAGAGTGGTCATCACCACTTCACCATTCTCCACCATTTCATCCACTGTTTCTAGCTGTTCCTTGATCTAGGAGACCCTTGAAAAATAAGATTGAATGGTTTCTCCATTCTGAAACTTTACTCCTTTCAATTGGTTTCGCAGGGTCATCTTCCGATTTATGTTCTTCCCTTCAAATAGCTTGGTCAAAGAGTCAAACATCTCTTTGGGTGTCTTAAGAGAAGACACATGGGGTATGGGATGGTCTTTGATAGAATCAACAATGATTCTCTTTGCCTTGACCAAGTTCTTCTTATGCAATACCTTGGCCTCTTCATCCTCTGGGATAGGGATGTCTTCTTTCACATATGAGTCCAACTCATTCTCTTCCAGGATTAACCCAATCCTATACTTCCAGGCTCGGAAGTTATCAGCCCCTTCAAGCTTATCCTCAAGCTTGGTGTGGAGAGACATCTTAAAGAGTACTTCAAATGGAAATAGAAAAGATTTAGGTCTTACCACTTGAAATGCTGAAAACTGGATCTGGTCTCGGATTAGGGTTTGTCGAAAAAACCCTAAAAATTCAAAATGTGAATTTCAAATTTTTGAAAGGATATAAATATGCGCCTTGATGAGCTGATCAGCCTGGTGTATTCAGAATTTGAGATAAGCAAAGTTTTGCCCTTCAGAATTGCCTTTTTGTCCTCCCGGGTTCACTAGGGAGAGCCCTGAATTAGGGTTTGAGTTTCCCGGAGATCTACCCAGCCAAAAATATCGATCCAAAGCTCTTAACTTCGATTTTTGCAAGGAGCTTCCAGCTGTGCCTTCAGATTCCAGAAATTCCTATTTTTATGGAAACCCTAATTTTTAGGGCCAAATCTGAAAATGCTCAGAATTGAATTCTGATTGGACAGATAGATGTGCCTTGATGAGTAGAGTCAATCTACTATACTGATTTTCAAAAATCTGTGGAGAGAAACCCAATAAACAAGGAACTCAAGCTTTCGTCACTACAAAATGTCTTCTTCTCAGGTTAGCTCTGATACCATGTTAAATTTTGAGGATTAATTCACAATACTCTAGGATCTTTGCTGAGAGAATAACATATACAGTATATCAATGCATGACAATCACAATATGACAAGCATCACAAGAATCAAAAGCATAAGAGACAAGAGACACAGAGTTTCCGTGGGGAAAACCCTAAGGTGAAAAACCCCACAACTTCCTCAGAGATAGAGAGAGCAATGGCTCAACCAAACTACAACCAAAATACACTGAGATAGTATCCTAGTAGCAGATGATCCTCCTCCTCACTAGTGCGCCACTTTCTGAGTGAGAGTGAATTACTTTTCCGAGTGAGTAAAATAGAGATCTTCGATCTCTATTTATACTAACCTTTTTTCCCAGTGACCTTATGGGGCCGACTTGTCTAGCTAGGTACATTCACATTATAATATATATAATTCAGGGCCGACCCCACATGGTGGTCTAATAACCCATCGGCAAGTACACACACTTGCGACACTTGTCAATCCACATGACGACACTTCTTTATAGAGGAATGACACATCTCTTATAAGGGTACAATAAATATATATATAAAATACACAGATGAAATACATTCCAAAGTTACATATACATCAACAACACCTTCAATTTTTTCTTGAGAATTTGAATGGTATTTTATTTTTCATCAAGGAGCCTTTTGGTACACTAAGTGTTCCCTGGCTCGACTCCCACAGTCACAAGGTCCATTTGTACTCTTTTAATCTGGATGAAATTTGCTTTGTTTCCTGCCTTCTCTTGCCTCAATTGACTCTCCAACTTTTCTATCACAGACTACAATTTAGAAATTTTTAAAGTGGATTGTAATAAATCAGAATACATGACATCTCCTATTTGTCTATGCAATTGAATCTTATCGGGTATATTAATCTCATCAAGCTTAAATTCCATTTCAAAAACTTTCTCATCGTTCACCACTGCAAACCTTATTGTGTTTCTTTCTAGATCCTTAACTGTAAGAAGGGAAACTTTTTGTTCTGCCAACTTTCGTACTTGAGGGAGCAATTTTTGAGTTTCTTCCAAAGACTGCTTCTTCTTTTATGCATATTGTGAAAGGAAATTAAATTTGGACTTATACTGATAGTTACTTCCACTTCCAGATTCCTTTATTTCTAAAAAATAATATTGCTGCATATTTACAGGTGGTTGCGAAATCAAAGTAGTTTTTTCTGGAACAATTGAATCTTGTTCCTCCATACTAATAATTTACTTATGTTGTTCCACTTTTGATTTCTTGCTTGAAACTTCTTCATCGACTTCCATACTATCAACTTCTGAAATAGTTCTCTTATTGGTGATATCAGATTTAGTTGGTGTCTGAACAAACATTGCCAAATTGCTTGTTTGTTCCATATTCACTTCTTTCTTATCTTGTTCAAATTTGAATAAATTTGCCATTTCTTTTAATCCTTCAACTGTTTGATGATCAAAATCCTTGTTTCTATTTTGCCGTCTCCTTTGCGATATAGTTTGATGAGGATCATAATTAATCCTTTCAGCCGCTTCGAAATCCATGATCTTCTGTAATTTTTCTACTACAGATAGGGCTGCCTTAGTCTTAATGATGAATGGACCAACTTTAAGAGGGAATTTCACATTTGATGATTTTTTGAAAACACTGAAATGTTCTTCTGAATGCAACCTTTGTCTAATAAATTCTAAGGCAAAAACCCTTAGTGTTAAAAAGGCTGGCAATAGATATGGTGCTCCAGTAAAACCATACACTCTAATTATAGTATATTCTTTATACAAGAACCAATCACCTGTTTGGCCTTCTGGTGCAAGCTGCAACATTTCTTTCATTTATTCTAACACTCGGGGCAATTCAACATTACAAATAATTCAGTAAACTTCTGCCATTATTGTATTGGTGAACTCAAACATATTGATCTGTTTAGGAAGGTCACGAGAAAAGAGGGTACCAAGAAACTTCAATTCAGAAATATTTGAACACAAGAATAGGTTCAGGATATATGAATGATATCTGAAATGCTTCAACTTGTGGAAATTTACCAATTGGACATGAATCGCTTCAACTAGGAATTCATCAAAATTAAAATGACACACTAGACTCGACTGTGAGTTGGGTGAAATGACTTGCAGAAGGAAACCTAACATAACTTTCATGATTGACTTATCACTATCTAGACCTAAAATTTGACACAACAAGGACAAAATAAACTGGGTATCTCGCTGAAATACATCAATACTCAAAGGGAATGATAGGTTTTCATCCGATTGACCATCTTTCAAGACTTGTAATAAAAACTTGTCTTTTTCTTCCAGACTGCAATTTATTTAAAACTTTACCAAATTTTCTTCGTTAAACGACTGAGGGATTTGGGAAATGTTTAAGGTAAACCTACAATCTTACGGACATTCTGCGCATTGACTTGCCATAGAATTTTGGTTGTATTTACATTAATAATTACCCTTTTGGCCTGCGAATAATTTTCCGCACACCAACTAACAAATTCGGGGAAGTGTAGAGACTGTTTGACACATAAATAATACAAAAAAGAACCAAAAACATTAAATACATCCTTTCCCTGCGACTTAGACTCCATTAATTTCTCTTTAGACTGCAAAATACTACCCATAGACAATGCAGGGTCGAAAATATCCCTTTCCCTGTCAACTACAAGCTCCTCGTTTTCATCTAAACATTCATTGAACGGAACAAGGTCTTCAATTTTCTCCATTTGGGAAACAAACTCTGAAAAGTGAGGGTTTCGAGCTACCTGTGAAGTGAGCTTACTAATAGGATAACGCTGGGGTTTACTTCTATTCTTGTTGACGAAGATAAGTGACGTGTTTTTAGAGACTTCTTCTCCTTCAAGCAATAATCAACAAATTCCTTTTTCCAAACATCGAACATTAACCTTTTATATAACATATGCTTAGGTGGTTTCGGAACTTGCGATGAGCGGTTTAACTTTTACCGCTTTTCATAGCGGAGTCCACCAATGCTTGGCATGTGGTAAGCGGTTTAATTTCTGCTCCACCTTTCCAAGTTTAACCATCGTGCACTTTCTAGCGTCGAAACCCCTTTCCATCGTCGATTTGCTTCTGGGTGGGTCTGCATCATTATTCCACCACGGGTTTACACGTTTTCAACTTTGGTGTGAATTTTTCCATTGTTTAGCGCCTTTTCCATCTACGCCCTTGGTCATTTGAAGCCCCTGCATGTAATCATGAAGTCCATGAAGTTGACTTGCAAAGAACACCGCTGATCTCAGAGGAATCAAATCCAATGGATCACATGCATTTCATTGGGTTAACATGCAGGAAGTTCAACCCAAGAACGTGACCCGAAATCAGAGCTGTATAAGGGATACCTAAAATTCCCCCAACTCGGTGGAATCCAAAAGAGAAATTGTTGCCAAAACGGTAATTTAGAGAGCCCAAATCGCAATTTCGGCGATCTGGGTAGTTTTAAAATTGGGCAATTAGTTTAAAATAGGAAATCCCAATTGCTGATATTACAAAATTGCGAAAATAACAATTTCCAACAAGAAATTTAACCAGTTGTTATCCCAAAATCGCTGGAAAAGCAGGGCGTTTTGGTTGTCTTTTATCCTACGCACCCGAAATCCACTTTTAATTGGGCTCATAAAATTTTCAAGTCCACCGTCGATCTTGGATTGGGCGATCCAACAGTACAGGACAATTTCGCTCGGTTAAGTTGTTCAGAGTTTAAAGCTCAGGATGCGATGCAAAATATTTATGAAATCTAGCTGAGTGCATGTTGAAGTCCACCGTTGATGTGGATTGACAAAGATCCAACAGTTTTGAATCATTTCGCTATTGAAAGATGCTCGAAGGTTAATTAAAAGGATCAGACGTGAAATATTTGTAAATCTTAATTGGACGCCGGTTTGAAATCCACTCTGTTGAACAAAGGTTTGGCAATGGTGTATTTGGAGAACAATTTGGCCAAATTGCCAACTTTGGAGAATGGCAAAATTGGTTAACTTTGCAAAATAGTAATTCCTTATTAATTAAAACAAGATTGAAATACTATGAAGATCAATGATGAACCGATGCCATTAAAAGGATACAATATTTTTTATGAAGAGGCATGATTTTCCTACAAAGACACAATGTTTCAAATAATAAATTTCTTTGAAAAGATATATAACCATACAATTCAAATGTATGAAGAGGACCAGAGGTGTCTCTGAAGTTTTGGTAATTGCATTTCAGAAGCAAGAAAGAGGCCAGTGATATAGATGAAGCATTACAAAAGCTCGAGCTGCCATTGAAGATCTGAAAAACTGAAGTTAAAACTATTATAAATTAGAGGGTTGTTGGGTGGTGCTTGGGGCAGGTTGAGGCCTTCTAAGGAGGTTGTTGACTCCTTCCAGTCGTGGATGGAGAATTAGGGTGTTGGGGCATCCTTGTCTGTTGAGCAAGTAGAAAACCATGGGTGTAGGTGTATCCTTTCTGTAGTGGCAGAAGAATCTAGGAGATTAAGTTCTCCATCAAGTTGGTGCTTGTAAGACAATTTTGTATAAGATTAGCTTATTAATAAGAAAGCTTTGTTGGTTTTACCTTTGAGTTTTCCACGATAAATCTGTGTGTTCAAATTGTTAATTGTCTTATTCATGTTACTTATGATTATTTAACTTTTGCTTAATACTATTTGTTTATAAAATATTTGAAAAGGGCAATACTGATTCGCCCCCCCCTCTCAGTATTGATGGATAAACCAACACCTGCTGCATAATGCCATGGTCATCGGCTAGGGTCCTGTGTAGGTGATGCTCTAGCACCTCTGCTTAATATTTTAAGTGCTTGTGCCTATTGGCATAACTTTTTAGGCTTCCTAAGGTAAGCTTACTTCCCTTATACTTTTTAAGCCTTATTTGGACCCCAAACCTAATGAAATATTTACCCTATGTTCTTAGGTAATTGGGACAAAAATAATACTAACAATGGGGTCCCTTTGTGCAGATATTTTGTACCTTGTCCCAAAGCTCTTTAGATGATGAAAAATTTCCAACTTTATATTTCACATGATCATATATTCCATGAAAGATGATATCCATTTCCATTGCATTATTATTTCTTAGCTCCTTCATGGGTGCATTTTTTTGTGGTCTTTTTGGAGCGATGTAACCATTTACAATGGATTTCAAGATATCAAAACCTTGTGCATGTAAATGGAGTCTCATTATTATAATCCAATGATCAAAATTTGATCCATAGAATAGTCGAACCCCATCCACAGAGTAGAGACTTTCATGTTCATCCATGTGATCTAGAGATTCGTTCCAATTATCAGACTCTCTTGAAGGAATTGAATCTAATACCAATTGGCTGTTGGAAAACTATAGTAAGAGGGGGGATAAATTAGTATTTAACACTTTTTAACACTTTTAACCTTAAGTACAACATCTAACATTAACCATTAACAATGTCATTCACCATCACATAAAACCAACACATAACATCATACACAATGCACAAGAGATTTAACGTGGATCTGAAACCCAGACAAGGGAAAACCACATAATGATTTTCTTATGTAAAAATAACAAGATTGCATTCATAGGAATCACCCCAACACCAACTGGAAGGAGGCACCAACCCCCTATTTTACAAGATCCAACTTGAAGGAAGCTCCAACTCCCTGATTTACCTGGACCAACTGGAAGGAGGCTACAACCCTCTAATCTATAGGCTCCAACCTGAAGGAAGCTCCAACCTCTCGGTTTACAAGCCTCAACTAGAAGGAGGCTACAACCCCTTGGTTTTCATAATTTCCAACCTATATATAGGACTCCAGTATTCAGTAAACTCCAACTCAATAGTTTTACTAGCACCAACTGGAAGGAAGCCCCAAATCCCTGAGATCACAATCACCAAGCTAAAGGAGACTTCAATCTCCTATCCTTTCCCCATCCCTCCACCCTGATATGAATAAGAAGAACAATATTCCACTTCCATTGTATCACTCTCTCCATCAAACTATACCTGTATCTATGTCCTTGTACCTGTATCACTGTCCCTGTACTTGTATCTATCATTGTCACAATCATTGTATTGCTGTCACTGTCACAATCCCTGTTCGTCACAATGACACAATCATTGTCTCTGCCACAATGCCACAAAAACCATCTTTGTCACAATTTCAACCTGTACATGCCTCAAATATGTCCTCCAAGAATTCCAACAACTTCTTCCAAGACATACTTCAGATGTATAGCAAGACCAGAAAGATTCCTCCAAAGAGTGTAATCAAATCCTAGAAATAATCACCAATAGACTTCATCAATTTGCACTTTCAAACCCTTATATCATAGACGTCATAGTACATTCCAAAATATTAGAGGGATCTCATGCCAATAACATTACCATGGAATATTTCAATACAATCACCAATAATATCTATGCCAATATCATCATAGAATGTGCCAAGATAATTTCCAATATCATAAATAAGTATGCTAATCCAATGTGACAACAAGTTTGTGATTCTGATACCGTATGAGAAAGTTATGCAGGATTTTGTCAACCTTCTTCTCTTGAATTTTCATTGTCTCTGTCATTGTCACAAACCCTAACATTCAACAAGTATAACCCTTAACATGTAATGAATAAAGATATGAAACTTTTACCACATATTCTTCAATATCTCTACGACATCTCCTCTAAGGGTCATTCTCTGGAACGTCATGGATCAAAAGTTATAGTGAAAATTCCAAACTAACTTGTTTAAAGATGATTTTTGAATCATTTAAAAGCCCTGTCTTCCCAAGTTCATATCTTTGAAAAATATAGAGAACCAAGATCTGAAATTTTAACTATATGTTCTTAAAGATCTATTTTGCATCTCCTTCAAAGGGAACTATCTGAAACATTTTGGATAAAAACTTATAAGGAAACTGCGTATCTTGATGATTGGATGGTATTCAACCTAATAAATGATCATGTCCAGGTATTAGGGCTGATGTTAGATCGATGTTGACAATTGAAAATTTCTTTAAATTTGAAGAAATGTGTGTTCTATATACTTGTGGGAATCTTGTTAGGTCATGTAGTATGCAAGGAGGGATTATTGGTTGATCTAGCAAATATTAGTGCCATAGTAAACTTGCCAGCTAACACATCAGTGAAGACACTGTGCACAACACCGGGTCATATAGGATATTACAGAAAATTTATAAGGAATTTTGAAAATATTGTTGTGCCACTAGAGAAGTTATTAAAGAAAGAAAGTAAGTACGAATGGACTTATGAATGTCAAAATGCATTTGATATGTTGAAATAAAAATTGGTGACAATGCCAATTCTTGTTTTCCCATATTGTTTGAAGATTTTTCATGTGCATGTGGATGCTTCTTCAATAGTGTTATGAATTGTACTTGCACATCCTGGCGAGGGAAGTATCAATCACCTCATTTCATTTGCAAGAAGAAATTTATCAGATGTAGAGAGGAATTATACTACTATAGAACAAGAAGGCCTAGCAATGGTGTATGCAATACAAAAATTCAGGCATTACTTGTAACAAAGTTTTTTCAAATTCTTTACAGATCATTTTGTTTTAAAATATTTAGTCAACAAGCCAGTGTTGGGGGGGGATTTGTCATTGGTTTTTATGATTCATGAATTTGATTTTGAAGTGGTAGTTAATCTAGGAAAGCATAATGTGGGACGAGATCACTTATCAATGGTGTAGTCTGGAAAAGTTGAGGGTAGTATTGATGATCAATTACCTGATGCATAGTTGTTTCGAGTGGACATAGTACCAGAGCAATTCATGTAAATTGAAACATTTCTAATGATAGGAAAAGCACCAAAGGATTTTACAGTGGCTCAATGAAGACAACTAGTAACAAGGAGTGTGGATTATCAATTGATAAGTTGCTGGTCAATTGTATAAATTAAGGGCTGATGGGACACTATGTAGGTGTGTAATGGAGAATGAGAAAAATGTAGTGTGCATGAAGAATATGAAGGCATAATAGGTGGAAATAACGCTAGAAAGGAAATTGAAATAAAAGTATTTCACAAAGGGTTATGGTGGCCATCGTTATTTCAAGAAGCAAAGGAATATTGCAAGCATTGTGTTGTGTGTCAATGTGTAGGAAATCCATTAGCCAAGGATGAATTACCATTATTTCCAGTTAATTCACTTGAAGCATTTGAGAAATGGATGATTGATTTTGTGGGACCCATTAATACACTAGTGAAGAGAATAGGATCTACGTATATAATCACAAACACTAAATATTTAACACGATGGGTAGAAGCAATGCCAGTGAAGGACTATATAGCAGAGACTGCTGCGCTTTTTATTTTTGAGAACATTGTTACAAGGTTTGGTTGTCCCAAGGTATTGAAGAGTGATCAAGGATCTCGTTTTTTGAATGTAACTATTAGAACATTGACGCACAAATTCATGATATATCATAAAAAAAGTACACTGTATCATCCTCAAGCAAATGGAATAGTGGAATCCTTCAACAAAGTGTTGGAACATGCATTGAAAAAGGTATGTAATGTATAGTGTGATGGCTGTTAAGCCCTAAATGCGGGAACATTGAGGGCTTAACAATGACTAGGATCAAATGATACCCACAATATTGTGGGCTTATTGTACCAGTTGTAAAAGGTTGACCAAATTCACACATTTTCAATTGGTTTAATGTAAGGAATCAGTGATTCCTTTTGATTTTGTTGTTCCTAGCTTATGCATTGCATTGGCTACAAATATGACTGATGATGAATCACTTCATAATAGATTGAATGAATTCATGGAATTGAAGGAAGATTGAATACTTGCAGTTTTCAATCAACAGGTGGAGAAGCACAAGGACAAGGATTGGCACGATCGAAACATTAGAAATAGGGAACCAGAACTTGGATTGCTGGTATTGTTGTATGGCAATAGGTATATTAAACAGCCTTGTAAGTTGTGCATGAGATGGAAGGGATTGTTCCATATTACACACATCACTGAAGCAAGTGCAGTTAAGTTACATATGTTATGGGGAGATCCGTTAAAGGGTATGGTAAATGGCAGCAGAATTAAAGCATACTTTAGCCCGCGGGGGTTGAAAAAGGGAAAACTAAGCATGATTGGTAATTATGTACATAGTAGGTTGAGTATATAAGTAGTGGAAAGTACATGTGTCATTTCTATTTATGGGTGATGGTGTTGGTTAGTTAAAAAGCACATGCAAACAATTGAATTTGAAATTTGAATAAAGTAAAAGTATAGTTTGTAGTGGGTTGTTGTTAGGAACCCGTGTCAATCCTTCTCTTTACTTTGTTAGTATATTGTTGTTGGATGCATATGCTTTGTAAGTCATCCCGTAGTATTATATGTTCCATGGTATTGATCCATAGTATTGGACGCATATGCTTTGTAATTCATCTTGTAGTATTATATGTTTCATGGTATTGATCCATAGTATTGGTGCATAGACTTAGTATATAAGTACTTGTCGAGGCCAATGAAGGCATCCAAGAGTTATTTTTTATTGAGCTTGCTCAAAGGAGGTTTCCATAAGGAATTACCAAGGCCAACATGTATCCTAAATAAGAAAAAGGTAGAGAGAGAGATAAGCAAAAAGGAAAGAGAAAAGAGAATATTATCGTATTTCTGCGATAACTTTTGATCCCGGACTTGGATTGGGGCGCACTTGGTACCGTTGGAAATCTCTCGTCGAGGGATTCAACTTTTGTGTTTTGAGCTTCACCAGATTCCTTATGGTTTGGACGGGGCTGGAAGTTTTGTAAATATGGGCATAAAGCATCTTTAAAAAGATGTTTTTCGAAAAGCATCTTTTGAAAGATGCTTTTTAAGATTCTTTATGCCTAGATTTACAAAAATTCCCTCCCCGGCCAAACCGTGAGGAATATCGCAAATCTCGAAACACAAACATTGTAGCCCTCGATGAGATATTTCCAGCGGTACTAAGTGCACCCCAATATGAGTTTGGGATCAAAATTTATCGCAAAAATACGATAATATTCTCTTTTTCTCTCTCCTTTTTGCTTATCTCTCTCTACCTTTTTCTTATTTAGGATACATTGTAGAAGAGGGTAGGAAATATCTTATGTGTTCTGTTATTTCTAATATATCGTGCATTTTAACTAATTAATTGTTGGAGGTTCTTTACATCTAGTATCATAGCACTTTCTTGGGCTCGTTTGGTGGAATTTCTGCCAATTTTTTTTTTTCGCATCTATATTGTTCCTTTCAATTGCAGGTTCGGATCTGGGAATAATCCCTATCACTTAATTGTGGGAAGTACTTGGGAATAGACCTAAAACTCATTGTGAGGAGTACCACAGGAACCCCAAAGTAGCTGGCCCATTGAGAGGACTTTCCAGCAAAAAGGGCAATGACCCCTACTTGATTGACTAGTTCCCACCCGTGAGGTAAACCAAGAGCTGTCATTTGTGGAAAAGCGGTTATCAGTTTTACTTGAGCCATGGAGTGAGAGTTACTGCCCCAATATACAAGCCGTTAGACAACATTGGTGGCCGAGTGAATCCCCTGAACCGCTAGGAAGCTGAGCATACCTGGGGTCCATATCTCTTTTCAGCTAATAAATAACAGATTACATCTGTCCAAAATTGTTGCTGATCAACTCCAAGTCGTTTCAGAACATGAATCCCTTCAATGGTACCATTGGTACAGCAAGGCTCATGAAGATCCAAAATGGATAGATTTTTGCCAACTCCTTTTGCAACGATTTGGTTCTAGTGCTTTTGATGACTTCATAGGAGCACTCACTAAACTTCGCGAAATTGGCACTGTGAAAGACTATTAGACAGAATTTGAGAAACTGGCCAATCACACAGAAGGATTGTCTGATGAATTCTATAGGAGTTGTTTTATCAATGGTCTTAGGGTTGCAATCCGATTAGAGGTTAAAATTTGATGTCCCAACACAATGATGGAATTTCTAGGGTTGGCTAAGTTGGCGGAGGACAAGATCATAGCCCAACAACACTCCAAATCCACTTTTGTTCCATTTCGAAATATGGTTTCCCAACAACCTCCCATCACGTCAACTCCTATCAAGCATTTGTCTGAAGCAGAGATGCAGGCACATAGATAAAAAGGGTTTTGTTATAATTGTGATGAGAAATTCACTCGGGGCCATATATGTGTTGAGAAACAACTCTATCTCTTGGATGTGGATTCTCTGCCTGCCTTTGAACTTGGTGAAGAAGCTCCAGATACAATAAATGATCAGGTCGACATTCAACAACCACATATTGACCCTCCGTCTCAGGACGACCACCGAGAGATATCTCTCCATGCTTTAGCCGGAGTCACCACCCCACAAACAATGCGGTTCAGGGGTTACTTCAAGAAGATCCCTCTTACAATACTCATTGATTCTGGTAGCACTCATAACTTCATTGACCTTCGGATCGCCAAACAGGCTGATTGTTTTGTCCATACTTGCTCCAACTTTGAAGTCATGATTGCCAATGGGGGCACCTTACCTTGCAAGGGGAAGTGTCACGATGTGCATATCTCTATGGGATATTATAACCTGCGCTTTGACATGTTTTCCTTGGCCTTATGAGGATGTGATGTGGTTTTGGGCGCTCAATGGTTACGCACACTTGACCCCATTTTATGGGATTTTTCAGTCAATGGGAAAAAACACACATTGATGGGATTACAACCAGGGTCTCTCCGCATCATCAGTTCACATCGCCTAGAAAAGATCCTTAAGAAGAATTCACATGGTGTCATTGCTCAGCTCCATTCCATCCATATGCACCCATCAACGGTCTCCACTACTCCTTTGGATCTATAACAAATTTTGGATAGATATGTCGGTGTATTTTCTGAACTAGTGGGATTTCCACCTTCAATATCCCTTTCCGGTAGGAATTTAGCTGCATCTACATATGAGAAGGAAATGATGGCTATTTTGCATGCAGTACAGAAGTGGTGACCATACCTATTAGGGAATTATTTCTGCATCAAGACTGATCACCAGAGTCTGAAATATTTCCTAGAACAACGGGTCTCCTCCCCAGCACAACAGAAATGGGTTATCAAACTCATGGGTTATGATTATGAGATCACTTACAAGAAGGGTAAGGACAATCTGGTGGCGGATGCTCTTTCTCGCACATTTTGTCTTTCACCTATTTCTATGCATGTTCCAAATTGGTTGCAATTTGTTCAACATGGTTATGTCAATGACTCCTCATTATCTCAAATCATCCAACGGTTGGCCAACAACCCTTCTGCTATACCGCATTACTCTTGGGATGGTACTTCCATGAGATACAAGGGTCATCTGGTGCTTCCCCAGAGCACAGATCTTCAACAGACTATCTTCTATGAACTCCATGCTTCTCCACCATAGGGCACTCTGGGTTCCTCAAAACGTATGAGCGGGCACATCGTAACTTCTTTTGGCAGGGAATGAAAATGAAAATTCAACAGATGGTGGTTGAATGCGATACTTTCCATCTCAACAAGGGTGAAAGGACACTCCTTCCGGAATTGCTCGAACCCTTGATTTGGATAGATATTTCTATGGATTTCATTCAAGGGATCCCTAAATATGGAGGGACGACAATGATTTTGGTTGTGGTTGATCACCTCTCCAAATATAATCAATTTTGTGCCCTAGACCATCCCTATACAACCTCCTCAGTTGCATAAATTTTCCTGGACCAAATATTTTGTCTTCATGAAATCCCTTCTTCCATTGTCTCGGATCGCGATGCAACTTTCACTAGTCATTCTTGGACAGAACTATTTCGCCACACTAGCACCAAACTGAAGATGAGTTTAGGGTCTCACCCACAGACAGATGGTCAGACTGAAATTACAAATACATGTTTGGAAAATTATCTTCGCTGCTTCACCTCCGAACAACAACCTCAGTGGACGAAGTGTCTCCCTCTCGCTGAATGGTGGTACAATACTGCATCTAAAATGACTCCATATGAAGCAATCTATGGTCAGGCACCACTAGTTATTCTTCCATACACCCTCAACAGTTCACCAGTTTAGGCAGTTGACACGGTTCTTCGAAACCGTGATCAGATTCTTCGCATTTTGCAGGACAATCTTCACATGGAAAGAATTTGAATGAAACAACAAGCCGATCAACACCGTTCTGAGCGCACTTTTCAAGCATGTGATATGGTTTTTATTTGTCTACAACCTTCCTAGCAATCCTCCTTGAAAATCAAAGGGCGTCATAAGATCGCTCCAAAGTTCTATGGGACCTATAAGGTTCTTCATAATATTGGGTCCATTGATTATAAATTGGAACTTCCTCCTTCTTCCCACATTCATCTAGTATTTCATGTCTCTTGTCTGACGAACGTTCTTGGCACCAACATCAGAGGACAAACTATTTTACTAGAACTGGATAATGAAGGATCCATCCTTTTGGAGCTGGAGGCAATCCTCACTAGGCACACTCGTCAGATTCGCTCTCGATCTATCACATAGGTATTGATTCAGTGGCACGGAATGCAACCAGAGGATGCTATATGGGAACCACTCCTTCAGATTCATCATCACTTTCCACATATAAAGCTTTGAGGACAAATCTTTTTCTAAGGGGGGGGGATGTTAGGAACTCGTGTCAACCCTTCTCTTTACTTTGTTAGTATATTGTTGTTGGACGCATATGCTTTTGAAGTCATCTTGTAGTATTATATGTTCCATGGTATTGACCCATATTTTGTATTATCCCATAGTATTATATGTTCCATGGTGTTGATCCATAGTATTGGATGCATATGCTTTGTAAGTCGTCCCGTAGTATTATATGTTCCATGGTATTGATCCATAGTATTGGTGCATAGACTTAGTATATAAGTACGTGTTGAGGCCAATGAAGGCATCCGAGAGTTATTTTGTATTGAGCTTGCTCAAAGGAGGTTTCCCCCTCGAAGTGGCCCGCGATCAATAAATCTCTTCTATGTTATGTTATTTCTAATATATCGTGCATTTTAGTTAATTAATTGCTGGAGGTTCTTTACAGTTGTCGCATTTATGGAAAAATCATAATCATATTAGAAGATTGGTATGTAGATAGTTTAGGTAATTATTGTTAGATTGGAAGGATAGGTTGCATATTGATAAGGTAGATTAGAAAGATTGCATTAGCCTCATCTAGAGTTATTACAGAAGAAACACACATGGATGAGATCAAGAAGTAATAATTGAATGAGAAATGTTGTTTAAAATGGTTGAAGCATAGATGAAAATAATTTAGTTTTGTCAAAGGGTTGTGTAGTAGTGAGTAAGGTGAAAACAAGGAGATTAGAGTTGCAGTTACAGAGAGTTGGAAGGTTGTAGAGATTTAAGCAACAATGTCAACATCTACAGTACATAAAGTGCACCCCAAATCCAAAGTGGGTAAGGAATTTGAAATGCCGGTTGTGGAAATCGATACTAGGGTGGACATCATAGATCCATTGCTTGGAAAGGTACCTTCTATGAATTTTTTTGATTTTAATCTACAAGATGATGATAGTTTTCCAAGTTTGCAGTTTTCCAATTATGCAGAGATTATTGAGGGACTAGATGGCACTAAGAGAGTGATACCCAAAGAATGGGTGCATAAATTATTTAAATATGGTATTATGAGCTTGTTATATATATGTTCCACATTTTGGGAATGGACAAACCATATTTGTGGGCGATGATGTCACCCACAAAGTCTCTGGTATTCCATGTAAAGTTGAAGATCCTGTAGAAGCCATAATAGCGTGTGATCTAAAAGCTAATGAATTTTATTAGAAATACATAAAACATATATGAATGAGAAGAGAAGTGATTTCTACTATCACTAATCCAAGAGTATGGTTTGCTACCCAAATTTTGGTAGGCAAGGTAATTTGTAAGTGTCAGAAAGATGAATGTCTTGTGGGGTTGTTGTTTGCAGCTAAAATATGTACTCATGGCATTAAGATTTGCTGGGAAAAATATTTTTAGAGGAGTTTATTCAATATTTCCTTGATACTCAAAATTTGAGCAAGGAGTTTCACTTGAGCTGGGTGTTGTTGTTGATAGCAATGATAGAGTGGAAGGTGCATCAGGGGAGTGATTATGATATTGAGGTGATGAAGACATTCTCAACACCAAAATTTAATGTTTGGCAACACAATGTGGATAAGGAGGTGCAATAGACCACTAATTTGGTGTTTTAGTGCTAGTACATAGAGATGTTTCAGGTGACAGTTGAGTCATGCCATGTGTCACCATCATAAATAGATAAGTATAATTATGTTGTATGTTTTTTTGTAGATTCCCACAATGTATTTATTTCACCACACATAAATATTGAGAATAGAACCGAAGTTTCATCATTTTGTATTAAGGATAACAATATTAAAGAAGCCATGGGGATTGGCCTACAGAATTCCAAGTACAACCAAATTCTAATGTAGAAATTTTGAATACTCCAAAAAGTAAGTTGAACAAGAAAGTAGAATTCAAAGGTTCTACAAGTTCATAGTGCATAGATTACCTAGGTTAAGTGAGAAGAAAAAGAAAGAGCAAGAATCATAGGAAGAAGTGCCACAATTGTAGAAGAGAAAGCATACAATAGTGTTGTCGTCTTCTACAGTAGAACAAAAAATGTCAGAGAAGCAAGAAGAAGTAAAGTCTCACTCATAGGAACGCACATCATCACAAAGAGGAATGAGAATAAAGAGTTAGTTGTTTTCATAGAAGAAAGGAGAATCGACAAAGGAGAAAACACTACAAGGTATAATTAGTACAATTGTAGTGAACCTTGACTCACAACAAGTACTTCAATTGGACTATGCTCAATAGCTATCGAAGTTAAAATCTAAGTTCCAATTGGGAGATTCAAGTCAACATATTTAAGAGATGGATATAGATACCACTGTGCGGGAGTTTGGGTTGAGTATGGATAAGCGCAGTAAAAAAATGGAGAAGTAGAGGTTTCTTAGTGTAGATCCTCGTGTGCCGGTGTTCAAAGAAATGGAGAGTCCTTCATCCTTAGCATTGAACTTCTCTAGATTTGAAGTAGACAATTCACAAGTTTCATTTGAGCAGTTGCAGGAGTATGTTGCAATAGTAATAGAATAAATGGGAGCACTACCATTTGGATTTGAGTAGAGCTTATAGTGATATCCAAAACAAGTATGCTAAAGAGGTTGTTGAACATAGTTCCCTAACAATTGTTGTGGAAGATGTTTATTTGCTAGAAGAGGAAATATAAGTTGTTGCGCAAACTTTAGCTAAAGCATAATGTGATGAAATACAAACACCAATTCAAGTATTGCGAGCAAATAATACAATATTGAAGAAACAACTGGATAAAACGAAGACTCTGGAGAAAATGGAGTTGAATACTCAGATAATTCAAGCAAAGAGACATTTGAGAAAGCTAAAAAATAGGTGCAAGATCTATCAAAATTGGCATATACCATTTTTTTGTTATGGAGGCATCTACAAGAAGCATTGGAGGTTTCTGATAAAGAGCATCAAATAAAGAAGTGGGAAGAGAAAGTGAAAAGTAAAAAGCAGTGGTTAAGAAATTTTCCAATGTGTACTCGGATGGAAGCCATGACAAAGGTTTTAGCTTTAACTAAGAAGATAGTTTTGATTTGCACAAGAGTACAATAGCAAGAGACCATTCAAGTTATGTAGTTCTAGGAGCAAGTTGAGAAGCAATATTTGAATATTACCTAGGTTCATGATAAATCTAAGAAATCTATTGAATTGGAGAGATTGTGTGACCACAACTGCAATCTGCTACTTTGGAACAAAATGCCAAATTTTAGAATGATTTTGAGTTATTGCTATAGTTTGTGGAGTAGTTGAGTACACAATTGTTTGAGTTTACAGAACATATCATGCAAGTTTTTCATTCAGTCCAATGGGGTATCTAGAGAATGAAGATTGGATTAAGGATGATCCAAAGATAGTGTTGGGGGCTTGTTGGAACTGTATTAGTTATATTTTTATAAGTCTTGTAAAACATTTTGCAATGGGTCACGCATTATATTTTGTATTAGCTTCGGTAGTATAATTTGTATTAGCTTGTGCAATATTTTGTATAGCGACTTGCGCAGTAGAAATATATGTTAAGGATAAGTCAAGTTAATGCATAAGTCGTTAATATTAGTCAAAAGACAATTGAGAAACTAATAATTTCCTGATATTTTGGATAAAGGCTGAAAGGATGGGATTGTTTTAGGTTTGTTCCTTCATGAGACTGATGTTTGAGTATACAATGTGAATGAATGACACAGAGTATTATCAAATGTATTGTTTTATCTTTTATGAATGAATATCTATTTGTCATGGTGTAATGATGTTTGTGATAGATTATGCATGATTCTAATATTGTTTATGTTATTGTATTAAGTACCTGTAATTCATGGAGAATGTATTGTTGTGGAATGGTTATCCAACTTTAGCCTTAGTTCAGTGTCACTAATCCCTATGAGAGTCTCAGGCGAGACCTTACCCTATTGGGTATTGAAAATGTCGATTCTCATAGGGGTATTGTTGGTTATGGATTTAGAACCTAGTTTCTGATTTTTATGCCAACATACAATACCCATATTGCTTATGTTGCTAAGAAACTGTATAATGAGCTCAAACTTGTGCATATAATCCAAAGTATGGTTCTGATCATGTTGAATCTTCAACCATTTAGGTTGAAGTTGCACATGTGACCTAACATTCATTGAATGGGGGTACTCTTGGTCGAATCTTTAGGTTTAGGGGATAATTGTTGCAAAAGATCCACATAGAGTACTAGTATGCCGTCAATTTATTACGATCTTGTCTCTTTATAGTTGGCTAGCACTCCAACTATGTCGTTGCTTGTTCTATCAACACAATATCAAGGGCTCAAGAATGCGACAAAACATAAATTTTTCTGCATGAATTTTGTGGAATGAGTAAATTTTTCTTGAATAAAATGTGTTAAGAAATTACTTTCTCAATAATTGTAATGTGCTACTAGGGGATGTTTAACTTAATCTAGTTTCATTTTGTTACAATACTTTTCGGAGTATTTCAAATTTTCAAACTTGTTTCAAAATCCTCATTGGTGCCATTATTCTTTCTTCATCTCAAGTTGGAACTCAGATGAATATTGCTTATTGTTTTCCTTCTTTTCTTGATTACAATATGATAAGGACCTCTCTTGTATGCACATAGCATGGTTTCCTCTCATCCTACAGATGGTATACTTTGCTAAAGAATGCAAGAGGTTTCCTTGGTGAGATAACGACGGGACCATGAACCCTAAAGAGGGGATTTATGGTCTCATCCATATCTCTAAGTCTAATTTTGCCTCAAATAGTAGAAATTCCAAATTTATAAAATCGTCTAACATGTTTTAGAAGCAATTTTAATGAATCGGTGTGAATTTAGAGACCACCCATGCCTCATTCTTCCGAAATATTCAAAATCATAAATTGCAAGATCTACATTATAAATGACTTGGTAGTTAAAAAGATGGTACCCTACTAGGATTAACTTGCAAGTTGTTTAGGATCATAAACCTAAGTGGAAGGACATGTTTTAGGAGTAATTTTAATGTTCACCTATTTAAATTAAGGGAATTCCCATGCCTCATTCTCGAGAAATATTCAAAATCATAAAATATAGAATCTACATTATGAATAACCCTATAGTTAAAAAGATGGCACCCCACTAGGTTTAACTTGCAAGTTGTTTAGGATCATAAACTTAAGTTGAAAGAGTACTTGCTCAGACTTCCCATGCCTCATTCTCAAGAAATATTCAAAATCATAAATTATAGAATCTACATTATGAATAACCTTATAGGTAAAATGATGATGAATAACCCTATAGGTAAAAAGATGGCAGCCCACTAGGATTAACCTGCAAGTTGTTTAGGATCATAAACCTAAGTTGAAGGAGTACTTGCCCTACAAAACCCAAGGTCTTAATAGGTCTCCTAATAAGTCTAAAACACTTTGTAGGTCCTAAGAGATGCATAACCCAATGTTAAGATGATTTCAACCTATGTGAAAAGGGTGTCAGGAGACATTGTGTGAGAAAAAATAAATAAAAAAATCACAAAACGCTAGGTGATGAATGTTAAAGAGGATTGCAACCTATGTGAAAAGGGTGTTAGAAGGATGAAGAGACATTGTGAGAGAAAAAATAAATAAGAAGTCCCAAAACGCTAGGTGATGAAAGGCAAGGAAGGTCTAACCAAAATAGCGTGGAAGAGAGACCATGTGAGGGAAATTAAAAAGATAAAAAAGTTGTTAATATATTTGGCATATGTGGAAAAAAATGTCGGTCATTTATGTTATAGGTAAGCTTCATTTATCCTTAATATTCGTATAAATATGAATGTATTTGGTAAAATAGAATAATATTCGTATAAATATGAATGTATTTGGTAAAATAGAATAATATTCGTATAAATATGAATGTATTTGGTAAAATAAAATAATATTCGTATAAATATGAATGTATTTGGTAAAATAGAATTTTTTTTTAACTGTTGGGAGATTTTAGTTAAAGTTAGCAAGTAAAACTAGCAAAAGGCTAAAAGACTAAGAGAATTAGTAAAAATATTTAGCTGTAAGCCCAACAGATAAACATGGAGCAATTCACCCAAATCTAACCTTTGTGTGATGGACAATTCTTGATATAACCTGACCAATGGGAATAGAGAATGGTGATTTTGTGTGCCACGTGGAGCGTTTGGGTTGGTTTAATAAATGTAAGGCCATAAAACTCTATCTTATCGACCTCCAATCATATTGCGTTTCAGGTTTCATTCCATCCAGGGCTTTATCTTCGTCAGAGACAGAGGAAGGATATCATAATACTCATTACACAGCTGCAGCTGAAATTTACAGACTGAATATATTTGTGTTATAATAATCTCTGGAAATGGCTGCTACTGCTGTTTGCTCTACCACAACCTCAGTTTCTGCATTCTTACTGAACAGATCGCTTGGCAGCGCCGCCACAGCCAGACCTTCATCGCTCTCTGCTGTTGGTAAGACGTTTTGACTTCAAATTTAATATGAGATTTTTGCTTTAGAATCCAATTTTCGTTGATGGGTATTAATTCAAAGTTTGCATTCGCTGCTGTGAGGAATGACAGGTCTGCCTGCCCTTGACAAGCGATGCACTGTTTGCTATGCACAGAAACAAGGAGAGATCGTGAAGGCCAAGGACAACAGTAACAATTGCATGCTCAGCTTTGGCGGCGCTGCTCCTCTAATGGCCACTGTAGCGGCGCTTACTGTCTCAACCCAAGAAGCTTTTGCGTTGGTTGATGAGAGGCTGAGTACAGAAGGTACAGGACTCGGCTTGGGGTTGAGCAATCCCCTTCTTGGATGGATTCTGGTAGGAGTTTTTACACTCATCTGGATCCTCTACTTCACCACTTACTCCAGCGCCAAGGAGGATGAAGACTCTGGCCTGTCCCTCTAAATTATATCGCCCATGCCCAACTGGGCTTTAATTATGGACTGCTTCTGCTGCATCAGCAATCATTCTCTATGGTACAAGTTTGTATAAATAATTCTTTTTGCAATGAGTTTAACTTTAATATCCATAGTTTATAAATTCCTGAACTGTTGGAATGGAATGATATAACTCAGCTTGTAGTCCTTGTTATGTGGCTTTTGTGTCTTGAGTTGAAAATAAATTATTGAACTGTTGGAATGGAATATAACTCAAGCTTGTAGTCCTTGTTATCTCTGGCTTTTGACTTGAAAATGCTTTGGATGCCATTGTTTCCTGTTTTCTCATGCCTTCCCATACTTGTCTCATTGTTACCTGTTTTCTCATGCCTTCCCATATCTCAAGTTCTTTAGCCTTCCCATTATCCTTGCATAGATAGGAAAGTAGAATCACTTATTCAAAACCAAAACCAATGTTTCCATATGAATTTTATTGTACAATGAAATAATAATAAAACCTCATTGTATAAGGAAATACTTTATATATTTATTTTTATTACAAACGTTTACTTTTTGGTATTCATTTTGATTAAAAATTGCCATGACAATCATTTTTACTGATGACAGAATTATTTTTACTGTTCACAATGAGTGTCCATCTTTCATTCTGGATATTTTACATGAACTTCATATTGTAGGCACAATGATTAAGGATAGTGTTATTTTGGTAAAGTGGTTTGCACCTTATCACATGTATATATTTTGTTTATTAGTTTTATACTTAAGGTGGTGTAAAGAGGAGTGGTACTGAATTGGTAAAGTGATTTTGATATTTTATTAAATATAAATATTTTGTTTGTATTATTATTAAGTTTAATAATATAAATATGTAATTTGAATTTGAATTTATTTATAATATTAATTAGGTTGTTAATTAATATTTTGTTTGTTTTTTTTTTTAAATAATGTAATAATTTAAATATTTTTTTTCATATTAAAATGTAACTATGTTGATATGAATATGTATGGTATTTAATTACTATTTATATTAAGTTATGTCATTCAAACATTGAGTATCAATCTCTCTCCAATTCTCATAAAAAAACATTTTTAAGATTAAATCCAACCCAAGTTTAAGATGTGAAGGATTTATGAGCTTAATTTTTGAATAAATATTATTTTTTCTATTATATTCTTTACTCTAGCTTTTCATCTACTAAAGCATCTCATATTATTTATTCAATTTTTAAAATTTAATAACCAATATAATGTTAACAATTATTATATTATCATGAGTAGACATACTTTAGTTAAGTTCTTAAGTAAATCATTAGATTATTATATATCTACTTAAGAATATACTAACAATGTATAGGCTAACGCATATTTAAAATAAATTAATCAATGCATAAGTACTTACATATTTAGTCTATATAATTTTTATTGAGGTAAATATTATTAAAATTAAAATTCATTGTTTAAAAAATAAATTACTATAGTTCTATAATATCTAATACTTCATAAACTTACGGATTTCTGCCTTGCACTTAAGGATTTAGGCCTTTCGAAGTTTAACATTGTTTACAACAATGATTTTATATGAAATATAGTTCTATAATATCTTATACTTCGTAAACTTATGGATTTCTTTGTTGCACTTAAGGATTTAGGTCTTTCAAAGTTGCACTTAAGGATTTAGGTCTTTCAAAGTTTAACATTGTTTATAACAATGATTTTATATGAAATTAGACATATATATATTCAACTCATGAGGGAAATAGAATAAGGATGTAATTATTATCTAAACTATTTAGTTTAAATATTACTAAATTAAGGAATGGTTGCATTTTCTTTTAAGTTAACATTTTCATTTTATTATTTGCATATGATAATATTTTACTATATTTTTATTCAATGACATGGTTTTAAAAATAATTTGAAATTCTTATTTTATTTTGTGATAAGTATGTTGTATAAGTTAATCATAGAAAGACAACTATTATACATTGAACATGTCTAAGAAGGAAACACTTACAATTAATCTAACACATAGATAATAATTGATAAATATGATATAATCTTATTCTTACTTTTATGGGGTGTTTTTCAAATCCTCTTTCAATGTGATTCTTGTAATAAAGGAAAAATATTAATAAAGATTATACAACATTAATATTCCTAGAGAGGTAATGTTTTCATCTCTAATTCAAGGGAATTCAAGCAAGGATTTGTCTCTTCCAAAAAATAATCACTCCCTCATAATGATGTGAATTTGATTCCATATTTTAGATGAACATGTCACAACCACCTCAAAAAACTTGTTATCATTGTGTTATCAAATAATATGTGGACAAAGAATAGCTCCACACCTAATATTTCTAGGTCAATTTAGGACATGCCCTCTTTTCACTTCAATAACATTCCAAAGTCTAAGTATATATTACACATTTTGTGTTCCATGATGATTCTCATCTAGGTCATAATGGAAACTTGTTGTATCCCTTTGATATTCTATGACACTTGCTAGATAAGGATGTAAGTTTAGTTGGTATACCAAGGTTTCTACTCTTATATATATGTGTGTGTGTGTGTATTCCCTCTATAATCTCAAAGAATCTCTTAGTTTCTTGTGAGCATATAAAGAGGATGACATTGTGCTACTTGAGATTCATTCCAGCATAGATCCAAGTCCCTCATCAAATTTAGGATAAAGACAAATTACCACACATGATCAACATACATGTGGACTACATACTCTAGAATGCTTGATTCTAAATATCATTACCCTTTTTGCTATGAAATTTGTGGAAATACTTGTCCTTGTGTAGGGATTCGCATGGTTCTTTGAGGAATCTTACAAGGAATGAGGACCATAGATGCTAGGTTTTATTTATACATGGGATGTTCCAATCTTAGCATAAAATCATGAGCTCTATTTCTTCCCACATTGCATATATTCTATTTTAATAACTTCATACTTTCAACCCCATAATTTCATACTTTAAACAATCCATATTGCAAAAGAGCTTATGATTATTATGCATTTAGGATATCAATAAGGAAATGTAGGATTCAATAAATTATATCAACAATCACCATGGACCTTTTTCTTTTCAGCTTTAAATTCTAAGAGAGTAGCTAATGGCCATGTTGTTTCTCAAGATCTAGCTCTTTCTCATGATATTTTATCATCTTCAAATTTATTTTGTCTTCTCAAGCTTTAATTATTTATAGATGTCATGTCCCCAAATTTTTCATTAGGTCACAATGGCCTAAGCCCCTTGTCCATATTCATGATAGTTTGTCAAATTGATGCTAAGGGTCAAATAATTGCCAAGCATGATGTCCAAGTTAGTAATAATGTAAAATTAGATCCAAATGGACAAGGACGTGGGTCACATTAAGAGAAAATTTCCAATTCAAAGTTTGTAATATTCCCATCCAAATGAACTACCATGGAGAACAATTACTAGTTCCCTAGGTTGGGGGTGGAAGCATTAAAAGTTGGGATAAGGGAGCTACAATACCCAAAGTGACCTTAGACTTACAAATTTGCATTAAATGGGTCAAATAAATAATAATAATAATAAAATAAGGTGGCATTGGATCATGAGGGAACATAAGAGGTTGTGGGACCCACATGTAGCAAGATTCCCCACTACAATTGGCATAATTTTCTCACCAATTTGAGTTCAAGGTGAAGGGTAACATACTTGGGGGAGTTGAAGAGGTATTATTCATGGAATGAATCATGTAAGGCCGAATTGGAGTGGAAGAGTAACTCCCATGGAAGAGGAAGAAGCATCTTAGAAGAATTGTGACACTTGGAGCTAGATTCCCTGACTCCTATGACAACAATGATGAACATTCTATGACACCTATGACAAATTTCAGACTTGATTGCTAACATATGAAAATAATCTCTAAGAGGGCACACAAGGGGAGTTATGGAAGCCGATATTCACCCATTCGAATTGATGGAGGAGGAGAGCTAGGAAAATTTGGACAAGTGGCATTCATGGGAATCTCTCTCTAACTTGAGTTGGGATGAGTCTCTTGGAGGGAATTAGAGATAAGGAGGCCTTGGGAGGTTAATAAAAGACACGAATAAAGAAAGAGAGCAAATTTTTATCATTTCTCATTTTGCAAATTGGAGAGCATAGTGTGTCCATGCAAGTTGAGTGTTTACTCTACTTGCCTTACCACCAATTTCGATGGTGAAAGATTCCCATCCTAATTGGAAATTGGAGAGGCGATTCATACCTTTCATTTGGATATTTATGAAGACATTTTGTTGCAGGTTGAAGCTACAGGGATGCTCATGACCATTTCTCCTTCAAATTGTTTCCACATTTCTTCCAAGTTTCTCTCCATATTCTTGCTCTTGGAGGAAGGGAGCACATGGAGAGACGCTGATCTCTTTGGGGGAGTCCAAGGGGCCCCATTTATTTGTAATATGATGTCCATAATTTGTATTTAATTCTAAGATATAACTCATATTGAAACTCCAAGTAAAACCATGTAAAAATGCCAAACTATGTATGAATGGTGCCATTTTCCCATATATCTTGTTGAGAGAGATTGAAGTTGTTTGGTATTGACTTGTATCAGTAAATATATGTGGTTTTATTTTTGTTTGGAGATCCATTAATATGATGAAGAACTTTCATACACCTTATGCAAGTCCTTGTAACATTTATCTCAAATTTCATAGCAAGTTATAGCGTTTTTCTCTCATTTCCCCCTATGTTAAGATATGTTTACAAATATTTGATTTATGGGAGTTGCAGCAGCCTTTAGGAACTGATTAATGATGCATTTGGGTGCCAATTTAAGTCATATAACTAATCCATATCTGTGTTCTGAAATTTGGGAGGTTCTTACTTCATTTGGGAATCCATTAGTGACCTCTACCCTTGGGGATTTGAACCTCAAATTTACTAGCAAATTTACCTATTTTCTCCCGAACTTAAATGAATGTTGCAGAAGTCATTTTATAGTTTCTAAGAACCCATTAGGTTCATTTTTATTTCCTAATACCCTTCAAACACTCTCATACCCAATTTGAAATCCTTAGGAGTCTTTTGGATCCATCTACCCTTAGGGATTTCAACATCGATTTTCCAAGTAATTATGCCTTTCATTCTCTAATTGTAAATGCAAGTTGTTGAAGTATTTAGAAAGTGTCCAAGCATATAATAGCTGCTTTAGTGTGTCCTAATACACCTCAATACACTGCATACATAATTCAAAAATATTTGGGATCATTTGGGACAGTTTAGGGCTTCACTAGTCCAAGTTTCAAAAATTGACTAAATTGGGGATATTAAAGTGGTATCAAAGCATGGTCCTTTCACCTTTGAATTAATATCATACATTGAATAATACTTTGCATCCATGTATTACTATTATGATGAATCCTATGAGTACAATGCTTATGAGCAATATGAAGAAGAATGTAAATGGTAAAAGGTGCCATCATGCAACAGTTCTTACAATTTCATAAGGATTGAGGGTTATTCTTATGACCTTGATTCTGATGAAGATGAGTGTGTCACACTACCAAAGATAATTCTATGAATTAATTACAAATATTGAGAGAAACATGTAAAACCTTGCCCCAACAATATCAAACATATATTGATTTGTATCGGGGAGATACACAAAAGGCCATTCCTTTTGAAGACTTTGCTAATTGGGTGTTTGAAAATAAAACCAAAAATGAAGATTTGGAGTTAGTGAAGAAAGGTATATGCCCTTCTTGCAAATTACCTTGGAGAGAAAACCATATATGTTTGAGTGAAAAGGATGATACCCATGAGTCACCTAGTTCTGAAATATGTAAAGAAAAAGAAGCATTACATGAAGAGGGTTGAAAGTTACTCCCAAGTGGCTCTAAAAAATATGAAGAAACATCACATGACCATGAAGAAGAGTTACATTCTGAGACACACTCTACTTTGGACATGAATCGAAGAGAATCTACTGATGGATGCTTGAACCATGAATGAGTACCTACTGATGGGTGCTCACACCTCTATGTTGGTGACATAGAGATCACTTTTGAAAGTGTTGCTGCAAACCAAAGTTCCATTAAGCATGAAAATGAAGGCCTTGTAGCAGTTGAAGAAGAACTAAGATCAACCTTCCCATCACCACTTGAGCTTAATGAAGTTGGTCCAAGTAGAAAGTACAAAGAAGAGGAGGTCCCTCTACAAGAGTCTCTTTTTATTGAAGGGTCATTAAAGATGAATGAAAAAAAGATCCAAGATACCCTTAGCATAGTCCATGACACTCAAGAATTGGTGTCAAATTATTGTTGGAGAGTTTCTTCATTGAAGGACTCATCCTTCCTTGAAGACATGGAGAAGATTCAAAGAGCAATGTGCAACATCTAAGGTAATTTCATGTCTTTGCTTTTTGATAAAAACAATTTGGTTGAGCTTAATGAATGGATACATGGATCATACTTGAAAAATAATGAAGATATTCATAAGCTCAAAATATAAAATGAGAAACTTCTTGATAGGTTGCAAGATATTTTTTCTTCCTCCTATGTTTCAGATTGTCAAATGGTAGATTGCTTGGGGGATTCTCATGACATGATGGATCATGAGAAACATGGAAACTTGCAGTTGCTTGAAGTGTTCGAAGATGATCTTGATGAGAACCAAGAAATTTTTGTGGTGGAAGAGGAGCTTGAGTTGCCTCTTGGAAATGGTTACACAATTTTTGAAGAAGTGTATGATTCCACTACCTTGGAACCAACCTATGAGGAAATTTTTGCACTTTTGACGGAGGTGCATGATCCTTTCCTTATGGAGCCTTCACATGATGACACTTTGGCATATTTTGATTATTTGCGTGAGTTGGTTCATTCTCCTACATCCTACACTTCCACATTTTACAGCATTCATCCTAATGAAGTATGGATGAATTTTTTTTTTTGATGGTGCCACATGAGGAGTATGAAACTCATATATCTCCTTTAGATGATGATATGATTAGAGAACTTTCATATTATTTACATTTGCAGCATCATACTTTTTTACCTTATGATGATACACATATAAATGGATGCACCTATGATGTTCACTTGAGTCACTTGAAGACTCATGATTTTCCTTGCTCCTTGCTTAGTTCAATTGATGCTGGAGGAACTTAATCCAATATTTGGGTGAAGAGATATATTATTGGAGAAAATTCTTATTGGCAACAACATCCTTGGTTATTTCTTGATGATGCACATATACATGGATGCACTTATGATGTTCACTTGAGTCACTTGAAGACTCATAATTTTCCTTGCTCCTTGCTTAGTTCAATTGATGTTGGAGGAACTTCATCCAATACTTGGGTGAAGAGATATATAATTGGAGAAAATTCTTATTGGCATCAACATCCTTTTTTATTTATTGATGATACACATATTCATGGATGCACAAATGGTACTTCTATGATCCCCTTGAAGGCTCATTGTTTTCTTTGTTCCCTACTTGGTTAAGATTTTAATGGAGATTATTCATTCACTTTTTGGATGAAAGAACACAGGGCTGATTATTTTGATGTATCTAACATCCTTTTGGAGAAGCATTATAGGACATGGTATCCTCACCTATGTCATTGGATAAGATTTGATTGGTTACTTGACGCTTGCATGCACTTGGAAAATGGTGGTCTACTTATTTGGAGGTATAAGTACTTTCATGATTCTTTAATGGGGCACCTCTTTGATGTACATTTTTATTATGTTGTTATGTACTTTGATGATATATCTTTTGTACTTATGATGTTTGGAATAATTCATACAATGAAATGAGATCCATGAATTCTCTTTCATGATGGTATGGGTTGGAGAGCACTCCTAATTGTTGGAGTGCAATACAAGCAATGGGACCTTGGGATAAATTTCAGTCTCATTGGTTTCAATTTTTTGGGGAAACAAATAATGTGGAAGATTGGGTCCCCACTTAATAAGGTGATTGTAATCAGAGTAGTGAAGCAGCAAGCATGGTGGTTTCTCTCTAAAATATTCATGGAATCTCGAAGACTCAAAGTTGGGAAACTCAATGGAAACTTCAAAGAATTATACAGTGGTATAAGAAAGGGTTTCCAAAATATGAAAGAGGTAAAGAGTAATTGTGAAAACTTGTTTTGATGTATTTAATTAATATTTTGGTTTTTAGTGGTGATGTCACATGGGGTATCAATATGAAAAAGAAAACCCACATCTCCTTGCTTTTGGAAACACATAATTGTAGTGCATGAGTGCCACTACTTAGAGTTTTAGAAGGGAGGTTTTGGAAGCAAAGTTTTGGAAAGAAAGCAGGTTATTCAACATCCATGTTTGAAATTGCTTGAGGACAAGCAATATTTGGAGGGGAGGATTTTTCATGTCCCCAAATTTTTCATTAGGTCACAATGACCTAAGGCCCTTGGCCATATTCATGATAGTTTTTCAAATTGATGCTAAGGGTCAAATAATTGCCAAGCATGATGCCCAAGTTAGTAATGATGTAAAATTAAATCCAAATGGACAAGGTGGGTCACATTAAGAGAAAATTCCCAATTCAAAGTTTGTAATATTCCCATCCAAATGAACTATCATGGAGAAAAATTACTAGTTCCCTAGGTTGGGGGTGGAAACATTAAAAGTTGGGATAAGGGAGATACAAGACCCAAAGTGACCTTAGACTTACAAATTGACATTAAATGGGTCAAATAAATAATAATAAAAATAAAATAAGGTGGCATTGGATCATGAGGGAACATAAGAGGTCGTGGGACCCACATGTGGTAAGATTCCCCACTACACTTGGCATCATTCTCTCACCAATTCGAGTTCAAGGTGAAGGGTAACATATTTGGGGGAGTTGAACAGGTATTATTAATGGAATGAATCATGTAAGGTCGAATTGGAGTGGAAGAGTAACTCCCATGGAAGAGGAAGAAGCATCTTAGAAGAATTGTGACACTTGGAGCTAGTTTCCCTAACTCCTATGACAACAATGATGAATATTCTATGACATCTATGACAAATTTCAGACCTGATTGCTGACATATGACATATATGACATGTCGGGGATAAAAATAGCCTCCAAGAGGGTTCACAATGGGATTTATGGCAGCCAATATTCACCCCTTCGAATTGATGGAGGAGGAGAGCTAGGAAAAGTTGGACAAGTGGCATTCATTGGAATCTCTCCCTAACTTGAGTGGGGATGAGTCTCTTGGAGGGAATTAGAGATAAGGAGGCCTTGTGAGGTTAATAAAAGACAAGAAGAAATAAAAATAGCATCTTTTGATCATTTCTCATTTTTCAAATTGGAGAGCATAGCATGTCCATGCAAGTTGAGTGTTTACTCTACTTGCCTTAGCACCAATTTCGAGGGTGAAAGATTCCCATCCTAATTGGAAATTGGAGAGTACATTCAAACCTTTCATTTGGATATTTATGAAGAAATTTTGTTTCAGGTTGAAGCTACAGGGCTGCTCGTGACCATTTATCCTTCAACTTGTTTCCACATCTCTTCCAATTTTCTCTCTATATTCTTGCTCTTGGAGGAAGGGCGCACATGGAGAGATGTTGATCTCGTTGGGGGAGTAAAAGTGTTGGCTGCTTTTTGGACAGACCCGGGTTTTAATGAAGCGCAGCAACAAAACCCCTTGGCGCACTGGCCCTCTCGGCAACGAGCTGCGCAGCAGCTCGAGGTCTCACCCGAAGTGGCTATGGGGGGGCTAAGGAATCAGGTTTCCTTAACCTAGGCGACGCGGAGATTGCTCTTTCCTCCTTGACGATTCCTCTAAGGTGAAGGTCTAACCCCTCTTCAGACTTATGAGCGCAACAACTCTCAAGCTCCGGCTCAACAGCTTAGCTGCGCGGTACTTTCTCTCCTGCGCTAGGGCCAATTACCCTCTGCGCGGATATTCTATGCGTCATCTCGCTAGCGCGCCCGTCGCAGCAACCAGTTCTCCTATCGCTGCGGCGACGTGATCTACCGAGTCCTTCAACCCTTAACGATTATAATCCTCAAAGACTCTTCAAGAACTTACTCAACACACTCATAAAGATAATGCAACATTCCTGGATACACTGTTAAGAAACTAAACAGGGAATCACTTTAATCACAGCATCACAACAACGAAGAATTATGAAGTCCACCTCCACGGGGAAATCCACGTCCACGGGAGTATCTTATATTAACAAGAAATTGATAGACTTATACAATATGCTGCGCACACAGCTGCAGCCTTAGATCTTTCCAGGAAACTCCACGCACATAGCTGGGAGCCCTTCTCTCGATCTATTCTCTTCCTCTTCAGAGATTACAATAGTTCAGACGTCGACTCCGACTGTCTGCAACTCAAGGATTAGCTTCACTGCTAACCAGTTATAACTCCTGTTTCCTAGCAACACGGTAGAAAACAGTCAACAAGATTGTAACAGAGGATGATCAACTCGATCGATCCTTCTTACCTCTAGCATCTACTATCTTAGCTAGCTCACTCACAGGCTTAGCTAACTAACTCACTACTCAACTAACTAACCAACTAACATCTACCCATTACAATTATACATATATATAGGTGGCCATGGCGGTCGCACCTTTACAAAACTGTGGGCCTTTCCCAGCAGTAATCCCCAAAAACCCTAACCATGCACATGGCTAGGTGTACTGTAGGCGCCGCTTGCAGTCATGTCGCCGCTTCCTGCAGGCTCCATGATTTCCGGCGCAGCTTACGGGTATGGGTGCCTCGTCCTTCGCCTTCAATGCTTTGGTCCGTTGTTCCTCCTTGATCCGAGCAACCATAACACCTGTACTTAGCCTTAAATGAGGGTAGCTGAGCCCTCTACTCCGTCGCTTTATTTATTATGGTAGCTGAGCTCTCTCTTCAGCCATATTCATCCTTCTATGACGTGCGCGCGAGCTCCGCGATTTCTGGTCCGTGATCTGCGCTGAGATCCTCCATTTGGCACCGTACTGCGCACCGTCTCCTTCTATCCAAAACTTGGCGCTATCTCAAAATTTAGCACTTTCTCTTCCATACTTGTGCTTTTTCCTCAAAATTCGCAGCTTTTACCATAGCTGCGGCCTTGGCTCCAACAAAAAGGGGCACCATTTATTTGTAATATGATTTCCACACTCTGTATTTGATTCTCAGATATACCTCATATCGAAACTCCGAGTAAAACCATGTAAAAATGCCAAACTATGTATGAATGGTGCCATTTTCCCATATATCTTGTTGAGGGAGCTTGAAGTTGTTTGGTATCGACTTGTATCAGTAAATATATGTGGTTTTATTGATTTTTGGAGAGAAATTAATGCTCTGAATAATTTTCATACACCTTATGCAAGTCCTTGTAACATTTCTCTCAAATTTCATAGCAAGTTATAGCGTTTTTATCTCATTTCCCCCTATGTTAAGATATGTTTACAAATATTTGATTTATGGGAGTTGAAACAGCATTTAAGAAATGATTAATGATGCATTTGGGTGCCAATTTAAGTCATATAACTAATCCATGTCTATTTTCTGAAATTTGGGAGGTTCTTACTTCATTTGGGAATCCATTAGTGACCTCTACCCTTGGGGATTTGAACCTCAAATTTACTAGCAAATTTCCCTATTTTCTCTTGAACTTAAATGAATGTTTCAGAAGTCATTTTATAGTGTCTAAGAACCCATTAGGTTCATTTTTATGTCCTAATACCCTTCAAACACTCTCATACCCAATTCGAAATTCTTAGGAGTCTTTTGGAGCCATCTACCCTTGGGGGTTTCAACATCGATTTTCCTAGTAATTTTTCCTTTCATTCTCTAATTGTAAATGCAAGTTTTTGAAGTATTTAGAAAGTTTCCAATCATATAATATCTGATTTAGTGTGTCATAATACACCTAAATCCACTCCATACATAATTCAAAAATATTTGGGATCATTTGGGACAGTTTGGGGCTTCACTAGTCCAAGTTTCAAAAATTGACTAAATTGGGAAAAATTTCAAATTGGGGATATTAAAATGGATTTGTCTACTTATATGATGTAGTTATGATGATATTGTACCCTTATTAAGAAAATATTTCATGATTAGGATTAATGACACTATTACAAATATTCCTTTGAACTTCCCATCCTAACTTAGATAATCTTTTTTTATAAGGTGTCTCATTAATTTTAACATTTTATGATATGTATATTGGTGTATTATGTTATGTGCTAGGCCCATTTATACCATAATGTTCATCATAATAATGAACCAATATTTAGAGTTTGACATGCTACTTTGTCGCATAACTAACACCTATTTCTTGCCACACTTAACCCTTCACACATGACCATTGCATGATCTCTAGTGTGCTAGTAAACCAACCCTAGTGATCAATCCACATAACACCAACTTAACGTACAAATTAATATAATATTCAACATACTATCTCAATGTCATCTCATTCGTCCGTGTTAAGAACATTTCATAGCTCATAAAATTGGCATACCCAACCATATGAGTGATAAAATTTGAAGCAAGTCAATGTATACCCATGTTGACCCACTTTTAAGTATCAAGAGACTAATCATATTCATTCATTCCGACTTCAATTATTAAGAGTTGTCTCCACTAATGTGTTTGGTCATCCAATCATTGTATAAATAAGTATATTTGTATTTGTAAAGTTTTACCCCAATAGGATAGAAAATTGTGTCCATTGCATTGCTTATATAAATCAAACTTCATAGTTGTCTCCATGAGGAATTCATTGATAAACTAATATCATATATTTTGGGTTGATGTTGGGGGTTTTAAAACTATTTAAAAGATAATTCAATATGTTGGATGGTATTATGGGACCGGATGGGGCTTTTAAATTGAACTAGGGGTATACGTATTGGTGGGGGCCTAGGGAGGGGGTTCAACCTACCAAAAATTTTGGGAGGTAGTTGGGGTGTGTGTGTGGGGGTGGGTAATGTTTTCAATTCACCAAAATTTGGGGGAGGGAGGGGAGTGATTCATAAATGATAGGCCTATGGATCATGTGTTTCATCAACATGGATATTTACTACATAAATAAAAACTTAGTGTATTTTCATTCACCTTGTCAATGTTGAGTTAAAACCTTTTCATATTTGGTTTTTGTTGTTTGGATTATTGGCTTGGAAGTGTTAGTGCTAAAACAAAGGAAACAATTCAAATTCTATTAAGATAAATATCAATGCACTCTACAATCTAATTGTGCCCACACTTTCTTCTTTGTTAGCAATTTCCTAATTGGATGGTCGATACAAAGAACATCTCTATTACATAGTTGGTTGTAGGCTAATGATATAGAGGCATAATTTTATGTAGTGTTGTTGTCTTTAGATATACTCCTTTCCAATTACAAACTTTTCCATTCATTCTATTCAAGTGATAGGCAAGATGCAAATAAATTTTCCCTTACCATCGATATCACATAGCCATAGGACCTTAATTAAATAAGTAAAAATTTATTTGCATGGGAGATGTTATTGATAACTAATAAACATTGTTGTCTTAGGTTCAAACGAAACAAAGAAATGGCTAGTGATCTATCGAATGGTGACGTGTAGGTAATTATTTTGTTCATAAAAATAATTAACAATGTATCTAATTAATTAATTGCACCAGTGATACAAATATTGTGAGATAGGGCTACATATGCCAACTTAATTCAAATAAAGTGATCAAAAAAGTTGTGGTGATTAATCAACCATCCAATTAAATTGATGTTGATACTATTCCATTATTTATCATATGGTTACATGTCAACTAAGTAAATAAAAAACATACCAAGCTCTCACTAACCTACCAATTGACCATGAAACACAAATTATGATCCCAAAAATTCATGATAGTGTTGCATCTTTTTTTTTTGGTGAAGCACATGTACTAGGGAAAACCATTGGTCATATTCTAATTCTTAAGGGCTCAAGGCCAATATAAAAATATAGTCATTAATAGATCAACACGTCATTTGTGGAAATTGATCATTAGTGGGGAGGATAATATTCCTTTCAACTGACTGGGATAGATCCAATTGACATCATAATGTTGTAGCTATGTTTGCAAGTGACTATTATTAACATGAAAAAAGGCATGCATATCTTAAACCAATAATAACAACCACAATCACACAACAATTAAACAACAAACATTAGCCTAGAAACTAAAATGGGAAAACCAATGAAGACTTGGTTTTGATTATGCTAAGGAATTGTTACAAGGGGTTATTTATAAACTCTCAATAGATATTTCATGTATTTTACTCATTGACGACATTTTGCATATTATTATCGATTAGAGAAAACCTTTTCTCTTCATGTATAGGTTCAAAATCCCATTTATCCTCTAATATTTGAGCACATTACTTCAATCCATCCCTTGATACATTTTTGTATTTCCATTCTTATTCCAAAGATTCATATGTTTTCTATCTCTAATGGGGTTTCTCTTTACATCAAGTAAGAATTATTTACTATAATGTTTCCTTGGAGTGCCAACCATCAAGTGATTTGTTTCACCTTCTTAAGGATTTGGACCTTTACTCTTCAAGTTGATTATTGGCTTAAATTTTTTCCAAGAAATCATTTTCTAAAATTTTTGGAAGAGCATTTAATTTAGTAGATCTATTTCAGATGACACCTCTCCATTCATATGCTTTTGGTCACCAAAGTATTTATCTCAAAGGAGTAACATGTTATTTTCTACTCAAAACACTCTATATTCTTGGTAGCCTTGTGTATTCCATCCATGTGTGAAGAAATGTCTATCATAGTTGGATGTCTTGAGTAATTTACACTCCTTGGTCTATAAGTGAAAAAATATATTCTTTTTATTTAACATGACTCTCTAGACTTGTCTCTTGGATGTATAGTTCTTAAGATACATTCTGGATGAAGCCTCCAACATTGGGCTTCCTAGTGTCTAGTTAAATAGAAATGCTGATACCTTCTAGGTACTTACTGCGTATGGACTCAGATATGCTTTCAGTGGTGGAGTGATTCTAATAAGATATTCTGACACCAACTAGGTTGGTAGTATTGTGGACTGAAACAGTACATCCATATTTTGTTTTAGCTTGGTGTAACGTACCCACCTGTGAACCCAATTCGAGTAAGGGAACACGGTGCCAATCTCATGGGGACTTTACATAAACTCAGCCCATGCATTAGTTTCATACACATAAATTCAAGAGTGTACATATCAATTAAACATGCACATCGGAAATAAACAAATCATCCACACACATTTTATATCCACACATCATATCAATATAATCATCAGTTAAACATTGCAGAAGTATAATAAATAGACAGGGAACACTTATCTTCGTTGTGAAATTGTCCCAAACAACTAGCTATGTCGCTGCAACATTCCACCCAACCATAGGTCTCTGCCTAGCCTGTATTCTTTCAGCACTCAGAGACCACCCCCGAGCTGGGCATGATTTCTACAAGGAAAAGGGGACATTCTAGCTGATTTACAGCCAATTACTCATTTCATCTCAGCCAAGCCAGTCCACAACTGGGTTTATCAGGCTACATTTGAACTCTAGATGCTTACTCTCAAGATCAAGCCAAAGCAATGGATACCCATAACCCATACCCCAACATATTCATTTATTACACAACAAGCACAACCATTGGGCATGGATACACACTTCCAACAATGGAATTCACAACAAGATGGCCATAGATTTTTCCCAAAACGTGGGCACACCAAAAATAGATTATGGATGGGGAAATCGTCCACAGGGAACCAACCCGATTTTCCATGGGTATTTTTTTGGGCATCTAAATGGCCAAAACGGCCCTAATGAAACCCCAAATCAAGCTCCTATACTCCCAACCACTCTGCAACACACAAAACACCCTTTTTCCAGCTAGAGAACAAAGAAAAACCATAAAAACGTGGCTGGAAAACACCCAGGTAGCTCCCCATTCGTGAGGGAGAGAAGACTGGTGATGGGTAATGGCTTGGGGGAGAAATTCATGGCTCTTTTCTTTCCCAAGAAGCAAAACACGATTTCCCATGCAGGGTGGCTTGCCCATACTCGAATTTGGACAGCCATACCTCCCATTCCCCAAGGCATTAACTACCTCAACCAACTCTTGGGAGAAATCAATGATTGGGTACAAAAGTCAACATGGGTAGTTGAGGGTTTGATTGGTTCTCTCATTGACACTTGGCTTGACTTGATGGGCTCCAAGGGTTTGAATGTTTTCCCTCCCAATTCCTTGTAAAATCATGCCCTCATCTCTTTGTTGCATTGCATAGCTAGTTGTGGGTATTTTATTAAATGCATATTTACATGATGTTTGAAATTCCAATGTGCCTGGCTAGCACGCAAAGCATATGCATCAATAAATCGATGGCAGGGCCTTGGCCTTGATCTCCTCACCATGAATTTATAACAATATTACGTCATTTACATTTTAATGCAATAGGGTCAAGATGGGGACGTTACATACCCCTCCCCTTGGAATAACACCGTCCTCGGTGTTCCAATTCTTAGAAATAAATACCCACTTTACACATACTTCAAAATTCACAATGGTGGCAGGTATGTCCTGCATTTCATCTCTTGAATTTGAACTTTCAGGATAAAGTCCTTTGGTTTCCTCAAGCTGCTCCTGCTGGATTTGATCTTCCAGCTCTACAGGTGGGCATTGCTCCAGAGCAATCCCTTCCTTTTCTTTACCTTCCAGCTGATCTACAAGTCTGGAATTTCACGGTTGTCACCTTTCTTGTTGTCCTGACAATTATTTGAAGAATATTTTCAACCAAAACAATTATCTTTTGGTCTGCTGTCATGATCACGGTGCACAACTGGCTCCCACTTTGCTCACTAGCAACACTTGGCTAGTAACAACTGCAACCAATGGCTTCCAATATCTCACCTGTGGGATTCATCATGGCAATTCCTGTTAGGAAAAGCATAACACAATATTAAAATTAGTCAATTATTTTCCCAATTGACATGGAACATCCATATTTTACCCATGAGACTTCCACACATTTCATGCCTTCCCAACATACATATGAACTCATTCATGTTCATCCTTTCACAGGGAAAGGGTTATTTTAGCATTCACAATTCATTTCAAGCAACTAAACACAATTTGTTTTCATCTATGACATTCACTCAACAATCCTTTGTTTCTAAGATGCATTAGTCAAAAATGAAAGAGAAGAGTAAGAGTTTCCCCCTCTTAGTCTTGTTCCAATCCGGAGCCACACCATAACTCTGGTTTCATGCTCCTTAGCCTCTTTCACTTCAATGTGAATGCTTCACTTGCCCTTTCTTGGCTATAACACATAGTGTCTAAGGTCTGTCTGAGGATTTCAACTAGGGAATCCTTCCCCATTGTTGCTTACAGAACCTTTGGCTGCTAAGACCCACACATGTCAACTAGCACCATATTTCATTACTGCTCATACTGAGCTCTTTAGGACGGTCATATGTCCACATGCATCCTCCAGATGCTTTCATAGTCCTTGGTTCCAGCAATATCTACACTCAACATTGAATCAATTCACATGTTTAGTGTATTTTCATAGGGTTTATCTCTAGACAAGAGTTTAAGAAATCATAATCAAATCATATACACATGTATATTCATATTAAATAAGCAAGAAGTTGCAAGATAACCAAATACTTATCTGTATTGGGTGTCTTCACTTTATCCCACAAGATCCTTCTTTGCTTTACAAGCCTTGGATTTCCTGTGGATACAATAATGAATGTTGGGCCAGCACGCAGGCTACTCCTCAACCATTCGAATAGGCAATGCCAGGCCAGTACGCTGATTGGGTTTATCAATTATTTAAAGAATGTTTGGCCAGCACACCGGCTGCTCCACAACATCAAGTGGTTAATGTTCCCACCAACTATTCTATGAATTTATCAAGCATCATTTACTCTCTGGATTTACCAAGAATTTTATAGCGCTCGACCAGTTACTCTCTGGTCCTACCAAGAAATTTATAGTGCCAAACCAGTTACTCTCTAGTTTACCAAGAATTTTATAGTTCTTTCAGGGTCCTTGCTTTCCTGCAATGCCCAAGGTTTCCAGCAAAGAAACAATAGTGTATCAGCTTATTTGTTAGGATATTTATACCTGAAATCTTCAAGAACTAAATTAAAATGAATACTTATCTGTATTGTGCATTTCCTTTCTGGTCCACAGGATCCCGCTTCGCTTTGCAAGCCTTGGGATTTCCTATGGACTTGGATATTTGGCCAGCACGCATGCTGCTCCACAACATCAAATAGTTAATGCCCAACCAGTACACCTTCACGCTGACTAGGTTTACCAAGCATTCGTGGTGCCCAACCAGTCCCATACCTGGTTGGCCCTCTCCATTGCCGAGCCAGCACATTCGTCTAGGTCATCGACCAATGGAAGGAAACTGTGCCACCGACCATTATAGGTCAAGGCTCTACCACTCTGCCTTAGGCTTGCATCAGCCTTTCACACGTGTCACAACCCCTCATGTGCATAACAATTCTCCATCCACACAAGGATGGCACTCCTTTTCCCGGGAAAGCCAACAGTTCCCTTTAGGAACTCTATAGGTGGCTTTCTTGACTGCAGGCTATCATGGCCCCATGATACCCACTCACACTACACAAAGGTTACCACTGCTCATACAGTCCTCTTGAGCATCCTTTCTTTACTTTTCCTCTGAACGTGCATCATCAAATTGCATCTGTGTAAGCTGATAGCACAAGAAGGATAAGCAGACTCATCAGTATTGCTGCTCTAAAATTGTAACCATATTTCATAACATTCACTATCAAGTATTGAAACACCAGGAATGCGTCCATTCCCTTAGGGTGTAGTCAATATTTACAACCCTATCATAACGCAGCACCAGAAAGGTGTGCACCCCCTTTCGGATGTGAGACATGTAGGCCCTAATCATACTCAAGCAGTTTGAAAGAATAATGAAATAATAAAACATGCGCTTCATATTAAATCTAATAACCAGACATGTATATTCGGATTTAGGGTTACATAATACTTATCCCTTTTCAGATGTATCCTTCCTTTATTTGCGAAGAATGGGGGCTCCCTTCTCTGAGTCAACAGTACTTCGGTTTGCCACCCCAATATTTTGACGTTCCATAACTCACACATACCTTCTTGGCATAATTTCGCCACTTCACTCACATGGCTTGCCAACATGTAGTGCAGCTGGGACATTATCAACATTTACAATGGCGTTTCACCCAAAACCCATTTCCAAAGCATGGGATCCTTCTCGTTTGGTTTGGCTTCTACAGGCCATCACACATGGTATTCCTGCAATGTGTCATCCTGGCACACTTTATCAAATAGCCAAACAGTCAACAACATTTAGAAATAAGCTTCAAATATGATTGTTCCATAACCAATCAATAGCATTAATAATTAATTCAACATGAATTTACAATTCTGTCTCCAGAAATTGATTTGTTTAACCATGAGGCCACCCTCATATTGTTTGGCTCTTGTAAGTGGTACCACTTTGTCCATTATGGTTTCACCCTTACTACCATACATGAACATCCACCTACAACATGTTTTCCTGACACAATTTTATATAAGCTAAACAGTCATTAACAATTATAAGCAAATTCTCAAATCTGTTTTCCTACAGAAATTAGATTTGCAACCATGAGATTATTCTCATAAACTTAAATCAAACAATTTTCAGATTTGTTTCATGCATAAATTACAACCATGAGAACCTTCTCATAACCTTTGGCTTCTGCACATGGTAGATCTCGGTCTTTACTATGGACTTATCCTCATTGCCATACGCAGGACTTTTCTACCTAAAAACTGAAACTTCACTCAGCCAAACATGTTGTGAGTATCTATGCATATAATCCTTTCAATACAACCCTGCATTAATCCATGAATACTATGCATTCCAACATATTATGGCCTAACCATGCCTATCCCATATGGCATACACTACAATAGGACCATAAGTCATCACTTGCTTTGGTTGTTAAACTCACAACCAACATACACAAATGGTATGATATAATTTTCATATGAATGCATTGAGGTTTCTAAGAACTATAGGGTGCAAGGCTCCTTGCCTTTACTTACCTGCACCTCACCATACTCGGTGGGTCAACATTCACATTTAGGCACTCAATACCACATGCAAACCAATCAATCATAGTTTGAACATAGTTGAAGGGATCTCACCAAATCCTCTTTCAACATTCATGCAATTTACACATAAATAATCATTACCTGCATGGCTGTTGTTAACATCGCTTGATATTACCTGATCAGTTGTCCTCTTACCAAGGCTTCACAGTCCTTTTTCCAACCTCATGATCACAGATTTGTTGCACCATCCTTTCTTCATAAGGTTGTATGCAACAATCATCATCCACATCCTTAGCCATGCTTCGGTTGTCTTTGGTCCTACAACCAATGCGAACACAACTAATTATTAGCAACCACAAGCATTATCTTAAGTGGCTCATTGCATATGTAAAACCTCACTATTTTACCAATATGCAATATCATATATACGCAAAAACATTTTCACATGCACTATGCAATATGCCATCTAGTACATATTCACTTCATCTATCTATCCTCTTGCATTTCCAACATCCCTATGCCATAATTTTCAGTATAGACAACTTAGGAAATATAAATATAATAGCAATGGAGGAGTTAAGGAATTCTCCCTTTCCAATTCCTCATCATAACATGGAGTTCCTCCTCCACATCATAGCTGATCATTTTCTTGGCTTCCCTACCAAGCATACAAGCAATCATTAGCTATGATCTTCTCATGAATTAGCAATTCAACATATACATACGTGTATAATATTCATTCTTGCTATAAACATAAATAGTTTAAGGTGAGGAATTTCCCTTTCATCCTCCACAATGGGTATTACAACCCATTACTCATATTGAGATTTCACAACCCCTTCTATGCAATTCCTGCTTCTCATTCCAAGCATAGAGAATGCATTTCACACTTTTAACGATTGTCTCCGAGGGACGACGGGGGTCAAGGGGGCAGCGCCCTCGTTTTTTTTTTTTTTGTAAATCCTTCAATTTCGCGCAATCTGGCGCATAAGTTCCATGGCATTTTTCAACTTTTGGCACCTGAAAAATCTCCATGGAAAACGGCTGAAATTCCTTGTCTCAGAGCAACTCACCGAGTTCTTTCGACTTGTTTCGGGCCAACTCGTCAATTTCTGCCGCAGCTTCGAGCCAACTTGCCGAGTTCTGCCGCCGAAAACACTTAGAAAAATTTTCCGACCGATTTGCCGAGTCCTTCCGCCGTTGCGGACCAACTCGCCGAGTTCTTCCGCTGTTGCGGACCAACTTGCCGAGTTCTTCCGCCGTTGCGGACCAACTTGCCGAGTTCTTCCGCCAAAAGACACTTAGAAAATTTTCATACCAACTCGTCGAGTCCTTCCGCCGCTGCGGACCAACTTGCTGATTTCTTCCACCGTTGCGGACCAACTTGTCGAGTTCTTCCGCCGAAAGACACTTAGAAAATTTTCGGACCAACTCGTCGAGTCCTTCCGCCGTTGCGGACCAACTCGCTGAGTTCTTCCGTCGTTGCGGACCAACTTGCCGAGTTCTTCCGTCGAAAGACACTTAGAAAATTTTCGGACCAACTCGTCGAGTCCTTCCACCATTACGGACCAACTCGCCGAGTTCTTTCGCCGTTGCAGACCAACTTGCCGAGTTCTTCCGTCGAAAGACACTTAGAAATTTTTTGAAAATTTTCTTCCTTTCCTTGGTCATTCCGCAACTCCGTCGAAGCAACTCATCCAATTTCGCCGAACGTGTCGGCTCCACTCAGCGAGCGCTGCCGCCATTTCGGGCCAACTCGCCAAGATTCGCCGGCACAATTTTTGGCAGAAAACTCATAGACACTTAGAAAAATTTTGAAAATTTGAAAATTTTGAAATTTTTCATAATTATCAGTGCTGAGCAGGAAGCATACTTACCTCTGCAACTATGATAGGTATCCCATAAAGGCCCAATGCTGCAACCAGCAGCTCTGATACCATTCTGTAATGTACCCACCTATGAACCCAATTCAAGCAAGGGAACACGGTGCCAATCTCATGGGGTCTTTACATAAACTCAGCCCATGCATTAGTTTCATACACATAAATTCAAGAGTGTACAGATGCAAATCAATTAAACATGCACAGCAGAAATAAACAAATCATCCACACACATTTGATATGCATACAACATATTAATATAATCATCAATTAAACATTGTAGAAGTATAATAAATAGACAGAGAACACTTATCTTCGTTGTGAAATTGTCCCAAACAACTAGCTATGTCACTGCAACGTTCCACCCAACCATAGGTCTCTGCCTAGCCTGTATTCTTTCAGCACTCAGAGACCACCCCCGAGCTGGGCATGATTTCTACAAGGAAAAGGGGACATTCCAGCTCATTCACAACCAATTACTCATTTCATCTTAGCCAAGCCAGTCCACAGCTGGGTTTATCAGGCTATATTTGAACTCTGGATGCTTACTCTCAAGCTCAAGCCAAAGCAATGGATACCCATAACCCAGACCCCAACATATTCATTTCTCACACAGCAAGCACAACCATTGGGCATGGATACACACTTCCAGCAATGGAATTCACAACAAGATGGCCATAGATTTTCCCCAAAACGTGGGCACACCAAAAATGAATTATGGATGGGGAAATTGTCCACAGGGAACCAACCCGATTTTCCATGGGTATTTTTTTTGGGCATCTAAATGGCCAAAACGGCCCTAATGAAACCCCAAATAAAGCTCCCATACTCCCAACCACTCTACAACACACAAAACACCCTCTTTCCAGTGAGAGAACAAAGAAAAACCATAAAAACGTGGCTGAAAAACACCCAGGTAGCTCCCCATTCGCGAGGGAGAGAAGATTGGTGATGGATAATGGCTTGGGGGAGAAATTCATGGCTCTTTTCTTGCCCAAGAAGCAAAACACGATTTCCAATGCAGGGTCCATACTCGAATTTGGATAGCCATACCTCCCATTCCCCAAGGCATTAACTACTTCAGCCAACTCTTGGGAGAAATCAATGATTGGGTACAAAAGTCAACATGGGTAGTTGAGGGTTTGATTGGTTCTCTCATTGACACTTAGCTTGACTTGATTGGCTCCAAGGGTTTGAATGTTTTCCCTCCCAATTCCTTGTAAAATCATGCCCCCCATATTTTTGTTGCATTGCATAGCTAGTTGTGGGTATTTTATTAAATGCATATTTACATGATGTTTGAAATTCCAATGTGCCTGGCTAGCACGCAAACCATATGCATCAATAAATCGATGGTGGGGCCTTGGACTTGAGCTACTCACCATGATTTTATAACAATATTACATCATTTACATTTTAATGCAATAGGGTCAAGATGGGGACATTACACTTGGGATCAACTATGACCTCTCTTGGTCTAGTAGGAAACAGGGCTTTGTATCCTAGAGTACTACAGAAGCAAAGTCACATTGCAGCTAGTATCGCCTGTCAAGAATTCATGTGGATTAGGAAGCTACTTGCTGGGTTTTCTAGTGAGAAGCTTGAGACTAATGGCATTCACTCTGACAATCAAAGTTACATTAAGCTCTCAGAAGACCCTGTGTTTCATGATAGATCGAAACACATTGAAATGAAATACGACTACATTAGAGAAATAGTCTAGAGAGGTGCCATAAGACTTCAATACATTGCTACTGGTGATCATCTAGCAGATATGTTGACTAACCGTCTGTCCTTGACAAACTATAGTTACTTCAAAGACAATCTTGGCATGGCAGAGAATGCCACCCTAGTTGAGAGGGAGTGTTAAAGTTACAACATCATGAGTCATTTTCCAAGTCAATATTGTGTGTCAAGATTGAGCCCTATGTGTCGAGTTAGTGCCTTATGGAAGGCTGAGTTGGACTCAAAAAATTCAAGAATAATCTTGATTTGGACTCAAGAATGAATAATCCTCATGTGTTGAGCTAAGTGCTTTGTATGTCAAAGTGATGGTGGCATACAGTCTTCTTTTTCAAGACTAAGGTCCTGTGTTTTGAATATAGATCCTCATGTGTTGAGGTGTTGCCTCATGTGTTGTTGTAATTCTTTGCATGTCGAAGCATGAATGGTGTGTGATGTACGACTAACCATGGTTGAGATATTAAGTTTCCTCTAGAGAATGGACAACTCTAGAGACTGGACACATCTAAAGTGAGTTACTTTAACATATGACAACTTGGAACATTAGTAGAAAAAGATGATCACATCATTGGAAAAATATCCATAGTATATTTGATATGATAGATTAAAGTTGGCACATCTGGACCATACAGATAATACAAGAGATAAAGATAAGATGTGATAAGATAAGAGAGAATTTGATTTGCCCAGTAATGAAAAAGAATTTAGTTAAATAAGAGAGAACTCGAATTGTTAAACTTCAGTGGTGTTAACAAGAAAGAATTTAGTTAATTAAATGAGATTTCAAATTGTTCATTTCAATGATGTTATCAAGAAGGAATTCAGTTAAAAGAGTTAACTAAGTGTTAATAAAGAAGATCTAGTTAACTAAAGTGTTTTTCATCTCAACACTTGAGTTAAACTAAAAGACGAAACTTAAGTTGAACTAAAAGTCAACACTTGAGTTATGACACTTGAGTTGTGACACTTGAGTTACAACACTTAAGTTACGACACTTGCATGATGACACTTGAGTTAGCCTCCTAACTAAGTGATCTAGCATCCAGATGAACATTGAAGGGAAAGTTCATCCTAAAGTAAGAAGATAAAAATAGAATCTGAAGCATGAGAAGTATGGTATATATATGTTATGCAGGATTAATGAATTCAATGTGAGATCAAATTCTCTTCTCTCTTGAAGGGAATTCGCTTTCTTGGTTAATGTGACCAAAATCAACGAATTGGTTTTGTGCAGGATATTATTCTTAGTTCTATTCTCCCATCTTCTCTCTTTCTCTTTGATTGCACTAGCGGTTCTTGGTATTTCTCTCTAATGATGTGCCAGGGGTGATTGATGTAATCTGCTCATTGTAAACCCATTCTCTGCTATCTATCAATATTCTAAGGAATATTTTGTTGGGGTTTTCTCTTTCAAGTACTAGAGGGTTTCCCCAAGGTAAATACCATGTATCATGTGAATGATTATGCTTGTTGATTATTCATTTTATTTAAAGTACTACTATAATTCCACATTAAGATAAAAAAAATTTAACAATATCCTTAAAGACTCTCTTGCTTTGAGTATGAGTCTCCATCCCCCACTTTGTATGAACTAGATGGATCACAAATAAGTAGGATTGTAAAACATCTCTCTTACACTCCTTAATCAAATTTAGACCCTTAAAATCAACACTTGTAATACTCAACCTAGTAAATTCCTCCACAGGAGGTCACAAGAAAATTTATAGTTTGGTTAGGATTGATTGGGCTAGGAATCCTAATAATGCTCAACAATATTCTACACTTTGTATGAAACAATAGAATGTTGAATTATAGGGTACTTTCAAATCCTAGTATCAACGAGTGTCAAAAGACAACCCAGATAAGAATGTGTGGTTCCCAAGAACATGAAATATGGGGTATAGCTTCCCTTCTCCCCACAAAGAGCCACTCAACTTTTTGTGGAGACGACACTATACCACTCAAGACGAACCACTTATCCACACTTGATGTGGGTAGCTTAGTGTCCAAACTTAGGATATCTCCAATGTGCAATTGTGGGTGCAATTGATTCCTAAATTTAGATATTTTCAATGGGAAATGTTTCCATCCCTTGTTAAACATAGCCCCATTTCCTTTATAAATGACTCTTTGTTACCTTCACTAGCCAATCATGGGAGGATCCCATTACCACCAGTGATTGTGCTTTTGGAAGGCCCAATTACATTTGAAAGGAAGGATGTTAGGTTTTTAAGGAATTTACATTTATTTTCTTTTTAAATACAAGTTCACATAACTCATAATTAAAAAAAACCTACATGTGGGATCACTTGCACTAAACAACATAGCACATATCACTCACTTTGAATTATTTTGCATCTGTTGTGGTTAGCGTATATTTTCATTTGTTCAATTGTGTCTATTCCCAACATCACTCTCATTTCTCACACAAAGCTTCCACCATTAAGGAACAAAACCACTTAAGGAATTCTCGTAGACTGCAAGGCCTTTCCCCTCTCTCGAGGGGTGTTTTCCCACTCTCACCTCGTGTTTCAAGAGGGATATACTCTAGCCAAGGCTACTCCCAAGAAGCAATGATAGGATCTTCTAGGTGAGGCCGCTCCTTACTTGATTCATTTTATACCGTTGGAGATCATTTATATCCTTTCACCTCATCCTATCACAGAAGAGGAAACCCTTTGTTTTCTCCCCTTCGAGATAATTTAGACCTATTCGCTTCATCCTCTCACAAAAGAGGCCACCCATTATTTCCACCCCTCAGAGGAAATCCAACATTTTATTCTCCCTCTTCAAGAGACGAACACACTGCATCCTCTTCCTGACATCCGAGACAAATATCACCACCACATACTTCTCGTTCTCCCCGTCGAGGGAACAATACACAACATAAGATGCCAACACCTAATATCATCCTACCTTTCATGTCTATCTTCACTCTACCTGATCCATCCAAATTGATCAATGACCCCATAGCACATGATCAAACATGGCCATATATTCCCAATAAGCTCCCCTTAGATATCCCTAAATTTGAAGGGAAACAAGGAGATGACCTAGAAAATCATGTCATGTATTTCCACTTATGGTGTCCCTCCAATAGCGTAGTGGATGACTCGATGATGCTTTGCTTCTTCCAGCAAACCCTTACAGGAACAACTACAAAATGGTATGTGAATTTACTAAGGGATACCCATGCCACCTTTGGAATGATATCCACTATCTTTCTCACTTACTTTCAGCTTCCCATGCACCATGACCTTGACCTCGACATTCTCATAGAATTTCGACAAAATACCTCTACCCTCATAGTGTACCACATCCATGAGTGGCGTAGACAATGCACATTGTGAAAAATCAACATACAACTTCAATTATTGTTTGGTTGGTTCATCAAATCACTCCAACCCATGATTGCAAAAGATGTGGCAACCTCATTTCCCCAAACTGAAGAAGAGGCCATCCTGAAGGACCAACATTTTGATCTCATTTATGCACAATCAAGTTACTTATACACCATCCTACCTAATGCCCCTTGGCATCAATATTTGGATCCCATACATTGGGGGTCATCACATTCAGCAGATGTGCTTATTGGGTCCATTTCTTAGCAGGGAAAGGTTCCCCATCCCTCGACTTCTATGATATCCAATATGGAAATGGAGTACCCTCTCATCCAGAACATACCAGTACCCCCCCTACAACCATACAAAATCCTCATTTTTGGAATCTATAATATGGACCCTATAGTCCTACCTACCCCAATGCAAGCAAAGCATCATAGGTACCTCCACCGCAAATGGCACAAGTATCTCTTACAACCACATCATATGGAGTGTAAAACACATATCTCCCAACATAGGGGTATAATCCGTATTACTCGTTTAAGTGTCCTTAGGGTTCTTCCCCCATACCACACATGGGGATCAATTTAGTACAGCCTTCTTTCGCACAACAAGCTCAACAATTTGAGCGATTAAACATAGCTAACCCCAAAATCCTCAAAATCAGGGGAAGAAGAAAGGTAAGAGAAAAAAGAACTAGCAATAGGGGAAAGGGTACAACCTCCCTCGCCAGCAGAATTAGAACCAGGGTGTTGGATACTACCAACTGAGACCCTTCTCATTTACCAAAATGAGTGGGTACCCCTCCTTATGTGAGTTGTGGGACAAAGAGATAAATGATGCATTTTTCCAGATATTATCTTTTGTTGTAAGTTTAGTTTCACTTTGGGCGTAGTTTGCTTGCCTTTTATTTTGCAATTGCAAGTTTGGTCTTTATGCTTTAATTTGTTTTTATTAGTTGTGACTGTTTTGGCTTATTTATGATTGATTTTTCACTTACTTGGTTTTGAAGGCACCTTTGAGTAATTTCTTGGGGATCACAATAATGGTGTGAGGGAAACTCGTTTTGAGTTCTATGACTGAAAGAATGGAACTTGAAGTCGGACTATACAACTTGTTACTATGTAGTTTTGTCATTCATGATCTTCATTAATTATTTATGACTAAGGCTTAAGATAAATTTTCCTAACATGCCAATTTAGTTCAAAGCACTATGATGTACACTCTATAGCCAATATGCAAGTAATTGGCAATTTTCTTTAATAAAAAAAATCATAGTTGAATTAATCCAATGTCAAGGATTAGTGAACTTTACTGTTGAATGATGATATTCCGAGTGACGCTTAGCTCGATACTTGTTTCATGACATAAGCCTAATATTGCTTAATTATACAAACTCTGAATCTTAGCATCATGTTGGTTTCATAATTTATCACTTGCTTGATAATATTATATTTCTAACTCTATTTATGATTTTTGATATACTCATTTGGAAATATACAATTACTGTTTAGAGACCAAGTGTTATAAACATCTAATTGTTGAATTTTCATTCAGAAATATACAATTATTGTTTAGAGACCAAGTGTTATAAACATCTAATTGTTGAATTTTCATTCAAGTATTGATGAACATTTGTTATTATGAATACCTTTTCATTCGTGTATTATACCCTTGGTATTATGAGCATTAGTTAATTGTTGTTTGTGATATGGCTTCTAGTTGTATAACTTTATATTATGGTTGCTATCTTTGCCTCATAGATTTATTGAACTATGTATTTATTGCACTTGAACTATTATAATTTTATTTTAATCATGAAAAGAAATGAGACGGGTAGCCATTTCATTGGATGTCATACTACCTCATCATGACAAGTGAATACAATTATAACCTTATTCATTAACAGGCCATGTAATAACAACATTACAATCAAGGTATCGAGTGGCTTGGTTTATACCCATAGGTCCACTTAGGGTTATTACCAATTCATCGGATCGATAAATTACACTCCCTATCATGGCATGAGCTTAGTCTAACTAGTACCACTACATTGGTGAGTTGGCTTCCTTCCTTACAATCTATTAATACTAACTCAACTTGTTGGTATGAGTATGTTTTTTTTTTTTTTTAATCAAATAGTACAAAAGTGCATAAGTCATATAGCGGACTAATGTTCAAGTATTTGCAAGCTATAATCCATCTAAGTCCGAACACAACAAAATTTATCCATGCTCCCATCAGAGCGACTACATTTGGAAACAATAATTACTAATACTCAAAAAGGTTCACAATGCCTGTATCAATGCATTGTTCTTCCAGAAATTCTTCCCATCTGATAAAGCCTCGACACCTTCATGTGCTTGTTTGGATAGTGCATTTTCCATCCCATTCTATTGCCGATAGATATGTTCAAAATTTATATCCTTGAACAACTTTATTTTCTCCCTAGTTCTACAACACCATTGATGTAAAGAGAACACATTTAGACTATATTCACCTTGTGCCCATTTAATCGTCACCCTAGAATATCCATAAATAGACAATTCATAAATTCCAAAAGCATATGAAACAGTGAGCACACTCCAAAGCCCAAGTAATTCAGCTTTGGTGTTAGTGCCTCTACCACAATTCAACTTAAGTGTGTAGTGATTTCATTGTTTATATAGATTACTCCTCCCACCACACAAAAACCATCCACCGACGATCCATCAAAGAAAACCACCAGCCTATGATATGATATATGGAGAGCATTGTCATGTCTGGAACATACCTTTTCTGGAGCATTACAATAATCCTTAATTACCATCAGAATCCTTTTGCAAGAATTAGCCAAATTAGGAATCCTGTCTTCGAATATGGCTTCATTCCTAGCCCTCCAGATGACCCAGGAAACCACCACAGGCATATATGGTAAACTCTTACAATTCCTATTCCAATTGAGTGCACAAATCCCAAATAAGCCATTTCCCCATTGCTCATTCAATTTTGAGCTCTAGGGTAGTCAGCAACCAAAGAGATCTAGTAAACTCACAGCCAACCAGAATATGATTAGTGGATTCCAAACTATTCTTGCAGAGAAAACATATACTCGAGCCAACCCACCCTCTCTTGGATAAGTTATCCCAAGTTTTCAGACTGCCCCGGAGAGCATGCCACATAAAACACTGAATTTTTAGTGGGATCTTCCATTTCCAAAGAACCTTATACCACGAGTCTGCTGCAAATATACACCAATTATTGATAATAGCTTTATAAGCCAATTTAGCATTCACCATACTTGTAGCAACATTTTTTGTCCAAATTAACTTATCTTTATCCAAGGTCAATCGGCATCCACCAGAATTAAGTTTTTTGATGTATTGGTCCCATTCTAAAACAGTATTATCCTGAAAACCCAGCTCAACAGTGCAGTGAGCCAATATGCTTGATTATATCCCTAGTTGTGTTTCTTAATTTGATCAAGAGTAGCATAATCAAAACGATGACGAGTAGTGATAATTTCACTGTACAAAGTATAATTTTCATCCATCCCCATGATGGGATCAATGCCCACTAAAATATCTTTGCCATTACCTATAACCCAGGACAAATCTTTAGCCATCCAATTGTAAATTTTGATGAAACCGACCCAAATGGGAGATGTTCCCCTGTTCTGCTTCAATGGATTCCTTATCCAATTTATCACATTACCCTTGATATATTTAACTGACAGAATCTTGGACCAAAGTGTGGATCCAAAAAGCCCCCTACAAAGGCTTTTCAATCTAAGTGCACAGCTGAATAATGACAGATTCGTGATACCCCAACCACTGCTGCATTCTGGCAGCGCGTTGTATTCCCATCTGGTCATAACCAGATTGCTGTTTGTCGAGCCACCAGTCCAAAGGAAGTTAAAAAAGAGTTTTCTTAAACTATTAATGATCTGACCCGGGATCTGGAGGAGAGAAAACCAGTATACGGGTATTCCTGTAAGAACTGATTTTACTAATGTCAAACGCCCTCCAATTGACAAAAATATGTATGTCCAGCGGTTTATTTTATGTTCTACTCTTTCAATAAGACATAACCAGTCATTTCTCCTATAAGAACATGGCTTAAGAAAGTATCCAAGGTATTTAAACCCCTCCTCTAAAGGACAAAAATTATAAGGCAACAATCTCTTAAATACATCAATATTGCAATTATCTTATTAACCCGCATACATGATGCATCACAAAATTCTCTGATAATATAATTATACTTCTTCCATTCCTCAATTGAGTTTGAACCAACTAAGAGCACGTCATCAACGAACCTGCTATGTGTATGGGGTAATTTAGAAGAAAATTTGATACCTTTGATAGTGCCATTTGCTTTAGCCACCCCGATCAATCTGCTTAGCCCCTCAATGATCAGAAGAAATATGAGGGGAGACAATGGACAGCCTTGCTGAACCCCTCTAGTGGTTTTGAAAAATTCTGATGGTGCACCATCAATTAAAACATCAATACTTGCAGTAGAGAGACACGCCATAATCCATCGAAGGAACAATGGAGGAATTCCAATCTGGATAAGGACCAGTCGTAAAAAACCCCAATCCACCATGTCATAAGTTTTTTCTAGGTCAATCTTGAACAACATAGCTTGCAATTTTCTTTTCTTGACAGTATGAAGAACCTCCTGGGTAATTCCAATGGAATCCAATATTTGATGATCCTCCAAGAACCCGAATTGCTCACCAGAGATATATCTAGACAATAGAAGCTTCAATCGAACCGAGATAATCTTAGAAATAATTTTGTAAGCCAGATTGCAAAGGGCAATGGACCGAAAATCCACAAATGTGGCAGGATTTCCAATCTTCGGAATTAATGATAGGAAAGTAGAGTTAAGGCCATTGGATATATCACCTTCCACTCTAGAGAATTATACCATTTCAAGATATCTTCTCCCATAACATAAAAAAATTCAAGAAAAAGTTCAACCGTCCATCCATCAGGACCAGGACTCTTGTCCTTGGAAAACCCCTTTAATATGTCTTCAATCTCTTGCATAGTGACTTCTTTCCCTAAATTCACAACATCATTCTCATCAACAAAGATAGGATAGTTACGCACCACTTACAGTTGGGTTAGGAGATTACTGCAACTCGGGTCTGTGTATAAACTGCCAAAATGAACTTTAGCAGCAGCTTGCAACTCATCCAAACCAATAACCTTATTCCCATCCATATCGGAAAGGTCCCAAATAGCATTGGTGTTTTTCATGTGCGTGGCAAAAGAGTGAAAAAACTTAGTATTTCTATCTCCCAAGCCAATCCATATGGCCCGGTTCTTGAGCCTCCAGTCCATTTCCTCTTGAGTAAATAGATCATCCTTTTTTTGTTCCAGCATCTTTATCTTCATACTGATATCATCATCCAATGCAACATTAATATTCTTAAGAAGTAGCTCTTGAATATGCGATTCTAAAACTTTAAGTTCCAAATCATCTGACCTTTTTTTGTGCTTAATCCACCTTGTGACAGCCTCCTTAAGCCTTTGCAATTTTGAAACAAAAGAATCCATTGGATTCAAATCCGGATCCATGTCATAACCTGTCCAATGATCCCTGACCATCTTGCAGAATTCCACATTCCTCAGACATGTAGAGTTAAATTTAAAAGGGTACTTTAAAACACACAGCATATCATCCAACTGAAAGTGAATAAGCCAGTGGTCAGAAAATTTGGATTCCCCAATCCAGGAACGGTGTCGAGCCCAAAGATTTAATAATATTGACTTGACTAGAAAATTATTAAACCTCTTATGTACACTAGCACTCGCATTCTGGCCGTTGGTCCACATCGGAGCGAGTGTACCTGGTACAACATCCACCAAGTCATGAGAATCTATGAAGTTGGTAAAAAAACCAGCCATATCATCTATCCTCGCATGTGAAACCCATATTTCTCCAACATATCTCGTGAAATTCATATCACCTGCTATGATAAGGTTTCTATAATTGAGAATTCCAGAGCTGCCTAAAGATGTCCGAAATGGACCCCTGTCTTTATATGGACCATATAAGTTTAATACAGAGATTGACAGGTTTATACTGGCGCACTTCCCATCAAGGAAGATTCCCCAATTTGTTTTATAGGCTAACAAATTGAAATAAGTAGGGTTCCAGCCCGCCAGTAGACCTCCAGACATACCCACAACATCAGTAGCAACAAATTCCCAACCGGGAAGTATAGCATCAAGCTTATTAATCGCCAAGAAAGCCTCGCACATAGTTTCTTGTAGAAGTATCATTGCAGGACTAGTAACTTTGAACAAATGAGCTAAGGCCCTAGTCCTAGAGACCTACCCAAACCCCTGATGTTAAGTGTGATTAGGTTCATTCATAACCCTCAACCCGAGGTGAATTTTCTCTAAGGGCCTCATCCGAAACAATAGAAGGTTCAATACAGGGTTTAAAAGCACATACATCAATCCTGGTAGAGACAAGGATAAAAACATCATCTGTATCCATATAAGATATCCTAGGTTTCCTGCGAGCCTTTCAGATGGTAACATTTAAGAATCTATTGGCACAAATCGGTTTGACACAGGACTTTGATGAAGGGTTTTTTGAATAGATAGTCAAAGGGGATAAATGCTCAATAGGGGCAGAATTAGGAACACTGTCATTTATGGCTGAAACCACATCAATAGATAGTGTCCCTTCCTGTGCTCATATGGGATTTGTGGTCTTATCCAAGTTAGGTTCCAGATTTTTATAAAGCCTAAGATGTTGCGGGGAAGGCGATGAAACACAAAGTTTAGAAGAGGTTACAAGAACACCATGTGTGCAAAAACCCTTCCCCAAAACCCTAACTTGATCAGTAATAATCTCATCATTCACACAACCTAGGTTAAGTTTGACATGTCCTTCAACAATCCTGTTGTCTAAAGAATTTTCCATATTCAGGTAAGAATCCAATTCATCCTTTGTGACATCTTTATATGGAGTGATTGAATCTGGAGAGATATTACCCAAAATAGGTCTGATCGGGGAAAGAAAGTTTTCACCAATGCACCCATCATCCAGCAAATGGTCGCCTGAATATTCAGTGAATTGTCCTTCAAATACCTTCTGTAACAGGTTAGGGCAACGTGCCACAACATGGATCGTCTCCCTGCACTTGAAACACCGAAATGGCATTCTGAAGTAATCTAATCTCTGCAAAAAAATTATATTCCCCCAATTTATCTCAACCGCAGGAATTCCCTTCACCAAGTCAAATTCTACCATCACACGGGCCACCCTCCTGTCCACTCCATAGAGACATTTTTTGTCAGACTGAAAAAAAGACCCAACCTTATTAGCCAACCCAATGAGAATGTTCTCAGTCCAAAGTGCAATTGGTAAGCCCGAAAATAACATCCAAAGATGCCGGCGAGTCTGCTTTTCCTTAGCAGGATCGAAGGTGATATGCCATCGCTTCAATATGATGGATCCATCCTTAAATGTCCACTTCTTTTCCAAGATAGTCTCAATATGCTCAGCTTCTGGTAGTATAAACATAATCCAACGATTAGGGAGGATATTAACCCTAGGAGCCAACCCCAAAATGGGGGTCCAATTCAGCTTGACCCATTCCAGAATTTCCCCCTTAGACCCAGAAGCAAATTCAAAATGGCCAACGAGGGCTCTACCAGCCAACATCTCCACCCAGTCCAAATTAGTAGTTTCCTCAATGAAAAATTGCTCCAACCCTTCCTTGGCCTTAATGGTCTTAAGCCGGTGTCTCTGTCTAGCCTTAGCCCTACTCAGGCCATTTCTCTGGTCATTACCAACCAGCAAACATTGTCGAGATGGTGATCCCTTCTCACCACAGTCCGTCAAACCCTCCTTCTGTCCTCTCGAACCCTCCGTTGGGTAACTGTGAGGAGTAGAAGGAAACGTGGAAGCCATATTGGTAGGATAGAAGGTATAATGTAAAAACCCACCACATGCCCCACACCAAGGAAACAGATAACGACACCTGTCAATTTCCAATAAACATAGTGGGAGCCAACAAACAATCCTGCAGCACCCAAAACTAAATCGGTACTAGTGCACAAAACCCCGTTCAATAAACCATCAAAGGAAAAAATATAAGGGGTATCCCTCGAGCAAACACAATAACCAATCCAGAGTCCAAAGATACCACCCCCAATAGTGAGAGCTAGGACCCACAAAACCAACTGTAGAAAGATAAAAAGAACCAACAATGGTTCCCGACCAGTAACCGAAAACCCAAAAAATAAAATAGATCAAAAATACCGCAGAAAGTTTTTTATTCCCACTTTTTTTAGGCTTGGTTGGTACTAGGTTGATTCTAGGAATCAACGTGACTCCAAGCAGTTCTGTGAGCTTTCCAATCATCTTACCCATGGATCCAATCGCTGTGAGAAACCCTCTCCAAGGTCAAACCCTACCATCCTTCCTCTCCACAAATTTTCTTTATATTGAGTATGTTATCTATAACACGTAATTCACCCTTATTCATATTCCTTCAGGTTTTTAGTGATTTACTAATGGAAGTTCTCAGGTTTTTGGCTGGCACTCTTCTTAGCTTGAGTTAGTCATTCACAACACATTTTTACTATGTGCCAAGTTTCAATCTTGCATTTTCTTCTGAAGTTTATTTGAATCACTCCGAATACATATTCTATATTGCTACCCCTCAAATAACCGACATTGTTGTTAACATAATGGGGTTTATTAAGAGAATCGAACCTATGAGTGCTGAAACGATTGAGTCAGATAAACAATTGTGCGAGGGTTTCTCCAGGGTTGCGTGGATGGTATTCATTCGTAAATTTCATGGATATAGTATGAAGGTTACTGAAACTTTTTATAATTCCTTTGATGGAACTAAGGAAATCTTTGGCGAAATTGAGCTACTATGACCGAAGAATTTGTGTCTCACGCCACTAAGTGGTTGGTTATTGGTGAGAAATGGTATAAGCACGTTCTGTTGAAGAAGGTGTCATGGAAGGATTTCCTGTACAAGCACATGAATTTCCTGTACAAGCCTGTAAAAGCACATGAATTCACTAAAGGTATGCCCATTAGTCTTTTTAAAGTTCAATGGAGAAATGTGTTATCTCCGATCTGCTAGTTTATGACTTGTGAGGGAAGATATAGTACGGTAGTCACATACCACATTAGGATTTGTATGGCGTTGATAGGTTTTAGGATGAATTTGCCTCATTTTCTCTCTTAAAGAGTCTGACATATATGTCTTCACACTATCAAAATACCTTTGAAGAATCTGAAAGGGTTCTCTACCACCATGGTCTTATCCGTATATTAGTTGAATTTCGACTTGCACAATTGGGGGACTTCTGGCACCAATTTTTCAGAAGGAACAATTTTGATCAATTTCCTACTGAGATAGCCAATTCTCCTTAAAGTATTATCCAAGGAAGTAGCTCTAACCCATCCAAAATTCTAGTAAACCCAAAACCTATTCATGAAGGCTGTAACGAAAAACCTTGATAAAATTTTCATGGAAGTTGACAGCCATGATAACCCCCGTACTATGGAAGACATAAGGTCTTTGGGCTAGTATACAACACAAATTCAGTCAGTTTTATAGACTGAAAATACGGCTGGATGGATATAGTCTGATTCCATCGGTATTTGTACAAATTTAAACCCTAATACCAACTCCTCTCATTCAAGTAATGAATCCATTATGAAATTTCTATCTATAGATCAGTCCAACAATATGGTTGAACCGGTCCCTAATCTAAAGGATCCCGTGATTTCCCAGGATATGCTAGAGAAAAAAGCAATGGATTCTTTTGTACATGAGGTTTCAGTAGATGCTCCTCAAGGTTTTGGTCTAAATATTAGATTGTGGGATAATCAACCATATTTTTCCACTAAATTTGTAGATGATTTTCTCAGTTGTGCTTTGGAAAGCATGGGGATTTTTCATTTTCTAAAACAAGTCAATCAACTAAAAGATATAGCTGACAATAGAACTCTTGAAGATACTAGTAATCAATTATGAGTGATGGTCCTAAAAATGTCAATGACGCAAATCAAGATAATAAGGAGGATAAGTTAGAATCCTCGAGCCTATTTGGAAGGTGGTTGATAGTGATAAATCCATTGATGTTCAACCATCAAATGGGTAGGACATTCCACTTAAAACAAAAGGCTAATTTTGTAAATCTCCTTGCAGGATTGTATATAATGCTATTGCTAAGCAAAAATTTAAGCTCTTACCTTGTTATACAAGGTACATGAAATCCCAGTTGAGCAAGAAAAATACTAATTGAGATCCTACCCTAGTCATTCACATGTAGGATGATCAAGAACCAAATCCTAATGAAGTTATTCTGAATAATAAATGCCAAGATAACCATTTTTCTCAGGGTGGCATTGTAAATGACCTTTATCCTTGTTTAAATTCATGACCTTCTCCTCCTGGTGTTGGTATAATGCGGCAGAATTGGAAGAAGGAAGCTCACCATTCTAATGATCAAGAACCCTCGGGTCAAAAGCAAAAGAGCTCAGAATAGGGATGTACTACCACTTTCCAGAACGTAATGAGTTACTATCAGGTTAAATAGTATTCAATGGATGAACATATTGATTACCTTCAGGATAAGGTGGTTGAATTAAAGACTTAGAAGCAAATAGTTAATGAAGAACATCAAATGGAAATAAGTGAACTGAAGAAAAAGATAAGGCCACTATTGATCGCACAGTAATCAACACGATCGGTCTTAACATCTTTGTTCATCCTAGTTTTTATGATCTTGTCATGCCAAAACAGTCCATGGTCATGGTTTATTTTCTACTTTATACGTGTACAGATTTTTGGCAGAAGTTTTTAGTTTGATTTAAAGGTGAGTATTTGTTCTAGTTTAGTTTAATTTGTTAATTTGCTTATTTTATTATATGCTCATAAGAAGTAACTATAGAATCAAAGATTCTCCAGCCACTTCATCCTATTTTCCTTTTCTTTTATTGACATATTATTTTGCTTCCTTTAGGTATAAATAATATAAAAATATGTCACCAAATTTTGTCAAATTGAATCTCTGTCACCCAATGCTAGTGGATGGATATATCAAGGCATTTGTGCCTGTTTTGAGGAATGTGGCATTCAATTTGGATAAAATGCAATGTCTCAATAAAAAATTATCTTATACAGTCAACAACATTGAAAGCTTGTTCACATGTAAGCTAATTTAGGATTATGACTTAGCCAATGAGCTTAGATGTATGATATTTTATCATTATTATCATCATTCGAGGAGCTGGGTTAGTTTTTTTTTATTTCACTTGCATAGATAAATTAGTATGGATAGTCGACTGTGCTCCTAAACTTATGGTCACATCTTTGAATCTGAATATGGTTTGGATTTTATAAGTTTGGATAATTGACTCTGTTATATGTAAAGCATGTTACTATTGAAAAATGGGTGACTTGGGAGAATTGGTGAAGCCTTATTATACATATCATGAATTTTGTTTTATAAAAATTATTGTGAGTATATATATGAAAATTTCCATATGTGTTCATGATTGTTTTCATGATTTAGTCATTATGTTGTTTTGGGGTTTGTAGTGAACATATATGTTACATGAACTATACAGCTTTCTGATTATTTGGTTTTCATCAATAATCCGTAGTTACTTTTTGTAATTCAGCATCCCCGAAACTGACAGGCTGATTACACTTATTGATTGGTTGTTTGACTTAATTCGAAGTTGTTTTATGTCTTTCAACAATTATCTTTTAAGAACTCAAGCTATATGATTGATTTCTTTAATTAGAAAGTATTTTCACCCTAGTTAAGAAATATCGATCATTTATTTTTCATTGGTATGTTTTTGGATTAACAGTACGAAAGATTTATCTGATAGTAGTCAATAAATTGAATTTATTATTCGATTTTATCAATAAATTTTCAGTCTTGTTATTACTGTCATGTATTAGGATTTTTTGTACAAAAATAATAACATGTGATTTTTCCTTCATGTTAGAATTAATCGATCATTACATTTGATAGTTAATATCTTGGCCGAGATTAGATATTATCTTTTCTTTTTAATTTGAGTGGGTTTAAATGGTTTTACTTTTAGGTGTAAATTTGTGTGGTCTAAAATCATTCATGTCAGGTTTTGTTTGAGTTATTTAACCAAGGATGCATGATACAGTTTCATATGTATTATGATATCATATTATTAATGCATCTGAATCATTTCATTTATTAGATTAATGGTCTTTGGGTCATAATCATAGGATTCAATAATATCTAAAGTTTTTGTTTGTTTGTCATAGTACTATAATTTAATCCTTATCTGTAGATTACATTTATCAGTTTAGGATCCTTGATGAAACATTGTATATTTGTATTTATTAGGAATTTTCTTTTATTTCTTTTGTACTAATTATTTTAATTCTTCCTTTGATATTTTAAGGTTTACTCATAATATTAGGTGAAAAATTACTTCGGCTAACAGATCCGTTAAACCCGTGAGTTTTAGCCACTTTAAATGGATTAAGGTTTCCTAAATACCCTTGGTCGGGTTAATACCTCGTTATGTTGACTCAGATGAAAGTATTATAGTTAACATAAATGGTGCTAGAAGGAGGGCCTGAAAGCTCTTGATGGATAAAGAAAATAATAAGAAACCTCCTCCCACTAATTCCATGATCATCACTCATGGACGATAAGCTACAGCTTCATCATTTGACATCCCCTTTGCAACTAAATCTGAAGCTCCCACTACACCTATAATTCCACCTGTCCCTAGTGAACAAGATCAAGTTTTTAACACTCATGTGCCTCCTAGATTTGAGCTAGATCAGTTGGTTCTAAATTCACGGGATTTAATATCAAGAACACGAGCCAAAATTGATCAAACTAAGGGCATTAACGATAGGTTAAATCAACGTAGATCTCTCAATGCTTATATTAATTTGCATTTGATTGACTTAGATACTATTACGCCTCAATGAAAAAATCATTTTCCTATTAGTCCTAGTGATACATCGGCAAATCAGTCTAATCTACAAGATATTCCACTGGATTTCTATTTAATCCAAACACCTCAACCCGACTTAGGAGTAGGAAATTCAGGTCTACCTACTTCCCCTCCTGATTCTCCTTCAGGGAATTCATTTAATAGCGACTCCTCAGATAATTCTTCTTCAAAATCAGAAGAATCTCAAAACACTAACATGGATGGAAATCCGAACAATAATCAAAATACTCCTTGGTTGGATTAAGATGTTGTAGCCATTCCAGGTTAGCAACATGCTTTACGCAAAAATCTATAAAAATGGCTCCCGAAGTTCGATCTTGATGATAATCATCCAATTGATGATCATATCAAAAGATTTATTCTGGAAATTAGGTTAAAAATGTTGTCCATGAGCATGTAGTCTACAGACTATTTCCTTAGACCCTTGAAGGCAAAGCTTCCACGTTGTACTTTGCTCATCCAGCTCGCAGTATAATGTCTTGGAATCAATTCAAGAAAGTGTTTCTTTAAAAAATTGGGGATGACAAAACCCCCTAAGTCTTGGTTATGGAACTATCCAAGATTCGTATGGATCCAAAAGTAAAAGTTAGAGATTTCAACCAAAGATTTCTGACATTAAAGAACAAAATCCCCACCAAATTTATGCCTGCAGATAATTTGGTTGTGGCTTATTGTGCAAAGGATCTTCCTCCTATTACCACCATGTGGGTTAAAAGGACCCACGTAGCTATTATATGTAACTTTGGAATGTATTTCATATATGTATATTGTACTCCTATAGAGATGGTATTATTCCTCTATACGGAAGTGTCGTCATTTATATTGTAAGTGTCGTAACTTATACTTGATGGGTTATTAGAACACCTTGTTAGGGTCGGCCCTATATAAGTCATATGGGTCGAAGGGTTATTAGACCACCCTATTGGGTGTCGGCCCAATCAGCATTATGTTATGTGGTTAAGTTAAGGCTGACCTAGTAAAGGTTATTAGGCAAGTCAAGTCAAGTATAAATAGAGTGTGGGAGGCACTCTATTTCATCATTCTATTCTCACACACACTCTTTGGAGAGTGGCGCACTTGTGGAGGAGGAGAAGTTGCTGCTAGGAGATGTCTATCTCTTATGCTTGGGTTGTATCATTTCTCTATCTATCTCTGAGGAAGTTATTGGGGTTTTTCACCTTTATGGTTTTCCCCAAGTAAACTCTATGTCTCTTTTGTGCTTGCATTATTGTGTCCATGATTGATAGGATGTACATGTTGTTCTCTCAGTTAATATCCTAGATCAAATTGAAGTAAATTCTGAAAAACTAACATGGTATCAGAGCTATCTTGAAAGAAGGCATGGAATGGCATGTATGACACTTGTTGCACTTGTGATGCTTGGGATTGATATAACAAAAACCAGTCATCGTAGCACTTTCGCTATAAATCCATTTTGGTGAAGTTTTATGATATGAAACTTCTACAGGTCGAAGATCAGATCCCCATGTACCTTGTGTCCAAAGGACAAATTCTAACTCGTTGTACTTTGTGTTTTATGATCTGTACAATATAGGGTTTCTGCCTCTTCCAGATCTCAGTCATAAATAGGTGACCTTGGAAAAAAGGTCATAACTTGGGATAGGAAGCTCCAAATGAAATTTCGTAAAAAGTAACAGGTAGTACACGGACTTTAATTTCCCAAGTAACGTTTTCAGAGGCCGAAACTGAACTAGTGACACGTGTAATGCCGTACAAGTTCGCTCTCCTGTTTTATCCCATAAACAGGTCACGTTGCGACACTTGGAATAAATCTCTCTCAGAGAATCCATTTGAGGTCATACCTATGGGGTTGGAAAGATGACAGGTTGGGCTATCGCAAGAAAAATTTTCAAACCTTTTGGATCGAAAATTTTAGAGTTACACCAGAAACAATCAGGTACATATTTATGTCAAAACATAATTATTTTTTAGCACCTTCATCCATGGATTCCGGAATTTAGGGTTTCGGAGAAAGTTGGAATTTTTGTAATCAGAGACTACAGATGAATGCTACTCATCAAAATCGAAATTTAGAGACCAAGATCAGAATTTTTGGTTGGGCAGAAGGCCGGGCTTGATCAGACCCTAGTTCGAAACTTTGATCAGAAAAGTGGAAAATTAGGGCTTCTGCAAAAATGGAAATTCTTGAAATCTGTGACCACGACTGGAAGCTCCTCAGAAAAATAGAATCTTAGAGCTTTGGATCGAACCTTTTGATTGGGCATAAGGGTGGGATTTATCAAACCCTAGTTCGGGGTCATGTCTAGTGAATCCAGAAGTTTCAAAGGCAAATTTGAGGGGTGAAACTTTGTAGTTTTCAAATTATGAGTATACCAGCTTGATCAACTTATCAAGGCACATATTTCTATCCTTTCGGAAGTTTGAAATTCAAAGTTTGAATTTTTAAGGTTTCTCTGACAAACCCTAATCTAGCTCCAGATCCAGTTCTTGCAAATCAAGTGGATTGGGTTAATCCTAGAAGAGAATGGATTGGTCACCTGCATAAGTGAAGAAGTTCCTGTTTCAGAGGGAGATGAGGCTAAGGCCTTACAGAAGAAGATTAGAAGCAATCTCAACAGGTATGACTCATCCAGGTATGTTTCGATATTTGTTCATGATTAAGTTTATGGTATGTTTGTCTTCATGTTATTACGGTTAGTACAATCTTGATTAAATTTAGACTTGTCGTATCACCTTAATAAAATTATGAATGCATGAAAGAAGATATTCATTAATTAGGGTGTTGACACTTATGATTGTACAAATGCATTATGGTGTTGTATGAGGTTTATGTTGTCCGCTAACATGAAAGGTACACCAAGAAAGACAAATCATGTTCTAGTTCAACAACATATGATCATGATGACATGAGGACAAAGATTCATCCATTGTCATGAATCACTTAGAAAATCTATTTGCGAGGTATGTATAACTTGGTTCTATAATGGTTAACCTATGAGATATGCAGGTTACTAGCACCAGTCATTGAAGAGAACAAGAAGACATCATGTGGGTATGTTAGACATAACTAGCTAACATACCAATCCAGGTATGTTTTTCCTATATCAAGTTAGAATCCTACCTTGTGTTAGGATCCCTTATATAAGTATACTTGGTATGATTGGTTATGTTTATTCATAAAGTTAGAAATGTAAGTAATCAAGGGTTTATGCATTTTATGTCTCTTATCTTGATTGATGATTTAACTAACCAGAAGAGTCCTATGATCAAATAAGAATATGCATGAGTAAAAGAAGACTTGAATACTAATGTTTATTATCTGTGTTTGAAATGATCATGACTATACATGTTTAAGATTATTGTGTTTTGATAGTATTAACATTATACTAATGAATGTGTGATTATGTATGAGACCTCGAGGATAACACAATGATAATACTAATAAGCATGCATAGTGATGGATATAAGTTCAAGGATAGGTAATCCAGGAAGCAAAGATCAAGAGGGAGCACACTCCAGTTGTTCCTGCAAGGAAGCAGAGATCAAGAGGGAGCACACTCTAGTTGTTCCTACAATAAAGAAAAGATAAAAAAGGAGCACACTTCGATAGTTTCTACAAGGATGCAGATATTCAAAATGGAGTTGCAGAAAAGAAGCAAAGACTGAGAGGGAGTCAACCCAACAAATAAACAAAGATAAGTATTTGAATTATCATTCCTTGCATATTTTATTGTTTAAATAATACTGTTCAATAATGTATATACTCATGTTCCTAGAATTAGGTGATGTATTATGCATATTAGAATAGTTGCATTGATGATTAGTATACTACTAATATACATGGGTAAGTGGCCTATGGCACTATATAACATTCCATTGCTACTTATCTAGAATGAAACCTCTTTGATGACATGTTGGGAGTTGTGCACACTCTTAACAATGTTTTGGTAGAGATTGGAAGGCATCTAGAAAGTTACGGGATGTGGATAAATGTTGTATTGAAGCATTGGCTAAGATAATTGCATGACTGTGTGACATATTTCTTTATGTGTAAGAATTTGTTTTGAAAACTATGAGATGTTTTCTAATCATGCAATTTAACTTGTTGTGTAGGAAAGATCGTATGCCATCACCTACAAAAGAAGGACTACAACATTTATTTAGCAACAAAGTTATCTATTGAAAATATTGAAGATATTGAAGTTCCCAGGATCTGGGAAGAATGCCATGATCAAGGAGTACGAGTCGATCATGAAGATGTTTGGGATGCAGTCCCAAGACCTGAAGGGGAGTCTGTAGTGACTTCCAAGAGGATCCACAAGATCAAGCATGCTGCAGGTGGTAGCATAGAGACTTTTGCTCCTGTAGCCAGATACACTTCCATTAGATCCGTACTTGCTATGGCTGCAGTGATGAAATGGGAGATACACCAGATGGATTTCAAGACAGCAGCCACTTGGTTCTGAGACACATGATAGGGAGTCGTATATGTGCAGAACTTGGTATGGTAGGATAGACAGCTTTCTATCCATTTTGGACTTTACCAAGAGTAAAGTGGATTCCAACCTTTACTACAAGGTTGAGGAAGGAAATCCAGTGGTACTACTTTTGTATATGGATGACCTGTTTATTACAGGTGAAGATAGATTGATTGCCGACATGCAGTGGAAGCTTGCTGCCGAGTTCGAGATGAAGAAATTGTGGATGATGCACTATTTTCTAGGTATGGAGGTGTGGCAGAGTGCAGATGGAATCTTCCTTGGATAAGGGAAGTATGCAGTAGAGATCCTGAAGAGGTTCGGGATGATGGACTGCAAGGCCATGGCCACACCTATGGCATTGAACTTGAAGCATTCTGTGTGATGCTTCATCTGAGCCGGTTGATATCACTATGTATCATTAGATGATTGGGTCCTTGATGTACCTGACGAACACGAGACCATATATTTGCTTTGCGGTGAACACATTGAGCCAGTTTCTGACGGATCCGAGAGGTGTTCACCTGGTTGCTGTAAAGCATATTCTGAGGTACCTGAAGGGTACGATTGATTATGGGCTCAAGTATGATGCGAATCAAAATTTTAACCTGCAGGGTTATGTTGATTCAGATTGGGCAGCCAGTGCTGCAGATAGGAAGAGCACTTCTGGGTGCTGCTTCAGTATGGGATCAGGTGTGATCTCTTGGTTTAGCAGGAAGCAGTCCTGTGTAGCATTGAGTACAACTGAAGCAGAGTATGTTGTAGCTTGTTCGGCTAGTTGTGAGGCAGTATGACTTCGGAAGCTACTGTCTGAGTTATTTGATCTACCGCTGGAGGCTACTGGTATATTTTGTGACAACCAGAGTTGTGTGAAGCTATCTGAGAGCTCGGTGTTCCACGACAGGTCGAAACACATAGAGATAAAATATCACTATATGAGGGATATGGTGCAGATAGGAGCAGTGAAGCTCCTGTATGATTGCGACGGATGAGCAGATTGCAGATGTATTGACGAAGCCACTAGCTAGAGTGAAGTTCGAGTACTTCAGAGAGAGGCTTGGTGTTCTTCAGATCGACGACACTTTGAGGAAGAAGTGATGGATACATTTGCTGTAGCCATTCCTAGCATGGTGGAAGGGGGATCCTTCACATGGCTGTGGATGTAAGCACTGGATGATGAGCATCAGGATGATGTTCTAGTTTCTGCTCTGTATGATCAGTTGGATCATTTACATTTGTATGTATGTGTATGCATCATGTTGGATGCTGGATATGATCAGTTGGATCATTTATGTATGTACGCATCATGTTGGATGCTGGATATGATCAGTTGGATCATTTATGTATGTACGCATCATGTTGGATGCTGGATATGATCAATTGGATCATTTATGTATGTATGCATCATGTTGGATGCTTGGACCATGTATATGTATATGTATCAGGTGGATACGTTGTATGATCAGGTAGATCATGTATGTTGATATGTATTAGGTAGATACATTGTGTGGATCGTGTATCTATGTATGTATCAGGTGGATACACTATGTATGGCAATATGTATCAGGTAGATACTTGGTATGCATTGGGTAGATGCATTGTATGATCAGGATGATCGTGGATGACAGGCTTCTCCAGATGACATGCATTAAGATGATGCAGTGATGATGATCAGGATGATCATGTGTACATCAGGATGATGTATGGAGAGTATCAGGTTGATACTCTGTGGCCGTGGACAGGTTGTGCAGATGAGCATGTAAGTAGACCTGGGAGATCTGGACAGGATGAAAAAGCCCTCAGATGCTCTTTCGAGGCATTGCTCTGGGAGGACATGTAAGTAGACCTAGGAGATTTGGACAGGATGAAAAATGCCTCAGATGCTCTTTCGAGGCATTGTCCTATAGCATGTAAGTGGACCTGGGAGATCTGGACAGGCTGAAAAAGGCCTCAGATACTCTTTCGAGGCATTTCCATGACCACATGTAATATGCTCCTGGGAGATCTGTACAGGATGAAAAAGGCCTCAGATGTTTCAGCCAGGTTTTGTGGTGGACCACATGTAATGTGCTCCTGGGAGATCCGTCAGGTAGAGTTGTGTGCTCGTAACAACCTGGGATGCTTCAGCCAGGTTTTGTGGTGAGATCACATGTAATGTGCTCCTGGGAGATCCGACAGGTAGAGCTATGTGCTCGTAACAGCCTGGGATGCTTCAGCCAGGATTTGTGATGGGTCACATGTAATGTGCTCCTGGGAGATCCGACAGGTAGAGCTGTGTTCTTGTAACAGCCTGGGATGCTGCAGCCAGGTTTTGTGACGCACACAATAATTCCTAAGGATTCCACAGTATGGCCAATGATGACGAAGACCTACAGGTGGTGGGCCTACATCCAGTATGAAAAAGGACTGGCTCTGTAGAACTTCCTATGACGAGTATATTTAGAGATTGATTGAGATAGCAGCAGCAGTGACGATGACGATGACTCGATGACGATTATCCAGTGACGATGATCCAGAGAAGAAGACTTGTGCTAGAAGACCTGTGTCAAGAAATACCTTCCTAGTTAAGAGGGAGTGTTGATGTATATATAACTTCAGAATGTATTTCATATATGTATATTGTACTCCTATAGAGATGGTATTATTCCTCTATACGGAAGTGTCGTCATTTATATTGTAAGTGTCATAACTTATACTTGATGGGTTATTAGACCACCTTGTTGGGGTCGGCCCTGTATAAGTCATATGGGTCGAACGGTTATTAGACCACCCTATTGGGGGTCAGCCATGTGGGTCAAAGGGTTATTAGACCACCCTATTGGGTGTCGGCCCAGTTAGAATTATGTTATGTGGTTAAGTTAAGGCCGACCTAGTAAAGGTTATTAGGAAAGTCAAGTCAAGTATAAATAGAGTGCGGGATGCACTCTATTTCATCATTCTATTCTCACACACACTCTTTGGAGAGTGGCGCACTTGTGGAGGAGGAGAAGTTGCTACTAGGAGATGTCTATCTCTTATGCTTGGGTTGTATCATTGCTCTATCTATCACTGAGGAAGTTATTGGGTTTTTTCACCTTTATGGTTTTCCCCAAGTAAACTCTGTGTCTCTTGTGTGCTTGCGTTATTGTGTCCATGATTGATATGCTGTAGATATGCTGTACATGTTGTTCTCTCAGTTAAGATCCTAGATCAAATTGAAGTAAATTCTGAAAAACTAACACTATACAACAAGAATTTGATGAGGTTGTTCTAGTGGAAAAGGATAAATTGAGTCTAAAAAGCAATGCTGAAACAGATACTAATCACCCTTCCTCATATAAAAGAAGAAACGAACCTCCCAATAAAAATCTTGTGATCAAGAAAGATCAACCAGATATAGATCTCGGGAGTATCAATAAATATTTACAAAACATTTCTAATGAAATCATTGATCTTCGGTGTAATGCTGGAGATTCTTATAGGCCGCCTTTTAGAAGGAATTTTCCACCACAACCAAATAGACAAACTCCTCCGGATTAAGGTATGGATGCGGATGAATTAGCGGATGCCGTCAATCTTTATTTATGGGTTTAGAATCATTCTTTGATAGGAAATATCAGTTAGAAGAACAAGCAGATTAATTGGAGGCTAAAAATTCATATCATGATGATGATAATTCAACACAAACTAAAGGTCATTTCCAGGATGTAACTAGTTGTGAATCCGATTGTGAATTGGCAGTTGTTAATACCAAAAAACATACTTACAATAAAAGGATAAAAGGTCATTTTACTTCAGGAACCCCTACTCCATTTCAACAAGGTCAAATCCCTCCCACCTGTCACAAAAATCAGGTTGCTATAACCAAACAAGTTCTCCTTGATATCGATTATGATCCCATAGAGGATACGAATAAATTGAAGCCCAATATTTCCCTCTACGAACTTTATAATATTATCCCAATAAAGGAAATGTTGTCCTCTAAATGTCTGATGATCCAGCTAAAAGAGGGAAGGGTAAATTTCCTGCAAATAATTCAGCTGCTTCTCCAAATGTTGAAAACATAAAAAAGTAGTCTATAGTTAATGCTTCCTCGATAGGGAAAAAATATCGCTCAACTACCCCACCTTTTATTCTCACGTTTGAGATATTTAACAAAAATGTCCACGGCTATGTAGTGGATTCAGGAAAATCCTTTAATGTGATGCATCTTTTAGTTTGTAAAAAGTTGAATGCTAAATCTACACCATTTAAAACCCACGTTATACAACTAGACCATTCCAAGGTAAGGGTGTTACGAGAATTGAAACAAGTTTTGATCAGACTTTCTTCCAACCCCCAGGTGCATCAAACAATCGACATTGTAGTGGCTAATATTCCCGAAGCCTATGGGCTCTCTCTCAACAGAGATTGGTCTGAGAAACTGTAAGGATATTTTGCGATTGATTAGTCACATAAGTGGCTACCCTTGAATGGTAAGCCAAATAAAATCATAGTTGACCGAGAAATATATATGAAACATATTGTTACTAACTTAGATGATCCCAACGAACCAGTCCTGTTTGCTGAAAACATTCTCGACAATTTTGGTTTTGATACACTTTTTGGAAATTTTCAGGCAGAAAAATCACCTCTTGAAAATCATACACAACAATCTAAATTATGTCACTTCTCACAAGACACACCTTTGTGTTCCTTATTCGGACATGTAAATGTCATATATAACGATGTAAATAATCATGTGTGGTATTTATATTTTGATGGGTCGCGATGTAATGAAGTCTCTAGTGTCATATGTTCATTAATCAACCCTAAAGGTAATAAAGTCTTTTTAGCTTGTAGATTAGAATTTCAGTGCACCAATAATAGTACAAAATATGAAGCACTGATTCATGGTATCATAAAGGCATTGTATCTCTATGTTAAGATCCTAAAAGCTTTCGAGGATTCTAAAATTATCGTTAAACAAGTGAAAAATGCCATTTGTTGCAATTCGGCTCATCTTATAAAACTACCAAAATTAGGTATGGAATCTTATCTCTCAATTTGATGCCTTCAACATAAATTCCACTCCTAGGTATTTTAATCAGGAATTTAACCTACTGGCTAATGTGGAGCTGATTTTTCGATCTTCAATACCTGATAATATCGTTAACTAGAAAGTTTTTGATTATGATAAACAGGTGATCGATTTACTTACATAGAAATACACTTTTTCAGGATGTTGTTATTGATTAAATAACCCATGACGAAAACCTGCCTGAATTTTCGGTAATTAACCCCCCTCAATCAGTAAGTGATGCATTTCAAAAAATGCATCAAGTAATATCCCGCACAAAGAAAAATGCATTTCCTTCAAGAGAGAACAAAATTCGCTTCATATTTATTTCATCAATCTTGTATAACATATATTTATATATTCTTCTCATGCATCGGCATCTATTTTTATCTTCTGAAATCAGGATGAACTTGCCCTCCATCTAGATGCATCAATATTGCATGAAGAAGTGTGCCCCACTTCTAATGCAATGCATTAACTCATTGAACTGACTCTTAGGATGAACTCGGCCCTTAATTGAAAGCTTTCCCACTTAGTTAGGTGGCTAACTTAAGTGTCATCATACAAGTGTCATAACTCAAGTGTCGTCTTTTAGTTTAACATAAGTGTCATCCTGCAATAACACTTAGTTAACTAGATATTCTTTGCTATCACTTAGTTAACTCTCTTAACTTATTCTTTCTTGTTAATATCATTGTAGTGATCAATTCGAGTTCTCCTTTTATTTACTGAAGTCTTCACTGAAGTTTAACACTTTGGATTCTCTCTTAATTAATTATTTTATGTGCAATTCGAATTATCTCATATCTTATCACATATTATATTTATATCTTGTATTATCTGCATGGTCCACATGTGCCAAATATACTAAGGATATTTTCCCAATGATGTGACCATATTGTTCTACTATCGTTCCAAGTGGTTAGTGGAATGACTTGTGATGATGTAACTTTAACACTCCCTCTCAGTGAGGGAGGCATTCTCTCCCATGCTAATATTGTCTCGGAAGTACCTACACTTCTCCACGGATGGAGGCTTAGTCAACATATATGCAATCTGCTCACCAATAGCAATGTATTGAAGTCTTATGGCACCTCTCTGGACCATGTCTCATATGTAGTGATACTTCGTCTCAATGTGTTTCGATCTGTCATGAAACACAAGGTTTTTTGAGAACTTAATGCAGCTCTGATTGTCAGAGTGAATGACAATAGTCTCAAGATTCTCACCGAACAATCGAGTAAGTAGCTTCGTAAGCCACACAACTTCTTGGAAGGTGGTACTAGCTGCAATATAATCTACTTCTGTAGTACTATGGGATATAGATCTCTGCTTCCTAATGGGCCAAGAGATCATAGTTGATCCCAAGCTAAAACAAAATACATATGTACTCTTTAAGGCCACAATACTACCACCCCAGTTGGAGTCAGCATATCCAGGTAGCATCACTGCACTACTTGAAGCATATATGACTCCATAAGCAATAATACCTCGAAGGTATCTAAGCACATGATTGGAAGCAACCCAATTTCCATGTCTTGGCTCAGACATTAACTGAATCAAGATACTCACTACATAATATATGTCCGGTTTACTATGTATCAAATACATCAAGGAACTAATAAGGTGTCTATACATGGTAGGATCGACTAGATCTGATCTGGAATCTAACTCATGTAGCTTATTTAGATTAGACACCATTGGAGTAGACATGGACTTACAGTCCATCACCCCAAATATACGCAATACATCAATTGTGTACTTTCCTTGTGAAATAAGGATTTCATCTTTCCTTTGCCAAACTCATAGACCAAGAAAATAGTGCATAAGACCTAAGTATTTAATTTCAAACTCGAAAGTGAGATCCCTCTTGCATCGAGCTATCTATTGCTCCTCTCCATTCAGGAACAAGTCATAAACATATAGAACTATGATCAATGGATGGTTCTTCACAACCTTGAAGTACAAGTTGGGGTCAGGTTCACTTTTGGAGAATCCCAAGCTCAGAAGATAGTTGTCAATCCTCGAATACCAAGTCCCTGAGGCCTACTTAATCCTATGCAACTCTTTATTAAGTTTGCATACATGATGCTCCTTCCCATGAACTATGAAACCCTCAAATTTTTGTATGTAAACCTCTTCCTCAACCTCACCATTGAGGAAGGTAGTCTTCACGTCCATTTAATGAATTTTCCAACCCAAAACTAAAGAAAGGGAAATTATGGTTCAGATAGTTGTGTACCTGGCCACAAGAGAAAATGTCTCATCATAGTCTATCCCTTCTTTCTGTGAGAAACCACGGGCCACAAATATTTCTTTATTCTTTTCAATACTTCCATTAGCTGCACGCTTGATTTTATAAATCCACTTAGAAGTTACTATTGAATTCCCATCAGGTTTAGGAACCACTTCCCATACATCATTATGCATGATGGATTTGTATTATTCCACCACGGTATCTTTGCATACTTGCTTCTTAGCATCTTCTTCATAGGTAGAGGGTTTTGAATCGCCGATGTGACTCATTTGTGCTACATATCCTAAAAATATTTCAGGTCTCTTTTGCTCTCTGGATGATCCTGGTAGTGCACTATGCTTTTCTGCCTCTTGCAGGATGTCTTGACACCATGCATATCTCCTATTAGCAGGAGGCTCATCAAGGGTATTTCTATCAGTTCTATTGGTTCTTCAAGATCAAGTGGATCTGAAGGCTCTTCTTACTTTTCCCTCTCAACATATAAAAGGGGAGAATAAAAAATTGGATCCTCCATCATAGGAGTATCATGCTCCTCCATATTTGAATCACACTGAAGTTCTTTGGAGCGCTTGAAGGCATCCTCTTCATGAAATGTTATATATCTGTTGAATTCAATGTTTCTTTTTCCTAGAACATATATTATGTAAGCTTTGGAGGATTCACTATATCCAACAAATGTTCCTTTCTTTCTTGATGGATCCATATTTTTCCTCTTCTCTTTTGGTATATGAATGTAGACAGGACAACCGGAAATATTCAAGTGTACAACATCTAGTTTTTCACCAGTGAAAACCTCTTCAGAAGTCTTTTCTCCTAAGATAGCATGAGGGCTTCTGTGGGAAGATCTTGATCACACATCATGGATTTTGCAGCCTCACATATTGTTCTATTCTTTCATTCAACGACCCCATTTTGTTGGGGGTTGTAGGGTACAATCAGTTGTCTTTCTATTCTTGCATCTTGATAGAAGTCATTGAAGTCATGGGACTCAAGATCTCCTCCATTATTAGATCTCCAAGAAAAAATGTGCTTTCTAGTATGATTCTCATCCAGTGCTTTAAACTCTTGAAACTTGTTGAAAGTTTCACTCTTTTCCTTTAGAAAATAAACCCATGACTTGCGAGAGAAGTCATATACGAAAAGCACATAATACAAATAACAACTCAAGGAGGGTGCAGACATAGGACCACATAAGTTAGAATGAATCAAGTCAAGGATCCCTTTAGATATTTTGGTACTACTTGTAAAACTCTTCTTAATGTTATTTCCAAGAGCGCAACCTCTATAAACACTATCAAAATAATATTTAAACATGGGCATACCTTTCACCATTTTCTGGAATCTGGGTATCACTTTGAAAAGGATATGACCAAGCCTTCTATTCCATAGATCACAAGGACTAACTGTGTCATGGATACTGGATTGAATGAGTTTTCTAGGAACTTTGTAGATACTTCCCTCTCTAACTCCAATCACAGATGCAGAGATCAAGTCTTTATGCTTAGGCCATAGCAATGCTTTGTTTTCCATAAAGATAACTATGAATCCTTTATCTTCTAGAACCGAAACAGATAGGAGGTTATTCTTCAATCTGGGGACAAACATAATTTCATCCACATGCAATAAATTTCCTGAATCCAACTATAAATAAGTGGGTCCAATACCTTCGATCAAATAGGTGGTATTATCTCCAAGTCCGCCTTACTGGAAGACTTATTTTCCTTTGGATCTGTGATAACAATCCTATATCCAGTCATGTGCTTGGATGCAACGTTGTCTACCAGCCATGTCTCAACACTAGTGGTAATGGATCCAGAACGGGATGAGATAAGATAATACTCCTTCCTCGTCTCTTGATCATCGGATGAATTATTTCTTGTAGGTTCATATTCTGTAGCAGTAGAAGCATGAAACCTACCCTTGAATTTTCCTCTTTGCTTTGCATGGCATTCTCTTGCATAATGACCCTTCTTATTGCAATTGAAACATTTAACTTCAGACTCACCAAAGTTCTTTAAATCATTCTCCTTTTGATGAGAGAAATTCTTGTGATATTTCTTACCTCTCTTCATCTATGCCACAAGAGCGAGGTTCTCTTCTTTGGAGACAATATACTTGCTCTGGATTCACCCTTCTTCTTGTAGGAAATCATGCCACAGTCTCTCAAAGTTAGGTTTCACTTCTTGACCATTTACTGCAGCCAAGAATGTCTCCCATGAATATGGAATACCATTGACAATGGTCTATATGAGATCATCATCATCGACCGTCACACCAATGCTCATGGGTTGAGCTCTGACTTGAGAGATCTTATTGAAGAAGGAAGCCACATCTTCGTCCTTTTCCATTTTAAAATTTTGAAGCTTGTTCTTCAATGCCCTCTTTTGACTTGGAGCCTTGTTCTCATAAATATTTGTCAAAGTGTCAAAGCATTCTTTTGCAGTCCTCAATGGAGTAATCATGGGCATCAAGTTGTCTTTCACGGAATCATAAATTATTCTCTTTGCTTTGGATTGATTCTTCTTGAAGGTAATGCGCCCTACATTTGTTAGAGAAATATTGTACCTTAGTACCTTAATCATTAATTAATTTATGATTATTTGGTGCTAAACTAGTTAATAATGCCTCCCTAGGTGTGAAACTAGTTATTATGAAGTGGCTAGAACTTGTATGGGCTAGTATGAACTGGATCACAATGTTTGGGCCAAAGTATGGGCCAAGGGAGGAAAAACTAGCTGTTGGGCGCTCTCCCACATGCATTTATTGCCTCCAGCATGCCTAAGGCGCCCTCCTTCCCTGTTTTTTGGATCTGGTTTGACCATAGGAGCCCATACACTGAATTTGGTCATTTATCCCTCTTTTGGCTATTTTTGGCCTATCCTAGCCTACCTAACTTCCACCCAACCATCTCCATCACATGTGTGAGGTCCACCTTGGTTCGCCATGCTTACCCAGTGTTCACATGCACAATTCGAACCTATTTGGGTTATTTTGGAAGCCATTTGGTTAACCTAGGGGGGATTGGGATAAATCTAAACTAGCTAAGTGTGGACACTCCAAGTGGATATTATTCCTTCCTATTTCTATATAAGGATGATCCAAACTCTTTGTAAGGTTGGACTATTAATAATATCTCATATTTGACCATTTGTGCATCCTGATTTTTGATAATTTGTTATGATATTTGATCATTTGTGTTGTAATTTGATCATTTGTGCTGAGTTTTGATCATTTGTTCATCTAGAAATATATTTGCACTTGTTTTCTTGCTTAATGTGTTAAATATTTCAACTGTGAGGTATCCATAGTAGCTAGATCCTACCGTGTTCTAGATTTTACATGGTATCAGAGATCTTGGAGCTATTATTCGAACTAGAGATTGTTTTAGTGGTGTGCTAGAAGCAGTGGAGAAACCATAGAAGTCCCTGGAACCATTGCATTGAATCCATTGGAGAAAACCATTGGAGTCTATCCAGGGTGTGATAACCTCCCGAATGCACCCACTATCAAGCAGGGTTCGAATCTGTTAGTGTAGATCCCTCCTGAATGTTGATAGTTTTTTGCAGGTTTTCAAGAGCACCATTGTCACCCAGTGCGCAAGAATTAGAAGAAGATGGAGCAATCTCATCCAAATTTTCTCACTCCTTTCAACTATTTCGATTGGAAGGATGAAATGGTGATTTTTTTGAGATCCAAGAGTCTTTTCAGGATCACAATGGGAACAGAGGTTGAACCAAACTATGCTATGAAGAAATCAAAGTTTTTCAACAGAATGGATGAGGCATTCGACCTCCTTTGTCTCAACAGTTCGAGAGACCTCATGTTTCATGTGCAATGTCTAGCTACACCCAATGAATTTTGGCTCAAGCTTGAGTCTCTATTTGGGAAGACTGATGATATGAGAGGCCATCAACTTGAGAATGAGTTGATCTCACTGAGTCCAAGCAATTTCGAATCCATCCAGGATTTCGTCACCAAGTTCAAGAGCTTGGTCTTGCAAATCAAGCAATGTGGTATTGACAAGAAGGAAGAACAATTGGTATTGTCCATTCTCTCAAAACTGGGTCCTGAGTACTCAGTTTTTGTCTCTACATTCAACTCCACAAAGCTCACAGTTAGAAATGGAAGATGCCATCTTTGGTTGATTTCATGGAGATGCTAACTCAAGAGCAAGACAATTTGGTATTGATGGGATACATCAAGAAAAAAGACCAAGTACTTGCAGCTGGAGATTCAAAACATGCAAGAGGTAAGCCAAAGCCCAAGGGGACGAAACCACAAGAGAAGAAGAAGAAGGATGAGAGGCCCAAATCCACTGATGGGGGTTCGAATCCTGTCAAAGAAAAGGGAAAGAAGAAAGAGAAGACTAAGTGCAGCTACTGTCAAATTGGTTTTCATCCTGAGATATCACGCATGAAGAAAACCATAGATATGATGACCCATCTCCTATAGAAAACAACATTCCTCTTCTAGAAAGTTCCAAGAAGAAAGAGGGTGTTTATGAAGACAAGGAGAGGTGCCATGCTTTGGTGGATAGTACCTCAGAGTCATATTCTTTCATAATTGATTTAGGTTCCTCAAGGCACATGGCTTCGTCAAGATATTCATTCTCTATTCTTGCTCCATACAGTGGTTCTTCCATTCACATGGGAGATAACTCAGAAATCCCTACTAAAGGCATTGGAAAAATCTCTATGGAAAATGGGTATTTCGGCAATGTGTTGTATGTACCTGATCTTGTAGAAAACTTACTCTCTGTATATCAGATGACACACACTGGTTCATCCAAGAGAGTGATGTTCACTCAGAATGATGTGGAGATATCATAAATTTTCATTGGAAAAATTGTTGCAATGGGTGTTGCAGACCATGATTCGAGCATGTACAAGTTCTCAAATTTTCTTGGGTTCTCTTCCTCAAATGCACTTCTGTCACATGGCGATGAAGTCAACAATATATGGCATGAGATATTTGGACATATCAACTATAGATATCTTCAAGCATTGAGCAAAGAAGAGATGGTTGAAGGGCTTCCAAAAATCAGTTTTTCCAACACTTGCAAAGGGTGCATTGTTGGGAAGCATGCTGAAAAGAAGTATGTGAAAGGGAAGGCAAGGAGAGTTGCTTAACCTCTTGGTTTAGTACATTCAGATATGATTGGTCCACTCCCAACTCCCTCTTATGGCAGCAACAAGTATGTTCTCACCTTTATTGATGATTTCTCAAGGTATTGTTGGTTGTATTTTCTCAAGCAAAAATCTGAAGTTTTCCAATGTTTCAAAGTTTTCAAGAATTGTGTGGAGAAATTTAGTGGGAGAACCATAAAGGTATTGAGGACTGGTAATGGAAGGGAGTATGCCAATAAGGACATGCAACAGCTTTGTGAAGATCATGGAATCCAAATGAAACATTCTGTGCCCTACACACCACATCAAAATGGTGTTGCAGAGCGAAAGAATAGAGCATTGAAGGAGCTAGCCACTTGCATAATGCAGGCTAAGTCTTTGTCTCCAAAGCTATGGGATGGAGCTATGAATTGTGCTGCATATGTTCAGAACATAGCACCACATTAATCCTTGGAAGGCATGACTCCATATGAGGCTTGGATGGGTCACAAGCCCAATGTTTCTCATTTTAGGGTGTTTGGCACAAAGGCTTGGGCTAGAATTCCTCCAGAGAAGAGAAAGGCCTTGCAACCCCAAAGAAAGGATTAAATCATGGTTGGATATGCAGAAGATGCAAAGGGATACAATCTCTTTGATCCATCCTCTCTCAAAAAATTCATTGAAATAAGTGTCCAATTCGAAGAAGAAGAGCTCATGCAAGCTACAGAACAAGGTGAAGGGGAATGCTCATATCCTGTTCTTGATGATGATGTAAGTGATGGATATTTCTTTGATATTTCTGATTCTGATATTGCTGAAGATGATGATGACATGGATTCTAATCATGACCCTCCCTCAAGGCCCAAGTGGGCTGAGAAAACAATACAAGATGCTAGTGAGCTTGCTGGAGATCCTTAAGATCCTAGGAAAACTAGATCTCAGTTTCAAAATTCTTTTGCATATTGTGATTCTGATCTAAGTCGTAGACAGTATTTGATGGTTGTATATGATCCAAAATAATAATCAGAAGCATATAAAGACCCAAGGTGGAAAACAACCATGAAAGAAGAGATAAACTCCCTCCATGAGTGTCACGTCCCCACCCATCACACCAGTGCAATGGAGAGGATTGTGAGGCTAAAACCGGGCATCTAGCCCCATAAACTTATAACCAAGTACTGACATGATTTAAAAGAGCTATGGGATGTATAATTAGGAGAGAAACACAACGGAAATAAACAATTTCACATCCATTATACAATCAGTATTTTCATGCCATTCATCAATCTAAACAAAATCAAACTATCAAACGAGAATACTTATCTTAAACCGAGTAGTTCCCGAGCAACCAGCTACGCTTCTGCAACGTTCCACCCAACCATAGGCCAGTGTGCTCGTCAGTCTCTCAGCACCACTGCCACCCCCCGAGCTGGGCATGATCTCCACAAGGAAAAGGGGAAAACAGGCTCTCACATAGCCAAAGGTATGTCAAACTCAGCCAAGCCAATCATCAATTGGGTTTCTCAGGCTATTAAGAGATGGGTGCATGCATAAGTGTTGGGCATGAGAAAAACGCCCATACAGTGAAGTTCCCAACAGTGGGTTTCTACCAGTTCCAGAAAAACGTGGGTAAACTCAAAACGAATTGGCCACTAGGAAAAATCGACTAGGAGAGCAACCCATTTCAGAAAAACGCCCCAAGGGCAAAAACGACCCCTCCCTCAGTCCAAAATCGCATCCCTCCTCCCCCAGCTGCTCCAAAAAAACCAAAACGAGTTTATGGGCATGGAAAAACGCAGGGTTATGGCCAAAAAACGTGAGGATAAACTTCAGGGAGCTCAGACTGCGTGAGAGGAAGAATGCCATGGGTGAAGGATGGCTTTTGGGCCAATTTCGTGGGGGTTTTCTTGCCCAACAAGCAAAAACATGTTTTTCCAAGTTGATGGCTTGCCCATGCACGAAAATTGACAGCCATACCTCTCCCATCCCAAGGCATTTATTGTCTCAACCAATTCTTGGAAGATTTAAATGATTGGGTGCATGAGACCAAGTGGGTAGTGGAGAGTTCATGGGTTTCTCAATCAAATGGCTTAACACCATGGCTCAAGGGTTTGGTTATTTCCCCCCCCTATTCCTTGTAAAGATCATGCCCCCATCTCTTTGTTGCATTGCGTAGCTGGTTGTGGGTTTTTCATTAAAATTGCATAATTACATGATGTCCGATTTTACATTGTGCACTGCTAGCACAAGAACCATATGCATCTATTCTAATTGCCGATACATAACCGATGAGTCAGTGGTGGGGCCTTGGCCTTGAGCTCCTCGCCATGACTAAATGACAATATTTACATCATTCACGATTTAATGCAAGGGGGGTTACAATGGGGACGTGACATACCCCTCCCCTTGGAATAACACCGTCCTCGGTGTTCCAAGACTTAGGCATACATATACAATTTACACATGTCCAAAACTTCAAAAACTTTGCAGATCTGCCCTGCATTCTGCTCTTTACTTTGAACTTTCAGGACCAAGTCCTTTGACCTTCACGAGCTTCTCCTGCTGATTCGGATCTTCCAGCTCATCCATAAGTCTGAAAACTTTATGGCTGCTACCCTCTTGAGGTTCTCTTGTTGGGAAATTACGGAGGCAATGATCCCCTCCACATTTCCAACACTTCACTGGTTGCTTTGTCTTTACCTGCTCAATTTCCTTTGAATCTTCCCACCTGGGACGTTTCTTAATCGGACGATTGGATGAATGCTTCTTCATTGATCCACCTTTCTTTCCCTTGCTGATTGCCCTCATAATGCTTTTTACCTCTTTCTGCAGACGAATAGAGTCCTACAAGACCTTGTAGTTCATCTCGTTCTGCTGCTTTTGCATCTTGAGCATCTTTCCAAGATTTTCTTGGGTCTTGGAAATTGTTTGAAGAAGACTTCTAGTCAATTCTAATAGCCCTTGGTCTGCCGCCATGGTCAATGGAAACAGTTGACCACACTTTGCTCACTAGCACACTTGCACACTTGCCTGCACCGGCTGCAACCAATTGAGTCAATTTTCACCTGTGAAATTCATCATTACAATTCTTGTTAGGCCAAGCATAACCCAAACATTAAAAATCAGTCAATGGTTTGTCCCCAGTTGACATGGAGAGTCCATGCTTTACTCATGAGACTTCCACACTTTTTATGCTTACCCAACATACACATGAATTCCTTCATGTTGATCCATTCACAAGAAATTCCTTAATTAGCATTCACATTTTACTTTAATCAAATAAACACACTTTTACTTTCAGTCATGCATGCATTCAGCAATTTTTCTAGTTCTATAAATGCATCAATAAAAAGGAAAGAGAGAGAGCAGTAAGAGTTTCTCCTCTTAGTTTTGTTCCATCTTGGAACCCACACCACTACTGTGGTTTTCATGCTCCCGTCCTCTTTCACTTCACGTGAATGCTCGACCTACCCTTCTTGGCTATGACACTTAGTGTCTAAGGTCTGCATATGGATTTCAACTAGGGAACCCTTCCCCATTGTCACTTACAGAACCTTTGGCTGCTAGGACCCACACAGTTCCACTAGCACCATCTTCCATTACTGCTCATACTGAGCTCTTTAGGACAGTCATATGTCCACATGCATCCCCCAGATGCTTTCATAGTCCTTGCTTCCAGCAATACCTACACTCAACCATTGAGTCAATTCACATGTTTAGTGTATTTTCATAGGGTTTATTTCCAAATGAGAATTTAAGGAATCATAATTAAATCATATACACATGTATATTCTTAAGCAAGAAGTTGCAAGATAACCAAATACTTATCTGTATTGTGCGTTTCCTCGCTACTCCACAGGTTTCCTTCTCTGCTTTACAAGCCTTGGATCACCTGTGGGGTGGATGCTTGGCCAGCACACATGCTGCTCCACAACATCATCCGAATAGGCAATGCCAAGCCAGTGCGCTGACTGGGTTTATCAGGCATCCCAAAAATCAGTATGCTAAGCCAGTACGCCGACTGGGTTTATCAAGCATTTCCAAATCAGTATGCTAAGCCAGTACGCCGATTGGGTTTATCAAGCATTTCCAAATCAGTATGCTAAGCCAGTACGCCGACTGGGTTTATCAAGCATTTCAAAATCAGTATGCTAAGCCAGTACGCCGACTGGGTTTATCAAGCATTTCCAAATCAGTATGCTAAGCCAGTGCGCCGACTGGGTTTATCAAGCATTTCAAAATCAGTATGCTAAGCCAGTACGCCGACTGGGTTTATCAAGCATTTCCAAATTAGTATGCTAAGCCAGTACGCCGACTGGGTTTATCAAGCATTTCAAAATCAGTATGCTAAGCCAGTACGCCGACTGGGTTTATCAAGCATTTCAAAATCAGTATGCTAAGCCAGTACGCCGACTGGGTTTATCAAGCATTTCAAAATCAGTATGCTAAGCCAGTACGCCGACTGGGTTTATCAAGCATTTCAAAATCAGTATGCTAAGCCAGTACGCCGACTGGGTTTATCAAGCATTTCCAAATCAGTATGCTAAGCCAGTACGCCGACTGGGTTTATCAAGCATTTCAAAATCGGTATGCTAAGCCAGTACGCCGACTGGGTTTATCAAGCATTTCCAAAATCAGTAACCATTTCCAAGCCAGTTCTCCGACTGGGTTTGTCAGGAAATAACACCCTTCATTAATACCTCCACAACATGCAAGTAACCAATGCCAAGCCAATACACCGACTGGGTTTATCAGGCATCCAACAAATTTTTGCCACAACTCCCAAATAACCAATGCCAAGCCAGTACGCCGACTGGGTTTATCAGGCATACAACAACCATTCGTCACAACTCCCAATAACCAATGCCAAGCCAGTACGCCGACTGGGTTTATCAGGCATACAACAACATAATATGATTACGTGGCTCTTTCCCTTGTGCAACCAGCGGTTCCCTCCAGGAACTCCATAGGTGACTCACTTGACTGCAGGCTAGCATGGCCCCACAATACCCACTCACACTACACAAGGATGATACCCCTTTTCTGCAACACAGCTCCCCGGGCCTATCCATCCCTTCTAGTGTCCTTTAGTGTGAGCGTCGAAAGGTTACCATTGCCCATACAGTCCTCTTGAGCACCCTTTCTTCACTTTGCCCCTTACGTGCAACACCAAATTGCATCTGTGTAAGCTGATAGCACAAGAAGGATAAGCAGACTCATCAGTATTGTTGCACAAAAATCGTAATCATATTTCATATCATTCACTATCAAGTATTGAAACACCAGGAATGCGTCCATTCCCTTAGGGTGTAGTCAATATTAAAAACCCTACCATGACCCATCACCAGAAAAGGTGTGCACCCCCTTTCCGATGTGCGTCATGTAGGCCCTAATCATACTCAAGCAGTCTGGAACAATAATAATAAAACATGCTCTGCATATTAAATCTAATAACCAGACATGTATATCCCTAGTTAGGGTTACCGAATACTCATTCGTTTCATAGATGTATATTTTCTTCATTTGCAAAGAATGGGGGCTCCCTTCTCTGGGTCAACAGTCCTTCGGTTTGCCACCCCAGTCTTTTCACATTCCTTCTTGGCATAATTTACTGTCTCACTCACATGCTTTACCAACATGCAATTCGGCTGAGACATTATCAACTTTTACAATGGTGTTTCACCTGAACCCATTTCCAAAGCATGGGATCCTGCCCGTCTAGTTTGGCTTCTGAAGGCCATCGCACATGGTCTTCTTGCAATGTGTCATCCTGGCACACTTTATCAAATAGCCAAACAGTCAGCAACATTTAGCAATAAGATTCGAATATGATTGTTCCATAACCAATCAATAGCATTAATAATTAAATTCAATATGAATTTACAATTTTGTCTCCTACAGGAATTAGATTTGCAACTATGAGACTATTCTCATAAACTTAAACCAGACAATTTTCAGATTCGTTCCCGCATAAATTTACAACCATGAGAACCTTCTCATAACCTTTGGCTTTTGCACATGGTAGATCCCGGTCTTTACTATGGACTTATCCTCATTGCCATACGTAAGACTTTTCTACCTGAAAACGGAAACTTCAAACAGCCAAACACGTTGTGAGTGTCTACGCACATAATCATTCATTGCCATAACAGTCACTGAAGTGATCTCAGAATTATCATACTCAATAATTCAAACACCTTCAGCTGTTTAACTTATGGAATGCAATGAAATATATATACATTTCTATATATATGCATCATTATGACAATAGAATTTCAAGGCATAGTCACACTATCCATGCAACTTAAATAAATTGTAAATACTCATTATTTCACAGTCATATCATCCTGTCCTTTCACAGAACATTCTAGTAGCTCATCGATCATGATTTGGCTCCTCATGTATTTACTATCCTGCCTTACCATAATCAGGACCACCAGTCCCTCACTTGCTTTGGTTATTAAGTACATAACCATCATACACATGGCATTATATAAATTCATATGAATGCATTGAGATTTCTAAACAGTCATAGGGTGTAAGGATCATTTCCTTCACTTACCCACACCTCACCAAGCTTGGTAGGTCAACAGTCCCAATCATCATTCAATACCACATGCAAACTAAATCAACATAGCTCAAACATAGTTGAAGGGATCTTACCAAATCCTCTTTCAACATTCATGCAATTTGGCACCAATAATCATTACCTGCATGGTTACCATTAACATCGCCTGATGTTACCTGATCATTTGGCTTCTTACCAAGGCTACTCAGTCCTTTTTCCAACTTTATAATCATAGATTCGTTGCACCATCCTTTATGCATAGGGTTGTTGGCTTCATGCAACAATATCCTCAGCACATTTAGCCATGCTCTTTGTTATCTTTGGTCCTACAACCAATACCAACATCAATAGTGATTATCAACCACAATATTCTCCATTAGTGGTTCATTGCATATGCAGACTTCATTATTCTACCAATATGCAACATCCCATTTATGCACAACCATTTCCATATGCACCATGCAATGTTTGTTAAGATGTCATTTAGTGCATGTACATCTATGTAATCCCTTACATTTTTAACATTTTTATGCTATATGACAATTTCATAATTATAAGTAAACAGGGGTTTAAGGAATTCTTCCCTTTTCGATCCCTCCTCGTATCATGGAATTTGTCTTCCATATCATGCAATTGTAGAAATTGCCCACATTGACAACAAAATTTGTTTGTCAAAACAGCCGCTGGCACTCTTCTGCACTAAATAACTATGATGTCTGTAGACCTCATTCAAACTCTGGTCATGCATCATTGTTCCCTGCTGGACAAGATTTCCAATGCCTGTCTTCATGCTCCATTCTGACATCAGGTGCGGAAACTGCATCCCTTCAAAAATGACAACTTTCACTCCAGTTCTGCACATTTTACACAGTTGCATTTTGGTCCCGAATGTCAACTTCAGCCACCTGTGGAAGAAAATCTATGAGGAATCACAAAAACTTATCTATCGGGTGAAGTTAGTCCATATAACAAGGAACACTCAGCAATTCACGGATTTCAATTCTGATGCACCATTCATCTTCTATGAATTTCTGGATTTCACTACTTCTCACTTTTCACATTTTCCCAAAATTCCAAATTTTGGGCCAAAAACGGCTATCTCCCAAACGGTGCATTTCTGGAAAATCTTCGTCTAACGGAAACTGTCCATCTTAATGAGAATATGGAATGTCTAGTTCAGTAAAATTTTCGATTCCCACATCTAGGGTCACTTTTACTGCCTACCAGCTTTTCAAAATCCCGAAAAAGTGGCCCGGAACAGTGCTTTTTGGCCTTCTTGCTCACCCCGACTTCACATCCCTTGGATTTTGGCCCCAAGATTCTGAACTTAACATCGTGCCTGCCTCATGACCGCCTCATATCAGTTTCAGCTCAAACCGACCTTCCGTCAAGCCTCGGGACTCCGTCCTTCGAAAGTCACTATTATCCATTTTCTGTCAAATCGGAGTGTAATGGGCCTGGGGTCTTCACTGGTTCTTTCATGGCCTCCGTCAATGGCCTCCGAGCCCCACAGGAATCATCCCATTTCGAGTTCGGATGCTCCTGCTATCCAAAAATCAAGTTTTAGCCACTTTACTCTTTTTTTTTTTTGGGCGCGCGGGCCGGTTCTCCGAACGCTTCCGCAATGCGGAGCAGTTCGTCGAACGCTTCCGCAATTGCGGAGCAGTTCGGTGAACGCTTCCGCAATGGTGGAGCGATTCGCTGAATTCTCCCGCAACTGCGGAGCCATTCGGCGAATGCTCCCGCAACTGCGGAGCCATTCGGCGAAGGCTTCCGTTGCGGAGCCATTCGGCGAATGCTCCCGCAATTGCGGAGCCATTCGGCGAAGGCTTCCGCCATTTCGGAAGACTTTCCCGAATCCTCCCGCGATTTCGGAGCCATTCGCGGAATTCTTCCGAAATTTCGGAAGACTTTCCCGAATCCTCCCGCGATTTCGGAGCCGTTCGCGGAATCCTTCCAAAATTTCGGAAGAGAATTCCTTCCGCAATTTCGGAAGAGAATTCCTTCCGAAAATTCCTTTCGATGCCGATACTTAGAAAATTTTCAACTTTTCGGAGCATTTTGCCGAATTTTTCCGCGTTGCGGGACAACTCGCGGAATCCTTCCGCAAATTTCGGAAGAGAATTCCTTCCGCAATTTCGGAAGGGAATTCCTTCCGCAAATTTCGGGGCGACTTCCCGAATTCCTCCGCGTTGCGGGAAAACTTCGCGGAATGCTTCCGCAGTTTCGGGGCAATTCGCCGAATGCTTCCGCAGTTGCGGAAGACATTCGGGAATTCTTCCCGAAACAGTCTTAAACGAATTTTTGAAAACGCTTAGGAAATTTAACAAACATAAATCATTTTTCAACAACACAGTATTCCAATAAAAGAACATTGCACTTCTTTAAGCATGAAACAGCAAATCAAAACAGCATAAGATGGCATAGGTTGCCCATGCTCCTTTCTCTATTTCATAGAATGCCATCAATGCAAACAATGCAATCAACTTGCAAACATCCCCAAACAATCATGCAATCTTGAGGTTTCTTTAATGCATTTTAGTTCCAAACACAAAATGCATGAACACACAATGATTTGTATTTCTGTGAAGGGCCCAACAGCCGTAGTGTTGAACCTAGAGCTCTGATACCATTCTGTCACGTCCCCACCCATCACACCAGTGCAATGGAGAGGATCGTGAGGCTAAAACCGGGCATCTAGCCCCATAAACTTATAACCAAGTACTGACATGATTTAAAAGAGCTATGGGATGTATAATTAGGAGAGAAACACAACGGAAATAAACGATTTCACATCCATTATACAATCAGTATTTTCATGCCATTCATCAATCTAAACAAAATCAAACTATCAAACGAGAATACTTATCTTAAACCGAGTAGTTCCCGAGCAACCAGCTACGCTTCTGCAACGTTCCACCCAACCATAGGCCAGTGTGCTCGTCAGTCTCTCAGCACCACTGCCACCCCCGAGCTGGGCATGATCTCCACAAGGAAAAGGGGAAAACAGGCTCTCACATAGCCAAAGGTATGTCAAACTCAGCCAAGCCAATCAGCAATTGGGTTTCTCAGGCTGTTAAGAGATGGGTGCATGCATAAGTGTTGGGCATGAGAAAAACGCCTATACAGTGAAGTTCCCAACAGTGGGTTTCTACCAGTTCCAGAAAAACGTGGGTAAACTCAAAACGAATTGGCCACTAGGAAAAATCGACTAGGAGAGCAACCCATTTCAGAAAAACGCCCCAAGGGAAAAAACGACCCCTCCCTCAGTCCAAAATCGCATCCCTCCTCCCCCAGCTGCTCCAAAAAAACCAAAACGAGTTTATGGGCATGGAAAAATGCAGGGTTATGGCCAAAAAACGTGAGGATAAACTTCAGGGAGCTCAGACTGCGTGAGAGGAAGAATGCCATGGGTGAAGGATGGCTTTTGGGCCAATTTCGTGGGGGTTTTCTTGCCCAACAAGCAAAAACACGTTTTCCCAAGTTGATGGCTTGCCCATGCACGAAAATTGACAGTCATACCTCTCCCATCCCAAGGCATTTATTGTCTCAACCAATTCTTGGAAGATTTAAATGATTGGGTGCATGAGACCAAGTGGGTAGTGGAGAGTTCATGGGTTTCTCAATCAAATGGCTTAACACCATGGCTCAAGGGTTTGGTTATTCCCCCCCCCTATTCCTTGTAAAGATCATGCCCCCATCTCTTTGTTGCATTGCGTAGCTGGTTGTGGGTTTTTCATTAAAATTGCATAATTACATGATGTCCGATTTTACATTGTGCACTGCTAGCACAAGAACCATATGCATCTATTCTAATTGTCGATACATAACCGATGAGTCAGTGGTGGGGCCTTGGCCTTGAGCTCCTCGCCATGACTAAATGACAATATTTACATCATTCACGATTTAATGCAAGGGGGGTTACAATGGGGACGTGACAATGAGAACAAAACTTGGGATTTGGTCCCTCTTCCTCCCAAGAGGAAACTAGTGCAATGTAAATGGGTTTATAGAACCAAAGTAGAATTTGATGGATCTGATATGAAGTATAATGACAGGATGGTGGCTAAGGGTTACTCTCAGGTCCAAGTATTGGGCTATACAGAGACATTTGCACCAGTGGAAAAGATGGACTCCATAAGACTAGAGTTTGGCTATTGCTGCTTCCAAGTAATGGGAGGTTCACCACATGGATGTGAAGAGTGCATTTATTCATGGGGATATGAATGAGGATATATATATGCAACAACTTTAAGGATTCATTTCTGATCATACACTTGTGTGTAGGTTGAACAAGTCACTCTATGGGCTCAAGCAAGCTTCTAGAGCTTGGTATGACAAAATGGACAATTTTCTGCTATCTTTGAGCTTTGAGAGATGTAAGTCTGATCCAAATGTATATATGCACCATGTTAATGACCTTATATTGATCATAGTACTGTATTTTGATGATCTTTTTATTACTGGTAGCTGCACCAAAGAAGTGGGTTCATTAAATGTACCATTACACAGTGCATTTCCCATGACCAATCTAGGATTGTTGAAACAATTTATTTATGGGTTTGGAAATTGATCAAAATGTGGATATGATATCTATCTCTCAATAAATATATGCTTCTGATTTGTTGTAGAAGTTCAAGATGGCTGAATGTAAGTCTGCAAAATTTCCATTTCTTTCTGGAGTTAAGCTTACTGATTGGGGTTCTTCACCACTAGTTGACAACTCACTGTATAGACAACTAGTTGGGAGCCTGTTCTATCTTACACACTCTCAACCAGATTTGTCTTATGCTGTTGGGGATGTTGCAAGGAACATGCAAGAGCCTCATGAGTTCCATTGGAAGGAATCCGATAGGATCCTTCATTATGTACATGGTACTAAGCATTTTGGCATCCACTATGCAGCCGGTTCATCTCTTGAACTAGTTGGTTTTACTGATTCTAATTGGGTTGGTAATAGTTCTGATCGGAAGTCAACTTATGGTTATGTGTTTATGCTTGCACATGGTCCCATTTGCTAGTCAAGCAAGAAGCAGCACACCATATCCTTATCTTCAGCTGAGGCCGAATACAGGGGAGCAGTGAATGCAACTACACAATGTGTGTGGTTGCAAGGTATTCTTGGAGAGTTTGGCATTGTGTTTGGTTCACCTACAGTCATTTGGTGTGATAAACATAGCACAATCAAGATATCCATTGATCTAGTACATAGACAGAGGACCAAGCACATAGAGATTTACATGCACTACATTTGTGGCTTGGTGCATGACAATATCATAGCATTGCAGTATTGCTCTTCTACTGAGCAAATTGCTGATATCTTCACCAAGAGTTTTACTGAGAATACCTTCACTTACCTTAGATCACTCCTTGGGGTGAGTGATGCATGGTGAAGATTGGTGTATTTTCATACATGCCCCATGTCCATTTTTGAGGGGAGGTTTTATTCCCTATGCGGTTTTCCTTCTTTCCTTGGTTACATGGACAAATAAATTTTATGATGTAAAAGGTGACTTGAGCCTTAGTTGCCAAGGCCTTATTTTTGATATTCCACTAAGTCTAGCTTATGGGGGGTTGTTAGAGAAATATTGTACCTTAGTACCTTAATCATTAATTAATTTATGATTATTTGATGCTAACTGGTTAATAATGCCTCCCTAGGTGTGAAACTGGTTATTATGAAGTGGCTAGAACTTGTATGGGCTAGTATGAACTAGATCACAATGTTTGTGCCAAAGTATGGGCCAAAGTATGGGACAAGGGAGGTCAAACTAGATGTTGGGCTCTCTCGCGCATGCATTTATTGCCTCCAGCATGCCTAAGGTGCCTTCCTTCCCTGTTTTGTGGATCTGGTTTGACCATAGGTGCCCATACATTGAACTTGGTCATTTATCCCTCTTTTGGCTATTTTTGGCCTATCCTAGCCTACCTAACTTCCACCCAACCATCTCCTTCACATGTGTGAGCTCCATCTTGGTTCCCCATGCTTACCTAGTGTTCACATGCACAATTCATACCTGTTTGGGTTATTTTGGAAACCATTTGGTTAACCTAGGGGGATTGGGATAAATCTAAGCTAGCTAAGTGTGGACACTCCAAGTGGATACTATTCCTTCCTATTTCTATATAAGGATGATCCAAACTCTTTGTAATGTTGGATTGTTAATAATATCTCATATTTGATCATTTGCGCATCCTGATTTTTGATCATTTGTTCTGATATTTGATCATTTGTGTTGTAATTTGATCATTTGTGCTGAGTTTTGATCATTTGTTCATCCAAAAATATATTTGCACTTGTTTTCTTGCTTAATGTGTTAAATATTTCAACTGTGAGGTATCCATAGTAGCTAGATCCTACTGTGTTATAGATTTTACAACATTAGAAGTAGGCTCTTCAATAACACTAGATATATATCCATCTAAATCATGATCTTCTAGAATATCCAGGATCCTGGCCTTCCAACTATTGACGTTCGAAGTTCCTTCAAGACGGTCTTCGAGTCTCACTGAGATTGAGGCCATTGTTCTTCAAGTATTGTGAACACTTAGGATCTACGTAGGCTCAATCTTGATTGTTGAACTTAGTAATTTCATGCCCTGAGATCTGATACCATGTTAATTTTTTTTATCTTTAATTTAGAGCTACAACAATAATTGAAATAAAATAACACTCATACACATAAGCAATCACATTTGACACATGAATTTACCCTAGGGAAACCCTCTATGACTTGAGGGAGAAAACCCCAACAAAACCTTCCTTAGTATATTGATAGATAACAAAGAATGTATTTTACATCAAGCACCCTCGGTGCAATCACAAAGCAAGAGAGAGATAAAAAAGAGAGACTCAAAATAATATCCTGCACAAAGAAAAGTACATTTCCTTCAAGAGAGGAGAATTCGCTTCACATTTAATTCATCAATCCTGTATAACATATTTATATATTATGCTCATGTGTCGGCTTCTATTTTTATCTTCTGACTTTAGGATGAACTTTCCCTCCATCTGGATGCATCAATATTGCATGAAGAAGTGCACCCCACTTCTCATGCAATTCATTAACTCACTGAATTGACATTTAGGATGAACTCGCCCCTTAGCTGAAATCTTGCCCACTTAGTTAGGTGGCCAACTTAAGTGCCATCATGCAAGTGTCACAACTCAAGTTTCATATTTTAGTTTAATATCAGTGTCGTCTTTTAGTTTAACATAGATGTCTTCATGCAATAACACTTAGTTAACTAGATCTTCTTTATTATCACTTAGTTAAATCTCTTAACTGATTCTTTCTTGTTAACATCATTGTAGTGATCAATTCAAGTTCTCATTTGATTTACTGAAGTTTAACAATTCAAGTTCTCTCTTAATTAATTATTTTATGTGCAATTCGAATTATATCATATCTTATCACATCTTATCTTTATCTCTTGTCTTATCTGCATGGTCCACATGTGCCAGCTTAATTATCATATCAAATATACTAAGGATATTTTCCCAATGATGTGATCATATTGTTCTACTATCGTTTGAAGTGGTTATATGCGTCACGTCTCCTCCCATAGAATCAACCGACAGAGGGAACCTGACGAGTGCATCGGGTGCTACAATTCCCCACTGAGGCTGTATTTTCAATTTCATTTAAATCTAAATGTGTGTGCAGGTCTATGATAACTAACACAACGGAATTAAAATCAATTGCACACACACACACACTTCATGCATGTATCAACATGTTCAACACAGGAATAACAATAAACTCTTGCACATAAATATAATCATCTTATTCTATTCATGGGCATTCAATTGCATCAATTCAAATTGGCTCATTCATTCAATTTAACATAAGTAAGAAGTCACTCATAATACATGAAATTAAGCATAATCAGAAATGACATTGAACACTTATCTTTTAATGGAAATTTTCCAAGTAACTGGCTATGGGAGAGCAATGTTCCACCCAAGCATAGGTCTCTGTCCAACCTATATTATTTCATCTAAGAGACCACCCCCAAGCTAGGATATGTATCCACTAAGGAGGAACTACTCAGGCTCAGTCATAGCCACAATCACAAAATTCATGCTAATCCATCATACAGCTGGGTTTGTCAAGCATGTAGGGAGATAGGGAAGAATATTGCTAAGACAGTGAGCCCAACCACAAGGCTACATGAATATCAAATGATCTCAGAAATCCTTGGCACCCACAATACCTACCACATCCAACACAAGGAAGATCCCCTTCTCTACTACATATTCCCTCAGGAACCCTTTCCCTCCAGTGCTCTTCAAGGTGGGCATAGAAAGGTCCAAGTTTCTAGATCCAAAAATATTCATACCTTCACTGGGTTTATCAAGAAAATCCGATCTCTGATCTCTCACCCAATTTGATCCACTTATGGATTTTACCCAATTCTGGTCATGTGAATCCCAAAAACGGAATTGAATTTCCCAACTTACAAATCTGAGTTTTCATATGGATTTTTGGGCATTTGGCACTCTCAAATTCACCCCATAGTTTATGTCTATGGATCCCCCATTGGATTTTGCTACTCACATCAAGTTTTGAACATTTTTGGTACTCAAAATCGTGGCTTCTTCTCTGGTTGCGATTTCTGCAATTCTTCACTATTGGGCATGCATAATGGTTGATAAAATGATGTATGGTTGGTAAAAAATGGAATGAGGATGATGGAAAAATGAATTTCCATGAGGAAGTTAACTTCTGGACCAAGTAAACTGATCCCATAACCCGCAATATGAATTCCATAGCTTGCCCATGTTCCATTAAATTCATGGGCTAACTTCTCAGATGCCTCTTCCTAACATAATTAAATGTCAACATAGAAGTCAATATGGATCTCAAAATGACACTTGGAAACAAAGGATTGAATCCCCCAACCCCTCACCTCTCCCTGGTGGATACATTCAACCCCCCTCATTTTTAGTTGCTTCCATAGCCAGTTTTTGGAATTTTATTTACACCATAAATATTTACATGATTTTACAATTCCCATGGTTTACTAACACATGGTTCACAAAATATAAGCTACTTTCCTTTTAAATCCGAGAATTCACTAGTGGGGCCTTGTCCTTGAGCTCCACACTAGGAATTTATATATCGCATATGCACAATATTTACACATTAAGCCAATAATGCCAAGGGTCAAAATGGGGGTATTACAATATGCTAAAGTAATTCACTCTAGAGGTGGTCAGTTATCTAGAGGAGACTCAATAGCTCAACCATTGTTAGTAGTACATCACACACCATACATGCTTCGACATGCAAAGCATCACCTCAACACATTAGGCACCACCTCAACACATGAGGATTTGTATTGACACACAAAACCTTAGCCTTGACTAGCAAGACTGTACAGCGTCATCACATTGACATACAAAGCACTTGCCTCAAAACATGAAGCTTAACCATTCTTGATTCCAACTCAATATTCTTCTCCAAGTTTCCTGAGTCCAACTCAGGATCCTATAAGGAAATACCTTGACACACGAGGATCAATCTTGAGACACAATATTGACCTAGAGAATGAGTCGTGATGTTGTAAATTTAACACAAAAAGGATGTTTATTTTAAGTGGGGAGATGTAGAAAAACAAGCATTTTGCAGGATTAAGGAATCCATAGCAGAAGCTCCTTCTCTAGCTACCTCCGATTTTTCTAGGGATTTTATGTTGTATACTTTTGCATTAGATCTGTCTTATGCAGCTTTCCTTTTACAGAAAAATCAAAACGGAGATGAATGTCCAATATATTTCATGAGTTCTGCACTCAAAGGTACATAATTGAATTACTTAGAAGTTGATAAACATTCCTTTGTTGTCTTTAAGGCAGCCAAACATTTTAGGCCTTACTTGCTAAAATCTAAAACCATAGTCATAGTTCCTTACCCAGCAGTAAGAAATATTTTGGTACAGAAAGACCTAGGTGACAAATGAGCTAATTGGATGACCACACTCCAAGAATATGACTTAGAGATAAGACCATCCAAATTTGTAAGAGGTCAAGGCCTATGCAGATTAGCAGTTGAATATTCACCTGATTATTTTACCCAAGCTTATTTAGAATAAGAAATAACATCATTTTAAAAGGAGGTATGTCATGTGTTCGATCCTGCAAACTTTTGGTATTATGATTTAAGTACTTTCTAGCACATGGTCATGATTTGGAACATTTGGAACCTAAACAAAGAAGAGATATTAGGCTCAAATTTTCCCCTTATAATATTATAAATGATGTCTTATTTAGGAAAAATTATGATGGAGTCATTATGTGTTGTCTTGAAAAGGATGATGCATAAAAGTTTTGGCTTAATTGCATCCAGGGCATACAGGAGGAAACTTTGGAGGTAGTACCAATGCTCATAAAGTCCTTCGTGCCGGATATTATTGGACTACATTGTTGAAGGAATCCCATCATTCATCTCGAAAATGCCACATCTTTAAGAAAAAAACTGGCAAAGTAAAAAAAATGCTTTTTCTTTGCAACCCGTCATTGCTAAATTTCCATTTCGGCAATGGGGGATGGATATTGTTGGTCCCATTAACCCTCCTTCGAGTATGTAGCATAAATACATTTTGATAGCTACTAATTATTTTACCAGGTGGAATCAGACCAGCCCATTACATGTGGTAAATACAATTTAGGTACAGAATTCCATCATTACCAGATTTGGAATCCCAGAGTCGCTTGTTTTTTATAATGCCTCTTATTTCTCTTCCGTTGAACTGAATGCATTATTTTAGAAAGAGGCATAAAAATCCAATACTCTTCTAATTATTATCCATAGGGAAACGTCTTGGTTGAATCCACACAAAAAAATATGCTGAAAATTCTCAAGAGAACAATATTTGATCATCATAAGAACTGGCATAATGAACTCCTGAATGCTCTATGGGAACATCGGGTGACTCCCAAGACTGCTATACGTAACTACCCTTTCTTCCTTGTGTACAGAAAATAATCTATTTTTCCTCCCAACATTTTTCTCCTGTCCCTTCAGTTAGCTTAGTTAGTAGAAGAAGAAGAATGCCCTTTTATTTAGTGCATAATTAATACTCTATTAAATTTGGAAGAAGAACGTGAAATTGGTAAGAGAGAATTCCATTAACATTAGTGTCTGTTAAATGATGGTTTGATGACCGTTCTTCCTCCAACAAAGACCTATAGATAGGATATTTTGTGTTAAAATGCGACAGGGCTCACAAATATAAAGGGGAGCACACTAAGTTCCATTGACTCTAGTTGGGACCTTTCATCGTCAAGGAAAAAATAGGACCAAATACGTTTCACCTAGAGAAAATGGAAGGACAAGATGAGGCCTATCCTATCAATGGGAAAATCCTAAAATGTTATTTCTACTAGTCTCTTAGGAGGAAAATAATTTCTGTATATATTATGTAAATACCTTTTATTTTACATTTTTTACACTAGTTTATTTAATAGTTGTGTTTGGTTTGCTTCTTGAACTTGTAGTTATTGTTTATTTTTCATTTTCTTGAGCAGAATTAGGTCTCGGTAGTTCTGAATTACCATTAATTGATTCACATGGTGCCACTTTTCATGGGGGAAATAATTATCCTTGTCATAATCATTCTCTTCCATGATTACTAACTACACCTTCATCTCACAATCAGAGTTAATTCAGGATTCAATTTCAGTCATTTTTGCTATACTCTTCTTACAACTGTATCATGACTAAACATTTGGAAAATGAGTAATTAATGTAGCCTTGACTGGGGTAGTATAGTATTACAATCAACAATTAGTAATTTTAGTTAACTCTTTGACTAAATGTCATACCTCAACTGGGTACAAAATGAAATTACTAGAAGGTTCTAACCCAGGTTGAATTTAACTACGAAAGTGGAGGTACACTCCACAGCAACAAGTTACTCCCTGCAAATTGACTACCTAAAACACTTCTTTAGGCAAAAAAATTATTTTCCATATTTCAATCGGTTTTCCTATTGAAGACAATCGATGAATACTAATGCTGTCAATATTAACTTCCTTACGCCATTATGTGCTTTCAAGAAGCATTATTCACTCACTTCCCTGTTCATTGTTTATATAACATAATAAAAATCCTTGTGAGATGATTGGAGAATAGGGGGTTTGGGTTTGAGCCAACCTATGTTGAAATATTCTCACCATTATTTTTATATTTGCATGCATGCATGGATTCTACATGCATCCAGTCATCATGCATGCATCCAATCATCAGTATGGTAGTCTCCCCAGCACCTGGAGCCTATGCTCACCCCCCTAGAGCTTGTTTTTAGCCTTCAGGATCCCTCCTAACTACCTAGTGCACCTTTTTTCCTCATTTGGATGACATATGCACCCTACTACACTACTTGGATCACTCACAGTCAGTTGCAGCATTTATTGACCATTTTATTAATTTATTGCTGAGTTTAACTTCCTGTAGCTTCCAGTTGTCTGTATCGGAGTGCCACTCGACCTACTAACAACCTCATCAGCCTCATGCGCCCTCCTTTGAGTCTCCATCCCTTGATTTGTGCTCACATGGCTCAGTTAGACTCAATTAGACTCATTTGAATGACTTTTGACTATTTGTGACTACTACCACTGATTGGATGATGTCTCCAATGCTATCCAAGCCACACATTGAGGAGAATTCGAATGAAATTAGGAGGCATTCGAATCCATTTGATTGTATTTAATTATTATTCTATTTTCACAGTGCCAGCTTACAACGGATGTATGATACAACAATTTTTATCATTTCTTGTGTTAATGAGTGATTATTGATTCAAAAATTCTTCTTCTCTTCTCTGCTATTCTTGAGTGAGTTTTAGTGAGGTTTTCTCCAGCTGTGTGATCTCTCCTGTAAAATATCACATGATATCAAAGCTGGATTCATCTATTTGAATTGCAGCAGTAACAGTTGTAGCAATTCTTTGAGCAATTGTCTTTCATTGAGCACCAGAAGCCTCTGTATTTCCACAGCATTTCCTGGTGAAATTGTCTTGAATTCACTGGAGCAATCTAGTGAGGTCTAGCCAGGTGTGAAGGATCTAGTCACATGTGCTCAAAATTTTCTGTAGTTACAGTAGTTTTCTGCAGTTGTAGCAGTAGATTCGAATTCAACAACAGCTTCCATGAATCTGAAAGCAGTTCCTTCTCTCTCTCTTCATACAACTATGAATAATGGAAACCAAAGATGATAGCATACCTGAAGAGATATGGTCTTTTCAATATGTGTATTGGTGTTAAGAGATATTTTTCTTCCTATGAAGAGGAAGAAGATTGGCTAGATGATTGTGACAGAGCCTCAACAACAATATGTATTGCTATGCTTTCCAATATGGAATACCTCATTGATCCCGCAGAACATCTAAGTGATAACTGGACAAGATTGGACAAATTATTTGGAAAGAAGGAAGAGGATGATGTTAGCCATTTGGAGAAAAATCCCAGCAGTATTGCCTCAAGTGCTCTCTCTATTCATGATTCGGCCTCCATCATATCTCATGATGAAGTTGTTCAAGATGAAGTCGAAATACAAGACACGGTTTCAGGATTTGATCCATCTTCTGATTCGAATTATGAGCAAGAGATGTCAGCTACTACTCTAGAAGTTGAAGAGACTTTCAAAATCTCTACTTCCCATGAGCCTACTGATGTGCAAGATGATGACCTACTAAGTATTTTGGAGGTAAAATCAGATTTGGGAGGCAATGCATTCGCCCTCCTTGATCAAATGCTTCCTATGGACTCCTATTTGGTCATTGGCACATGGTTTTAGAGTTTTACCGAAAATGGAAGACACCATCATTCACTCGGGTTCAAGTCTCATGCATATCCTTTTGATTTTGGTTTTGATCTCACCCCTGCTGATTCAAAGGAGATCATAAGAAACCATTTATCAATTCTTGGAGCTGATTTGAAGTCCAAGATACCATCATCATGTATTAGTTCATTTGGTTATGATCTCACCTATGTTGGTTCAAAGGAGATATCAAAGAACTACATACACATTCATGGATCAGTTGATTCTACCTCAGTTGGTTTGAATCACATGCTCCATAATGATATTCATATTTTTGAATTTGTTCCCACCATCCTTGGTAGAAAGAGCAAGTTCAGGAAGCCTCCAGATTCGCTTGCATGCATTGTTGGAGAACTCAAGCACATGTTTTTTCAGCATGATCCACTTCTTCCCAAGAGGAAGATAACTCTTTTTGAGAGAATGCTAGATCCATATCCACAAGAACTTGAATATCTAGCACCTATTAGTGAAGATGAGCAAATGGAAGACCAAGATCCAGATCTACAACTTGCAGATCCTCTTCTTCCTAGATGGGAAGACACTACTCTTAGATATGTCGGAGATCTTGTTGGAGACCCACTTGATCCAAGGAGAACTAGATTTGATTTTCAAAACGGAAGGTTTCATCCTTCTCACATTGTTGATCCATTTCTTGTCGATAGATCCTTCTTCGATGGAGAAGTGCACTTACCATTTGGGGTGAGTGATGTACATGATTGATTATCCTACCACATTCTATATTGACGATGGCTTTCTTCCCACTGGGTTTTCCCTCTTTCCTCACTTTATTTATTTAGATTTTTGTATGGGGTGACCTTTGGTCTCAGTTACTAGGGCCTACTAGTTTTCAGTTACTTCCTCATAGTTTGGCTTGCAGGGGGGGGGGGGGGTGTTGGAATATTCTCGCCATAATTTTTTTATATTTGCATGCATCCAGTCATCATGCATGCATATGCATGCATCCAGTCATCAATATGGTAGTCTCCCTAACACCTGGAGCCTATGTTCAACCCCATAGAGTCTATTTTTATCCCTCAGGAGCCCTCCTACCTACCTAGTGTGCCTTGTTTTCCTCATCTGGATGACATATGCACCCTACTACACTACTTGGATCACTAACAGTCAGTTGCAGCATTTATTGACCAGTTTATTCATTTATTACTCAGTTTAACTACCTGTAGCTTCTAGTTATCTGTATCGGAGTGCCACTTGACCTACTGACAGTCTCATCAGCCTCATGCACCCTCCTTGGTGTCTCCATCCCTTGATTTTTTTTCATATGACTCAGTTAGACCCAGTTAGACTCATTTGACTGACTTTTGACTATTTGTGACTACTACCACTGATTGGATGATGTCTCCAATGCTATCCAAGCCACACATTGAGGAGAATTTGAATGACCTTAGGAGGCATTCGAATCCATTCGATTGTATTCAATTATTATTCTACTTTTGCAGTGCCAGCTTATAGCTGATGTATGATACAACAATTTTTCTCATTTCTTGTGTTAATGAGTGATTATTGATTCAACAATTCTTCTTCTCTTCTCTGCTATTCTTGAGTGAGTTTTAGTGAGTTTTTCTCCAGCTGTGTGATCTCTCCTGTAAAATATCACAACCTATTCATGCTCCAAAATTCATGTGGAATGACATCTCCATATCTAGTCACCAAGCTAGGGGGTGGCTTTCAGCAAAAACTGAAATACAGGGGGTCTTATGACAAGCCAACATGTTCATGATATGCATGTATTAGTGAATGAAATTACCATTATCTGGTCACCAAACTAGGTTAATGGCCAATAATTTTTCTTTAGGGAAAATAATAAATGAAAATCAAACATCAAAGTCTAAATAGTTTGCTTGAGGACGAGAGGTCTCAGTATGAGTCAGGATCATGAAACTATTATGGAGTTGATGTTATCAATTGATATCTAGTTAGCAATCCAGGATTACGACTTTCATCTTTAAAATTGGAGGACAGGAGGTCTCATTATGAGTCTGCTCGATCATTTTCTATAAAGTTTCGTGACTGGGACTATCAATATCTGACTACCAAATTAGGACAATGTCCTTCATCCTACTTTTACAAGTCAAACATATGATAAATAAATCATAAATGTATATTTTTATTCAGTGAATGAGACACTAGAATCCTAATTCGGTTAAAAGAAACCATGTCGGGGATATGGACGCCCGCTGGTAGTAGAGGCAATGCTGATGTTATTGGAGGTAAAAAATTTATGATAGCAATTAGTTTTGTCAATTGTGTTGATGGTTGACCAATGAATAATATGTTTTCATTTAATTATCTACCAATCATTATCATTGTGTTATTGTAAAGTTGATCGCATGAGAGTCATATACTTGTTGGACTTAGCCAAAAATGTTCAAGCGATAATCGTTGATGTGGAACCCACTATGCAAGGTGTATCTTAATCCAGTTAATAACCTCCATCCCTACTCATATGTGCTCTGGTAAATTTTAAACTCAGTAAAAGATAACTAGTTCATCCCACAGATCATCATATATTGGATGCTACCAACTAATGCCCTTCTCATTTACCAAAATGAGTGGGTACCCCTCCTTATGTGAGTTGTGGTCCAAAGAGATAAATGATGCATTTTGCTAGATATTATATTTTTCTATAAGTTTAGTTTCACTTTGGGATTAGTTTACTTACCTTTTATTTTGCACATACAAGTTTGGTATTTTATGATTTAATTTGTTTTTATAAGCTGTTACTATTATGGATTATTTATGATCGATGTTTCACTTACTTGGTTCTGAAGGCACTTTTGTGTAATTTCTTGGGAATCACAATAATGGTGTGAGGACAACTCGTTTTGAGTTCCATGACTGAAAGAATGGAACTCAAAGTTAGCCTTTACAACCTGTTATTATGTAGTTTCGTCATTCATGATATTCATTACTTATTTATGACTAAGGATTAAGCTACATTTTCCTAACATGCCAATTTAATTCAAAGCCCTATGATGTACACTATGTAGCCAATATGCAAGTAATTGGCGATTTTCTTTAATCAAACAATCATAGCTGCATTAATCCAATGTGGATCAAGGAATATTGAACTTTATTGTCAAATGATGATATTCTGAGTGATTCCTGGCTCAATACCTATTTCATGACATAATCCTAATATCGCTTAATTTACAAACTCTGAATCTTAGCATCATGTTGGTTTCAGAATTTATTACTTGCTTGATAATATTCTATTTCTAACTCTATTTGTGAGTTTTGATATACTCATTTGGAAATATACAATTATTGATTAGATACTAAGGGTTATAAATATCTAATTATTGAATTTTCATTCAAGTATTGATGAACATTTGTTATTATGAATACCTTTTCATTTGTGTATTATTCCGCTTTGTATTATGAGCATTAGTTAATTTTGTTGTCCGTGATAATGGCTTATAGTTGTATAACTTTACATTATGGTTGTTATATTTTCCTCCTAATTTGATTGAACTATGTTTTTATTGCGCTTGAACTATTATAAGTTTAGTTTAATCATGAAAAGGAATGCCACAGGAAGCCATTTCATCAGATGTCATACTACCTCATCATGGCAAGTGAATACAATTATAACATTATTCATTAATATGCCATGTAATAAAAACACTACAATCAAGGTATCTAGTGGATTTGTCTATACCCATAATTCCAGTTAAGGTTACCAATTCATCGGACTGATAAATTACACTCCCTATCGTGGCATGAGCTCAGGATGACTAGTACCACTATATTGGTGAGTTTTCTTCCTTCCTTACAATCCATTAATACTCGATCAACTTATTGGTATGAGTATGCTATCTATAACCCGTACTTCATGCTTGATGCAAATTCCTTGAGGGTTTAGTGATTTAGGGATGGAAGACATTTTTTGGATAGCACTTTTCTTAGCTTGAGTTGCTCATTCGCACCACATTTTTACTCTGTGCCAAGTTTCAATACTGCAATTTATTCTGAAAGTTGTTTGAATCACTCTAGATACCTATTATGTATTGCTACCCCTTGAATAACCTGCATTGTTGTTAACATTATGGGGTTGATTAAGAGAATCGAACATGTGAGTGATGAAACAAATGAGTCAGATAAACAATTGTTCGAGGGTTTATCCACGATTGGGTAGATGGTATTCATTCATAAATTTCATGGATACGGTATGAAGGTTACTGAAAATTTTGCTAAGTCCTTTGATGGAACTAAAGCAGTTGTTGGTGAGATTGAGATACTATTTATCGAAGAATTTGTGTCTTAGGCCACTAAGTTTTCAGCTACTAGTGAAAAATGGTATAAGCACGCTCCGTTGAAGAAGGTTTCATGGAAGGACTTCCTGGACAAGCCTTTAAAAGCATAGGAATTCACTAAAGGTATGCCCCTTAGTATTTTTAAATTTTGAATGGTGAAATATGCTATCTCCAATCTACCATTTTATTACTTGTGAGGGAAGATATAGTACGATACTCAGATACCACATCAGGATTGTCATGGCGTTGATAGCTTTTAGGATGAATTTGCCTCATTTTCTCTTGAAGAGACTGTCATATATGTCTTTACGTTATCAAAATACCTTCAAATACTTTGAAAGGGTTCTCTTCCTCCATGGTCTTATCGGTATATTAGTCGAATTTCGACTTGCACAATTGGGGGACTCTTGGAACCAATTTTGCAGAAGGAACAATTTTGATCAATTTCCTGCTGAGATAGTCGATTCTCCTGAAATTATTGTCCAAGGCAGTAGCTCTAACCCATCCAAAATTCTAGTAAACCCAAAACTTATTCATGAGGGTTTGGATGAGGGTTTTAATGAAAACCTTGATAAATTTTTCATGGAATTTGAAGGCCATGATAACCACCCTACTATGGAAGATGTAAGGTCTCTAGGCCAAGGTAACCCACAAATTCAGTCATTTTTACAGACCGAAAATACGATTGGATCCATACAGTGTGATTCCACCAATATTTGTCCAAATGTCAACCCTAAGACCAACTCCTGTCAAACGGGTAATGAATCCCTTCTAAAATATCTGCTATAGATCAGGCATACAATCTAGTTGACCCTGTCCCCGATCTAATGGATCCTGCGATTGGCCAGGATATGTGAGAGAAACAAGCAATGTATTATTCTGTATATGAGGTTTCAGTAGATGCTCCTCAATGTTTTGGTCCAAACATTAGCTTTTGGGATAATCAACCATATGTTTCCACTGAATCTGTAGATGATTTTCTCAATTATGCTTTGAAAAGCATGGGGATTTTTGATTTGCTAAAACAAGTCAATCAACTAAAAGAGCTGGCTAACAATAGAACTCCTGAAGATACTAGTATCAAATTATGAGTGATGATCCTAAAAATGTCAATGAGGAAAATCAGGATGGTAGGGTGGATAAAGTTACTAGAGCCTGTTGAGAAGGTGGTCGATAGCGATAAATGCACTAATGTTTATCCATCAAATGGGCAGGACACTCCACTTAAAACAAAAGGACACTTTTGTAAATCTTAACATCATTGTTCATACTAGTTTTTCTGAGCTTGTCAAGCCAAAATAGTCCATAGTCATGGTTTATTTGCTACTTTATATGTGTACATATTTTTGGAAGAAGTCTTTAGTTTGAATTAGAGGTCAGTATTTGTTCTAGTTTAGTTTCATTTGTTAATTCGCTTATTTTATTATATGCTCATAAGAAGTAGCTGCAGAGTAAAAGATTCTGTAGGCACTTTGTCATATTTTGATTTTCTTTTATTGACATATTCTTCTGTTTCCTTCAGGTATAAATACCCTAGAATGTGTCACCAGATTTTTTCAAATTGAATCATCGCCACTCGATGCAAGTGGATGGATATATCAAGGAATTTGTACCTGTTTCGAGGAATGTGGCATTCAATTTCGATAAAATGCAATGTGTCAATAAAAAATTAGCTTATATAGTTAGCAATGTTTTAATATTGTTCACATGTAAGCTAATTTAGGATTATGACTCATCCAATGAGCTTAGATGTATGATATTTTGTCATTATTATCATCATTCGAGGAGTTGGGTTAGTTTTTTTTATTTCACTTGCATAGATAAATTAGGATGGATAGTAGATTGTGATCCTAAACTTATGGTCACATCTTCGAATCTAGATATGGTCTAGATTTTAGTTTGGATAATTGACTCTGTTATATATAGAGCATGATACTATTGAAAATGGGGTGACTTGGGGGAATTAGTGAAACCTTATTACACATCTAATGACTTTTTGTTTTGAAAATTATCGTGAGTATATATATGAAAATTTATATATGTGTTCATGATTGTTTTCACGATTTAGTCATTATGTTGTTCTAGGGTTTGTAGTGAATAGTCTTTTCTTAGTGCCGATATGTTACTTGAACTATACAAATTTCTCATTATTTGGTTTTCATCAGTAATAAGTAGTTAGTTTTTGTAGTTCACCATCCCTGCAACTGACAATCTGATTATACATATTTATTGGTTGTTTGACTTAATTCGAAGTTGTTTTATGTCTTTCAACAATGATCTTTTAAGCACTCAAGATATATGATTGAATTCTTTAATTAGAAAGTATTTTCACCCTAGTTAAGAAATATTGATCATGTATTTTTCACTAGTATGTTTTTGGATTAACAATACGATTGATTGAATATGATAGTAGTCAATAAACTGAATTTATTATTCGATTTTATAAATAATTTTTCAGTCTTGTTATTATTTTCATGTATTAGGATTTTCTATACAAAAATAATAACATGTTATTTTTCCTTCATGTTAGAATTAATTGATCATTACATTTGGTAGTTAATATCTTGGCTAAGATTAGATATTATCTTTTCTTTTTAATTTGAGTGAGTTTAAAGGGTTTTACTTTCAGGTGTAAATTTGTACTCTCTAAAATAATTTAGGTCAATTTTTTCCTAATTTATTTAACCAAGGATGCCTGATACAGTTCATATGTAATATGATATCATATTATTAATGCATCTCAATTATTTTCTTTATTAGAGTATTGGTCTTTGGGTCATAATAATAGGATTCAATAATTATCTAAAGTTTTCATTTGTTTGTCATAGTAGTATAATTTAATTCCTTATATGGATATTAAATTTATCGGTTTGGGATCCCTAATGAAAGATTTTATATTTGTATTTAATAGGAATTCTCTTTTATTTATTTTGTACATATTATTTTAATTCTCCCTTTGAGATTCTGTATTTGTGTTATATCCCATTAAGTTTTAAGGTTTACTCATAATATTAGGTGAGAAATTACTTCGGCTAATGGAGCCGTTAAACCCATGAGGGTTAGCCACTTTTAAATGGCTTAGGGTTGCCTAAATATCCTCTCCTTATGTTGACTCAGATGAAAATCTTACGGTCAACACAAGGTAACCAGAATGCAAGAGCTAATAACCCCCCAAGAAAGAAAAAAATGCTAACTTGAGGACAAAATTTTCCTGCTTCATTTGTGGATATTATGGTCACTATACTCACCATTGTCCACTGCTCTTAGACTAGCTCAGCAGTTGGTGGAAGAAAAGAAAAATAAAGTAGCAAATCCTCCTTAGGAACCTAATGCACCACAACCCCAGCAAGTTGTCTTACATCAACCCTTTTCCAACCAAGGGGTAGTCACCCAGTAGCAAGAGCCTCACCCCCAGGGTGATGGATCCTTTCAAAATATGTATATGAATACGTTAGATGAAACCTATAAACTCCACTCAAAGTCTATGGTGGGCCTAAACCACCACAAGAGGACAATGGATCTACTCCCTTAGGTGGTCCTTTGCAAATACGTTCCCAAGTGGTGAAGAAATCCCAAGGATCCCAAGGTACCACTTAGGCGCACTTCCCATAACCCTCACATGAAATCCTCCCACAACTACAGTATTGTGGATGACTTGGATCAGTCACCAGCTTCCATGTCCGCTTTAGAAGTGCTATAGTCATGCACAACCCAAAGGAAGGCATTAATTAATTCATTTGGCAATGTTGACCCTTTAGACTCATGCCTTATGACATTTGATCTCGATAAAGGTGAACCATGACTACCCTCATAAATCACATTCCAAGTTCCAGTTATAGTTAAAAACATCATGATCCATCAATGCATTATTGATGAAGGAACATTGACATGCATAATGTATTCTAATGTCTAGAAAGGGTTTGTCTCACCTAAGTTAGTTCCCTCATCTATCGCTCTTCGCACATATGATGGGTGACCATCACAACCACGAGGTTTATACCAAAATGTCCCCATTGAGTGAGGAGGAAAGAGGGAAATGAATGATATTGAGGTATTCGATGAACAACTCGACTACAACATCCTTTTGGTTCGTAGTTATATGTACGCCATGAAAGCAGTTTCCTCTTCGATATTCCTCATCATGATGTTCCCCTTTAATGGGAAGATATTTACCCTTGAACTGCTCAATTACTATGACCCTCATGCCAACACCAACCTCGAAAACGTCCTACCGACTGTAGGTGAAGTGAATCAACCCCCTTACATTGATATATACCTAGGTTTGTACAAAGATTCTAACTTTCTAGGGGAATAATCAGGTCCTCTGCTTGAAATCCCCACATCGACATATGACCTTACATGCACGATTTTCACCTCTGAAAATACATATCCAACCCCATCGGCATGATCATCAACACCTCCAATGAATCATGGAATTGAACAAACATTGATTCCACCGGTGCCTCCCATATTTCAGATACCATTCTTGTACCCCCCATGGGACCTCATATAATTGCTCCGTGACCATCTCCTATGAATGGAATAATTGTTCCTAGAATGAAATTACATAGGTTTGGAAATGATCAAAGATCTACCTTTCTTCCTTAGATGCACTCACTTATGTTGTCCTTGAATCCTTTTCTTGTCGAAGAGATTCTACCTAATTTTCCAAAACTACATTTCCTACCACCAAGATATTGACTCATCCCACTAGCTCATCCCTTTCAACCTACAAATCTCTTAATTATGTATTTATGGTTTCCTTTTATGTTTCGAGAAATTCAACTTGGGAATTTAGTGTATCCTTCTCAGTTTGGAGTTCTTGGGAGAAGACTTAAGTGGTTCTTTTCTCCACCTCCAAGGATTCATGAACATGTGCAAGTTCCACCCTCTCTCTCCTAGCTTCCAAGAGGAGGTACTCTAGAGTGATAGTCCTTTTATTTTCTTGGTTGAGGTATTGTACCATCTTTTGAATGTTGTCTTAGTTGGCCATGGCAGTTTCCACGATCACTGAATATATGAATTTTGGTTCCTAGTCATCCCTTTGAACACCGGTACTTCCTATGTGGTAACCATATCCAGTCATGATGAAATATTAAGTCTTTTCTTTGTCCTTTTGAGAATCTATTTATTTTTAAGATAAAATACTATAGTCTCCATTCAAGCTACAACGTGCTCCTAGGATGGTGTTTATGGAGTAATGCCTAGTTCCCTGAAAGGAATATGTCCTCTAGTGAGTGGGATTTTAGGGCTAGTAGTGATATCCTCATGTCCATGTCTTGAGGCTTGCTACTTGTGCCTCCTCGGCATGTCATTGTTCTCTCTCTGCACTATTCTTCTAATCTTCCTCGTCCCTCTTCTTTTGGATTTCTTCTTGTATAGATTTATCTTCCCTCTTTCGAACTTCTTCTTTCTCTTTGAGCAATTCTTCCTACTTGTGTTTTTCCTCTTCAGCTTCCTTTTCTTGCTCTTCCTCCTGCAACTTCTTGTTTTTTTTTTCAATCTAGCCTCTAGATGAGCCTTTTTAGGGAAGCTTCTCTGAATAGTCTTTGCTTCACCTCATCAGGCGTTTCTTCATCCTGCTTGCTAGTGACAACCTCTTTACGGCCTTTCCTGTGCTTTCTCATCTTGTCTAGTTCTTCAAAATTGTGAGCTCATCGGTACACCTCTTCATCTACACAAAATTTATCAGCCTAAGCATAGTAATACTTAACAACTGCACAATGATTGGCCACTTTCCTGTGACTGACATTTCTTTAAAAGGTCCTTTCCCCAAAGTGAAAGGATTCAAATTATTGGTTAATTTTGTAGCTTGATTTACTTTGGAAATTTTGTATGCCCCAACTGTTATGGACAAGGGAGGCCATGATGATTTCTTTGCATTATTCAAGCTGCTTCTTATACCGTCGATGAAATTCTACCTTACAATTTCCTTGAGGACCATGTAGTCCATGGCATACTTGGAAAAAACATATGGGGCATTAGACCCTCCATAAATGCATAAAAAAGTCCCATTGTCCTTGAGGTACCAGTCCCCTCGATGGGTTTCCATTTTAATAACATCATTGTACATGCAATTAGGTTCCTTACCATAGATGATTTTGTACATAGGCATGATCAATTCTTCACAAACTTTCTTGTAGTAGCTAGCATTCCTTTGTGCCCATAATTCTTGACAGCACATGTTTATGGTATCTCATCAAGGTTCCAGTTCCACCCCATGCATGGGAAGTTGTGGAAAATCAATATAGTATCCAACATGTATGAAGACATGTGGAATTCTGATTTATTTGCAAGAATACCATTCTACACACTTTTGATTGCTTCTTCTAGATTTATTGAAATAATAGTTTCCCAATTGAAATTTGTAGTGCACAATGTAACATAGTATAGTAGAAAATTCCAATGGATCCTGAAATGTGATGCACTATCCATCCCATATATCCTGCATAAGAGAGATACAACTACCCGATAAGGAGGTTTTAGCATTTTGGTATTAGTCATTCCCTGCTTTCTCTCTAGAGAAATTGTTTCCCTAGCATCCATATTTGCTTGATGAAGTCAATATAGTTTAGCTACAAACCTTCAACCCATTGCAATGTCATGTTGATTTCTGCCATTGGAATTTTGTAATCCTTTTCTAGATGGTTCGGCTAAAAGGAAGTGACACCTTTTCTCGAGGTGTCCTTTAATATGTGAGTTGTGGCATCGACATGAGGTATGAGCCAACTAATTATTTCTATGTAGGATAAAACCTCATCCCTTTCTGCTTCTTTATGTATCCCTAACTTCTTGAAATTCTGGTATATCAAGAGATCCCCTAGGCTAGTGGTTTGATAATCTTCACTTTGGAAAAGATGATATAATTTTCCCCATTTGTATTCATGCTCAGCCCTTGTAGGTATATGTTTATCATCGTACTGGATTTGAAGAGGTGCCTCTTCAACTTTCTCATCATCCGATGATATATCCTAGACAACTTTGGACTGTTTCCTAGTGTTTCATTGAAACATACTGCACTCCTGCAAGCCATCAAAAGTAGTATCAAATTCCATGGAGCATAAACTAATAGTTTATGCATTCAAAAGTACTCTATGATAAAAATGTAAACACGACAAAACAACATCAATTTAAAACTTCCTTCCAATTGATGATGACTCTTGAGCATCTCAGATCCAAAAAAGATTTTTCCAAATATAATCTTCTATAGGGAAGTTAGAAGTTTATACTTAGCTAATATGTAATTCCCTAAATCCAATATTATACGAAATTGATGAATTATGCAATATTAACCATAATAACAACAGATAATTACCAGAGAACCAAATTCTAAAGTTTTTTTTAATATTCCAAATTAATAAATAATGAGGGAAATCAAATCATACATACTTGAACCTGTAAGAATGACTTATATTTGGACCAAAAACTTGTTGACCGAAGTAGAAGGAGCATACCACCACGGTAAACAACATGGAAACCACAATTGGGGGGACCGCTCTCCTCCCAGCCAACCCCTCAGCCATAGACTGACATCCCACGAGCCCCCACTCAGTAATACCAAGCCATCCCAAACATCACAATCAAAATTCTATGAATATACCCTTAGCCTCCAAACCTCCATCTCCATAGAACTCATAGAACCCCCTACTGCCCCCAGACCTTCCCCAAAACAAAGAACATAAAAACCCAAAAATGAAGGACCCCTCAATCAGCACCCAATTCCACTCTTTATGCATAATTTTTTCTAATTTTAATATAATTAGAGGAAATTATGCATAAGTTCCAAATGGCCTTCATGCACCTTACTTTTCTAATAATACTTAATTAACTTAATTAATTTTTATTTGTTGATTCAAATTTATTATGATTTATTTTTCTTATTTCTTATGTTAAATAATATATGCTTAATTCATATTTTCTTATTATTTAACAAATCTTAATAAATTTTGGGGTGTTTCATACTTTCCCCCTTAGAGAAACTTTGCCACGAAGTTATACTTCCACAGAGATACTAGGTTCACAACATAGAATAGCATCATACATAACACAATATTTATTTAATATATATATATATAATACTATTGTGAAGATGAAAACTATTGTGTGTGTCCAACACACAAGAATTTTCCTCCTTCACTAATACATTCAACTCCCTAATTACAACATGCTCTTGTTTAATTACCTAGTGTATATATGCAACCATTCATACAAATTATGCATTTACATCATCATATACTTCATAAACATGACATAAAAAATAAATCAAAACCAAGTTAATGAAATAGAAATACATAACACATCCCCCCCAAAAATCCATCATTCCTTACTCACCCTCTCCCTGAGAATCATACCACCTGAAAAACCTTCATAACCCTCAACGCAAACACTTTGGCTGGTCCCGCTCGCCATGGCACGGGACCTCTGTTGTAACCTGTCCGAGGACAGTACAATAGGCATCAAAAGCTTCACGGTTAGCATAATTGCTAAACCGATCTATGGACCTCATCGATTGCACTAGATTTTGGTCGACTTTTGGTATCTAGCTTGACCTCATTGGCCGCACCCGATTTTGGTCACATCCGGTCACCTCATCGGCCGTACAATATTTTGGTCAACCAGGCATCTCGAAAGGTTGGCCCTAAGTCCCTCCATATCCCTCCAAGGAAACCAACCCCATGCATCAGAAGTCCTCGATATACCTCCCTCTATGGCCAATGTACCTCAATTCGTGGACTTCTAGTATTAGACCTCATCGGCCACACTAGATTTTGGTCTCCTCTGGTCACCTCATCGGCCGCAACGGATTTTGGTCGACCAGACATTGGAATCATAGATGGAAAAGGTATTACTGAGTGAATTTGTCCCAATTCCATACTCTCTTGTGGTTATGGGCTCCCACGAGATCGTGGTTTCTAAAATAACTCGGCCTCGAAGGCCCTAGAGTGGAATTCCTATAACACTTCCACTCACAATCATAGAGTTGGTCATTAATCATCACAAAATAAATTCACATACATTACGACATCATTTCATGATAATTTCTTATCCCTAAACTAGGTACAGTTACTTAAAAAAAAATCAAGAAACCCATGCTACCACAAGCCATCCCCCATCACATTGAATGATGCCATTATGATCTATACTCAATATATGTTGGTTGTGGAGCCTGATATTCCTTATTCAGATGTCATGTTTTAACTGTGTTTGGATCCCAGCCCATGACGGGGGGGTTTGGGGAGCCTCTCCCCCCCAAAATAGTCTCCATGGGGGGTCTAGGGGGGACGACTACATTTTAGGATCCCCCCCACCCCCCGGTTGGAAGGGGTTCGAGGGAAGTGCCCTCGTAACGAAAATTTCGGAAAAAAATTCCTTGTAAAATGTTGTAATTTCATAGCCATGAGTTGGTCAATAATGGGTGATTTACGAGCCCATGGTATTGGGTCTTCCATAGTAATTTTGTAACACCTCCAAAATCCATCAAAAATTAAAAATTTTCTAAGTAGTATAAACCTATCATTAAGTTCTATGATATACTTATTAATTTGCGGAATGTAGAATTTCGAACGTTTGTTCTTATTGTTTATATTACGAGTATAGGATTGACTCCTATGATTGCTATGTTATAGTTCTTTTATACATGACAGTATTTCGATTCTAACAATTGTAACACTTAAATTATAATACTGCATGTCGACTACGTCGTTTATTAAACATGGATTATATTATTGCTATTGTTATGATGGTTGGAACTGAAATATGTTTTTCTTTTGTTGAAGGGGTTCTTGTGATGCCCCGAGGATTACTTAGCTATTATCAAGCTAATGCATAATGATAACCTTTGTCCAGGTTTACTGGTAACATCTCTCAGCCAAAATATTGGTTAATACTTTTATAAATTCTAAGTGCCAAGGTTATATGATAACCTAGCTTGAGTTTTCATAAGCATGTAGGTTTCTATGCTAATCCTAAGGTTGAACTATAGGTATGAAATTACCAACTCCAAAGATGGTCGTGGCTAAAGTGATGATATGCAATGTTTTAAAGGGTTACAATTAACTATATACTAAGGGTGCATCCACATAGTTTCGACCAACATATAAATTAGAGAGGGGTTTACCCTAGCAATAATACTCCAAGGTATTAATCCAAATGCTATCAAATTTACAAAACTATGGCACAGTGGGTAAGAATTCGAATTATGGTGGTTGGCAACTATTTGAATTTAATGTGGCCATGTGATTACTTGCCAACTCGGCTCTTCGAATTCAGAACCCTAAACCCGCCATTGAAAATGGTTTGTAACATTGGTCATTTGGCTCATTTGCATTTCAGAGAGACGATCTCTTGGAGCTCTCGGCTGCCATGGCTAAGCTACAAAATATGCAGAGGTTGTATTCCAAAGTTGCAAATATGCTTTGAAGGTGGTCATCGTGTTAATGGCGTTGGATAACTCGACGGTAATTTTCTTACTTGCTCAGTTACAAATATTATTAATTCTTTTCAAGATGTATTTCATTACCAGGTTCTAAAATATACCCTTTTGGTTGTAGTGACAAGGTTCATGTAGTTTTTAGGTTGTTGCATTGAAGATGTGGTGCATGCGAATGACAAACACTGGGCTTAGGTAAGCCTCGGGCCTTCCACATACGACGCCTCTGTTGAACAAAGCTTGTGTTATATTCTTCCAGCGTTGGTCTACATTTACTGTTTTATTTGTTCTTTGAAGCCAATGTGGCATTCTTGGACAACATTGTTAATTGTAATTGTTTACTGGATAATGCCAAGATTTGGGGGTTTTTTCCCACAAGAAAGGTTATAAACATACTGCGTTATTTTTTCTATTTGACACTTTCAACTCTCTATAAAAGTTAGGCCATTCGGCGTTTTATGCAGATATGTGTTAATATAAATTTCCATTGTCTATGATTTCTTGTTCGAAGATGTTAGTTCTTGGATGAGTTCATAATTTTGGTAACCAGGTTTTCGAGCCTGGGTCATACTCTTGACAATGTTTGTTGTTGCAAAAATCTGTTAGATAGAGGGTGTATACGATCGGAATCTATGATGGCCCTAAACATATTATTTACTTAGAGACTTGGTTTATTGTAATGCTGGATATGAATATCCACGCCGTAGTGAGAACTGAGCTTTGTATTTGTTATTAGAAGACATACGTTCCAGATTTCGAGTTTATGGAATACAACTGTGTTAAAAATTATATATCTTCGGCGCTTACTTCCCTAACACTCTGTTTGTAATAATTAATTATTGTTATATGAATTCGATGGTTGTGACTATTCGCGCAAAGCCCTACCTTTAATTGCATTCTCGATTTTACATAGTAGGTTAACTTGATTTTCTTAGAGTGTTTCGGCCATGTCAATGATAGTGATTACACCTAATTTATAAGAAATTATTTATGTGTTTGAAAACCTTGTTTATATAATTCTTTAAATGTTTGATCTATTATAAGACTTGATATGAATATTCCAGTCGTAGTCGAACTAAGCCTGTTCATATTTTTAATTAAAATTTAATGTATTTTGGAAATAAAATGATCCCAGATGAGTTTTGAACTCTCAACTTCAGTATACGTCTGACCTTGAGTTCACGAATAACTATTTATTCATTTATTTTCGTTTATACTAAGTTGATTACGAAAAGTGAAGGGATTCAATTTCTACTCTAAGTAGGAGTAAACCCAAACTTGTGATGAGTCTTTGGTTGCGAGCTTGGTTGGTTTTCATAATTATAAATGGATTATTTTTCTGTATTTTAATAATGTACAATCGATTACAGAGTAGTGATGTTCATTCTTCAACTGGCGATGCTCTAATTCTGGATAATGTATAATGGTTCTAACTATGCCAGAATAGTTTGTTATAATGTTATTATATACTTATTTCTTTTCGATTACTGATTTATCTACTAAATACAAAAGGGATTTGATCTAGACTTCAGTTTTCTAAATAAAATTCTTATTCGAGTCATTTTCCTACGAACTGTAGGTTGACATTTTGGTTTATTTGATGGTTTTATATGAACTCGATATACCTTGGTTAACATCTTAAACATGATATGGTATTTGATATTTATGCTGAATATGTAATAAATTAATATTTACCTAATCTTAGATTATGTATAAACGTATACTAGGATTGAATGTAAGTGTGTAAAATATTCTCATCACGGAATATGATTGTTTGTATAAAGGATGCATCTAACATTTATCTGGTTCAGAATTGGATGTTCTCTATTCCTAAATAATATTTCATAAAACAGTCTTATGTTTACAGTAGTAAAATCACCATTCTATTTATCATAGGAAATCATTTCAAATCTATCTACTAAACAACTTCTTTGTACTAGAGTACATCACTTCGGTGAAAGGAAAAATACAGAGAAGGTTTATATTCATCATTCTAAATTTTGAATCTTAATCATTCAATTATTTAAGCAGGAATAAATTATCAGTTCAGTACTCTACTAAATTTAACAGCTAGATAGATATCTAGGCAGCATTAAAACCTGTTAATAAAATTTTAGAAATATATAGAAATAAACTATAATGCTGAACCAAAACAAATACAGAACCTGTTTAACTGTGTAGGTGGATAAACACCCAAAGAAGACCGTTCCTCCCAACCGTCTCCTAGAAGCAACCAAATTACTTGCTTCAGGACCCTTGAGCCTATTCATTGAACCACCAGGACTAAGATACTGTGTAGACACATGTAGTAGACTCTTTGTGTCGCAACAATCATGAATACTTGCATACAGAACACCCTCTGCAACTTAGCAAATTAAATCTTATAGTCCTTACACTGCAACTCATTCTAGCATTCCCCTCATCAAACCTCTTGTGTGCTCAACTTTTCAGCTTCCAGCAATCCACAAGGTAAAAAATTCTGAGCCTCCTACCCAATTCGATGGATATAGGTCTTACTAGGTCTCTGGGTTAGTTAAATCATTCAATGAGCCACCTTCTCAGTTCCACCTTCCTTGGGTAACATGACCACATTTTAAGGGAAGTTGCTTCCTGCAACAACTAGTAAGCGAGTGCAGATGCTGCCATTTGTCAATTGCCTTCTACACCAATTTATTCCTCCTAGTGGGTCAGTGAACACACTTCAACAGTCCCCTTTGGATGAGTGTCTGCTATTTTAATTTATTAACTAATAAAAATATTCAATTACAGTCATCTTTTACCATCCTTGGTCAATAACATAAAACTTTACGATAAATTTGAAGTAATGTTTTTCCTCAACATAAATGTTTATAAGTCTAGATAGGTTACAAACACCCCCTCTTAAGTTCAACATAGTCCTCAATGTTTCTTGTAACATCCCCAAATTTCACAAAAATTTAAATTTTCTAAGTAGCATTAAATGCTTATCTTTTTTATGTGGAAGTATCATTTATGATAATTTAATTCATTTAACCACAGACTAATTATGTATTATGAAGACACATTCTTCAATTAGTCATCAATGTTATAATTACGTTAATCAATTACATGCTATGTTTATATTTGGTCGTAGACGTCTTTACTGCATGTGAATTATTGAATGCATGTATTAATGTTGCAACAACATGCTGGATGTTTTAATCCTATCTCTGTTATTTGAATACTTATGGTCACTTATATATGTATAAACACCATCATTTAACTTGGCTAATACTATACTATTGTTTCGTTCATAGATACTAACTGTTTGATTTTCCTTTTTGATGAAGGGGTCCTATGGGTACCCTAAGGCTTACTTAGCTACTAGCTAGCTAACGCATCGTAATACTCCTTTACAGACTTGCAGGCGAGAAATGGCACTTCTAGTTTGTACGTATTTAAAGGTTGAGATTTCAAAGTGTATGTTAACCTCCTCCTGAGTTTAATATGTCAGATATAATGTTCATAACATGAAAATTAGCTAAAGACTTGCAGCATAAGGTATGCCCTAGTTACTCTATTATTATGATAATGTGGATTTTAACTATGGCTTAAAACATGATAAGTGATATTAACCAAGTCTATCTAATAATACGTACTTATAACTTGATGCATTGTTGTTTTATAGTAAAAGAATCATGGTTTAATAAATGACTAGTCGGTTTCCAACACTATAGTTGTTTTTCTTTATATTAAGTGGCAAGGTCTTAAACCTATGGCCACGATTATAGCCATGTAACAAATTGTCTAAACATAGAACTATGCAACACATTTACATTTTATTTATCAAAAGATGTATGGTAGTATTATACCATACTATGGTTTTAAAACTTGGAATATAAAATCGTATAAGGTGAAAAATTGGCAAAAGGAAAGGCCTTAAACTATAGTTACGAATCAAGATTTAAAGGTGATGAAACAAGTTGGCAGGAGTATTGAAAACTCGTATGCGTTGATCTTTAAATCTCATTAAATCATTCTAAGTGGATTTCTTAGTGGCATGGTTACGTAGAAGTTTAATCGTTGGTATACATTTTTAATATTGGCCAGGGGTTTGACTATAGATGAGGTTCACCCAAAATGTAACCATGATGGAGAGCCCTGTTGGCAGAAGACTGGAACTCGATAGCTGTAACATTTAATGCTATTTAATGTGGTCTTGGGGGAAAGCTTGTTGGCAGCCCCGTGGCCTGACTTCAAGTGATGGTTCTTGGGATTTACGTTAAACCCTAGCTATGTTTTGGTTGACCTCAATGAGGCTTAACTTAGAACATTCATTTGGATGCTATACGAACCAGGGTCTTTTTACAAAAGGTGTTATCTTGCTGCAGGGTTCGATGGAGAAACTTGGTACCATAGTGTTGAATGGAGGAGTTCGGGGTAATGCTCCAAGCGTGATATTGGTCCGAAGGTAAAATATCTTATCAAAAGATACAGTTTTTAAACCCTTTTCTATAGAAACTTACTACAATAAGATGCTAACTCGGATCTGTTTGATGTTTTGGTCAATGAGGGACATGTTACTTCCTGTCGAAGCTTACCTTGGGAGGTATGGAACTCGCTAGTTAAGGCTATGATGCGTAGAAAAACAAGGGTAAGTCTCGGTGGTTCCTTTGGAAACCTATGTTGTTTCTCTGTGTAGTGAAATGAGGTGGTGGGAACAAAAAGAAATTGCTGCCAATCTAAGTACCTTCGACGAGTTGCAATTCGAACTTGTATTAGATTTCATTCTGGTTTTTACTGTTGGGATTTTACACCTTGTAATCTGTATGGAAAATTGTTGTAACTGAGAGGGTTTGTCCCTCAAGCCTCTGGCTCGCGTTGGTTTCTCAACGCTCCTTTCAAATACTGTTTTGTAAATGAATTTTATGGATTAATAAAAGTGACATAAGGTTCTTAATGTATAAATTGTGTTTAGAAATTGGAACTATGCTTACGAAATTCTCATAGCTTTTGTATGGATATTTTAATGTGGTTGTTTGGATTTGTAAAATCCCTTTTGGCTAAGAATGAGTTACTGGGTTGAAACCCTAAAAGATATGAATGTTTGGTGGCTTAGTTGTTACATTGTTATGGGTTTCGACCCCAAGACTTATTTAAGTACTTAAGTTCTATTTTGAGAAGATTGTAAAACTAAATAGTAGGTTGGGTGAGTCGAGACTCAAACCCTAAACCTCTGTGTGTTAGATAACGTGCCCTCTTACTGACTTTACGATTTGCTTGTTTAATAAAACTTGTGATACAAGATACCTGTACCGATTCCTTGATGCTTGTACCAATTTGGTTGTGAAATTTTAGGTTTATGCTGACCCATATGGGTGAACCCTTATGGATCTTGAATCCGGGTCTCGTAATTATCTGCGTTGAAATTTTATATGTGTAATATTCTTAAACCTAAGCGATGCCTACTAAAATTGTTCAAGCCCATGCAATTTATTTGATACTGTATTATATAGTGTTTTAATTAAATTCTGGAATTTGTACGAATGTGTTTACCGTCTTAAAAATGAATTAAGGGTATAGGGCATCGACTATATTCAAATCCTACAAAAAGTAATATGATATTCAAATTGAAAAATTAGGTTTTGCAACTGTATTCGTTTTGACACTCTGTTATTTACTTTCATGATTTATAATGCATAAAAACTGGAAGTTGTAAGCATTAAGAGTATGGTTTGACTCTCGTTATTAATTCAGTGAAGTCATAAGACGTGTTTCCTTTGTATGAACTCTAAATTTTCTAGTGGTAGGAAGATATGATGATAACAGTAAATGCATTTGCTTATTAAAATAGATAGATATAGAGTTAAACTTAATAGATGATATTTATGAGATAAGCTATACTTCTTAAATGTTTCGATAGAGAAATAAGAGACCTTGGTTTGGTTTTAAAAGGAGACTGTACTGTTATTTTCTATATATATATATATATATTTATTACCTATTTGTTTAGGCAGTATATATTTTGTGTTTATAAAAGAAACTAATGAATAAATATTACTTATTCTATAATGTATGTTCTTAAAGCTGAGATAATTATATAAGTTTATAACTCTGAAAAATAATATGAAATTTCCAGAAGCATCGCAGAACTGATATAATCTGAGCATTTTTTTGTATCAGTTTTATATTTAAAACTATAACTTAACTCAGAAAATGATATTGTAAATTGATTCAGAAATCATTCATCTTATCACTAAGGATCATTCGAATCTATTTATAATTTTTAACTTCTCTGTACTAGAGTACGACACTTAAACAGTGTGTGGAAAAATGCAGAGAAGTATTTCATTCAATCATAATTTCATTATTCAGAAAAAAACCTTCAAATCAACATTCTAATCTAACAGTTAAGTAAAAGACAATTTTATGAAGTAGATAACAATTCATAATTAAAGCATTCAGAAAACTAATATGACAGAAATTAAATAAGATAACACAATGAAAACCTGTTAACAACATAGGGTGACAAACATCCAAAGGAGCCCGTTCCACCCAACCTTCTCCTGAAGATAGCCAAAACACTTGACTTAGGACCCCCGAGCTTGTTCACTGAACCACCAGGACGAAGATGCTGTGTGGAGAATGGAATAAATTCCTTTGCAACTCAGTAGTAGTACTTAACATTAATACTTCCTCCTTTAGCAATATTGAACTCAGCAATGTGGCTTCACTAGTTTAGAATGGAGTCTTAACTCACTCAATCACTTACTATCCTTCCCCTCATCAAATCTCTTGTGCTCTCTTATCTTTCTCTTTCTGAAATTATCACAAGGTAAAAACTGAACAGCCTCCTGCTTGATTCGATGGGTAGATAAAGCATGCCTAGGTCTTTGGTCAGTTTCTTAGTTATTGAGCCATCTGCTCAGTTCCACTTTCTTGGGGAACATGACCATAAAAATATGGAAGTTTCCCCCTGCAATAGCTAGAAGTGAGTTGAGGATGCTGCCAAGTGTCATTTTGCTCTCCACCCAAGTCCATTCCTCCTAGTGGGCCAGTGAATAGTCATTCAACAACCTCCCTTGGATATTTGTCTCCTCTTTTATTTATTAATGATAAAATATTTAGAGTAATTAATTACAGTCATCCTTGACCCCACTTGGTCAATAATCATAACAATTTACAATAAACATAAAACATAATGTTTTTCTCACAACATAAAATGTTCAGAAATTGGGTATGTGACAAACACCCCCTCTTAAGTTCAACATCGTCCTCCATGTTGCTTTATTCATCATCCTTTAATTCTTCCTACAACAGATTTGGATATGCCACCCGCATATTACTTTCCAATTCCTAGGTTGCTTCATCTGGACTAAGGTGCTTCCATTGCACCTTTACCTGTCCAATGGTACGATTATGAAGCAAAATTTCCTTCTTCTCGAGGATACAATCCGGTTCCACCAGAAAATATCCTTCTGGTTCCACCTGTACATCATTCCAATTAATCACATGAGTAGCATGATGCACATACTTTTTCAAAAGAGAGATGTGAAATACATTATGTACTTTAATATTTGGTGGCAAGGCCAATTGATATGCCACTGGTCCTACCCTCGACAGTATTTGAAAAGGTCTACAATACCTTGATGCTAGTTTAACACAACTTCCTAACTTTAAGGAGCTCTTTTTAGGTTTTACCTTGATGAAGACATGTTCACTAACCTGAAACTCTTTCTGAGTTCTTTTGAGATTTGCATGACTTTTCTCTCTATCTTGTGCAATTTTCAAATTTCCTTGAACCTGTTTCACGGTTAGTTCCATTTCTTTTAATAAATCAGGTCCTAACATCAACTCGTCAACTGGATTACTCCATGAAATAAGTGTATTACATTTTCTACCATACAAAATTTCAAATGGATCGAGTTTTTCTGAAGCTTGGTAATGATTATTATAAGCAAACTCATCAAGATGCAAATATTCTTCCCATTTACCTGGCTGATCTCTAACATACATTCTTAACGTATCTTCAAGAATTTGATTGACTCTTTATGTCTGTCCATCCGTTTGTGGATGAAATGATGATATGAAATTTAAAGTAGTATCTAAACATTTAAATAAATACTTCCAGAAATTTCCTGTAAACTTAGAGTCTCTGTCAAAAATTACAACTTTTGGAATCCCATGCAAACGAAAAAATTTGTTTCATAAAAATTTCAGCAATGTTAGCAGCTTTGTAGGTGGTCTTAATAGGTATGAAATGAGATGTTTTACTAAGCTTATCCACAACTACCATTATGGAATCATTATGTTTCTGATTTTTAGGTAAACTAGTTATAAAATCAATTCTAATTATTTCCCACTTCCACTCCGGAATTGGAAATGGCTGCAATAATCCAGCTAGGTGTTGATGCTTAGTCTTTATTTGCTGACATTCCATACACCTAGAAATGTATTCAGCTACCTCATTTTTCATGTTTGGATAAAAGTAATCTTTCCTCAACATAGCTATCGTCTTTTGGTAACAAGGGTGTCCTGAATAAGGACTTTTATGTAGTTCATTTAAAATCAACAGCTTAACTTTAGGTACATTTGGTACATATAGTTTATTTTCATACATCATTATACCTTGTTCATTGAGACTGTAATCCGTTATTACATTTTTTGATATATTTTCAGCAACCTTTTGCTGTAATTTAGGGTAATTTTCATCCAGTTTTATTCCTTCTTCAGGATGATTTTCCAAATCTGTTTATAAGTGTTGATTGTTGATACAAAATTTAGTCTAGCATTTCTGCTTAAGGCATCAGTAACTTTATTCTCTTTACCTTTAATGTGTTGAATCTCTAAATCATATCCGCTAAGGAAAACTAGTGACCTAGCTTGCCTTGCGTTCAGATTTGGTTGATCCAGCAAATATTTTAAACCTTTATTATCTATCATTAGTGTAAACTTTCTTCCAATCAAGTGATGGCACCACATTTTTAACGCATGTATCACGGAAGCCAACTCTAAGTCGTAAGTTGCATAGTTCTTCTCATGAATTTTTAACTTTCTGGACTCATAGGCAATTACTTGACCTTCTTGTGTTAAGACTCCTCCAAGTCCATCATTGCATGCATCAGTGCAAACAATGAAATCCTTGTTTGGATCCGCAATTTTTAGAATAGGTTCAGTTGTTAACAGTTCTTTTAATTTCTTAAAAATTTCTTCACATTTTTTATCCCAAACAAACTTCTTACCCTTCTTTTGTAAAGAGGTTATAGGATTCGCTATTCATGAGAATCCTTCTATAAACTTACGATAGTAACCTGTAATTCCCATAAAAGATCGTACACCAGCTATGTCTTTAGTGGCAAGCCATTCATTAATTGCTTTTATTTTGTCTGGGTCTACTGCGATTCCATCCTTAGATATCACATGCCCTAGATACTGTATTTTATCTTTGAAGAAATCACATTTACTGAATTTAGCATAAAGTTGGTGTTCTCTTAACACTTGTAAAAGTATCTTTAAGTGTTTGTCATGTTCTTCTTTAATATTAGAATAAATTAAAATGTCGTCAATAAAAACAATTACAAACTTATCTAAGTACTGATGTAAAACATTATTCATAAGACACATAAAAACTACTGGGGCGTTGGTTAGCCCAAAATGCATAACCACGAACTCGTAGTGCCCGTAACGGGTTCGAAAAGCAATCTTAAAGATGTCCTCATCTTTAATTCTGACCTAATGGTACCTTGACCTCAAGTCTATCTTAGAAAATATCTTTGCATCGCGTAGTTGATCAAATAGATCATCAATGTGGGGCAAAGGATATCTGTTCTTTATGGTCATTTTATTTAACTAACGCTAATCTATGCATAAACACAAGGTTCCGTCCTTTTTAACAAAAATGACAAGTGCTCCCCATGGAGACACACTTGGCTTTATGTAATTTTTATCAATTATTTCCTTTAACTGTGATTTTAGTTCATTAAGTTCCAGAATGTTAATTCTGTAAGGAGCCTTTGAGTTTGGTACCACTCCCGGGTACTAGCTCAATGGTGAAATCTAATTCTCTTTTCGGAGGTAGTCGTGGAATTTCTTCCGGGAATACATCAAAAAATTCCTTTAGAATGGGTATGTCTTCCAATTTTAACTTATCTTCCTTATTTGTTTGTTCTTCATTAATTACATTTACATCAAATAATTTACACCCTTTACGAACAACCTTTTTAACTTTTAAAGCAGAAATTTGTCTAACAGAGATCTTTCTAGGAATCCCTTTTACTGTTACAGTTTCACATTTATTGTTTAAACAAGTAAATGTCTTTTCAAAACAATTTAATACCACCCTATGCGTTTCCAACCAATCCATACCAATCATAACATCGTAAGAACCTAATGGTAACACATTTAGCTTAACATGAGTCCTAAACTGATTCATCAATAATTCACAATCTTTTAAATAATCAGTTACCTTTCTTTTAGTTCCAGTTGCTAATTGAACCAACCAGGATTTATCAAACTTTTCTACTTTCAGATTGCAACATTTTACTAAATCAGGTGAAACATAGCTAAGATTTGATCCTGGATCAATTAAAATAGAAATGGGTTTATCTTTTAGCACAAGTAAATGTCTTTTCAAAACAATTTAATACCACCCTATGCGTTTCCAACCAATCCATACCAATCATAACATCGTAAGAACCTAATGGTAACACATTTAGCTTAACATGAGTCCTAAACTGATTCATCAATAATTCACAATCTTTTAAATAATCAGTTACCTTTCTTTTAGTTCCAGTTGCTAATTGAACCAACCAGGATTTATCAAACTTTTCTACTTTCAGATTGCAACATTTTACTAAATCAGGTGAAACATAGCTAAGATTTGATCCTGGATCAATTAAAATAGAAATGGGTTTATCTTTTAGCATACCTTCTACTTCAACCATGGAAGCTTGATGATCAGCCTGTGTGTTTTCCAAGGCTACATTGATTCTGGGCATTTCCCTTGCTAGCTCACCAACAGTAGCCTCCTCATGTACTGTGTGTGTGTTGTTGACGGTCCTCTTTCTGAGTGCGCAGTTTGATGCATAGTGAGGTCCCTAGCAGTCCCAACATTTAACAGGTTCTTTCTGTTCATTGTTTTTAACAAAATTTTTAGGTGGATCTCTGTTTCTTGCAGCTGTAAAATTTGACTATACATTACCTCTTGAATTATTCCCTTGAAATTTTCTGTTAGAATAATTACGTGAATTACTATTTCCAAAGTTGCGATTAAAAGAAAAATGCTTTTTCCCTTCTTCAAAGTTATTAGGCCTCTTTACTTTCTAGCTTGGTATGACTTCCATTTTCTTGTTCTATTCATAACATATATTTTCTTTTCTCATGGCCTCTTCAAGAGTTCTAGGATCATCATACTCAATTCTGTCCTGTATTTGAGCAGGTAAACAGCTCATAAATCTCTGTAACTTAGGCTTTTCTTCAGTAATGTGCATCACATACCTTAACAAATTTAAAAACTTGCTACTTAACTCCCTCATATCCATGGAACCTAACTTTAGTTCATAAAAATCTTCATCTTGTTCCTCATAATACCGTTCTGACATAAACTTTCTTTTAAAATATTTCTTAAAATTACTCCAGTTTACACTTTTCTCTTTTAAGCCTTTCACTCATTTCAGATCTTGCCACCAGATGTCTGCTTTTTCAGTCAGATTATAAATTGCCATTTTAGTTTTTAAATGACTTGAGTAGTTGTAAATATGAAAGTACTTATTCATACGATACAACCATGCTTCGGCTACCTCACTCTTTTCTGTTTCTCCATTACAAGTTGGTGGTTTAATCTTCTTAAATTCTCCAGAAATTTCTTCGTATGGCTTATACTTCTTCGTTTTAGTGTAGCAGTCACTTTCACTACAATCACTGGAATACTTGTGCTTTTTCCTACGTGTTTTTTCATAAAATTTAGAAGAAGAGCTGTTGTTGTAATTAGTAAGTTTTAACTTTTTATCCTTACGTTGGTAGGATATGGTTCCAGATTCAGAATTAATTATCGCTCTTTTATCCTTATCATTTTTATGAAATTTATCCAATAGAATTTGATTCAGCTCCTCTTGAGCTTTTAGGATTCGTTCATTTCCTCCTTAACAGTTTTTATTTCTATTTTTAAATATTTTACTGTCCTTTGTAATTCAGATGAATTATCATTCAATTCAACAAATAAATTTTCTGCATTAATGTGTCCTTGTTCATTATTATGGGACCAGTCCTCAGCTGACTCTTTTGGTCCTTCCATACCTACAAACTAAATTTATATAGTGCTGAATAGAAAACAAAATAAAATAGAAATCAGTAATTGCAATTTTGTTTTTAAAATTTTAATTTCGCGAGTTGATCCACTTCAAGCCTAGTATTTGAACTTGCGCTCTGATACCACATGTAACATCCCCAAATTTTACAAAAATTTAAAATTTTGTAAGTAGCATTAAATGCTTACATTTGTTATGCGAAAGTATCATTTATGATAATTTAATTCATTTAACCACAGACTAATTATGTATTATGATGACAGATTCTTCAATTAGTCGTCAATGTTATAATTACGTTACATCAATTCCATGCTATGTTTATATTTGGTCGTAAACGTCTTTACTGCATGCGAATGATTGAATGCATGTATTAATGTCGCAACAACATGCTGGATGTTTTAATCCTAGATTTGTTATCTGAATAATTATGGTTACTTATATATGTATAAACACCGTCGTTTAACTTAACTAATACTATACTATTGTTTCATTCATAGATACTAACTGTTTGATATTCCTTTTTGATGAAAGGGTCCTATGGGTACCCCGAGGCTTACTTAGCTACTCGCTAGCTAACTCATTGTAATACTCCTTTACAGACTTGCAGGTGAGCAATGGCACTTCCAGTTTGTACGTATTTAAAGGTTGAGATTTCAAAGTGTATGTTAACCTCCTCCCGAGTTTATTATGTCAGATATAACGTTCATAACGTGAAAATTAGCTAAAGACTTGCAGCATAAGGTATTCCCTAGTTACTCTATTATTATGATAATGTGGCTTTTAAATATGGCTTTAAACATGATAAGTGATATTAACCAAGTCTATCTAATAATACGTACTTAGGACTTGATGCATTGTTGTTTTATAATAAAAGAATAATGGTTTAATACATGACTAGTCGGTTTCCAACACTATCTTTATATTAAGTGGCAAGGTCTTAAACCTATGGCCACGATTATAGCCATGTAACAAATTGTCTAAACATAGAACTATGCAAAACATTTACATTTTATTTATCAAAAGATGTATGGTAGTATTATACCATACTATGGTTTTAAAACTTGGAATATAAAATCGTATGAGGTGAAAACTTGGCAAAAGGCAAGGCCTTAAACTATAGTTACGAATCAAGATTTAAAGGTGATGAAACAAGTTGGCAGGAGTATTGAAAACGCGTATGCGTTGATCTTTAAAGCTCATTAAATCATTCTAAGTGAATTTCTTAGTGGCATGGTTACGTAGAAGTTTAATTGTTGGCATACATTTTTAATATTGGCTATGGGTTTGACTATAGATGAGGTTCACCCAAAATGTAACCACGATGGAGATCCATGTTGGTAGAAGACTGGAACTCGATAGCTGTAACATTTAATGTTATTTAATGTGGTCTTGGTGGAAATCTTGTTGGTAGCCCCGTGGCATGACTTCACATGATGGTTCTTGGGATTTACGTTAAACCCTAGCTATGTTTTGGTTGACTTCAACGAGCCTTAACTTAGAACATTCATTTGACACCGATGATGGTAGGAGAGGCCGACAGGCTCTCGAAAATATAGGGTTCGAAAAATTGACTGTTGCAAGCTCCTCCAGGGTTTCGATGGTGTGACTTTGTAACCTGCAACTGGGCAATTTGCATGCTATATGAACCATGGTCTTTTTACAAAAGGTGTTATCCTACTGTAGGGTTTGATGGTGAAACTTGGTACCACAATGTTGAATGGAGGAGTTCGTGGTAATGCTCCAAGTGGCAATTTGCATGCTATATGAACCATGGTCTTTTTACAAAAGGTGTTATCCTACTGTAGGGTTTGATGGTGAAACTTGGTACCACAATGTTGAATGGAGGAGTTCGTGGTAATGCTCCAAGTGTGATACTGGTCCGAAGGTAAAATATCTTTTCAGAAGATACAGTTTTTAAACCCTTTGCTATAGAAACTTACTACAATAAGATGCTAACTTGGATCTGTTTGATGTTTTGGTCAATAAGGGACATGTTACTTCCTGTCGAATCTTACCTTGGGAGGTATGGCACTCGTTCGTTAAGGCTATGATGCATAGAAAAACATGGGTAAGCCTCGGTGGTTCCTTTGGCAACCTATACTGTTTCTCTATGTAGTGAAATGAGGTGGTGGAAACAAAAAGGCACTGCTACCAATCTAAGTACCTTCGACGAGTTGCAGTTCGAACTTGTATTTGATTTCGTTCTGGTTTTTACTGTTGGTATTTTACACTTTGTAAGCCGTATGGGAAATTGTTGTAACTGAGAGGGTTTGTCTCTCGAGCCTTTGGTTCGCGTTAGTTTCTCAATGCTCCTTTCAAATACTATATAGTAAATGAATTTTATCTATTAATAAAAGCGACATAAGGTTCTTAATGTATAAATTGTGTTTAGAAATTGGAATTGTGCTTACGGCATTCTCATAGCTTTTGTATGGATATTTTAATGTTGTTGTTTGGATTTGTAAAAGCCCTTTCGACTAAGAATGAGTTATTGGGTTGAAACCCTAAAATATATGAATGTTTGGTGGCTTAGTTGTTACGTTGTTATGGGTTTCGACCCCAAGACTTATTTAAGTACTTAAGTTATGTTTTGAGAATATTATAAAACTGAACAGTAGGTTGGGTGAGTCGATACTCAAACCCTAAACCTATGCGTGTTAGATAACGTGCCCTCTTACTGACTTTATGATTTGCTTGTTTAATAAAACTTGTGATATAGGATACCTATACCGATTCCTTGATGCTTGTACGAATTTGGTTGTGAAATTTTAGGTTTATGCTGGCCCATATGGGTGAACCCTTACGGGTCTTGAACCCAGGTCTTGTAACTATTTGCGTTGAAATTTTATATGTGTAATATTCTTAAACCTGAGCGATGCCTACTAAAACTGTTCAAGCCCGTGCAGTTTATTTGATATAGTATTATATAGTGTTTTAATTAAATTCTGGAATTTGTACGAATGTGTCTACTGTCTTAAAAATGAATTAAGGGTACAGGGCATCAATTATATTCAAATGCTGCAAAAAGTAATACGATATTCAAATTTAAAAATTGGGTTTTACAACTGTATTCGTTTCGACACTCTGTTATTTACTTTCATGATTTATAATGCATAAAAACAGGAAGTTGTAAGCATTAAGAGTATGGTCTGACTCTTGTTATTAATTCAATGAAGCCATAAGACGTGTTTCCTTTGTATGAACTCTAAATTTTCTAGTGGTAGGAAGATATGATGATAACAGTAAATGCATTTGCTTATTAAAATACATAGATACAGAGTTAAACTTAATATATGATATTTATGAGATAAGGTATACTTCTTAAAGTTTTCGATAGAGAAATAAGAGAGCTTGGTTTTGTTTTAAAAGGAGACTGTACTGTTATTTGCTATATATATATATATTACCTATTTGTTTATGCAGTATATATTTTGTGTTTATAAAAGAAACTAATGAATAAATATTACTTATTCTATAATGTATGTTCTTAAAGCTGAGAAAATTGTATAAGTTTATAACTCTAAAAAATGATATGAAATTTCCAGAAACATCGGAGAACTGATATAATCTAAGCATTTTTTTTGTATCAGTTTTATATTTAAAACTATAACTTAACTCAGAAAAGGAGATTGTAAATTGATTCAAAAATCATTCATCTTATCACTAAGAATCATTCGAATCTATTTATAATTTTTAACTTCTTTGTACTAGAGTATGGCACTTAAACAGTGTGTGGAAAAATGCAGAGAAGTGTTTCATTCAATTATAATTTCATTATTCAGGAAAGAACCTCCAAATCAACATTCTAATCTAACAGTTAAGTAAAAGACAATTTTCTGAAGTAGATAACAGTACAGAATTAAAGCATTCAAAAAACTAATATGACAGAAATTAAATAAGATAACACAATGAAAACTTGTTAACAACAGAGGGTGACAAACATCCAAAGGAGCCCGTTCCACCTAACCTTCTCCTAAAGACAGCCAAATCACTTACCTTAGGACCCCCGAGCCTGTTCACTAAACCACCAGGACAAAGATGTTGGGTGGAGAATGGAATAAATTCCTCTGCAACTCAACAGTAGTACTTAACAATAATACTTCTTCCTTTAGCAATATTGAACTCAGCAATGTGGCTGCACTAGTTTGGAATGCAGTCTTAATTCACTGAATCACTTACTAGCCTTCCCCTCATCGAATATCTTGTGCTCTCTTGTCTTTCTCTTTCAGAAATTATCACAAGGTAAAAACTGAACAACCTCCTGCTTGATTCGATGGGTAGATAAAGCATGCCTAGGTATTTGGTCAGTTTCTTAGTTATTGAGCCACTTGCCCAATTCCACTTTCTTGGGGACATGACAATAAAAATAGGGAAGTTTCTCCCTGGAACAACTAGAAGTGAATTGAGGATGCTGCCAAGTGTTAGTTTGCTCTCCACCCCAGTCCATTCCTCCTAGTGGGTCAGTAAATAGTCATTCAACAGCCTCCCTTGGATATTTGTCTCCTCTTTTATTTATTAATAATAAAATATTTGGAGTAATTAATTACAGTCATCCTTGACCCCACTTGGTCAATAATCATAAAACTTTACAATAAACATAAAAAATAATGTTTTTCTCACAACATAAAATGTTTAGAAATTGGGTATGTGACATTGCTTAAGTATCATCTGAGTCTTCCTGGAACATAATTGGATATGTTTCCCGCATATGACTCTCCAATTCCTAGGTTGCTTCATCTGGACTAAGGTGCTTCCATTGCACCTTTACCTGTCCAATGGTGCGATTCCAGAGCAAAATTTCTCTCTTGTTGATGATACAATCCGGTTCCACCTGAAAATCTCCTTGTGGTTCCACCTGTATATCATTCCAATCGATTACATGAACAACATCATGTACATAATTTTTCAAAATAGAAATATGAAATACATTATGTATTTTAGGATTTGGTTGCAAAGACAACTGATAAGCCACTGGTCCAACTCTTGATAATATTTCAAATGGTCCACAATACATGGGTGCTAATTTAGCATAACTCCCCAACTTAAATGAGCTTTTTTCTGGGTTTTACCTTGACAGAGACATGCTCACCTACTTGGAATTATTTCTGAGTTCTTTTAAGGTCTTCATGACTCTTCTGTATGTCTTATGCAATTTGCATATTGCTTTGTACATGTTTCACTATTAGTTCCATTTCTTTCAATAACTTGGTCCTAACATCAACCTGTCAATCAGATTATTCCATGAAATGGGAATATTACATTTTCGACCATACAATATTTCAAAAGGACTAAGTTTAGCTGAAGCTTGATAATGATTGTTATAAACAAATTCAACTAAGTGTAGATATTCTTTCCACTTGTTTGGCAGATCTTTAACATACATTCTTAACATGTACTCTAATACCTAATTCACCCGTTCAATTTTTCCATCCATTTGCAGATGAAAGGATGTGCTGAAATTCAATTTAGTGTCCAAACCTTTAAACAATGACTTCCAGAAATTACCAGTAAATTTAAAATCTCTATCATAAATTATAACCTTAGAAATTCCATGCAAACAAAAAACTTGTTTCATAAATATATCAGCAATATTAGCATCCTTATAAGTAGTTTTAACAGGTATAAATGGGCTTCCTTGCTAAACTTATCTACTACTACCATCACATAATCATTTTTTTTTATTTTTTATTTTTAGGCAGTCCTGTTATAAAATCAATGCTGATAATTTTCCATTTTCAATTTGGAATTGGCAATGGATGTAACAAGCTAGCTGGGTGTTGATGCTCAGCCTTAACTTGCTGGCATTGAATACACCTAGTTATGTATTCAACCATTTCATTTTTCATATTTGGCCAAAAAATACTCCTTCCTTAACATAGTTATCATCTTTTGATAACTCGAATGTCCTGAATAAGGACTCTTATGCATTTCATTTAAAATCAACAATTTAATTTCTGGTGTTTTAGGTACATAGATCCTGTTTTTATACATTATTTGACCTTTTTCATTTAAGTTGAATTCTGTTTTTATATTTTCAGATTCATTTTCTGCAACTTTTTCTTGTAATTTCTGATAATTTTCATCCATTTTTATCCCTTCTTCAAACTGATTTTCTAAATCTGTTTTATAAGTAATAACCGTTGCCATAAAATTTAGTTTTGCATTTCTGCTTAAGGCATCAGCCATCTTATTTTCTTTACCTTTTATATGTTTGATCTCGAAATCATATTCACTAAGGAAAGTTAACCACCTAGCTTGCCTTGCGTTCAGATTTTGTTGATTAAGCAAATATTTTAGACCTTTGTTATCCGTCATTAATAAAAATCTTGTACTGATAAAATGGTGGCGCCACATTTTCAAAGCATGTATTATGGCCGTAAACTTTAAATCATATGTAGCGTAATTCTTTTCATGTATTTTTAAGTTTCTTGATTCATATATTATTACGTGGCCTTCTTGTGTTAAGACTCCGTCAAGACCATCATTACATGCATTAGTGCATACAACAAAGTCCTTCAATTAGAGGAAATTTGGGGTATAAAATGGGCCTCCTAAGAAAAATATTAAAAAAATCCACATTAAACTACAAATATGCCATGTCACACTAAGTTAAAAGTGTTATTTAGTGAAGGTCAAGCTATAATATCTCATTAATGGTAGTTGACAAGTATGTTGGGTTTGTGTAGAGTTAAGAGATGATGGTTGAAAATAATAATGAAAGGTTTAGATTCTTGTTCATACACAATAAATGATATGGTGGTAAAAATTTTAAATTTATATTATAATTTATTTATTTTTTTAATAAATGTACCACTACTTCTTTTTATATATTTAATAAAATTAGTCAAGGATACGGTGGTTCGTTGGTGGAGATTGATGGATTTCATTCCATCCACTTGGGTTCAATTCCATTAAGACATCTTCTGGCTTAGATGACCCTTAAACAAATTTAGTTGGAAAACCTTTTTCGCTGAAAATATATTAATAAAATTTAAAAACTAAAATTATAATGAAAAATATAATTACAATAATACTAAAAATAAACAATCACTATTTTTATTTTATATGATCACTACTTTGAAGTCTTTTAAATGCTAGTGGAGTAATCTTAAAATAATAAAAGCATTTATATAACTAATCACTTAAAAATAAAAATAAATAAATTAAAAAAAGTGTCATAAATAAAATAAAAATAGAAGAGAGATAAAATAATATTTCACTATTTTTGTGATAAATTTCTCCTCCAAACTCAGAATTTGATGGTTTTGGTACCATTGGAAAAGTCTCGAGACCTTTCGAGACCTTTCCAATGATACCAAAAACAGAAAATTCCGAGTTCATAGGAGAAAGTTATCGCAAAAATAGTGAAATATTATTTTATCTCTCTCATATTTTTTCATTTTTATTTTATATGATCACTACTTCGAAGTCTTTTAAATGCTAGTGGAGTAATATTGAAATAATAAAATCATTTATATAATAAATCTCCTTTCGAGACCTTTCCAATGATACCAAAAACAGAAAATTCCGAGTTCAGAGGAGAAAGTTATCGCAAAAATAGTGAAATATTATTTTATCTCTCTCATATTTTTCATTTTTATTTTATATGATCACTACTTCGAAGTCTTTTAAATGCTAGTGGAGTAATATTGAAATAATAAAATCATTTATATAATAAATCTCTTAAAAATAAAAAAATAAAAAAATAAAAAAAATAAAAATTTAAAAAAGTGTCATAAATAAAAGAAAAATAGGAGAGAGATAAAATAATATTTTGCTATTTTTGCGATAACTTTCTTCTCCGAATTCGGAATTTGACGTTTTTGGTACCATTGGAAAGGTCTCGACAAGACCTTTCCAATGGTACCGTCAAATTCCGAGTTCGGAGGAGAAATTTATCGCAAAAATAGCGAAATATTATTTTATCTCTCTCTATTTTTCTTTTATTTATGGCATTTTTTAAAATTTATTTATTTTTATTTTAAGAGATTAGTTATATAAATGTTTTTATTATTTCAAGATTACTCCACTATCATATTAATTAATGTGAGATTTATATTTTAAAGAATTTAGAAGTAGTGATAATATAAAATACTCTATATTTATTATTTCAAAATTATTTCACTATCATTTTAACTAATGTGAGATTTATATTTTAAATAAATTAGAAGTAGTGATAATATAAAATACTCTATATTTATTATTTCAAGTATATTTATAATATTTCGAGATGAACTTTTTAAAATCTTAACCGAGGTGAGTGTTATATGAAGTTAGTTCTTGTCCAACTCAACCGTGATGGTTGACCAAACTACTAAAATTCTGTTGGTTTAAAATATCTTACTCATCGCACGCTCATCCATGACATGTTTTCTTATAAGGCCCATTTTAGACCCCAAATTTCCTCTAATCGGTTTGAATCTGCAATTTTTGAGATAGGTGCAGTAGTTAACAGTTCTTTTAACTTTTTAAAACTTTCTTCACACTTTTGATCCCAAACAAATTTCTTTCCCTTTTTCTGTAAAGATGTTATGGGATTTGCGATTCTTGAGAATCCTTCTATAAATTTTCGATAGTAACCTGTGATTCCCATGAACGATCGCACATCTGTTACATCTTTAGGGATATGCTATTCATTTATGGCTCTTATTTTATCTGAGTCAACTAAGATTCCATATTTGGATATCACATGACCTAAATACTGTATTTTATCCTTAAAGAATTCACACTTGCTAAATTTAGCGTACATTTGATGTTCTCTCAATATTTGTAATATTATTCGTAAGTGTTCATCATGTTCTTCCTTAGTCTTTGAATAGATTAGTATGTCATCAATAAAACTAATTACGAATTTATCCAAATACTTATGTAAGACATTATTCATTAAACACATAAAAATTGTTGGAGCGTTCGTTAGCCCAAAAGGCATAACTACAAATTCATAATGCTCGTAACGGGTTCTAAAAGCAGTTTTAAATATATCTTCGTATTTAATTTTGACTTGATGATATCCAGACCTCAAGTCTATTTTTGAGAATATCATTGCGTCGTGTACTTGATCAAACATATCATTTATGTGGGGCAATGGATATATGTTTTTAATTGTCATTTTATTTAAATGACGGTAATCTATACATAGGCGTAAGGTATCATCTTTCTTTTTAACGAAAATGACAGGTGCTCCCCAAGGGGACAGACTTGGTATTATGTAGATTTTATCTATTAACTCCTTTAACTGTAGTTTTAATTCATTAAGCTCCAGGATATTCATCCGGTAAGGAGATTTTGAGTTTTGTACAGCTCGAGGTACCAACTCAATGGTAAAATCCAGTTCTCTTTTCGGAGGTAATCCTGGAATTTCTTCCCGGAATATATATGAAAAGTCCCTTAGGATTGGTATATATTCAAGTTTTAATTTATGTTCTTTAGTTGTGTGTTCATCATTTATTACATGTACAACAAATACTTTACATCATTTACGTATATCCTTTTTCATTTGTAATGCAGAAATCTGTCTAACAAAAACTTTTCTATGTACTCCTTTTACTACAACAGTTTCTCCTTTATCATTCAAGCATGTAAATGTCTTTTCAAAACAATTCAAAATTACTCTATGCCTTTCCAGCCAATCCATACCGATTAAAACATCATAAGATCTTAACGTTAATATATTCAATTTTACTTGGGTCTGTTGTAGGTTCAACAGATCCCATGTTTTAATCAAAACATGGGAGCCCCAAATTTTTATATGAAAAGGTAATGTTGAAATTCCTTAGTCATTTTGGGGTTTTCATTTTGCTTATCATGTCTTCTGTATCTTTGCCATGATTTGATTTAACTAGTAATTTTTCCCTTTGAAAATTCTTTGATTTTTGTGTGTTTTTGTGAGTTGCGGAAAGAAGTAATTTTCTCAAAAGTTGTTCTTTCCGCAACCCGCAATCCGCAATCCACAATGCGGATTACGGAAGCTTGGTTTTTTGGATTTGAAACATTGCTTTTCCGCAACCTGCAATCCGCAATGCGAAAATATTTTTCAATAATCGTGGTTTGTCGCACCCGCAACCCGCAATTGCGGATTGCGGGAAGACTTTCAAAATAAATTTTTGTTTCACTTTTCCACAACCCGTAAATGCGGATTGTGGAAAGATCATTATTTTAGTTTGTGTCGTTTGCGTTTCCGCAACCCGCAATCCACAATTGCAGATTGCGGATGGTGGAAACTTTTGGTTTGTTATATTTAGAGTTGTGTTTTAGCAACCTGCAACCCACATTGCGGATTGTGGATTGCAGAAATAATGTACATATTTGCAAGAATAAACTTCCACAACTCTTCTTCCGCATCCTGCAAGTTAGATCTCAACTGTCGATTTGTCTTAATCCTACGGTCCATATTTCACCCGACGAAATTGTTAAATATGTTGAATTTTCAATTTTCTTTTATCATATTTAAATTTCAAGAATTTACTTGCTACAAGGATTTTTACCACGAGCTTTTACCAGAGGTAGGTTTATGTCGTTTCTCGTCAGTACAGGTCGGTTTCATGTCATTTTCCTATTTGTTGTTTAAGGTTTTTCGTCATTTTCAAACTATTTTTGATTTGTGTTAATTTATTTATTAGAATTTCCAGTTTTTCAACATGTCGAGAGTTACCCATTCTAAGACAGCATAAAAAGACATGTTGAACAATGAACCCAACTTCGGCATCCTTGCTGATACCAGTGATAGAGTCTCAGAAACCTATCAGATAGACTGGTCTAAAATTTATTCCATTTTTGATAACAATGACCTGTCGAACATCCAAGACAACCGGCTTGTCTATGAGAAGATTAGGGATTCCCAATTACACTCCATAGCAGCTAGACCTGCTCTTCTCCCTTACATAGATGCAATCAAGTGGATAATTGACCATGCGAACCCCAAAAACTGGTCCTTTAATATCAGTGAAGGATCCCTTTTGGTCTCTTTTCGCCTTGAAGTTTTCATTAGAGCTTATGCTCTTAAGCCGACTACCCAACTTCTTAATGCCGCTTTCCTGGATTCTACCAACACCAGGTTTAACTTCGACGAGATGATAAAGTTATGGATGAATAACCCGACCAAATTCATACCTAGAGCCAACAACCTATACCATGTTTCATGGTTCAAGGAACCTTATTCCCTCGTAGCAGCTATGCATTGTAGGATGTATGGTCTACCCAATTGTTCTATGTTCAAATCTAAATGGGCACCTGTGGCCCATCGTATCCTCACAACTGGGGAGTCATTTAATTGGGCTTCAATTTTGTCAATGGAGTTAAAGGCAGCAATTGAGCGGTATCAAAAGACACCAACTTCAAGGAAGCCTTCTTTATTTTATTCAGCCTATGTCATTGATGTATTTTGCTCAGAATTCTAGTACCCTTTCATGGGATGGAATTGGACACTTTCGGCTCCCCCAGTTCACATTTACTGTTCAACATTGTGGGAGAACAACTATGTTACTTTATTGTTGATATCTGTGATCACTTATTTGGTATAATTTATCATCATATATTCAGAGAAGATGCACCTTCTTTCTCCCCTAATGCCAAAACCTTCATTCCCACCATTGGTGACTGGTATTTGGGAGAATATTTCTCCTAGAGTCATATTTTGGGGATGTAGCAAAGTACATTTGTTGCCAAGGATAGTCCCCAGACAAACTCTTGCTTGAATAAATAGCCTTCTAAACTGTTACAGATGGAGTTTTTCTCAAGCTCACTGGACCTAAAAGAAAGGGATGGCCTAAATTCCCTTTGAACCTTAGGTCTTTGGTCATTCCAACCTCAACATTTGCTGCAGTATTGGGAAAAAGGATTGTTTCATTGAAATTGGGACAAGCCCCCAAAAGGATGCATGATCCCAAGGCATTCATGGCTTCCCAATTTGCTCAAGAGCACATGAATACCACTTATGTCCATGAAGATACCCCTGATGACTCCATTTACCAGGGAGTAAATGTCTTTTCTGAAGTCCTAGCTAGGGATAAAACCAAAGAAGAATAGAGCTTCATTCTTCAGTACCAACAGGACCTCAAGACTAAGGTTTTAAGTTACAGAAAAATGGAATTACAGCTTGAAGAGCAGACCAGAAAGGATGGAGAAGAGAAAGAAGCAAAAAAAGCTAGTACTCCTTTGATGTTAACATATCCAGATGAAGGCAAGGGTAAGGGCCTGATGGAGGATGCTCCAAAATTGAAACCTGCTGCAGAATTGAAGATATTGATTCAAACATCTGAACAGCTTAAAATAAATTGGCACAAATGAATTTGGTACTTGATACTTTAGTGGTCGCTGCAAGTAGCTCAGCCAATGATGCTCAAGTGGTTATTGCAAGTAACCCAGCCAAAAGACAGAAAATTCAGACCTCTGCCTCTCAAATTCCTACACTGAACATTGAAGACAGCGATGCTGAAGATGAAAGACTTCCTCCTATTCCTGTTGTGCTATAGATAACTGAAGGTTCCCATGCAATGGTTGATTTGCTTGACAGCTTGGTGATGGATGATCCCATTCCAGATGACCACTTTCCTGAAGTCACCACCAGTGTTGATACAATAACTTCCACACCCCCACTCTCTTCTGTTGAGATTCCTTCCACCTCATTTTTTGAGACTACACTACCACCGTCCACCATATCCCAATTATTTGATGCACTAACCTCCATCACTACTTCACCTTCAACCTTGCCAATTCCACCTGTCACTTTACCACCAATAATAACTGAGATGCATTTTCCTACCGTTTCTATGCAACCATCACTTACCATTACCTCTACCCCTCCATCACCAAGTCTGCCACTCATTGTACTTCTCCTCCTTGTCCACCTTCAATTTTTGCTGCCACTGCCCCTATGATAACTGCTTCTCAGATCACCATGTCTATACCTAATTCCATTGTTACCCAAACAACTCCATTGGTTGCAACAGGTAACATTGTCACATCTGCAGCTGAGTTGGTAGCTGATCCTGAAGATGATGATGTGGTTCCCCTTGGGGAATACTTTTACAACAGGTTAGCAAAAGCAGTGGTTAGAAGATGTAACAAGAGAAGCAGGGGATCAACTCTGCTGCATGCACCTGTCCCCAATCAAATCATTTGGGCCAAACAGTATGATGACATCCAACAGGAAGAATTAGACACTGCAGCAACTATGGGGGCATTTGCTAGAGCCAATTTTGATTTAGTGACTTTGTTGAATAAAGAGATTGATATCAAGAAAGAGGAGTTGATGCAGCTCTAGGAGCAGCTGATTAAAGTTAATAAAGAACATGAATATCAGATTCATGGATTAAGGAATCAGTATGGAAATCAGATCAAGGATTTGCAGGGACAGAACATATGTCTCCAAGATCAATTGCAGGATGTTGAAGTCCTGAATACTGCAAATGAGGAAAAGATAGCAATGTTGGAACAACAATTAAAAGAGGCAGTCATCAATGCATCCATTTATTATTTCTCTAGGTTTTCTGAGGAAGAGTTCAAGGACTTGGCTTATAAAGTGAATGAGGAACATCATAAAATCTTAGCTAAGTTATTTAGTACCCTGAATGAAATTCAGGAAACTCATAATGCTTTTGAACGAATGTCTACAATTCTTGAACAACAGCTTGACAAAATCTAACAAGCTTCCAAAGCTTATGATAATGTTGTTGAATGGCAAAGGTATATCAAAGACAAACTAGAGGACATCCCAGTTTTGGATAGCTTCAATTGTAGAAGAATCAAAACATCTTTGAATGCATGGAAAAAATACTTTTGACATGGTTGAAGAAACAATCAACAAGGCACAAGTCATCTATGGAAGAAGATGGTATGTTGTAGACAATATCATGGTTTTGCTACAATTTCCTACTATGGATCTCATTGAGAAGGCTTGTCCACCAAAGCTGATGATTGAATAGGTTGATAGCAGATGTGAGCAGGTCAAGGAACAGGTTCAACAGCTCAAGCACATTGTAATGTCCCCAGCTTGACCCTATTGCATTAATATTGTAAATGATGTAAATATTGTAACTTAATCATGGTGAGGAGCTCAAGGCCAAGGCCCCACCATTGATTTAGTATTTTATGTACCGAAAATTAAAGAGATAGATGCCTATGGATCTTGTGCTAGAGGGGCACGATTGTAAATCAGACATCATGTAAATACGAATTTAATGAAAGAGACCCACAACCAGCTACGCAATGCAACGAAGAGATGGGGGCATGATCTTTACAAGGAATGGGGGGGGGGGGAATAACCAAACCCTTGAGCTATGGTGTTAAGCCATTTCATTGAGGAAACCCATGAACTCTCAACTACCCACTTGGTCTCATGCACCCAATCATTTAATTCTTCCAAGAATTGGTTGAGACAAGGAATGCCTTGGGATGGGAGAGGTATGGCTGTCAATTTTCGTGCATGGGCAAGCCATCAACTTGGAAAATCGTGTTTTTGCTTGTTGGGCAAGAAAACCCCCACGAAATTGGCCCAAAAGCCATTCTACACCCATGGCATTCATCCTCTCACGCAGTCTGAGCCTGTGGGTGTTTTATCCTTCACGTTTTTCCCCATCTCCGGTGTTTTTCCATGCCCAAAAACTCGTTTTTGGTTAGCTCATTGGCTGGGGAGAAGAGAGCCACGGTTTTTGGGGTTATGGAGGCCATTTTTGCCCACGAAATGCCCATGAGTATTCTTCTGAAAACGAATCTGCTCTCCTGGGGTTGATTTCCCATTTTCTCCCTTTCGTTTTGGGTTGCCCACGTTTTTCTGGAACTGTTAGAAACCCATTCTTGGGAACTTCACTTTAGAATCGTTTTTCTCATGCCCAGCACTTACTCTTTTGCTGTTATGTGCATCCATCTCCTAGCAGCCTCAAAAAAACCAACTGCTGGTTGGTATGTCTGATGCTGGAGTATCTATGGTTATGAGAGACCCTGTTGTTCCCTAGTTCCTTGTGGAGATCATGCCCAGCTCGGGGGTGGCAGTGGTGCTAAGAGATTGAGCACACTGGCCTACGGTTGGGAGGAACGTTGCAGAAGCGCAGCCAGTTGCTTGGGACTACCTTATTGAGATAAGTATTCCCTTGTGTTAAATTTGCAATTATCAATCGATGGATATCTTGAATGTATGATGAATGTGTATTTGAAATTACTTCCGCTGTGTTATTAATACATTTATATGCCTGTTTTAATATCTGAATGCTTATGGATAAGATCATGGGGCTAGATGCCCAGTTGTAGCCCAATGATCCTCTCTATCATGCTGGTATGATAGGAGGGGACATTACATTTGGTATTAGAGCTGCTGGTTGCAGCATTGGGCCTCTATGGGCCAAATCCAATAACAGTCATCTCTGACAGAAAGAAAGATTTCGATTTTCCTAAGTGTTTGAAAAATTTGCTTAGAGTCTGTTTGAAAAAGTTTTTGTTAAAAGACTGTTTCGGAAAGAATTCTCGAATGTCTTCCGCAACTGCGGAAGCATTCGGCGAATTTTTCCGAAATTTCGGAAGCAATTCCGCGAGTTTTTCCGAAATTGCGAAGGGAAGTTTTCGGAAGGAATTCTCTTCCGAAATTTGCGGAAGGAATTCTCTTCCGAAATTGCGGAAGAATTCCGCGAGTTGTCCCGCAACGCGGAAAAATTCGACGAATTCCTCCGAAAAAGGCGGAAAAATTTTCTAAGTGTTTTCAAAATTTTTGTTTAAGGTTTGTTTCGGAAAGGATTCAGGAAAGTCTTCCGAAACTGCGGAAGGGTTCCGCGAACGGCTCCGCAATTGCGGAAGGATACAGCGAGTTGTCCCGCAACGCGGAAAAATTCGGTGAAATGCTCCGAAAAGCAGAAAAATTTCTAAGTGCCCGGCGTCCAAAGGAAATTTCGGAAGGAATTCTCTTCCGAAATTTCGGAAGGAAATATTTTCCGAAATCGCGGAAGACTTGGGCGAATCATTCCGCAACTGCGGAAGACTTCGCCGAATCGTTCCGCAACTGTGGAAGATTTCGGCGAATCATTCCGCAATTGCGGAAGACTTCACCGAGTCGTTCCGCAACTGCGGAAGCATTCCGCCAATCGGTCCGCAACTGCGGGAGGATACAGCCAACCGACCCGAAATTTGCGGAAGGCTATAGCCAATCGGGAGCATTCAGTGAACCGCCCCACAATGGCGGCAGGCAAAAAAAAAAAAAAAAAAAAAAAAAAAAAAGAGTAAAGTGACAAAAACTCATTTTTTGGATAGGGGGAGCATCGGGGCTCGGAATGGGACGATTTCTGTGGGGCTCGGAGGCCATTGACAGAGGCCATGAAAGAACCAGTGAAGACCTCGGGCCCATTACACTCCGATTCGACAGAAAATGGATAATAGTGACTTTTGAAGGACGGAGTCCCGAGGCTTGACAGAAGGTCGGTTTGAGCTGAAATTGATCAGGCGCGGCCCTGAAGCAGGCACGATGTTAAGTTCAGAATCTGGGAGCCAAACTCCAAAGGATGTGAAGTCGGGGTGATCAAGAAGACCAAAAAGCACTGTTCCGGGCCACTTTTTCGGGATTTTGAAAAGCTAGTAGGCAGCAAAAGTGACCCTAGATGTGGGAATCAAAAATTTTACTGAACTAGACATTTCATATTCTCATTAATACGGACAGTTTCCGTTAGACGAAGATTTTCCAGAAATGCACCGTTTGGGAGAGCCATTTTTGGCCCAAAATTTGGAATTTTGTAAAAATGTGAAAAGTGAGAAGTAGTAAAACCCAGAAATTCATAGAAGATGAATGGTGCATCGGAATTGAAATCCGTGAATTGCTGAGTGTTCACTGTTATATGGACTAACTCCGCCCTATAGAATTTTTTTTGTGATTCCTCATAGATTTTCTTCCACAGGTAGCTAAAGTTGGCATTCTCGACCAAAAAGGAAACTGTGTAAAATGTGTAGAATTGGGGTGAAAGTTGTCATTTTTGAAAAGATGCAGTTTCCACACCCGGTGTCGGAATGAAGCATGAAGACAGGAATTGGAAAGCTTGTCCAGCAGGGAACAATGATACACAACCAGGGTTTGAATGAGGTCTGCATATATTATAGATATTTAGTGCAGAAGAGTGCCGGCGGCTGTTTTGACAAACAAATTTTGTTATCAATATGGGCAATTTCTACAATTGCATGATATGGAACATGAATTCCAGGTTACGATGTGGGATCGAAAAGGGAAGAATTTCCTAAACCTCTGTTTGTTATCGTACTTATAATTATGAAATTGTTATATGGCATTAAAAATGTAAAGGATTACATAGATATATATGCACTAGATGGCATCTTAACAAACAGTGCATAATGCATATGGAAATGCTTGTGTATAAATAGGATATTGTATATTGGTAGAATAATGAAGTCTGCATATGCAATGAACCACTAATGGAGAATACTGTGGTTGATAATCACTATTGATGTTGGTATTGGTTGTAGGACCAAAGATAACCAAAGAGCATGGCTAAATGTGCTGAGGATGTTGTTGCATGAAGCCAACAACCTTATGTAGAAAGAATGGTGCAACAAATCTATGATCATAAAGTTGGCAAAAGGACTGAGCAGCCTTGGTAAGAGGCCAATTGATCAGGTAACATCAGGCGATGTTAATGGTAACCATGCAGGTAATGATTATTGGTGCCAAAATTGCATGAATGTTGAAAAGGAATGGGTAAGATCTCTTCAACTATGTTTGAGTTATGTTGAGATAGTTTGCATATGATATTAAATACCGCTTGGGGCTATTAACCTACCAAGCTTGGTGAGGTGTGGGTAAGTGAAGGAAATGATCCTTACACCCTATGACTGCTTAGAAATCTCAATGCATTCATATGAATTTATATCATGCCATGTGTATGATGGTTATGTGCTCGCTAACCAAAGCAAGTGAGGACTGGTGGTCCTGATTATGGTAATGCAAGTTATATGAGATAGTCATGTTTCGATCATAATATGCTTGGATGCATAGCACTCATGAAACAATGCAAAGTAGCATTGAGTAGATGTGCATTAAGAAATTTTATAAATCTTGTGATGCATTGTATGAATGCATAGGGATGATACATATGTCATTGCAAAATAAATAATGAATGAAATGATGAATTGATGATAATTTGAGGATCATTTCATGGGCTGTTATGAATGATATGACTGTGAAATTTGATCTTGAGCTTATGAGGAGGAATCTCATGGTTAAGAGCTCTAAGTTCTGTTAGTGTGAACAGTTGTAAATATCAGATTTGTAAATATTTCGGATTTGAAAATTTGCTAATAATTGCTAATGACTGTTTGGCTTATATGAAAATGTGTCAGGAGGACGTGCTGTAAGTAGATGCTCATGTATGGCAGCAGGCATAAGACCATAACGGGCAGAGTGATGTCACTTACAGGAGCCAAACAATATGAGGATAGCCTCATTGCTAAGCAAATCAATTTCTGTAGGAGACAGAATTGTAAAATTTATATTGAATTTAATTATTAATGCTATTGATTGGTTATGGAACAATCATATTTGAAGCTTATTGCTAAATGTTGCTGACTGTTTGGCTATTTGATAAAGTGTGCCAGGATGACACATTGCGGGAAGATCATGTGTGATGGCCTGTGGAAGCCAAACTAGATGGGAAGGATCCCATGCTTTGGAAATGGGTTTCGGGTGAAACGCCATTGATAATGTCTCAGCCAAACCGCATGACGGTAAACCATGAAAGTGAGATGGTAAAGCTATGCCCAGAAGGCATGTGAGGCACATCTGCAAAATGAATGAGTATTCTGTGACCCTAGAAAAGAACATTCATGTCTAAATTACTATGGTTAATGTGCAGAGCATGCTCTATCTTATGTATATCATTACAGACTGCTTGAGTATGATTAGGGCCTACATGGCACACATCGGAAAGGGGGTGCACACCTTTTCTGGTGCTGGGTCATGTTAGGGTTTTCAATATTGATTACACCCTAAGGGAATGGACGCATTCCTGGTGTTTCAATACTTGATAGCGAATGTTATGAAATGTGGTTATGATTTTAGAGCAGCCATTACTAATGAGTCTGCTTATCCTTCTTGTGCTAACAGCTTATAAAAATGCAACTCGATGTTGCACGTAAGAGGCAAAGTGAAGAAAGGGTGCTCAAGAGGACTGTATGGGCAGTGGTAACCTTTCTACGCTCACACTAAAGGACACTAGAAGAGATGGATAGGCCCGAGGAGCTATGTTGCAGAAAGGGGTATCATCCTTGTGTAGTGTGAGTGGGTATTGTGGGGCCATGCTAGCCTGCAGTCAAGTGAGTCACCTATGGAGTTCCTGGAGGGAACCACTGGTTGCACAAGAGAAGGAGCCACATAATCATATTTTGTTGTTCATATTGCCTGATAAACCCAGTCAGTGTACTGGCTTGGCAATGGTTGTTGTATGCCTGATAAACCCAGTTGGCGTACTGGCTTGGCAATGGTTATTTGGGAGTTGTGGCGAAAGGTTACTGGATGCCTGATAAACCCAGTCGGTGTACTGGCTTGGCATTGGTTACTTGCATGTTGTGGAGGTATTGGTGAAAAGGTGTTATTTCCTGACAAACCTAGTCGGAGAACTGGCTTGGAAATGGTTATTGAAATGCTTGATAAACCCAGTCGGCGTACTGGCTTAGCATACTGATTTTTGAAATGCTTGATAAACCCAGTCGGCGTACTGGCTTAGCATACTGATTTTTGAAATGCTTGATAAACCCAGTCGGCGTACTGGCTTAGCATACTGATTTTTGAAATGCTTGATAAACCCAGTCGGCGTACTGGCTTAGCATACTGATTCTTGAAATGCTTGATAAACCCAGTCGGTGTACTGGCTTAGCATACTGATTTATGGGATGCCTGATAAACCCAGTCGGCGCACTGGCTTGGCATTGCCTATCCGGATGATGTTGTGGAGTAGCATGTGTGCTGGCCAAACATCCACCCCACAGGTGATCCAAGGCTTGTAAAGCAGAGAAGGAAACCTGTGGAGTAACGATGAAATGCACAATACAGATAAGTATTCATTTTCATTTAATTCTTGTTTGGAATAATGAAGATTTCAGGTACGAATCTTATCGTAACCAAGCTGATACGCTGTTGTTTCTTTGTTGGAAACCTTGGCCATTACAGGAAACAAGGACCTTGGGAAGAGCTATAAATGCTTGGTAAAGCCAGAGAGTAACTGGTTGGAACTATAAAATTCTCAGAAAATTCAGAGGGTAGTTGGTGGGAACATTAACCACTTGATGTTGTGGAGCAGCCGACGTGCTGGCCAAACATTCCCTTAAACAATGGATGAAACCAGTGAGCGTACTGGCCTGGCATTGCCTATTAGAATGGTTGTGGAGTAGCCTACGTGCTGGCCCAACATTCATTGTTGTATCCACGGGAAACCCAATGCTTGGAAAGCAAAGAAGGATCTTGTGGGATAAAGTGAAGACATCCAACGTAGGTATTGTTGGAAGCAAGAACCTTGAAGCATCTTAAGGATGCAGGTGGACATGTAACCACCTTCAAGAGCTCAGCATGAGCAATAATGAAAGATGGGGCTAGTGGAGCTGTGTGAGTCCTAGCAGCCAAGGGTTAGACCAACCAAATGGAGGAACTCCATGGTTGAGAGGTCCAGAATAAACTATAGACACTATGTGTCATAGCCAAGAAGGGAATGTCAAGCATTCACGTTGAAGTGAAAGAGGACAGGAGCATGAAAACCACAGCGGTGGTGTGGGTTCCAAAATGGAACAAGACTTAAAGGAGAAACTCTTACTGCTCTCTCTTTCCCTTTTATTGATGCAATTATAGAATTAGAAAAAAAAAAAAAATGTTGAATGCATGCATGACTGAAAGTAAAAGTGTGGTATTTGATTAAAGTGAATTGTGAATGCTAATTAATGAATTTCTTGTGAATGGATGAACATGAAGGAATTCATGTGTATGTTAGGCAAGCATGAAAAGTGTGGAAGTCTCATGAGTAAGGCATGGACTATCCATGTCAACTGGGGAAAAACCATTGACTGATTTTTAATATTTTGGGTTATGCTTGACCTAACGAGAATTGTAATGATGAATTTCACAGGTGAAAATTGAATCAATTGGTTGCAGTTGGTGCAGGCAGGGGTGCTAGTGAGCAAGGTGTGGTCAGTTGTTTCCATTGACCATGGAGGCAGACCAAGGGCTATTAGGATTGGCTGAAAGTCTTCTTCAAACAATTGCCAAGACCCAAGACAATCTTGGAGAGATGCTCAAGATGCAAAAGCAGCAGAACAAGATGAACCACAAGGTCTTGCAGGACTCTATTCGTCTGCAGAAAGAGGTAAAAAGCATTGTGAACGCAATCAGCAAGGGAAAGAAAAGTGGATCAGTGAAGAAGCATTCATCCAATCGTCTGATTAAGAAACGCTCCAGGTGGGAAGACTCAAAGGAAATTGAGCAAGTAAAGATGAAGCAACCCGTGAAGTGTTGGAATTGTGAAGGGGATCATTACCTCCGCAACTGCCCAACAAGAGAACCTCAAGAGGGTAGCAGCCATAAAGTTTTCAGACTTATGGATGAGCGAGAAGATCCGAATCAGCAGCAGCAGCTTGTGAAGATTAAAGGACTTGGTCCTGAAAATTCAATGTAAAGAACAGAATGCAGGGCAGATCTGCAAAGTTTTTGTGAATTTTGGATATATGTAAAGAGGGTATCTATTTCCGAAGTATTGGAACACCGAGGACGGTGTTATTCCAAGGGGAGGGGAATGTAATGTCCCCAGCTTGACCCTATTGCATTAATATTGTAAATGATGTAAATATTGTAACTTAATCATGGTGAGGAGCTCAAGGCCAAGGCCCCACCATTGATTTAGTATTTTATGTACCGAAAATTAAAGAGATAGATGCCTATGGATCTTGTGCTAGAGGGGCACGATTGTAAATTAGACATCATGTAAATACGAATTTAATGAAAGAGACCCACAACCAGCTACGCAATGCAACGAAGAGATGGGGGCATGATCTTTACAAGGAATGGGGGGGGGGGATAACCAAACCCTTGAGCTATGGTGTTAAGCCATTTCATTGAGGAAACCCATGAACTCTCAACTACCCACTTGGTCTCATGCACCCAATCATTTAATTCTTCCAAGAATTGGTTGAGACAAGGAATGCCTTGGGATGGGAGAGGTATGGTTGTCAATTTTCGTGCATGGGAAAGCCATCAACTTGGAAAATCGTGTTTTTGCTTGTTGGGCAAGAAAACCCCCACGAAATTGGCCCAAAAGCCATTCTACACCCATGGCATTCATCCTCTCACGCAGTCTGAGCCTGTGGGTGTTTTATCCTTCATGTTTTTCCCCATCTCCGGTGTTTTTCCATGCCCAAAAACTCGTTTTTGGTTAGCTCATTGGCTGGGGAGAAGAGAGCCACGGTTTTTGGGGTTATGGAGGCCGTTTTTGCCCACGAAATGCCCATGAGTATTCTTCTGAAAATGAATCTGCTCTCCTGGGGTTGATTTCCCATTTTCTCCCTTTCGTTTTGGGTTGCCCACGTTTTTCTGGAACTGTTAGAAACCCATTCTTGGGAACTTCACTTTAGAATCGTTTTTCTCATGCCCAGCACTTACTCTTTTGCTGTTATGTGCATCCATCTCCTAGCAGCCTCAAAAAAACCAACTGCTGGTTGGTATGTCTGATGCTGGAGTATCTATGGTTATGAGAGACCCTGTTGTTCCCTAGTTCCTTGTGGAGATCATGCCCAGCTCGGGGGTGGCAGTGGTGCTAAGAGATTGAGCACACTGGTCTACGGTTGGGAGGAACGTTGCAGAAGCGCAGCCAGTTGCTTGGGACTACCTTATTGAGATAAGTATTCCCTTGTGTTAAATTTGCAATTATCAATCGATGGATATCTTGAATGTATGATGAATGTGTATTTGAAATTACTTCCGCTGTGTTATTAATACATTTATATGCCTGTTTTAATATCTGAATGCTTATGGATAAGATCATGGGGCTAGATGCCCAGTTGTAGCCCAATGATCCTCTCTATCATGCTGGTATGATAGGAGGGGACATTACACACATAGGGATTTCGTAGGTTGACAAGTTCATCATGCAACTTGCCATCCTGGAAGGAAAGATCCACATTTTCTTGCGCACTTGGCATAAGTTAGCCAAGAATGAGATGGAGTCATTTACATGTGATTCTCAGTTGGGGATCGATTCAGTTAATTACCCAGATATTGATGAGTTGTTAGAAGTTTGGACCAAGTGGCAAGGTGCCCTTGGTTATTCTTAGATTAATTTGATTTTGTAATCCCTGTTTTATGGGAATTTTACCCTTTGTATCTATTTGGTAATTCTTATTTAAAGGGTAGATATCTCATAGGGAGGGGGGGATAAAATCATCAAAATAAGACTGGAGATACTCTGATTAATGAAGAGATCGTAATTTATTGCAGCCTTGAAGTAATACAGTTAGTTTTCTCTTGATTCCTCTTTTGTTAATTTATCAAATTTGTTTGGTGAATGTTGATTTTCGCTTCAATCTATGAATAAACACTGTTTTAATTTTGCAATCATTATTAACACATTGATCTATAGTTCAGATTTGTCTTAACGTATGATCTGTGTCTTATATGTTTTAAGTGAATTTGTTTATTTAAAACATTTATCTATTTCTGTAAATTATTAACAGACATTAATAAATTAATGCCAATTTTTCAATTAGCATTTCAATATACAGGATAATCTTGTATGTGCTTTCGTCCTTAAGCTACAATCAATTGATTTTCATTTTCTGGTTATATCTTAAGTTAATAAGTAAAGATCCACTACACATTTCTGCCAAACTGGTGAAAATACTTATTAAAATTTAGATCAAGTTATCCTGTACATTAAAACACAATCTCTTTAATCTAGATCTAACTTAGATTAGATTTCCTTTAAAGCAAACTTATTCCTAGAGTTAGAACACTTTGAATTTCGCTCACAGGAAGTCAGATCCTTCCAGGATCAACCCACATCAGTGCCAGTGGCGGCCTAATATCCGTGGGAGTTAACTATACCAACAATATGGGGATAGAACTGCTCTTGCGCAGAGGTTTTTGAAGCCTTTCAGATTGGGTTTTCACCTTATGTTGCTAGCCTTGGACAATATTCCAGCAACCTACATCCTCGGGGCTTCAACAGGGTCTTAAACCGACTCATAAGCAATTCACAATCTTTAACAAAATAAACTACCTTCCTCTTGGTTCCTGTAGCTAACTGAACCATCGAAGACTTTTCAAACTTTTCCACTTGCAATTTACAGCTTTCTACTATACCAGGTGATACATAACTTAAACTAGCACCTGGGTCAATTAAAATAGATATGGGTATGTTCTTTAGCATATCTTATATTTTGACCATTGAGGATTGATGATCAGCCTGTCGATTCTCCAAGGCTAGATTGATTTTGGGCATCTCCCTTGCTAGGCTACCAACTGTTGCCTCTTCCTGCACTGTATGGATGTTGCTGAAGTTTCTTTTTCGATTATGACAATTTGTTGCATAATGTGGTCCTTGACATTCCCAACATTTTACAGGTTCTTTTTGTTCATTATTTTTAACGTAATTATTAGGTATATCCCTGTTTCTTGCTGCTGTAAAATTTTGTTGTGCATTGCTTTTAAAATTTGTTCCTTGAGAATTTCTGTTAGGAAAATTTCGAGAATTTTTATTTCCAACATTCCTGTTAAATTTAAAATTTTTCCTTCTTTGTTCGAAATTACTTGGTCTATTAACCTTCCAGCTAGGTACACTTTCCCTTTTTTTGTTATGTTCGTAATAGAAATTTGCCTTCCTCATAGCTTCCTCAAGAGTCTTAGGGTTATCATACTCAATTTTTTCCTTGATGTGAAAATGTAAGCAACTCAGAAATCTCTGTATCTTAGGCTTTTCATCGATGGTTATTTCTTTTGGTGTCTAATGTGTATTAATCAACATCATTCATCATCAACAACATTCATTATCAACATCAAATAAACAAAAACTTGAATAATCACACAACATTATTAAAAAACTAATCCATAAACAATTCACTATACATGTCCAAAGTCAAGTAACCTTTAAATGACAGTGTTGAAAGTTGTCCTAAGATATAGGACATTTGTGGCCATAATTAAATTATCATCGCTAAAAGTGCTAACCATGATGATTTTTAAATGCACACAGTTGTTTTGCTTTTGTCGATGATAAAAACTATCCACCATAAAAATATAATTGCCAAAGATCAAATAGTTGTAGTCTATGATATAATATGCCATTTTGGCACATATGAAGATTGAGCACAATTTAATCAAGTAGTAAAGTTCATTTGAATTGTTGAAACCTAGGGATACAAGAAATTAGAGTTTACATTGATCTGGCACTTAAAATGTTTTTTCGACGTGTTTATTCCTTCGAATAATAGAATGGTTGAAACATTCTCTCTGAATTTTTCTCCAACTGAATGAATGTATTTGGGTTGATTCATAACTAAACAAAATCTATAAAGTTATTGTTTCACCATGCACAAAACTTAGAACATAATGAAACTCTATTCATACTTTAATTTTTTGTTAGATGTATGACCAATTTCAAGGAAAAAGATGATAATTTTACTACCACATTCACTTACTTGAAAAACGTGCACATGGAATGAGGATGAAGTTCATAGATGACATCAACAAATAAAATCATAAAGATGGCATAGCACAAAAACATGTAGAAGATGGTTTAAGCAACTTGGAATCAATGATGAGGAGTATCTAAATTAACATGACATTAAGAAAGCGATCCAATAAAGATTGATATAAGCAATACAATAAATATTGATATAATGTGTGGAAGGATAGCCAAAGCTAGGAAGATGAGCGAATAGATAAAGTGGGAGTTAAGGGTGATGAAGAAAGCAATACAATGAAGATTGATATAATGTGTGGAAAGATAGTGAAAGAAAGATAAGTGAATACATAAAGTAAGAGTTAAGAGTGATAAAAATGACATAGTAAAATGTACACAAAATGGTTTAAGTAACTTAAACGTATTGACATAACCAGGAGTGTTTAGATTATCAGGATAAGAAGAAAATAATATAATAAAAGTTGATATGACCAAAGGATAGTGAATAATAAGAAAATAAGTAAATAGTAAAAAAAAATTAAGGATTCTAAAATATTGAAAAATATTAAAATTAAAAAATTAATTATAAAAATAAATAAATAAATAAAATAATGACATTTTTTTAATAGATTCGTAAATTTATCATATTATTAATTTTTAAATTAAATTATAAATATTTTAACGGAATAAAGGAGAATCACTAAGATCTTGGTTTTTATTTATATTTACGAGATTAGTTTCATACCGGCGGATTGAATAGAGACATCATTAGAATAGAGAAGTGCTATGAAAGGAAGGTTGATTTTGATTTTCTCAATTATAAATAGAGAGGTTGAAAGCCGGAAATGACATGGGAGGGAAAAGTAAAGGTGTCTGTTGTTTTTTAGAAAAAAACACATTTAAAACTATCATATGAATACATATTAAACCCCTGATGAAAAATAAAAAATAAAAAATATATTAAACCATCATATCCACTTAGACCCACCAATCTATAAATCTTTAAATAAGGATTCGCTCTTATCCTTTTGCCCTCTTTATCTCAAAAAGCAGAGAGAGGCATTGAACTTTGAACACTCGGGTGAATTGCTTATAACACTCGGGTGGGGGACCTCTTGAGATAGAAATAAATGAATGAATAAAAAGGAGCTCTTTAGAGTGACCTCGGCCAAGCGTTCACCTATAGAATCTTGCAGTCGTCGCCCTCAATGTCATTTACTAAGCTACGGCTCATTCTAGACGAAGGACCGGGTGGACGGCCTGCCCTAATCAGATATGCGTAGGGTGGGTGGGAACAGCAACAAATATTCGGGAGCCCTCTCCCCTCGACGTGAGGTGAGCAAAGCCCTCTCTATTCTGATGTCTTGCGCGTTCAGAAGGTTCAATGCCACTGGCACTGGCCCACTATGTCGGATAAGAACTCCAAGCAACTCTTCCGGGTCCGGTTGATCTGTGTGGTTCTCTGAGCTTGGGTTAAATGATCAATAGGTAAGTAGGGGTGTGATGGAAGTAAGGTTACGAGTAGTTAAATTATTCTAGGTTTTGGATTTTACTGTGGGTTTTGGTTAATTTTTTTTCGTAAAATTTAAATTTCGAAGTATTTAAATTGTGTTTTTGAATCTATAAATATTTTATTTAGACTACTCTTCTCTCTTTTCCCTTTACCGATAAATGGGAGTAGGGCCTAAAATAATCGATTGAATTTATCGTGTAGAAAATAATAAAGTGAGGTCTTGAGGGGTCTTGCCTTTTATTTGTAGGGTAAGGCGGACCCGCGGGGAAACCTGAAAACGCTTGGACACGGTTTCCGGATCCAGCGTCCATCTTCCATGAAACTTTAGGTATCTTTCCGGGGGGGGGTCGAATCTTAGGACCAACCATTATGTTTCTACCCACCAAAAAAGCTCCCCTGCACCGACAATCTCCACCCTTTCCCAGATCGACGAGATGAACTATCTTGCCCTTTTTTAAGAGGACGGGCACTTCTTAAATAGCCATAGCCGCCATAGCCATAACCATAACCTTTAAATAACCGAGGGCCAAAGCCATAGGGGTCCAGTACAAAGTGGCTTGATCCATTATAGACAGCTCCCGGTGATCCTCGTTTACCAGACTCAGTGGATACTTTCGAAACGCTTTCTTAACAATAAAAAAAGATGAATGTCGCCCGGAGGGACTTGAGGATCCTCTGTCGAATTGGTTTTGTCGAGTCTTTATCTTTTTCCGTTGCTCGGTTAATCTTGGTCCTATTCAAGATGCTGGAATCTTGGTCCAGCCTCTCCATCTATAATGGGTAATCTCTCTATTCTAAAGGGGTTCCCACGAGTTCTAGAGAACCTTTTCAAATAAAAGGCACCGCCTTAAAAATTAAAAGGTTCGTTCTTCGAATCCTGGCAGAGAACAAGGCCTCTTTTTAAAATGGAAATAGGAATACCGAGAAAGAACAGGCCAGCAGTCGAGAATTGTAGTTTATTTGTTCCAAAATTAATATAGACTCATTTTAAAAGAGGATTTATCAAGTCCAGAGGGATCAAATCTATTCAAGTGTAAACTTCTTTTTAGAGTGTAAATATTGAGGAAGGATTTTAATTTATCTAAATTATATAGTTTATATACAGTAAAATGTTTTAAATTTAATTTGAGCTAACATATTATTTTTTATAATATTTTATTATTTTTTAAAAATAACAGGTATTAGCTCTCGGATAAGCACGAGAATAGTTACACATCTAATTATTTGACTATAAAATACCCCTCTTCTACATAAACAAAAACTGAAACTACCCTAATTTTTTCACCTTTTTGAAGTAGATAAAAGTAACCACTGACGGGACCAATGACGGGTGAGCCCTTTCTTAAGAGGGGAATGGATAAGGATCTGAGGAATAGGGAAATCCCTGTATTTTAAAACCGACGGGCCGAGGTTCAAATCCCCTATCATTTGGGGCAGATTCTTCTTTCTATCTATAGCAGTATATATCAGGAAATATGATTTAATATATATCAGGAAATATGATTTAAATTTGGGTAGAGAGTATCACAACTAAAACTCTCAACTACTCAATTTAAACTTCCTAGATTTTTTTATTTTTTATAATCTGATTATATATATATATATATTTATAATCTGATTATGATACAAACGTGAAATTCATTTTTAATACTGATAGAACATATTGTTGCCTTTTAATGTCATAACCTTTTATCACAATAATTACAGCATATAATTTATGGAAACTTTTTATTGAATGAAATATATTGAAATATTAAACTGAAAAATAATTTATGTAAACTTTTATTGAAATATCACATAATTTAGAGTGCGGGGACAAACTTTTATTGAAATATCACATAATTTAGAGTGCGGGGACAAACTTTTATTGAAATAACATAACCTCGTGTCAGGGCTATGAGGTCTTAGTTGACTTGGCGTGCACACGCACAGAATGCCATACCTCCATTATTCTATTCGGATTTGTATAGATGGAGTATATATCTTGCTCAAGTGCGTGCCAATCATTTACAGCTTAACCTATGGGCAGCCTAAGCAGAAACTATGGGCTTGGCGATGATGAGAGAATGGTTCACAATGTGAAGGCTGAACTGCCCACCCTTTTCCGTGACGTCCACTTTGCTCTGCCCGGGCGGGGGAAGAAGGTGGAAGTTCTGAACCAGCCTTCCAATGGAGAGTGCGAGGAGTGGCAGAGCCAGAATGATGCCAGGGCAGCTCCTTCTCCCCACACCGAAGGGCAGAAATTTGAAGTCATTGCCATTGGCTTCGGTATGCTTCTCCTCCTCAAAGAATCTCTCGGGTCGGAACTCTTCGGGATTCTTCCAGTTGTCAGGGTTGTTGGCCAACCACCAGGCGTTCACCAAGATCTTGCTCTCGGCCGGAATATCGTAGCCCCCCAGTTTGGCGTCGTGGAGATTCATGTGGGGGACAAGCAACGGGATCGCCATGCGGAGCCGTAGGGTTTCCTTCACAACCGCCTGAAGGTAGGGCAACCGGGTCGTGTCTGGCTCCGTTATCTGGACGCCAGGCCCAAGAACAGCGTCCAGCTCTTCCCGCACCTTCTTCTGAATGTCTTGGTGGTTCACCAGCTCCGCTATTGCCCATTCCATTGACCACAGCGTTGTCTCAATTGCTGCAGCAACCAACAAACGAAAATATATCACAACTAAGACCAACTCAAATATGTCACAATTTTGATCCATTCAAACCATTTTTTCCGAGGAAAATCTACCCATTTCGGTTTAATAAATTATTTTAAGACCCATTCAAAGCATTTTTCCGAGGAAAATCTAGTCATTTCGGGTTTTCTCCTCATTCATGGATGGTATAAATTTTGGTAGAAACATTAGTAAAAATCCGATTACATAGCACTCAAAATAAGAAAACATATACATACAGTACTGTAATTTCAGAAAACATTTCAGTCAGAGAATTCTTTTACCTGCAACGTTGATGTTCTCAACGATGTACAAGACATTATCTTCATTGATCTCTCCCTTGCTCTGCGCATCTAAAATATGGTCCATCGCACACTTGAGCTCGCCCAATTTGGTAGTACTCTTGGTACTGGCAAGCTTCCTGTAATACAAATTGGAGTTTTAATGGTCAGAATCTCAAAGGTTGAGGAGAAATCAAAATTATGAACCTATTTTCTTTTTTATTTAAGATGTTTTCATAGTGGATAGTGGATTATAGACATTGTGTTATTGTATAACAGATTTTCTACTTACTTGCGCTCTTCGACGAAGTAGTCCTTGAAAAGTGTGAACCGTTTCTCTTTAATCTCCTTACAGATTCTGAGATATCCTCTGAGGAAGGGCCTGAGAACAGGAATGAAGTCCCCATAATTGTATTCAAAGCTCTGGGCCAATCGGCTTCGCTCTCCGTTGAGGGCCTTGAGTTTGAGAAAAAGCGGGTCGTTCTCGGATTCGAATCTCCGGTCAAACATCATCCTGTACATGATATTATACATCATGAGCTGGAGGCGCCTGCGGATGACAATGCCGGTGGTAGAAGCCTCGGCACGGGATTTGACATCCTCGACCACGAGACTGATCTCATTTTCCCACGCAAATCTGTACTGCTGGACGACTTTATTCGTAAAGAAAGGCACCGTCATAATCCTGCGCATCTTTCTCCAGTGATCTCCATAGACGGTGAACACCATGTCCTGCCCCTTGCCTGTGAAGATATCGAACACGACGTTCCGGGTTCGAGACCCGAACTCGACTCCCTGAGTGTGCAGGACCTCCTTGGCGAGATCGGGAGACGAAACAACCACGAGATTCCTCTGGCCCATCTTGAGCAGAAAGATTTTGCCATATTTCTTGGCTAAATCGGTGAGGTTTCTATGATTCAAATCATCCCCGACCTGCAACCAGTTTCCAAATATGGGAAATGCGAGTGGACCGGGTGGAAGCTTCAGCTTTCTGCCTCTCAGCTTGTTTACCAGCACGGCACCCACCACGACTACCAATAGCGCAACCAGGGATTTCTCCAACAGAGAAGATCCTTGAGTTAATTCTTCATTCCCCATCTTCACCAACCTCTCAATCTCACTGACTTGCTGCAAATGGAAAATAATACATTACAAGAATTCGGAAACTAATACATAACATGAATTCCCCGCTAGGTATATATAGATGGACTGAATCCTACCAACCCACCAACCCACTTTGAAGCTTTCTTGTTGGAAAATCAAGGCACCTTCCCGTCAGTTGTGTCTTGCGTTTGCATCTCGTATTTGCTGATCGAATCCAGATCCTTCTTCGTTCATCATCACCGGCGGTATGAGAACAGCGACCCAGGGCCCGGGTAGGTAGGCAGCCTCTATGACACTTAGGTAAAGCGGGCACACCTAAGTTCCAACTCTACCTGCCTAGTTTGAACTTTATCCACCAACAACCGTTCATTTTAACTTTAATATAATCCATCTTATATGGCCCTTTCAAAAGGGCCCCATCAAAACCCACAAAATGTACTCATGTCGATTGCAGGCTACGCAACACTCGATGAACATACTCGTAATGTCAATTTAGTGTTTGGTTATGTCCAATGTACACTATTCCTATTGCTGTGATGAGATAAGAATGAGGTGAAGACATATTTAATATAGGTCAATTTTGATGGTTGGTTGATATGTGAACCTAATTAGTTGTATCTATAATTCAACTCAAGTAATAATTATGTCATGTTTATAATGTTAACTAAAGAAATTATGTCAGGTTTATAATGATTTAAAATTTATGAAAATAATAAATATAATAAAAATTAAAAATTAAAAAATAACCATAATAATTATAAAAATATAATAAGTTAAATCAACATAAACACATTTTAAACACAATAATTAAAAAAATATAAGAAATTAAATCAACATAAATACAACACAATAATTATAAAAAGTATAATAAGTTAAATCAACATAAATACATCTTAAACATGAGCATTATGTTTCCTTTATTTTATTTTATTTTTTGTCTTTAAGACAGACTAAATTTCAAATAAAGATGGATCTATATTGGTTATAAAAAGTTTGAGGGCTTCAATGCCTCTCCTTATCACATTATAAAACTAAGAATCTTGTATTACTATTGAAGTGAATAGACTTAGGTGACCACATGCATATCACCTTAACCAACCCTTCTACCTCAACATCGAGGTGCACAACTTCTATTGAGATCTAAGGGGACGATGCTTTTGGAAAACTCTCATCACTAATGATGGGCTATAGCATCTTGGCAAACTCTCATCACTAATGATGAGCTAGGTCAAAGGGCAATGTTTATTTAGGATTAAATACAATACCTCAAAAAATAAATACAACAATTGGCACAAAGAACACTCTCAAATTTGCACATCAAGTTCTAATCTCATGTACATATACTTCAGCATTTTGTGTGCACACTTACAACCACGAATTACCACCTTTTCTCATAGCCATTATGGAAGGCCAATCATTTCTATAATTGAGTCTTAGTGTGATGTCCATGCCCAAGAATGCTAATTGTTTCTATATTAAGTCTTAGCATGATGTCTATAGCCAATCATGTCAAATGTTTCCCAACACCGTTATGGAAGGCCAATCGTCTCTATAATGAGGCTTGGTGCATCTGCATAAATATTTTGTGCATACATCTTGTTAGCTTTGTTAGACCCTTACTCACACAATGGACAAAATTTCACCTCATAATTCTTCTCATAGATTTTACATACAATTTTTTCCATCTCAGAGTGCTCCCTTAGTTAACTAACTTTACCCATTTTGATGCTTAATACATATGTTTTGATGTTATATATCTCACTTTATTGTGAACTTGTATGTTATCTTATAACATTGCTAGTTTTCTACATTTACACCATTGTTTTCATACTCTGGGTTCTTATGGGCCTAGAGTCATCCTTCACGAGCACATTTGAGGTGATTGGTGAGGATCAATTAGCTTCTCTTGTATAACTATTGTGTATTGAATGTGGTGTGAATAAATTTATGCTTATAATAATTGTTCAATATCATTTTTTCATGGGAATTACCTAAAAAGGAGTTGTTACAGGTCATTGAGTTGATATGATTGCCTTATTCTTCACTTTGACTAGAGGTTTCTAGGTTGATGTGATGGTATCTCTTTACATTTTAGATTTTCATAAATTGATGTGACAACATCCTCACTTTAATGATTGCATCATGGATTATATAGATGTCATACCTTAAGTACTATTTTTAACTTATGATGATTACATTGTTTGATGTCATGTTTTATATATTATTTTTAAACTATTTAATATAATTGAAAAATAAAATACTATTTTTATATCTTATTAAGTTAGACAAATGATATTATAATCTTTTGCGAAGAATCAAGGTATTCCTAATGTCTATCATAACATGTTTTGATGCTAGATTTGAACTTGGGTGGGGAGTATCACAACCAATGCTCCCAACCACCCAATTTAAGCTCTGTACAATGTTTGACCTCCCCACAATCCTCATAAAGTAGCAGGAAAGTACCGTGAATGTGACGGTCCTAATATCTGAAAAGTGAACCACACGAAAAAAATATAAAATTAAACAAATTATTATATACAAATAATTTTAAATTTTAATAAACTATTTAATATAATTATCAAAACAAAATTAAACATTTTACACCATATTCGAACACACATCTTTAAAACACACATCTTTAAAACCAATAATATAAACTATATAAAACAATCTCACATGGTGTGTTTCGATGTCATATCTTATGTACCATCTTTAATTTAGAATGGTTGCATTGTGGATGGTTTGAATGTCATAAAAAACAAATTTATAGGTATTTTTTTAAGTTATTGTAAAAATTTTTATTGATCAAAATAAATATAGTACAAAATTGTTGGTTGACCTATCCTTGAGGACTAGGCCATTCAAGCTATAACAGAACAACAAATATTGTGTTTTTGATTAATTTTAAAAACTTACAACAAATTACTAAGAGACCTACTCATTAATGGGAAACCAAGTTATCATAAAGAGAGATATATCAACTGGAAAATTCCCTATTCTATCAAAATTACCTAGAAACCCCAAGCAACATAATTATATGTCGGATAGGTATCGATTATCATACAAAATTTGAGACCCCTAACCCAATTAAAAACATGCACTACCATTTTTAGTGAGGTTGGCCAACATTGTTGGAGCTACAAGCTCCAATATCCTTCACGTTCATTTGTTCCTGGCATAAGCTAATACGCTATCCCTTTCATGGTCGCAACATCATCTAGATGACGGTGCACAACATCCAAATTCTTGTGGATACAACCAATTATCTTTAGAACCTCTACCATTTGAAATTCCTGCTCCATTAGGACTTTTGGGCAAGAGCCGACTTGACCACCTAGTAAGGGATAGTCCCAACGTTGTTTTGATTTTGTTCATCAATCGCAAGAGCTTCCATTTCCTCAACAGTTTTCTCAATATGAGCTAGCACATCTAGACATCCTCGTTATGGTAAGATTCTAGGTGGCTTCTTTGTAATACCCCTAGTTTTGACTTGGAATGTATTTATCCAAACTTATGTAAATGATGTAAATATTCTAGTGCGAATTCCTAGTGCGGAGCTCAAGGCCAAGGCCTGACTAGTGAATGTCTAGTCATGTATGATGTATATATTTTTATTTGGACTGTTTGGTTGGATTTTATCTTGATTTATAATATATGTAAATATTATGTGCAAAAATAATAAAATGGTCCAATAATGGTTGTGTAAAGAGCACCAAAGGGGCTATGATTCCACCAGAGGGGAAGAGGAAAGGGGGGCCATGAGTGACTAAATCCTTGCTGCCAAGTGTTAACCTTAGAACTCACACCAAAATTCTGTCATGTGATGAGAATAGGTCAATTTTGTCGTTTTCTAACCATTTTCCCAATCATTAATGCATGTGTGTGGTTGGTGGGAAAAGTCACCTCATGTAGTTGTTGAAGCATGGGATTGATTGCACTTTTGTGACAATTCTGTCATGATAGAGTCAGTCTGTAGCTACTAGGATTCCTTTCTCTACTGCCAGAAGTTATGTCAGTTTTTCTTTTCACCATTTTCCCATATCCTTTGGAGTCAACCCTCATTGCTCATTATTCTTTCACGTAGATTCAGAGATGCAGAGCTCTCCATTGCTGTCCATAAACTTACCATGCTGTTTTGAACCCAGAAATTCGAATTTGGAGACCATGCTACAGATTTGGAAGTGAAAATAGTTGGTTGTAGGTGAGCAGAGAGATTGGGCAAGTTAGGAACCCTTACCCATGGAGTTCTGCTGCTCGTAGATGCTTGAGAGGCTACAAACTGAGGCTGCAAGTGGTTCTATAGTATCCATATAAAGTTGGACTTCTTCTATGCACAGACTGGAAGCACCCAACAAGATGGATCGCCCAAGAGAACCGTAGACTGGTGAAGGGGATGCCTGAGCTAGAAGGGTGTTGTGTGGGGCAGGTATTGTGGAAACCAAGGCCATGAGGGCTGAGTGAGACCCCTGTAGAGCTCTATATGACCATTTGGATAAGCAGAGAGAGAAAAATGGGTTGTGGGATGAGAGATAGAAGCCCGTAGGTGTTTCCTTCTCCCTGGTGGCCTCATATCCCAACTTGGAGGTGACCTCCTAGCAAAAAGAGTATATGCTAAACGGAGTGCCTATGGTTGGGTGGCAAAGCGCTCTTACACAGCCATTTGCTTGGATTTGCGTTGGATAAAGATAAGTATTTTTATGCATTTGATTCCGAAGTGTTTTTATTTCATGCTCGTAATGTTATGCTTGTGTATTTGCATGCTAGATGTGTGTGGATAGATTTTAATTCTGTTGTGCATGTTTATTTACATTTATGCACACATTTTATTGTTGAAAATTGTATTATGCATTTGGGGCGAAATTTGAGAGCCCAAATTTGGCCAGCGTCCCCTCTTGATGGTCGGATTGGGTGAGGGGGATGTTACATTCTTCTAGACCGACCATGATGACTTCGTGCGCACTCTCAGGGATCCATGACAAGAAGGATGTTCACAACTTCGCCACAAAACAAGCTAAGAGATTTCTGCAAGTTGTACAACCCCCCCAACAACAATACAAATAAAGAAGAAGGATATCCCAATTCCCCTGAGTAGAAGAACGATTGCATTTCATTGTCAAACTAGTCCTGTTTATAGAACATCCAACACCCAAGTTCCTAGCATCAACATTAGCTATCATTGCACCCATTAATTTCATAGTGGAGACAATCTTTCTCCACCTTATGTAAACATACTACAACTCCATGTCAAAATCACCATTCAAATGCACATGAAGGTAATTGATGCCAGTACTCGTGTTATCATAAAACATCTTCATAATTTGTTGATAATGATTTGAGTAGAGGAGAAGAGGAAAACAAGTTTAGCCACCCATCACCAATTCTCGTTTAATCTTGTCTTGGATGTGCCTATTTCCTTAATGACTTTGTCGTTAGCACAACCTTCACATGCACTAGGATTGATTTGGCACATTGGATCAATGCCATTCCGAGGCCATGTAGCATCAAAGAGGGTCTTGGCGAAATCATGTGGTGCATGCCTACATCCACTTGACCTTCCTTTCATCCCACACTTCATGATGTCATTATGCATCCACGACCAACTCATCCATATCCATACTTTAATTTATAGTTATTATTTGTATAATAATATTTTTTGTTTTGGAATTTTGTCTAATATCAATATTTTTTAAATTGAATAATTTATATATAATTTTTAATTATAATAAATTATTGTAAACTTGAAATTTAAAATTTTACTGTGAATATATAATTTTTGTCAAAATTATAATTTTAAATTAATAAATTAATAAAATTATGTTTTCAATGTAAAAATAAATTATATATCTTTTAATACTTATCTTATAATTAAATTATAAGATATTAAATTCAATTTATTTTGAATTAAAAAAAAACCTACAACATGATAATCACTAAAATAAAATTAGACTTTTTCTACCTTATACAAACACAGACAAATAATAAAAAATAAATAAAACAACCCAAAATAAAATTATTTAATATTGGATTAGGTGAAGCCACCATACAATGATGCATGCATGCTAACTACACTTTACACCTACCCACTCGAAAGGGAAAACAAAAAAGACAAATAGGTCTCTATCACAACGTGACCTAGTGGGTTCGATAGAAATGGACTTTATGAAACCAGCCATCTTATAGTCAAATATTTACAATTCTTCTCAAAGTAGATGGATTGACTCAGTATTAAGGCCGCATAGATCATGTGCTTTAAGAGGTCCTACGCTCTGCCTCGTAAACGCCAACGTCAGCGAAATGGTTTGGAAATTAAAAATCTTTTGTAGCTTCGGTTCCGTTACCATTTAGGGAACCATAACCATTAGTTTAAGTTTAATTCTTAAAAGTTTAATTTATAAACTATATTGAGAGAGATTTGAAAACATTTTGGGGATGTGACTTGGGTTATATTCTCTGGAATTTTTAGGATTAATAAATTTATTTTTCAAAATAATATTATGTCTCGGAAAAATGATTAATTTACTTTCTAAAAGTAATGTTAAAAATGTCTAGCCTTTTTTTTTCACAAGAAAAAGATTATACTTTATTAAAAGTATAAATAGTGCGAAGATCAAATATGTTCGACAATACATGCTTAGTGAGCCATCACTGAACCAAGTCCATTCCATGACTCCCAAGTTAGTTGCAAACCGAAGAAAACGAGATATAACCATCCCCCATAATATTAAATACAAACCATAGCTCCCAAGAGTGTAATGGTACTAGCATAATAAAAATATAAAAATAAAACTGAAAGATAGAGCCGCCAAAAAATAGGCAAAAATTTAAACTTCAAAAAGTTTCCAGAAGCCCCTAGAGGGAGGGATCCCTCCAAGATCTTATAGTAAATCCGGCGAGCCATCACTACCAGTCCATAACCGGAAAGTTGATCAGCCACAGTGTTATGTTCTCGATAAATATGGACAATTGAAGTCGTCGAACAATGATGGAGAAGTAACATAGTTTGGTCCAGCCAGGATGAGAGTGCCAGAGCATTGATAGGCACATTAGAGTTAGCCCAGTCAACAATGAGCATCGAATCACCTGCAATTTGTTCCAGATGTATATTAGCCTTCACAAAAAAATATAAAACTAGCCACAAAGCTACAATTTCCCCCTTCATGTTGGTTCCATCACCACCATGCATCCATAGTTTGATCAAATCACCATTATGTAGCTCAATAAAAGCCCCAGCACCGCAAAGGCCAGTCAATCGATAGGCAACACCATCAAATCTGGCCCTGTTGCCCGAGCAGAGATGATTAATCGGCTTATGGATCCGTTCAATATTCACAGGATTCATATTCAATGTGCCTCCTTTTTTTTCACATGAAAAATAGCTGTATATTCATAAGAAATATATAATAAAGAGTTCAAAAGACTACAGTCTCACGCGGGAAGAGTAGAAAAACGGAGGAAGCCCACTCCGACAACACGTCCTCCCAAATACAACAATAACCACATATCCACACATGATCCAAAAACTCAAAACAATGCTAACAATGAGCCAAAGATTTACAAACAAAACTTGAAAGAGAAAGGAAAGCGAAGGCAAAAAAAACATAAAGAAAAGAATATATACATAAAAACAATAAAAACCTATCAAAACCAAAAAAGGACGCAGAAGATAAGTCCAGGGCCCATCACCAGCGAATCACCAGCAATTAGATGCATGAAGAGGCAAGCGGCCGCGGGACTGAAGCATCTGAACCTCGCACGTCTAGCCTATTATAACAACCACCTACTCTGCCCAGTACTAAAAAATAATGTTAAAAACGGCTAGTATATTATAACACTTACCCACTTTGACCCGGACTATTAAAAATTTGAATATTTTAGAATTAATAAATTCATTTTTTAAAATAAAATCTTATCTTACTTTAGTCAATCTTCTCCATTTAATTAAAATTTTCATTAATATAAATTTCTATCAAGTACTAGGTCTCCGTACGGACATGCACATAAAAAACGAACAACGTCAAACTATTTTTTTTTTCCCCGAAAAAAAAGCGTAATTTCATTTCATCCAAGGAGTACGAAATTACATTGATCATCTCACTCATCTAGAGTGGAGTGTAGTACTGCAGAGACAGTTACCCTGTAATGTTCCCCCAAAAAAACTATGATGTTCTCACTGTGTGAGCAGTAACATCTATTACAAAACTCGAAGAATATACTTCATCGGTGCCGTATAAACAGATAATGTTGATTTCAGAGTGTTCTATTTCTATATACAAAACAGCTAAAGTAGCAAAAAGTTCAATTCAGTCTCCACAAGAGAATAACACCAGTGACCGAATCCGGTGCCATGGACCCAAAGTCCCGTTCATTCAATAAATGGTCGGTGATAGAAGACCTGCACATTCCCATTCAAAGATTCAACAATCTTCCAAATGCCGTCCCCCAAGGTGAGTCCCTCCTTGGAGGCCGCATCCGCCTCAGCATTGTTCTCACGGTAGATGTGCCTGCAAGTAAAAGTATCCAGTGTGAGAGTGGCATTCTGAATTTGATCCAAAATAGAGGCAATCCTCCGGTTGTTGCAGAGATATGTGCCATTAACCCAATTAACCACATTCAATGAGTCCCCAAAGACGTTCAATTTCAGTAATGAAAGTTCCATAGCATAAGAAATCAACAGCTTGAGGCTGAGTATCTCAGCCCAATTGTTGGTTCCTCTTCCGAAACCGAAGGCCATCACATAGAAATGTACAGGGGAGATGTATAGAACAGCCCCTCCCCCACAAGAGTCATTTTGACAGGCCCCATCGAAGAAGCCCCAAGGCTGGGATCTGTCAATATCAACAGGTAGAATATTACGGGGAGAGGATGGCTGCCGAACCCGCCGGAGGGCAAGAAAGATCCCACAGCTGTTTATTGCCACTTGAGCCGGAGTTCCCAAATTGTCTTTAAACAAACCACTGTTGCGCATGAGCCAAAGTCCCCAGTTCACCATCGGAGGGAGAGCTTTGAAAGGTTTCGGTGCTACATTATTAGTCCAACTCCTCCATGCATCGTCAATAGAGTTTCCGGCCCAGTGGAGAGGAGTTTTTAAGATGCGAGAAGTAATGTTCCAAACCTCCTTGGTGAATTGGCACTGAAGGAACAGGTGTGGTGTAGTTTCCTCGAACAGGTTGCACAAATAACAGCGATTAGGTCCATGGAAACTGTGCTTCTGCAAGATTTCCCCCGTTGGAATCCGATTAGCCAAGGTACACCACAAGAAGAGTCTGGCTTTGGGAGGGCAATGGAGCTTCCAAACCGTTTTCCACCACCAAGCCAATTCTCGTGGCTCATGGTTTTCAGAAATCCACAGATAACCACTTTTAGGAGTGTAGTTTCCCGATGGATCTCCATCCCAGATGAGAGTATCTTCAGCATCGTTAAGAAAAACCTGTTCCCTACTAAGAGCTCTATAGTAAAGTCTTATTCATCCACATGCTCCACACTTAAACCGAATGAGTCAGGCCTCCTCCAACGAGGTCTGCCCATCCAAAATTTTTCCATATCCGCTAAATGACAGAGAGTTATGATACCTTGTTGCCTCAGTGCTTCCATCAGGTCATCAGACAGGATGTGCTGGTCAACACATCCGACCCAGGGGTCGCGGCCGATCCTAAACCTTTGACCATTACCAACATCCCAGGCGAGATTGTGCTCAATGATATCGAAAGATTTTACCAGTGCTTTCCAGATGACAGCGCCTCCAAAATGCCTCTTGTTAGGGGATCTTATCCAATCTTCCACCGAGTCAGGTTCCACATATTTCTGCAGCATAACCTTAGCCCAGAAACCTTCAGACTTAATTAAACGCCAGCCGCACTTGGCTGCCAGGGCCTGTGAGAAATAAAAAATATTCTTGAGGCCCCAACCTCCCAGAGCTTTAGGAGCAGCAATTCTGTCCCACCTCACCCACGGGGTGACATGAGCATCATCCTTCCCATTCCACAAAAAATAAAACAAATCTTCCTTGCTGCTTCCAGTGTCCCTTTAGGTATCCAAGCAAGTGACATCCAGTAAACCGGAATGGCTTCCAGCACCGACTTAACAAGAACCAGCCTCCCGACACGCGAGAGCCACCTGAAACTCCAGCACTTCAACCTCTTTTCCAATTTATCCAGCAACTAGGTCCAATCTTTTTTTAAATAATCATTAGGCTTTAAATTGAAACCCAGGTATTTTAGCCCATCCGAAAGGTTGAGGATCGTGAAAGGAAATGAAGTGGAGTATAAAATAAGGTCCTCCTCCCTCAGAAGAGAGACAGAAAGGGTGGATTTTCCTTCATTAATATCCATTCCAGTAGCAGTTGAGAAGAGTTGCAGAATCTCTTTAAGCCTAACAGCGTCTAAGTTAGAGCTAGAGCAGAAGATCAGAATATCGTCCACAAAAAGCAAGTGAGTGAGTGAAAGACCAGGAGCTACCATTATCCCTTCGAAACCGCCAGACCGTTTGGCTTCCGTGATGGCTCTACTCAAACTCTCAGCCACCAGCAAGAATAATAGAGGAGAGAGAGGACATCCCTGTCTTAATCCACGGCCAGAGTGAAAGAACTGGGTTGCTGCTCCATTCAGTAAGACAGAGAAAGAGATGGTGGTAATACAACTCATAATCCAGCGAATAAAACCAATCTCAAAACCTAGGTGGGTAAGCATGAGCCTGATATACAACCAGCTCACCTTATCAAATGCTTTGGACAGATCAATGTTGAGAATAGCTCCCTTCAGTTTTTTAGTCTTAATGCTATGCATCCCTTCCTGAGCTATGCCGATAGCCTCATGAATTTGGCGCCCCTCCAAAAACCCGAACTGCTCTTCAGAGATGTGAGTGGAAAGAATGGGTTTGAGTCTGCTAGCAATTACCTTTGTGACTATCTTGTACACACAGTTGCACAAAGAGATAGGCCTAAAGTCGTTTAAAGTAGTAGGAGTATCCACCTTGGGAATAAGTGCAATGAAAGTGGAGTTAATGCTGGCTGGCACCCTACCAGTTCTTCTCGAGTCCTCCACAAGTTCAAGCAGATCGTTCCCAATGATATCAAAGAGAGCAATAAAAAATTCAATCGTCCACCCATCGGGCCCTGGGCTTTTGTCCTTCTGAAAACTCGCCATAACCTTTTTTAATTCCTCCCCTGAAATGGGAGCCATCAAGTTCCTGTTATCCTCCGCCTTCACAAACCTAGGAAATAGCTGAGCAACCCGGATCACTTCTCCTATATTCACTCTCTCACTGGCTTTGAATAGGTCCCTGAAGTGAGATACCCCCACCGATGCCATCCCTTCAAATGTTGACTGAGAGTTTCCTTCAGCATCATCCAGACTCCAAATGGTATTAGCAGACCTCCTTCCTTTAGCATAGGCATGGAAAAATTTGGAGTTCTCATCCCCACTTTCCAGCCATATAGCACGGCTTTTAAGTCTCCAAGTTTCCTCTAACTGAAGAAGCATACGATTCCTCAGGTTTTCCAGATGTACCAAACGATCCTTTGACAGTTGAGAGCTGTATCCTGCTCCCGCTTCTTCAGCAATAGTGGCTAATTCCCCTTCAATATCTCTAAGAGTCTTATCATCCCTCCTCCTTTTCTCAGCAGCCCAAGCTTTGATGGGTTCCTTAAGAATTCTGAGATTTTCAGCAAAATGAAAGGCAGCAGAGTGATTCGAATCAGGATGAAAAGGTACCCAGTGATGCTGAATCAGTTCCAAAAAGGTCGAGTCATCCAGCCAGACTTTGTTGAATTTAATAGGAGCAGGAGGTATGTTGGGACCGTCTTTCATCTCCAAGAATATAGGTTCGTGGTCTGAAATGCCCCCTGATCCAATCCATTGTCGAACATAGAAGGTTGTCTCCACAAGATGCTCAGAAAGTAGAAACCGATCCAATCTCTTAGCCACACTGTCCGGACCAATTCTCTTATTCCTCCAGGTTGGCTTAAGCAGTATAGGTTCCACATCAATCCAATTACCTTCAATTAGCTTCCGGACAAAAAAATTTGTAAGGGGATCTACATTGGCGTTCGGCCCCCAAACCTCAGCATGACCCAAAGAAAAATTTAGGTCACCCCCCAAAATCACCGAATCCCCCCTGAGCTGATTCCTCCTCAGAAGTGAGTTCCAAAACATCTCCCTCTCACAGTAAGGTCCATAAATATTGACAATAGTAAAGGTACGTTCAGAATCCAGGAATTTGCAAGAAATTCCCAGAACCGACTGCATCCCCCAGCTGGATGAAACACAAACCCTAGCCTCATTCCAACCAATTGCCACGCCACTGGATCGGCCCTTAGCATCCAAAGCTTCAAAGCTCCACCCTGGAAACCAAGCCTTAAGCCTATCGATAGCCTCAGCACCGCCACACATAGTTTCTTGTAAAAGTAGAACATCAAGATGCTCAAGTTGCAGCACCCGTCGCAGGGCTGGTCTTTTGGAGGGACCAGCAAGACCTCGACAATTAAAAGACATAATCTTCATCACAACCCAACCAATTGGGCATTCGCTGCTCTGAGTGCCCTTTCAATTGAAAGTTGAGTACCATTCCGAAGATCCGAGCGTGCTCTGGATTTGGCCTGTGAGATGAAAGACTTCCTTCCCCTGGTTTTGGGTTTTTTAGGTTTTTCCAGCCCTAATCCTCCTCCCTTAGCTTTGTTCATAGAGCGTAGGTAATACCCAGACTCCGAGGATCCGGTGGTTGAAGAGGTCTCAGCCATCACTTGAACTAAAACAGGAGAATCATCAGCAGTACCAGTGGAGGGACAGGAAACCCGGGTGATTTCCGTCACAAGGGAAGAGCCAACATCATTCGAGAGAGGGGGTAACATAGCTAGTGGCTTTGCAGAAATATTTAAGTTCCTAAGACCATCCACCCAATCGAAACCAGGAAGAACAAAGTTATTAAAGAAAAGAGTGAAGGAAGGGTTTAAGAAAGGAGCGGAAAAAGTACCAGCAGCCGAGTCGGGAACTTGTGCCAGTGCCAGCGAGGAGGCCTTCGGAGTCTTGTCAGATTTAAAAACCTGTTGAGTCTCTGCTGTGCCTGAAGATATGTTCAGCTCAGGGACAATGCTGTCCTTATCCGGGATGTTCACCACTTCCAATTCCTTCTCCAGGGTGTTCTCAGCAATCTCATCAATAATGGGGTTCTCCTCAGCGGAGAGTCCCAAATCCTTTCCTCCCTGCGCATCATCGTTCCTTAAATCCCCTTCCTCCTCCACAGCGGGCCTCCTCTTCAGATTCTTGCCAATCCTCATACGAACAGGCAGAGAGCATTCAACGGCCGGGTGTCCATACGCATGGCATCTTCTGCATCGAAACGACACATTTTCATAGTCCAGTGTTTGAGTGAAGCAGTATGGTCCCCAGTTTAAATTCATACTCTCAAATAACCCATCACGAACATTGATGCTAACCAGGATCCGAGCCACCTTCTGAACAGCAGTTGTTTGGAATGAGAGGTCGGCTTCCAAATAGCTTCCCAGAATATTACCAATGCTCTTGAAGTGATCCTCAGTCCAATAATGCAAGGGTAACCCAGGAAGCCGAACCCATAAAGGGATAGTATCCAATCTCTCACGGCTTGCGTCAAACAGCGGGCTCGATGGCTTGAGAAGTAGTGGCGCCTTGAAGATAGACCAGTTCAGACTGAGCGCCCATGCTGCATGTGCATCCGAGTTAAAGTGGAAAGCAAACCATCCTCCAGAAATTCCCACAATTCGTGGAACATACCCACACTGACCCAACCAGACACCGGAGGCCCACTGAATCACCGAATGAAGGCTTACTGCCCTGCCATAGACCCTTCCCACCAGTACAGAATTTACCATTTCAGTAATCTGCTGAAATCCAATGTCCTCTCCCAAGGTGTAGTTCGGTGCTCTACCGGAGTTCTTAAGCCACTTCCTACGCGTCTTCGCCCGAGAGTACTGAGCACCCACAGAATCAACACCAGAGCCAGCAGCCTTTCCTGGCAGAGCACCGCCCGGGCTGGAGAAGCCCCTATGTTCGGCCCAGTCCAAATCTGTAGCACAATCACCTCCTGGCAGGACCCCGCAGTCATGCAAACCCTGTAAGGATTCCTGTGCGTTCAACGCCCCACTTAACTCCCGCACCGGAGAATCATGGGAACCCTCCGAGGAGAGCAGAAATTCAGGGAGATCTCCTATTCCGTCGCTAACCGGTTCCGGAGAGGGCTGGTGCGGGACCGAAACACCCCAGATAGAGGCAGCTCTACACGACGCTGCAAGGCCTTCACCGTTTCTATCCCAAAGAGGAGAGGCCAAAACGGAAGATGCCGAAAAGTAAACAAGGGAAGCCCGCTCAGCGGAGGTAAACAAACCTATATTCAGAAAAGAGTCCGCTGAACAGCCACTGTCAAAACCACCAACGCTCTTCAAAAACCGGGGATCGCCAGGTGGCGAGCTCCAAATGTCGCTAGGGTGCAGCGTGTTGCTACTGTAATCCACATCATCTAAAGGCTCCATCTCCGCAAGGATCAAGAAACTACCGCAGGGGAAAGTAAGAATAAGCAATAAAAAAACTTACCGCTGTTAAAACCGACAAAGCGTGAACATGAAACCATAGCTAAGCGATCAGGGGAACCGTTCCCTCGCCTGACACCACTGACGACCTGCTGCCGTCTGCCGAGGGCAAGGCTGACGCCACAGTCCTGTTCAGATTCGTGCCGCCATCCCATCAAACCCTAGTCGCCCCCCACCACCATACAAAACTATTCAAACAACGTCAAACTATATTAAACTATATTTATTTTATTCCATTTCTCATATAAATCTAGTGAGCACAGCGACATAAAAAGGTTTATTATGAAATATGTGAGATCTTTATTTATTATTGTTTATATGTAAAAGTGGCCCTCAATGTTGTTCTCCTATAAATTTGTGAAAGGACGGTTCATGAGTGTGTTGTCATGTTATATAATATTGTAATATCCTTATTAACACTAGTTGATCCATCGCTTATATTTCTAATGCATGGCTTGAGATTATGATACAAAATCATAGAGCACACCAACCAGAAGGGTTTGGTGGGGAAAGAGGGTTGTCTCGTTGCTCTTTTTGATAAAGAAATGGTTAATTTGTTACATTCCTTGTTTGTGTTACATGAATTGTTTATTTTGTAGAGGCACATAGTAGTTTAAGATTATTGCAATAGCGATATGAATGCTAAAATCAAGGTTTTGTAGTCAAGAAAGAAACTTGTGGAGAAAATACAATGACATCTTTTTTAAATTTATAAATAATTTGTATTGCCTCAATTCAAGTTGAGGATAATGGGAGGCCAGAATGCTTAACAAATAGATAGGTGTGGTACTCATAATTTCATAAGTTGATTTAAATGCAATGCACACAAAGAAGAATACATTTGTAAGTTGTTGATTTTGAACCCTTAGGGAGTTTAGGATTTGGAGTATTTGGTTCTTTTAATAATGGTTCTAGAACATGCTTAGTTGAAAATATAGGGATTGGATTTGTGGAAGGATAGGCTTGAATAAGAAAAATGTTGCAAGAATAAAGGTTTTAATGCAAGAATTTAAGAGAAATCCATTAACTATGAGAATAGATTCTGTCAATCTCATGAGTATGGATTGCTTATGGAAAACATAATTAAATCTACCAAGATTAATGTATCTTGTTGTATAGGAAGCATGGAATTTGAACAAGAATTATTGAGATCTATTAAATATTGAAGGACACTTGTTGTTAGGATTAGGAGTTAGTTAAGATCAACTTACTCTAATGTGTCTTTAGGTAAATTGTGTTTCTTTAGTATGCATTAGTATCCATTTGTACTTATGTCATACAACGATCATGATATGTTCTTCACATATTGTGGTCCAATGGTTCATCTACTCCTTTGATACTAACGACTATATTGATCTATGGCTTAGTACTTGATTGGTCCATGATCTTTATTTAAAGAGCATGGATAGTCATTTGTTGATGATTGATCGTGATAAATTCATATATAAAATATTTTTCTTTTGCATCAATAGATTGCCTCAAGGGGCTGCATTGGCTTGGGTCATGCACTATTTCCCTCTTTAAAGGTTTTAACCACGTAAATACATAGGTGTACCAATCTTTGATATATTTGTGTGAGTGGTTTCTTAAGGTGTTCAACTCGTGCATAAATATTTTGTATTTGTCAAACATGGTATCATAATGTTTATGAAAACCCATTCCTATTGTTGATCAAGATCCTAAGCTCGTGTCACTACATGCTTAAAATGATTTTTGGATTATGTTCATTTTTATGCATTTCTAGGCTAAGAGAGCTATTCCATTGCATCTAGAGTGTTGCTTTCAATGAGAAACACTTTTCATTTCACTCGAAAAGGTTTCCAGTTACCAAAGATACAACCATTTTATTAGATCTAGAGGTATACAACTTTCATTATGATTTTTAAAAATCTCTCATAGTATTTAATATTTTAGTTTGATTTTTTTGTTTATATTCTTAGTTTTCTTCCTTTCTGTTTACACATGCTCTTTGCCATGCACTATGTGTGAACTCAATAAATGAGAAACATAGCAAAATGTGTTTTCTTTTTTGCATATGCTATTTTCCATGCGCTTTATACTATCTCGACAAACTAGAAACAAAGAGTAAACTTGCATTTTTTATGTAGGTTAGTCGAGAGCTTGGAAAGTTTGGGTTTCGAAAATTCACTTTCTTTTGTTTGTGACTATGTTGAAGTGTTTTGTATGAAAAATAAAGGTTTTTTTTTCGGTAAGTACACACTTTAAGGTAAACAACAACAATAACTCATTTTTCATTAAATTACTTTGTTATATGTTTTGCATTAGCTCACGAGTTAAAAGTTATTTTTTTAAGTAGCAAGTCTTTATTTTCATTAAATTACTTTTTTCAAAAAGTTTATGCAAACATAATTTTATTATAAAGTGCATTTCACTTATTTTATAAAAGTGAATCATAATAAAGTAACTAAATAATATTCATTTTAAAGTTATTTTTTGCATGCAATTTTAATTTATAAAATAACTTTATTGTAAAAAATGTTTCTCATTTTATTTTATAATAGTGGGTCACTTATCTCATTGTAAAAAGTAACTTATTATAAAAGTGAGCTTATAGGAAAGTTGGTGAAGGAAGGTACTTTTTTTACTCAACAACCTCATTGTGCACCTATCACCATGTGGGTAATCCTCTATCTTACATGTGACACTTTGGTTACTTTTTATATCTTTCTTTAAAATGACATGACTTTTACACCCGTAGTCCGTTTTCAATGACATTGTTTTTGAAATTGTCAATTTTTTTTTCTAGAGCTTTCTATTAAGATGATCAATTTCTACCTTTGAATCCATTTTACTTGCATATTATAATATGACTAGTCTAGGTGATATCCTGCTAACCAATATAAACTACTTCTCATGTAAATCCTATATGGAGGATGTACAATGAAGTAAATGACTTTGCCAAAATACCTTGGGAAAACAGGCTACCCCATTAGTGCCTCAAAGAAAGCCAAATGGGATAGTAAAAATTATGAAGCACATGGATTAATCAAAATGTCCATCTCTAGTGATTCACAATTTCACCTTCAAGGAGCTAACAAACCAAATGAAGCTTGGAAAAAATTGGAAACCATATTTGGTAACACAATGAGATTCGAGCTCAACAACTCGACAACTAGTTCATTTCTTTAAATCTTAGTGATTTCTCTTACATTGAAGACTATCTATCTAAATTTAAAACACTTAAACTCTTACTTGAAGAGTGCAATATACCTAAGAAGGATATCCAATGTGTTTATGATATTATTGCTAAGTGTGGTAGTACATATTTTGTTTTTATATATACTTTTCATTTGAATAGAGATGTTCCAGGGGTTTCACACAAAGAGTCGACTCTTGGATACTTTTTTGATTCTTTGATTAGAGAGTAAGAGAAGTTATAATATCTTGGAGTGATCAACACTATAGGTACATCTAACAAAGCTTTAGTAGCATAATATAAGGATAAATGAAGAACCCAAAGAAACAACATCCTCACCACAATAATAAACAAAAAATAAGTTCTAAACCCTCTCAACCAACTTCTATTCCCAATGGTGATAAAAACACTAAATCAAAAGGTAAGAAGACCGAGAGGCATTGCAAATTTTGTGGGTGAGATGGTCATATGGAGTCTAATGTTTCAAAAAGCTTGAAGCCCTAGAAACAATAATGAAGAAGCACAACATCAATCTTGATTCTTCCTCTAACTCTTCTTCTCATATCAATATTGAATCTTCGTCCTCTAAGACTTCTTCTCATGGACATGCGCTTTCTACTTTTGTTTTTTTATTTTAATGAATCATCAATTTTTTTTCTAATGAGTGGCTTATTGAGTATAGATCATCTTAACATATGGCTAAGCATAAATCAAAATTTTCTTCTCTTAATGAATGTAACACGATTGGAGTGGGTTTTGGACCTGTCTTGGAAGTCACATATTAGAGATGGACCATGTGAAAACTTAGCAGTTGGACCAAAGCTACACAGAAGGCACAAGTTAGTTAGAAGTTAGTTAAGAGTTATGTCCACTCTACAATGGGATCCACCCATGTTTTGATGTCTAAATATGTACGAGATCTAAGGGTAGAGGGTTATCTTGTGTTGACCGATAATAGTTACTATGTTTTTGTTTTTATGTAATGCTGGGTAGTTGAAGACTGAATAGATTATTGATGCACATCACACAAGCTATGCAAGAATTTCATTATTATAATAATAATGAGAAACTTTGGTTGCAATATTATGTGCTTGTGTTAAATGCGATGAATGCTTGTGGTAGTCACACATGGTTGATAATATGATGTAGTCATGAATTTTATTTATGTTATGGTGAAAGTAATGTTATGTTGTGTGGTAAATGAATGATTAGTAGATCTATTGAATGCATGTTCACCACCCTTCATCCTTGTAGAAACTTGGTTCATGCAGTCCCCTTTGATACCTCGTGTGAGACATCATTTGCTTTTAGGTGATGCCAAAAGGGTTGGTGTTTGGGTTTTTTTTGGTGTGATTTATGTTGAACCTTGGGTCTTCCTTTGTGCCAATAAATGGTTCTGTTGTTGATATTGGGATCTGCGCCTGAAGGGACGTGAGGTTTGACTAATGGTTCTATGTAGACCGACAATAGAAGAAATATAAGATTAGCTGAAATAAAAAGGAGTACGAGTTCCCCAAAGGATAAAATAAGAACCCCTATTTTACAAAGTAGACTGGTTGCATAGGTACGTCTACCGAGGCTTATACGAATGGTTCTTTTGTGAGTTTCCCATACTTCTAGTAGAGTGGTTTCTAAGGTTGGTTGAGGAAAAATCGATGTATAGCAGTTCGAGTCCGAGGGACTGGACCCCATAAGAGATCTGATTGGTTAACACTGTAAGTAACCGTATATCACACACAATAGACTATTGGATGGATAATATTTTGAAGGGGTCTGTTGTATAGTTTGTCGTAGATTATACTTAGTCTTATAGTGTTTCTGAGAGGGAGATCTTTAAGGGTCCTCACTAAAGGTACCTGAAGTAGCTGAGTACCTATGATTAAGATGTTATTGTGTGATAAGGGAAATTATGCTAACACTGGAATCAAATAAACCTAGTATCTAAGCACTTACGCACACAGTTGGGAACTGGGGGATGACCAGAGAACGATTTGGATGAAGGAAGGGATGACTGAAGAAAGGATGAGATGAGGATGCTGAGAAGAGAAGAAGAAGTGACTATAGAATATATGGGATTACTGCATGGAGGGAAGAGGTTTCAGAAGGACAGTAGGAAAAGGAATGTGACCGAGGTAAAGAAGCAACACAATGAGTATCAAGAAATAAATTTATGTGCGGGGATCCATTTCAAAGGATTGTCACACTTAGAAAAGAAGAAGGTATATAGCTTAATCCATCTGAAGGAGGCAGTCCTGTTCAGATTGGGATTTGCACTGAACCCACGACCCCATGTGCATCCCCAATACTTGAGGTAAGAAGCCTGAATTTGTTATTTCCAGTTAGTAACAATAATAAAAATAGTCAAAGTAGTGGAAGTAATTCGATTGGTCAAACACAACCTCCAACACCAAGAAATGGAACTGCACATAATATGATGGAAGGACTAGACCCTACCTTAAGAATGTCTATCTTCCATGGGGTGGGGATAGACAATCTATATCAACACTTGTTTGTATGTGAGGCTATATGATAGGCGAAGAAAGTCCAATATGATGCCGTGAAGCTAGCTCAGTTGGTAACCACTTTCAGGTATCACATAATAACATGGTATATGAAGTATCAGGCCACTGTACCAACTAAAATTTTTAGAGGAATTAAGGATGCATTGATAAAGGAATTTAAGAAGCCGAAGTCCGAGTTGTAGTATATTACTGATCTAAAGGAAATTAGATAGTTGTAATCGGAGATAGTCTGGGAATTTGACCAAATATTCAAGGCATTGATGGATAAGGTGACATTCCAAATTCTGAAGAACAACATATATGATAAAAATAAAATAAAAATGAAAACCAGAAAGAAGATCGCGGAATGAGGGCATAAGCCCGAGGATATTTTTTATTCACATGAACATAGCTTAAATACAATCTCTATAAGCAACTAACTTCAAACATCAAGTAACAATGAGATTGTTAAGCAAATTAGGAATTTATGATTAGAGCTAATATTTCTAACAATCCCCCCATTAATCATAAGTCTGTACAAAAGTACCATCTAGCAACAAAAACTAGTGCAAGAGCTAATATCATGTCCATGTATTCAACTTGTAACCCATGGTTTGAAACCTCATGGATTTCGATGAAGATTCGCCTGAAAATGCACCAAACGGATTTTGAAGCCAAGTCAGAAACTCATTGTGTAACAAATGAGATAAACAAGCTGCAAGTGTTCACTAAAGTGAACTTGAAAACCAATGAGAGAAAAAACCGTGAAGAGAACTGAGTTGGCTTCAAGGTCCAACACATATCATAACCTAAAAATGCCTGGCAAACCTGAATGCGCCAAGCAAAGATGTAAGATCTGAAGATCATCCTTGTAAGTGAACAAATAAGTTCACAAAAAAGCTCTAAAAATGACACATACAAAAAAAAACTGTCAATAATCAGTTGAGAGAAAAAAGTGTCGAAAGGAATCCAAAACCTGTAGCCATAAAATTCATGGGGGTAGTAAACCAGGTGAATCACTGGTACTATCTCAAATCTATAATCCAAATTCATCAAACATTAATACTAAATCCATCATCCTGAAACCATAATCCATCCTTAATCATGATAACTTGTAAACAATACTCAAAAGTGGACTTTGAAACTTGAAGTCGAAAACTTCATCAATTCCCCCCTGTCAATTGAAAGGTGAGAAGTCCTGAAGCAGTTTGTAATACAACAGGACTTAATAAATTATTATCAAATACTTATCTGAATATTTAATTTATTTTATTTTTAAATATTTTTGACAAGAAGTCAAAAATAAAAACAATGTAATGTATTATTCTTTTAGTAATAAAAATACTGAAGAGGGGACATAAATGAAATAGCTATTGCATGAGTGATTGTTGACCCACAAGAGGAAAATCCAAGTGGCTGAAGCTGCTGAGTGAGAACTCAAGGTGCAGGAGGCATCTTCCTCAAAATCAGGTCACAACTCTTAGTTGAGTGCTAAAGAGCAGGAGGCTCATAATTGACCAAGTCCTAGGAAAAATACAATATAATAGTATGTCCATAAGCAGAAGGAGGATAACGTTGGATGGGGATTGAATCTAATAATGCAAATATGACGCATTAAGTGGATTTTTCTCTTGTGGTTCAACGATCAAGCTTAGGGGTTCTGGAGCAAGTGAGACTTGGCTGCTCTAGGAGTTGGTTGGGAGGAACAAATGTTTCATTTTTGTTTTCCCGACAGTGGTGCCAGGTTCTTTGTTATGTCTTATTACTCATCTAAATATTATAGTATGAGTTTTATTTATGTTATGAATTGTATCTAACCCCTGGAGGAAATTTCTATTATGCATCTAAATAGTCGAAGGATTTTATTTATACATCTGTGCAACATGTTTCCTATTATGTTCGATTTAAAATAATTTGTCGTATTACTATTTAGGTTATAAAGTAACATAATTAGTTTGTGTACAATTCTACATATCTATGTTAAGAATACAATATCTTTTCTATTTTCATATATAATCATTTCTGTCGAATTGATATCTTTATCCTTTCATTTGCAAATAAAAATATTTCTGTCATTTTTTTTTACATCTATACTCATAGGATAACTTTTAGAAATGTTTCCTAGTAAGTCTTTGTTTTCTTTTAAGAATTGTATAAAATACATTTAATTAAAGAACATAGTGATATTTTGTTTAAGTTCTTACAACATAGCTACCAAAGATCGCCGAGAAACAAAGCAAGATAACTGCTACAACCAAATACCGTAATCCACTGTATAAACTTATTATTAAACGTTTTTCAATCTCATAAACCCTATCTCAGACCGAGAAACGATAAATCTGGACTCAACACGAGTAATGTAAAAATACCCTATTTACACTACAGATTGGATAAAATTCATGGGTATATTGTTTTTCCATTTAAACCCTCGAATTGCTTACTTAACCAATTAAATCGTTAGGGTATTCATAGTATAACCATTGATCAAATACTAAATTGCACACATGCCGATTAATAAACAAATCAAATCAAGATGACATGGATTTAGATCCTATATCAAACCCTGTTGAAGATTTATAAATAAGAGAATCAACTGGTTTCTATTCAATTATCCATTTATTTCGTAACAAAGAATAAGAAAAGTATTCAAAAGGAGATTAACTAAAAACCGCACGAAATTACTTTTGTAAATCAAATATCATTCTGGAGTTTTCACAGAAATTATAAAGGACCCTGTGGGTCATAGTATAAATCTATTTAAAAACAATGTCGACTAGATTTCCCAAAATGACACAACATGTGGTTATAAGCCCATGTTTTTGGCATCATCTTCCCGTCGTATAATCCCAATATTAAAAATATTACAGAGGAGTAAGCCATCTGTGATGGCACTCTTATCATCAAATTCCAGTTATAATTAAGCAAACAATAATGCACACAAATAAACTTAAAGTAAATGCTGGAGAAGAGAAGGCATGGATCCCCTAACCGACAGTTCACAAACCCTAGGGTGGACTGGTTCGAAATCAACTTATCTTTTAAACGTGAAAGATTGAATCCTCTCTACAAACTTCAAACCCTTTCGAAGGTTACCTACAACAAGCAATGAAGGCAGTTATAAAACTTCGAATCTTAATTTGAGAGTTTAAAGATACAACAAGTAGGGTTAGCCTTCTCACCTGGGCGTCTTAAGACGCAGGCTTGGGAGGAGGTGACCTTGTTGCCATCCTCGTCGGTGCCTCCACTTGCAAACAACGACCAGGACAAACCTTAAGAAAAACTGTAATTAAAGAATTCAACTGGTATGTTTTTAAGTTGAGGCACTTTACTTGCTTTGTGGGAAGTTAGGGCTAGGGGTCGGCTCCTCCTGGGATCCCTAATCACTCCTTTCCTTCAAAAACAATGGAAAGCATTAATACTTGCAACTGGAAAGAAAAACCAACAACATTGTCATAGATTTAAAATGACCGAGCATAAAACAGTCTCTAACCTTTTTATTTGGAAATTTCAAGATTGGACAAGATCAGTCGTAGACACCAACAAAATCTGGAAGGCGAGAATAATTTCTGTGAGGAAATCTTCTTCACCTTGGAAATCCATCAGGAGGAATGTCGTTAGCAACTAAAACTTCTTCACCCATGTTTTTCACAAAATCGCCATTTGCAGAATAGAGCTTCGGCTCTCACAAACTTACAATCCAAATGCAATAATGAGTATTCATACAACTAAAAGAACACATTAAACTTTACTCCATAAAACATCACAATCCCAAGGTGCTGATGGATGGTTAAGATCGCTTTCCAGCGTGAGCATTAAAGACCTGGTTGCGCTGTCAACTTGCAGCTAGGGTGGCTCATTAAAGATTACCATCAACCATAGTACATTCTACCAGCAAACACAAATGGCAGGTAATATAAAATTTATTTTTATAAACCAAAGTTTGACTATGGTGAATTCCATAGCCCTTCATTCTTCAACGAGTACATAACACAAAAACCTTGCATTGAAACCTTATACCTTGGACAAGGAATGTTTGCACTGGTTGTTAGACCTTATTACATTTGTTTTTGGGATCTAGACTATAGCCATAGTCTCCCCTCTTTGTCATTTATAAATAAAGTATTAAAGTATATGGTTAGGGTAAGGATCGAAGATCCAAGCTTAACCTTAGGGCTAAGCATGTCTCTTTTACAATTTAACAACAAGAACACAAATATTAAAACATCACCTTCTTTTTTTACGTTGGCGATACACCACCCTTGTGGTAAAGCTTCCATCTCATTTCTGCAACTTGTCCATAAGTAGTATTAAATTACATTAACGAATTTAAAAACATGACGACCTCTATCACTGAAGAGTTAGTTGACTAGAACATAGATATGCTATAAAGGATATCCATATATTAAGGATATTTTTACGAAGTTACATGCTTAATTTTTTTTTCTTTTATTTATGGATTTTTGAGGTACATGACACAATCCCCCCTGAAAGTTGAAAGGGATAATCAAACTGTCTTTGAGAGGAGTCTGAAGACCCGATATTCAAATCAAAAGGCTATAGAAAAAAGTGTGGGCCCCGATCATGCCATGTATCATCAAATCCTACATCAAAACACTCATGCCCATCTACAGTAGTAAGATCACCAATCAAACATGTTTGTACCTGTGTATGGATCCAACTGTAAGATCGTTCCAATAAATTGGCTTCCTATAACTAATGCCAAGTACATAACCAACCAAAATGCATCATTTTCCTCTTAATTTTTGTTTGCTTCCAACACTTATTTGAAACACGATTCTTCTTCCCACAAAAAATGCATGGGTGAAGATCAAAACAAATTGACTTATCATGGCAAAACCGATGACAGTGATAGCACTGCTCAAGTTCATTTTTCAACAAATCATCATCATCATCAATACCTGTATCATCATCCATATCAACGTTTTCATTAGCAAACTGATCATCATCATGTACTTGTACCTGTTCCATATCATCATGTACTTGTTCCATATCATCAACATTAAATAGAAATCCACCACTCACAAACTTGATTGGTTTTTTATAATTAGGAATATGAAAAAGATCATCATAACTCTTTTCATAGCCTAAACCACATTTGTTTCGTTTAAATTGAACCTCTTCCCAAGGTCAAACAAAATTAAGTTGATTTGTATGTTGATCCTTCAATTCATTCTTTTTATCTGCTTTGTTTTCAGTGTCATCAGTCGAAACTATGTTGAACTTATGCTCACAATTAATAGGTACATGTTTCTTGTTTGATTCCTTAGTGACATCATTTTCGTTTGATTTACTATCAAACAATGCATTGTGCTGAAAGAGAACAAAATCATACTTTTGATGCCAAACAAGACTTAATTCATCTATTAAGAAGTTGTTTTGAACTTTTAGCATGTACACCTTTCTGTGCATGAATTGAAGACACGTAAGTACATACATAATTGTTCCTTTGTTGAGTGAAATTGTGGATCCTGGAGTTCTTTTGATTAATGTATGGAGCACATGAAACATATCTTCAATTTTTTCCATTCTATTAATGATATGTACCATTTCAAGTTGCTTATGCTTTTGTGGCCTTTGAGAAAATGAGAATGCATAAGTGTGTTTAAAAAAAAGTCAAAAGACCACTAGAAACCACCTTATTCAATTTTGAGCAGGTCTAAAATACAATACGAAAAAATTCAATTTTATTAAATAAAATGACTCCTTATAACTCCAAAAATGAAAAGATATCTTATAACTCCAAAGTTCCCCTTATAAAAAATTCCTAAATATTTAACCACCCTCCTTTACAAAGATTTAATGTAAAGAAGAACTATATTAGTGCCTTATAACTCCTCTTTATAAAGTCCAAATATTAAATTTTGCACATGATAAATATTAAAATAACAACTCTTTTGGGAATCAATGTCTACTACTTTTTTGTTACCATTTAGAAGCAAAACAACTTTGATTTCATGGCAGGTTATTCTCTTGGTGGCAATCTCTGATGCAATTGTAACCCATAGTTTAATGTGTCACTTTTCACAAATGACGAGTCTCTTCTGGATTGTCTCTATCCAAAAGTGATTATCTTGCAGGTGCCATACAACTAATTGAACCCGTGCATCGACATTAAATGGATAAAAAATGTTTCAAACACCGTTCACTAATATTTACCTCTCTTTAGGAATGTTACTCAATGTCTTGGACTTTCTGAGTCGCTTTTGTCATACATGTTTTTAGATTCGATTTCTTGGGTGACTTATCCTCCACTATAGTTTAAAATATCACCAAAAATCCTCTTGGAATAGTGGATTTTTGCATATTTAAACAACTCCACTTCAAACCCCTCATTATTTAGTCAAATCCTCTCCTAGTTTCTTCATGCTTACTCCTATTTTGCACTGTCCAAATATGTGTAAATGAAAGGAAAAAAACTCAAATACTCTTTAAGATTCAAAATGCATAAGAAACTTGAAAACTTTTCTCCTTTTGATGAATGCAAAATCTAAATGGACTTAGATCAAACCAATGCAAAAGAAGAAAAATCTAACTTCTAATGTTGGATATGTGTCACTTCAACAAAATGAACTCAAAGAAAGTTTAATATCTGGAAAATTTGGAAGAAAAGAGATCCATCTACCTCAGAAAATATGAAGGGCTAAATATGTCTAAGGAAACAAGGACACAAATCCAAGAAAAAGGCTCCAAAAACATGGATAGTCCAAACTTCTCAAGATGACCAAGCAAACCAAATATTACACATAAGATCCTAAAAGGGCTAAAAAAACCTTAATATGGGAGAAAAGGACTGTAGGATACACGATGCTTGGAAGTACAAAGGTTGTCTCCATCATATTCATGGTATCCCCAAATTTCGACTAGGTTCTATGACCCTCTTAATCCACCTTTGTGTACATCAATCGATAGATGATGACAAATACAACATAATTCTCACAAGCAAGAAAACAATATGACACAATATCGACACCACATCAAAGAAATATGACTACATACAAAACTCAATATTGAGAGAGCTAATCCTTCTCATCAACATTTTTACACAGATTGAGCACAGAGTTAAGGTCTATTAGTGAATTGGCTCAATAAGATTTCCCTAACACATAAATGATGGGATTGAAATGTAACTATTAGTAGAGTTAATATCTACAAAGTGTGTTCTCATATTAGGGTCGGACATTGTGCATCACTATGTATTTCAAGGTGCATCTGAGCTAGATGAATCAGATGAGAGGAGGAAGACAAAGAGCACTTGCCAGCGGAGTCATTAATCACTCAGAAGGGGTAGCTACACTATTTGATAATCTTTTCCAAAGAGAAACCTAGATTGAGGGGACCAGGATGTGTGATCCTAGGAAGAATTGGAATTTCCACCACAACTCTCCTCACACTCAAGATGATTAGGAATAATTGGAGCTCTAAGTACTCAGGGTAGTGAAGGGGAAAGCCCCTACACTATATTGTGAACAAATCCTCCTTGAGGCCTTGTGGATTTTCAATGTGCTACAAGTGAAAACATGTATTTGGAAATGGTGAACCAATTTACGATGATGGGTTCAACTCTATGGTAAATTCAAAGAGTGGAAAAATGTTACATGTAGTGATCATGTTTAGGTAAGGACTCAGTACCTGTAAAGGTTCTAGAAAATTCAGGAACTTCTTCTTTGGAGCTTGGGCCACAGATGAATGGATTGGAACTAACCTCATCAGAAACAATGGTTGTTGCATTCCATAATGAAGATGCCAAACCCTCTAAAAACCTCTCAATTTTTTTGAGCTGCATTCTTGCAAGTCTAGCTTCTGCAATGGATTACAATGCTAATTTGAACCCTTCCAAGGGCATCCTAGATTTGGATGTTGCGACTAATTTTGGATTAGCAGGTGTTGCAATTAACAATGGTCATGTTAATGCTATGTCATATATTAGTTCATGCTCCATTGAAGGTGTTGGATTCCCTGCATCAAATACAGTCTCATCTAGCCCGAGATTCATAATGAAGCTAGAACCCCAAAACATTCAGTTTATTGATGAAGAGAAGGGTGGGGTAGTTATGGATGAATATTATGGTTCTTGTGCTAAACATCATATTAATGGTATCGATCTTAGCTTTGAGTAGCCAGGAGAGTTCTCCAGTTTATTCTCTCCCCTTAGGAGGAGGTGGTCGTGGACAGGCTCTCTTGTTGTTTTTCTAGTAGCCTGTCTTTTTGGCACAACATTTTTTATCTTATTTTTCTTGCTATCATGGGGCTTTTAAATATTTACTAGAACTTTCTAGTAGCTATCATTTTTTATACTAGTCTAAAATGAATCTTGCTGATTTGGGTGGTATCTTATTAGACATCAGCAGACTGAGTATCCTCTATTAAAATCTTGTATTTAAATGTAAAGCACAATACCTCTTTTGCTCCAACTACTATGAATTTTGTTGTTTCCATCATTTCTAAATTTGTAAAAGTTGTTTCATTGTTTCCATTCTATGGTTGGCCTCTTAAGGTTGCTTCCCAGTTTGCATATTTACGGCAATGGAAATTTTATTGTCCACTAACAATAGTTGGTTTTAGTTTTATTTGTAAGAGTTTCTTTGCTTAGGTGTGAAGGATTTGTGAGAAAATCTATTTAGTAGACTGCCTTGAAAATGATCAAGAGTACTATGATTTTTTTGGATGAAATAATATGGTAGCAGAAAAATCAGTTTTCATCTTATCAAGCTTGCTACTTCTTTTACTATTATAGAGATATATTTAGTGATTGTTGATCTAATGTGGCATGCTTGTTAAATTTCTCTCATTATTTGGAAGTGAGAGGAATAAGCTAGTATTTTTGTGTTTTGTGAAAGTGAGAATATTGAAGGATTTCATAAATATTGACACTAATGTAGGAATTCATGATGTATTTTTACTATTTAGAGTTATGAGGTCAAGAAAGAGCATAGTTTGCAAAGTATCATTTATATATGCATATGAAGAATGCTCATCTCTGTACTTTGGGTAGCTGGAAGATGTGAAACTACTGAAGGACATAATTAACAAGCTTTAAATTTGTTAGAATTTGGGTTTTCTCTTGTGAATAATCAATTTGAAACGATAACCCACCAACATTCTAGAAAATTAGCTATTTGTTTATTCCATATTTTTAAACTGGAGTTTTTGCAATATGATGGAATAGTTGATATTTGTTTTTTTTTCCAGGATCCATTTTCAGTTGTTGATGCTGGAGTCCTCGTTGAAGAAGATAAGACTTTGGTGAGCCAATGGGCACTCAGTAGATGGAAAATTTGTTTACTTCTTGTTTTGGAAATGCTTCTTATAGTAACTTACTACTATATGTTGGCTAAGCTGCCACAATATGAAGGGATTTTATAATGCTTCTTGTTCGTTGTGTTGAAGTCAAATAAGATTGTATCCCAGTGCTGATATAAATAATTAAGACTTCTTTGGTGTATGGTTCTACATTCAGGGAGAAAGCATACAGCAGATGAAGGGTGCTTGAGCACTAGCTTTGAGACATATTTTCATCATACTGGGCGCTTTTCTTAGCTTGCTTTGCCACTATCATTAACACTTATACTCTAGCCCATACTCATCATGTTGGCACTGCCTTTCGATGTGGATTAGATTCTGTTTGCATGTGAAGAACTGCCTGGTTTAGGTCTACTTATGTGGTGGCTTAGTTTGCACAAGGACATGTGCTAATTTTGTGATTGACTTACCATCTAGCACAATATGCTTTTGTGCAAACTTAATGTGTAAATCAGTAGTTAAGGTGCTGATGGAAAGGGGTTTGATTTGGCATGTCTAATTGCTTCTTTATGAAAAATTTGCATGGAAGGAGAGTACCCATCTCAGATAGACTTACCTCTTGGTTTCATGCTATTTTTGACTTATCTTTAAGAAGGTTTCAAAGCAGCTTGTTTGCATGTGGAAGCTGCTGCATTTTAGGCTGAATTTAGCATTTGATTTTGTGCTAAGATTGGACAATGTACAGTAGCCGAGGCACATTTCTGGAGACTTCTTTTGGCATATTTTTGATTTTGGAGAGTGTTGTCTTTATCATGATGGGTGCCTATCATGAATTGTTTAAGCTTGTTTATATTCATTGATCCTCATGCATGGAAGGTGCTGGAATAGACTTCTGCTTATGCAATCTTTTCTTGTGGCTATCTCAGCATGCTCATGTCACAGTTTTGGGATCGTTTAGTGTGGGCCATAGGAAGGCGATGGAATTAAGAGCAAGTTCAAACTTCATACATGAATCAACAGCTGCTTCTGGGGGTAAAAACAAAGCTACTGTTATGTTATTTTCACCCAGTGAATAAAGTGGGCACTGCCTATTTTTACTGTATTTTCTAAAAATTAATGCCAAGAATAGAGCAGGTAGGTGCTGTTGTTTTGTTCTCCAGTGAAGATTCAGAAGTAGAGCCACTGCTTTTGGGATATCTTTAGCATATTTTTACCACTTGGATGAAGAAAAAAGCACATCACAAATTTAGTCAAGACCTTTCATATTTGGAGCATATAGTCACCAATAAAAAGAAGAAGAAATCCCTTCTGACTCTTAGAGTCCGTCCATCTTATTCATCATTTAGTCTTCATCTTGTCTTCCTATCTTCTTGCATTATAGTATGAGTCTGAAAGATTTATGATTTATGTGGTTCTCTTTGCTTTATGATTTCAGCTTCTAAGATTTTAATTAGAAACAACATTTTTGAAAAGCAGAATTCAAAGTTAACAAAAACAATTTAGGGATTCATGGGGAAAATAAACGCACTAAAGCTCTTTGAGTCTTTTCCCAGTCTCTTAAACACAAAAAGATTGTGAAGACATTGAATCTATTCATATTGAGAAAGGTAGATTCAAATACATTCTTACATAATTTGTGGGACATTGCTCAAACCTCTAATGAGAAATCCAAAGAAGCCTTGAGCCAATGTCTACAAGTTTCTCCCTCCAAAGTTTCTCTCAAGGATAAAGAGGCATATGAGTTGAGCCTCTCCATATAGGTGCTTCAGATGAATCTAGACTCAACAAAAATGAAGGTATTCCTGAACAATTTTCAGGCCACTGTAAACAAGTGTTCACTGCTCAAACCTCTAATGAGAAATCTAGTCTTGAACTAATGTGTACAATTTCCTCCCTCCAAGATTTCTCTTAAGGATAGAGATGCCTGTTTAGATGAACCTATCCCTAGAGGTTCTTAAGATAGACCTCAACAATACAACTAATGGAAAATCCCTAGGGATAGATGGGCTGCATTGTAAACTCTACAAATCAACTTTAGATTTCACTGGGCCAATCTTTTTGAAATCTTACAACAAAACCTTGAAAATAAATACACTTGGAAGCATGATTAACCAAGTAAATATCAAGGATATTCCCAAAAGTGATGATCCTGTGCTAATGTATAATTGGAGACTAATCACCTTGTTGATAGTGATTTACAAAATCTTAGCCAAACATTTTTCCAGAATATTTCAGTTTATCTTCAGAAGGTTCCTCCTTTCATTCATAAGGGTTGTCAAACCCGAGACAATAGGGTTTATACAAGGGAGAAACATTCTAGATAATACTAAATCTATTTGGGAAGAAATGGATGATGGGATGAGCTAGAGCTTGAGGGCATACTTTTATTCAAGAAAATCAATCTTGGGAAAGCCTATAACAGAGTGGGATGGCACATCATTAAGGCCCAATGAGTTTGACCCAAAGTTTATGAAAGTAGCATCAACCTTTTTCTCTGATGCTTCGAACAAAATTACCATCAACAAAGCCACCTCTAAGCCGTCTGGACCATTAAAGCCTTCAGGAAAGGCAGACCCCTGGGCCTAGTTTCTAACTTTCTTATATGCCAGTTGTTGATGAATTTATCTCTCTTGAACATAAGGATATTATTGGACTCATCAGGGGCATCTCTCAAAACCAAATATACCAACAGCTTATCAATGGCCACAATTCAAGAATTCTATGATGCTTTCAATGCCCAGATTCAAAGTAGGGAAACATGTTTCTATGATTATACTCCATAAACCCTGTACCCTTGGCTTTTGGCTACCAAAAGTCATGGATAAAAAATTTCCCCTTTAAATTTCAATCCTCTCTTGCATACATGTGGAATCAAGTTCTAGCCATAATGACCAGAAAGGTGGAATACTGGTAGAATAAGTGGATGACTGTTCTAAAATATTCTAGCAACTCGTGCATTTTATTCTTGTTGTTGGTGCCCTTCAAGGAATATATGCATCCTGCTAACCATCTTATATAAAAAATTCTTATGACCACCTACACAATGGAAAAATGCCTCACCAGAGTTAAATGGGATATTTACTGCTCGAGGAAGAATATGGAAGGTATTGGCTTGAATTATATTGTGAAACAAGGTGTGACTCTTTATTTAATGTGGATCATCAAGGAAATTCAAGGAAATGAAAGTTGGAAAATACTTGTAAGACATAACATTGCCAAAGTTTCTCCTGATTGTGGAAACCCCTCCTTTATTCCCACTTAAGTAGGTGACAACTCCATTAAGAGAACCCCCAAGGATACCCAAAAAATGGGATAGATCTACTAGGAGACAATCTGCAGTGGCAAGGCTAGAGCCAACAGAGAACACAATAGGATGGACCACCTCTCCTAAATGGGGAGAATTCTAGGCAAAGAAGCTAGTTGGAAAACATTTCACAAACATTAGTAGAACTAGCAGGGTAGGGTGGGTTATGGAACCATAGTATAGGAAGAACCTAGTAACTCATTGGTTTCTAAAGTAATTATCAATTTTATTTTAGTACTATCTTCCCATTAAGGGCTTAAATCTATAGTGTCACCTTTAACTTTGAACTCCAAGTTTAGCGCCCTCATTTTTGATCTTTTTGAAATACTTGTATCATGTGCAGGGTTACTTTTGTTTGTTTTAAATTTAATAGATCCAACAGATTGGTGGTTTAGGATATCGACCATGAGGCCGTACCCTGGTAGTATCCAAGGTGTAATTACCCCCTTATGTTTACCAGAGTCGGGGGATGGTTATGATGGTGTATATGGGTCAAGGAAAAATATCTTCCCTATATTGCCAATACAATAAGATGCTCTAATAAGACATTTCAATATTCAAGTTATCCCTAAAAGAGGGCCAATTTCATTTCAATATATCTATACAGGTCAAGGAAAAAATAATAAACCCTAGCAGCAATATTCACCGGTTTCTAAAAATTACAATATTTCTTATCAACATAAATAAAGGACAACAAACCAGTCTTCAAGCGCTGAAAGATTGGATGGTTTTTATTCGCATTTCCCTTACTTTTGAGAAAGCATGCACAACATAGCAAACTGCAGCATGTAATTTCAGAAACATAAGCAACACTAAGCATAGGTAGGCTTAGAATTGTTTTAGTGGGAGTGTTTCTCAGCTTGTCAAAACTTTGTCCAAGAGCACAAGAGAATTTAAGGTTTGCCATCTACATATTTTTGCGCTAGAACTGGCATCAATCAAATTTCATTTATTTGGAAGCTGTCATAGGAAATTTTAGGCATGAGAACATGAAGATCATGGATTACATAATTCAATAAACACAAATATTCATTCAATTTAGATTTCATTGCCACCCACTACGCTTTTTCATATCTGCAGTCCCAATAATTGGAGTCTGTAACCTAAAGGCCAGTCGTGAGAATACACCAGATAAGATACAAGTTCAAATCCTAACAACCATCTGTAGCTTGATCCAAATTGAATATTGTGTGATAGGAATAAATTGAAGTTGTACTAAATTACATTTGATAAAATGAGCAGCTAGTCATCTTTACTTCATTAGCACAACAATCAAAAGACATTTTGCAATTGATTATTTCATTCTTTGGGGTGTAGATAAGGAGAACATAAAAATCTCAAATACTCACAAGGTGATATAGGGATAGGATTCCCACCCATACCTAGTGGTGACATTCACTACTCCCCTCATAACCCTAGAAAAATGAGGTTTCAAATAACTGGAAATAATTTAGAAGAGTTCCAAATCTAAAATTATCTTTCTTCTTAAGCAATTGCCCTGTCAAATGCAAAATATTGCCAGTTAAATGAAAAGAACTTTTGACAATGCAACTGTAGAATATCAAATCCAACATCAATAATTATTAACTTAGACCCATGGGAAACATAGATTCGTGCAACACAATATTTCAGAAACAGAAGCAACACTAAGCTTAGGTAGGCTTAGGTAGACTTTTTTAGTGGGAGTGTTACTTAGCTTGGTAAAACTTTGTCCGAGAGCATGAGAAACTTTAATGTTTTCCATCTATATTTTTTTCACTAGGATTGATTAGAAATCAAAGTTCATTCATTTGGAAGCTGTCAGAGGCAATTTTAAGCATGAGAATATAAAGATCATGGATTACATAATTCAAAAGATCATGATTAGATAATTCAACAAACACAAAACACTCGTTCAATTCAGATTTCATTGCTAACCACTACATCTTTTCATATCTGTTGTCCTAAGAATTGGAATCTGTCACCTAAAGGCCATTTGTGAGAATAAACCAGATAAGATGCAAGTTCAAATCCTAACAAGCGTTTGCAGTGAAATCTTATCTTGAGTCTTGACTCTTGATCCAAATTGAATATTACGTGACAGGTAGAAATAGAAGTTGTACGATATTATATTTGATAGAATAAGAAGCTATTCATCTTTACACTAGTAGCACTATAATCAAAACACATTTTGCAATTGATTCATTCATTCTTTGGGGTGTAGATGAGAACATAAAAAACACAAACACTCACAAGGTGATACAGGACTAGGATTTCCACCCATACCTAGGTGATATTCACTACTCCCCTCTTGAATCTAACAGGACTAACAGGACAAGGTGATACAGGACTAGGATTTCCACATATACCTAGGTGATTACCCAGTATTTGCACATGGCCTCACTTGGGGTGTTTTGAATCTGGGTCTTTGCATTAATACAATCCCAATCATCTCGCTGCTTGTTGCTAGTCCACACAGTTGTGGGATAAAATAAATTGTTCACTTTTATACAAGGGGATAGAGAAGACAATTTTGAGCATTGCTTCTAAGGACTAGAGCTTAACATTTTATTAGTTTAGTTGTTCAGGCAATTTTCTTGTTGATTGTAAACATACTTGCATTTTAGTGGATAAATTGTAATTGTTTAATGAAGAAAAGTGGGTGGCATGGGGCGTGAACTCTTGATTTCCTTGCATGATATGATGATCTACTATTGGAGGAGAAACTACTGAGTTTTTATTGTAAATGCAGGGCTTGTCACTAACAACAAAAATGGGCCTCAAGCATAGTGGGAAACCATGTTTACTATCTTTTGGCTACCGACAAATGTTGGGGTTAGGATTTATGGTCTTCTTTTTCCATTCCAGAATCCACCATAACCATTCTTGCAATTTTCCTATGGGAGGCCATTGCAAAGCATCGACAATCTTTCTTCTGGCATAATATATTTCTTGGTCTCAAATTGAGAAATGACTCAATCTACAATATGAGATTATTACTATAAATTATTTCCAACATATTTATAAGAAAGAAGATCAAGAGGGTGAACCAATGGAATGTGACACTACTTGTAGTGTCCCCTTCCTACCATATAGCATGATAGAGAGGACGTGGTGCTCAATCCGGGCAGTAAGCCCCATATCCATTCATTGAGTTTATTGATGAATAGACATGTATATGTGCAGGCTATAGAACACAACAAAAATTAAATAAATCCTGTTGATATCTAACATTCATTCCAGCTATTCTGTGACAGTTATTAAATAGAGACCCTTGCAGAAATATACAAGATCATATGGAAATGCATAAACCTTTAAAAACACAGCGGAAGTAAATTCGTTTCACACATCCACATACATTCATAATATTCATCAAATGATAATTGCCAATTTACACAAGAGAATACTTATCTCAATAAGGTAGTCCCAAGCAACTAGCTATGCAACTGCAACGTTCCACCCAACCATAGGCCAGTGTGCTCCTCAATCTCTCAGCATCACTGCCACCCCCGAGCTGGGCATGATCTCTACAAGGAACCGGGGAACAACAGACTCCCACATAGCCAAGCATACACCAAGATGAGCCAAGCCAATCTATAATTGGGTTTATCAGGCTGCTAGGAGATGGAAAGGAAGAGTTGCTAAGCTAGTGAGCTCCAGCACAGAGCCAGGGATAACCTTGCAAGATCTATCTAGCTTGGCACCCACAATACCTACACACCCAGCACAAGGAAGTATTCTTTTCACTGCTATACAGTCCCTCAAGCCATACCTTCCCTATCTAGTGCTCTCAGGGTATGCATAGAAGAGTAACCAAAGCCCTCTTGATCTCCTTGAGAGGTTGTCTCCCCCACTAGGTTTATCAAGCCACTTCTGTCAACTACCACTCCAAAACTTCAATTCACAGGTTCAAACCAAAAATGAGGATGCACACAACAGCAGAACACAATTGTGGGGCAGGTTAAAACGTTTTTACAGTGAGATGCATGAGATGGGGTTTCAGCTAACTCAGAAAAACGTGGGAACCCCCAAAAACGAAATAGGAAGTTAGTGAACAACCCAGGAAGCCAAATCCGTTTTTAGAAAAATGTCCTTGGACATTCAGGGGCAAAAACGACCTCCCTACAGTCCCCAAAACGTGGCCCTTCTCTCCCAGGCTACTGCATATGCAAAACGAACTCCCAGGCATGGAAAAATGCGGGTTTTGGATGAAAATCGTGTAGGGAAAGACCCAGCTAGCTCCAACTGCGTGAATGAGTGAAGACTGACTATTCAGAATGGCTTTGGGCACCATTTCGTGGGTGTTTTCTTGCCCAAGGAGACAAAACACGAATTTCCAGGTTGATGGCTTGCCCATGCACGAAATTGGCTGCCATACTTCTTCATTTCCAAGGCATTAACTGCCTTAACCAAATTCTTGGAAGAATTAAATGATTGGGTGAATGAGACAAAAAGGGTAGTTGGTGGTTTTATGGGTTTCCTCATTGACACATGGATTAATACCATTGGCTCAAGGGTTTGAATAATTTCCCTCCCTTTTCCTTGTAGAGTCATGCCCCGTCTCTTTTGTTGCATTGCATAGCCGGTTGTGGGTTTTTCATTAAAAATTCGTAATTACATGATGTTTTATATACATTGTGCCTATCTAGCACAAGAACCATAGGCATCTATTTTTAATTGCCGATACATGAAACGCTAAATCAACGGTGGGGCCTTGGCCTTGAGCTCCTCACCATGATTAAATTACAATATGCACATCATTTACGATTTAATACAAAGGGGTCAAAATGGGGACATTACATTCCCCTCCCCTTACATTAGCACTGTCCTCAGTGCTCATCAAAATAGAACAAAAATGGATATGCCACCCTCATGGCATCCTCCAGCTCCCATGTAGCCTCATCGGGACCGTAGTGCTTCCATTGCACCTTTACCTGTCCGATGGCTCGGTTCCGGAGCAATGTTACTTTCTTGTCTAGGATGCAAAATGGATCGGTTTGGAATTCTCCCTCGGGTTCCACCTGGATCACATCCCAATTAATGACATGGTTAGGATCATGTACATATTTCTTTAGCAAAGAGACATGAAAAACATTATGAGCTTTAGTGCTAGCAGGCAATGCAAGTCTATATGCAACTGGTCCTATTCTTTCAAGCACTTCAAATGGCCCACAATATCTAGGTGATAGCTTGGCACAACTCCCAAGCTTCAAGGAACTCTTCCTTGATCTCACTCTAAGATACACATGATCCCCAACATTGAATTCCCTATGCACTCTATGCTTATCTGCATAGCTTTTCTGTCTATCCTGGGCTACTTTTAGATTTTGCTGGATCTTTGCAACCTCTTGTTCCATTTCCTTAAGCAATTCTGGCCCAAGTACAATTCTATTCACTGGATTGTCCCAAGTCACTGGTGTCCTACACCTTCTGCCATACAAAGCCTCATAAGGACTCATTCCCAATGTTGCTTGTTGCCCATTGTTATATGAAAATTCTACCAAGTGTAGATAATCCTCCCACTTGGATGGTTTGTCTATTACATACATGCGGAGCATGTCTTCAAGCACCCGATTTACTCTTTCAGTTTGACCATCTGTTTGAGGATGGTATGCGGTACTAAAGCTTAGTTGTGTACCCAAATCTGCAAAGAGCCCTTTCCAAAAATTGGAAGTGAACTTGGTATCCCTGTCAGAAATTATTGCCTTAGGAAACCCATGTAATCTGAAAATTTCCTTCATGAAAATATTTGCAATAGCATCGGCTTTATGTGTGGATTTAACCGGTATGAAATGTGCTGCCTTTGTTAACTTGTCCACCACAACCATGATGGAATCATGTTGTCTCTTAGTCATTGGCAATCCTGTAATAAAATCCATGGATATTACTTCCCATTTCCATTCTGGAATTGGCATTGGAAGCAATAAACCTGTTGGATGTTGGTGTTCACTCTTCACCTGTTGACATTCCATGCACTTAGAAATGTATTCAGCGACATCCTTCTTCATGCCCGGCCAGAAATAGTATTTCCTTGCTGTAGCAATTGTCTTCTGAGATCCTAGGTGACCAGAGTATGGAGCTTTATGGATCTCATCCATAACCATTCTCCTCAAATCTGCCGCATTTGGAATATAGACTCTATTCTTATAAGTAAGAAGTCCTCCCTCTTCCAAATGATAGCCCTCATACTTCTTTTCAAGGTTTTGCTGCTGCAATTTGCCCTTTATCTGCTCATACACTTCATCCTCAACCATATGGTTCACAATTTGCTGCTTCAAATCTGGTTGGAAAGTACTAAGCGCCGCCACATGCTTTTAACGCACCTTCCTACTGAGTGCATCAGCCACCTTGTTTTCTTTCCCTTTTATGTGTTTGATTTCGAAATCAAATTCACACAAAAATTCCAACCATCTAGCTTGCCTAGCATTTAAAGTTGGCTGATCAAACAAGTATTTCAGACCACAATGGTCTGTCCGTAACTCAAATTTTCTTCCCATTAAGTAATGCCTCCACATCTTTAAAACATGTACTATGGCTGCAAGATCTATATCATGAGTAGCATAGTTCTTCTCATGCTCCTTCAACTTTCTTGACTCATAGCATATCACGTGGTTGTCTTGCATAAGAACTACTCCAAGTCCTTGATTGCATGCATCGGTACACACCACAAAGTCTTTTTCTGGGTCTGCAATCTTCAAAATAGGTGCACTTGTAAGAAGATTCTTCAACTGCTGAAAACTTTCCTCACATCTTGGTGACCATTCAAATTTTATCCCCTTCTTTTGCAAAGAAGTGATCTGGTTAGCAACTTTGGAGAATCCTTCGATAAACCTCCTGTAGTAACCAGCAAGGCCCATAAAAGATCTCACATCAGTCACATTCCTTGGAGTTGGCCAATTCATTATGGTTTCAATCTTCTCCGGGTCTACAGATATCCCTTCGTCGGAGATGATGTGACCCAAATAATGAATTCTATCTTTATAAAAGTCACATTTGCTCAACTTTGCATACAGCTTATGCTCCCTTAGTAATTGCATTGTCATTCTCAAATGTTCTTCATGTTCTTCTTCATTCTTAGAATAGATGAGAATGTCGTCTAGGAATACAAGAACAAACTTGTCCAAATACTTGCTAAAAACATTATTCATGAGACACATGAATGTAGCTGGTGCATTGGTGAGACCGAATGGTACCACTACAAACTCATAGTGTCCATACCTCGTTCTAAAGGTTGTCTTATGAATATCTTCTTCTTTAATTCTTACCTGATGGTAACCAGACCTCAAGTCAATCTTTGAAAATACCTTTGCTCCTCTCATTTGGTCAAAAAGGTCATCAATTCGGGGCAATGGGTATTTGTTCTTAACCGTGACTTTGTTCAACTGCCTGTAGTCGATACATAACCTGAGGGTTCCATCTTTCTTTTTCACAAATAGAACAGGTGCTCCCCACGGGGACACACTTGGCCTAATATATTTCTTTTCCAACAATTCTTGTAATTGCATTTTCAATTCTAGAAATTGTGGTGTACTCATCCTATAGGGTGTCTTAGACACTGGTGCCGCTCCTGGCACAAGATCAATTGTAAAGTCAATGTCTCTCTTTGGAGGGAGTCCTGGAATTTCATCAGGAAAAACATCCCTGAATTCTTGCAATACACGATAGTCCTCCAATTTAAGAGTTTCATTCTCTGCTGCCTCTAAAATGTGGGCTGCATACAATTGACATCCCTTCCTACAGAACTTCTTCAGCTGCATGGCTGAAATCTGTCTAATAGAAGTCACCTTTCGAACGCCTTTTACAACCCTCGGGTTTCCTTCCTCATCCATGCATTCAAATGTCTTATTGTAGCAGTCAAGTTTAACCCTGTGTGCCTCTAACCAATCCATTCCAATGAGAATATCATAGGAACCAAGTTGCAAAATATTCAGATCTGCATAAGTGAATAGCCCATCCATCTCTAATGGACATTTCTCTACTATTTCACTAACTTTTCTCTTGGTTCCAGTGGCTAGTTGAACTAACCATGATTTACTATGCTTTAATTTCTTGAAAGCACAAATCTCAACAATTATAGGAGTGACATAACTGTGAGTAGATCCAGGATCAATCAAAATAGAAATAGATTGCTTAGCAATCTTACCTTCAACTTCAACCACAGTTGATTGATGATCTGCCTGGTGGTCTTTTATTGCTGCATAGATTCTAGGGATTGTACTCGCCACTTGACCCACAGTTCCAGCTCCTTGGATGTTGTGAACTTGATTTGCATTCCCATTCCGATGGGGACAGTTCCTAAGCATGTGGTCTCCTCCACAACCCCAACATTGAAGTGATTCTCTCGGTTCCTTTGGATCTCTTGGCTTGTCTCCCATCATCCTAGTTGGCTTAGTCACAACCTGTGATGGCTACCTTTGCTGATTCTGAAATTGAGGAGGCTTGAACCCCTTCTTCCTTTGATCAAACTTCTCATTTTTCTTATCCTTCCATGCCTTATGGAATTCTGGTTTGCTTTTGTTTTGATCAAAGCAATACTTGGCCTTTCTTATGGCCTCCTCTAGAGTTCGAGGTTCATCAAACTCAATTCTATCTTTATATGACTGGGGCAGTCCACTTAGGAAACGCTGAATTTTGACCTTATCATCGTGAATATACTTGACATACCTCAGCAGCTCCAAGAACTTGTTTGCATATTCCTCCATGGTCAATTGTCCCAATCTCAGCTCATGGAACTCTTTGATCTTATCATCATAGTACCTATCAGAGAGGTACTTCTGCTTGAAGTATTTCTTGAACTGCTTCCACACGATCTTCCTTTCGTTGATCTTCTTCACTTGCCTGGTGTGTTCCCACCATATAGATGCTCTTCCATTCAAGTTGAAGATGGCTACCCTTGCCTTCATATTCCCCGAGTAGTCTTGGACTTGGAAATATTTTCTCATCCCAAGAAGCCAAGCTTCAGCTTCTTGACCAGACTTTACCTCTCCATCAAATGTAGGAGGTTTTTCCTTCTTAAATTCCCCATGCGAACTGTTCTTGTGGTGCTTCTTCTTCTTGCTCCCGTGAGATGAAGAGCTTGAACCCTCAATGGGTTCTTCAGAGTCAGATGATTCATTAGAAGAGATTTCTGGACTATATGTTCTATCTGTAGAAACTCTTCTTGGGCTACTGGCCCTCTTGCGGGAATTCCTTCTAGAGCTACTCCCACCCCTTTCTAGATTTGATGTCTGATGCCCAGAGTTTATTTGCCTTTGGATGTCTGTCAAACTCTGTAGCATGGTTGCATTCAGCTGATTTTGTTCTTCCTAAGCTTTGATCATCCTTTCATTATCTTCCCTACAGCTTTGCAACTCCACCCTTAGGCTTCTCATGGTGGCTGCAACATCTGGAGGGGTCTCTTGATTTCTTCTCCCATTAGATTCTGTTTCAGCATTCTCAACCTGTATGTTCTCCCCCATCGCATCCGTCTCAGGTTCATAGGGATACTGTGCATCATTCATGATGTTCATTTTCTTGTCCCAACCAAGATCCAAAATTCTCTGACTATATTATCTAGAGTGTTACTCTGCTGTAACTGTGACTCTCTGAAATGTGTTCATCAGCACAATTGTTAGCTGCATTACATTCTCAGAATTCACAAATTACTTCATGCACGTGGGAAAACATTACGTTGACAATTCGTCAAATCACAAACAACGACATATGAGGAAAAAAAAAGAAAAAGGGGGTCAAGGGGGCTTGCCCCCTTGTGGCTCGCCACTGCAGGGCGGGTCGAGGGCAGCGCCCTCATTTTTTTTTTTTTTTTTTTTTGGAAATCATGCCGCAACGGCAGTTCACGGAACGCACCCGCAATTGCGGGGTGGTTGGCTGTAGGCTTCCGCAGTTGCGGGCTGGTTGACTGTAGGCCTTCGCAATTGCGAGCCGGTTGACAGTAGGGTTCCGCAGTTGCGGGCCGGTTAGCTGTAGGCTTCCACAATTGCGGGCCATTCGGCGAAGGCTCCCGCAATTGCGGAGCCATTCGGCGAAGGCTTCTGCCGCTTCGGAGCCGTTCGCGGAATGCTTCCGCCGTTGTGCGGAATGCTTCGGGGGGTTTCGTGCGGTTTTCGGAATTCCTTTTTCGGAGCGACTTGCGAAATGCTTCCGAAATTTCGGAGAGGTTCGCGGATGCCTTTCGCAATTGCGGAACGATTCGGCGAAGTCTTCCGCAGTTGCAGAACGATTCGGCGAAGTCTTCCGCAGTTGTGGAATGGTTCGGCGAAGTCTTCCGCAGTTGCGGAACGATTCGCCGAAGTCTTCCGCAACTTCGGGACGACTCGCCGAACTCTTCCGCGTTTCGGAACGATTCGCGGAATCCTTCCTCAATTTCGGAAGAGAATTCCTTCCGCAATTTCGGAAGAATTCGCGGAACTCTTCTGCAACGGGAAGGTTCGCCGAACTCTTCCGCAATTGCGGGAAGGTTCACGGAACTCTTCCGCAATTGTGGGAAGGTTCGCGGAACCTTTCCGCAGTTTCGGGACGACTTCCCGAAACAGACTTTAAAACCAAAAAATTTCCAAAAACAGACTTAAACAAAAATTTCCAAAAACTCTAAGGAAAATTCAAAATCTTCCCTCCTTTAAGTGATGATTGGAGTTGGCCCATAGAGGTCCAATGCTGCAACGCAGCTCTGATACCAAAATGTAGTGTCCCCTTCCTACCATATAGCATGATAGAGAGGACGTGGTGCTCAATCCGGGCAGTAAGCCCCATATCCATTCATTGAGTTTATTGATGAATAGACATGTATATGTGCAGGCTATAGAACACAACGAAAATTAAATAAATCCTGTTGATATCTAACATTCATTCCAGCTATTCTGTGACAGTTATTAAATAGAGACCCTTGCAGAAATATACAAGATCATATGGAAATGCATAAACCTTTAAAAACACAGCGGAAGTAAATTCGTTTCACACATCCACATACAGTCATAATATTCATCAAATGATAATTGCCAATTTACGCAAGAGAATACTTATCTCAATAAGGTAGTCCCAAGCAACTAGCTATGCAACTGCAACGTTCCACCCAACCATAGGCCAGTGTGCTCCTCAATCTCTCAGCATCACTGCCACCCCCGAGCTGGGCATGATCTCTATAAGGAACCGGGGAACAGCAGACTCCCACATAGCCAAGCATACACCAAGATGAGCCAAGCCAATCTATAATTGGGTTTATCAGGCTGCTAGGAGATGGAAAGGAAGAGTTGCTAAGCTAGTGAGCTCTAGCACAGAGCCAGGGATAACCTTGCAAGATCTATCTAGCTTGGCACCCACAATACCTACACACCCAGCACAAGGAAGTATTCTTTTCACTGCTATACAGTCCCTCAAGCCATACCTTCCCTATCTAGTGCTCTCAGGGTATGCATAGAAGAGTAACCAAAGCCCTCTTGATCTCCTTGAGAGGTTGTCTCCCCCACTAGGTTTATCAAGCCACTTCTGTCCACTACCACTCCAAAACTTCAATTCACAGGTTCAAACCAAAAATGAGGATGCACACAACAGCAGAACACAATTGTGGGGCAGGTTAAAACGTTTTTACAGTGAGATGCATGAGATGGGGTTTCAGCTAACTCAGAAAAACGTGGGAACCCCCAAAAACGAAATAGGAAGTTAGTGAACAACCCAGGAAGCCAAATCCGTTTTTAGAAAAATGTCCTTGGACATTCAGGGGCAAAAACGACCTCCCTACAGTCCCCAAAACGTGGCCCTTCTCTCCCAGGCTACTGCATATGCAAACCGAACTCCCAGGCATGGAAAAGTGCAGGATTTGGATGAAAATCGTGTAGGGAAAGACCCAGCTAGCTCCAACTGTGTGAATGAGTGAAGACTGACTATTCAGAATGGCTTTGGGCACCATTTCGTGGGTGTTTTCTTGCCCAAGGAGACAAAACATGAATTTCCAGGTTGATGGCTTGCCCATGCACGAAATTGGCTGCCATACTTCTTCATTTCCAAGGCATTAACTGCCTTAACCAAATTCTTGGAAGAATTAAATGATTAGGTGCATGAGACAAAAAGGGTAGTTGGTGGTTTTATGGGTTTCCTCATTGACACATGGATTAATACCATTGGCTCAAGGGTTTGAATAATTTCCCTCCCTTTTCCTTGTAGAGTCATGCCCCGTCTCTTTTGTTGCATTGCATAGCCGGTTGTGGGTTTTTCATTAAAAATTCGTAATTACATGATGTTTTATATACATTGTGCCTATCTAGCACAAGAACCATAGGCATCTATTTTTAATTGCCGATACATGAAACGCTAAATCAACGGTGGGGCCTTGGCCTTGAGCTCCTCACCATGATTAAATTACAATATGCACATCATTTACGATTTAATACAAAGGGGTCAAAATGGGGACATTACACTACTCTAATATTAAGAAACACGCCTAAATTTGATGTAGATCTGAGATAATTCCAATGTTTCCCATCAAATTGAAGTTTTACCTAAGAATTTGTCTTTCTAGAATCTAGTGAAAAAAAAGTGAACAAAAAGAGTAATATGAATGTGTTTCAATGGATAAAACTCAGATATTAAAGAAATAATCTTGCATAAGATCTACAATGATGGGTAAGCTAGCGTTTTGATATTTTTAGACTTAAGTCTCGCCTTGTTGATCTCCATAGGAACTACATTATATGGTTTGGTGCACAACGAGTGGTAAGGGCACATATCTAGAGCATAAATCAATGGTCAAAGGGTAGGTAGGAAGTACGTACCTGGATCAATACGTTGTAACCCCCATTTTAGAAAATCCGGGCGAAATATCTCCAAAAAAAAACCCCATCCACAAAATTGGGGCAAACAAAAGTTGCAAGTTTGAATCAGAGCAAATGGAAAGGACAAAATCGTTGAATGAAATCCCCATTCGTAAAAAAATTGGGCGAAGAAAGGCTGTAGATCAAATTTCGAGGGGCAAAAACCAGTGTCTTACCCTATCCCTCACAAATATCTGTGGGCTAACTCTCTATACGTCATTTAAAAAAAATAAATTTGGGGCTAATGCTAATTAAAACAAAAAATCTCTACAATACAAAAAATTCGCCCACTCCAAATTTTGAACCCTCTAATTTTCGCCCATGGGATAAATTTCGCCCCTAAAATTATCCCTGGTACCAACATCGTTTTCACCCAGGCTCAGCCACCGGATGAAAGAGGTAATATTAGAGTTATGTTTAAATTAGTACAGTTGCGACATTTTATTGTCTTATTTAATGCATATGGAATATATTCTAACATTTTCTTTAAATTGTTTTGTTAATTTTTTTTAATGGAGTTGTCTAATTATATTTGTTGTATGTTTACTATATATTTTGCAGACATTAGCACGCTTGATAGGGAGGTTCCTCCTCTGGTTCATGTTGATGAGGATATGCAAGAGGTTGAGGTGCCTTCATTACTGATACACGACCTACAGCGTAGGTTAGATTAGAGGTTTCGAAGGGATGTGGCGAACAAGTTGTGCACATTGTTGGTTCAATGAGGATTTGATCTTGTACGAGTTATGGATATCATGCGAGAACCTGATCTCGCAGAGTTATGGGGGATGTTTCCTCATGATATGAAATTTTTGATGTAGTATGTAGTTGGAATCCATGATTTTAGATGCATGGAGGCCATAGGTTTAGTCTACTTCATCTAATGAGGATGGTGATCTGCATCATTGTCCACCTCCTCCTCCTCCGCCTCTTCACGGTGAGGCATAGAAGCATTGTCATCTCATGCTCCACCTCCTCCACCTCACCATGATGTAGAGCATCGTAATATCATGTTCCACCTTCTCCTCTTCACCATGACATGGGAGCATGGCCATATCATGCTCCACATCCTCCTCCTTCTCCTCACCATGATCATGACTAACCACTATTTACACCTCCACACCTATTTGACCCACCACCATCTCCTATCCATCCACTCGTCCTACTAGCCACTTCACCATATCCTACTCTACTCACCTCAGATGTAGATATGATGGTTGAAATGAGTGAGATTCATATTGATGGAAATATCTATGCTACTCCCCAGTCTACTTTTTCTCCTGAAAGAGGTACTAATGTCTCTGCTGGTGGATGAGATATCTTATAGCAGTTATTGGACCGGAGATGTAAATTTGGCATGTATAATGAGTTTTATATTATTGTTCATATATATATATACCGTCCATGAGGTGTATCTTGGGTGGTTGGGAGCCGTTGTGTTGCGCTTCCAACCTGATTTCAAATCTTGTTAGACGTATGCTCTTAGTGAGACGTGATTGTAATGAATTAATGATAGGATGGTGAGCCGTTATAATGATACTATTCAATGCTTACTCTCCTTCGTGAGTAAGAGATATTTTCCCTTGTGGACATAGCCAATTGGTGAACCGCACACACACACACACACACACACACACACACACACACATATATTGCATTTTTCATGTTGATGTTGATATTCATGTTTGTTTATTTATATATGTTTATGGTGATGTGTATGTTAGATGGTTTTAGTTATATGTGTGCGTGATGGTTATGTTAGATGATGTTTATGTTTAGTAGGTGGCCATGATGATGATGATGGTACATTACATGACGTTAGGTGATGGTGGCGGTGTCCATTGATTTGATGATCACACTGTAATATTTTTTGTTGTTATGTATATATTTGGACTTATTTTTTATGAACTCAATGTGCTATCAAATTATTTTATGATATTTATCTTCACGCGTATGATTTATTTTGTTTATGTCTATGAGTGTGATTCATGTGTGATGCAATTTTGTTTATTTATTTATGTATTTATGTCGAAGTCTTTTATATTAGCTATAATTATAATTACAATCACAATTATAATTCCAAGTTACAATATCATCTATAATTCCAATTTACAATCATTATTACAATTTTATAGCTGCAAATTAAATAACTTACAATTACAATAAGACATTACTAATTAGATTTACAAGGTACAAATTACAAATTGGACAATTACAACTACAAATTTAGAATCATAAAGTGTAGTTGTCGTTACAATCAGAACTTGCAAATAACAATTACAAATTTTCAATTATGATTACAAATTATTTTTCAAATTATAAAATTATTTACAAGATTGAAAAATTACAAAATAATTTGCAAAATTGCAAAATTACAATTATTTTGATCATTTAATAAATTAATTATGGGGTGGTAACTATAAAATATTTAATTGATCAACCAACGATTTTAAGTCTTTTACGAGATACTAATATCTATAATGTGTTATACAAATAAGTTGCAAATAATTCTAGAATTGAAGTTGTAGTTGCTCTAGCTAAATATCATAAATTTTGCATCTATATATCATAACTATAAACTCAATGATATGAACACGATAAACAAGAATAAAACACTATTATAATCATTTTAATAGCAAATGATACCTCCATAAAACATATTTCAAAAAGGATTTTTAATAGCATAGGTTTTTTTTCTATATTAAAAAATAATGTCTCGTACAACTACAAATGGGGCACAAACAAGCCAAATGCCAAAAGGATGCACTAAGGATGAAAATAATAATTAATAATAAATAATAAACCATTCTATGATTAGAATGTTTCCTCTAATCAAACCATACAATTATTTAATTATTGATTAATTTGATAGCATAATGCTTGAAGTTCAATTTGACATTAATAATTAATTATCCCATCCACTAAAACCACATGTAACCTAGAGGATGGGAGCAAATAAACTCTCTCTCTCTCTCTCTCTCACACACACACACACACACACACACACACACACACACACACACACACAAATTAGAAAAGAGAAGAAAAATATGACCGAGGACAACCAATGAAGACATGATTATAAATACACTACCCTTTAACATTTTTTTACCTACAACCAAGTGTGTCTCTCTAGAACGAGTCATGTTAAATAACCAAAATTCATTTAATAGTACTTGGATTGACCTGCCATTTTTTTCCAACAACTATTATCATTATTTTTAAGTGGAAAAAATGAATATGGATAAATAATATTAGTCATGGCTTAACCTATACAACCATAATACAATGGACCAAAGCAAATTCAAAAGATATTCTAAAATCAAGCTTTTTGGCCATCCCCAAATAGGATAGGATTGGTTCAAGTGGTTTTTTTCCGTATAGAAAATTTTCTTTATCCTCATGAGAAAGATAGATATTTACAAACTAAATATATATAAACACACATAAACATTACATTGAAAACACTATTTTGATTACCTTAATGTCAACCCTTTCCCTTCATAGGTTTGGTCATCATGTACTTATAATTGACCTTGTAATTCTTTTTAAATTTATTCTTTGTTTATTAAATTAAATCCTTGGTATTTTTCTAGAACAAAGTGTATGACACATGGATAGGAGTACATATTTATCCCCCACTTAATTCTCCTCACTATTTGCCATAGCCTCATCTTTTAATTTTTCCTTCAACATTGGAATTGGGATCCTTCATTTGTGAAGGATCTATCATGTCCCAAGGTTTATCCTCCTCTAAAATTTGTGGCATCTTATTTAAAATCTAGGTGAACAATATTTACTATAAGCAGTCACTTATCACCCGACCAAATTTGTCATTTATCACTTAGTCATAAATTATTTGAATTGCTGCATGAGTTAGGAATTTATTTGGTCATTAATTGTCGATATTTGGTCATTAATTGTCTTCATTTGGTCATTAATTATCGCAGCTTGGTAGTACATTTATTTGTTTATTTAGTCAATGATTGTTGTTAATTTATCATTAATTTAGTCATTGATTGTTGTTAATTGGTCATTTATTTAGTCATTGATTCTTGTTAATTGGTCATTTATTTAGTTATTGATTACTTTTAACTGATCATTTAATAAGTCATTGATTTATGTAGATATGGAACGAAGGAATCGAACCACCAACCTCCTACCTATAAGGCATATGATCTTTTATTGAGCTACTGTTCATCAAGGCCTTTGAGCTTTTCTTTGTAGAGTAAATCATGTATTGTTTTTTTGGTATGTTTTCCATGAGAAAGCAATCCAAACATTAGTGTAAAAAGAAGAGGGCCATAATTAAATAAAATTACTTAAATTGAAAAAGCACAAATCAATGCGAAGCAAAGAAAATATACATATTCTAATGCAATGTAAATTGTCCAATTTGAAGCTCCAACTACCTAGATTAGCACCTAGACATTCTATCTACAATTTGTCATAGGAGGTTATGACATACTTGTTGTTTCCTACAATATTATGGTCTTTAATATTAAAATATGGCATCCAAAAATAGTGCACATCTATTTACCTTTTACTTATCACTAAACAAATTAAATTATTGAATTCCTCATAGGGTAAGTATGTCATTACCTCCTATGAAAAATTGTAAAAATTCATTAAAACAAACTTGAAATTCCAAAAAGCATAAAAAACATGTAAGCCAAATTGTTATTCCCTCTACACTATATCTACAATATATCTAAAAGAAAGAAATTATTATTCCCTATACACTATCTCTCTAACATGTAAAAGAGCACCCTAAGAGACATGTTGTAAGTGAATATGTTATGGGAGCACCCTTGATATAAAGAAATAAGTTATTATTCTACCATTTTGAAATTTTTGATGGAGGAAACTTGGACTAACCTATATATGATAAGGAACTCTATGCTATGGTTCAAGGTATTAATAAATGAAAGTACTCTCTGATGGGAAAGGAGACCATCATGCACACTAATCACTAGCCAATATTATACTTACAAGCCTAGAGTAATTTCAACAAAGAAAACACTATAAGTGGATGGGGTTTTCACAAAAAAATCATCTAATCATCAAATATAATAAATAAAGTACTAATAAGTTGATAATTATTCTCTTAAGGTCACCAACATCCAATACCATAACTTTGAGAACTCTTATGCACATGAATCATTTTTTTACTCATTGTGTGCATACAAAGAGACATACACAAAAAATAGACTTAAAAGAAATATTTTAATAGCTACAAGACCAAGTTCATAAATATTACTATATATATACATAAAATTTGTTTAAACTTACTATATATATACACAAATGTTTAAACTCATATTACTATATTATATTTTTATTATTGTTTTTGTTTTATTTTATTTCCACTTAGTCTAATTTATTATTATTTTTTTGACAAAAACGAGTAGGTTTTATATTGATAAAACTATGGCTGAGCCATCCAAAAGATACATCTTAGAATTCTGTCTAAACACCAAAATTCTTCATCACAAATAAGACCAGAACTGCTTCTTCTAAAGGAACAAGAGACGCACTAAGTCAGCAACGCATCTACTTCAGGCAAACAAAACTTGCTGAAGTCCAAACAAATTATTTCAAAGATCCAGTTTGACTACGCGTCAACATTGGGTGCCTGGAAAAAGGAGTCTTTTTCTTTTTTATTACTTTCGTCCATTCCATGGACTGATCTGGTTCGGCATCCAAGAGAGTTTCTTCTGCTAGATCATCCCAGCTTGGGCCTGCTGAAGACGTTGTGGGAATCGGGTCGTTCTGCTGGGTCACCCGGGGTTTTTTCTGGGACTGTTATGCTGGATCAGCCGGGGTTTTTTCTGAGGCTGGATCCTTTTAAATACTTTGGTGAGCTGGGATCGCCCCCTCCCACCAAGTTGGCTTCCGACGAGATTTGGCTAATTTCTTTTTTTTTTCTGAATTTTTGCAGTTAGCAGCTATATGCCCTGTATCAAAACATACTCTGCATCTGAAATTTATATGTTCGTAATCTAACTTCACAGTCCAAGATTTGTCTTTACCTTGAAGAATGATTTGAGTAGGGAATCCTTTGGTGAAGTCCATCTCAACGCAGATACGAGCAAAGGTTGTAAAAGCCGTTTTTGTTTTAGGACTTCTGCTGTGAAATTTCCCAAGAGCATTTCCAATGGATTGCAGGGATTCAGGTCCCCAAAAGTGGAGAGGAAGATTTGGTAAACGGACCCAAACTGGTGCTGAGGAGATGTCTGCAGTAGAGGCATCAAAGGAAGGAGTCCAAGGCTGTAAGGACAGTCCAGATCTGCCCCAAAACCAGGGTCCAGATTTGCAGATCTGGTCCCTATCTTCAGGAGATCCAAAAATGAAAACAAAAAACCCTATAGCACAAGGGAAAATAAGAGCATCAGAGCTCAGAATAGGAGCCCAAGCGGACAAGACCCAAGAATGAAGATCTGCAAGCTTCGGCCAAAAACCATTGAACCTGCAAACCAAGGCGCGCTGAGAGTAGTGATCCGCATGCAAAACGGCTTCCTGACTGACTGGAAGAACCAGATCCGGAGCTTCCACCACCAAAAAACCAGACGAACGGCCAGAAGACAGAGGGGAGCCTTGCTGGAGTGGGTTCGAGCTTCCAGCCACAGCAGCATCAGAGGAGAGCGCTTCAACCTTCAACGAACCAGAGGACTTCAGCGGATCAGAAGGACATGTCTTCCGAGAAGGAGAACTCGCAGCCAAAGAAACCGAGGGGGCATCAAGAGCCTTTCCCACAAGGCAGTCGGCAAAGGAAATGGCCATGGAGTCGCAGGAGGAGAGCAGCCGAGGAGGAAGCCTGCGGCTAGGGTTTTTCCGAATCTCAAAATTTCTATTAATGTTATTGAGGATAAATGGATGTAATTTCTTGAACTCAAGTGGAGGTTGCCTTTGCGACTTAGTCTAATTTATTATTATTACATCCTAAATACTATATTACATCATAAATACTCTTCATGAGTTTACATGCAATGATATTACTCTATAAACAAAACTACTCATATTACTATATTAAACTTTCAACATCATCATCATCATTATTATTATTATTTTCAATTTCAGTAATCTAATTTATTATTATTACTTCCTAAATACTATATTACATCATAAATTACTCCCCATGACTCTAAATTCAATGATATAATTCTATACACACAGAGTACTTTTGCATGTGCTTAGAACCTAAATAATCATTGAATGAAATTGACATGATCGCATATTTAATTAATTGCCCTCCACACATTTTTAGAGTCTTTTTGAAGTGAAAATAATGAGAGTTTGTCTTTGTGGGATTGAATGAAACAAGATAAGGTGATTGGATTTATTTCTTCTTTTCGTATGTGTTTGGTTTTGGGTGATTGGATTTATTTCTTCTTTTCGTATGTGTTTGGTTTTGGACTTTCCATTTGTTTCTTTCTTTCATTTAAAATTTATTGCACTCTTGATGCCAAGACACAAGTGTTGTATTCCTTCATTCACCAGTGAAGGGTCCACTTGTGTTAGGAAAAGTTGTCTTTCCTTCTTCTCTTTTATGTGGACATGTTATAAAATTCTTGTTACCAACACAACTTTTGTTCTTATTGTGTAAAAACAGTAGGATTTGGAAAAAAAATCAAATGTGTGAAGCTGTTCGGTCACATCGATTAGGTGGTCGGGCACTCTGTTGGATCATTGGAAGGACGAGATGAAAATTAAGCATATCCTGATAATAAGAACTCTAAAAAAGAAATACTTAGAATCCCCGTATTGGATCAGATTGTGTTCCTTCCGCGTGCTTTGTTTTTGTTGATGTTGTTGTTGTTGTTATTGTGTAGAACTTTCATGTTTATACAATATTATAAATAAAACATACATTCACTACAACTAACTGATAAAAAAAACACTTACACTCTTTGCAGTTATGGTCATGGGTTATTTATACTGATAAAAAAACACTTACACTCTTTGCAGCTATGGTCATGGGTTATTTAAAAATATTATAAGGTGTAGGAGGTAGGAGAGACCAACTTCACTACCATTTCAGTTTAGTTTTCTGGAGACATGGTTTCATGTAGTGTTTGGATACAGGAACGAAACTAATTTTAAAGAATATAAAACAATATTCTTTATGTTTAGCTTCTAGAGCTTCCATAGTGATGGTCATGTTAGCAGGCTTGGTTAGTGTCTCTGATCTTATGGTTTCCATCCTACTCCTTCAAAAGTTCCTTCCACTTCTGCAAACTCCTAGCCTATCCACGTCACCACACTCTTGCTCTTCAGTTCCAACCAACGTCTTATAATAAAAACACTTATCTATGAAGAATAAAGAGAAAAGCAATATACATACATTTCCAAATAAAGTTGACAAGGTTCAGTCTATAAAAAAACCAGTAGTTCTATTGGTTCTAGGTGCTTGATCTGCAGTTCCAAATCCAAATTAAGATCCCCCGGGAGGAGATACGTATCAAGATGGATATTGAACCCTACTAATAACAAAGGTAGATCTTATATAATAGATACATAAGTAGAGAAAGGAAGCTATTAAAACATAATTATGGTAATTATGCAGTGTCTGAACGTAATGGCTTGCAAGAAGTATCGATGGAGATGGGGAGGAAAGGTAAGTGGTAGCTATTTTATATATGTAATTATGGTACAGAATAATTTGGAAAATTACAGATCACATTTATGAATTTATCAATTCCTTGTAAGGCCAGTGTGAAGAACCTGCAACAATTGATTAGTCAAAATACACGATATAGAAGAATTATCAAAACTCAGAATCACTTTTATTGATCGCAGGCCACTTCGAGGGGGCAACCTCCTTTGAGCAAGCTCAATACAAATAACTTCACGGTCCTTCATTGGTCTCAACACAAACTTATATACTAATTCTAAGCGCCAATACCATGGGTCAATACCATGTGTCAATACAAACCATGGGCCAATACAAAATATGGATCAACAATTACTACGGGATGACTTACAAAGCATATGCGTCCAACAACAATAATACAACTATGGATCAACAAATACTATGGGACGACTTACAAAGCATATGCGTCCAACAACAATATACTAACAAAGTAAATAGAAGGGTTGAAATGGCTTCCTAACATCCCCTCTCCCTTAGAAAAAGCTTTGTACTCAAAGCTTTAGATGTGGAAATTGATGCAGAATCTGAAGGAGTGGTTCCTCGGTAGCATCCTCGGGTTGCATTCCGGCCCACTGACGCCTTTTGAGTTTTAGGGAGGATTGCTTGGAAGGTTGTAGACGAAGAAGGACCATATCAGCTGCGTGAAAAGTGCGTTCATAACGGTGTCGATCGGCTTGTTGTTTCAGTCGAATTCTTGCCATGTGAAGATTGTCTCGTAGAATGAGAAGAATCTGATCACGGTTTCGAAGAACCGAGTCAATTGCCTGAACTGGGGAGCTGCTGAGCGTGCATGGAAGAAGAACTGGCAGTGCCTGTCCATAAACTGCTTCATATGGTGTCCTTTTAGATGTGGTATTGTACCACTGGAGCACTTATAGGAAATCCATAGAAATAGCTATCCACTTCTGTGTATGGATGGGCAAGGGTTCGAGCAGTCCCGAAAGGAGTGTCGTCTCACCCTTGTTGACCTAGAAAGTATCACACTCAACCACCATCTGGTGAATTTTCATTTTTAGTCCCTGCCAAAAGAAGTTACATTGTTCCCGGTCATAGGTTTTGAGGAATCCAGAGTGCCCTGCCGATGAAGAAGCATGGAGTTCATAGAAGAGATAACCCTGTTGAACAGATTGCAACCAATTTGGAACAAGCAGAGAAATAGCTGTAAGAGAAACTAGGTCATCAAATTGGCGACAAGGAGCATCTGCCACCATATTATCCTTACCCTTCTTGTAAGTGATCGCATAGTCATAATCCATGAGTTGGATAACCCATTTTCGGTGTGCTGGTGAGGAGACCCGTTGTTCCAAAAAATGTTCTAGACTCTGGAGATCAGTCTTGATGCAGAAATAATTTCCTAGTAGGTATGGTTGCCACTTCTGTACTACATGCAAAATAGCCATCATGTCCTGCTGAGATGTTGATATGGCTAAATTCTTACCAGAAAGGTCTCTTGAAGGTGACAAGCCCATTGGTTCAACAAAGACACCTGCATATCTATCCAAGTAATTAGGGGAGACTGTTGATGGGTGCATCTGAATGGAATGGAGTTGAGTGAAGACACCATGTGAATTCTTCTTAAGGATATTTTCCAGGCGATGTGAACTAATGATGTGGAGAGACCCTTGTTGTAAGCCCTTAAATTTGTATTGTTTCCCATTGACTAAAAACTGCATCCAAAGTTCAGCAAAATCCCATAAGATGGGGCCAAGTGCATATAACCATTGAATGCCCAAAACCACATCACATCCGCCTAGGGACAAGGCAAACATGTCAGAGCTCAGGTTATAATCTTCCAGAGAGATACGCACATTGTGACACTTCCCCTTGCAAGGTAAGGTGCCCCCATTGGCAACAATGACTTCAAAGTTGGAGCAAGGATGGAAAAAACAATCAGCCTGTATAGCGATCTGAGGGTCAATGAAGTTATGAGTGCTACCAGAATCAATGAGTATTGTAAGAGGAAGCTTCTTGAAGTAACCCCTGACCTGCATTGTTTGGGGGGTGGTGACGCCAGATAAAGCATGGAGAGATATCTTTGGTTGTTCATCCCAAGATGGGGGGTCAATAGGCGACTCCTGAATGTCAACCTGATCATCCATTGTATCTGGAGCTTCTTCACCAATTTTAGAGGCAGGTGGAGAATCCATATCCAAGAGATAGAGCTTTTGTTGAACACATCTATGTCCCCGAGTGAATTTCTCATCACAATTATAACAAAGCCATTTTTCTCTGCGTGCCTGCATCTCTGTTTTAGACAAATGCTTGATAGAGGTTGGTTGAGGAGCTGGTGGGATGGGAGGTCGTTGAGAACCCATATTTCGGAAGAGAACCAAAGTGGGTTTGGAGCGTTGTTGGGCTGCAATATTGTCTTCTGCCAACTTAGCCAACCTTAGGAATTCCATCATTGTGGCGGGACAGAACATTTTAACCTCGACCGGATTTCATCCTTAAGACCACTGATAAAACAACTCCTGTAGAATTCATCTGACAATCCTTCTATGTGATTGGCTAGTTTCTCAAATTCTGTTTGATACTCTCTCACAGTGCCAATTTGACGAAGTTTAGTGAGTGCTCCAGTGAAGTCATCAAAAGCACTAGGACCAAATCATTGCAAAAGGAGTTGGCAAAAATTTGTCCATTTTGGCTCGTCATGAGCCTTGATGTACCAACGGTACCATTGAAGGGTTTCCTGTTCCAAATGAAAGGATGCAAGTGGAACTTTTTGGACATCAAAAGTATTATGCAAACTGAAATACTGTTCTGCATGATAGATCCATCTAGTCGGATCAGTACCATTGAAGCGAGGAAATTCAAGCTTCGGACCACATAAATTGCTGGAAGAAGATAACCCATTGGCTGCAGTTTGTGATTCTTGCTGTCGATTATTGTTCATGGTTGAATGTTGAAGATGGAGGCTGAGAAATTTTTTATCCAGATCTTGGAGTTTGGTTTGGATGGCTACAAGTGCTTCCTCCATGGTTTTTGCTCCTGTGCGGGTGACAACCATAACCAGGAGTTTTTTTTTTGGGGGGGGGGGGATGGATAGAAAAACACAAACAAAAGCCTATTTAGCAAAGGGAAATTTGGATTTGGGAAAAACTCGGATGGCTAATTGGGGTTTGACTAGGTTCTGGACACTTTCTGATGGAGAAGGAAGCAAAAAATGGGGATTTCAGAAGCGGGGTGAAAAAATGAGAAAATTTGTCAAAGAGGGACAAAGAAGCAGAAATAGGGAATGAACATGGTGGCAAAATTTGGAGGCGAGTGGGTTAAAATTGAAGAAGTTATGGCAAACCCTAAAAATAGACAAATGTAAGATTTCTGGCTTTGGGAAGGAGAATTTGGGATAGGGTCCTCAAGAATGAAATATGTAGAATGGGATTGCAGGGGTGTCCGAAAAGTTTCAAGGGAAACAAAGTTAAAACAAGGGAGATATGGCGAAAAAATTGCAACGACGCGGAAGGGATCAAAACAATTGGATCTGAAACGGCGCGGAAGGGATCGAAAACAGCTGGATCTGAAACAGATTTCAAAAGAGATCTGAAATGGATGGATCTGAAACGACTTTCAGAAGAGATCTGAAACGGATGGATCTGAAACGTCTTTCAGAATAGATCTGAAACAGCTGGACCTGGAACGGCTTGGAATGGATCTGAAACAGCGCGGAAGTGATCGGCAACAGTTCAGCTGAAAATAGATATGGACCCTAGGTATGTTCGGCTTCCTAACAATTTAGGGGTTTCACTAGGCCACCAATGCTATCTGACGGCTTGCGTATTGGGGCAATACCCCTCACTCCATGGCTCAGGTAAAACTGATAACCGCTTTGCCACAAACGATAGCTCTTGGTTTACCTCATGGGTGGGAACTAGTCAATCAGGTAGGGGTCGTTGCCCTTTTCGCTGGCAGGTCCTCTCAATGGGATAGCTACTTTGGGGTTCCTGTGGTACTCCTCACAATGAGTTTTAGGGATTATGCCCAAGTACTTCCCACAGTTAAGCAAATATGGATTATTCCCAGATCCGAACTTGCAACACTTGTGAAAAACAATTTGGCAGAAATTCCACCCAACGAGCCTAAGAAAGTGCTCTGATACCAGATGTGAAGAACCTGCAACAATTGATTAGTCAAAATACACGAGATAGCAGAATTATCAAAATTCAGAATCACTTTTATTGATCGCAGGCCACTTCGAGGGGGCAACCTCCTTTGAGCAAGCTCAATACAAATAACTTCACGGTCCTTCATTGGTCTCAACACAAACTTATATACTAAGTCTAAGCGCCAATACCATGGGTCAATACCACATGTCAATACAAACCATGGGCCAATACAAAATATGGATCAACAATTACTACGGGATGACTTACAAATCATATGCGTCCAACAACAATAATACAAACTATGGATCAACAAATACTACGGGACGACTTACAAAGCATATGCGTCCAACAACAATATACTAACAAAGTAAATAGAAGGGTTGACATGGGTTCCTAACAACCAGGCTCATTGAGAGAGATTGACCACCCCATAGGCCATGTTTATTAGGATAATTTTACACCGATAATTGCAAATCAAATTAGGGTTTTTTTAGAAAAGGGTGGGCCAATCAATAGGAAAGCCTTAGCTGTAATGCATTGGAACAAGACAAAAAAACATGTTTTTTCTCAGAATAAAGCAAAGAAATATCATTCTCATACACACGGTTGGAACGTCGTATTAGTTTTTGTCCTGAGGAGAAAGAGATATGTTTTTGTTAGCTAGTTATACATTAGTTGTCTCTCCTATATCATCCCTCTCCAGCAACACTAAGCCCTCACAACTGAATTTGGAAAATGTAGCAGTTCTTATACAAGTCCACTCAATTTGTCAGGAATTTGGGAGAGTGGGCCAGCTGCTTCTGAGTGTGGAATGACATTATGTTGCCATTGCTTTCAAATCTACATGAGCATTCACACAGGAAAAATGATAATACTGTTTTTTGGAGTGGATGAATTATTGCCAATCGTTGGGGTGGGTCTAAAGGATTAAGAGAAGGCGAAATTTATGACAAAAATTTCATTAATTTTTTGTCATTCCCATCTCATTCTTCTCTTTACAAATTCTGTTGAATGATTGCTAATCTTAGTATTTGGTTTGAATATAACCCAAAACCCTAATCCGCCTAGAAACCCATGAAAACTCAAAATACACAACAGGCATTTAGTACACATTAACATAAACAGGTGATCTAACAAAATAAGATTCATAAGATTAGATATTTGATGGGAATGAGTTGTTTAAAACCTAACATAATCATCAAAAAGTTCAAATTTTCTTAAAAACAAAACAATCCAACCATAGATATTCACCAGGGGTTAAAAACGCTTGAGTGTTACAAATTCAAGGTAAAAATAGATCTTAACCTCAAAATTCCTAATTCAATACCCAAAAATGCCATACTTTAGGGTTACATAGAATACCTAAAGAGAAAATTTAAAATACTGTAAAATCACAGATGCTACTGATGAAGAGTTCATTTCTATGAGCTTGGGAAATAAGGAGAAGATATAGAAAGGATAATAGAGATTGCTTAAGAAATCCCCCCTTCTGAAGAATCATAGGCCATGAACTTTTTACTTTTTGATATGATGGATGGCTTCGTTGCTTTGCTTGGATTAGATCTTCACTTGATTCTTTGGTGCAAACCACATTCAATGCCGCAGAGATCTTACAATATGTCCAGATTACTGCAGAATGCCCTAGAATAAATCGCAGAGATAGTTTGCTTCAGTTTAGGATATTCAGAGGATGAAATGCGTGCTTAGATCTCTTCAATAGATTCCCTAGATCACTTGCATAGGCCACACAGATCGCTTCCAGACACAAAAACTAGATCAATTCGCTTAGAGGATATCCAGATAACAAAATGTGATCGCTTCAATAGATGCCCTAGAATACAGTTTAGTACATTTGGAGGATGAAATGCATGCCTAGATAGCTTCAATAGATGCCCTAGATGCCCTAGATATTGCTTCAAGTATTAAATATTGAACAACGAAGCCCAAATCGCTTCAATAGATGCCCTAGATCACTTCCATAGGCTCCATAAATTGCTTCCTAGATCTCTTAAAGGAAATGAAATGCATGCTCATATCACTTCCATAGGCCGTAGATATCACTTTAAGCCATAGAAAATATAAGATCAATTCTCTTCAGAAATCATTTCAAGTTATAGAAAAAGATCGCGAAGCACCACACGATTCACACCAATTGAGGCCTCCCGAAGAAAGGGGAGAAGACAAGATCATGATGGTCTCTCGTCTCCGGGACTAATCCATACCCATATGGAGACGCACTAATTAATTATGCATTTGCAATCTTGTTCCTAGCGGGATGAGATTCAACTCATGAGCGAATTTCCCACCTTTTCCTTTATTTAATGGTATAACTTAACATAGTGGAGCTCATGTGATGCAGGAGTAATTTAATTTCATGGTGACATTCAAAGGTTAATAATTTTTAATTATTTAATTTTCCAATAGTCATAGTGGGTGTGAGGCCATGGAACCAATAGTTTAAGATCGTTTAATTAAAAATTATGTTTGAATAAGTAGTTTAAAGAATGTTTAAATTTATCCATTTTCCCTTTTATTTGTTTTTCTCTATATTTATTTATTTTATCTCTTTATTATTTGTATTTCATTTTTAATTTATCAATATTAATAGATTACATATATTAATATTATATAGTATATACCATATTAATATATTAACTATATAATACTTTTTTTTTTTGTGTAAGTAAGTAACATTGTATTAAAATTTCACAAAAGTTTTACAAATGTCTACATCCCACTTCATTGACCTCCCATCCAAGACTAGTCAGAATTTGTTCTTGACATATTACAGACCCAAAACAACCCTCTCCCGTAGGAGAAACAAGGTTTAGCCATCATCAGACAATCGACTATTGGGAGACTGAACCTCAAAATCATGAGACAGAAGAGACAAAAGAGACGAGACAGGTAACCATAGACTTCCTCTTTTTGCTTGTTGGGCGTGGCCCAAGTTGGCATAGTTTTTGGCAATGTGAAGGCCAAGTAAGTGCAGTTGGAGATGTGAATTCCAAGTAAGCGCAGTTGGATATGCGAAGTCCAAGCATGGCGCAGTTTTGCTAATGCGTAGCGCCAGCGCAACAACTATTTTAGGTAAAAGGTACAAGTAAAGCGAGGTCAAGCAGTGACCTATTTTGGGTAAGCAACTCCATGATCTCGAGAGTTGGGTAAGGAGCAACGTGCAATTGGATGAAAGCGACCTGTCGCCTTAATACATGGTACTAAGACCATTAGAAGCAGAACAACGGATCAACAATGACATAAGAAGTGGAGCGGCAGAAAGGGACGTGCGAGTATGCAGTCAGATCCGCGCAGTCAGAACTGCAGCTGTCAGAAGAGGCGTCAGAGCTAGAAGCGGCACAGAAAGGTGACCGAAGGAAAGAGAAGCAGTTATCGACTACGACAAGCTGTGTCAGGGTAACTGCGCAAGTTTTGGGGGATTTTTGGGTAGCATGGATTTTTGGCCCACAATCATTGTAAAGACGTGACCTTTGGGCACGATCTAGTATAAAAGGTGAAATTTTGTAAGGGAAGGGTTGACTTTTGTTGATCTTTGAGGGGAATTATTGATCACATAGAAGATCTTACATTGATCCAAAGAGAGGAAAAAGGCTCTACAGTTGTGTGTAGAGAGATCTATTGTAGAGAGAAGAGTTTGCAGCTGAGTTCATAGACTGGAACTGTTGAACCCTTCCCATTAATATAAACAACAGTTCCTGTGGACATAGCTCCCATACGGGGGGTGAACCACATAAATAAGTGTGTTATGTGATTGAATGAGTGTGATTGTGTATACTTATGTTTCTGCTTACATTCATACTTATGCTTATGTATGTTCGTGCTTTTATATGTATTTTCACATGTGCGATGGATGAGAATAATATGTTAAGTATGGAATATGTATGATTGAATGCACAAGTATTTTGGAATATGTTGAATGCATAAGTAATAGGCATAGCACTAAGTCAGTGATGAAGTTTGTAAAGTGTGTGATTGTTGAGAAGCGCAGTCTGGAGCTGTGTTATTGTATTGCATAGTATCGTTCAAGTTGCGAAGTACGCAGTCCCAGTGTGTGCTATAGTATAAGAGGTAGACACAAAGTAGGTTTGACTTCGTGCATCCCACCAGTCTGTTAACCGCGCATCACCTGATTACAGAAACTTGCTTCTGTAATCCCCCATAACTTCACCTCAGGTGAGATCTTAGTCTGTCCGCACACTGTTGCCGAAAGGGCCGGTGAAGAAGGGTTTTGTTGGACCACAACTGCGCAGAACCTGGGCCAGTAGAGAAAGTTAAAGAACAAGGTTAAGGGCCAAAAAATGGTTCTGTTGTCGTGCTTGAACTGGTGATGTGCTCTGAATGTTGGAATCCCGAGAGAACAAAAATACAGAATTGGGTGGATAATACAGAAAAAGAGTTTGCAAGGAAAGAGAACAAGCATCTGTGTTTCTCTAACGTAGAATGGTTGCAAAGATACCTATATTCTGATATTTACAAAATTTTATTCGCATTCTTCAACAACGATTTATATGAGTAGCTATCAAGACTAGCATAACAGAAGAATTGTTATGAGGGTGGATAACCTATGGTGTGGAATCCAGAACTGTTTCATAGAGTTAAAGCGGTGGATGACCCAATCTCAAGAGCAGTAGACTTCTGGATACATAGCATACTAGAAGGCTACGTTACTGAATATGCTGTGGACACTCTGAAGTCTTACAACACAACAGAGGCAGACTTTTTCAAAGGATTCAAAGGTAAGTACCTGAACAATCTCAGTCTATACATTAAAATGTTGTTAGCAGAGAAAGGTGTCTTAAGAATGCAATAAGATTCCTAGAAATTTAAAATGTGTAATGTTTAGTAACATAGACAGTGATATTGAGGAAAACATCTATACATTACGAAGTGGTAAAAGATACAAGCATAGTACCGGAAAGAGGTTTTATGAACATGAACCTCGCAACTCTTGAGAGACTGAGTTAGGAAGTAATAGGGAATCATATCAAGTTGAGACTGATAGTGAAGCAGAGCCTAGAGTAACTACCTATCATGTTATTACTCCGCAGAAATCTCCAGTTGATGAGATAAATACTACTAACCCACAAAACAACAGTAGTAGTAACACCGCAGTAGCAAGTACTCAGAACATTCCAAGAAGTAGTATACCTAACACATCATAGAACACTATGCCTCCTAGAAGAAGAATGAAAGATGAAATCAAGATGCCTATATTCAAAGGAACGGGTCTAGAAGACCCTCAGCAACACTGGTTTCTTTTTGAAGCTGTGTGGAATGTTAAACAAGTACATGATGGTGTTGTTAGACAAGAACAGCTAGTTACCACATTTATCGACAGAGATTTAACATGGTTTATGAAGTACTCTATTGGACAGAATAGGACACTAACAAAGATTAGAACCGCACTCATCAGAGAATTTAAAAACCTAAGTCAGAATCACAGTGTATCACAAAGATCAAAGAAATTAAATAGAAATCGAGTGAGTTAGTGTGGGAATTTGATCAAAATTTCAAAGCGTTGTTAGATCAAGTGATATTTGACATAGAACCACAACAGCACAAGGAATGGTTCATAGCCGCACTATTGCCACATATCAGGTTACTATTGATGCAACAAAAGGTTACTTCGCAGACAGAGGCCCTAGATATTGCGATGAAACTAGAGGCTTCGCCTATAGGAGAGACTAGCGTAGGTATGGTTTAGATACAGACCTAGCTAGCAAATTTGACATTACAACTCCAAGATATGAAGAAAGGAAAAGAAACCCGAGAAGAGGTTTGGTGTACAAAGTGTAAGGGGGAAGGTCACTCCAAAGAACATTCTTTGGTATTTAAAGATTACATCACTAGTGGAGCTCCAAACCCATTGAATCAGTAGCAAGGACCATGGTGTGAGATTTGTCGATGTTAAATATTACATCGCCAGAATATTGTTATTTAATTCATAAATATGTGCAAACACCAAAGAACTTATATTGCACATTCTGTAAATATGTTGGCCATGATGATTCCAATTGTAGAGCATATGAACTCATGATAGAAATAAAACACGATGTCTACATAGTTAAAGGGGAAACAAAGAACAACAATGAAATTGCACAGTATGATCAAGGCATGTATAGAGGATGTGGCAAATTCAAAGGAAGAGGAAGAAACAATGGCCAAGGAAGAGACATAGATCAAATAGTATGGTATAACTGTGCTCAACCTGGACATCTATCTAGAGCTTGTACGAATGCTTGTACTACCTGCAAGTACTGTAAATATTTTGACCATGTCATTGAGACATGCCCTGTGCTAAAAGAAAAAATGCAAGAAAGAAGACCAGAGGCACAAAATTAAAACATACAGATGATCGCAGCTGAAAAACAGAATACAGATTGCAATATTCATGCTGTGACGCAAAGTGGAGCCACGATGGGTGAAGATCAAAGAACTGAAGCCTCAACTTCTGAGAGTCGCCAAGATAAACAAAATCCTATTGAAGGGACTTGGATAAGAAAAGCGACTGGAAAAGCACCTGCTTTCGAGTTGAACAAAGAGAAAGTAGTCTCCATGGAAGCCAGAGAAACCTTCAAAGAGCTAGAACCTGTCACTCCACGAATCAAGTTGCGGAGTGAGACTTCACCTGTAAAGGATATGCTAGCTTCGTATGATCGATCACGTACTGTGACAGACGCGATGAGTCCTGTTGCATAGATTTTACCAAGCTGTATGAAGCTGTTGAAGCATGAAAACGCTCTAGCAGAACTACAGAACCTACTGACTCATTACAAGCAACATAATGTAGTAAATGAAGCACATAGGGTGTTTCATCATATTAAGAATAATAAAAGAACTGGAAGAGAAATGAGACTAAATGCGCAGATCAGAGATTTTGAAATGGATGAGATTATCCTTGACTTACGATCAGAAGTAAATGTCTTGACAAAGCAGACATGGGAATAAATGGGAAAGCCGAAGTTATCATGGTCACCAATATAGTTGAGGATAGCCAATAAACAAAAGGTTCTATCTTTTGGGATGTTAACAAGTGTCCTTGTTAACATTGATGGAGTGTGAAGTAGAGAAGACTTCGAAGTGATTGAGATCATAGATGATAGCCAACCCTATCCTGCACTACCAAGGATAGATTGGGAAATGGATAACCTTGCAATTATAAACTTGAAAAAGAAGTAGATGATATTTGAAGGAACAAACATCAGGGTCATCTCACCCTTGGATCCTTCACAAGGACCTAGATATACCGAACCAATAAGAGAAGAATGCAGAGCTCAAGATTTGGATCATATCTACAAGATGACGGTGAATCAGACAGATTATGTCAACCCAACTGATGATGGAACATTGAGTTCGCGATGTGACGGTTCTTGAATATCCGACTCAGATGTAGCACTAGAGAATTGGAAGAGCAGAATGCATGAAGTATCTACAAGAAGATGCGCGTAGATCACGAGATCACTATGCTGGATTAGAACAGAGGTAAGTCCAATCCCTACTTATGATGGATTGACTAATATTCACACATTTTTTCAAGAATATCTTATATCAGTCTCAGATGAATATAAGATAGCAGCATTGGACACAGCACTGCATGCTACACCTGCTAGATGGTGGGCTGCGCATAAGCAGAATCTGACCACGTGGGAGGAATGTAAGCATATGATGGAGATCAGATTTCTGGATTAAACTGAGTTCGTACAAGTGAAATATAATGGACAAAATGATACTAGAGATCACATAAACCTTTGTACAAAATCATGGACACACAGACCGCAAAAAAAATGGGTTCATCTGTTTGTACACACACTAAAGCATATTCCGAAGAAATGGTACATAGAAGTAGAACTTCGCAGAGGAACAGTAGAATGGTCTATCATGATTAAGAACTTCCAAGCAATGTTCAGCTTTGAGGATGAATGTCCAAGTATAAATGAGGCATTACAGATCATAAAAAAGAAGGTATTCAACGACACACCAGAACCTGTATATCACCAACCAGAATGGGAAAGACAACTAGAACATGCCCTGGAATGTTACAACTTCACTTTAGATGAAGATGAAGAGGAAAGCGATGATGATGATCCACGCAATGTAAACATACCCGATTCGGAAGGAAAGCACGAAGTCGAAGGACCTCCATTGGAAATTCTAGATCTAAGTAATCCTATAAAAACTGGGAAAGTGAACATTGGAACTGATGAAGAACCAAAGTTCACTTCTATAGGAGATTATTGGGACGAAGAGACGGTTGCGCAGATAGAATATTTACTTCATGAGTATGAAGACTTATTTCCTACGAATTTTTCCGAAATGAAAGGCATTTTGGGCGACTTGGGGGTTATGAAAATGCCTCTCAAGTCGGATGTGAGGCCCATTAAGCAGATACCTTATCGACTCAATCCAAGATACAGAGAAAGGGTAAAAGCAAAGCTTGATAAGATGCTCGACACAGGAATCATTGAACCTATAGAAAAGTCAAAATGGATAAGTCCCATGGTTATCCAGGAAAAGAAAACTAAAGGCGAAATTAGGATCTGTGTAGATCTCATAAATCTAAATGATGCATCACTACATGACCCATTTCCTACTCCATTCATAGATGAGGTGTTAGACAATGTTGGAGGGAATGAAGCATACTCTTTCACTGATGTATTTTCTAGATACCATCAGATCAGAATTGATACAACAGACATGCACAAGACCACATTTGCCACAGAATGGGGCTCATTTCAGTACATAGTAATTCCCTTTGGTTTGAAGAACGCATCTGCTATTTTTTCAAGAGTAGTTGTTGCTACATTCAAGGATTTCATCCATAAATTTTTAGAAGTATATTTTGATGATTGGACAGTATTTTTGTTATTAAAGAACCATTATTCCAGCTTAAGACTGATGTTAGCGAAGTGTAGACAACATCAGATCTCCCTGAACTTGAAGAAGAGCATATTCTATGTTCCCTATGGAATTCTATTGGGACACTTTGTTTGTAAACAGGGGCTGATGGTTGATCAAGCTAAAATTGCAGTTATTGTGAACTTGCCAGCACCTAATTCAGTAAAACAACTATGCACTACATTGGGGTACATAGACTATTACAGGAAGTTCATCAAAGGATATGCGTAGATAATTGCGCTTATGGAAAAATTGTTGAAGAAAGAAGCGAAGTTCATATGGATTGAAGAATGCTAGAAAGGATTGGACACACTGAAAGAAAGGATGGTAACTGCTCCTATCTTAGTCTTTCCATATTGGAGCAAACATTTACATTTACATGTAGATTATTTATCCATTGCACTTGGTGTTGTGCTAGCTCCGCTAGGCAAGGGAGGCATTTACCATCCTATTACGTTCTCAAGTAGGAAACTGTGCTCAGTAGAGAAGAATTATACTACAACAGAAAGAGAAGGTTTAGCCATAGTATACGCACTGCAAAAGTTCAGACACTATTTTCTAGGTGCACACTTTTGTATGTTTACCGACCATTCAATGTTGAAATACCTGGTCAATAAACCAATGTTAGTGGGAAGAATTTGTAGATGGTTACTACTCTTTCAGGAGTATGACTTCGAAATCGTTGTTAAGACAAGAAGGCTGAACTGAGGACCTGGCCATCTTTCTAGAATTGAGTCAGGCGAAGAACCTACCAACCTAGAAGACAGTTTACCAAATGCACAGTTGTTTGCTGTTCAGATAGCAGATGACTATTATAAGGAAATTATAGAATTTATAACCATAGGTTTGGCACCTACAGGGTTTACTACGCATCAAAAGAAACAACTGGTAGTAAAAGCAGCTGACTTCACCATAATTGCAAGACAATTATACAAGATAGGACCGAATGAAGTACTACGCAGATGTGTGTTAGAACACAAGAAATCATTGATACTAGTTGAATCACATTCAGGGGTGTCGAGAGGTCACTACGCAGGAAGATATACTGTGCAGAAAATCTTAAGAGCAGGACTATGGTGGCCTACATTCCATAAGGATTCAAAGGAACATTTCCGTAGTTGCGATGTTTTCCAGAGAACAGGGAAACCATCTCACAGAGATGAGATGCCATTGATGCCATAGTTAACATTGAAAGCCTTTGATAAGTGGGTTATTTATTTCGTGGGACCTATTTACCCACCAGGAAAGTGAATTGGTTCGAGATACATTATTACAGCTACAGACTATCTAACCAGATGGGCAGAAGCAAAACTAGTAAAGGAATGTAGCGCATCTACTGCCGCACAGTTCATTTTTGAACATCATCACAAGGTTTGGATGTCTAAAGATCCTAATGAGCGTTCAGGGAACACACTTCTTGAATAGAACTATTGAAGCCCTAACTGAGGAATTTCAGATTTACCATCAGAAAAGAACACCATATCATCCACAAGCTAATGGCACTATTGAGGCTTTTAACAAAGTGTTGGAAAATGCATTAACCAAGGTATGTAATACAAACATGGATGATTGGGATCTGCGAATACCAGCTGTGTTATGGGCATATAGGACAATTTGCAAGAATTTGACAGGCCATACACCTTTTAGGCTAACATATGGACATGAAGTTGTGATGCCAATGGAATACTATTGGGTGTGTGAGCTATCTCAAACAAAACACCTAATATTTAATTATCGACCGGGGTTGGTAATCTTAGAGTTGAGGCAAAGTATATGCTAAGGTAGGATGATACCTAAATTTCGGCTTGTCAGGCCTTAAAAGATTAAATAAAGAAAAGATCGAAAGATCTTTCAAAATGAAAAACCAAGTCAAACTTCACGAAGATAACAAAGATGTTAGAAAAACAGGATTGCAGAGCAATAACAATAAACATAAATGGAAATATAATCACACATACACATTACAAGAGAGACACAGATATATCGTGGTTCACCCAACTTGGGCTACGTCCACACTGAATTTGCCAGTCCTTATTATTATTACTGTCCAACAAGATGAAGGGATACAACTTGCAGCACAACCGCTGCACTTCCTCTTCTCTGTTTCAAAGTCTCTCTCCTGATCTCAGAGATCTTTACAATGCATAAAACCTAATACATTCTCCCTAGTCGTATTACAATGTATTTATTTATAAGGGAAATACAATGGGAAAATACCATGGGATACCCAAAACCATGGGCCCGCAAAACAGCTGGCGAAAACAATCCCAAAAAATTTCTTTGGGGCGTTGCCCCCAAACCCCCATTTCTCGGGGGTGCTTCCCCCGAACCCCCGCCAGGGGACCGCTGGCCCCCGGACCCCCCAGCCAGGGGGGATGGTCCCCCCTGGAAATCCGTGAGGGGGCGATGCCCCCCTGTTGGGGTGACTATACAATCCACCTACATATCATATAAAACTGGGGTACATACACGGCTGATACAATATCATCTATGAGACTAGAAGATCTAGCTCCACAACCAACAATCTCCTACTTGGAGACTGATCACAACAACTCCACCGCTGCTGCACTTGCTAGACTTGGACTTGGCAAATTTCTCCTCTTCACCTTCATGCTAGAAGGCCAACTAAAACCGAGCGCGAACTCAGTTTCTCTCTAGTCACTACCTTTGTGAACATGTCTGCAGGATTTTGGCTAGTATGTATCTTTTTCAGCTTCAATAGTTCATCTTCCAGAACAGAGCGTATGAAATGGTACTTGAGCTATATATGTTTGGTCCTGGAATGGAATGCTGAGTTCTTTGTAAGGTGAATGGCACTCTGGCTGTCACTATACAATCTGCTATCCTTCTGCTTCTTACCCACTTCCTCCATAAACCTCTGCAACCAAATCATCTCTTTACTAGCCTCTGTAATGGCAACATACTCTGCTTCTGTTGTTGAAAGTGCAACAACCTTCTGTAGTTTCGAAATCCAGCTTACTGCTGTTCCACCTACAGTAAACACATACCCTGTGGTGCTCCTCCTGCTATCCTTGTCACCTGCCATATCTGCATCAACATCTCCCTGTAGAATAGTGTCTGAACCTCCAAAACATAATGCCTCAGTGGTAGTACCTCTCAAATACCTGAGAATCCACTGTACTGCCTTCCAATGTTCTTTACCTGGATTGTTCATATATCTGCTCACAACTCCCACTGCATGTGCAATATCTAGTCTTGTGCACACCATGGCATACATCAAGTTGCCAACTGCTGATTGATAGGTAATCTTGGACATGTAATCTGTCTCTTCTTGTGTCTTGGGACACAATTCCTTTCTTAGACTGAAATGGCTAGCCAAAGGTGTACTTACAGGTTTTGCATTCTACATTCTAAACCTCTCCAACACCTTTTGTATGTACTCACTTTGAGACAATGTCAATTTGCGATTTTTCCTGTCTCTCGTTATTCTCATACCAAGGATTTGCTTTGCAGCACCCAAATCCTTCCTCGCAAATGAATTAGCTAGCTTCCTTTTGAGTACATTTATATCCTGCATGTCAGACCCTGCAACAAGCATGTCATCCACATACAATAACAAGATAATATATCTTCCATTGTCTAGCTTCTTGAAATAAACACAGTGGTCAGAATGACATCTACTATAACCTTGTTCTGTCATAAACCTGTCAAACTTTAGATACCACTGCCTTGGAGCTTGCTTCAAGCCATACAAGCTCTTTTTCAACCTGCATACCAGATCCTCCTTACCTTTGACCTCATAACCTTGTGGCTGCTGCATATATATTTCTTCCTCCAAATCCCCATGGAGGAAGGCTGTTTTTACATCTAACTGTTCAAGATGCAAATCTTCTACCGCCACTACACTTAAGATAGTCCTAATTGAAGTTATCTTAACAATAGGAGGAAAAATTTCATCAAAATCTATACCTTTCTTCTGTGCAAACCCCTTTACAATAAGTCTGGCCTTGTACCGCTTCTTACCTCCTTCTTCTTCCTTCAACCTGTAAATCCATTTGTTTTGCAATTCTCTTTTACCAGCAGGCAACTGAACCAAATCCCAAGTCTGGTTTCCTACCAATGAGTCCATCTCCTCATTCATGCCTTGCTCCCACTTCTTTCTAGTTTCCACTTGCATTGCTTCTTCATAACATTCTGGTTCACCAGAATCAGTCATCAATAAATAATACATTGAAGGAGAGTATCATTCAGGGAGTCTACTTAACCTGGTAGATCTTCTTACAGTTGCAGGAGTTTCAGGTACTTGCTGCTGCTCTTGATTTTCTAGCACCTTCGGAACTTCATTTTCTTTAATTTCATCAAGCACTATGTACTCTGTGTTTTCCTTTTTCTGTTTCTTTCCCAACAACTGATCTTTATACATGACCTTTTCATTGAATATCACATCTCTACTCCTAATGATTTTGTTATTTTCATAATCCCATAAACGATAACCAAATTTATCAACCCCATATCCAATAAAGGTACATTTCTTGGATTTAGCTTCAAGCTTTGTTCTATTTTCTTTATCAATATGGACAAATGCTTCACAACCAAATGTTCTTAGAAATGAGTAGTTTACCTTTTTATCTGTCCATGCTTCCTCCAGAATACCACCATCCAAAGCACTTGAAGGTCCTCTGTTTATTAAATAAACAACAGTATTTACAGCATCCGCCCAAAACTGTAAGGGCAACCCTGCATGCAGTCTCATACACCTTGCACGCTCCTTGATCATTCTGTTCATCCTTTCTAACACACCATTTTCCTGTGGTGTTCCTGGGACTGTCTTCTCTCTACGAATCCCATGGTATGAACAGTAACTATCAAAATCCTTGCCGCAGTACTCACCTCCATTATCAGATCTAAGACACTTCAATCTTTTTCCTATCTCATTCTCAACCAAAGCTTTCCATTTCTTAAAAGTAGCAAACACATCATATTTCTGTCTAATGCAATAAACCCAAGTTTTTCTTGTTGCATCATCAATAAATGTAACATAATAATGAGAGCCACCAAGAGATTGTACCTGAGCCGGTCCCCATACATCTGTATGCACAAGCTCTAATTTTTCATTCTTCTTCTGTTTCCCAACCCTAAGAAATCTGACTCTCTTATGTTTTCCATAAACATAGTTTTCACAGAATTCCAAACTTACCTGCTTCAAATCCGGAAGCAACTTCCTTGAGTAGAGAATCTGCATCCCCTTCTCACTCATGTGGCCAAGCCTATGATGCCACAATGCTGAATCTATTCCTGTGGAAGCTAAAGAGATAGAATGGTCAGTATTATGAGGACATAAATACAACGTACCTACTCTGTCTCCTTTTGCTATCACCATTGATCCTTTAGTGATCTTCCACCATTTTTCTCCGAACGTAGATAGACAGCCACCATCTCCCAACTGCTCTGTTGAGATCAGATTTCTTTTCATAGTAGGAATATGCCTAACTTCTTTCAACAACCAATCAGTTCCATTCTTAACTTTTATCCATACCTTACCCATTCCAACAATTTTACATGGCTCATCATCACCCAATAAAACATGTCCAAAGTCGCCAGGAACATACTCATGGAAGTATTTCCTATGGGGTGTAGCATGACATGAAGCTCCTGAATCTACTACCCAATAATCACTAGTATTATCTAATGCAAGAATCAAAGCATCTTGTAACACATCACCTGCTACATTTGCTTCCTGGGTAGTTTCCTTCTGTGCATCTCCTTTCTTCTTTAGAGATTTGCAGTCTTTCTTCAGATGTCCTTTCTTTCCACAGTTCCAGCACTCTATCTTTCCCAGTATGGACTTGGATCTGCCCATTTTAGAATTTCCACGATTACCTTGGCTCTTTCCTCTCTCCTTTTGTCTTCCCTTGCTCTCCATGGTCAACGCATTACCTGATGTCTCACCTGTGCTTTTTCTTCGCATTTCCTCGCTAAGAATAACACCAATAACGTCATCAAATTTCAAGGTGTTTGAACCAGAGACAGAGTTACTTACAGCCATGACCAAGCTATTCCAGCTTTCTGGCAATGAACATAAGATTAGAAGAGCCCTAACCTCATCATCAAAGTTCACACTTACAGAACTAGTTGATTTGTAACCGTATTAAACTCATTTAAATGATCAGTAACAGATCCACCTTCAGACATCTTCATATTAAATAAACGCTTCATTAGAAATACCTTGTTGGAGGCCGAGGGTTTTTCATATAGCTTACCCAATGCGCTCATCAAACCCTGTGTTGTCGTTTCTTTTGAGATATTGAAAGCCACCGACGAAGCCAAGCTCAACCGTATTGTTCCCAGAGTGTTTTTGTCAAGAACCTCCCATTCTTCGTCATTCATAGCCGTCGACTGCTTTGCTTTTCCTCCCAACGGTAGGAATAGATCCTTCTGGTACAGATAGTCCTCCATTTGCATCTTCCATAACCCGAAGTTTTGGCCGTTAAACTTCTCGACCTTAAACTTTCCTTCTTCTACCATTGCTCCCACTCGAACTAGAAACCCTAGCTTCCTGCGGGTTTAACTGCCAAATAGACCTTTTGGCTCTGATACCAATTGTTAGAAAAACAGGATCGCATAGCAATAACAATAAACAGAAATGCAAATATAATCACACATACACATTACAAGAGAGACACAGATATATCGTGGTTCACCCAACTTGGGCTACATCCACACTGAATTTGCCAGTCCTTATTATTATTACCGTCCAACAAGATGAAGGGATACAACCTGCAGCACAACCGCTGCACTTTCTCTTCTCTATTTCACAGTCTCTCTCCTGATATCAGAGATCTTTACAATGCATAAAACCTAATACATCCTACCTAGCCGTATTACAATGTTTTTATTTATAAGGGAAATACAATGGGAAAATACCACGGGATACCCAAAACCATGGGCCCGCAAAACAGCTGGCGAAAACAACCCCAAAAATTTTCTTCGGGGGCGTTGCCCTCGAACCCCCACCGAGGGACCGCTGGCCCCCGGACCCCCCAGCAGGGAGGATGGTCCCCCCTAGAACCCCATGGGGGGGCGATGCCCCCCCACACCCCCTGTTGGGGTGACTATACAATCCACCTACATATCATATAAAACTGGGGTACAAACACGGCTGATACAATATCATCTATGAGACTAGAAGATCTGGCTCCACAACCAACAAAAGAAACTAATTGAACCTATCTAAACTACCAGATAAAAATAATGTCAAACAATACTACTCTATTCTATGATTAAACAATAATGAAGACAAAAACAAACTATTCTTTGTAAGAATGGAAACTACTTAATCAATTCTCAAATTCTAATCTAAGAATTAGAAGAAAGTAAAGACCTACCTATGGAATAACTCAATCATATAAACAGGAAACAAGTTAAAACAAATTATAAACTATTAATGACTTCAACAACTATTCAAAACTACTAAAACATCTAATTCCATTCTCCTTGGGAATCCTGAGGAAAGGTACCAAATGTGATGGGGATAGGGGTGAGTGTATTGAAGTGGCTTTCAAATGTAACAAAAAAACAAAATGGAATTAAATCTAATTTAATTTCTACAAATAAATGCAAGCTAAAGATTATCCAACTACAATTAACTTTAAACATAATGACCTTTATCCTATTTATAAACTTGATCTGAGGATGTCTAAAAGCAAGTAGAAAACTTGATAGAGATATTGTACTTCTGAACTAAATCTTATTCTATAAATCTATTATTAGCATGAGAAGAATAATCCAAGACTGAAATGATTTGGAGAATGAAATTACTAAACTTAACCTAATATTGATATTATTAACATATAATGAATTGTATTGAAAATGAAACTAATAAATTATGTAACCATAAAGCATTGACAAATCAAACATAAGGAAAAGATAACTTGTAAACAACTAAAGAAAGGTTTAAAGGAAAGAGAGAATGACAACTAAAGAGGATGACAAAAATTCAAATGAAATACAGCAAAGTCTTAATGAATCCTAAGAATACTAATTAAGAGTGAAAGAGATTATAATTTGAAGAAAACCTAAAAAACTGAATTCTAATTAAGCAAAATGATGAAAGAAGCGTTGAGGTCTAAATGTCGGTCCGAATGACTATCCGAATGACAGTCTGAATGGAGGAAAACGACTTAAACTAAAGGGAAGAGAAGATGGGATGGCCTTATCTACCAGCTGGCTGATGCATATGATCCTACAGTGCAGGGGAAGCAATGAATAAGCTAATTAAGAGCTAGAATAAGAAGTTATCTATGGTTAAGCATAATTTATGAAACTAACTATTTCTATGATATTGAGATGTAACTTAGGCTAATCTTATGCTACTGGAAAGAAACTATAGAACTTCAGTCTATGAGCAGATCTAAGAGGTAAAACTAACTTGAGTCTATGTAAATTAAACAAACTAAATCTTTTAAATAAGACTATTTAAGCAACTAAATGAACTAAATGCAATCTAAACTACTTAAGTAGATGAAATAAACTAAATGTGACTTAAGCTACTTAAACAAACTAAATGAACCCAAGTGTGGCCGGTCACCATTTAACTTCTGGAAATATTAATATAAACAACAACAAAATATACATAACATAAATAGAATCATTATTTACATAAACAAAACAACATCATTTTATATCATAGAACAAAAACATCATATACAGAGCAAATACATAAATGAAATAATGACATAGCTTATCTACAAAAGACAAAAACAATTTATATACACTGATGAAAACCACTGGTTGTTGAGGGGCCCATCTCAGCAGACAGAGGTTGAGCCTTAATCAGTCAATCACCATGCATGTTGATAAATTTCCATAAAACTGGGACATAAATGTATTAAAAAAGACAGAGTTACAGTGCTTTGGTATCCATTCATAGCTGAAAAGATAGGCAAGTCTAAAGATAAGAGGACTAACTGACTAATGACTAACTCGTCTCTGCTACAGGGATGTCTATTTATACAGTGTTAAAATGAAGAAAGCAAGTCGACCCTTTAGTGGTCGACTGCTTAATAACAGACTATCTTGAATGCCCAAAAATGGCTCTGTTTAATAGTTCGTGACACGCATAAGCCAAGGGACAGCTTTACTTAATCATTTCGTGACAGCTCGTGGCCAAAGAAAATGACCTCATAAAGTTTATGACAACACATAGAGCTTGTTCCAAATTCCATGGCGTTGATCCTTCACGTAGTTGTTGAAGTGTCAGTTCTCCTTTGATGTGGGCAGAGATGGATGTGATGTCGAGCTGAGTGCGCAGGAGAAAGGACCTTCCAGAACATCAGCGCACGTATCAACAGGGCTACATCCCAAACAGAATCCATGCGCCGGTTTGCTTTCTAACGGCCTGAGCATACCTCAACCATCGATCTCGCTAGTTGATTGCGGGTCTGAATAGCGAGATGAATGCAGATGATCATCCACAACTTCAATACACGTCCAATTGAAGATTCGTTTGAGAGCCAGAACCTGTAAAACAAAATGTAGTTACTAAACAAGCAAAATAAACATCAATAAACCATAATATAACAATTTTTACCCAAAATTCATGTGATGTGTGAATAAACGCATACTTTCTCCATTTGACAGTTTGAATGGCAAGGAGAGTGACTTATTACATCAAAAATGGTGAAAGAAATGCCAATCAGAGTGTATTTGATATTAAAAAATGGTGACAAAATGGACACCAACAAATACATAGTACCAAGTTTGAGAATTGCAGCTTTCACAGGCATGGTAGATGACGAGACAATGGAAGAAAGACTACTACACTTGGTTGGATTAGAAGAAGATCGCTTCATTGCAGGATTTCACCAACAAGTGCAGAAAGACAGAGAAAAAGCATGGCATGATCGCCACATCAAATACAAATCTTTTCAGGTAGGAGATTTTGTCCTCATCTATGACAGTAAATTCATGAAGTTTCCTTGAAAATTTAAGATGCACTGACTAGGGCCATATGTTGTCAAGCATGTTACTAATGGTGGCGCAATTCAGTTAGCCACCTTGAGGGGAGAAAACCTACTAGATTTTATTAATGGAAGTAGACTAAAACCCTACACGGATATTCCTACTTCAGTGGACCCTCCGTGATCATAAGCAAATAAAATTCTAAGTGTCATGTGTAGTTGAAACTGAACACTAAGAATGACAGAATAAAGAGTCTGCATGCAATTTTGGTGAAACGTGAATTTCTATGAAATATCACATGCGGAGTGCACGTTGGAAGCGCAAATGGAAAGTGCACGTTTGAAGCGCAGATGCGAAGTGCAAGTTGGAAGCTGCGACACAAAGTACAATGAAGAATCACAGCTGCGAAGTTAAATATGAAGGAACATAAGTGCGTAGAGTAACTTCGCAAAAACGTTTTTTCTGAGCCGTAAGCACAATTTGAAGAAACTATCCATTAAAATGTCAGTTGAAAAAATAGTTGTTATACAGTGTTTTGCTAATGGCTGCTTGTGCATTTAATGCAAATTTAGTTGTTTCTGATGCATTCAATGAAGGAAAGGACTAAGATCCTTGGAGGATTTTCCCAATGGTCACAATATTTAATGTATACCTATCCGTTTGGAGGCGCACCTCAAGGTTAACAACGCCTATAAATACTGCTAGTAAGCCTAGACTCACAGCCTTTACCGAAAGTTTTTCCCGCAAGAACAGTTTCAGTTTACCAGTGTGTGCTAAGCAATCTCGAGAGAATACAGACCAATTTCCTAGTGAATGTCTTAACAGTCGACAATTGAACATCCTATGAGGGATTTTAAACGCTCTGAGCTTGTAGGGGTAATGAAAATTCCCAACAAGAGGTCTCTTCCAGAAAGAGGTTCGGGATCAAGAAGCTTGACGCGCCATGCAACAAATATGCAACGAAAGGATAAGCAACCCATTAAGGATCACGAGAAGCCAAAGGTAGGAGGAATACCGAAGCCTGAACCACCACTACCACTAGGGGATAGTCCCATCTAGATCATGCATGAGTACATTCCACCAAGAAGGCTTGACACGCCAACGGTTACCCTGTACAAGAATGCGCACTATGACATTCCGTTACTGCCAATTTCCAGCCATGTGGAAATCTGGGAGAACTTACTTGGAAAGATAGTGGGATGCAAGTTCTCAGACCATGATCTCTTAGAGGGGAAGGACGCTAAAGAGCCGAAATATCCTCAGTTCCAAGCTGATCAGTATATGTGTCGAAGGGAAGATGAGAAATCAAGAAAGCCAATCATCATCGCGCAGGATTGGCTCAAGCCATTGGTTCCATCTGGACTATTTAATCTCCTGTGTATACCCCATTTTGAAGGAAGTCCCGAGTGTACTGCGATGGTGCGCACTCTACTGTCGTGCATGCACCAGGGTTATCTGCCACTCGACTGCAATATTATATCACTATTGACCTAATCTACAACATCACTCATCTCAGCAAGCAAGGTGATGATCCCGCAACAGAGTTTGTGGGAAAAACGAAGGATAAAGAGCTCGCCAAACAAATGAAAGAAGAATATAAATTAATAAAGGGGAACCGGGGTTTTGTTACAGACGACATCCAAGACCCAGCTATGCGGTTCACGGTTCAACTGCTAGCAAGAAATTTTTTGATGAAGTGCAGACCGACGGAGGTCCCGGCCGCAGCAGTTCTCCTTGCTGCAAAGACTAAGGATGGAAAACCATACAACTGGGAAAGCTATCTACTGAACGAGTTCTTGGAGGATGTCCGAGAAACTCAGGAGACTGGTAGCGCATTTCATTACACTTGGCTACTTATATTGATTGCTTTTATAGGATGGAAGGAGCCACTGTATCAAAACAACCTTCCAATGATAACGAGAGATTTTCGAGCAACAAAGTATGCCAACATGTGGTCAAACGTGCGGCCTGACAGTGCACCACGTCAACAATGAACAAATGAACACTTACTATGTCCAGATGTGCGATGTGATACGATGCACTTTGCATATATCGAAGGATGTGACAACCATGTATCTCCAAAAATTGTTATTTAAGGTTGACTTGGACTATATCTACATTCAGCCAAGGGTCGAGAAGCAGAACCCATAATGTTTCCCAATGGATTATCAGCTGGATGCACAGAGGATCGAAATCGCCCTGGAAGACTGGCCATCATAGTGGAAGGTCAACGCACCTGTGGAAATCCATACTACATCAGAGGAAAGCAAGGAAAAAGATCCACTAGATAAAGATGAGACAACTAAAACAGAGACACAAGTAGGGGAAAAGAGAAAGGACCCCGAAGGGTCGGCAAAAGAGAAAGGTCCTAGGAAGAAACACAAAGAAAGAAAGACTCTACCAGAGGTGAAGTTACACGACGATGATTATGACTGCATTTCACTGCACGTCACTGAGAAATTAGAGGAGGTGCTCAAGCTGAAAGATAACAAAAGCATAGAGACTCAGGCATAGATAAACAAGAGTCTTACGCAGCTCAAGAACATGGTTGCAAGGATAGAAAAAGCCCAAAAGGACTTCGTGCGCGATTCCGATTCAGAGGGAAAGTTAGGTGAGTCAAGTCAATAGAAGAGAAGGACACCGAACTTGACAATGAAACCTCACTTGGTCCGAATGGAGCTGCTGAGTATCATCTTCCCAAGCAATGAGCTAGCCGAAGGTACGAAGAAGTTAGAACACCTGGATATCAATGCTGGTATGCTCCCTATTAAGGGGTTGCACAATCTGCATTTGCAGATTGTAGAAGAAATCAGGGATAAGGACATGGTCTCTTACAACCAAAACCTACATTTAGAGGAGAGCTACAAAGAATTGTCATAGGTAAGTATGCAGAGAACAAGAGAACTAGCTAAAGTGCAGGAGAAGTGAAGAAGGTTGGAAGAGACAGTTGCTACGGTATGCACGCAGATACCAGAATGCAAAGTGTAGCCGGAGTTAGAAGATACAATAGTTCATATTGGCAAGGTGGTTAATGATATTAAAGAAGAGATGGTGGACATGGAGATCACCCACAAGGAAGAGGTTGCTAACCTTGCAACTCAAAATCCACCTAGTACTCCACCGAACATTGTAGAAGTAAGAGATTCCGCACTAAGGGATTCAACAGAGAGTATCTCCAGTGAAATAACAAGATGCCAAGACTTACTGGAAGAATCCACCAAGGAGTGGGCTACGCTATAAGAGAATTCGGCCCTAACGAAAATTCAGGATGACTTGCATCAACGACAAATAGAGCTGGACTCTGTGAGCACAGCTATGAAAACCTTGACACCTAGAGAGAAAATTCAAAAGTTCACAAAAGTCAAGGACTTGAAGCGAGAACTACAAGTTTTGAGGGAGAAGGAGGATGATACTGCAACAAGGTTACAACCAATGCAGGAAGAGGCGCTTGCCCTCACTGAAGAAATCGAAGGAAAATTACAGGAACTCCGCACCACGAAGAAGACCGTTAAGGAGTATGGTAAAGAAGACGTCTTAGAGGAGATGGTGGAAAATGTTAAGGAATTCAAGCAAGAAACAAAGGAAGCAATTGTGAAGCTGAGTGCAACTCTTCAGGACTTTGCTGGAAAATTGAGTCCTCCAGAGGAAGCGGAACCAGATCCAAGTGGATCAAAGACGATCCATGAGTAAGTTTCAGGGGCCTGTTGGGCATGGACCAAGTTGGCACAGGTTTTGGCAATGCGAAGTCCAAGTAAGAGCAGTTGGAGATGTGAAGTCCAAGCAAATGCAGTTGGAGATGTGAAGTCCAAGCATGGCTCAGTTTTGCTAATGCGTAGCGCAAGCGTAGTAGCTATTTTTGGTAACAGGTACAAGTAAAGCGAGGTCCAACAACAAATTATTTTCGGTAAGAGAATCCATGATCTCCAAGAGTTGGGTAAGGAGAAACATGGAATTGGATGAAAGCGACCTGTCGCCTTAGTACAGGGTACTAAGACCGATAGAAGCAGAATGACGGACCCACATCAACACAAGAAGTGGAGCAGTGGAAAGGGACATGCCAGTACGCAGTTGGAGATGTGCAGTCAGAACTACGATTCTCAAAAGAGGCATCAGAGCCAGAAACGATGCATAAAGGCGACCGAAGGAATGTGAAGCAGCTGTCGACTACGACAGGTCGGGTTAGCGGGGTAACCGTGATAGTTTTGGGGGATTTTTGGGTAGCATGGGTTTTTGGCCCACAATCATTGTAAATATGTGACCTTCAGACACGATCTATAAAAGGGGCAATTTTGTAATGGAAGGGTTGATTTTTGTTGATCTATGAGAGGAATTGTTGATTAGATAGAAGATCTTAGATTGATCCAAAGAGAGGAAAAAGGATCTGTAGTTGTGTGCGCATAGACCTATTATAGAGAGAAGAGTCTGCAGCTGAGTGCACAGCCTGAAACTATTGAACCCTTCCCATTAATATAAACAACAGTTTCCGTGGACGTAGCTCCCATCCGGGGGGTGAACCACGTAAATAAGTGTGTTATGTGATTGAATGAGTGTGATTGTGTATACTTATATTTATGTTTACATTAATACTTATGCTTATGTATGCTCATGCTTTTATATGTATTTTCACGCATGCGATGGATGAGAATAATATGTTAAGTATGGAATATGTATGATTTGAATGCACAAGTATTTTGGAATATGTTGAATGCATAAGTAATAGGAATAACTGTAACATCCTGAAAATTTACAAAAATTAATTTTTTTTAAAATAGCGTTAAAAGCTGTATTTACTAATGCGGAATTTAAATAAATACTAATCCTCTTAACTAATGACAATTATGATAACGACAATTCATACTTCTTAACACAAAATATGACATTTGTTTTGCTTGTGTTAATTCTAAATATAATGCTGCAATAAAGTTTGTGACTGTCATACGGAGTTCTGATTATCTTCTTATTATGAATGAAATCAAAATCTACATTAAGATGCTATGGATGTCATGGATGTTTAGATTTGTTTAAATAACACTTATGTCAACGATCTGTCAGTTATATATGTTTACAAGCACTAACCGTTACTTTTCTTTTGATGATGAAAGAGATCCTAAGAGTACCGTGAGGCTTACTTAGCATTTTATGTTAAAGCATTTGGACTTTCTCTTCCGCACATACAGGTAAGGTGACACACCAGTTCAAGTAATACAAACATAATATAAGGAGTACTATCAGTTAGCCTTCAAGGTTTCTGCATATAAATTTCTAAGGTATCAATACCATGATCCATCTATAGTTCGTTTTGTTAACTAGTCAACTCGGACGTCTTCTTTGTTTATCAAAAGAATGGTGATAAACGAGTGTCGAAGCTTTGACGAAGGATAACATGTGTTGCTAATGTTTTGGCACAAGAGTAAAATGACTTATAAAACATAGGCTACATGCATGATATTTATGTGTTACTATATTGTTCGCACCAAATGCATATTATATAGTTATTGTAAACTATATGTAATTCTCATAGCATAAGAATTATATGCAAATCCTATAACATTCTACTATATGCAATCTATACCATATATTTTTACAATAAGAAACTATGTGTTACTTCTATGCTTAACTATAATTTAACTATTTAAAGTTTTAACTATATGCCAAGTGTTTAGGCATGGTTCCAATGTACTAATAATAGGGATACTATGAGTATCAATGCAAACCTTTAAAACATACACTTAAAACCTAAAGGGTTCATACAAAAGTATTACCTATATTAACATATGTTTAAAAATGTGGCAGGGTTACGTTTGATCCTCGAATCAAGTAATATAAGGACAAGGTCATTAATGTTGAAGTGGCGAATGTGCTGGTAGGCGATAGTGAACGAAATCTTGTCATTTATTATACTCATCTACCAACTCGGTGGAATCCTCATTGGCTGCCATCGTGGCACTTAGCTTATGAAGGTGTTGTGATAATTTAGCCATTCTGGTCGAGATGTAAGTGTTTTGGTATGAATATGATCCGATCTGTATCCACAGTGGCGAATGTTATCAATGGAGTCATAAATAGAATGGTTGCTTGGAATTACGTGATAATGTGATACGTGATCTCCACCATTGATCTTACACTATTCTAGGGCTTTGGGACTTAACCCTAAACCTCCACCAAAACCTCATAGTTACTGTTCTTTGTTTGGCATTCATTGTGTCGAGAGTGGTTTTGAGAGAGGTTGACCGACCTGCGATTAGTTAGGGTTTGATAGCTGGTTTTGAGGGTTCCTCCAGTGATTTGAACCCGTGACCTGAGACAGATTACTGCCACAAGATGCATATGTAAGAGCCGAGCTCAGGTGTAGACATTTCCTGTCTGTCTTGGGTATTTGGAAAGCTCAAGTATTATCATACTGATTGTCGAAGATTTTGTTTTTTGCAAAGAGTTCTTGGAATGCCCTTCTCCAGTTTCGATAACGCGATCAATGTTAAAAATTGTTGAACCCAATGCTGTGAGTATAAAGTCTGCGCTCGCAAGTTGTATGCAACTCAGGGTTTTCAAGCCTGTTATTGAAGCTGTTGGATTCGGCCTTCGTTTCTTTTCAAAAATACGGTAATGTCTCTTTTGTAGTTTCCTTTTTGTTTGTTTGTTTAAATGCTATCATCTCTAATGTTGCACGATGTCCTTAGGTTTAACCTCGTTTGTGATAATTTCAGGCACTATCACTCCCATGGCTTCACGCTTCAATTTGGGTGGAATCTACTACGTGCAGTGGTAAGTCTAGGTGGTTTCCCTTATGGATTCTCTTGGCAACATGTTGGTTTTGAAATGGTTGGAGCTTTTGGCCTTTCGATAAAGTCGTTAATGTTTCAATTCCTTCGTTCTGTAAGTGACGTAGGGAGGATGAGATCCTTGACCTACCCTCATAATGTACTTCTCAGTTTTAAATGTTGAAATATATTTCTTGTTTATCAGTGTCTTATCCCTTGACTTCAGGATAATGCCGAAGGGTTCAACCCTTGGCTTTTACACTGTGTCTTCAACAATGTTTTGTGTTGACTATTATTAATGTCATTGTCTTTAGATGTTAGCCGAAGTCCACAACTAAATGTTTTGTGTGGAAAGGTATTAATGTTTCGACAGTTTGGATTTTTGGCCGAGAGCCAATTCTAAATATTTTGCTATTTTAAATTTTGATAATGCACAAATAACTATGATCTGTTTGAAATTTGAAAATGTCTAAATTGTTAATTCGGAAATGAGGATTTGGCCAAAGAACTGTTTAAGATACTAAATACGTTTTTCTTGTTTTGGTTAAAAGAAATCATAACTCTGAGGAATGAGTGTTTGTAATTTGAAAGTTTGATATATAGGCTGTTTAAGCAAGTGTCCTTCAGACCAGTTATGATCCTGTCACGATATTGTAAAGATTTGTTTTCCCTTGCTAAGGGTTTCGATCCTGCATCTATCGTAATACAATGGAATGTTAAAAGATAAAATGTTGGGGTTTTTCCTTATGTTGAGAGTGTTTGAATTTTAATAGCTATAGTTTGATAATTAAAATGAGTATGGGTACTGAAATAAAATGGTGATATTTAGTGATGAGAATAATAATATCTATTTATTATTTGTAAGTAACAAC